>OY720299.1:21056299-22397458 GCA_963082785.1 Philonthus spinipes
TATAACCAACAGTTTGAAAATTATGTTGCTAAAACCCCTTCATAGCCATCCTAATTTGAGGAATTTTTATATGAGTGATCAATTTTCATTGCATATAAATAAAAAATAATAATGAAAAGAAAAACTACGAAATGATTACTTAAATCGTTTAAATGCATTTAAAACTACGTAATGCAATCAATAGTTTGTATCTAACGAACCTTACAACCTCTCCATAGCCACCCTAATTATATATATATATATAAATAATTTATTTAAAACATGTCGCAGGGTGAAATAAACGAGGAATTTATTAAATTGACATTTTATTTACAACAACTGTTTCGCTACGCAGTGGCTTCATCAGGTATATGAGAATGACAATACAAGTCGGTTAAATGTCATTACCAGATTTGAAGAATCAAAAATCACGATCCTTCCAAAACTGCATTCGCCCACCACTGAATCTATCGAAATGAAAAAAAAAAAAACTATGAGCGCGTTCAGGAAACTGTAGCGCTGCAGCGCTTTACGAAAGCGGTGTCGCTGAACGGTACCGCTTTATGTGTGGCGCTGCAGCGATTTATCAAGTGGTAAAGCATATATTTTTTCCGCTGGATCGCTTTTCAAGCCGTGCAGCTGTAAACAAATTCGCCATATTTTCAGTACAGACAACTACAATTTGTCCATTCAGGAAACATCAAGCCCTTTGCGCTGCAGCGCTACATAACTAAAATTTCCCTGAATGCCCCAATTTTATAATCTATTAAATTTTAACCTGGGCCCACTTAACAACCCCCTACTAGACCTATTCCCCTACAAACATAATGCTAGTGGTAAGGATCGTTCAATTTAAAAAATTAATGGCATTCCCGAAAGCGGCCAGTCTTAAGAAATTATATTAAGACTCATTAAAATGTAGTACTTTTAGATATTGCCACTAATCCTATATTGTATAACACATAAATAATAATGCTACTTAATTGGTAATAATTTTCCTGTAATAATTTATTCACCCTAAAACTACATTAATTAAAATTTCTTCGAATACACTCATAAGATTTCATTTTGATTTTTTTTTCTGTATAATAAATAAAGGCATTATTATTACTCAAAAAGTTTAATAAAAAATTTAATTGAAAATTTTGGATGATTTAATTATTATAGGGACATTATTATGTTATTTTCCCGTTGGGCAATTTAAAACGTATTTATTTTATTATGACCAATGAATTAACATTATTATTTCTGTGTTTATTTGATATTTCATTCAATCCCTGTAATAATTTATTCTTGCTCCATATAAATACCTCAAATCAAGCCACTTAAGGGTTGGGCAGCAATTTAAAACGACCCAAATGATTCATTGCGTTGTTATTTATGTACCCGTCGTTACATATTGGTCGATTGATTTTGCTTTAATGCGTTATCATTAGGCTGAACTGTTGTGGTAAATGCGTGCTTTCAACTAAACTGGAACGAATTGAGTATGTATCGGTGAATATTCGTGGAATTTTTATAATAATTTCAGAAACGATAAGAAATTGTTGTGTATATAAATCAACTTGTTAAGTATTTTTTACATAATATTCATAATATTAGACATTTAATTTTAAAAACTTTAGAAGTTTATAACTGCAATGACGAGTTATAAATCCCGAAATACGTGTCTGTAGATGATATCATATTAAGTAACGCTGTTTATAAATTTATCGAGGTATTTATAATAATTAATTAAAATGAAACAAAGATTAGTCACACATTTTCATATAATTAATAATTTTAATATTTAGACATTGGTAGTTCATATTGTATGAAATAAATATGAATAAATTATTAAAAATCAACCAATAAATCACAGATTAGATTGAATAACTTTAAATTCTCGACTAGTTTCGGGTTATTAGCCCATTTTCAAGAGAATTTAAAATTTGTTTTATTAATTTATTGGTTGGTTTTTAATAATTTATTCATATTTATTTCATACACACATTTTCAGTTATGTATTTATACATTATTAAATACAACACAATTTATTTTATTATTTATAAAATGGCTATCCACCATCGGTCTTTCAGCCAGAACGCTTTTTATTATTCGAATTAAATCACAAATTTTAAATTAAACTATTATGTTTTATTGTGAAATTAAATTTATTTATTGATTAATAAATTAAATTGAAAATCAAAAACATAATAGTTTAATTTAAAGTTATCATGGATATACAAACAAGTAATGCCTTTATAATTAATATAAACAATTGTTGCATAATGGAATTATTTGTGATGCAATATTTATTTCCAAATATTAAATATATTTTACAATAGACGTACTTAAATATGGTGTGTGTCTCCGTGTTCGGAAATCGGCTATCGAGCAGAGGCTTTTCCGCCTGTCCTTGCTCAGTCTACGTCATTGTTTAAACATCGCGATCGCTATCAGTTTTTTAGTGATGAAATGATGCATCATAAAAAGTGGAAATTTGTATTTTGAATTAAGATTACAGGAAATGCATATTTACATCGAGTAAATAATACTTTATCATCTGTGAAATTATATTATATTATATTATATTATATTATATTATATTATATTATATTATATTATATTATATTATATTATATTATATTATATTATATTATATTATATTATATTATATTATATTATATTATATTATATTATATTATATTATATTATATTATATTATATTATATTATATTATATATATATATAGATTGATATATGAAACTCATTTTAGACCTATCCTAAAATACCGCCCATTCATTGTCAAACTGCGTGGGTTACTTGCTAATCACTTTGTAATATTTACACACGCACACACTCGCTAGCACATAAAAATAAATGAATGGGAAAGAATAAAGAACAAATGGAAGTGGTTAATAAGTATGCAGCGCAAACGAGGCGTGTTCGAACACGTGCGCGGCGTGCATTTTTTCCAAAAACTATTTGGACCAGTAGTACAAAAATACACGACCCACTTCGCGGCGAAACCTGTTTGAGGAAGCACTTCCTTCTGCTCGCGACAAACAAAAAGACAGCGAAGAAAAAATTAAGCGGGAATATTAAAATAGCTGAATAAATTAATAATTGATCAGTAATAAAAATATGGATTGATTACTTTTGCAAAACGAGATCAACACAGGTATATTTAGGTTTTGTGGGATATACAATTTTGAGAGAAGGGATTAAGAGAAAGTCATATCGGAATTATGAGAGTAGTGTCATAGAAGGAAGGATTATATATGGAATTTAAAGGATGACATTTTTTTCTTAGGATTCTCAACAATGACAGGAAAGACTAAGTGGAGAATCGAGCGGAAAAAAATGTATGAATGTATGTAGTGTTATAGAAGGAAGGATTATAAATGGAATTTAAGAGATGACGGATTTTTCTAAGCGTTCTCAAGGGTAGTCCTTCGCTAACTTGGATCTAGTATAGGGTAGGATTTGAATACGTGGAAGAAAGAATTCAATTAAAGAACAGGATAACATTTTATAAATTATGGTGGCTGTTTTCGTACGTATTCCAACTATTTTGTAAGTTCGAATCCAAAACATGTTGCTGCTCGATTTGAAGTAAAGTTGCATGGGTAATAAGTGCTCTATCGTCTTCAAACAGAAGAGCGCATCGTGAAGGATTAAAATATGTGGAATCGAGGATTCGTATATCATGGCAATATATGTAGAAAAGTGGAGATAAGGGAGAACCTTGAGGGACACCTTCAACCCTAATTCGAAAAATTGTGAAGGAATGGAAAATAATTTGGTGGATTTATACTTGACAGGATATATTCAAGGGGAAGCTGTGAATAAGGATGATTAAGACTGAGATTTGTCACGAAATATAGTTACGCCTCTGTACAGCATGGGGATCTGGAAACGGTAAAAGATGCAAGGTGACTTAAAACTACGAAAAAGTTGCACTATTTAGATCGGAGAAATTCATGATTAGAAATTTTCCAAAAAAATGCAATTTACGGATTTTTCCAATTTTTGTATTTATTTTAAAAGATTATGTCTTGTTCTCATTTTGGACACGATGAATATATTTTATTATATAAATCAATGAATCTTACGTCCATGAATTGTTTGATGATGACGTCTAGAATTGGTGCATCCTGTAGATTTAATCAATTAAGTGATTCACAATGAAACATAGCATTGCAAATCAATAGATAAAATCGACAGCGTGCACAAATTCCAGGCATTTTAGCAAGAGTTGTCAATATACTGAAGAGCTCAGAAAGGATCAGAGTAGATCAGGTGACTTAACATTACTAAATTTGCTTTATTTTAGTGTAAAAATCGTTAACAGAAAAAAAGAGATATTATCACTTTATTTTCTTTCTAAGGCGAATCAAACGTGCTAGATTAAACCACATATAAGGGGTGTTGCATTACTATTGAGATCCAATGCAAATAATAGTGACTGATGTGAAGTTATCCACGTTTTTTTTTGGCCCGGCGCATCCACCATAGTTGATGCGCCGAATAATTCGTCGTTCACCCACGGATTTTAATTTCCATTTCTTTAGATTAACCTATTAGCATAAGTCTTAAGACGTATACTTTGAATAACACTATTATTATTTTCATTAATTTTTTTTTTAATTTCTGTCATCCTGGAATTTTAACATTAAATCGACGAAATTTCAAAGTCAAATATGGCTTACTTTGGCGCACTTTAAATTCGATTTCTTTGCCTTAGATTGTTATTGGATGTCTTAAGAACCATATGAACCAATAAAAACATCATAACTATTTCTATATTTATTTTTATTGTCAACCATGTTATTCAACATTAAATCAAACACATTTCAATGTCAAAACTTATGTATTAGCTGAAATGGTTTCTAAGACATCAAGAAGCAATCTAAGATAAAAAAAATCGATGGCATAGTGCGCCAAAGTCAGTCGTTTTGGACTTTGAAATTTGCTCGATTTTATACTGAAAACCGTGGATGAAAAAAAAAAAATGTAAAAAAATAGTTCTAATATAAATATTAACATTTTTATTGGCTCAGATTGTTTTTAAGACATTTAAAAACAATTTAAGACAAATAAATCAAATTTATAGTGCACCAAAGATAACCGTTTTGGACTTTGAAATTTGCTCGAATTTATACTTAAAACTGTGGATGACAAAAAAAATTTCAAAAATAGTTATAATCAAAAAATAAACATTTTTATTGCCTAAGTTAGTTTTTAAGACACTTACAAACAATCTAAGACAAAGAATTCGAATTTATATTGCGCCGAAGTTAGCTGTTTTGTACTTTAAAATTTGCTCGATTTTATGCTGAAAACCGTGGATGACTAAAATTGTTAAAAATAGTAATAATAAAAAAATAAACATTTTTATTGCCTAAGATAATTCTTAACACATTTAGAAACAATCTAAGACAAAGAAATCAAATTTATTGTACGCTGAAGTCAGCCGTTTTGGATTTTGAAATTTGTTCGATTTCACGTTGAAAACTGTGTATGAAAAAAAAAATAATAAAAAAATGGTTATAATAAAAAATTAACATTTTTATTGGCTGAGATGGTTCGTAAGGCGTCTAGAAACAATGTAAGATAAAGAAATCGAATTTATAGTGCGCCAAAGTCAGCGATTTCGACTTTGAAATTTGTTAAATTTTATGTTGAAATTCGTCGATGAAAGAAAGAAAATTTAAAAAATTTAATGAAAATAGTAATAGTATTATTCAAAGTAACTTTTAGGACTTCTGTTAATAGGCTAATGTAAATAAATGGAAATTAAAATCCGTGGAACAACGAATTGCCCGGCGCATCCACAATGGCGGATGCGCCGGGTCAAAAACAATGGCTAGAAAACCGTGAATAACTTCATATCGATATACTAGTGTATACATAGGCTTGTCTTATTTGCATGTATAGGAATACAAAATTATGTTTAATTCAGTTAAAAAAATACTATTTCTTCGAACAAAATAGCCCTAAATGTTAAATTTAGGGGAATTATCTAATTTAATTAAAATACTTGTCCTTTCTCCTACTTAATTCAACAACAAAAATTGCCAATCATAAGTAGGAGTAAGGACAACTATTTTGGTGACTTTGATTATTTAAATAACTATTTTAATTATTTAAATAATTAAAGTCTCCACAACCAACGACCAACATAAAGAAGATTTAGGAGAATTATTCGGCTAAAAAATATTTTATTACATTGAACTCCATAAACATTTCAATATCATGAGTTTTTCGTTGCGATTATATTTTTGTAGCAGAATTTTCACAATAAATCGAGGATGTGAATTCCTCTAATTTTTTTTATCAATACAATTAATTACCCGAAACTAGTCGAGAAATTAAAGTTATTGAATCTAATCAATTTATATTTTTTATACAGTATGAACTACCAATGTTTAAATATTAATACCATTAACAATACAATTAAACTCGAGAAACTCAATTCTTAATTAATTTCCCATAAAATTAAGAAGCAAATTATCTTTTACGGCAGAATTTTTATAAATATTTCATTAATTTCCAGATAGAAAATAATTATATATACCATATATAAAAAACATGTGTAAACCAACGAGATTTAATGGTTTTAATGGGCGGAGAAAGTTTCACTTTTAAAACACACTAATTCAATAATATTCAGACCAAACTGAATTGGGAAAATGTGTAAATATGATTAGCGTTTAATGGTATTAATATATGGAGAAAGCAACGCTGTTATTTCGTCAGTAATTCGCTTAAAACTCAAATTCAATATAATTACATTTAAGGTAATTCAGTAATTTCCATTATAAATGTTTAATGTTTTTAATAAAATGTTCAACCCGCATTCATCTATTGTATTGATAACTAGCGATGGTCATTTCTTTTAGGGGATGAAGCAACGATTCCCGGTTGTCTACCTTGTAGACTCGAATCGTTGACGATGTTACATGAAATTAGACAAAAGATGGCGCTTGCGTCGTCTTCAATTTATTATTGTTTAAATGGTTCAAATGGATCACAATAAAACCGTGTTGAAGTTAATCGAAATGGAAAAAATCTAATAATATTCATTGACTTGGTAACAATTATTTATATAAATTAAATGTAAAAAAAACAAAAATGGCTGATTCAGGATGATTTAATTAAAATTAAAACACTTGGTTTGTTTCACTTATTGAAAATGATTGATTAATAATTATTTTAAAACTTCAATTAAATGTAAAGAAGAGCAAAATGATTGATTAATAATTAATTATTTTCAAACTCTATATATTTAATAAAGAAAAGTCTCTTTAAATGTTGACATTATTACTCTATTATATTAAATAAAATAGATTTGAAAATAATTAATAAATTATTTTCACATTTGCCCGGGAAGTAGTTGTACATTTGTTTAACGTACTTACGTAACGTAAGTCGAAAGTAACAAAGCTAAATGTGAAAATAATTTATTAATTATTTTCAAAGCATTTTTATTTAATATATTTAAATAACTGTGACCAAGTGAATGAATAATACTCTTTTCTATTTATATTACTCTGTTAATTTATAAATTATTAAAAACTAAAAATTGTTTTTTTTTATATATATATATTTAGAGCAATGCATCCCTAAGTGAATGAAATATAAAAAATAAATAACCTCAAATAAATGAATGATTAATCAAACCTCTGGTTAGAAATTGCGTAATAAATACTGTTAAATATAAGACTAGTATTAAAAATAATGATCCTGATAATTAAACAACATTAGTACATGTTTTTTTTTTTTTTCTAAAAAGGAATTGATTTTAACTACATACTTCTTTAAATTAAGTAAATCAATATATTTGTCATTAGTCATTAGACACAACAAAACAGTCTCAGCAAATTTTGCTAAAGAGATTTTTTTGATAGAAATAATATTTTATCAAAATTTACCTTTCTGACTAATTTCTCTGCAAATTTTAATAAAGAGATTGTTTAATAGAAAAAATATATATTTGTAAAGTTTGATGAAAGAATCTTTCAATTAATAATTATTAGAGTTGATTTTTTTTGTTAAATATATACTGCAAATTTCGATAAAAAAAATTTCTATAATAATTTCTACAATTGATGTTTAAATGAAATAATATATTTAGTAAAAGTAGGTGGAGCGACTTTTTTTAAATAATCATTTAAATTGATGATTTTTTTTTGTTTAAATAGTATACTCTGTAAAGTTAAATAATATATTCTGCAAATTTTGGCGACTTTTTTTAAATACTTATTAATAATAACGATATTTCTTGTTAATTTAAATATACACACTTAACAAAATATACATAGTTTTTTTTAAATAATAATTAGTAAAGTTGATATTTTTTTGTTTAAACTTACCAATTCAACAAGTTTTAATATCCCAGGCGTCGTCTTGAAGTAATCCAAATTAATCTTGAGCCAGGATAATCCCTGATTATTGTCACTCGGTTTCGTCGTGTTGTTGTTGGGCGCCTGGGTAGGCTGCACGTTAACAACCGTTTCAGTCATCATCAGACTTTCCAATCGAAACAAAAAAATAAAATTAAATTAAAAACAACCAAAACTTTCAACAACAAAAATTGCCAATCATAAAACGGTAAATCTTATGAAGTTGTTTGTTTTCTTTTTTATTAGAAATGTTAGTTATTGGGTTTGTTTAAAAAAATGTGCCGCGGACCGCAATGTGTGAACAGTTTGAACACTCGGCGAGGACTCGTTGGGAGCGGAATCGGCGGTTTCGGAGCGCCGGGGAGTGGAAGTCGTGGAAGTCGGCTTGTAACGTAACGGTCGGGCATTGAGCGGGCGTCTCTGGTGAGAGTCGGTCGGTTGTTTTCAACGTGGCATTCGAAATATGGAAAATTGTTCAATTGGGAGCGATTTGTTGTAGTGATTCGTTTTTAATTGTCCTCTCTGGCTACTGTTTAGTTTAATCTAAAACCTAATTAATTCGAAACATTAAAGTTTTCAATTAAATAAAAATGATTTGAAAATAATTAATACATTATTCTCACATTCAGCTCTGTGACTTCTGACTTACGTTACGTAAGTACTTTAAACAAATGCACATTAAAACAACTATTTCCGGGTAAATACACCTCCGGACATTGAATTATATAATGTATACCTGCTGTTAGATATCAATAAAATATTGCATCATGCAACAAAATTTTGATCCAATGCAAAAAAATATAAGGCAGAACTGTACTGACAAGGAAAAGATCTCTAAACACGTGTCTTCAGATGACCTTATATTAAGTAGCGTTCTTTTTTTTTGCATTGCAATTTTTTTCAAAAATGTGTTGCATAATGCAATATTTTATTAACATGCAACAGCAGGTGTACATTATGTAATTCAATGTCCGGAGGAGTATTTGTCCGGAAAGTAGTTGTTTTAATGTGCATTTGTTTAAAGTAGTTACGTAAGGTAAGTCAAAATGTTACAGAACTAAATGTGGAAATAATTTATTATTTTCAAAACATTTTTATATAATTTATTTAAATAACTCTGACAAAGTGAATGAATACTCTTTTCTATTTATATTCAAGTTTTTATTTATTGTGCACAAATAAAAAATCAACTCATTTTTTGTATTTTTTGTTTGTTATTTTGTAGATTTTTTTAATCTTTTTCTTTTATACTATTGGATGTAAGGAGTTCTGTTAATGTTTAATGTCTGTTTCTATATTTTTCTCTTCATGTTTTTCTGTCTTTATTTAATTGTTTAATGTCCCTCCAGTCCATGTCATTTTTTCTGCTTCTTCTCTAATTCTATCATTCCATATTTTTCTCGGTCTTCCCAGGTAGTTTCTTCGTTGCACTCTTGCTTCATATGTTCTTCTTACCATTCTATCCTCTTTCATGGGCCATACATGTCCGAACCATCTCAGCTGTCCTACAATGGTATCATATATAGGTACTATCTGCAGATGTTGTACGTCTCATTCCTTATTCTAGCTATTCTATCCTCTTTCATGTGCCATACATGTCCGAACCATCTCAGCTTTCCTACAAGTGTATCATATATAGGTATTATCTGCAGGTTTTGTACTATGTCTTTTCGTCTTATTTTCAATTTCCTTAAAAATCTCATATCTATTGCGTTAGTTTGTAGAATACGAATTGCAAATGCACCTAATCTAAGGAAAAATATATCGTCCGAGTACAAGATTTTTCTTCTCGAATACTCTTTTCTATTTATTTTTATTTAATTTATGATAATTTCTTGTCAAATATCACTCCTAAGTCTTTGAAAGTTTCAATTTGGGAAAATTCAAAAGCATTGATCGTATAATCGTCCGTTATTTATGATTTATTCCTAGTATAAGACAATCTTTTATATTTTTAAACGTTTAAAGTTAAGCTATTGTTACTACACCACGCTACTATCTGGTCGAGATTATGCGGAAGATTAACACAATTTTCTAACGTATTAATTGGATGATAAAATTTCAGATCGTCTGCAAACATTAACAATACCGGTACAAAGTTAGAGCCCTGTGGGACACCCGATGAAGAAATAAAGAGACAGTTAAAACCTATGTACTCTACAAGTAGCAACCTATTCTTGAGTTAATTATAAAGTAAATCACAGAAGTTTAGGGAGAGTCTAAAGGTCTTAAGCGTATTTACCGTGATTAATTCTATCAAAAGCTTTAGATACATCTGTGGAAATGACGTTGGATTCGGCTATCTAAATTATTCGAGAGTATTTGTGATATTTGTGAAATATTGGATAAAGTTGATGTATTTGTTTTAAACCCATGTTGGTTCAATGAAAATTTATTTTATATATACAAACAACTTTATTCAGACAACATCATTATATCAGCTTATACATATATTTATATTTACTATACAAGAATAAATATTGTGTTGGTCTGTCCGGGCTATCGACCTGGGGTCTATGTATGTATGTGTGAAGGTGTGCTAAAAGCACTGTGCATAGGCCTAAAAGGCCCCTAGCCTCCCTTCATTACAGGCCCGCCCTCCTCTGCTACAACCAGTCTGTCCCATGGAGGTAATCCAGTATCACAGAGGCGGGTAGGTCTCTTATGTAGGCCATGTTAGGCCATCTCTCACCCATGGTAGCTTCCCTTATCTCGCAGGTCGCCGGACACTCTATGAGTAAGTGCCTGGCTGTTTCGTCTTCCTCCCCACAGCCTCGACAGTCTGGTGTCTCTGAGAGTCCCAGCCTGAATAGGTGAGCGTTGAGTCTGCCTAATCTGAGATATCTGCTTGCCGCAGACTTGCTCGGGTACTGAAGTGCTTCCTTTGCAAAGGCGAAGTCAGTTGCGTCGTCCCATCTATCTCTGAATTTTTTTTTTTTTGGACTAGCTTGATGAGGGTCGCAGGAGGAATGGGTGCTAGCGGCTCTGGGGACTGAATGTTCAGTTTCGCCGCCACCTTCGCCAGCATGTCAACCCTTCTGTTGCCCCCGTCAGAACTGTGTCCTTTAACCCAGGATACCTCTGTCTAATTATGCTGAGATGCCTTGGACAGCTGTCTGTGACACTCCCTAATCGTGTTGGAGCAGGTGAATCTGTTCCTCAGAGAATGGAGTGCCCGTCTGCTGTCCGTGAGATCAGTATCCTCTTATTCGTTATTTGGCGATTGGAAATGGTTTCAAACCTGGGGTCTTTCAGCCCTCGATAATTTGTTGTTTATGGATTCATGTATTTACATATATCAAACTCAAAACATTTAGCTACATTAGATATGTTAGCAAAATGAGAATGAGTAGCAAAAAACGATGTCCTTAACTATCCACCTATAGTTAAGGACATCGTTTTTGTTACACGATTTAAGACAATATTGTCGAATGATGCATTGGTTGTACCTACAGGTAAATTTACAGTGAGTTGAAGAGAGGAATGGTGTTAATCTTCAGCAACTGGTGGCTCATTAAAACGTTTAGTGTTGCTAAAAACTAAGTCCAAAATACTATTATACGAATTATAGACGAAATTATTTTGTTCGAGTCCGAGAAATTGAATACAATTATACAAGCACAAACTAGGTTGATTGAGGGTGGGTTGAATAACATATTCATTAAGATTGAAATCACCAACAATTACTATATTGCTATTGATTTAGATTTTCAAGAGTAATAGCAATAGCTGCAATCTGATTAAATTAAATCGGCGGATATGCATAGATATTAATAACGCCAAGCGTAATATTAGTAACGAAAACTTTTACGATTAATGGCCCAATTATATTGACAGATAACATAGAGTGGTCAACAGATATCAGAAGAAGAATTTACTGCTACTAAAACTCCACCTCCGTGCTTCTTTTAAGAGAATATACAAGCACTGTCATTACGAAACATATTATAATTAATGGTTTTAATATTTAAACATTGGTAGTTTACATTGTATAAAATAAATATGAATAGTATTAAAAATCTACGAATAAAATAAATAAAACATAGATTAAATTGAACATTAAATTCTCGACTAGTTTCGAGTTATACAAAAAAGTTATACAATAATAATTATATGAATACATTGTATAACTAAATTTTAAATTCTCTTGAAAATAGGCTAATAACCCGAAACTAGTCGAGTATTTAAAGTTATTCAATCTAATCTGTGTTTTATTGGTTGATTTTTAATAATCCATTCATATTTATTTTATACATTATAATTATTTGCAAAAATTCCATAGTTAGTCACGTTATCAGTAAGTCATATCTCGGTAAGTGCAAGAATATGAAAATCACTAACCACAGTAATAGGATAAATTCAGTTACATTTAGAAATCAAACCACCGAATATTTTGGTGGCAGATATTTACCGGTACATATTTATTTACGAAAATTCACCACTTTTGGTCCATTTCGGGTTTCATAACGATGAGATCCAGAGGATAGCGTCGAGGTTGTTCTGGTAAAAGTGCTTCCAGGAGAATCTATCGACCATCGGTTTTTTTTTCTTTCTATTTAATATAATATTTATTGTAACCAAGCATATAGTAGATATTATTCATCATACACGATTTATTTTTCTGTTTATATTTATTTTTTCCATTGAGTTGATTTCGAATATAGGCAGCACAACGCATCGACTCCGGGTACGGTGCCGCTGAGCTTGCCTACCGCCACTCCACCCGGAATTCCACAAAGGCCATTCATTGTGTTAGCCGTACCGTGGAAACCAAACAGAGACGGAGATGTTCGGGCGAAAGAGAAAGCCGCTGGGCCCCGGAGAAGAGATTGGCTTTTTAGAGAGCGGACGATAGGCGCAGAGTAATGAAGTCCCCCTTACGTCAAAGTGTTAATTGTGTTTTTGTGTCGTCTCGGATAACAAACACGCCAACTTTTTGATCATGGAATATGAAATAAATAAACAACTTTAACGAAGTGAGTACACGTACACTTTGTTTGTTCTTTTGTGTAACTAGTATCGGAGTGGGTTTTGTCTTTTCGAAAAGTGCGAATGTGTGTTTCGGTACTTTGAGCTTTGTAATTGTGTGTGTGTGTTTGTGTGCGTTAACATGTAACACTTTTAGGCTTTTAATTGTATACTTTGATAATTTAAATTTATTTCAGAAATTATTTAGTTTAGTTTATTAACGGAATATCCTTTTTTAGAAAATTATTACAACCAGTATTACAAATTGAAGATATATAACAAGAAATATAGTAATTATTTAGTAGAAGAGTACAAAACATTAACGTATAATTATAAACATAAATAAAACATTATTAAGAACATGTAAAAAATGAATACAAAAAAATATAGGGTAGAAAGACCTCCAGTCCATACCCTTATTCCGGAAATTAATCGCACTTCTCGGTCATTTGCGACTGTAAAATTCCCATGCAAATTCCTATTTAAATGACAGATTTTGTACGACCGAAACGTACGGCCCCAAGACAGTCAAAATTTCATTTTAGTCTATATACTCAATCGGGGCTATTCTGTAAGGGAAATATTTAATCTAACATGTACGTTATTTTTTATCATCACGGTCTAAGCAACTTTCGATATCGATATATATACGCATAGAATGTAAAGTCTAAAGTCATAACTATTTTAATTATAAATCAAACTTATGTACACTAAAATCAATTTTCGAATTCTTGAAAAATAAATAAATAATAAAATTTATACTATTTTCGCTACACTCTTGATGGAACGCGAATTTAATATTAGGTAAATTGAAACTCATGTTTTGTTCCATGTTTATATATATATATATATATATATAAAACATTTAATAATTTAATATTAGGTAAATTGAAACTCATGTTTTGTTCCATGTTTATATATATATATAAAACATGGAACAAAACAAGAGTTTCAATTTACCTAATATTAAATAAATAATAACACTCTTCTGTTAAACTTGGATAATCACTTCACTGAAATCACACACCCAGAATAGAACTTGAAAAAAAAAACAATAAAGAGCACAATAAAAGTATTCGTTACAATTATTCTACATTAACAGTATAACAATTATTTCCTAATTTCCTCTGTATTTACATAATCCCAAGTGAATTCAGTTTTGAAAATATGTAATTAATAAAACTTTTATTAAAAAACCAACCACCATGAAAAAATAAATACATAATTAAAATCAATCATCGATCGCGTGTGACTTATTAACTGTGCATTTACTTTCACGCGTAAACAGAAAGGCCACGGCGGCGTGCGCGCAATTTGTATGTATTTGTCGCATTTTTAGCGCGTTTAATAACTGTACTGGTTATTGCAGTTATGCATATTTCACAATTGTTGCGAAATTTCCGCAACGCGGTTTAACAGTTAACTGGTTTTCCATCGCGTTTCAGTGGAGAATTCGAAATATTTTATCGAAATTGAATAAAAACACCGATACAAAAATAATCGCGTGAAATTGTTTTCAAGTGCGCAATGTGGACTAAATTATGTAACTTTAATTAATTCATGAGTAATGAAATTGTTTGCAGTCTTGTTTATCGCATTTTGAAAAAAAAAAAAACACTTAAAATTCTCTTTGTGGATTTACAATTAATTGAGCTTTAATTATCAAGAAAAGTCCGTTCTTTCAGAATATGTGAAAAACTGAAAATACCCCTTCAACGGTTTTCTCGAAATTTTCACCCAAAAATGGATTTTCGTTTATTCAGTCTCATTTATCGCTCTTTGAACGTTAAAAAATCATAACTCAAAAATGCCTTTATGGATTTTCCATTAATTGAGCTTTTATTATCAAGAAAAGTCCGTACTCTCAGAATATGTGAAAAACTAAAAATACCCCTTAAACCGTTTTCTCAGTATTTTCACTCAAATTTGGATTTTCGTTAATTTCAGTCTTATTTATCGCGTTTTCAATGTTTAAAAAAAACAAAACTCAAATATCCCTTTGTGGATTTTCAATTAATTGAGCTTTTATCATCAAGAAAAGTCCGTACTTTCAGAATATGTGAAAAAATAAAAATACCCCTTCAACGGTTTTCGTAGTATTTTCACTCAAAGTTGGATTTTCGTTGATTTCAGTCTCATTTATCGCGTTTTCAATGTTAAAAAAAAATCATAACACAAAAACCCCTTAGTGGATTTTCAATGAATTGAGCTTTTATTATCAAGAAAAGTATGTTCTTTCAGAATATGAGAAAAACTGAAAATATCCCTTCAACGGTTTTCTCAGTATTTTCGCCCAAAAATGGATTTTCGTTTATTCAGTCTCATTTATCGCTGTTTGAATGTTAAAAAAATCATAACTCAAAAATCTCTTTGTGGATTTTCATTTAATTGAGCTTTAATTGTCAATAAAAGTCCATTCTTTCAGAATATGTGAAAATCTGAAAATACCCCTTCAACGGTTTTCTCGGTATTTTCACTCAAAGTTGGATTTTCGTTGATTTCAGTTTATTGCGTTTTCAACGTTAAAAAATCATAAATCAAAATTGCCTTAGTGGATTTTCAATTAATTAAGCATTTATTATCAAGAAAAGTCCGTACTTTCAGAGTATGTGAAAAACTAAAAATACCCCTTCAACCGTTTTCTCAGTATTTTCACTCAAACTTGGATTTTCGTTGATTTCAGTCTCATTTATCGCGTTTTCAACGTTAAAAAATCATAACTCAAAATTCCCTTAGTGGATTTTCAATTAATTGAGCTTTTATTATCAAGAAAAGTCCATTCATTCAGAATATGTGAAAATCTGAAAATACCCCTTCAACGGTTTTCTCGGTATTTTCACTCAAAAATTTGATTTTCGTTGATTTCAGTCTCATTTATCGCGTTTTCAACGTTAAAAAATCATAACTCAAAATTCCCTTTGTGGATTTTCAATTAATTGAGCTTTTATTATCAAGAAAAGTCCATTCTTTCTGAATATGTGAAAATCTGAAAATACCCCTTCAACGGTTTTCTCGGTATTTTCACTCAAAGTTGGATTTTCGTTGATTTCAGTCTCATTTATCGCGTTTTCAACGTTAAAAAATCATAACTCAAAATTGCCTTAGTGGATTTTCAATTAATTGAGCTTTTATTATCAAGAAAAGTCCGTACTTTCAGAGTATGTGAAAAACTAAAAATACCCCTTCAACCGTTTTCTCAGTATTTTCACTCAAAGTTGGATTTTCGTTGATTTCAGTCTCATTTATCGCGTTTTCAACGTTAAAAAATCATAACTCAAAATTGCCTTAGTGGATTTTCCATTAATTGAGCTTTTATTATTAAGAAAAGTCTGTTCTTTCAAAATATGAGAAAAACTGAAAATACCCCTTCAACGGTTTTCTTAGTATTTTCACTCAAAGTTGGTTTTTCGTTGATTTCAGTCTTATTTATCGCGTTTTCAATGTTTAAAAAAATCATAACTCAAATATCCTTTTGTGGATTTTCAATTAATTGAGCTTTTATTATCAAGAAAAGTCTCTTCTTTCAGAATATGTGAAAAACTGAAAATACCCCTTCAACCGTTTTCTCAGTATTTTTACTCGAAGTTGGACTTTCGTTGATTTCAGTTTCATTTATAGCGTTTTGAGCATTAAAATATTCATAACTAAATATTCCCTTTGTGGATTTTCAATTAATTGAGCTGTCAAGAAAAGTAAATTCTTTCAGAATATGTGAAAATCTGAAAATCGACGGTTTTCTCAGTATTTTTTAGTCCAGTAGAAAAGCCATACTGGAGCTAGAATTGGCGAAAATCAGGGATCTACCTATCTCGGCACTGCTAGCCTATTTTGATGATGTAGGTTGGCGTGATGACACTTGGTCTAGATACCCTGAAGGGAGAAAGCATTAGGGGCCAAACTATATGTGCCAAGTACACCTCCCACAAAACCGTAACCGAAGTCGGACAGTATTTTTACAAAAACCACTTGATAGTAACTAGAATAAAAAAAATGCTATTATATTTTGTATTAGAACAACACTAGATACTTTTACTTGCTAGTTCCAATATCAATACGCAAATGACCAATATTGTCGAAGCGCCCCAAAAACTTCAATTCGAATAATAATAATATTATTTATTTTTTCATAATTTTTTTTATTTTCACTAATTTATTATTGTCATTGAATTATAAATAGTTATTTAAATTTCAATTTTATTACACCAACAAAAAATAGCTCGTTCCTTATTGAGACACTTTTGTTTGGGTAAAAGCTAAAATTCAAGTTGAACAGGTTGTGTTTCACAGGTGTGTGTGTGTGTGTGTATGTACCTAACGGAATAAATTGGGAAATCGTTCATCATCCGACCAATCCGCTGATCCGTTGCCGGAGATGTAATTGTGGCGTAATTTTTTATTCACTCCCATTATTACCCAACAACGAAAGCGCCGGTAACATTTTTTTAGAAGGCGTCTTAATTTACATTTAATGGAAATATCACACAGACAGAAATAAAATGTTTGTTGAATAATCTATTAATTTACTAATTGTTAAAGGCTTCTACTTTGTTGTATAATTAATTAATTAGTAATAAAAGAGCTGTACGATTTATATTTTGTTTAATCGATAATAATTTTTATAATAATAAAGATGAATAGATTATTCTCTTTTACTTTTTTCGCGCAAAGCCTGTATCTTAAATAATAATCCTTTCAAGGATCTTTTACGGTTGTGCCCTTAGCACAGGCATAGATAGACCTCATCAGGCCCCTAATGCTTCCTCCCTTCCGGTATCTTTTGATTGTCAACAAATTTTATTTGAAACACTTTTTGATAACTGTAAAAATTAACGATTAAAATAAAAAAAAGTTGAATTTTTCATAGTTTATACAGCGTTTATTTGAAGTACTAGAAAAAATATTTAAAATTATCATTTTAGAGAATTAAATATTCAAGAACTTTTATTTCAAACATTTGTTGACAGCTGTTAAAAAAAAATCACGATTGAAATAATAAAAAAGAATGTTTCATTATTTACAGAGCGTTTATTTGAAGAGCCAGAAAATAATGTTTCACATAAACGTTCTAGAAAATTAATCTGTAAACAAATTATTTGAAACATTTTTGATGACAACAAAATTAACTATTTGGTTACTCGAACTTCGAAAATTAAAAAAAAAAGAAAATTCTAAGCGGAATAAATATTTTCGGGTTCAGCACACTGAAAACCATCTGTGTGCAAAGTTTCAGCCCAAAATATTTTATCACGCACTTCCAAAATTTTGAAGCAATCCTTAAGAGCTCGGCACTTCAGATGTCTTAAATCGAGGGAATATCGATTAATATAGCTGTATATATTTACAAACTGATCAACAGGCTTCTGCTAGAATATGCCGCTATCCTTCACCATAATCCTCATCCTAAGTACTATTAATCCCCCCTAACTACGTCACTGACCCTAACTCTGCTTTAATTTTTTTTTGTATATTTTCAGATAAAACACAATTAATCAAGATGAACAAAAAAGTCCGTATCACCCTAAACGAGTCGATCCATCGCAGCACCCTCATCGGCAAACTACAAGACTTCAGAACCTCCGCCGCCTTCACCGACATCACCCTCGTCGTCAAAGGCGAAAAATTCCACGCGCACAAAATCATCCTCTCCTCATTCAGCTCCTACTTCCAATCAATGTTCCTCGGCGAAATGATCGAATCGCGAGAAAACGTCGTCCACATAACGGGAACTTGTACGCCTACAGGTTTAAGGATAATCCTCAACTACATGTACTCTTCGGAATTGGATTTGAACCATATGAATGTTCAGGATATTTTAGAGACGGCGCTTTACACGCAGGTGGAGCCTGTGGTGAAAGCCTGCGTTGATTTTTTGCGGGTGAATATGGATGTGGATAATTGTGCGGATATCGGGATTATCGCTGAGAATTATTGTTTGAATGATTTGAAACTGGAGGTGTTTAATTTCGTCGGAGGGATGTTTTCCGAGGTCGCCAAAACGAAGGATTTTCATAGACTGACGCCCGAATTGATTACTTATGCGGTCTCTAATGATATGCCCATTAAGGAATCGGAATTGGCGTTTTTGAGATATATATTGTTTTGGTTTTTTGAAGGAAATAATGAAGAGTGAGTATAATTTTTAATAAAAAAACAAATACTAAAGCCCCTTTATTAAACCATTTTTTTCATATTGAATGGTTCATCTAGTATGAAATGGGTTTAAGTTAACTAAGTAGAGAAAGCTTAGTGAGGAAGGTATGGAGAATGCTTCAACCATATCTCTAATATTTAAAGTTAAATAAACAGGACAAGTTCGCTCTTCTTTAATGGACGAAACAGCGATTCTCGGTCGTCTACCTTGTAGATTCAAATCATTGACGAAGCTATATGAAATTAGGCAATAGATGGCGCTTGCGTTACCTTCCATTTATTAATATAGATTATTTTTATCTTTTAGGATAACAACGAAATGCCAGCACGCCGACGAGATAATCCGGCACATCCGTTTTACGCAAATCGCCCCCGGGCACCTGAAACCGATGGTGGACCAGTTCTTCCGCGAAAAGAAGCTCGACATGCGCGATAACGTGATCTACAAAACGATCGAGGAGTATTCGCAAAAAAAGTCGGCGTTTCCCTTTTGCGGAAGTACGTTCAACATGCGGGGGATGCAGTTGGCCGTGGTGAAAGTCGGCGGCTTCAATTCCGATGGGCTAACCAACGATCTCGCTTTCAGTTTTGTTAATGAAAAGAATTGGAGACGGCTGACGGCGATTCCGCACGTGGAGCAGTGCAATTACGGAACGGCGGTTTTGAATAACGAACTTTATGTGATAGGTGGCTGTTTCAATCAGTTCTTACAGGAGGTTATTCATAATTTCGGGTTTAAGTACAACTCGATACGGAACGAATGGGTTAAGATTAAGTCGATGCTTTCTGATAGGTGCAGGTTTACGCTAACTGAACTTAACGGGGTGCTTTACGCCGTAGCTGGGGCTATTGAATCGGGAGCGGATTGCGAGCTGGAAGCAACGAAAACGGCGGAGAGTTACAGTGCCGAGAAGGATGAATGGAGCTACATCGCGAGTTTACCTGAATGCAGGCAGCAACACGCAGCCGCTTCCTTAACTTACAAGGACACCGGCTTGCTTTTCATATCAGGGGGCTTACATAAAGACAGAGTAATCGCTTCCATGTTCATGTACAACACCGAGCTCAATATTTGGACTTCCTGCGCGCCACTCCTAAGCCCCCGCGCTGATCACTTCATGATATCCTACAAACGCAAACTCTACGTCGGTGGTGGCTGGCGTGAACACCCAATCAACCCCCAGTTACGCGTGCAAGTCACGACTATTGACTGCTATGATTTAGCCACAGATACCTGGACTTTCGTGACAAACATCCCTACCCCGAGGTTCCATACTGGGGTCGTCGCGAACGGCTCGAAGATTTATTTCATAGGGGGTTTCCACCAGGATACGTTTTTTCGGAAAGACACGTCGGCGATTGAGTGTTATGATATCGTGAGCGATACCTGGACGAAAGATGAGAAGAAATCACAGGATTTCTGGGAGCACGCCTGTGTGATGCTCTATGTTCCTAAACTCCGCTCCGAAAAATGAAACAAAAACTGCCTTAACTTATTTGTGATCTATGTTTATTTTAGACTTGTACTATTTTTTTTTCTTTGTGAATTGTATTTATTTTTTATACGTAAATATAAATATATTTTATGCCATTAAAAATTCGTTTCATTAAATAAAATAAACCACTGAATTGTTTTATTAATAAATGATATACATCTTTATTTATACACACAAAAAAAATACATAAAAATATACAATTACATGTGTTCGTTAAGTATTTGGCACTTTTATAGTTATGTACACACGTGCCCGCGCGAAATAAATTAGTCCTCTCTATTGATAATCCATCATTTTCTTTTTTACACACTATACAGTATCACTAAATGTTCAGTCAGGACGTTACACGTTGTCGGATTTGATGGTGTCTTGGATCCAATCGATGTTTGAGCCGATTTTGTCGTACATCCTGGGTCGTTCGGTTCCGCTCTTCGTGCACGCTATCCTCCAGTTGGACACTCCGACTAAGGACCATCGGATTCCGTCGGGGAGGAGACAGAGCATTGGACTTCCCGCGAATTCTTCTTCCTGAAAGTACATTGTTTAATATTTAATAATAAAAAATGTTAAGGGGAATCGGTACAGCTCTTTGGTGTGTTTCTGGCTCAGTAGATGGCACCGCTTTATATGGGACTTATAATGTAAAAGTTTTTCCGTTATTTCTCGAAAACTGTAGTTTGTAAGGGAAAATGAAAATCACCATCGTGTTCAGCGCAGTTTGGAGCAGTACGCATGTGAAACCTTTTTTTTCTAGAATTAAGTATTTGTAAGAAAATAATTAAATAAAATATTTAAGGCTAACATTCCCGCATGTATTAAATAAAGACAAACGTGAAACGATACCAATACATTTTTGCGAGTGAAGAAAGAGGATAGATAATTGAATCGTCGTCGTAGTTTTTCAACTTGTTATTTATCGCACTCCGTCGCCTCCGATTGGAGATTGACGCCTCGACATGCATTTCTAGTCCACGTGGACTCGTAAATACAGAATATAAACAAACAAACATAGAAAGAAATTGAATACGCTGATTTTGGAGCCGACAAAAAATCAATGAAAGCATCCAGCGGCATAACGCTGATATTTATTTACCGATTTGAATGAATTAAAAAATAAAATCAATGTCGGTTTAAATACTATAAAATAATAGTAATTATACATTTTTTCAAAATTAAATTCACTGCCAAATAATAGTCATCTTTCAATTTTTAAGGGGAAACTCCATAACCGTGTTTATAAATGAAAAGTATTTCCAGCAGATCTCGGACACTGCAAATCGTATCAAAAAAAGAAAAATTGCATTGATTTCAGATAATCGGGAGCACTATACACGTGGAGTACTTTTTGTAATATGTTAAATTTCAAAAATACCTAAACGCATATTCATATGTCATTTCTTAGTATTTGAACGGCCATTGGCTTTGGTTTTTTGTTCAATAGTTCACTTAATAAATATTTTATCGGCTATGACGTTGGGCGTTTTTTTATCGAACACCAGGTATACTTACAAGAAATAATTTCGTGACGAAATTTCATTTCAGGCAAAGTGTTTGTAAAATTAAATTCGTTACATTTTAATATAACGTGTAAATATAATTTTATTTCAGACAAATAAAAAATAAAATCCAAAAGATCACTGACCCTATGACAAAAAATACAGTGACGGACGATATTGACATTACTAACATCTTTGCAACTTACTTCAAACACTCGTATACAATGACAAACCACACAGACTATGACAATGAATTCCTTGATAATGTAAACTCCTGGTATATGTCTTTTAAAACCACCCAAACACCTATTCCCCCAAATGACGCTATAAAGGAGGAAGAATATTTTGAAAACCTCAAAAAGGGCAAAAACACTGCACCTGGTTATGACAACATCCCTAGGCTCATCCTCAAATCCCTTCCAACAAACATTCACACCTACATCCTAAAAATATTTAACCACATATACTCCACCCAGGTTTTGCCGTTGGAGTGGAAGCGAGGTATAATTACCTGTATACCTAAACCCGGAAATAACCCACTAGATCCCAGCAATTATCGCCCCATCACCCTTCTCCCAGTCCTCGGAAAATTGTTCGAAACCATTATTAAAAATAAACTCATGTCCTGCGTAGCTGACCTTATCCCTCCCTACCAGTTTGGATTTCTTGAACACCGCTCCACAACTCTACCTTTATCTATCCTCACGTCCAACTGTCAAACAGCAAGCCTCGAAGGTCGTAAATCTGCCATATTATTCCTTGACATCCAAAAAGCGTTTGATTCCGTTTGGCACCGGGGAGTGCAACTCCCTTAACATACCTCCACACCTAATCAACCTCTTAGACAGTTTCCTTCACAACAGATCCCTACAAGTTAAGATACGCAATACCTTTTCCAGCTCCTTTACTCCTGAACAAGGCCTTCCTCAAGGATCCCCTCTATCACCATTTCTTTATAACCTCCTTGTTCATGATATCTACAACCCCGATCCTAACTATTTAAATACATTTGCTTACCCTCTCCTGTATGCCGACGACACTGCTTTAATTGCACATGCTCCCTCACTACCAAAAGCCCTCAGCACTCTACAGGGTCTTATTGACACTATCCAAACATGGTTTGCGAAATGGCGAATTTCCATAAATCCCAATAAATCCCAGCTCCTGATCCCTTTTCACCGACCAAACAACTCCCCATTCTCAATTTCCATAAATAACCAAGTTATCCTTCCTTCAACCACTTGCAAATACCTAGGAATCCATCTTGACCCGAAGTTCACCTTCAAAGCCCACTCCAAAATCCTCAAAGCGAAAGTCAAGAATCGGGCGGCTCACTTTAGAAGTCTGACCTTCAAACAACAAGGCATCAGTACAAAAACAGCCGTACACATATACAAGGTGATATGCCGCCCCTTACTTGACTATGCCGCTATCCTCTTCCACAACCCCCACCCTACCACGCTTATAAACATACAAGTCGCAGAAAGATCTGCCCTTAGAGTGCTGACCAAAATCCGACACCCCCAAAACTCACTACACAACCCCTCCAACCCTCTCCTTTACGAACTAACAAAAGTCACCCATATCGAAACCCGTCTAGCCCGTTTAGCCGAAAAATTTGCCTCAATTACAATCTCATACACCCTTTGTGCATTTCCCGAAACCAAAATATCACTCCCAAACGTAAACATTTCACCATCACCATTCATGATTTCATTTCATCATTTCATGACTTTAGTGATCACGACGAGTAAATTCAATTTACAAGACAATGAACGATATTAGCGATCAAAACCTTTTTGACACAGCAACTGACAAGGACAGACGCCTACAAAATCAGGCGGAAAGACCAACGGTCGATAGCCAATTGGCAGAAGAATTTATTTTTATGTTAGTTATTTATTGTATTCATTTATTATTATTACTTTGTTAAAAATAATCTGCCAATAAAGATTTATATATATATATATATATAAAAAATAAAATAAATAAAAGTAAGTAATAAAGGGTAAATGTAATTTTATTTCAGATAAAATGTTTAAAGTTCTTTATAATCTAAAATAAAGCGAAAATACACACACATGTTTCAATATTACTCTCTAATAGGCATATTCCTACATACCCGTGGCTCAATAATTTCTTTTAATAAAATATTTTTATAAAAAAATATTAATTTATCAATAATTTTTGTTTTCCAAAAATTGTCGTCTCTGACAACTCTTTCAATTGACAGGTCTTGTTTTATCCATACGACAAAATCACAAAAGTTGGCTTTTGCAATAAGCATCTGGCCCTGGATTTGGTAATAATAATTGTGATTACGTTTTCATTTTAAATCTGTATCCAAAAATAAAGTTTTTTTTTCGTTTGCTGCTTGTTTAATGGTAATTTTTTCTATCGATTTTGGGCACTTCACCTCGATAATTCCGCGACCATTTTCTATGAGTCCATCTGGAGATGCTCCCAAAAAACAATACGTCTCATCGATAAAAATGTCGCACGGTGTTACGGAACTTTTGGTCGTTTCTTCATACTTTTATAAGGCATTTTTTTTCATTTATTTGTCCGTAGACTGTAGCTTCATTTGAAAACGGCTCCTTATAAAGTAAACTGTATATGAGAAGAGCCCATTTTGTTTTCTGTCGCCTTTTACAGATTGTGCCAAAATTTAGATGCTGTTCGTTATCAACTCAATTTTTTTTATTATTATTAAAACTAAATTTTAACTCATTTATAAGATCAATCTCTATTTCGTACTCACATTTAGATTTTCAATAACGCTAATTTAAATAGAAAATACTATTTATTTGACATTTGTTTTCAATTTCCTTTATTTTTTATGGTTACTTTCGTTTCCATTGTTTTTCATGTCCAACTATTCAATTCAATGCTAAAATGTCATATAAATACTACAAAATGTGAAATACTTCAATAAGTACAGAAGGTAGGAATCTAGTATGTTTAATGAAATATTTGTATCATTTTATGATAATTAAAAAAAAAGTATAGGGTGCCATTTAAATAAATATATCCGTTTGAAAAGTCACATATTTAAAATTATTTTATTTATTTGCAAAGTGTATGCAAATATTTCACATATAAAGTTATTATTATATCAGTATATATAAACAATTTAATTTCTCCATCTCAAAACACACAAAAAAAAAATATAATTTTATAGTATACTGACTATTATGCAACTGTCGGAATTTTTAGATTTTTTTTCTGCAATACCGGTTAGTCAAAACTACTAATAATGTTATATTAATATTAAGATAATTTAAAGAGGAAACGAATAAAAAATAATATTTAGAGTGTTCCATTTGAAATAATATAGTTGATATGATTTCCGCCCTCTATTCTCAAGAAAGTTTTATCAATAAATTAAATAAAAATGATTTAAAAATAATTAATAAATTATTTCCACATTTAGCAATGTAACATTTTGACTTACGTTACGTAAGTACGTTAAACAAATGCAAATTAAAACAACAACTTCCCGGGCAAATATTCCGCCGCTAATGCGGAAATAATTAATTAATTATTTTCAAATCGATTTTATTTAATTTATTTAAATAACCATGACCAAGTGAATAAATACTCTTTTCTATTTATTTTATCAATAAATTAATAGTGAATTTCTACAAGGGAGAAATCGAAGGCAGTCACTTCGGTGACTCACTCTGTATAAAAAGTACTCAATTCTAAATGCACATTTACTAAAATAAAGCATACAACTCCCGAAAATTAATTTTGTAAAACTTTATTTGTGAATAACCAAAACCTCTAACGCAATTGATTTTATTTACTTACCTTGAATTCAAATATTGTAATAGACCAGCATTTAGACGTTGTTTTGGTCTAGATACAGATTGCGGTTAACTTTTTTAGGGTATTTTGAATCTGAGTACCTTTTGGCCATATTTTTTGCAATCAAATTCAATTCGTAATAGATAAAAATACGCTAAATATAACACTTGTCACTAACTAATTGCAAAATGCGTATAAATATAACTTTGAGAGTTGTCAAATCAATGCATTATTATTTTTTTTTGATACGATTTGCATTGTCCGAGATCTGCTGGAAATACTTTTCATTCATAAACTCGGTTATGGAGTTTCCCCTTAAAAATTGAAACATGACCATTATTTGGCAGTGAACTTAATTAACCTAACACTGTAGTTGTTTTGTTAGGTTATGATTAAGATTTTTTTAGGTTATGTATACTATACTATTATCTATGGAATGGAAGGCAACATTCCAGTATACATAACCTAAAACAATCGTAATCACAAAACAACAGTGCAGTATACATAATCTAAAAAAAAATGTTAAACGTAACTGTTAGCACTTGCGCGCACCCCACCACCCTCCCAGACAGAGGTCTGAGAGTGAGTTGTATCCTTAGACAAAACAGATATTGAGGATGGCATTTCTTGGACCCGACACTAGCAACCTAAGTCTAACACCGCTAAACACCAACCTTACAAAAGACAATAGTGCAGTATACATAACCTAAAAAAATGTTAAACCTAACCTTAGAAAAGATAATAGTACAGTATCCATAACCTAAAAAAATCTTAAATATAACCTAACAAAACAACAACAGTGCAGTATACATAATCTAAAAAAATGTTAAACCTAACTATTAGCACTTGCACGCACTCCACCACCCTCGCAGACAGAGGTCTGAGAGTGAGTTGTATCCTTAGACAAAACAGATATTGAGGATGGCATTTCTTGGACCCGACACTAGCAACCTAAGTCTAACACCGCTAAACACCAACCTTACAAAAGACAATAGTGCAGTATACATAACCTAAAAAATATTAAACATAACCTAACAAAAGGCAACAGTCCAGTATACATAACCTAAAAAAATGTTAAACCTAACCTTAGAAAAGATAATAGTACAGTATCCATAACCTAAAAAAATCTTAAACATAACCTAACAAAACAACAACAGTGCAGTATACATAATCTAAAAAAATGTTAAACCTAACTGTTAGCACTTGCGCGCACCCCACCATCCTCGCAGACAGAGGTCTGAGGGTGAATTGTATCCTTGACAAAACAGATATTGAGGATGGCATTTCTTGGACCCGACACTAGCAACCTAAGTCTAACACCGCTCAACACCAACCTTGCAAAATACAACAGTACAGTATGCATAACCTACAAAAATGTTAAACATAACCTAACAAAAGGCAACAGTCCAGTATACATAACCTAACAAAAGATAGCAATGCAGTATACATAACCAAAAAAACATGTTAAACATAACCTAACATAAGGTTGCAGTGCAGTATACATAACCTAAAAAAATTTATCCTAACAATAAACAATAGGTTTGTTCTGTACTAAGTTGAACTGAGTTCAGGTTTGTGACGTCACCAGTGCAGGCTAGTTCATGTTAGTTTTCATGAACTGGGGTTGACTGTAACGAACGCTTTGCGTGCAGTTTAGGGCAAAATATTCAATGACTGTAACATCTAGCAGTAATAACAATAAAACTAAAATAATTTATTGTTCAGCAATAATTCTAGGTTATGTGTTACACGCAAAATACATACAATTTTGATTTTCGACATGTTGACGTACAATATCAAAATTGCTGTTGGTGTAATCGCATATATCATAGCCATACAATGCGAATCCATTTTTCTTTAAAATATTTTCATTTATATTTGTTCATTCGCACTGATTTTCGCGCCTTTCAATAACGTCAGTTGTCTATGAACTAATTTGCACTTTTAATCCCTGCTCTGGAGTCGGAGTAAAAAGTTCAGTACAACAACTGGTGCAAATGGTGGTGCAAATGAAAACATTTCAGTTTGACTTGGTTCATGTAACGAACAAACCTAAAAGTCTAGTATACATAACCTAAAAAAATGTTAAACATAACCTAACAAAATATAGCTATGCAGTGTACATAACCTAAAAAATGTTAAATCTAACCTTACAAAAGTCAATAACATTTTTTGTAGGTTATATATACTGCATTGCTATCTTTTGTTAGGTTATGTTTAACATTTTTTAGGTTATGTATAACATAAAAAAATATTAAACATATAACATGTTAGGTTATGTTTAACATTTTTTAGGTTATGTATACTACACTGTTGCCTTTTATTAGGTTATTAATATTTTTTTAGCTTATGTATAACCTAAAAAAATATTAAACATAACCTAATAAAAGGCAACGGTGTAGTATACATAACCTAAAAAATGTTAAACATAACCTAACAAAAGATAGCAATGCAATATATATAACCTAAAAAAAAATATTGAACCTAACCTAACAAAAGGCAATAGTGTAGTATACTTAACCTAAAAAATGTTATACCTAACCTACATGTACAAACTTTGTTATAAAAGATTCATTAGAATAAAATTAAACAAGGAAAATTTCTGGCAATGATTAATAAAATTCGATCAATCCCTTTTTCCAACTGTAAAAATTACTTACACTGTAATTATTGATCGTTGACAGGAATTTTCCTTGTTTAATTTTATTGTGATTTAAATATTGTAGTTATTTAAATTACAATAGTGTGAATCATCTATGTTTTTATTATTGTTATGTGAATTTGTTGTTAGCGATTATTAAAGTTTTAAACAAATGCAGTCTGTATAATTTCCAATCTCACGAAGAGGCCAGAATTGCATAATTAGTAACAAAAATATCTCTCTTACAAATCAAAACTTGTATGTGTAAAATGTGATCAGTATAAAATTTCCTCAAAAAAAAACTCACTTGACAATCCTCCTGACCATAAGCAGTCTCAGCACACAAACTATTAACCGTAGCTATACTGATATTCTCGCACCTCTCCATCGGATTAAACTTAACCTGCACCCTCTGCAGCTGATCCCTATTCCTCGTCCAGCCCAACGTGTTGCAATACAACCCCTCCTCCTTGAAACTCTTCTGCGGCAGGCAAACGCTCCGCACGAAATCAGTCATAACTAGAGGATCTTCGAGTTTCACCATCGCAATCGTCGATCCCTCGACGGGGGATTTCACCATTCCGATTATCCGGCGTTCTTGCTCCCACGGGGAGGAGCTGGAGAGCCGGACGGTTCCCGCCCGGGCGGACCATTCGGCCTTCGGCTGGCCTTGGAAGCAGGAGGTGGAGGTGAGGATCCAGCTGGGGTTGATGAGGGTGCCGTCGCAGATGTGGACATCTTCCTTGAAGAGGGCCACGTGCCAGGGCCAGTCGCCGTGGTTCGACATTTTTGATAGGGATTGGCTGTTTGTCATTTGTGTACCGCATTCTAAAAAAAAAATAAAACATAATCAACAAAAAGAATTCAGAGAAATACTTGAAATTTTCATTGCACAAGTTTTTATTAGCAAAAAATTAATTTAAAATTTGTTATAAATTTGATCAATTTTCATTGTTTTTATATATTGTAATATTTAAACGAATAGAGATATTTTTATTATGGTACCAATCATGTTGACATGTGTACACTTACCTTATTATCGTATTACTCTACCTTATTGTTTATTTCATGGTAAACTTACCCAAGTTTGAACACGCCACTTTTAAGACTTCCCTGCTGTGGCAGGGAGACCTGACGAAGGAAATCTCCGAAGCCGTGGGGTCTTTCATTATCACGTAAGAAACGTTAGCTTCGACATCTTTTTCTACTTGCACGGAAAGTACATTCCTGAAAATAAAATAATAAGAAAAAAATGCTTACGTCTTTTGAAACAAGTTCGTTGAAATATTAAATGTAATTTTTAATGAATACACAATACCCTACAAGATTACAAGTTGCGAAAATAACAATAACATAAAAATCTGATTTATTAAATGCGTGTCTGAAAAGTTTTATTATTTTCTAAACATTTTGGATGAAATTAATGGAACTTACACGATCAATTATATTTTTTTTTTTTTTAAATTTTAATGACAAATTATAAATAATTTGGAAACATAATTTAAATCGGGAATTTTTGCAATGCAATGGTTCTAGCTGTTGGAATAAGAAATGTATTAACATGCCTTGACATACATAAAAGTTAATACGAGCAAGAAGGTCAGGGCAATCTATCTTGTTGTGAATTAGTTTGTACATAAATGCTGCACTGCCTTCCTCTCTACGCGCTGATAAGGAGATAAAATCATGTTTTGATAGTATCCACTCCCCGCTGTGGATATAAACCTTCCGCTTTAAACGTAAGGAATTTTAGGCATGTCCTTTGAACCTTTTCTATTAATAATGACAGATGCATATAGTCAGGGTTCCAAATTAATGAGGCTTACTCTAAACGGCTACGTATAAACGAATAGTATTAGTTCTTTAATTAAGTCACAATTATTAAATAATTTATTAGTACGCATAGCAATCGTACATAACGAAAGAATATGCTGCTTAAATGAAAGTCCTCTATCAAACAGCAGATCTTTAATTTGATCGAGTTTCTGAATGGGCTGCCCATTAATGTTATAATAATTATTAAGTGTGTGCATACGAGTATGAGCATATGTTACCCTTCATAAATTCATCAATTAATTTTATTACATTCAAGACAGTTAAGTAACGTAAAGAATATAGATAATATAGAATCAATTATAATTCTTGATTATAACTCCTCGCAGGCCAATTTAAAGAAATATGAATTTGGTAACAAGTATTAAAAATATAATCATAAATCTAAAGTGTGTCATATTTGAATATGCTATCATTAAAAATTTCACTTGAAATTAATCAAAAAAATGAAGATTATCGCATTCTTTCTGATCATTTTATATAATATTAGGAGCGAAATCATGGTGAAATTAATTTCCAAATTTCAAACACAATTACGGTGAATGCGCCGGGCTCTGCAAAAATGATTAATTCGCTGACCTTGTTTTTAAGCTGTATTACCTCTAATAATTCATATAAACGTGAAGCAGAAAGAGTATTTATTACGTTTTTTTTATATTTTAAATAATTTCAGTTTTTTTTTTAAATAATGATAATTACGAAAATAAATTTGAGATTGTAATGAGAATAGATAGCATTATTGAAATTGTTTGTTATTATTGCGGTTAATATATATATATAATAATTGCAAATATTCTATTGCAGCATTTTATGGTTAATCCATAAAACAATAGTAATTATTGTGTGGTGGCATATTTGCGGTTAATCCATAAAGAGCGAGTAGCATTTTTTGAATTAAAGACTACATTATAATTGCAATTATTTTTATTTAAAATTTACCACAATAACAAAATAAAATATTTATTTCTAAAAGTCATTACGAAATAAAATATTGTATTTACTTCTAAATTATCAAGGTTGATTTTGAAATTGTGGTTTAATTAAGCACACTGTATTGTTTTAAAATGAAATAATAACCAATAGTTTCACCTTTTAAAATATCACGAAAATATTATTTCGCTAATCAATTAATTCGTAATTAAAGTTGATTTCATTTTGGTAGACATTTTTTGTCTCGACACCCAATACGAATAAAAGAGGATAAGAAAGACATTTTTTGTTAAATTTTGGAGTCCCTCTTTAATCGGGGCTAAAGAAAAAAAAAACGATTTTTTACAGATTTTGCCTCTGTTTACAAAAAAAATCTATTTTGAAAAATGGCAAAGGGCAAGGCATAAAAATTGAATTTCATGTCTCAAATACAAAGTATAAAGTGAATACGATAATCGATTTCAGCGCTAAAGCGCACTGCCCCGTTTAAAAAAAAAAAAAAAAATAGCTGGGCAACTCAAAAAGTTGTAATTTGTGAAATACTTTATATCTTGAAAAAATTTTTTCAGCACACACTTGTATACAAATGAGGCTTCAAATATATGCAAGAAAAAATATTTTTATTGATCCCCTTAAGGATGTATCCAGGAGGGGGTAAAATTTGTCAATCACCCTCACCATTACTTCACACAACAAAAATTCTGCAAAGAGATCAGTGATGCATTATGGCTGTAAATCCCTGAAACGATTTTCTCTACTCGCCTACTACTCGTTTTAATTTATCTCTTGTGATTTATGTCCATTATAACACAATATACTATTCATTTTTACAAAACTATCCATAAAAGATGACCACGACTCGTTTCATAAACTTGCATGTCGTGATTTATGACTATTATAATACACTTGTGGAAAACATACTATTAATTTACCACCCCCTCGTATATATTCAAATTTCATTAAATACATTTTTTCTTGATCTACTTACTCATAGGAGAGTGTTTTGCAGAGCGACGAGGAAACGGTGTGTAGAATTTCCGCTGTTTTATTGGACGGCATGCTCCTGTTCAAGTTGTCAGTGCAAAGCTTTCCAACCTCGCCTTTTTCGTTAAATACGACGAACCCTTCGGAATGATACCGAGGAAGGTGCGGAGTCACGACTTTTACTCTCGACACGTGCTCTATACTCGGCGCCAGACTCACTACGAAAACGAGAACATTAGAAAACAATTATTAAGAATTATTTTCCTAATTTAGACATTTAAATACTTTTATTTAGAATTCAACAACTTCGCAATTTAATTATGTTTTTTATTAATTACTAACCTAGTATTAAAAACAACAAATTATTAATAATAGAGGCTTTCATTTTGTTATATATTATTTTACGTTTAAATAAAATACTGAAGGCAGAAAGACCGATGGTCGATAGCCGTTTTCTAAGGACAACGTATAACATATTATAAGAATTATATTGTTAATTTATTGTATATAAAATTGTCTGCAGAAATAAAGATGTTATATATATATAAAATACTGATTCACTTAATTTGTTTAATAATAAATGGAAAACGATGCAAGCGCCATCTTTGCCTAGTTTCATGTTGCTCTAAGCCAACAAAATTGTAATATCTATTGACTCGCTACAAAAAAATTATATTTATACAACTAAAACTTAGAATTAGCTTAGGAATTACTTTACGGTAACCAACCAAATTAATTAAAATATTACAAAATTTCGATTTTGCATGCATACTAATTCTGATTGCACGTTTAACAGATTAACGAGTGGATTATTTATTCGTTTAAAAATTTCGGCGGATTCAAAAAGGTTAAGCTTTGCACATTTCGTACAGTTCTATTTTGGAAATTCTGTAATATTTTAATCTATTTACCTAAACTCACACACTCTAAGTTTACCTGAATATTATTAATTTCCTTCTTTCTTTCTTAATCCTCTTTTACCCGTATTGGGTGTCGAGGTTTTTTCATGTTTATAATATTTCAATTTGAAGGTTTTTTTTTTAAATTATATTACACTTGGTTTGTTTTACAATTTTTTTCTCTATTTATTCGACTAGTTTTGCTTTTTACAGCATCATCAGGAGTGAGTTCAATAATAGTTCAATACGTTTCACCAAGTGATAAATGAGAAAGTCGTTTGTTATAATGAAATCACTTGGTTTTATTTTATTTTTATTACCTGAAGAAGTAATCATAAAAACCAATTTGTATATAATAGTTTGTAAATCCATTTATAATATTCATTCTTGAAAATGGCATCTAGCCGAAACTAGTCGAAAATATAACAAAATTTTAGTAAAAAAAAAAATAGTAAAACAAAACCAAGTGATTTCATTACAACAAACGGTTATTCAATATGTTTTACTAAGTGATAAATGAGAAGAAAGTATAGAAATGAGAAAGTCATTCAAGAAATTACCTGAATAAATGTATTTTTTTGTAATTTCAATTTACTTTATTAACGGAATCTCCATTTCCAAATTACAATTATAATTACATATTAAAAATTTTATAAGAAAAGTGTGACGCTCTAAAAAGATTACAAAACATATGTATAAAAAAAGGCAAATTACCAATCACAAATTGAATCAATAGATACTATAATTTTCTTGGCTTAGTAATTTAAGTAGTTAATTTTCTTAAGTATCGAATTCCCAAACTCAATCAACCCAGAAATGTCCACGTAGCAACATCATCAACAATGACACAACTCCAAACAATAAAATCGCGCTCGCATTATCCTCCAACTTTATCTGATTTACTCGGCTTATTTCCCGCCGCAATAAAAATCCCCATTGTTGCCGTCGAGCTTGTTTCTGTCTGGCATTTTGTTTATTCTTTTGTTTATTTTTTTCGGGCGAATGGGCAACAATGAACAATTAAACGTAAAGTGAGAGGATTCTGTACGTACGGCAGGCTCTTTCGTCGCTCCCATCCGGACAATCCCTTCTGCCGTCGCAACGTTTGCTGTTCTTGATGCACGCCCTGCCGATGCCGCAGTGGATGTGGTCCTTCGGGCAGTAGCTGCAGGTTTTCTCGTCGGAGAGGTCCTGGCAATCGACGACTCCGTCGCAGATGCGCGGCGAGAGCGCTCTCGTTTGCATTTCTTTTACACATCCTAAAAAAGAAAAAAAATAATTAAAAAAAAATTAATTTAATATTCTCATTTTGTTTGTTATCCCAATCAGGTTGATTGTTTCCACTTTTGTCTCTTTTGAATTTAATAATTCAATTTATAACAAATGTCAGGCACGTATTCTGCAAAGTTTGATATTATTTATCAAAATGAGAAGACTTTTAAACTACATTTCACTGCATTTTTATACCAACCTATTCGCACAGCTGACGATACAATGATCCTCATTATTATGTACTTCTTAGTATAAATAGTATTGTGTTTGTATTATATTATATTATATTATATTATATTATATTATATTATATTATATTATATTATATTATATTATATTATATTATATTATATTATATTATATTATATTATATTATATTATATTATATTATATTATATTATATTATATTATATTATATTATATTATATTATATTATATTTACTTATATATTGTATTATCTATTTTTGTTAAATATTGTATCTTTCAAAAAGGCTTGGCCGTTAATAAATAAATAAATAATTATACACATTTTTTTTTTCGATTCAAAAATTGTACAATATATTATTGTTATGCAACAGCAAATGTCCATTGTCGAAAATTTGTTTAAAGTACAAATGTCACAATAGCTAAATAAGAAATAATTTTTTAATTATGTACAAACATCTTTATTCCAACAGCAGAATTACAATTCTTTACAAATATTTATATTTACAATACCTATTGATGGGTTAGTAGTCTATCGACCGGAGGTCTTTCTGCCCTTTTATTAATTAATTATTTTCAAATTCTTTTTATTTAATTTATTTAAATAGCTGTGACCAAGTGAATAAATACTTTTTTTCCATTAATTATACACGCAACATTTATTGGCACACATTACGAACTATGCTTCAATCTGCATATTTCGTAATGTACACTTTATTATACCTCCATGGGAAGGATGGGGTGTATTTAAAGGGGGGTAATGTTCATCCCCAGAATTCAATACCCACGAAAACTTAACCACGGATTTCAATAAATCCATCATATTCTTACTTTTTCACTCTTCTATTCTATTTACTTAAAAGATTAACAAATTTGAAATCAGCTAGATCAATTCTATTTTAATAAATGAAACACTTTTTTACTTTGTTTGTATAATTTGGAATTATACAAATAAAGTTTGTATAATTTGGAATTATACAAATAAAGTAAAAAAGTGTTTCATTTATTAAAATTGAATTACAATGTATAACAAAGTAGAAGCCTCAACAATTAACAAGCTAGAACAATTCATCGGAATGGATGCTGACAAAATGGAGTGCGAGGACAACAAGGAGGACCTCCAGCGGCCAGTTTCAGAGGAGGAAGAAATGGAGATTGAATTCTAAGCCAGAACAGGAAAATAGGATCATGTCTCAATAAATAATATTCGTACTAAAAAAGTTGTTTTTAATAATAAATGAAAAAAAATATATATTATTCAAATCTTGGCTTAGTAAAAAAAGAGACAAATCAACCTGATTGGGACAACAAACAAAATCTATTATTTTATCATTCTATATCGACTTATATCCAAGATAAATATGTAATGATAAAATAATAGATTTCGTAGTCCAAATAAGTTACATTTTTTTTAATATTGATGGATTTTTCCTACATGGAAGTGGTGAAATATCCCCCCAAAAAATGTTTATAAGTGACAGAGAAAATTTATTATTTAATTTATAATTACTAATTAGGCCTTCTTAGATCCTTAACTAATGATAAATTAATATGTTTCATTTCATTAACAAAAGTTATGACTCTTTTAAATGTCCCCATTTCTCCTATATGGAAATACATAAATGATGTTTTCAAAGTCCTGTGGAATCTTTGTATACGATTGGTAGACACATTTTTTTTATTTAGAATGTCTAAATAGTCTCTCCTTAATTAATATCTAATGATATATACACAAACATCTTTATTCCCAAAGAATACATACATATTTAATTCAATATACAATACATGAAACAATTTAAAACAAATATATATTCTTAAGAGAAACGGCTATCGACCGGAGGTCTTTCGGTCCATCTAATGATAAAATAAAAGGTTTCGTGGTTCAAACAAAAGTTATGAGTATTTAAAAATATTACGTCTGATTGAAAATTCCAGAAATGTTTTACAATTGCCACTAAAAAAACACATTTTAATGTCAAATTTGTTAGTTGCAATAGTAGAAGAAGTTAACTTTATCGCCGAGCTGATTGATTAACAAATATCTTAAGAAAAAGAAGAATTTCTACCCGGCAAAAATGGTGCATGCGCCGGGTAGCAAAAACTTATGCCGGTAATCCGTCTGTGAATTTTAAAATTTCACGAGCTTTAAGAAGTACGCATAAAATAGCAAACTGCAATCTTTAACAATAGTGTGTGGTAGTGTTGATGTTTGTATTTTTCATGTGTGATTTTGAAAATTTTTGTATCATATTAATTAATTCTTTATTTACGGAAAATCACATTTTTACAATTAATGACAATCTGTAATTACAAAATACAACAATATATTTTTTTAATTTTATTTATTAATTAATTAATATAATAAATTATATATTAATAATTAACTACCCACTTAACCCGTGGTGAAGCAGTTGTTTAAAAATAACATAAGCAAAAATATATTTTATTGGGCAAGATATTTCGATGATGTTTTTTGCATTTAGAATGGAACAGCACGGCAATTAGATTCGTTCACAAAATTTCTCAATTCAATTAATAATAATATACAGTTTACAACAGAAAAAACATAAATAACAATAGCCTAAATTTTCTTGATCTACAAATATTATTATTTATTATTTACAAAACAATAATTAATAAATTAGAATACAAAATTTACCGAAAAGACAGTTTCACAGACATAATTATTCCCATTTCATCCAATACTCATTACAAAATAAATATAGCACATTCTTTGATCCACAGACTTATACACATTCCATTAAATGATCATCATTTTTATACAGAATTAAAAATAATTAAAACAATAGCTTTTTTTTCTATGATTCATTTGCACAAATGTCATAACAAAATAACCCACAAATATTTGAACAACAAAATAGAAATAATAACATTTACAAAAGGAAATTTCTGTTTTTTTTAATAGCTAACAATTATGGTTGCAGTGAACAATTAATAGACAAACTAGTAAACAGAAAAGAATACAACTGAAAAAATATTTTTATGCAGAAAATAAAACTAGAAAAGAAATTTGGCAGAGATTGGATTATATTGATAATTTGTCAGAAAAAATATACAAAAGTCTTAAAGAGTATGATTTTAATAACCCCCATTAATTTACACAAATTTTTAATGAGCAATAAATCAGCAATTGACAAACTGGACAAGTGTGGGATTTATGAAATTAAGTGCGGGGATTGTGAGTGTATAATATATTACACAAACCGGAAGAAGTTTTATAACGAGATTAGAAGAACGTAAAAAGTCAATAATAAACAAGAAATGTTCAACCGGATCTTCGCAACACTGCATAGAAAAAAACTCATTTTTTAATAGTTAGGATTTTAAAATATTACACTCAGGTAATATTTAAATCTTCGCGAGGGACTAGAAATTAGCAAGGCAATACAATGCTAAAAACCTATCGTCGACAACATGGAAGAGATTTGGAATTCCCCGATATCGTCCGCCCTTATTACCTGATAATTTATTACAGTGGCTTGTATTTGTATAAAAATTTGTGTTTTGTAAATTTCTTGTACATATCTCCCTGAAGATGACTAAAGGTCGAAACTAGTAGGAGCAAATATATAAAAAAAAAAACAGTGAAACAAACCAAGGGTTTTAATTAAAATATACCTTAATTAATAAATTATATAATTTATACCTATTAATATATAATTTTTGTACCATAATATAAATCAACTACAATCTTCTACACCCTTTGTGCATTCCCCGAAACCAAAATATCACTCTCAAACGTAAACGTTTTACCATCACCATTCATGATTTCATTTCATCATTTCATGACTTTAGTGATCACGACGAGTAAATATATTTCACAAGACAATGGACGACATTAGCGGTCAAAACCTTTTTCACACAGCTACTGACAAGGACAGACGTCTACAAAATCAGGCGGAAAGTCCAACGGTCGATAGCTAATGGGCAGAAGAATTTATTTTTATGTTAGTTATTTATTGTATTTATTTATTATTATTACTTTGTTAAAAATGATCTGCCAATAAAGATTTATATATATATAATATAAATTATTAAACAACCTATTAAAATCATTAACTTTGAAAATTTTTGACTATTTTCAGTTTATCGGTCCATTCTCAAGAAAATCACACGATGTTCTCAACGCGTCAATTCCGGAGGAAACGAAATTTTTAAACGAGCTCATCAGAGAATATTTGGCCTGAAATGGATAAATTTATCTTGAATAACTTTCTCATTTAGTATAAATTTATTCTAATCAAGTCTTAGCACCACCAATTTAATACGAATTAAATTAAAACACATAATTTATTAAAAAAATATATACAATAGAGAGTAGCGTAAGTGAACTTCGATTTGAATAATCCGGAACTTTTTCTCTGTACGCAAAACCCGGAAAGGCAAACGAGCGTGCGATCTTAAACGATTATTATTAAAGTATCGCTTTTCGGAATAATTTCTCGCTCGGCGGAGTGAAATTACGCTACATTTTGTATTACTTTTTGTTATTGTGTTTTCACCTTCCGAAATGTTCGCTCTAATATGAATATTAATTGTATGATTTAAAAACGAAAGTTTGGGATACTTAATGATTAATTAAGTGAAATAAACTATTTTTAACTAACTTTCTCTTGATATTAAAAAAAAAAAAATGTAAAACGCATAATTAGTCGATTGAATTTGATTAAATTCGAATAATTAATATTAAAACAGCGAAAATATAAATATTTATTGGTGTAATTAAGAATCGAGTTGTTTAACCAGTGCATTTTCACTTGGAGTGTATTTCGACTGTCGAGTCATCTATATTTTGAATTAAATTGTAACGTATCCTGCGGTGAAACGTTTTTATGTAATAATTAGGATGTTAAATTGATTGAGTGAGTTACGTGAAGATCAAAATGTAATTGATAATTGAGTATTAATCCATTGATAATGGTCACTTTGTGTCCGAAGTGTGCATATGGAATTAAAAATAAAAGTGTGAAGAAAGGTTATTAGTGCTTTTTTATCAATTACTATTAGGATGTATTTTAATTAATACACTTGGTTGTTCGTCGAAACTAGTCGGAACTCGAATATAAAATTAGTGAAACGAACAACCAAGTGTATTAATTAAAATACATCCTAATTATTATCTAGTAATCGTTCAGACATGAGTAAAAAAAAGTTATAAATTGAAAACAATGTTTTTCGAAAAAGGTCAATATTGTCGTTAAGTGGGGAAATTCTGGAATTAGAGGTCTATTTAACACCTGTTAAATGAATAAAAGCATGACACATTACATTAAGAGTAAAGTATGTTCAAAATCAAAACTTTTTATAGAGTTTAAAATGGTTTTAAAACAGTTTAAAGAGATTTTTATTAATTATCAAGGAAGATGAATAAATGATACTGGATCTAATAAAATGTTCAGTCACCATTTATCTAGAGCATGGATAACTAGTGATGGCCATTTGGGTTTTTCGAACCTCATCAGACTAGTGTGTTCCATGTGCAATGCCTTGATGAATATTAATTGTTTATTATTTATTATGATTAATACTGGATCTAATATGAAGCCCTGTGGCACACCTGACTTTTTTGGCATAGAATTTTCTTTAATTAGCTATTGTTAAACTCTAGCTGGCCGATTAGCTATTACATAAAAACAAATCTTGGTTGTCGCTTATTTAATCGCTTATCATAGCAATTACAATTAAACAAATTGAGTACAAAACTCAGTATAATCCGATTATTCCGTGGATATCGGACATGAATATCTACTACAAATACTATAGTCAACGCTTGCTATTAAATTATTGTACAGACACTGACTGTCTGCTGGTCCGCTACATGCTTATCTATGATAGCAAAATCCCACCTTTAGTCCCAAGAAGTGGGCAGAGTTAGCGAGCTACTAACAAAAAAATTATAACAGGTAAACGGTGGAGCTTGCGTCGTCTTTAATTTATTATAAAAAAATTATAATTTATAACTAACACACCTGACTTAAAGTTGATAATATGAGCTAAGAGGTGTTTCAGCCTATTACTCAATATATTTGATTAATTTATAACAATTCTCAGCAAAAAAAACTCACCTGGTTTCGGTATACATGAACCGTCCCCTTCGAATTCTGGGAATTTGTTGCAATCTAACTTTTCCTTCTGTTCCGGGCTCAATCTGCTCCCGCAGCCGCTCATGAAATCCCTGCAGTAGCTCCTGCACGGCAACACCATCTCGTCCTCGGCTTTTCCGAACTTACAAGCTGGTTGTAAAATGTGACAAACGAAATCGTACGCCAACCTATAATGTTGAGAAGGTAAAGTTAATGACGCAACTAAGGTTACATCAAAGGAAGCTAAGATATTGAATAAGAAAGTGGGAAGACTAAAGCGAACATGTGATAGCATTTGTGCAGAAGAGGTACAACATGGAAGGACAGGATTAAATTAGCAAAATACGGAAAAAAAGTTGAAATTACCCAATGTCAAATTATTGGGTAATTTCAACTTTTTTTCCGTATTTTGCTAATTTAATCCTATCCTTCTATAATAATAATAACAATAATTTTATTATCCAAACGGAAAAATCCAAAATAGGAATGATTTGATCCATCCCGAGAAACACGTAAGCGGCCAATTCGGGTTCAGCTTCCATCTAATGAAGCTGTTCGCAATTTTATTGCAAAGTTTGTTAAAAATAAAACGGACAGGAAATGGCCAAATATATTCGTATCAACAGATAAATCTCCCATGCAAGTGAAGTTATATAAATCTGTTAAAAACGAGCATATAGATCGCCAGTTCAAAGGTGAATCCAATATAAAAATAAAATACCGTAATGGTATTCCAACAATCGTGTCTTCGGAAAACTAGATAGTTCCAACGGTAAAAGAAAAACTCTGAATTTGTATTATCAAAATTCTCGTGGACTGAACTCTAAGACTCACACATTTTACACGAACTGCTGCGATTTGTTATATGATATAATCTTAATTACGGAAACTTGGTTAAGTAATTCAGTATTAAATAGTGAACTTTTTCCTCAACACTATAATGTTTTACGCAGTGATCAACAGTTTTCATCTGTCAATCGATCGAAAGGCGGTGGAGTTTTAATGGCTCTTAATGAATCAATTACGTATAACGTTATTGACACATTAAATATCACTAATGTTGTCCCACTAATAGATCTCCTTCTGTGTAAATGGATGATTGGATCAAAATATATTATACTTGGTGTTGTTTAAGTACCTCCAGATTTACAAAGTGATGACTTTGAAAGATTTACAAGTTACCTAGAAATTTTACTAATAAGTAGCGACTTTTTAATTGTCGGTGATTTCAATTTGCCAAATGTTATTAATAATTCACCATCAGCTAAATTAAGTAACCTTCGCCATCTTATAAATGTACTTGATATAAAACAGTTTAATTACATTACGAATAACAACGATAAATTACTTGATTTATGTTTATCTAATGTTCAAAACAATATTACCGTCGAAACACCTATTATTTCAGAAGACATATTTTATCCAGCACTTGAAATTTTTCTTCATAATATAACAGTTACACAAGTAAAAAAAATTCCTGCCAGAAATAATTTTCATTATAATTTTCGGAAAGCAAATTTCCAGTTATTATAGCAGGATCTTAGCTTAATTGATTGGTCATATCTAGAACAATGTAATGATGTAAATGAATCAGTTGACATATTTTATAATTCTATATATGCAGTTATTAACTTATATGCGCCGATAAAAGTCAACGGAAGATCTAATTATCCGCCCTGGTTGACGTCAGAAATAAAAGTACATCTAAAAAATAAAATATATTTCAGAAAGAAATGGCTCAATACTAAAAATATCATTTATTTAAATGAATTTAAGCGACTAAGATGAATCTCAAAGTTCTTAATTGCTGGAGCATATAATAAATATTTAACAGATATTGAAAGTAACATTAAGGACAATCCCAATTTATTATGGAACTTCTTAAATTGTAAAAAAACAGTCCAGAATACCTTGTAAACTAAGTAACAACTCAAAGGACTTCACTGATCCACAAAATATTGTCAATGCATTTGCTGAAACTTTCTCGAATGACTTTCGCTTGGTATCACTAAATTCGACTACATATAGCAATAGGGAAATATTTAACCTTAATTCATCTTTCTCTATTTCCCCTACCACTGAAGATCGTTTGATTAAAATTATGTCCAAGTTTTCTAACAAATTTACTGCGGGGGATGATTTAATTCCGAGCTTCCTTGTGCGAGACTGCAGATACATTTTATCAAAACCGTTAACTATAATTATCAACAAAGCCATTAATATGGGTATTTTTCCGGATATGTGGAAGAGAGCGTGAATATGTCCAGTGTATAAAAAAGGGGACAAAACAATATTAGAGAACCACAGAGGTATTTCTATACTATCTAATTTTGCAAAAGTATTTGAGCAGGTGATCTATACAGATATTTATTCTAACGTATTAATACCCATATTAATTCCGTTGACATATATCTACTCAACAGCACGGATTTGTTCCAAAGCGTTCCACAGTTACTAACTTGGCATCATTAACCCAATACGTTTGTGAGATCCTAAGCAGACGTGGTCAAGTTGATGGATTATATACAGATTTTTCTCGTGCGTTTGATACCCTCGATCATGAATTGCTTTTGAAAAAAATGGACATTATGGGTCTATCTCCGTCAAGCATTAAGCTCATAGAGTCTTATTTAAGTAATCGACTATGTTATGTATCATACAACGGCTACAGATCATATGAATACCTGGCATCTTGCGGTGTCCCACAAGGTTCAAATCTTGGGCCACTTATGTTTATTATTTTTATAAATGATCTACTCACTACACTTAATTGTCCGGTTCTTGCTTATGCTGATGATATTAAGATTTTCTCAGAAGTAAGGAATAGACAAGACGTAGAAGTTTTACAAAATAATTTAAATACTCTTGCAAATTGGTGTGACGCAAACGGACTAAGGCTAAATGTTGATAAGTGTTATCCAATGGTATTTCATCGAGGAAAATCCCCATTGTTATCTATATATAAAATTAATGAACAACAACTGTCACAGAGAACATCTATTAAGGATCTTGGTGTAACGTTTGACTCGCATATGACTTTTAATAATCATATTGATTTAATTACTGTTACTGCCTATCGTTCTCTTGGATTTTTAATGAGAACTTCAAAATATTTTAGCAACATCGAAACATTAAAATCTTTATTCTACGCTTTTGTAGTTAGCCAACTTGAATATGCCTCTATTATATGGTCTCCGATCTATGCTTGTCATCAGATAATAATCGACAAAGTTCAACGAAAATTTCTTAAATTTCTTAGTTACAAACTGGATGGTGTGTATCCTATTAGGGGCTTTGACCATATTGAATTATTAATACGCCACAACACAACTTCGCTATCTTCTAGACGAGATATTTTAAGCGCTAAATTTCTGTGGAAACTAGTGCATAATGAAATTGATTGTTCTTACTTATTAGCTAAATTAAATTTTCATGTCCCAAGGACGTCATCAAGACATTCCAAGTGCGAACATCTAGAACAAATATAATGCAGCGGCCCCCCGTCACGACAATGTGTATCAACGCGGAAAAACTGTTACAGGATGTTTTTATGGAATTTGTTCTACACTAAATTTTTGGAGTAACAATAGCAAAATTTGTAAACTGTTTTATTTGTAATCATTTGTGATACTCGTTTTTTATATATATGCTTATTTATATTATTTTCCTGTAATTGGTTGTACCGTTGGAAATAAAGATTATTATTATTATAGTTTCGAGACACTTCTGCATACGCGTAATGTAAAATTATATTCATATATACAGGGTGACCCATTTTAAATGGAATACCTTATAGATTTGATTTTTATTCGATTCTTATTTAAATTGTCTTTACATCAATATAACATAGTTAGTAGTTTTGATTAGGCCTTGCTTCAGAAAAAAAAATATTTTCTAAAAATATTGACAGTTGCAGAGGTGTACTAAAAAAAAACATTGCTTTTTTTGTTTTGTGTAATAGAGAAATGAAATTTTGTCTGCATTCTAAGATACTACGATTCTATGCAATGATAATTTTAAATGTGAAATATTTTTTACAGGGTGTTTAAGAAATGATGAATGTAAAATGTGTGACTTTTCAAACCGGTGTAAATTCAGGATGATTTAATTGAAATTAAAACACTTCCTCCCTGAAGATGACCAATGGTCGAAACTAATTGGAGAAAATATCAATAAGTAAAACAAACCAAGTGTTTTAATTTCAATTAAATCATCCTGAATTAATTAAAAAATGTTTCACTACGGATTATGTTAGAAATTAATTAAACATAAACCGGTGTAATTTTTTTTTTAAACTGCACCCTATACTTTTCTATTTTCTTTTTCTTAACATTTCATTTCCCTTATAATATAAACTAAATATACATAATTTTGAAGTAACAAAAATGATTGAAATGATCGATTTAAAAACAATTGTCCATAAGTGTTATTTTAACACGTGAATGTTCTAAAGTTATTAAACTTCTAATTTCAGTTTTTTGCATTTTAACAAACAAAAAATATAATTTTCTCTGATTATCGATTTTTTTATATTTATTGGAGATGTTTAATTTGCTTAAAGGTGGAAATACTGTTAATTTTTTTTATTATACTACTACTCACCTATAACATTCCGCATCAACCAATTCCCTGAAACTAATCACCTCCTCCTTCAAATCCTTAAAACTCTCATGGCCCAAAATATTCGGATACGTCGTATAATTATACATCAGCTTGTTGCAGTAATTCAATTGCAGCGGCGTGCACTTTCGCGGAGGTTTCGGCGTCTGCGTGGTCACCTCGAGGACGATTTGCCGCGTGGACGGCCGAACCGTCGTGGTGCGGATCATGTGGTTTTCCACGACTTCCACGCTCGAGGAATCTATGGTGATGTTCCGGAAGTAGAGCGAGTCCTCCTTGGAGATCTCCTGCGTGAGGAGCTGGTGCAGGGTCGCGGCGTCCACTGACGCGTAAACGGGATCGATGTGGATGTTGAAATGGACCACCAGGTCTTTACCTTCATTTCTGAAAAATAAATAAAATTAAAAAAAATGTAACATTAATAGAGATTTACAAGAAATAATCGAGGCTATTCAGTACAAAAAAATATTAAGTTTAACATGATGACTGTATAATGTTATCTCCTATTATTCTTGTAAGACTTTTCCGTAACATCAATAAATAAATAAATTAGCTTCACATTCTCAAAATGACCTGACACTTTAATTAATTAATAAAATATATTATTTATTGAAAAAGTGTTTTTATTTTAATATAAGGTACAAACATGGAGGTTATGTCTGGAATACAATGGGCGCCTTGACCTTTTTTGCAAACGGTCATTCTTTCGACAAAATTGTCAATGACATTTTGGCATAATTGCAGACTAATCATTAATGGTGTATCTAATTTTTTCCTTAAGCTCCGGAATGGTCTGTGGATCATTGGCATACACTTTTCCTTTCAGAAAATCCCAGAGAAAGAAGTCTAATGACGTCAAATCGCACGATTTTGGTGACCAATTCACATCGCCGCGTCGCAAAATAACACGATCCCGAAACACGTGTCTGCAGATGGCCTTATATTATATAACGTTCCCTTTGTTGTTTTTACATTAATTTTTTCTCGGATCAAAATTTGTTGCATTATGCAATATTTTATTGATGTGCAACAGCAGGTGTACATTATGTAATTCACGGTCCGGCGTGGGTATTTGCTCGGGAAGTAGTTGTTTTAATGTGCATTTGTTTAACGTACTTACGTAACGTAAGTCAAGAGCTAAATGTGGAAATAATTTATTAATTATTTTCAAATCATTTTTATTTAATTTATTTAAATAACTGTGACCAAGTGAATGAATACTGTTTTCTATTTACCTGTCGAACATTCTTGAGTGATGTTTCCAGTTTCTTCTTTCACTTTCGTTAAAATATTATTATTATTATACAAATTAAAAACATCTCAGCTTAAACTGGTATTACACTGCATGGGGAAAAAATTCATTATTATTATTAACTAACAATAATATCGTTAACTCCTAGCTTACAGCAAAGTAGCATTTTTTTGTTGTTAAATTTCAATGTTTATTTTTTCTTTCTCTTTATTTTTAAGGTGTCATTTACGCGTACAAAATGAAAATTGCCTCGAAATTTATTCCAAATTAATTAGTAGCTATCACTTTATTTTTACAACCTAAACGAAACATAATTAGTTTGAGAAAACACTGGACTACAACAACAAAACAATTTAAATAATTCACCTAATTGTTATATTTCCCCGTGCGAGTGGGTTTGCGTTTAATTAATTCAATTCACGCGAATCGTATCGTAATTCATTCATTTAAATTTAATTTGGTAATTGTTGATTATTTTTTTTTGTTGGTTTCGTCTCTATTATAAGCAGCTCCAATTTCGCACGGTTATTAATTTATGGAAACAGAATTGTAAAATCCGCCGCATTTTTTTTTTTTTCGCAAACGAAAACACAGGCCGTTGCAGGTGAATAATAATGGACGGCCTCGTCTCGTAAATCGGAAACTTTCTTAAGAAACAATCTCGGATGATAATTGCATTACTTTCACAATCACAGTCTCGAGACGTGATACGCATCGCGCATAAATGTGAAATGTAATAAGTGTGAAATATAGGTGTTTATTGTTAACAAAGAAATTGTTTCACTTAGGATCAATATAATTTAGAATAATAATATATGGATATAACTTTTCTTTAAACAATTAAAAAAATATTATAAATGCTCCAAAACTAAATATATTAGAAGCAATTGAGATGTAGAAAATTTCTAGAAATTAATATAAATATATATACAAGGTGTACAGAAAATGAGTGAAAACCTTCAGGTAACTCAATTCATTAATTAATTTTTAATAGAAAATCCAAATAAAAAAAATGTTGTATGGTTCTTCATTGAGGCTCACGTGGTCTTCGGAATTTTTAATTATGTGACTATAAATTAGTATTGTTTTTTAAATATTTTGTAAAAAATCAATAGCATTAACAATCAATTAGACACGTGTATAATTCCATTGATGTAAATGATTAATAAATCGGATATTTTTACAATTTTATAACTTCATCAGAAGCATTCTTTTAATGAAAATAGATCTGGCAACGACACACGCTCGTTTGTAAAAGAAAAGATGTATGCAACACCTCCAGCGGATGATGTAGCAGTTATAAACAGGATAAATGCACACTTGTTTGATCCAGCGTTGCCAAATGTATAGTTCTTTTAAGTGGCCCGTGAGGCTTAAGGAAGGACCGTGTGACTTATTTTCGTTAATATTTTTATCTAAAAATTAGTCAAAGAGTCACGCTACCTAAAGCTTATCACTCATTTTCTGTACACCTTGTATATATATTATCAAAAAAACCCTTTATACCCATAAAAGTGTAGGGTAATTAATATAAATACTTATTTAAATAAATTAGATTAAAAGGAATTTGAAAATAATTAATAAATTACATCCCAAAGTGAAGTGTAGGTGAAGTATAGGGGGACACATTTTAGAAGCTTAACCTGTAAACACCAAGGAATTGTTCGGAAAACAACTGTGTATATCTACAAAATTATGTCGTCCTTTATTAGATTACGTAGTAATGCTTTATTGCCTTCCCCGCCAAGTTCCCTTTAAAAAAAACATACAAGTCGTCGAGAAATCAGCCCTTAGAGCGCTAAATAAAATGAAAAGAATCCTTTACATACTTCTTCAAATTCTAATAGATAACTGATAATTAAAAAATATATATATCGAACATAACAAGATTTTTTATTCATCTTATTTTAATATACGGTTCCAGCAAGAGTGTAGTACAACCAGTATTAACTTTATCGAAATTTTGTATTTTCTGAACTAATTGCTATTAAATATTTCATTCGAAATAAACTCTGAACAACTCTACGTTAAAAAAACTCACACAAAATGTTTGCAGTATTATTTTGTAAAAATTTTAATTTTCCGATTATCTCTAAACGGATTAAACTGCCTTCTGTTCTTTATAAATTGGCTGCTGAAAACATGATTTCCTTATGTAAAAATTGAATAATTATTAAACTAATTAATGGTTTTAATATTTAGACATTAGTTGTTCATATTGTATGAAATAAATATGAATATCTAAGTTATTTGTTGGTGAGTACGTGAAGTTTCTTGATATAATGTAGTAATATTTTATAAATTATGTGTTATCTTCAGGCCCATATTTAGAAAAACCAAAAAATCCACTAAATTCATATATTAGTAAAATCAACAAAATTCTTAATGAACCAACAACCCTTTTTGATAAAACTACCCTATTTAAATTAAAAGTTAAAAATCCTAAATTACCCAAATTATATTGTCTTCCAAAAACTCATAAACCCCGGCAACAAATATAGACCAATTGTTTCTAACATAAATTCACCTACTTACAAAATTGCCAAATGGTTAGTACAAGAATTCAAATCTCTCAAAATTAACAATGATTTTTCTATTAAAAATTCATTTGATTTGACAACAAAATTAAAAAATATAAATATTGAAGATGGCGAAATATTAATCTCTTTTGATGTTGATTCACTTTTCCCAAACATTCCTGGAGATCAAACAATTAATATTTTAGAATATATTCTTAAAGAAAACAATAAAACGGAAAATCAAATTAATTTTTATATTAAATTAACTAAATTAATAATGAATTGCAATACTTTTGAATTTAACAATAAATTTTACAAACAAACTTTCGGTACAGCAATGGGCAATCCATTAACACCATTTTTAGCAAATATTTTCATGAACCATTTAGAAAATGTTGCCAAATCTAAAATTTCTAATTTTCTAAATTTATGGTTTAGATATGTAGATGACATTTTTGCTATTATTAAAAATAACGTTAATATACAATTTTTTATAAATGAATTAAACAAATTATTCCACAGTATCAATTTTACACACGAAACTGAAACTAACGGCTGTCTTCCTTTTTTAGACCTTTTAATTATTAGAAACAATAAGAAATTAAATTTTAATATTTATAAAAAATCAACACACACCTTCAATTATATACATTCGAGCTCTTTTTGTAATATAAAACATAAATTTTCAATTTTTAACAGCATGATTTTTCGAACAATGAATTTCCCAATTACAGATCAAAATGGAAATGAGGAATTTAAATTAATTCTAGATGTTGCAAAATTTCTAAATTATGATGTTTCAATAATTAAAAAATTAATTAACAAACAAGAAAGGAAATTTTTAATTAATCATATTACAAAATTAGAAAAAAATAATGAAACAAATACAAATAAAACATTTGTTAAAATTATTCATGAACCTAAATTAAATTATAGATTAATTAAATTATTTAAAAAATTTAACCTAACACCCAGCATTTTATTCTAAAACTAAGACAAAATTTTTATTAGGAAATACATTTAATAAAATTAATGATTTAGAAAAAAGTGGCATTTATTCAGCACAGTGCTGTAACTGTGAGAAATTATATATTGGACAAACAAAAAGAAATTTAAAAACAAGATACAAAGAACACATCTATTATTCAAAAATAAACAACAGAGAAAAATCCGCAATTGCTAACATTTGGACATAAATTTTCGTTAAACAATTTAAAAATTTTAAAAATGTCAAATTCTCCAAAACTAAATATGTTAGAAGCAATTGAAATGTATAAAAATTCTAGTAAACTTTTAAATTTTGACTTAACTCCGTTAAATAACAATTTAATAAAATTAATTGATTTAATTCAATAAATTATCTTTATCTGATTTTTTAATAACACATCACATTTGTATATTAAATTTTGTTTACATGTTTATTTATTTATTTGTCAATTTGACATAAAACTATTGAAAAAGAGCACGTTGTGCTTGAAATGTACAAAAAAAGTGAAGAAAGGAATAAAATATTACTACATTATAAATATGAATATATTATTAAAAATCAATCAAAGTCAAATTCTCTTGAAAATGGGCTAATAACCCAATTTAAAGTTATTCAATTGTTTAATTGTTTTATTGGTTGATTTTTAATAATCTGTTCGTATTTATTTCATACAATTTTAAAAACTATATTTTTAAAAAATATTCCATTACATTTAATAAGTGTTTAATTTATCAGTTTTCCTGATAATTTGCCACGCTAAGTGGTTTCCAAATCAAACGATAGGAAACTAAAGATAATCGGGTGATTTCCTCGTAGGACCAACCCCTTTGTTCCACATCGCGGTGCCGTTATTTCCGGTCCCCTTTTATTGTTCGTTATCTTTACAGTCGGTCTTGCCCATTCACTGGAAATTAAGTCAAGCATAATGTGTAACTCGAGTTTACCGACAAAAAACCGAACCGAAGAAGAAAGGATTTGATTATTACTTGCGGAGTTTAAAGAAAAAGAGAAACCCAAATAAAATTCATATATAAAAGAGTTGTACTCTATAGTGTTACGTGTTATCGGCGCATCATTTGGATTCGCCGAAACTAAATTTAATTAAATCATAAGATATTTTGGCATTCAATTAAATTTTAATACAATTGAGAAATGAGGAAAATTCGTTTGACAATCGGATTTGCGATCCCATTGTTAATCTGGTAATATAAATTCTTCCCCATCGTGACATCTGAGCGGGTATTTCAGACAAAATCCAGATTTTCCCAAAAGCGATTAAATAAATCCATTCCTTTTCAGCGAAATTGTAAAAGTGACCATTTTTCGAAGCCATAAAACAGCTGGATTTGTTTGAACTTATTTCATATTGTAAAACAGCACCCCGCGGATTAACGCAGTAAATGGTCCCTTTTACAAACGCTTAGGAAATATACCTGGACGAGCCACGATCGTCCCTTTCATTATTTTTTTAAAACATTTTTTTTAAATAAGTGTTTTAATATAATATTTTATTTATGTAATCAACATGCACTTTTAAATGTTTTTCGTTTTTTTTTTTTATTAACTTATGATTGTATTGCGCATCGTCATACGTATCAACATGATGATCGATATAGTACATCACCATGTTGATATTTTAACGGATTATTTTGTTAAGCAAACGTGAAAATGTCACATGTTTTTTTTTTTACTAAATGTTATTATATTAACGATATTTACTTACTCGGAGAAAATAATTCTAAAATGAAATGCTTTGGTATGCGAAAGGGATGAGCCCCGTGGTATTGGTGGTGGGGTGAGAGATACCCCTTATAAAAAGTGAACAAGGGCTCTACATTGCGAGTGCAAGGCGAGTAGCAGCTGAACCAAGACTATTATTTTTCCGAGTAAGTGATTTGTATATAATTTTTCCTTTAAGTGTATTTTTTTTGTATAATTTCAATTTCTCATTTTTTTTTATTATTTCTCTTATTGTTTTGTTGTTTTCCTTTTTTTTCTATTTTTTGATAGATGTTGTACAAACTTTGTAAATATACTGTAAATATTTTAATATTTAATAATATTTTTTTATTATTTTTTTCTTTTATTTTATTTATTTTCTGAGCTATCCGGATATCAGGGTGGTAACAAGGGCTGTTTAAATAACAACCCCGTCCTGCCCCATGATATACGTTTATTGTTGTTTAGTGATAATATTGTTGTTTTGATATATACATATTATTTAAATAAAACTCTTGGTTTGTTTCACTATTTATATTTGAGGAATGTACATTCCTCCCTGAAGATGACCAATGGTCGAAACTAGTCGGAGAGATAAAATATAAATAGTGAAACAAACCAAGAGTTTTATTTAAATAATATATATATAGATTTGAATATGTTTCACCACGGGTTAAGAGAGAACTAAATTAATAATATTGTTGTTTTGTTTAAAAGACACAACAAACTAAGACAATTTAATATTAAACGACTGAAAACACTTTGAGTTGATTTATATTTCGAGAATATAATTTTGTAAAATTTAATTTAATAATTTTATTACGGAATCACCTTTTTACAAAAACAATACAATACCAGTGTTACAATCAATCAAGGTATATGCAAGTACAAAAAAATTACAAAATCAAAGTTATTTCTTAAGTTGACGCTTAAATGTAATGAACGAAATCCCAAATATATCAAATTTAATATTATTATTAAAGGATGGGTTTTATAATATTTATGTATATTTACATGAATAAGTTAGTTAATATTGAAGAAATAATTTGTATTTTAATAATCGATTTGAAAAAAAATAAGATTTTTTAAATTAAAAAAAAGTGTTTTTTTTTTCATTTTACTCTAATCATTCATTTATGAACAACTTCGTGATCCTAATTAATTGATTATTAATTAACTTTTTGTGTTGTTTATAATTAATTATAATTATTAATTATATTGAGCATTAGCCTCATTATCAATCACTGAGGCAATGAGGCTAATCCTCTCATCTTTGATATGTCTACAACGAATCATTTGCAAATTTTAATTTTGTGTTGTTTCCTTCTTACCCGTCCAAAGCTAGAACTTCCGTTCCGGTGAATCCGAGCCTGTATTCGCTCCGTCTAAACAGCAAGTTCAGTCTTTCTTTGTAGTCGCGCGATTTAATCCTAAATTTATCCGTCGAGGGATCGGCCAGCTCCGTCAAGAAGGCGTCGCCGTCGATGACTTTGAATGACGCCCGGAAGATTTGCTCCTCCGGCGGGTTCGCCAAATAAAACGTATCTGAAACAAACAATAAAATAAATCAGATTTTCCATCTGGTGCAAGGACAACCGTAATCTTAATTTCGATTAAGGTTGCGGTTTAGTAGAAAGAGATAGATATATAGTAAAATGGAAATAATCGTTTGAAAAAGGGCCATTCTTTTGGATTTAATAATATGAATATGTATTTACACTTTTTATCTACCAAGTATAAAGTGTCAGACTAAATAAAAAATAAATCGTTAATTTTCGAGTATTACGTCAATTCAAGTTAGAAAAGAAAATTGTAAGATATAATGAAATTAATAGGTCTTGTCTGCTAAGTTATTTGAATGCAGAATTTAGTGAAATCCTTTAAATTTTCATTGCACAAGTTTTTATTAGAAAAAATATAATTTGAAATTTGCTATAAATTTGATGAATTTTCATTGTTTTTCATAATTGATTTTCACACAAACTAAATATTAAAATAATTTTTCATTCATATGATGAAATTACTTCTTATTTTAAGATTACTTTAATGTATAATACAATATTGTTCATTGATCACAACAGCAATCTAACTCGAATTAGTGATTGCCAATATTTATATAGCTATCTCTTTCGTCTAAACCGCACCCTTAATGCGGCTCAATAACCTTCTTCTCTAATAAAAAGAGGTAAATTACTTTATGTTGTTTTTTCGATAAATGACAATTCAATTTATCGAAAAATATGCTTATAACTTATAAATTAAAAAAAAACACAAACTTTATTTTTAATTAGACGTTTGTATAATAAACCTTAATATTTTTATTCATTAAATAACCATTAACGTTATTTAAACCTCACTTACTCGATTATTATAATCTAGAAAATTTGGATACGAAACGAAATTACATCCAGTAACGATAAAAGAGCATGCTTAAATATTGAAGTTACGTAAATAATAATTGAAAAAAAAAACACAATAAACAAAATTGATTTTCCACATTTCTTATTTCCTTAAAAACACCCATTACGTTATTATCGACTTTCTCGCAATAAACCAACAGCGGGCAATTCATTACACTAAACGCGACAGGCATGAAAACATCACCAATAAAATAAACATTTAATCCTCGCATATAAACTGAGGATGTAATCACGTCCAATTCGAGAATGGAACGATTTTATAAAACGAGGATGTTATAATGGGGCATAAATTGCCGGCGATCGAAAGTGTTCTGAAAAAGAGGAAACCAGCAGAGAAACCCGAAGAAAACGGTCACGTTTTAGTACCGAAGGCACTGTTTATTCTATTCTGGTCCACGCTGCCGGGGACTCGCTCGCTCGCTCGCTAGATTCTCTCTAATGTGGATTAGGCGAGGGATTAGAAAGCACGGGCCTCGGATAAACCGATAATGGCACGAGACTCGCGTTTCTAATAACAGAAATGTTACGAAAATTCATTCGTGAAATGTGGAAAATCAATTTTGTTTATTGTGTTTTTTTTTCAATTATTATTTACGTAACTTCAATATTTAAGCATGCTCTTTTATCGTTACTGGATGTAATTTCATGTCGTATCCAAATTTTCTAGATTATCATAATCGAGTAAGTGAGGTTTATATAAATCTTGACGGTTTTAATATTTCACTCTTAATTGGATATACAATTTAAGATACAAGTGACAAAGAGGCAAACTCATAGATATAAAGAAAAAGAATGACAGATCCATATAATAACAATAATCTTTATTAACAGATATATACAGCAAAAATATTAAATTAATAGCAGAATGACCTCTGGTCGATAGCCATTTAACAATTAATTAATTTTTGTGTGATATACATAATCAATGTTTGTTACGTTATTGTAAACTTAATTGTTAATAAATATTGTCATATATATATATTAAATTAATAAGAAAGTTACAAAATGAAATGTATATTTAATATCTGTTAATTTGCTTTCGACCAATGGTTTTTCCGCCTGGTTTTTCGTGTTTGTCTTTGTCGTGAAAGAGATATGGTGATTTTTAACCATCTATGTCAGATTATGTCGGTTATGTTCATAATTCGACCGTCACTAATGTAGTGATGTAGTGATGCAATGAATTCATGAAGAGTTATAGTGGGGAATCCACGTTTGGGATCCACATTTTTATTACGTGAGGTACCCAGGAAATTCATCAGGTTTAGATTTATGCGACTTGAGGCGAATTTGTGGGACAAAAAGGAAAGTCTCTCTTTTATAGTAGTGATATTGATTATTTCATAAAGAAATGGATTTGAAGGACCATGTAGGGTTTATCTTTGTTAGCACTCCAAGGGCCGCTCTTTCAGCGACTTGTGAGTTTTTAAGAGTAGATCCATATATTTGGCGGGAAACGTGCGCAACGCCATGCAGTGCTCAAGTGGACAACTATTTCCTAAGTTCAAACCTTTATACGATTTTTGAGGTTAGGATCATGTAGTTTGTACATGAAGGATTTTTGAATAATTTTTCATTTAATATTTTCTTGCTCTTTGTTAATGATATTGGCAGTTTTATTAAAGGTTGTAAATATTTAATGTTTGCGGATGACCTCAAAATATTTAAAAAATCGAACAATTTAGTGACCACAGCATTTTACAGTCAGATTTAAATAACTTAGCAATTTGGTGTTTAATAAATAATCTACATCTTAATTTAAAGAAATGTCTATCTATTTCTTTTTGTCGCCGTAAAATTACGAAATTTGAATATTCAATCAACAATTGTAAGTTACCCTCTGTTGAGACGGTTCGCGATTTGGGTGTAGTATTTGACTGTCGCATGACTTTTGTGCCCCATTTTAATAATATTATCAGTAAAGATTTTTCCATGTTAGGATTTATTAATAGATTCTCTAAACAGTTTTGGATACGTTCAGGACTCTTTATGTTAGTTTAGTAAGACCGCAGTTAGAATACTGTTCGATTATCTGGTCTCCATATTATAACAACCACATTGAGTTAATTGAGAATGGGAACAAGTCGGGCAGAGTACAGTCGACCCTACATTTTGAGAACCCTTAAGTTGAAATCCCTACAACATCGAAGGGTTACACTGGATATGTGTTATAGATTTAAACTGATCAATGGTCTTGTGAACACTTATTTACTTTCGCTATTGAATTTTAATTCCTTTGTATCCACAACTGTCTGTAACAGGCCATTATTCCGGTTAAACTTCCATTGCAATAGTTACGGCGTTCATAGTCCAGTCTCGCGTATAATGCGGTATTGTAACTTACTTATGTTAAATCCTAATTTTCTTATTTTTTCAAATTCGTATCATGTATTTAAACGCCACTTATCACTTATCTTTTTTGTATTTTTTCTCTCTGTTTTTAGTGTTGTAATGTTCTACTAACTGTAATTATTTATATTGTATGTGTTATTTTTTTTTTTTAATTTTTCAATAAGGAGAAATCCCTAAATAAATAAATATTTTTGGTTCGCTAATGAACTATGAATGAATTAAATATTTAATTAAAAATATAAATATTTACGATATACAACTTATAATGCTGCAAAACGCATGCACAATTAATAAATTCTGGCAAAAAGTCAAAATTTAAATATTTTTAATTATCCATTTGATATTACAACAACTCAAGCTAATGTGGACAACCATTGCCGTATTTCCCAATGTCAAATAATCAGGGCTATTCTGAAAGGAAAATTTTAAACTTAACGTGTACGTTATTTTTATCATCACAGTTTAAGCAACTTTTGTAACAGATATATATTCATGGAATCTGAATTTAATTAATAACGTACACGTTAAACTTAACATTTCCATAGGAAATAGCTGGGCAAAAGAATAAGATGGCCAAATTCATGTATATAGCGGGAAACTCGCGCAACGCCATCCAGTGGTCAAGTTGACAACTATTTCCTAAGTTTCAAACCTTTATAAGGTTTTTGAGGTTAGGTTCATATATAAACTATCAAATAATTAATAGTGGATAACAAGGCTCCACTGTATAAAATCTAGGACCGTTTCTCTTTGCCTGAACAAAAAATTGAATAATTTTTATAAACTGAATGAAACTCCTTGGTTCTTAAAATGTAGTATTGGTCAAAATTTCACAAAATGGCGGCCATTTGAAGGCAAAATCAGTTTTTTGATTCGGTTTAGTGTTTGGCGCGCAATAATTTGTACCACTTTCAATATTTTTTTTTACAATAAATTGTTTAAATCCAATTCAAGTAGATTGTAGAGTAAATGTAAAAGCGGCGATTCTTGAGGTAAAAATTGCTTTGGAGTGTTTTGGGACAGAATGGATTAGCGGATTTTAACCTACCATGAAGAAAGAAGTCAACAATCTTAATTAAATTGCCCAGGATATTTAGGGCGTTGTATTTAAACAGTTTAGCATTTATTATTTTTAGTTCATTATTTTACTCATAGAGAATAAGAGAGCCAGATCCATGTATTTGGCGCGAAACGCTCGCAACTTCATCCAGTGCTCAAATGGACAACTATATCCTAAGTTTCAAACCTTTATAAGGTTTTTGAGGTTAGGTTCATATACAAACTATCAAATAACTGATGGCGGGACTATTGAACATTTTTGCATTTGTTATTTTTGGTTCATTATTTTACTCATAGAGTAATGCAACGCCATCCTGTGCTCGAGTGAACAACTATTTCCTAAGTTTCAAACCTTTATAAAGTTTTTAGGTTAGGTTCATATACAAACTATGAAATAACTAATGGCGGGACTTTTCAACATTTTTGAATTTATTACTTTTAGTTCATTATATTACTCATAGAGAATAAATGAGCCAAATCCATGTATTTGGTGGGAAAGGCGCGCAACGCCATCCAGTGCTCGAGTGGACAATTATATCCTAAGTTTCAAACCTTTATAAGGTTTTTGAGGTTAGGTTCATATACAAACTATCAAATAACTGATGGCGGGACTATTGAACATTTTTGCATTTGTTATTTTTGGTTCATTATTTTACTCATAGAGTAACGCAACGCCATCCAGTGCTCGAGTGAACAACTATTTCCTAAGTTTCAAACCTTTATAAGATTTTTGAGGTTAGGTTCATATATAAACTATAAAATAAGTAATGGCGGGACATTTTTGCATTTATTATTTCTAGTTCATTATTTTACTCATAGTTGGTTGGTTGGTTTTCTTAAGTTTGAACCTCTATATGGTTTTTGAGGTTAGGTTCATATACAAACTATCGAATAACTAATGGCGAGACTTTTTAACATTTTACTATTAAAAATTTATTAAATAAAATTTAATATTATATAACTATTATATTATTTATTATTTTTAGTTCAAACCTTTATAAGGTTTTTGAGGTTAGGTTCATATATAAACTATAAAATAATTAATGGCGGGACTTTTTTGCATTTATTATTTCTAGTTCATTATTTTACTCATAATTGATGGGAAACACGCGCAACGCCATTCAGTGCTCAAGTGGAAAACCATTTCTTAAGTTTGAACCTTTATACGGTTTTTGAGGTTAGGTTCATACACAAACTATCGAATAACTAATAGCGAGACTTTTTAACATTTTTGTATTTATTATTTTAACTTCACTATTTTACCAAAGAGATAGAGAAAAAAAGGGACAGATTCATGTATATAGAGGGAAACTCACGCATCGCCATCCAGTGCTCAAGTAGACAACTATATTCTAAGTTTCAAACCTTTATAAGGTTTTTGAGGTTAGGTTCATATACAAACTATCAAATAACTGATAGCGAGACTTTTGCACATTTTTACATCTATTATTTTTAGTTTATTATTTTACTCAAATCCATGTATTTGGCGGGAAAGGCGCGCAAATCCAGTGCTCGAGTGGAAAACTAAGCTTCAAGCCTTTATACGGTTTTTAGGTTAAGTTTATATGCAAAAAAAAAATGAAATAATTAATAGTGGGACTTTTGAACATTTTGAAGTTATTCCGTGAACGTAATGTTAAGATTAGCACGTACGTTATTAATTAAATTCACATTCTATGAATATATATATACATATATATATATATATATATTACATAAGCTATATAAATTAAAGACGACGCAAGCGCCACCTTTTGTCTAATTAATTACATAAGCTACTTAGACCGTAATCCTATTAATTAACGTACATGTTAAACAATTTTCTTACAGAATAACCCCGATTATTTTTAGTTAACTATTTTACCAAAGAGATAGAGAATAAAAGGCCCAGATCCATGTTATAGGCGGGTAACGCTCGCTGCGCCATCCAGTACTTAAGTGGACAACTATTTCCCAACTTTCAAACCATTACAAGATTTTTGAGGTTAGGTTCGTCAAATAACTAATGGCGGGACTTTTGAATATTTCTGAATTTATTATTTTTAATTCACTATTTTATTCCAACCCATTTGGGGTATTCAACTACATTCACGTATGGTTTGATGCGTCAGTCAATTGAATATTGTAATGTGACTATAATTTCGACAATCTAGTAGTAATTACCACACATGATTAAAAATACTTTTAATTCGATGACAACGGGTATTTTTATATACAGAGAGATTTTTTTATAAGTATACATTAGGGGAAGTGTATACCTGCAAAAAACGCGAGCTAACGGCATTGAATAATTAATGTGTGTATGTTAAGTTGACTATTTGGCATATATGTGTTCAGTTGGGTGTTATAGGCAACTAAACACACATATATTAATGCATTTGAGTCGCGTATTTTGCAGGTATACATAAGGGAAATGTATACTAATAAAAGAGCTCTGTATATATAAAATTCTCATATGAAAAAAAAAAAACACTTCAACTGTATTTTTTTCATATGAGAAGACATAAGTTGTATTTTGTGTGTGAGTTGATAACACACAATATACAAAGAACCAGAAGTCTCAGTGATTAATTCCAGTAGAATTGAATTATTTAATTGATTTCGATTAAATGCGTACTTAACACGTTGTTTTGCGAATGTCGGCGCGTGCTGGATAGTAATTATTAGAATGATTAACGGGGCATTTTAAAACGACAGGTCTGGCGACTTTTTCGAGGCGACTTCACAAATAGATACCGATATCTGTAGCATTGATCATTGGACCAATGTAAATTGTTCCTTTTGGAATGTTCTCGCGGGGAAACCTTGAGTTCTCGTTGCATAAGTAAACACCCAGCATATGTCACACGCAGGTGGAAGGATTTAATTATAATTAATAAAAACATAATCGAAATATTATTTATATTAAATAAGAAAAAAAAAATATGTGCGCAATATTTTTTTTAAATATCAATTATAATTATATATTGTTTTAATTAAGTATTAATTTAATTATTAAGTGAATTAAATTGTTTAATTAATTTTTAACAACAATAGTTTTACATCCACATAGATTCGACTGTTAATACGTGGTAAGTCATATTTAATTAATCAAATACATAAAATTGTAAAGTACTCAATTATTGTTAATATTAAGTGATAATTATCATCGTTAGTTTGTTAGCTATTTAAACAACAATTTTTAAATAATAAGTGGTAAAGAGCACATTAAACTGTTTTATTTTAAAACAATAATTTGTTATTTTTAATGAAACGTTCACATTTCCTTGTTTGCTTAAAAAGGACAAGTTCGCCTTCCTTTAGTGGACGAAACAACGATTCCCGGTCGTCTACCTTGTAGACCCAAATCGTTGATGATGCCACTTGAAATTAAGCAATAGATGGCGCTTGCGTCGTTTTTAATTTATTATGATTAATAATTAATTAATTGACAACAGCTAGCAAAGTAATAATGATAAGTAATAGATAATATTAACAACAAAATAATTAAAATTTAAGTGTTTTACTCATAAAATTAGTTATAATGGAGCAACCAACCACCGCAACCATAGAAATAATTCTCCTTTCTTATATTACACACAACGAATATAATAAACTAATAACAATTCATAACCTGTTCCAACAATCACAAAGCCTCTTATCAATGTCACTTTTTGCCATCAAATATTTTTTTTAACGCTCATACCGCCGTATGACAAAGCGTGGGAGTGTCAAGGTTTACAGTCGTCAACTTGGAATGATATTTAAAAGAGAAACAGAGGGGGGAGATAACCCACATCATGTTGCAAATACTCCACTGGCTGTACAGCAGGTGGTAATTAGCATTCTTTAATAGGTGTGAGTTATGAATAGGAAAAATCGTATCAATAACAATTGATTAATTAATTTGTATTAAATAAATCCTCATGTTTTTTTTTATTGTTTTTAAAAGGATACGTAAGTGTGATTAATAAAGGAAAATGTAGACTTCGATTTTGTTGTAAATTGTTTATAATTAGTATTCATGGCAGAAAGACGACGGGCTATAATCGATAGCCCTTTTAGTGTGTAGTGATGTAAATATTGGGATCTAATTTATTTATTTAATATACCAATTTACAACAATAAGACATACATGTAAAATGCAATAAATTTATATGTATTACTAACTAATTTTAAATGCATTTAATCCAATTCTCAGAAATAAAGATTTTTCTGTTTACAAGATGGCCAGAAAAGGTGTGATAATCTTCAGTTAAAGTGTTTCATTCATCAATTTTAAGTAGAAAAATCTAAAAAAAGTTTCCAAAATTGAAAATTAAATTAAAAATAAAAAATTAAATAAAATAAAACACAAAAAAATATTGTGTAATTATTCAATAAGCTTAATTGTTAAAAAAAATCAAATATTTATAGAAATAAGATTAAAATCATAATAAATAATAATTATTTTCTAACTAACTATCAATTTCACTATTCCCGTTTGAACCTTTATTTAATTTCCATTATGGAAATGTCACGCTAATTTCTGGTATTAGTACCGCCAAGAACTGTCGGCGTACAATTTTTTTTTCTGCGAATGAAGAAAAATGCGATCGGCAATCACATTGATCGGCGGACCGTTGAAATAAGTCAGCCACCGAAAATTGTGCTGTTGCTCCAACCATTTCTTTTAATTCGACCCACTTATCCGACTCAATGAAAAGTTCATTGTTGTGTTGATTGGAATAATGAAAGAAAAAAAAGTATGCAGAAAGAAATAAAAAAAAAAACAGTTTATATTAGAAATTGATTTGCTTGAATTAACACGAGGTTTTGTACTATGAAAAAACAAAGCATTGTTCATAGTTTATTAATAAATTAGTCTGTTTTTTTGAACATGATCTTTCAAATTGGCAATTTCAAAAAAAAAAAATATTACTAATACTAAGTCATTTATATATATATATATACAGGGTGAGTTTTTTTCGATGTTCTCTATGGATATCTCGGAAACTATAAGAGATTTAACCGTTTTAAATGGGGAAAGAAGTGTAGTTTTATAAGACGAATAAAATGATGTTTATCGATCAGAGTTCTTTCCGCCAGTAGTTTCGATTTAATTTTATCACTAAAAGAATTAATTTTCTACTTACATCCAACATATATGGCGGCCGCGCCGGCGAGGAGCAGCAGTAGAAAACTGGCGATTATGCAGCATCCGCACTTGCACTGCGGACTCAGCTTCCGGCGCGTGAACCGGATGTCGGAGTCCGAGGAGAGGATCGAGCTGGCCGATCGTCTGTACTGTCGCGTCCCTGTGCTCACTGTACTCACTGAAACCTGAAAAGAAAAAAAAAATGAATAAAAAAATAACATGTAATTAAACACGCTTAATTGTCTCGCAAAAAAAAATAACAGCGTAACGTGTAATTAAAGATGTTAAACGCAAGGAAGGAAACAAAAAATAGTATCGCATTTAAACCTATGAAAGGAATCTTGGGTTTCCGTGAGTGGATTGAATGTTAATGTCAATGGGAACGATTTATTTTATTTACTATTAAAGATGTAATTTATCTTACATTTAATGAAACGTCATCATTCATCTAGTGTATGGATAACTAGTGATGGCCATTTCGGTTTTTCGAACATCATCAGACTAGTGTGTTCCAAGTGTAATGCTTTAATGAAGGCGACTGAACGGAAATTGTGTTGGGGTTATATACCCGATATTATTCATAATAAATTAAAGACGACGCAAGCGCCACCTTTTGTCACTTGAAATTAGGCAAAAGGTGGCGCTTGCGTCGTCTTTAATTTATTATAATTTATCTTAATTTGTAAAAAAATGATTTGTTGAAATTATATTTGTATCAATGTTTGATTTATATTAAAGGTAAATTGAAATATGAAGTAGATAAATCAACATAAACAAAAATTATTGAAATAATGTTATCTGCAAAAATCGACGGCATCGATGAGACGAGCAACACTTCTTTAGAGCAGGAGCAATCGAACCATAAAACTGTCACCTTTAAATTATATTCTCGTAATCATTCATTGCTTTGTCATTATAAAAGTTCATCTAATAAAATTCTGAACGTGAATTATAAATAATGGTTTTAATATTTAGACATTGGTAGTTCATATTGTATGAAATAAATATGAATAAATTATTAAAAATCAACAGATTAGATTGAATAACTTTAAATTCTGTGATGGTTAGGACCCTACCTGTCTCTGACAGAAATTCATGTCGTGTTGTGTAGTAACCTTAAAAAAAAAACAGATCCGTTGCTTACGCGAATGTCCTTTTTTTATGTTCTGACTATCCTAAACCAGGTAAAAAAAGGTAAAAGGTAATTGAAACACCGATACCCGCACAATTATAAAGCACTTGTGATTTATGACATGCATAATGCATCTGTAAGAGGTGATGAAATATAGGGTAATATAAACGGAAACAGATTTATTTCATCAAAACTACAAAATATAGAAACACAATTCCAAATTTTCTGAAGATGAAAACAAACTTAACCAACGAATTATGATGATTTACAAGACAACATGTTCTGTTCTCCTACAAATATCAGATCTATGAAAAGCGAAGAAGTAAATATATAAAAAAGTCTGATTTCGCAGAAGGCGAACATTTGTCTATTCTGTAACTGATAACAGGCCTCTGAAGAAAGGATCATATATTTCATAGAAGAAGAAGAAGAGCATTGCGGTTTTCTGTAACTGGTCAACCTGTTTGAAAATAGAACCATTAATTTCATAGAAAAAGAATAAGCACAATTTCTGGTTTCTGTAACATGTCAACAGAGCTTTGAAGTAAGGACCATTACTTTCAGAGAAGAAGAATAAGAACAATTGCTGGTTTCTGTAACTGGTCAACAGAGCTTTGAAGTAAGGACCATTATTTTCAGAGAAAAAGAAGAGCAATTGCTGGTTTCTATAACTGGTCAACAGGGCTTTGAAGAAAGGGCCATTAATATCATAGAAGAAGAATAAGAACAATTGCTAGTTTCTGTAACTGGTCAACAGAGCTTTGAAGTAAGGACCATTACTTTCAGAGAAGAGTAATTGCTGGTTTCTGTAACTGGTCAACAGGGCTTTGAAGAAAGGACTATTAATTACACAGAAGTAAAATAGGAGAATTTGTTGGTTTCTGTAACTGATCAACAGAGCTTTCAAGTAAGGACCATTACTTTTAGATAAGAATAAGAGGATTCTGTAACTGGTCAATAGGGCTTTGAAAAAAGGACCATTCATTTCATAGAAGAAGAATAAGAGCAATTGCTGGTTTCTGTAACTGGTCACAGGGCTTTGAAGAAAGGACTATTAATTTCACAGAAGTAGAATAGGAACATTTGTTGGTTTCTGTAACAGAACTTTGAAGTAAGGTCCATTACTTTTAGAGACGAATAAGAGCAATTGCTGGTTTTTGTAATCAGTCGACAGGTCGTTGAAGAAAGGACCATTATTTTCATAGAAAAAAAGAAGAGCATTGCTGGTTTCTGTAACTCATGAACCTGGCTTTGAAGAAAGAGTTATTCATTTAATATAAGAAGAATAAGAGCAAATTGGTCAATAAGGCTTTGAAGAAAAGATTAATTTCGTAGAAGAAGAAGATCACAAAATTGCTAATTGCCATAACTGTAAAAACTTTTTGATATTTACAGTTAGTGAAATAGAAGAAATTTCAGTAAACAATTCTGAAGTAACTCTTGAATTAGTTTCTTACTTAACACTTGGTGAAACATGGTTAAACAATGTTTAAAATATATACTATTTTTGGCTTTCATTTGTATTATTCTTTGAAAATCATGTAATAATATAAACTAGTAACAATTGATTCTAACCAAATGACATCAAGGTGGTGATTTATTGTCTTATTGTTATACAATAAACACTTGATATCAAATGTACTTTGGGGAAGACGCGAATCAGCTCTTCTACATATTGGGATGATAAAAAAACCCTTAAAAAACTCATCCCGAGCTGCTACTCACACTTGACAGAATCGATTATTTCAGAATCGAACAAAGAAACCCGAAATTTTAGTGCGATCGTCACGTACGCATTTTTTCCGAGATTCCTTCTTATCGCCCGTAGACTTAACATCTGCGATCCCCCTCGATTTGACCTAACAGCGATTTCATCAGCGAATCCAAGAAATCAAAGTATAAAACGAGCGACCTTTCACGATATCGGTAAAGTCGTTAGAATAACGTCAACAATTTGACGTTGTCGTAGGGAAACGTTACAACACTGTGGCTTCTTTAGATCTATACATATACTCGATCGTCATTTCTTCGCCTGAAGAAGCCACAGTGGGGCGAAACAATTGTAGCGAATGCGCAATATATAATAGAAGTGCTTAAATTGTTTTATTTATAAAATAATGAAAATAAACTTTCATTATTTATAAGCTCAAATATATTTTTTTTATTTAGATTAACATAAATTTAATCAAATTTGTTATAAAATTGATTGATAAAATGTTATAACAAATTTGATTAAATCTATGTTATAATAAATTAAAGACGACGCAAGCGCCACCTTTTGCCTAATTTAAAGTGGCATCGTCAACGATTTGGGTCTACAAGGTAGACGACCCAGAATCATTGTTTCGTTCACTAAAAGACGCTAGATGAATGGTGGCTGAACGTTTTATTAAATGTGAAATCTATGTTAATCTGAAAAAATAACTTTTGAGCCTAAACAGGCTAGAAAAAAATCTTATGCAAAAAAATTGACAATTGTTCTATGATAAAGTCAATAGCTTCAATTAACTAATAAACTTGTTCTTATTTTGACTAAAAGTTATGATTCTCATTATTTAATTAATTAATTAATTCTTTATTTAAGGAAAATCACCTTTTTACAATTAATGACAATCTGTAATTACAAAATACAACAATATATTCAATTGATTTGATAAAATTTAGACTAATAACTCCTTGATCAAGTATAAATCATATTAAAAATAATAGAATTAGAGATTTTTGTGGCTGACTAAATTATCTCAATTAGTACTGTTTTCTAATTTATCACTTGGTAAAATATTATGACCTCGACACCCAATATGGGTAAAAGAGGATAAGATTAAGAAAGAAAGAAAGAAAGAAAGAAAGAAAGAAAGAAAGAAAGAAAGAAAGAAAGAAAGAAAGAAAGAAAGAAAGAAAGAAAGAAAGAAAGAAAGAAAGAAAGAAAGAAAGAAAGAAAGAAAGAAAGAAAGAAAGAAAGAAAGAAAGAAAGAAAGAAAGAAAGAAAGAAAGAAAGAAAGAGAGAAAGAAAGAAAGAAAGAAAGAAAGAAAGAAAGAAAGAAAGAAAGAAAGAAAGAAAGAAAGAAAGAAAGAAAGAAAGAAAGAAAGAAAGAAAGAAAGAAAGAAAGAAAGAAAGAAAGAAAGAAAGAAAGAAAGAAAGAAAGAAAGAAAGAAAGAAAGAAAGAAAGAAAGAAAGAAAGAAAGAAAGAAAATATTATGAATAATCAAAGATGTTAAATGATTATAACTTGGCTTTGTTTTACTTAATTGTATATGTGTTCGACTAATTTAAAAAAAAATATTTAAATCTTAAGAAATCGCAATGTACAGGGTCGTGGTCTAATGTCATTTTTGACTATAGTCACAATTAAAAAAATCGAAATTAGAGGTTATAAATCTAAAACTAAAAATGATAAATAAAATGTGATAACATATTCGAAGTCAGCATAAAATTTTGCTTTGAGATAGTTTTTATTATATTTTTCAATTTTTAATAATAATAACTTTGTTATTATTAAAAATAATAACTTAAAAATAATTTTCTAGGCACCCTAGAACAATGACTCGCCGTCAACTTTCGTTTATAACCCGGAAACGGTTAAAGATAGATATGTTTTTTCCTCGCCATTTTTTCATTATTATTAAAAATTGGCATAGGGTCGCGAAAACGGTTTATCAATATCACTTAAAATAAAAAAAAGTTTTTCGTATGTGGCACCACCAAAACGGACCACCCTGTACATCATTCTTTATAATGGCAAAACTAGTCGAATAAATATGCATTTAAGTAAAACAAAACCAAGTTGTAATTATTTAACATATTTGATTATTTGAGTTAGTTCTTTTTTAATATGAACATTGTCCATCATAAAAAAAACAACATATTTATAAAACAATAACATATTTATAATCCTAATAAAGTAACAAAATCATTTAAAAATAAATTAATCCCACTATTAACAAATTTACAATCCTTAATGCTCAATTTAAGGAAGCACTTACGAATACACCTTGAGTCATCACAATTAAAAAATGCACCCACAATTCAGTCCTTGCTTCCCCAAACAGGATTAAAAAAATACGAGGTGGAATTGCACAAACTTTTCGCAACCGCGCAAGCATCTTCATTTCCCACACACACACACACACACACAAAATACACATATGTTGTTTACTCGCGGTTTCATGTAGAAGGGAAAACGCGATGTTTAATTAATCGAAAATTTCTATAAATGGCTGCGATGCACTTCGAGAAAACACAAACAAATAAAGATTGCTGCATCGGAACGTGGGCAACAGTTGGTTGTGAAATTGAATAGATTTGTTTGGTGCATCATTGAAAATTGAGGATTTTTGAAATTTGTTTATTTTGAATTAAATGAGTAATTTTTTCGTGTACTTATTTGGGAATGCAATTTTGGGGTTTCACCTACAACATTATTTTAATAGACATAATACATCCTTGTAATTAATTATATTTTTTTAATAAATATATATAATAATATAAATAATATATTTTTTTATACATATGTTTTGTAATGTTTTTAGGGCGTCACACTTTTTTTATAAAATTTTTAATATGTAATTATAATTGCAATTTGGAAATGGAGTTTCCGTTAATAAAGTAAATTGAAATTGAAATTGAAAGTACCTACTTTATGTTTCAAACTATCCGTTCCATTATTTTATTTGTATTTTTTTTTTTTTTTTTAGAAAAATTTACAAAAATACAACCTTTGCATGCGTGGTTATTTTATATTTTTTTACCTTTAAAAACAAAATTTCCTGATAGTCAATAATATATCATGATGTGAGATTAATATGATGTTATTATTCAGTTGTTTTTAGGTTATTAAGGACAATAGCAGTATTCAATAAATATTAGTTTTGTAGAATTAGTGCTATTTCGATATTTTTTTATATATAATAAAATTGAAAAGAAATGAAATAAAAAAATATTAAGATTGTGAAGTAAGGAAAAACTCACCGATGTGAAGTTACACACGAATTTTCCAGCCACGGATTTGCCCGGCACCTCCACCATGGCGGAGGCGCCGGGGTAAATTAAACAAAAAAGCACGCGTTATTACAAGAATTTAAAGATGAAATCCGATAAAAAATCAAAATGAATTTTAATTAAAATTATAAAAATTAAAAAGAAATAAATGATTTCTCTTCAATTTATTAAACACAATTTCGAATATTTTCAAAAATATCAATCAACGCGATGAATTAGCAAAGTCGCGAAACGTATATATTTTTTTGAAAGAATAAAAATCATTTTTACTTTTTCAAATGAATAGAATATTTATCGTAGGCCAACTTAATATAAGCCGTCACTGGCATTCTAAGCCATAATTTCGTATGTAAGGCGTCTCAAAGTCCACAGAAAAATCAAAGGATAATTAACATTCAAACATCATTACATATATTTAAATTGCATCAAGCAATGACATTTTTTTTTTTTTATTTTGAAACTGACCCATTTTTCAATAGGATTTGTGGCTAGTGTTAAGAAATTATTTAAAGAAATACAAAAGCCATATCCCTGATTTTATTGTTTAGAATCATTATTTGCACCTTTAGCAATAAACTGGTATGAAATTCATTTGTTTAAATTGCATCAAACATTGTCGTTTTGGACTTTGAATCTGACACACATTTTCGTGGGATTCGTGGCTGGTTTCAAAAATTATTTAAAAAAGTTGCAAAAGACATACCCCTGATTTTATTGTTTAAAATCATTGTTTGCACCTTTAGCAACAATCTAGTATGAAACGCATTTGTTTAAATTGCATCAAACAGTGCCATTTTGGACTTTGAATCTAATACACATTTTCGTGGTATTCGTGGCTGGTTTCAAAAATTATTTAAAAAAGTTGCAAAAGACATATCCCTGATTTTATTATTTAAAATCATTGCTTGCACCTTTACCAATAATCTGGTATAAAATTCATTTGTTTAAATTACATCAAACAGTGCCATTTTGGACTTTGAATCTGACACACATTTTCGTGGGATTCGTGGCTGGTTTTAAAAATTATTTAAAAAAGTTTCAAAAGACACACCCCTGATTTTATTGTTTAAAATCATTGTTTGCACCTTTAGCAATAATCTGGTATGAAATTCATTTGTTTAAATTGCATCAAACAGTGCCATTTTGGACTTTGAATCTGACACACATTTTCGTGGGATTCGTGGCTGGTTTTAAAAATTATTTTAAAAAGTTGCAAAAGACATACCCCCGATTTTGTCGTTTAAAATCATTGTTTACACCTTTAGCAATAATCTGGTATGAAATTCATTTATTTAAGTTGCATCAAACAGTGCCATTTTGGACTTTGAATCTGACACACATTTTCGTAGGATTCGTGGCTGGTTTCAAAAATTATTTAAAAAATTTGCAAAAGACATACCCCTGATTTTATTGTTGAAAATCATTGTTTGCACCTTTAGCAATAATCTGGTATGAAATTCATTTGTTTAAATTGCATCAAACAGTGCCATTTTGGTCTTTGAATCTGACACACATTTTCGTAGGATTCGTGGCTGGTTTCAAAAATTATTTAAAAAATTTGCAAAAGACATACCCCTGATTTTATTGTTTAAAATCATTGTTTGTACATTTAGCAATAATCTGGTATGAAATTCATTTGTTTAGATTGCATCACACAGTGCCGTTTTGGACTTTGAATCTGATGCATCTTCAACTTGAAAAAAGTCGAAAATGAGTGTTGACGTAAGAATATATTAATAATATAACATTGTTAATATAAATTTAGCACTTTTTGTCGAATTTCATCTTTAAATTCTTGTAATAACGCGTATTTTTTGTTTAATTTACCCCGGCGCCTCCGCCATGGTGGAGGTGCCGGGCAAATCCGTGGCTGGAAAATTCATGGGTAACTTTACATCAGTAAAAAAAACTCGTGTATTATTAACACTTCACGCAAATTCAAAACTCATATATTTATTAATTACGAAAACAAATGAAAGAAAAAATATCTAGATGAAAAAATGCTTTCTACATTTTTTTTTCTTTTTTGTATTTTTAATAATTGCACTATAAAATAAATATTAACAATTATATAGATCGATTGTCTGCATCTATATAATTGTTAATATTTATTTTATAGTGCAATTATTTTTTTAAAATAATTCTACAAATATTTTTCTACATATCTATCCTAATAAATATTAATAATAGTATAGATGGATTATCTACATCTATACAATTGTAAATATTTACTTTTTAATGCAATTAATAAAAATAGAACCCCGACACCAATCGATAAAAGGGGACATCGATTTTTTTCTCTATTATATATATATATAAAATAGAGAAAAAAATTGTAGAAAGTTTTTTTTTTCATCTAGGTAATATAACCATTATCTAGATGGAATGGAAGAAAAATATTAAATATTATTAATGCCCTTAAAAAAGAATTGAATGAGTATTCTTGATTTATTATACTTGAAAATATATTCTAATATCTGATACAAAATAAAACTTACTAAAAAAATGTAACGCATCGGCATGAATCATATAATTAAAATTCAGGTTGCAAGATTTAATACCAAACACTTTCCGATCTCTTGACAGTATCCCGGATTTTCAATTTTAGTGTTGTCTAATAATTTCAATTATAAAACAAGTATTCTAAATCTGTTGCAAACTTAATTTAACTCAAATAGAAAAGAGTATTTACTCATTCACTTGATCACAGTTATTTAATTATATTAATATTGCATAATGCAACAAATTTTGATCCGAGAAAAATTCAACAACAAAAGGAACGTTACTTAATATAAGGCCATCTGCAGACACGTGTTTCGGGATCTATCCCTCGTCAGTACAGCTATGCATTACATAATTTAAAGATGTAAAAATAAATTAATTAAATTAATTCAAATACAATCAGCAAAATTAAATCAATTAAACTAATTTAGTTCAACTTTCACAGGATCCTAATTTTATAATTTTATGATATTTTCGTATGATCCTATAAATTTATGCACACATAAAACAAGATAAAAATTCATCGCTGAGTTAATTTAATTAAACAAATTGCTTAATTCAATTTCCTTTTGTAAGTTAGTGATAGATTTATATACACGCCTTATAACTAACAAGAAACTAGTTAGCAATGCAGAAAATTTAAATTCAATTTTTTAAACAAAATTTTAGACTTAATACAGTTTGTTTATGCGAACATAGACTACAATGAGTCCACTTTTCTAGCTCAGTACAAATCCCTTTATTTAAACCGTTCCGTTCGGTTTTCTAAAACAGTGAGCGAAAATCGTGACCGGCCGGTCTTTTTCTCTGCTTTTTTTTTTAACAAACGCGGTGAACGTTTCTGTTTCGCAGTTTCTCAAAAGCCCACATTCGAACCGCGCCGCTAATTTTAATCTCGATCGCGAAATTGCGACACCGACATTATTGCTTAAATACCAGCGACAATTGTTCAGGTATCAGATACCCGATACGGGAATCTCAATTGAAAACGAACAATTCGACATTGTTCGCTTATTCTGAATTATGTATTCTAAATAGTAATTAGCGGGTATCGTTCGAGTGGTTTATTACTAAGTTATAATATGTTTTATGTATTACTAATTTACAATGCATTATATTGCAAGCGCTTGTTAATCTAACAATACATACGTTAAGGAATTATGTTGAAACATTTTTTTGTTAAAATACGCAATTGAATAATAAATTAATTTAATTTGCGTGAAATAATAAGCAAATATTAAATATAAATATTAGAGCAGAAAGACTTTTGGTCGATAGCCCATACACACTAACACCTGCATTTTAATTATTATTGTTAAATTATCTGTATAGTCTAAATAAAGATGTATATATATATATAAATAACAAATTAGAATATATAATTGACAATGTTCGGAAATTCTTAATTAAACACAGAATAATCAGAATTATTCCTGTTTATTCTGTGATAAATGAATAAATGTTAAAACCAGTTAGTATTGATTTTAAAAGAAGAGAAATTGATTTAAATAGAAGAGAGTATTTATTCAGGTGTACATTATGTAATTCAATGACGACGTGGGTATTTGCCCGGGAAGTAGTTTTTTAATGTGCATCTTACACACTTACGTAACGTAAGTCAAAAGTCACAGAGCTAAATGTGAAAATAATTAATAAATTATTTTCAAATAATTAATAAATTATTTTCAAATAATTTATTAATTATTTTCAAATACTTCTTATTTGATATAGAAATTGATTTAATTTAAAATATATAAAATCTGTTTTTATAATATGGTCTTTCAATTTTGGCATTTCAAGAACAATTCAATATTCATGGTAAATATAGTTTAACGTATAAAAAGACACGAAGTAATAAATACAATAAGTTATGCAGTTATGTTTCCTACTTCGCTTCTTTTTTATTTATTAATCTATATTTACCAAAAATATATTGTGTTAACAAATTAAAGACGACGCAAGCGCCACCTTTTTGCCTAATTTCTAGTGGCATCGTCAACGATATATATTGTGTTGATAATGTAATCATTATTTATTCTTAATTATTTTATTTATTTATTTTTTAATTAATCTATAATGTAATTGTTCTTTTTTATGATTTCATAATCGATAGGAATACTATAATTTTGAGCATGCTCTGTTAAACGAGCGCTTTAGCCAACGCTTCCTTTCCATTTTTAAACCGTGAACCGTATCAATTAAATCGAACAATTTCATCTCGTTTAATTGGCTCGAGCCAAATCAATTAAAACTGCTTTATCGGTTATTAATTAAGCTCGCTCTTTTGCAACGGCAACCTTGAATGTGTTATAAATAAACAAAATAAGGTTGTTACTCTAAAAACAGTTCTGAATGAACCACAGAAATCTTACAAAAAATCACATTTTGATATGATTCAAGTCGTCAACAGTTATTTTGTAGCATTGAGTAACGCAATATTTGTTTTTTTCTCTTGATATAATACTTAACTTCACTTTGTTATACCAATGAATACATGATTATTGCTATAAAAAAGTGAAGTGTTTTTATTAAAAAAAAGAGAAATAAATACAAGTTATTTCATTTCATTGTGTTATTCACTTAATTTTTGGTATTATTTTAATAGAAATTGTAAATTTAACTCTCTTAGATAAATTTAAGCAGTGTGGAACATTGCTATCCTATACGTATATTTTTAATTTAAACATAAATGGACTTAGCTCACTTTCAAAATAGACGGCTCATTTAATAATAACAGTTCACACAAGCAGAAATATAAATTCAATACTAAAACATTATTAATGCGATTTATTTCAATACCTGCAATGTGAATTTGAATTCGGGGCTATTCCGAACGGGAAATGTTAAGTTTTTCTCTCCTCAAGAATACTTTGATTTTTTTTAAATGATGTTGGCAATAAAAGTAAGCGCACGCTATAGGTTATGTTATTTTAACAAATTGAAGAACTTGATTTGATAAATAATGACACATATGACGTTTTATTTGTTTTTATTCACTGGTGCCAACAAAATTTAAAATTAATAAAAAAATCAAAATACTCTAGAGGAGAAAGATACTCGATCATATGTTACATCAATTATATAGAATACTATTTAAGTTAATTCTTAGTTTTAGTTGCAATTATATTAATTTTATATTTTATTTTATTTAACTTTTGTTATTTACAACTTAATATTTTCAATAATAATTTAAAAAAATTAAGGTTTTGAAAATAATTCACTTGGTATTGTTTTAGTTATTAATTTGTTTATAATACTCAACTAATAAAATTAATAAGTAAAATAATACCAAGTGAATTATTTTAAAAACCTTTTTATTATTATTATTGTTGAGAAAATAAACGATTATTATTATTAGTAGTAAATCAATTTATTGAACCCAAAAGAGTTACAAAAGATCATCGACCGAAATCTTTCAGCCGTCGATTATTATTATTATATGTTAAATTGACAATGATAAAAATCCAAATCATTATTAATGCATTTTTTTTAATTACCCGCCATGTGAATTCATTATTATCAATAATTTTTGATGTGTTATATCTACAATGATGGAAACCCGTCTTGTGAGAATGAGGAATTATCGCAGCGCGAAACTCATAAGTCGCGCTCATTTATTAAGGAAACGACATCTTAGCGGAGGTGAAAGTTGTTATCCAACAACAAGAATCTGGAAATTGCCTTATAATAATAAAATCCAGCGGCGACGAAAAAAAGTTTCAAGAGAAATATGGCTCCATTAAAAAAAAATATACAAAAAAATAACGCTAATTATGTCTGAGTTTTTTTTATGTTTTGTTTATAACTTCGAGTTTGCGTCACGTTTCGGCACTTGCAAAAAAAAAATAAACGAAGGAAATATATATCATTATTATGCAAAAAAAATAACAAGCATTTGCATAAGCTTCCAGGATTTAATGATTGTAATTTTAAATAAACAGTAAATTAGAAGATTAATTAAAGCACTTGCTTTTGTTTCACTATTTCACAATACTATTATTTTTAAGTTTCATTATTAATTTTAAAAAATATATTATTTTCTTATTTAATATAAGAAAAACCACCCAATACGGGTAATGCAAAAGAGGATAAGATTAAGAAAGAAAGAATATAAGAAAAATCCACCAATAACACCCTAATCTCTCCCTCTAACAATTGCAAATACCTAGACATCCTATTCGACTAAAAAGTCTGCCTTCAAACCACATATCCTCTCCTCTAAAGTCAAAATCCAAAACATTTCAGATCTCTTACGCACAAGCAACAAGGTATATCCATTAAAACCTAATTTATTTGCCGACCCCTGCAATCATCTTCACACAACTCACTCCTTCCACTATTTATCACCTCCAAGTCGCCGAAAGATCCTACTTAAGAATCCGTACCAAACTCAGACATTCCAACGAATAATTTTATGAATCCATCCAAATCCCACACATGTCTCACCGTATATTAGCTTTGGCAAAAAATGTCGTAGTAGTCGTAGTAGTAACAAATAAGATTAATTAAAACGATTGGTTTTGTTTTACTATATTAATTTTTATATTAAAATATTTGGGTAAATTATTAAAAAATTAAAATATTTAAATTAAAATGGTAAAGCAAATAGAAATTTTAATAAAAATTTTGCAGTTTGTAACTATTTTTTGTAAAATATTTCATGTGTATTTGATTTACTTATATATTTATTCACGGTGCGCATCATTATTGTTATCGTGTTTATGGATTCTGATTGAAAAACTCAATAGTTATATCAAGGAGTTATTAGTCTAAATTTTATCAAATCAATTGAATATATTGTTGTATTTTGTAATTACAGATTGTCATTAATTATAAAAAGGTGATTTTCCGTAAATAAAGAATTAATATTAAAAAAAAAAAAACAAATTTTAAACTCTCTTGAAAATGGGCTAATAACCCGAAACTAGTCGATTGAATAACTTTATTCAATCTAATCTGTGTTATATTGGTTGATTTTTACTATTTTATTTATATTTATTTGATACTAATTATTTTTTAATTTATTTCCTATAATTATAAAAAAAATATTTCAACACAGGTTAAGTGTAAATTTAATTCATCGTATTAAATAAACAATTTGTTTACAAAGAAAATAATTATTTAATTTTAATTAATTAATTATTTTTAGAATTCTTAGAATTCTTCTTATCTAGTTTATGTACAATATTGTTTTACAAGTGAATAATAGTCTTTATTATCCCTGATTATATCTGTGTTGGGATGTGCAAGTTGCGCGTGATTTAATGGCGAATGCGCCGGGTATTATATTAATATAATTAAATATACGAACTGAATAAAACACAAAATTAGCTAATTAAACTGTATACGTATAGATTTTTAATTACAAAAATTAATTCAATATACTTTAAATTAATCAACGAATGTTTGAAATATATATACAGGGTGTTACATTTAAACCACTCTATCTGAATATTGTCACAAATTTTGTGTAACTCCACGGGAGCACATATTTGAAGTTTACATCAAAAATAAAATATGAAGTAAATATTCAAAATATATAATATACAATCACTAAAATTGATAGAAAATTACTGTTGTGTCACTTTCAAGAAACATTTTATTTATTTATTATTTTTATATACAGGGTGTTTAAAATTCGAGTCTTACAATAGGGATCTCGCTTATTATAAGAGATGGAAGGTAGGTTTAAATTCGGCGCTTTTGCAGAATTTCATGCTGATTAATATTCCGTTGAGGAAACTGGAATACGTTTTTTTTTGTTTTCAAGAAAAATAAAAAAAAAATACTGCAAAAAATGCGATTTTCCTTTTTTTGTATCTTTGTTATTTGAAATAATATTTCAATACAGTGAAAACATTTTTATGGCACTTTTTTATGGTCTAATTGATTACATACTATTTTTCTTAATATAATGTTTCGTTTCATTTGAACCATCATCAATTTTATTTTTTATTTGACCCACCCACGAATGTTTGTATTTATTTATTTTATTTTATTTTATTTTATTTTATTTTATTTTATTTTATTTTATTTTATTTTATTTTATTTTATTTTATTTTATTTTATTTTATTTTATTTTATTTTATTTTATTTTATTTTATTTTATTTTATTTTATTTTATTTTATTTTATTTTATTTTATTTTATTTTATTTTATTTTATTTTATTTTATTTTATTTTATTTTATTTTATTTTATTTTACTTTACTTTACTTTACTTTACTTTATTTCATTTCATTTCATTTCATTTCATTTCATTTCATTTCATTTCATTTCATTTCATTTCATTTCATTTCATTTCATTTCATTTCATTTCATTTCATTTCATTTCATTTCATTTCATTTCATTTCATTTCATTTCATTTCATTTCATTTCATTTCATTTCATTTCATTTCATTTCATTTCATTTCATTTCATTTCATTTCATTTCATTTCATTTTATTATCAAATTCAAATCCTATATATTTTTTTAATACATTCATTTAACATATTTTACCTTTATTCTGATAAATAAACGCAGTCTTAATAATTGGAAAGACAGCGCAAGCGCCATCTATTGCCTAAATTCAAGTGGCAATTTCAACAATTTGGGTCTACAACACAGACGACTGAGAATCGTCGACCGAAATGATTTTCACCAGTTATCCATACGCTAGATGAATGGTGGTTCAAGATTTTATTAAACACAGCCTTGTTAAAATCATTTTATTAACACTAAGAAATCATGCTTGTTATGAAATTGCAAAAAACAGCTTTAATTTTTAAGCACACTGTATTTTATTAATAAGAAAATATTTTTTATATTAAATATTATTATTGATGTGCAACAGCAGGTGTATATTATGTAATTCAATGTCCGGCGGGGTATTTGTCCGGGAAGTAGTTGTTTTGATGTGCATTGGTTTAACGTACTTACGTACCGTAAGTCAAAAGCCACAGAGCTAAATGTGGAAATAATTTATTAATTATTTTCAAATCATTTTTATTTAATAAATTTAAATAACTGTGACCAAGTGAATGAATACTCTTTTCTATTTAAATATTTTTAAATTCCTTTAAATTGTAACGCAACGAAACGTATGTAGAAAAATAATTTTTAATGCCTGAAAAATCTCCGATTCATAGCCGATTTTTATTTCGATTTTAGAATATACAAACAAATATCTTTACTCAGGGACTTTTACATTACATTAATTTTACAATACAGCACTTCAAATAATTTTGATATTTTCCTTTCTTAAGCCATCGAACAGAGGACTTTATGCCAAAATAAATGTGTGCCCGTCGAATTATCGCGAAAAAAAATGTGATTAGAGTGTATTATGAATAGATGATAATGAATAGATTGATGTGTGTAATGATAATGTCTAGTTAGGATAATTAAATGCAAAGGAAGTTTCTGAAATTAATTCAGCGATTGTTGAATGGGAATATTTAAATTAAATTTGAGGAACGCGTTGGGGTTTGTTATGTATGTAAAGGTGGTTTATAGGTTCATGGTTAGTGTTTTTGGAATATAATTTTATAAATGTTTATTTATATGAATACAGACTACAAATTATTGAAGATGACTACATTATAGTCGAAATACGTATTTAGTAAAAATAAATATTTGTGAAGAAAAGTTTTTACAAGTGTTTTTCTATATTAATCATTAAAATCTTCACACAACTCACAACCACTCATAACAGACCCTTAGATAATTATTTTCTAATTATTTAATAAAACAATAATTTTAGTTTTCTCTAATTAGGGTTGGGAAGATGAACTTTATTTGTCTGCACGAGATGTTACGTTCCTTCCATCTTTTCGCTTTTTAAGGTTGCGGTTTAGTAGAAAGAGATAACTATATGATAAAATGGAAATAATTGTTTGAAAAAAGAGCCAATCTTTTGGATTTAATAATATGAATATGTATTTACATTTTTTATTCACCAAGTATAAAGTATCAGTTTAAATAAAAAACAAATCGTTAATTTTCGTGTATTACGCCAATTTACTAGTTCAAGTTAGAAAAGAAAATTGCAAGATATAATGAAATTAATAGGTCATGTATGCTAAATTATTTGTATGCAGAATTTAGTGAAATCCTTCAAATTTTCATTGCTTAAGTTTTTATTAGCAAAAATATAATTTGAAATTTGCTATAAATTTGATCAATTTTCATTGTTTTTCATAATTGTTTTTCGCATAAGCTAAACATTAAAATAATTTTTAATTCATCTGATGAAATTCCTGCTTATTTTAAGATTACTTTGATGTATAATAGAATATTGTTCATTGATCACAAAAGCAATCTAACTCGAAGTAGTGATTGCCAATATTTATATAGCTATCTCTTTCGTCTAAACCGCACCCTTAATGTTGAAAATCTATATTGGCTTATAAGCATCAGTTTCATTACACTTTTGTTTGCATGTGTTAGTCTTGGCCCCTAGTTTATATTGTTCGAATGAGTGTATAGCCCATTCTAGTGTTTCATTTGATATCAATTAATTGACATTTATTGCATAAAATTTTGCTGCGTGTGATGTGTGTCTCCAGAATTATTGCTGTATGAATCGTCTCCTTTTCTGATCTCATTCAAGTAGTGCGGGTGCTTGTAATCCTTTCTCTAACTTTACTGCAATACCGGTTTATATGTCTCCACAGTATTGCCTCAAGACTTGACATCAAAAACGTAGGATAACCAAAGAAGGGTGAAATGCCTACAAAATATACTTACACAATTATAAAGCCGAATTAAGGAAAATATTTCATTAGACTTTGAAATTGTGTGTGTTTTGCAGCCATTTCACTCTCCTTTGGTTTTGCCTTAATGAATACTTTTTGTGAGCTGTCTTTTTTTTTCATTTTGTGTAGGCTTTTGTTCCACCATAATGTCTGTTCATCTCTTTTAGTAGAGCTTGTCAGGCAGGGCTTGTAGAATTACTTTTGTTAGCTCAACCCAGTAATTTTTGATTTGATCTCACACAGTTCTTGCAACAGAACAATTGTGGTTTTACTTTCAAGTAAATATTTGCACAATACAGTTACTGCCAATCCGCAATGTTTTAAATTTGCCTATATTAAGGGTGCGGTTTAGACGAAAGAGATAGCTAATAAATATTAGCAATCACTAATTCGAGTTAAATTACAATTGTGATCAATGAACAATATTGAATTATACATTAAAATAATCTTAAAATAAGCAGGAATTTCATCAGATGAATTACAAAATATTTTAATGTTCAGTTTGTGTGAAAAACAATTATGAAAAACAATGAAAATTGATCAAATTTATAGCAAATTTAAAATTATATTTTTGCTAATAAAAACTTGTGCAATGAAAATTTAAAGGATTTCACTGAATTCTGCATTCAAATAACTTAGCGGACATGACCTATTAATTACATTATATCTTACAATTTTCTTTTCTAACTTGAACTAGTAAATTGACGTAATACACGAAAATTAACGATTTATTTTTTATTTAGACAGATACTTTATAATTAATAGATAAAAAATATAAATACATATTCTTATTATTAAATCCAAAAGAATGGCTCTTTTTTCAAACGATTATTTCCATTTTACTATATAGCCATTTCTTTCTACTAAACCGCAACCTTAATTAAACATACAAAATTTAAAAAATTATGTCCTTCAAATATATTAAATAAAAATTATTTGAAAATAATTAATAAATTATTTCCACATTTAGCTCTTTTCTATTTATAATTTAACGCAGTTTTATATAAGTTTTAAATCTCTTCGTATAAATTTAAATTTAAATAAATTTATACCTTTTTATTTTTAAGAGACTTAAAGCACTACAATTCATTTCAAAGGACGAATTTTGCACGCAATAGCCAACGACTTGGTTGCGTCAAGTAATTAGGAGGAGTTAATGTTGGCCGTAACAATTATATTATTATAGCATTAATTATGTGTGAACAATTGTTTTTTTTTTTTTCGCTTGCGGACAATTACCTCTTAAATTACAACAAAAATAATAATTAGTAAATAAACACTCCAAGCAATAAACGTGCGTTGAGCAATTAACATTGTAATATTAAAATGCAGAGATTTTCAATCATATTTTGCATTTAGTTAATATATTTCTTATTGTTAAATATATGTTAATTGTCAATCAAATAATATTTAGAGAATTTGATGCGAAATATATTTGAGATAAAGTAAATAATAACTAACATCTTTATTTATATACAAAGTTACAATATGTACCACTGTCTATATATTTTCAATGATTAACTACAGTGTTTATATAAATTGGCTATCGGCCGAAGGTCTTTACACCAGTAAAACATTTGATAATAATTAATTTACTGTCAATGAATTATTTTCTCATTAGCTACTGCAACTTTTTAACTCATTCATAAGGACTCTAAAAATTGAAACAAGTACTTCTCAGGCAAGTACCCCGCCAAACATTAATCTACGCAATGAACATCAGCTGTTGCATACAAATAATTGTATAATGTAATAACATATTTGATATAAAGTGAAATACAATTGGGGTGGGAGCGAATAGAAAGACGGAAAGATAATAAATTATAATTTGAGTTTATTTTTGTTATATAGGCTATTTATATGGGAAGATGTCAATGAAGTTAATTCAGGATGATTTAATTAAAATTAAAACACTTGATTGTCATATATTAAATAAAAATGATTTGTAAATAATTAATAAATTATTTTCACATTTAGCTCTGTGACTTTTGACTTACGTTACGTAAGTATGTTAAACTTTTCTATTTAATGATTGTCAATGAAGTTTTTTTTACAATTGTAAAATAAACATCCGATGGTTCGAAATTAGATGATATCTTTTTTCTTATTAATTTTTGCAGACAATTTTAAACACACTAAATTAACAATAGAACGGCAATAGAACGTCAGTTTTACATTATTAATAATAATACTAAATTTTTATTACCTAAAAAATTAATATTTTAATAATATATTCTCAAATAAGGGCTACCAATTATAGGCCTTTCTATCCCATTATTAATATTATATTGGATTTGCAAATAAAATTCATTTGATTTAGTTTCACTTATATTTACTTTATTTTCAACTCTATCTAGTTACTCAACTAGTTTATATAAACTATAGTAAAAATATAACGTACATATTAAACTTAACATTTTTTTTACATAATGTACATCTGGCATTAAAAATTATAAGTGAAGAAAGGAATAAACGAGTGTTTTAATTTACGCTTTAAGATGATAACAAAACTAAATCTGTAATTCTTAAGCTTGAACTTTTAAGTGGATAAAATATGTAATTATGCATGTATTGGTGAAGGATGTATTCCTCATGGCCACTTAAGGAATTAATATATATTGAATACCAATTCAAACGGACCAAGTATTAGTTAATTCAGCCTCATCTAACAAATCAAATGAAATAATAGTAATAATAAGTTATCGTTGAGAATACAACTGTAAAATCATGTACACATAATAATCATGGAAATTCGTTAAAGAAACAGAAAATAACATTCTGCAATTACAATTAAAGTAATCATCGATATTATGCACTCCTCTGTTACGTGATCGAATAAGTTCCGCTCAATTTCGCTAAAGTTTTCAGGCATTTACTGAGAATTCAATTATAAAACAGTTTACATATGTAAATCACGGAAATTCATCGAAAAAAAAAAAAAAACAGAAAATTACATTTTGCAATTAAAATTTGAGAAATGCAAAGTAATATAATTTATAATGGCTGAAAGACCTCGGGTCGATAGCCTATGAAAGGACAACCTCAATTTATATACCGTATTATACTATACAATACTGTAATTAATATAATGTAATGAAGTAAATTCTCATGCGAAACGAATTGATTCAGAAATAAATACATATTTTGAATTTTCAATATAATTTATTAATTATTTTCAAATAATTTTTATTTTATCTATTGTTCAATTTAAAAGATTAATTGTTATGTGACTTCAATTAATCTTTTAAATTGAACAATAGATAAAATAAAAATTATTTGAAAATAATTAATAAATTATTTCGACATTTCATTAAGGTATATTTGCGTTTAACAAAGTATAAGCAACAATCAACAAAATAACATTTTTGTCGCTTTTAAAAAAATAATTCTCTTTGAAATTTCAACCGCGCTATACGAACCGTAAAATATTTCCAAGCGGAGCAAATTTAATTTATCCTTGATATATTTTCGGCGAGCGCTCGCTTGTCGCTCAATTAAGCTTCCGCCTTTCAATCCAGACGAAACAAACAATACCATTGAAAAGTGGCAAACTAGGAGAAGAAAAAACTTATAGTCGCGGAATGGAATTAACGTACGGATGAGGGCAAGCCCATGAGGAATTAATTAAAATTGTAACTGAGTCGGCGACTGCTGCTGGGATTGGTTGAGGCGTGACTGAATTTTATTTAGAGAAAAAAAACGAATAGTGAATAGAAAATGAATGAAATTATAAAGAAAATAAATCACAAAATGAAATTAAGTAAATAAATAAATACAGTATAATAAATACTGATCATTGCATTTATTTGACACATGAAAAATGACGTATTAAAAATATAAAATATCAGTTTTATAATTCTATTAATAGAAAAAGGATTTATTCACTTGGTCACAGTTATTTAAATAAATTAAATAAAAAGAATTTGAAAATAATTAATTGATAAATTATTTTCCCTTTAGCTACTAATTATTCATAATTAAAAATAATTTCAATACACTCACTCAGAGGTTCTTAGTCGACTTTGATTTTTCTTACCCACGAGTATTTAGGAATCGAGGGATGGGCACCAAAAGGATTGTTTAAAAACGTATACCCTGGTGAATAACGACATAGATAAATCATGGATGTTATTAACTCATTAACGCCTAATAGCATATATCATACATAGATCACTGGATATTAATTATTGTAGATAATAACAAAAGATAATATTAATATGTATTTAATCACTGTGTGTATCGTAAACCTGAAGAGTTAGATTTTTTTATATTTTTTTCCAGCTTAAACTTCGATTGATATTTAAACAGTTTTTACGTTATTTAAAAAAAATGCTATGATTGTAAATGGGTTTAAAAAGAAACAAACAGCTATGACAAAAAAATAAATAAAATCCCTTCTGGTTCTAATAATTTATCTATATTTTTTGTAGATAAAACCCAAACCCAAAGAAAAAAAAAAAACGTGTGATTTTTTTTTAAATTTTTTATCTGAAAGTTTCACATTTATATATACGTCGAGAGTCCGACGTGGTCTAGGAAATCTTCCATAAAATTGTGAAAATCGTTAAATACGATAGAATAGAGAATGATGAATAAAAACCCACACATCATTATTCAGACTATTCAGATAATTTTAACAATATAACATAAATAATTGCAATACATGTAGGTATTAGTCTGTCTATCAGTGCTATTGACCATAGGTCTTTCTGCCCTTTTCACTTTAGTTTATTTTTAATAATAAAGTAAAGACGACGCAAGCGCCACCTTTTGCCTAATTTCAAGTGGCATCGTCAACGATGTGAATTTTGTTTTTTTAAATTTATTTAATGATAAATAACTAAATTTTCTTTTTCAGAAATAAATTATCACAATACGACTAAATCTACATGTAGCGAAGCAAATTGGGTTACTTTTAAATATCAAATAAAATCTACATTTTCTTTAAAATGTATGATATTTTTTTATTATTATATTAACTGCTTAAGTGGCTGTGACGGATTAATCCTTCACCAATACATGCATATAGAACATTTAAAAAAAAGTTGTATTCATTTTACTTCACAGGTTTTTTTATACACTAAATGTACGTTTCGGGTAATAAGTATCCATTATCAATATTAATTACATCGGTATATACAAGGTGTACAGAAAATGAATGAAAACCTTCAGGTAACTCAATTCATTAATTAATTTTTAATAGAAAATCCAAATAAAAAAATTTTGTATGGTTCTTCATTGAGGCTCACGAGGTCTTCGGAATTTTAAATATGTGACTATAAATTAGTATTGTTTTTTAAATATTTTGTAAAAAATCAATAGCATTAACAATCAATTAGACACGTGTATAATTCCATTGATGTAAATGATTAATAAATCGGATATTTTTACAATTTTATAACTTCATCAGAAGCATTATTTTAATGAAAATAGATCTGGCAACGACGCACGCTCGTTTGTAAAAGAAAAGGTGAATGCAACACCTCCAGCGGATGATGTAGCAGTTATAAACAGGATAAATGCACACTTGTTTGATCCAGCGTTGCCAAATGTATAGTTCTTTTAACTGGCCCGTGAGGCTTAAGGAAGGACCGTGTGACTTATTTTCGTTAATATTTTTATCTAAAAATTAGCCTAAGAGTCACGCTACCTAAAGCTTTTCACTCATTTTCTGAACACCATGTATACAAGAGTATATATTTCTATAGAAGTCTCGACAATTAACAAACTAACATTTAAGTCACTTTAAAAAATAATTCTATTTGAAATTTAAACGGCGCTCTACGAACCATGAAATACTTTAAAGCAGAGCAAATTTAATTTACAAGATATATAAAATTACCCATGAAATTAAGTTTAAGAATTCAATTGAACTATTTCGTAGTATACGAAATGTAAATTTAGTGTATAATAAAAACTATAAAGACCAAAAGACTTCCGGTCGATAGCCGTTTCTCTTAAGAATATATATTTGTTTTAAATTGTTTCCTGTATTGTATATTAAATTAAATATGTACGTATCCTTTGGGTATAAAGATGATTGTATATATAAAAACTGCAAAACCTGTAAAATAAAGTGAATACAACTGTTTTTAATTTTCTATATTGAAAAACTTCATGTATCTCAATTGAATACATGCATACTTACATACTTTAGCCACTTAAGAGGATGAGAAAACTAAAACTGAATAATTACAAATTTAGTTTTCTTGTCCTCTCAAAGTTTAAATTAAACCATTTATTTATTCCTTCACAATTTTTAAAAGTCAGATATACATTTAAAATACTAGGTACTCATTTTCAATAACAGTTTTTGTTGAAAATGAGTACGTAGTACTCGAAATGACAGAATTTATTGAAAATGAGTAAATAGTTCTTGAAATATACATCTGATATTCTAACAATTAAAATAGTGAAGAAAGGAATAAATAATTGTTTTAATTAATGATGGGCAAAATCGATTATTTGAAGAATCGATTTATTTGAAAAATACAAAAGAAAATGAAAGATGAAATCCAAATAATCTCAAATAGTTATAGAAACAGCATTTATAATAATTCAGGTTGAGTTTTTAATCATATATTTCAAAGAAACGATAAAATTTTCATTCGATTATCAAAAACAATCGATTATTTCGTATTCGATTATTGAAATAATCGATTTTGCCCATCACTAGTTTTATAACTTTTCGTAACTTAAAACCAAATAGTAACCTCTTAAAGTTATTCAAAGTGTATTTATTTATTTAAGTCGTTTTATTGATTACTCACATAATTTTATTTATTAACTAAATGTATTTAGTGTGAACTTACCCTAGAATCCCAAGAGGACTTTCTGCCGTTCTTGTGCTCCATGGCCACGGTCATTTCTTCCTGCCTTCTTTTTTTTTGTGTTAACGCAAAACCGTTTACATCACAACAGAACCAGCACACCTTCGAGGAATTCCTTCGCGTTTCTTTTAACTGTACTCTGCGCAAATAAATACAGAACACTTAGCACTCGTGTATCACACTCGTCCTTATTTTCTAAGCACACACAAAATCGAAACGCAATCGTTTTACTAAAACGAGAATTTTACAATATATTCAGATTGATCTAAATTTAAACGCGCAATATTGCTAACATTATTATTAGTTGAGATAGAGAGTCGGTTAAAGTAGTAAAGTTGTAGTAAATTCTTCGGGGATTAATAATAATAATAATTATTAATAATAATAGTATTTATTCACACTTTATAAACATACATGGAAACGTCATGAAAGCAAGAATAACAAAAGAATATGACGTTTTCAATATACTTACAAAAAAAAACATTTTTTTAATGGAATACCCTATATATTTAATCAGCATTTGATAGAAAAGATAATTCTAAACAAAAAAGTTTTATTAATTAATTATTTTCAAATTCTTTTTATTTAATTTAAAAAAGTGAAATGATAGTATATTGTATATCATAAAAAATCACAGATAAAAAAGTTATTCGTATTAATATTAATAGTATATTGTAACTTTTTTGTTTCAAATTATTTTCTGTATGGTGATGAAACATATAGGGTATTCCATTAAAAAAATGTTTGTTTTGTTAATACCTTGAAAACGTAATGTTCTTTTGTTTTCTTGGTTGTAATCCCCGGAAAATTTACTACTACTGTGCTAATTTAACCGATTCTTGTGTTGTCAGTTCTTGTAAATAATAAAACCGCTATGGCTGAAAGACCTAAGGTCGATAGCCATTTATAAGTTTATATCAAATATTTTGTATAATATATGTATATGTAAATACCACAATAAAGATGATTGTATATAAAACCACTGTAATCCCCGGATTACAAAAATTATAGTAAATTACTATTTTGCCAATCTAACCGACTCTCTAGCTCAACTAATAAAAAAGTTAGCAATGGTGCACAGTTAATTTAGAACAACATGAATATAACACAAAAAAAACTGTTATATTCCTTTCTTCGCCAAATCTAAAAGGAAAGGACGGAATATAACTTTCTTTTCATTTAATGATTTATCTCTTCACGTAACTTATGGAAACATACTTTTTAGTTGAATATTACAAAAAATAATAATATGAAAAAATACCTATTTCATTGATAAATATGAGTAGATTAATTTATTTATTCTTTATTATACTTTTATTTAATTATGAAATAATTTTGTTAAATATATCACACTTATAGAGATTCTCAATTGAATTTTCCTATTCATAACGTTAGCATATGCTTTCAATGTGTTTACTATTCTATTTAAAATTAGTTAGTAATACAAATTTATTGTATTTTACATGAATGTCTTATAGTTGTAAAAATGGTTAAATTCCGTAAAATAAATAAATTATTAATTAAAGTGATAAAAACATAGTAAACATTTCATTCAACTTTAAAGTGTTTAAAGTGATAATTGTTATTTATTTTAAAATCGACTTATTTAATTACTCTCTCTACCTGAATGTGCTTTGATGTAAACGCTGATTTAACGTTATTATCTTATTTCAACGTGATTCAGTGATTGTGTTAAGAGTTCTCACATCATTCGTGAATTAATCAGTTTTCTCTTCTTTCTTTGTGTGCGCGAATGTGTGTGCGTATCTGTCGTGGACTTTCTCCTCGTCGATGAATGGATCGACTTCTCACCGGATGAATATCTGAAATTATAAAAAGAGAAGAGAAATATTAGTCGAGTTGTTTTTTTGTTGTTATTCTCAAACTCGCAGTTTTATATTAGTGTTGGGTGTGTTTTTTTTATGTAGAATTTTTTCATTTTGTTTTTAATATTCTCAACTTTCTATATGAGATTGGTGAGGATAATAACAATTTGGATCACTGAAATATTAATGTTGAAATAAACTGAAAGTTAATAATTGCACCCTACAAACCATATGGGTAGAAAGGGTCATTGAATATATATATATATATACAGAGAGGTTTTTTTATCAGTATACATTAGGGGAAGTGTATACCTATAAAAAACGCGAGTCAAACGCATTGAACCGATTAATGTGTGTATGTTTAGTTGATTATTTGGCATATGTGTATTTAGTTGCGTGTTATAGGCAACTAATCACACATACATCAATGCGTTTGACTCGCGTATTATGCAGGTATACATAGGGAAAATGTATACTGATAAAAAAAGCTGTCTGTATATATATATATATATATATAATAATAATAATAATTGGGATAGGTAAAAATGAATCTTGAAATAAACGGAAACATTCATTTTTAATTTATAATTGAAGACAGCCATAATTTCGCAATACGATTAATTGTTTCAATCTTGATATAATTTGTTTCAATAACGATTCTTTTTTGTCATTCAATTAAATTTAAATGTAATTATCACTAATCAATATTAATTTATTAATATGTTTAATTTCTGTACTCTTCTAATGAATAATTTCTTCTATTTTTCTTCTTCTTGTCATATACTTGCATCTTTAATTTGTAATTTGTTTATTTTTTAATAAAGATATTATAGTAGTATTATAAACTGTATAATACTACTATAATATCTTTATTGAAAAAAGGAGATGCAATAATTAATCTTAAGACATTTTTTAACAAAACCAATAAAAATGTTCCCTTTTCACAAGGGCTATTGACCATAAGTCTTTCTGCCTATGTTTTTAATAATTTTGTAAAAAAAGGGAATTCCGTTAATAAACTAATAATAATAATAATAATTTATACGTTGAAAAAAAAAAACAATAAAAGCATATATTTAGATTTTTTCTTGTCTTCCTGTTTATTGACGGAATTTGTTTCAAACTGTAATTAATTATAAATATCATGAACAATTAATCGCAGTACGAAAACAATTACGCCAATTTTCAGAAACACATTACTCTACAGTCTATCTTTTTTTTTTTTCGCTCGCTGCAACTCTTTCTATCTTATATATAAAAAAAACATATAATCATTCTTTTTAAAATTACTAAGGAAATCATTAATCGTTTCATTCCTCCGTTTTGCCGTTTCGCGAAGAGATTCCCTTTGACATTTCACAAGAGGATTAAGTGGGGTTCCGTCTAAATGTCAATGACGGATTGATCGACTCTCTTCCTTATAAAATAATTAAATTTTCCTCATTTTTACTTCACCAACACGTCATTGAACTAGCTGAAGTAATAAAATACTAATAATGAGTGTATGTATTTTTTTAATAGCGGTTGCTCACAGAAAGAAAAGATTGCCAAGGTCATTGAAAAGGTAACGGAAACAAATACATCATCTCTTATTTTTTCTTATGATTTATTTACTATATAAATAACATGCAAAAATTTCGATAAATGTGATACCCAGAGGAATTTGTTAAAAAATAAATAAATAACATGCGAAGATTTTAATAAATGTGATAGGGTAAACCCAGAGGAATTTGTTAAAAAAATATAAACATAAACAAATCCGGTTTAACTGGCCATAATTTAAAATAACGCATTATTTTTCAATAGACAATATTCAGTTATTAAAACAACCATACAACCATCCCATTTTCGATTAGGTATGGTTGAAGCTCTCGAAATGCACAAAAATAAAAAAAATAAACTATACACGTTTGTGTTTTACTTTATCTAAAAAAAATATAGTAGATAACTTAACCTAACATAATCCATTACATTTCACAAGGTAAATAACTTAATCTAACTTAAGTTATATATTTTAACCTAACCTAAGCTGCTTTAACCCTACCTAACTTCATTTTCATACAATTTGAAGTTATTCGGCGAGTTTCGAAATTTTCACCAAAATTATCCTTTTTTTTTAAGTCTTAAATTTTAATATAAAAAAATCACAAAGCTTCTTGAAGATGTTAGAAAGAACGCACGATATTTATTTAGCTTGAAAAATATATATATATGGTTTATTAAAGCTTTTTAACTCATGAGTCTTGTTTGCATAGAATCTTATGGGAATGGTTTAAGCGGGGCGCGTCGATCGACGTTTTTAGACGCGATGTTGAGTAAACTAAGATAACTTTCTTCACAGATGAGATAGAATATTCGAACTTAAAGAATTAGATTCAGGAAGGATTTAGCTACATTTCGCCCTGAAAATCGTTAAATTTGTGGATTTGTGCTTCTCTACAAAAATTCATAAAATTTGACAAATTTTTCGCTCATTTTTCAAAGACACATTTCACACGCATGTTGTAGGAAAACTATTTACACTATAGTTCTTAAATTTACACAGTTAATACTCCCATTTATTAAGAATATTTTGGCATAATTTGAAGTAATTCGATGAGATTCGGATTTATCACCAAATTCCATGTTTTCCCTTGAAAATTCTAAATTTCGATAAAAATTAAATTTTCCTGAAAAAATCTGAAAAAAATCACAGAGATTCTTGAAGGTGTTAGAAAAAGCTTGGAATATTTATTTTGACGGAAAAAAGCTTAATTTCTCGTCTATTTAAGATTTTTGAATTCACGAGCTCCATTACGTAGAATCTTATGGGAACGATTTAAACGAGACGCGTTGATCGACGCTTTTAGACGTGACGTTGATTAAACTAAGATAACTTTCTTCACAGATGAGATAGATTATTCGAAGTTGAAGAATTAGATTTAGGAAGGATTTAGCTACATTCCACTCTAAAAATCGTTAAATTTGTGGATTTGTGCTTCTCTACAAAAATTCATAAAATTTGACAAATTTTTCGCTCATTTTTCAAAGACACATTTCACACGCATGTTGTAGGAAAACTATTTGCATTATAATTCTGAAATTTACACAGTTTATACTCCCATTTATTGAGAACATTTTGGTATAATTTGAAGTTATTCCATGTGATTCGAATTTATCATCAAATTCCATGTTTTCCTTTGAAAATTTTAAATTTCGATAAAAATTAAATTTTCCTGAAAAAATCTGAAAAAAATCACAAATATTCTTGAAGATGTTAGAAAAAGCTTAGAATATTTATTTTGACGGAAAAAGCTTAATTTCTCGTCTATTTAAGATTTTTGAATTCACGAGCTCCATTTACATGGAATCTTATGGGAACGGTTTAGCGAGACGCGTCGATCGACGCTTTTAGATGCGACGTTGATTAAACTAAGATAACTTTCTTCACAGATGAGATAGATTATTCGAAGTTGAAGAATTAGATTTAGGAAGGATTTATCTACATTCCACTCTAAAAATCGTTAAATTTGTGGATTTGTGCTTCTCTACAAAAATTCATAAAATTTGACAAATTTTTCGCTCATTTTTCAAAGACACATTTCACACGCATGTTGTAGGAAAACTATTTGCACTATAATTCTGAAATTTACACAGTTTATACTCCCATTTATTGAGAACATTTTGGTATAATTTGAAGTTATTCCATGAGATTCGAATTTATCACCAAATTCCATGTTTTCCTTTGAAAATTTTAAATTTCGATAAAAATTAAATTTTCCTGAAAAAATCTGAAAAAAATCACAAAGATTCTTGAAGGTGTTAGAAAAAGCTTAGAATATTTATTTTGACGGAAAAAGCTTAATTTCTCGTCTATTTAAGATTTTTGAATTCACGAGCTCCATTTACATGGAATCTTATGGGAACGGTTTAAGCGAGACGCGTCGATCGACGCTTTTAGATGCGACGTTGATTAAACTAAGATAACTTTCTTCACAGATGAGATAGAAAGTTCGAACTTTAAGTATAAGATTTAGGAAGAATTTATCTATATTTCATTCTAAAAATCGTTGAATTGGTGGTTTTGTGCTTGTCTACAAAAATTCATAAAATTGGACAATTTTTTCGCTCATTTTTCAGAGGCCCATTTTACACGCATGTTGTATGAAAACTATTTGCACCAGAGTTCTGAAAATTACACAGTTAATACTCCCACTTATTGAGAACATTATGGTATACTTTGAAGTTATTTTGTGAGTTTAGAATTTTTCACCAAATTCAATTTTTTCACTTGAAAATTCTAAATTTCGGTAAAAATAAAATTCTCCTGAAAAAAATCTGAAAAAAATCGCAAAGACTCTTGAAGATGTTAGAAAAAGCTTAGAATATTTATTTTGACGGAAAAAGCTTAATTTCTCGTCCATTTAAGATTTTTGAATTCACGAGCTCCATCTTATGGGAACGGTTTAAGCGAGACGCGTCGATCGACGCTTTTAGACTAAACTGGGATAACTTTCTTCACAGATAAAATAGAATGTTCGAACTTGAAGAATAAGATTTAGGAAGGATTTATTTATATTCCACCCTGAAAATCATTAAATTGGTAGTTTTGTGCTTTTCTATAAAAATTCATAAAATTGGACAATTTTTTCGCTCATTTTAAAAAACACATTTTAAACGCATGTTGTACGAAAACTGTTTGCACCATGATCGTGAAATATACAGAGTTAATACTTCCATTCATTAGGAACATTTTGGTATAATTTGAAGTTATTCCGAAAATTTCTGAATTTTCATCAAAATCCACTTTTTCCCTTGAAAATATTCAAATTTCGATGATTTTTTTTCCTTACAAAAAAATCTGAAAAAAAATCACAAGGACTTTTGAGACTATTAGAAAGAACGCCGGATACTTATTTTTTCAGAAAAAAAAAATCAGTTCTTCACAGATATTTTAAATAATGAGTTCATATTTAGATAGGATCTTATTTTATTTAAGCGAGCCGCTTAAACCGTTTCCGATTATCCTAAGATACATTTGTTCACAGATTAGATAGAAATTTACAGCTTTAAGCATTAGATTTACAATGAATTCATCTGGGTTTTACATGAAAATCATGTACAAGGGTATAGTGTGCTCTTCTAAAAAAAATCATAAAGTTGTGCATTTTTTTATATAACTTTTCGAGGGCCTGCTTTACTGTCTGTTTAAAACTATTTGTTCGAAGTTACTCAATTTTTTTATTTATTCTATTTGCTTTACAATGAAATTAAACGATGAAAATTTCGGGCAACGATTAATAATATTCTATCAATCCCTTTTTCCAACTGCAAAAATTACTTACACTGTAAGATTTAGACAAATATCTATTGAAATAACTACTTCCCTAGCATACACCCTTTTGCTTTGAATTGATCGAATGATAATAATAAAAGGGGGTGAGAATTCTTTTCTTAATGCCTTTATTGACCACTAGATGTACATTTCGAACATTGAATGACCTTGAAAATAAGGTCGTTTTAACTTTTTATTAAAAATTAATCGTAGCAACAAACCCACGAATGATACAAACAGCCATTATCATTATTATTATCGACAACTAATACCACAACCCGAGGGCATTAGAGCGGATAAACAGCACGAGCACGCGTCGAAGTAACACCAAAACAACAAAAAAGAAGGATAATAATAATAACATCTCACGTACGTCTGGTTTTGTGTAGGTCAGGATGGTAAAGTTAAATCGGTCAGAGTATAACGGAACCGGTCTCGAGAGCCGGCGACGTCGTCGGAGCATTGTGTCCTAGTGTTTCCATTCGATCCAGTTCGATTCATACAAATAATTAGTATTCGATTGTCGCAGCCGGGGAACATGTGTAGAGGAGTGTGTGTGCGTGGTGTAATTGAGCTATTAGAATACAGAGCGTGTAATGTCGAGCGGTGTGACACTGTTTACTGGGTAATTGCCATTGCAGCATCGTGATTGCGAAGAAGAACCGTTCCTCAAACTTCAAATGGGAGATTAACATATTTACCCTAGATTTTAACGAGGCTTTTAATTACTTACATACGGCGGATTGTATATTAAAAAAATGAAGTATTCTTAGCTAACGTTAAAAATAAAAGCCTATTGCCAAGTTTTATTTCATACAAATATTTTTCTTATAATAATAATAAATTAAAGAAATGTGGAAGCTAGAATCCCTCGTCGTCATTCCAGTGATAATTGGAGCAACTGGAGAAATCCCAAGAATATTACACAGCAGTACAGAAAATCTAGACATATACAAAAATATGAAGGATATTATTATTTAATTAAGTTTAGAACTAAATGATACATTCTATTCGCATAGAGTTTTTATTGCCTTTTACATTCACCTCACTGAATGATAAAGACTAACGACGGACTTAATCGGGCAATTTCAATTAATGATTATTACTAATATTTTAAATGGCTACGGTTTAAAAATGCATTCAAAGCGGTATTTATTAATAAATAATCGATGCAATTAAGGTTGATGAACGTTAATAAAATTAATATAAGCTCAATATGCCCCGCAGTGTTTTGTTATTGTAAATGGGAATATAGACTAAATTGCATGTTAGTTTTTGATTGCGCTTTAAGGGTGCGGTTTAGACGAAAGAGATAGCTATATAAATATTGGCAATCTTTAATTCGAGTTAGATTGCTGTTGTGATCAATGAACAATACCGTATTATACATTAAAGTAATCTTAAAATAAGCAAGAATTTCATCATATAAATTAAAAATTATTTTAATGTTTAGTTTGTGTAAAAAATAATTATGAAAAACAATGAAAATTGATCAAATTTATAGCAAATTTCAAATTATATTTTTGCTAATAAAAACTTGTGCAATGAAAATTTAAAGGATTTCACTAAATTCCGCATTCAATAACTTAGCAGACATGACCTATTGATTTCATTATATCTTAGAATTTTCTTTTCTAACTTGAACTAATAAATTGACGTAATACACAAAAATTAACGATTAATTTTTTATTTAGACTGATACTTTATACTTGGTAGATAAAAATGTAAATACATATTCATATTATTAAATCCAAAAGAATGGCTCTTTTTCAAACGATTATTTCCATTTTAATATATAGTTATCTCCTTCTACTAAACCGCAACCTTAAGAATGGAAACTACTCGAAAATGGCAAAAGTCGAGTGTAAAGAAACATTACGATTTTTATAGAACAGCTAATGGAACTACTGAAAGTGCTATGTTCGCAAAAAGTATGCAACAAAGGAAGTAAACACGGTAGTGGAAGTGAATAGAAATAAATATACATTTTTGATAAAAAAAAAAATAAACAAAAAAAATATGTCTAACAATAACATTTATTTTAATTAAAAAAACACAAAGTGAATCAGTTTATTAAAACATAAAACAATACAGAAGCCTAGAAGCTTGTATTATTAACAATTTAATTAAATAATATCCTTTTAGAAGAATTTGGGCAGAAAGTTTTCTGGACAATTGCTGTTTTATTTGGTTTTAAAATCCATAAATTTATAATAAAACAGTAATAAATATATTTAATATATAATTAATTTGAAATAAATGTTTTTCTGAATTTTTTTCGATCAATTTTATCAATGCCATTCCTTAGTACCACACAGCTTTACCAATATTACGTTGTTTTTTTTTCAGATCTGAAATTATAGTCACTGAATCCTTGAAAAACGTTTTGTATTTCAACCAAATTATAAATCTTTTCAATTTATCACTAAAACCTTAATTCACAGAATTATATCGGAAGGTTTTTTTTATCAGTATACATTAGGGGAAGTGTATACCTGCAAAAATGCGAGTCAAACGCATTGAACCGATTAATGTGTGTATGTTTAGTTGATTATTTGGCATATGTGTGTTCAGTTGCATGTTATAGGCAACCAAACATACATATATCAATGAGTTTGACTTGCCTATTTTGCAGGTATACATAGGGAAAATGTATACTGATAAGAAAAGCTCTCTGTATAAGTTTACCCAGCAATAGCTATACAATCACTGTTACTGCTTTCTATAAATCGCCGCAGCAAATTGTAGCATATCATTCCATAAGTCTAACTAAGAAAAACATTTGTTTTAGAAATTTCACTTTACTTATCAACACACTCTCCTTTAACAGTAATATCTTTATTTCAATCTTCCTCTAATTCAGAAAATTCGGATGCTTTTAATTTTTTTTTTTCACATCTATGTTAAAAATAATTAAAAACACACCATAAGTATACTTATTAAGTACAGTTAATAGCAATAATATTCAACAAAGCGAATTGAATGCGTGTGAAGTTACCGCTATTATTTTCATAACATATTTTGAACTTTAACGCTCTCTCTTTCTCGGTTTCTCTCTAGGAAAATAACGCGAAAGGTCAGCAATTACCTCGGGTTGCATTGGCGCGCCGCATTTTCCAAACATGGACCGATATTTTACTATTTTAAGAAAATATTCTGTTCGAAACGGAAAAATTTATCCCGTTTACAAATAATTCAATAATAACAAAATATACTTTATACAAATTTAAGAGGAAATTCAATTACAGTAATCTTACTATTGTAATGAAAAATCAAATAAAGGAAAAGTTGAAAATTCTTAGAGTCCTGGAAATTGCGAGAACTTATAAATTGTAAATAAAATACTATTGTTTAATTTTGTTTATTTATTTGTTAATTTTATTATAAACAAATTTCGATAAAAGGCACATTATACTCGAAATGTACGCATTGTACGTAAAATAAAGGAGTGAAGAAAGGAATATAATATAAATATTACTGTTGTCTCTGATAGAAATTATTTAAGAATCGTTTCCTGGTTTGCGAATTTCAAAACCTCTAGATTCCACACTTCGGACAATTTTTGGTACTTTTAGAAAGAAATTAAGGATAACGATTGTGTATTATAGGTAATATATATTATTTTAACACTACACCCATATGGGTATAAAAGGTTCTTTGAATAGATATATAAATATATTATTGACGATGCCACTTGAAATTAGGCAAAAGGTGGCGCTTGCGTCGTCTTTAATTTATTATGAATATTATTTTATATTAAACTTTCAAAAAAGTAAAAAACATCGTGTAATATACCTTAATTAGTTCAAAAATGTTTCACCACGGGTTAAGTGAGAAGTTAATTATTAATATTAGTGTAATATTATTATATACTGTGTATTATATATTTACATTTTCTATAGATCATGTATTTGTAAATGGGATTTTAAAGAAAATTTAAATTATTTCGTTTCATTTTAATTTTTGAAATCATTATAAAAAACGCATTATTCATACAGAATAATATGTACTTGCGTTATCTAAAGATTAATAATAGTCATAAAAAAGGTGAGAATTCCTTACTTCACTTATTTATTTGAACACTAGATGTACATTTCGAACATTATGTGTTCAACGCCTTCATTACTATACTTACAGAAAACAAACGCGTTTTCTCTAATTATTCATTATTATTATCTAGCTGTCATTGTTGGGTGATAATGTTTATATAAAATTATTTTAATGTGAGCATCAAGATTACATTAAGAATGCGGACAATGAGCAGTTGAACAAAACAAAACAAAAAAGTGGTTGGGAATCGGCGAGAATGCGCCTCTCCATTGTGAAATCACGCCGACAAATTAACATTTCTTTGTGAGTAAAAAAAAAAAAAAAAAACGTATACAACAAAAAAAAAACATTAAACTATTTTCGCTACTTCTACGTACACAAATTTCTCTACAATTAAATTTATTTGTTTTATTATTTTAATTTTCTGCACAAATTTTGTATTTGTTATGTGGCTCTTTCTTTTTTGTTGTTGTTTGTTATAAAAGATCGTGATTCATACAAAGTTTAAGTGTTTACTTTTTAAATTAGTTTATGATACATCCAATTTTATTTAGTATTTAAATGATTGTACACAGCTGAATACTAAATAATATTAAATGCACCTTCCATGATCATAATTTAAATAGATAGAAGAATGGATAAGTGAAGATGGGACAGAAATAGAGATCGTGGTTAGATTTGGATGGAAAAAGAAAAGAAGACACGTGGAGGTATGCGTGACATTAATTTAAATACGTATTTTTAAAGAGATTGGATAGATTTTTTGTTAGTTATAATATATAGAGTGTTCCATTTAAAATAACAAAATTGGTAGCCATTTCTAGTAGAACCGGAAGTGATAGAAAGTCGAAATATTTTCCATGAAAAGATCACATTCAACTGTGCAGCGTAATTTTTTTTTTCAAATGTTTCCTTCTTCGGTCAGAACCCCGAAAACCTTTAATGGCCGTTATTCGTAGCCCACCCTATATATTACGAATTATTATTATTATGTTTGAGTGGATTAATGCCAGAGGCTAAAAGTTTTTTTTATAATTTAACTCATTTAAATGACTGTAAGCAAGTAAAAAAAAAATAATAAAAGTATTATTTTTTTATAATTATATATAATAAATTTATAATAATTTTTATTTTGAATTTTCTAAATTTTATTTTTCTGTTTCTATTGGATTTCTTTCATTCCTCTCTTTTTTATTTATTTATTATAAAATCTTACATCATGCTCTATTACTCTAACAATTCCTAATCGCGTGTTCTTTAATCTCCTCAATCCTTAAACTAATTTAATTTAATTACGAACAAACCATCCTCACAAGCACGCCATGTTTGTTCTTCTTGTTCCTCCATTCAATTAATTAAATCACGAATTATCCGCACTGATTCATTTTGAAATCCCCCCTTGCGTTCACTCAGCACACGCAAATCGAATCATTCGAATTGTGAATATTTAAAAATTCTTCGATTTGTTCGGATTGTATTTTTTTTTAAATCTCCTCTTGCGTTCGGCTCACTCGAATTGGAAATATTTTCAGTTATTTAAATTACAATGAAATTAGACAAGGAAAATTTCTGGCAATGATCAATAAAATTCGATTCATTGCCAGAAATTTTTCTTGTTTAATTTCATTGTAATTTAAATAACTGCAAATGTGTGAATCATCTTTGTTTCATTTCATTTAATTTGAAAATATTTTAATAGAAAAGCGCGATTTATTCACTTGATCACAGTTATTTAAATAAATTAAATAAATAACATTTGAAAATAATTAATAAATTATTTCCTCTTTAGCTACTGTGACAATTTGACTTATCTTACATAATTACCCTAACAAATGTCTAATAATAGACATTTGCAGTTGCATAACAATAATATATTCCCTGGTCCAGGGGGATAGTGGATAAATTTAGTGAAGCCATTGTAAAGTAAGAAATAACAAACTAAATTGTAATATTCTTCTGAATACTCTTCAACTTTAAAATAAAACAATCCATTTTTTTAATTAATATTTTTTCCGTTACTATTAAATGTTCATTCAAATCATATTTGACCGAATTTACTGGGGAAAGTACCATGATGGACACATCACCATTTTTTATTTATTTATTTTTGCGGTATTTCCATTTTACAATATACATTTCATTTACAGAAAACTATTAAATAATTTAAATATTTTTAAATTCGTTTCGATTGTGTAATTGTAGCACGGGGGAGTCGTCTTTAGCATTTCTCGAAAGAATTCGCTCGTGATCCCGGTGACCTTTTCCGTGTCGACATTTAATGCAAGTGTTTATAAATACCGCTCTTTGTTCGTGAGTAGAAATGAGAGAAGAATGCACGTGTAGGTCTTGTTTTTTTTTGCATAATTTTTAATGATTATTTGTAGAAATAAATTTGAAACCTTCCAATCGAAGCGGTTCAAAAGATATTCCTATCGAAATATACATGTCCGCATCCATGGATAAGACACAACATCCATAGACTCGAAATCTGGCAAGGGCCAGGTGTGGATCGGATGAGAGAGGGATACATGGAGCGCAAGGGGAAGTGCATGGGGAATGGAAGGAAGGAAGGAGGATAGAAGAATGGATAAGCGAAGATGGGGACAGGCGCAGAGATTGTGGTTAGATTGGGATGGGAAAAGAAAGAAGATATGTGGGGATGTGAGTTACATTAATTAAAATATGTATTTTGTAAAAAAATAGGTAGATATCTCTTGTCATCATCTTGGATATTTTACTTACATACAAAAAAAAAATCGTTAGTGTATGAATGAAAGTTTTAATAAAAAAAAACAATACTTTCCCTTGAACAGGGGTCCGGGGAAAGTAAAAATAGAACAAGTGGAGTTAATTGGTATGTAATGTTGCAGCGCATTATCGATTTGATTGATTGTTTTTTAAAACAAATCACGTATTTGTTTTTTTTTTTAATATTTATGTAAATATAAAAACACGGATTATAAGCCTTCCAGTTGAAAACCGATATCTGTTTCCATTTCAGAATTTAATTTTATAAATGATTGTACAGGACTATTTATATAAATGAAAATATTTAGTTGGTTATCTTAGCAAATTAAGAAAAAAATAATATATGGGTAATAAATTTAATTTTATTTAGCTTTTAAGGTATTGTTTTGTAAGTGAATTCAGTTGAATTACAAATTGAATGGAAACAACTTGTAAAAACCGAGCATCAATTAACACAATATCAACAACAGAAAAATAATGCATTAAAGAGTGTAAACCTAATTACTATTAATATTAAATATGAATAAATTGTTCAAAATTCACCAATAAAATTAATAAATGAACAGTTTAAGATGGGTAACTTTAAATTCTCGAAAAGTATGTATATTGCGAAATTTTCAAGTGAAATTGTCAACAAGTAATTAAGGCACACACTGGTCTGATGAAGTCTAAAAAACCGAAATGTTATCAAAACGTTAAACAATGCTGATGAATTATTTATTTGATCTTCATTGTAAACTCTCACTCAAGTTAATTATTAAATTATTTTACAAAATGCTTGGTAGATCTTTAATTGCTATAGGGAAAAGTAAATAATAAAATTTTGTGTATTAAAAATAAATAATTCAATCAATTAATATTATTTCGAGTTGTATGAAGATAAATCACGAAATACTAAAATACAGTTATATTCCTTCCTTCACTGATTGATTTAATCGCTAGATGTGCATTTAAAACACCACGTGTTCATTATCAATAATTAACTGATAAATTTGTTCGCCGTTTTGCACAACAGCGACTTATTTAATTCCACGTTTCAGCTAAACACATTTAAGCGGAGAAACAAATGTAGTACAGATCTCGTTGATGAAATCTTCGATTCTAGTGCAGAACATGAAGCGCGCACGTACGTAACTTTCCATTCACATGCCTTTTATAGTTCGATTGCGAAATGTTTCTGTTGTACGTTCGAACGCCTGCTTGATAAAATTCGTTTAGTTCATCGCGAAATCATCACGATTTTCAAACACACGCTTGCAAATTTATATAAAGAAAAAAAAAAAAACGAGACCATCAGGATTATTCCCAAAGAGATATATTAAATTTAACTTAACGTTAATCACAGTCTAAGCGAATGGTGATTACTGAGGAACTTAATTTTTGAAAATGCATGCTTAATTTAATAAATGAATACACAACATAATTTTGACTATTCTGTATTTACTTTCAATAAAAATATTTCACCTGAAGAAGAATTTTAATTATAATTCTTCACCTGAATAAGCTACAATGTAGCGAAACTATTGCAGTGAAAGTAAATACAGAATAGTTGAAAATTAAAAATATTTATCCCCCCTATAAACCAACGCCTGGAATACCTCTCTTTAAAGTTTGCCACAAATCCTAATATCACCACTATTTTTAATCACATGTGTATACCCCGCAACCCTAACACCCAACCCAAATTCAAATATCCCACTTCAAACATTCATCAATTCATCTCATTACATCAACCGGACCTTGACAATGACGTTAGCGATCACAATTTTTAAAAAGCAGACATAGACTGGACAGACAGACTGAAAGACCACTGGTCGATAGCCAGTTTCAGAGTTGGAATTAAAAATATTTTATTTATTCATTTATTACGGTCTACGCGAGATTAATATTTGATACGTAAACACTCAGAGAAAGACCATTGTAAAAAAAAACATTATTGATTGAAAAAGATTCATCGATAATTTTGTGTCATTAATACATTGTCTGCCAACAAGTTTTGTAAAATATCAAAAAAAATGTCTTTCTTTTTAAGTTTTATTTAATGAAATGCTTACTTAATTAATTTTGATGCATTTTTTAGACGAAATTACGGGTTTAAAGTTTTATGGTACTCACTGTCAGTCATCGTTGACTGACGTGGCCCCATTATAATACTTCAGTGTCAGTCACCGGTGACTGACAAATCGGTCAACGTGTTAATAAATATTGTTAATTCAAAAAGACGGAATCTCATTTTACAATGCATTTTCAAAAAGAATTTTCCAATGCTTATTAAAAAGAAAATAAATTTGAATCAAATAGAAATTTCTTTTCTTTTTTAAATTAAAAATGAATTTTAATAAATTATCAGGGCGGCCATTTTGAAATGAATACTGTATCGTTTCATTTCAAAAGAACTATCATTTTATTTCAAATGCGATACGTAAAACATTAGGATATCTCAATAAAATCTTATGATGTCCTTTAAAATAAACAATGTTCATTTTTAACTTAAAAGAACAAATGTTAAAATGAAATGAATTCACTTTAATTCAATAATGTTTTTTATTAATTCATTGAAATTTATTTTCAAATGTGAATATACTTTATTTTAAACTGATTATCGTTTCGAATTGTTTAGAAGTCGCTTAATTTTAAAAATAAATGTATTTGAAATGATATGTATTATTGAATCAAAAAACGGGTTTTAATCATAATAAATGAAAGACGACGCAAGCGCCACCTTTCGCCTGATTTCGTATGGAACCATTATTAAAAGACGGGTTTCGTTATTTAAAAATGATTTCCCTTTAATTTTACTATACAATATTTTTCTGAGTGTACTTAGATTGTGAGTTTATTGCCACAATCTAAGTATTAAATATCAAACTCGCTTAGACTGTGATGATAAGAAATAACGTGCATGTCATCTTTAACATTTCTTCTGTAGAATAGCCCCGTATTTTATAGTAGAAACATGATGGAAAAATTATTGTTGGCTCAATGGAAATTTCTTTTTTTTTTTTCGATTGACACGAAAGTAATCGAAGCAAATGTTGCTGTGTTCTTTTTAATAAAATCAGGTTTTCTGTTTTACGCGAATAAATTAAACAAACCTGATTTTAAAAAAATAAATGAATACATCAATATACTTAAACCACGTTGACACACATTCGGTACGTTGGTTGAAATTTGAAAATATTAAGTGATTCATTCGAGCGGCGTGGAGCAGCAGAAAAAAAAAAACAACAGCATATCAATGCCAAGGTCTAAAAGAGAAATCCATCCGAAGAGAGGATCGCATGCATTGAGCATAGTTCATGGTCGCGATTTCATGCGATTGTGCGATTTCGTCGTGGCTGCAGGTGATTGCTGCACGCGAAAGGATTCACCTAGATTTACGCATCTTCATTTATGCTAATTAAGATACACTCCATTCCATTCCGCTAATCGTATGGGACTCCGCGGAATTTTAACGGAATAATAATATTAATTCCCAAGACCTATTAAACCTACTTCGTATCAAACGAAATCCAAATATTCCTCATAAATTACAAATCCACAATATTGATTGAAATATTATAAAGACAAGGACTTCCAGCTGAAAGACCAATGGTCGATAGCCATTTGGTTCGTATTAAATTAAATATTGTATTATAACTAAATAGCATCAAGCCTCTATAAAGATATAACATTAATTTCAGGTGACAGTATATTTCATGAAGAAAATTGGTTTTATGAAAATATCTTTCTATTAAAATAGATATATTTTTTTTATTTTGAATAAGTTGTTTAACCCTCTTCCATAAGTCGCGCGGTCTACAATTGTTTAAAAAATTGTTACAACTGGAACCGTGAGTTATTTGCGCAAGCGCATTTTTCAGTAGCTGTCGCTAATATCCCCCTTCTATACAATGAGTACACAAAAGCCAATGTCAATAAACATAATATTTCAACTCATTTAAAGTAGACCACGCGACTAAACTGGTCTGAAATATATGCGCGACCAATAGAGGGTTAATTTTGTTTAATTATACAACTTATTCAAATTGATTCAAATTCATTCAAAATTTGATCAAATAATAATAGGCAGAAAGACCTCTGGTCGATAGCCATTGCGGGACTGGTATGATATTGTAAAATAGTTTTGTATTATATTGTATGTATATTGTAAGCATTAGTCCTGAATAAAGATATATATATATATATATATATATATATATATATATAATAATAATAATAAAATTCGATTTGCAATTTGATTTCTTTTCTACACTAAATTTTTATATTTTTACAGATTTATCAACTTTTATTCCAAATTATATTGTAAACAAATACCATTAAGCTGTAATCATTGTAATGCACTAATAATATTGCAAATGCCATAATGAATTACTTCTCACCTATCATAATTTTCGTAATTAATCTTAATTTATTGAATCCCTATCACTTGAACATCAATGATGAATTTCTTTGTTTCTCCACAATTTTGAATGTGAACGTCGTGATTTCGGATCACCGGCGGAGACATTTGCAACATTATCCTTGAACACGGATAATTCCCTTGCCAGTTTACGATTATCATTATTATTATTATTAGCGTTTGTGAATGTATTATTAGGAATATGAAGAAAGCTCGAATCATGACTGGCCGGATTTCAATGCCACTCTTGAAAATGTTAACGGATCGGGAATCCGTAACAAAGCAAGAAGTTGACATTCTATTATTCGAGGATTGTTGTGTAGTGAAAATAAATATTCGAAATGTACATAATTGTTGGAAATGGCAATAAGCTGAATCTAACTGAAAATGAATAATATATTAGTAAAACACGCCAAGTGAATTACAAAGAAATGAAGTGAGTTAGGATTGATGAGTTATGTGAAGTGTTATATTAGGCAAATGAAAGATTCGTTTCTTATTTTATTTTTAAAAAAGTGAAGTAAAATAAATCGTTTATCTTACTAAGCAACAAAGCAATTAAATCGAACAATAACGAACACGGACAAAGGGAATTTAATGGTGATTTTAAATAAACATATTTTTTTAGAATAAACGATAAGAATTATTGTATTGAATACTATTTTCTCATTAATCACTCGATAAAATTTTAATTAAATGATACAATTATTAATCCTTTTTCTTCACTGTTTTATTTAAAATCGTTAGATGTACATTTCGTCCACTATGTGGACATTTTCCATAGCTGTACTAAAAAACTGTACTAAAGCTAAACAAATATTGTTAATATCAGATTGGACTTCTAAATTAAATTCACTTGGTTTAGTGAACGTTAATTTAATTTGCACAGTCCAATCTAAGAATTATTGCAATAATTATTTTACTACTGCGTCGAGAATTATTGTGCTGCTTTGCTTAAAACAATAAAAAAATACAATAAAAACAAACCAAACTTACACAACTCAATAAATTTGTTGATTGTTAAGGCTGTCACTTGGTTATACATTTTGAGTTTATTAAATAGAAAACTTTTAACATTACTTTGATAATGATGCTTTGAAACCATAGTCATTAAAATAAAAAATATTTGATGCAATAAATTTGATTGGAAAAAACTTAAAAAGCGAATAAATTAAAAAGAGGAATCAGTTTATTTTATAACTGCGTCGCAAAAAAAAATAATAAGAAATAATGCGTTTAAATTAAAATAGTTTAAATTTTACAGTTGAAATGAAAGAAAACAAAAAAAAAAAACAAGAAAAAAGGACTCGACTTATTTTATAACTGCGTCACAAAAAAGGAGAAAAAAAAACTAATGAGCTTCATTTAAAATTAACAGATCGAGTGAAACAAACCGAAATTACACAACGCAATAAATTTGATTACAAAAAAAAAAAAAAAGAAAGAAGGTAATCGACTGCAATATCGGAATCACCACCGAGAGGATTGTCCGTACCATTATCCGTTTAATCTTTAATCGGAATTGGAAAGTTTGCGATATAAATGTTGAGAATTGTGAAACTCGGACGATAACCAACCGCAAAAGAAGTGAGCGTTTTCAGACAGTTGCACTTAAAATTAGAGCAGCCAGCTCGCTCGACCACACTTCATTAGCTTTCTAATAACCGGCGAGATCTTTCGACCATTGTTCCGCGTCGCGTCTCTTCATCACTGGAATCATCGTGGAAATTCTTGGGAAATTATTTTCTGAATAATGAAAACAAAAAAAAACATCTACATTTAATTATAAAGCCTGAATGGGAAATGTGTGTGATTATTAATAATCACGGGAGCAAAACATATGCACAATGTTTTTTTTAATTAATTAATTACACTTATTTAAAAAAATAATAATATTAATAAATGTATTTTGTTCTTTTCTCTATTTCATTTGTTTTGGATATATTCAGTTTAAGTTTGTTTGCATCGAACCAATTCATTTTGATTGCTTTATCATTATTAAAAGTTAACAAAGATTGTTCGAAAATTTATTTTACCCTTTTCGGATAGAGTAGTATCGTCAGCATAAATGAGTGACTTATTATTGATAAATAAGAGAAAAGGTATCTGATAGATGAGTGAGATCATTGATGAATAAGAGAAAAAGGAAGGGGGCCTAGAACAGACCCTTGAAGTACACCATGTAGATGAGTGATTTATAATTGATAAATAAGACGAAAGGTAGGGGAGCTAGAACGGAACCTTGAGGTACATCATGTAATAGCTCCCTCGCATCTTATCGATGAGTGAGATCATTGATGAACAATAGAACAAGGAAGGGGACCTAGAACAGACCCTTGAATTACACCATGCAGATGAGTGATTTATAATTGATAATTAACAAGACAAAAGGTAGGGTACCTAGAACGGATCCGCGAGGTACGCCATGTATTATCTTCCTCGTATCTGATAGATGAGTGAGATTATTGATGAACAAGAGAAAAAGGAAGGAGATAATTGTTTTTGCTACACTTGGGTCAAAATTATAAAAGTAAAGTTTACGGCTAAGAAAATCGTGCGTAACATAGTCGAAAGCTTTAGTTAAATCAAGTAAGTTGTATGACATTACTTTGCTATCCTCGAAATAATCTAAAATCTTATTGATAAATTCATTAACAGCCAGTCGATCGACCTGCCCTAATATCAAATTGAGCGTTGTTTAATAGTTTATTTTCTTTCAGAAATACATTAATTTGCTCAGAGAATAAATATTTCATTTTTTAAAATAACGACAGATTTAGAATTGAACGATAATTATTGACTTCGTTGGTATTTAAAAAAAATCTGCTTATTGTCAGTGCTTTTTGAAAAAGGATTGTACTAATAGACATATTGGTTAGTTTAGTGAGAGGAGCTATAATAAAATCGATAATATATATATATATATATATATATTAATTTATTAATGAATTACACTAATTTAAAAAAAATATTGATAAATGTACTTTTTATATTATTCAATAGATGTCCGAGCTACCAGTAGGTTTGAATTTCCTTACAACCGATCTAACTTTAGCAGTAGAAACTGGTATAAAAAAATTAAAGATTCGTTTATTCTCACGTATCTCTCTTTATTTAAATAGTACTATATACTAAATAACTTTAAAAATTGTTTGTGTTATACAAACAAAGTTTAAAGTGTTTTATTCAATTGAAAAATAATATATAACAAAGTTGAAGCCTCAGTTATTAAAATCAACGATAATTTCTTAAATGAATAATCCCCTTTCTTCTTCCCTAGCTACTCCTTCCTGGCCTTTGTTTTATCACTTTCATTATCACTCCAACACCCCGTCCACTCTCACACATACTTTTAAATCGACTCATACTTTTTATTCCTTTCGCTACTTGCTCTCGTCCAGTGTTCCAATTCATCCTTCTCTGTTCCGCAAAACACGCACTTCATATATTCTTCACCCTTCCCCTTTCCTCGTTCCCACATCTAAATCGTGCCAGTAGTCGTGCTTCTTCCTTGTTTAGTCTTTGAAAATAGCGCGGGGGCCCAACCAACACCTGTAATTCTTTGTAATGGGAGTTATAGTTACCCTTTTCTATTCAATCTTGCCGTACCTGCAGCTCAACATCTCTAGCTCTCACCTCATATATCAAGCCTTTCACCCCTATTTTCTGCTCCACCACTAACCACAAGCACCCTACTTTTTTGTATAGGCTCTCCTTTTCAGCCAACCAATTCGCTTTCCTCTGCAATTCCCTATAACATACACTCAATATATATACAGAGAGCTTTTTTTATCAGTATACATTTCCCCTATGTATACCTGCAAAATACGCGAGTCAAATGCATTAGTGTATGTGTGTTTAGTTGCCTATAACACGCAACTGAACACACACATGCCAAATAGTCAACTAAACATACATACATTAATCGGTTCAATGCGTCTGACTCGCGTTTTTTTGCAGGTATACACTTCCCCTAAAGTATACTGATAAAAAAAAACCTCTCTGTATATATATATATTTCATTATTTCGAGCCACTTTAACCGTTTTCACAGCTCGCTTCTAATTTATTTAACTGTTTTTTTTTTTTTTTCAATATTTCAAATCACTTTAAACCGTTTTCACATCTCGCTTTAAATAAATCCCATTATCAACCAATTTGCATAATTAAACACAATACGCGACACACGAGATAATAACAACAATAATTATCAGCACGTTCCTACGTTCCTTTTTTTTTTTCTTCGACGCAAATTCACAGTTACTTCAATCTGGAAACATTCGAAGGTGACTTTTACTCCATTCAAGCAAATTATCATTACAGTTTTGCAATTCAATTATAAACGCGCGCGCGCGCTCACAAAAAAGGGAATAATTTCATACGCGCTCGCGATAAGTGGAAAATTTTACATATTATTAATTATAATCATTTATTACCATAAGTAACGTTATTAAGTCGTTTGGGTAGCGGGAGAGAAAGAGTAAAAACTCGAGCGGGATTTTTTTTTTGTCGTGGTTGTTTAGTGTTTGTTAATCACGTGTATGAAAATAAAACATTGCTTATTGAATATTCAGGAGAAAAAAAAAATAGATTAAATAAAAATGATTTGAAAATAATTAATAAATTATTTTCACATTTAGCTTTGTGACTTTTGACTTACGTTACGTAAGTACGTTAAACAAATGCACATTAAAACAACTACTTCCCGGGCAAAAACCCACGCCGGACATTGAATTACATAATGTACACCTGCTGTTGCATATCGATAAAATATTGCATAATGCAACAAATTTTGATCCGAGAAAAATTTAATGTAAAAACAACAATAGCAACGTTACTAAATATAAGTCCATCTACAGACACGTGTTTCGGGATCTATGCCTCGTCAGTACAGCTATGCCTTACATAATTTAAAGATGTTAAAATAAATCAATTAAATTAATTCAAATACAATCAGCAAAATTAAATCAATTATATTAAATCAAATTAAACTAAATAAATAGACTGTACTAAACATCCTATAATCACCATTCACCAATTCATTTACGCAAATCATCAGGACAGTTCAGCTAGCTAGCATAGATTTTTCTTTAACTTCATCATAAATTCACGACAGGGCAGAAAGACCTCTGGTCGATAGCCCAGACAGACTAACACCTACATGTATTGTTATTATATATATTGTTATATTGTTAAAATTATCTATATAGTCTGAATAAAGATATATATATAGACTGTGCTTAATACTTATAACAGGCTTTTATTAGTTAAGTTTGATTATTAGTAATTATATTTGTGCATCATATATATTTGATTATTGTATATATATATGACTTAACAAATAAAAGCATCTTATAAGTATTAAGCAGCTTCGCAGAATTGCCATAGAAGTGGCTATTTAAATTACAATGAAATCCTTTCATTAAATAATATCGATTCAAACCGTTGCAATTTCTCAGCTGTGCTGCGATGCAACAACAAATATCTATTGTGTAATCCAATGTCCGGCGGGGTAAATGCTCGGGAAGTAGTTGTTTCAATAGATGTTTGTAAAACTTACAGTGTAAGTATTTTTTGCAGTTGGAAAAAAGGGTTTGATAGAATTTTATTGATCATTGCCAGAAATTTTCCTTGTTTAATTTCATTGTTATTTAGTTAATTATCATTATAAGTTTATTGCAGTAATACCAATTGTATTTCTATTTTAATTATAAGTCACTTTTTTTTATCCAAGACGCAGTAGCTCTAGTTTTATATATTATTTGTTATTGTAATATTTATGTTATTCTGTTTGTAAAATTGTTTTTTTTTTTGCCGTTAATAAATGAATTTGAATTTAATGTAACAATCACTTTCTGTTTTAAGTGTTTCATAAAATCACAGTTATTGCAGCATCAATAAACAATAGAAACGTCTGGATAAATTATAATACTTTTTTCGAAAGTGTTTAATGAATTTTATTAATAAATAAATAATTATTTCGGTTAATTAAAGTCCGGTTCATTCATAATTCACCTTGTTATTAAAATTTACGTTTACGTATGCGCATATCTGAGCGGTTGTTTGGTAATTACGACGAATGTGAATAATTGGAAGTGAAACTTATGAAAGTGCCGAACAAAGGTTGAACGACTTCTGTACCGCGATGATGATAAAAATTGCGATCGGCGCTGCGGTTTCAGCGTTGTGAAATTTTCTGTTTCTTAACGAAATATCGATTCGAAAGGTTATGCGTTGTTTTTTTTTGCCAGAAAATTCCGAACTTATTCAATCTTTGAAATTTCTAATAAATAATTCGTTTTAAAATAATTTCAGAGCGAAAAATGGTTTAAAATATTGAATTAAACTTGTAAATTAAATTCAGTTGGTGTTGTTTATTTTAACTTCGAATAGTTTCGGCTTAATGCCATTATGAAGATTCAAGTGTAAACCAAGTGAATTTAATTTACAAGTTTAATTCAATATTAACAATGTTTTACCAAGTGATTAATGAGAAAAAAGTGTCCGATATGGTTTAAAATTTATTTTTTTATATATATATTCATTTATATTTGAATTATTTGAGAGAAAACATAACCGTTAGCGGTCCTAAAACTACTCATTCTGTTAAAAGCCTTACAAACGTAACACTAAGCTGAACAAATCAAGAACTATTAAAATTACTGAAAAATGTTAAAAATATGATGAGAAATATTTTTTACTGATGTATAGCTATCTAATACTTTTGTAGTGAGTAATATAAAGGTATGTTAAAGATAAACAATATTTTTATTATTATTAATAATAATAATATAAGTATTTATTGCCCAACAGGAAGCAAGTTCCCAATTACAAGACAATGTACAATAAATATGATATAAGGTACAAACAAAACCATAATAATAAATACAAAAAAAACACTTTGTCTAGTAAAAGTCATAAATTTGCACTTGTTAATATTTAATTTAAAGCCATTATTGTCACACCACCGAGAAACAATATCCAATTGGTGCTGAAGTTGCAGACTATCATGTATATTATTCACTTTGGTATGTATCTTGAGGTCATCTGCTATAATAAATGTGAACAAGTGAGGATTTCAGAAAGGTCGTTAATGTATAAATTAAACAATAGGGGCCCTAAAATAGACCCCTGCGGTACACCAGAAGACGGTGTATATGGAGAAGATTTAAAGATTAAAAGATATATAAGCACTGCGATCTTGTAAGTATGAACTAATTAATGTTGTAGAGGCGTTACAAAAACCAAAATAATCAAGTTTAGGAATGAGAATATTATGTGGCACTAAGTCGAATGTGTGTAAAGTACGTCAAGTTGTCCCTTCGCGTCCAAGACTTTGGCTATATCATGGGTGGTAACACAGAGATAGGAAACTGTCGACCGACGGGTAACAAAACCATGTTGTGCCTGTGATATGTATGGTTTCACGTGAGCATATATTTGGTCGTATAATATACGTTCAAATATTTTTGAAATATGTGGCAATATCGCAATTGGACGACAATTTTCAATATTTTGCTGATGCTTGGATAATTTCGGTACAGGACAAATTGACGCAATTTTCAAGCTGGTGGGAAATGTATTATATTGTATTGATAAATTAAATAATATAGTGAAAGGTTCGCAAAGAATAATAGCACAATATTTTAATAAAAATGCAATCAATTTATCAGAACCAGATGAATAATAATTAGGTAATATTTTAAGAAGTTTTAGAACACGATCAACAGACGTCAAAGTGAAACTAAAATTAGGAATGTTTGAGTGCTTAATGCTTAGCTTTACACTGTAATGAGGATTATGCACTTCTGCGAAATAATTACAGAAAACAACAGCCATTCTGGGGGATCGTCAATAAGAGTATCGCCATAAAGTAGGCGAAGGATTACTTGATTTATTTAATTTTCTGGAATTAACAAAGCTCCAGAATTGTTTTGGATTGGTAGTAAGTTGATTTTTAAGTGATGAAACATATTGTTTATATGCAAGTTTGGATTTAGATTTAATTAAACAACGCAGTTGTCTAAATTTTAAAATAACGACAGGGGATTTTGATTTGATTAATTTTCTGTGTCGGTTTTTTTCTTTAATTAAATTAATAATTAAAGGGTGATATTTGGACGCAAATTTTACTTTATATCTGCGAATAAATTTTATAAGTGCATCCATTAAAGTAGCATAGAATTCCTAAAAAGCTAAGTTGACATCTGTAAATTGTGTAAGAAAACTCAAATTTAGTTTTGACAAGTGAGAGTAAAGTTCAATATGATTACCTTTTTTAAAATTAAAATTGAATAAACAGCTGTTAATTTTCTGCTTATCAACTACGCTTTTCAATAAAATTTGTAGTGTTGGATGAAAGGGATCTTCCATAACAAGTGTCACGTTTTCTACAGAAATACTGCAAACAACATTAGTAAAAATTAAATCTAAAACATTACCACTTTTATTTTTTATACTATTAATTTGTTGTAAATTCAAGAAATTGCAAGTATTATTGATAGCACTTATTATAGGTGTCATTGAATTGGAATTATAAAACGTGGGAAAATTAAAATCTCCGACCAACAATATTTGCATGTTTTCAAAATTTAAGTCCATGACAAGTTCGAAAAACAATTTTATATACTCTAAAGGAATGTTTGGGGTATGTATACAATTTCAATATATAACCACGATGATTTAAGTTTACATTTACACAAAAATAAATGTATTAGAGGCAGGTGGTGTTTTATATTATCTGTTTGTATTACTTCAATTTTAATGTAGTTGCGCGTGGCAATTAAAACACCACCACCTCGAGATTTACCAGTTAATACAGGATCACGGTCTGATCTGTGTACATTATATTCTGTAGTAAACAATTCGCTATTATTGACACTTGATGTTAACCACGTCTCGGTAAGCAAGATAATGTCATATTCACAAACACTAATCCTATTGTAAAACGTCTCAGTTTTTGTATTTAAGCCACGAACGTTCTGATAGTAAATGGATATTCCTGTGGGCAGTAGACTTCATTAGATGTAGATATTACTCCGATAAATTTTATCTTCCCCCTTAGATGTTTTTTTTTTCGTCCAGTTCTTTGCGAGCTTCAAGTAATAACCTATGTCGAGTTGGATTGCCGTTTGCGATTGTAGGACGGGAATTAATGTATTTTATTATTAAATTATCCTCGCCATTTACTTTTCTTCGATTAAGTTGTGTAAGCACCTCACTTAATTGCTTTCGTTGCAGTGTTCTATCTGTATGAACTTTTGTGTTTTTAGGTAATTTATGCAAATTTTTTAACACAAGTTTAACGTGAGTTACTTTTAAAGGATGAGGTGATTCACGTTTTTGTGCAAGACGTACTGTACTTATAACATTAATGCTATCATCTACCTTTTGGAGTAAAGATTTGATATTATCAGTATCTAAATGTCTAGAGGTTTTTGAATCTGATGATACCATTTCCGCAAGTGAATAGAAGATTAAGTTTTTTCTCCCTGAAACGACGATCACTAATTTCGTTAAGAATACAGACATTTGTTTGAGAAACACTTTGTTCGAGCAAATCGATCCTATTTTCTAGTGAAGAGATAGTAGATTGTATATTATATTTCTAGAGGACCATAATATAAATAATAATAATAATAATAATATATATATATATATATGTAACATCTTTATTTCTGCCGAAGACAATTTTATATACAATAAATTAACAATATAATTCTTATAATATGTTATACGTTGTCCTTAGAAAACGGCTATCGACCATCGGTCTTTCAGCCTCAAAAAAAAATAATATTTTTATTGTATTTTTAAACGAGTATAATGTAACTTCAAATGTGGTGAATGCGCCGGGTAAGTACATTGAAATCTAAATCCAATACATTATTTATGATATTCTACCATTTGCTGTTGTTATTATTTTATATATTTTATTGCTCTCTTTATAATATTCATACATATCTATAATAGTACATATATTTTTTTTAATTGAATCAAAATTTGTATATCCATTGATAATGATCATTCTTTGATCGAAATTTTCATTTGGAGCAAAAAAATATTTATTGAAGAAAAGTTTACAGTATTTTTATTTAGTTTAATTTATTTTTATATTTTAATTCCCATTTTTATTTGCACTGTTTTTATTCTTATATTTAATTTTGATTAATTTTATACATTTAATTTTTTGTAATGAATATTCATATCTTGTTAGGATTTGGGATAAAGCTTATTAATTTTGTTTTTGTACTGTAAAAGGGAAACATTCAAAAGTCAAAAAAAAAACAAATACGAAGAAAGATTGCCTCCACACCCCTCGTCAGTCAGTTTCTTTTTAAGTTGCAAAAGGACTTAATTACTTAGTTGTATGTTCAGAATCTAGAAAATTCGAAAAAATCATGAAATTTAGAGTAGTCCTTGAGGAAGAAGGGCATTGTTTAATTTCACCCGCACAGAAAACAGCGTCGGCTAATCTGAACAGTGCGCTGCTTGATGCCATCACATAAAAAAAAAATCATAATGTAATTTCTGAAAATTATCAACACATTTGATTAAGGTTGCGGTTTAGTAGAAAGAGATAGCTATATAGTAAAATGGAAATAATCGTTTGAGAAAAGAGCCATTCTTTTGGATTTAATAATATGAATATGTATTTACATTATCAACCAAGTATGAAGTGTCAGTCTAAATAAAAAATAAATCATTTATTTTCGTGTATTACGTCAATTTACTAGTTCAAGTTAGAAAAGAAAATTGTAAGATATAATGAAATTAATAGGTCATGTCTGCTAAGTTATTTGAATGAAGAATTTAGTGAAATCATTTAAATTTTCATTGCACAAGTTTTTATTAGCAAAAATATATTTTGAAATTTGTTATAAATTTGATCAATTTTCATTGTTTTTCACACAAACTAAACATTAAAATAATTTTTAATTCATCTGATGAAATTCCTGCTTATTTTAAGATTACTTTAATGATTAATACAATATTGTTCATTGATCACAACAGCTATCTAACTGGAATTCGTGATTGCCGATATTTATATAGCTTCGTCTAAACCGAAGGAATTGGTCGAATTTTAATGATGAGAGAGTCTGTAAGTTCTATGCGCCGAATATTTAGTGCAAAATAGTTTGTTTTTAAAATGTGTTTTGTCAATTCTATTATATTATTATTGTAACTATTCTATTTTATCATGTATGGTGTTACTGTATGCAATGGCCTCCGTTAATTAAATAAATAAATAAATCATTGCGAGAAATTATCATTATTTAAAATCCTTAATTAATACAAAGATACATACACATATACTTATTGTTATTAATATTATATTTTAACTTAAAAACGAAAACACGTAATGAGGTATTTATGTAACTGTCACTATCGACCTGAGATCTTTCTACCAGGGCTTGTCATTTCCGTCGAGCATCAGTCGTTAATGACTAAAAGGATGAAATCAAAAATTGTATTTGAAAATTGCGGTTTTGTATTTTGGAAAAATTTCTGTGCAAACAAAATATCGATATGATTTTGTAATTAACAGAATTTTTTAAGATTTTTCCGAGAGGAATCATTTAATTTTTTATTAATTTCTCACTTAACTCTTGGCGAAACATATTTAATTAATAAACGTCTATTCATATTTACTATTCATTTAAACAATTCTTTATTGTATTTTTCAAAATTTGCAAAAAAAATCAATCCTCTGTGTTTCTTTTCTTTTTTTTAATTATTCATCCTTCATTCCATAATGCATCAGATGTAACCATTCGCAAATAAACGCACGCAGTAAAGACATTTGTGCCGGTTACTTAAAGATGTTGAGTTAACATTACCTCGTTTAATTAATTGCACTCGAGTGCATGTGGCTGCTTGCGTTGAGCATTTCTTGAATTATTACGAAAGAGAGCAACGCGACGCGAATGTGTGTCAAATGATGAATATAGTATAATAATATCTTCGGGATTGTTTTTGTCTCGTTCTATCGTTCTCGTTCGTATTGTGTTTGCGTGTGTTTTATGCTGGGTTAATTTATATTCATGGCACTTTCACCTGAGTAATTTCTAGAATTTTTGAGAGTATTGATTTAGGTCTAAACATTATTACTCACACATATTTTTTATAAATAAGTAAATGTAGAAAGAAATATACAATAAATTTATTAATAATAAAATCTTGTATTAAAATAGACTTTCTATCTTCATAAAACTATCTTCACCCTATGAACGCCATTTGTTTAGATTTAACTATGCTATCTATCAAGATTTCAACAACAAAAAATCATCAGATAAACTTTTTATCATTTCTTCGGCACAGAATCCGAATCTACAATAAAAATTATGGATTTTTATTTATTTCATTTAATTTCGACAACATTATCACTTGAAGATATGAATAAGCCGGTTGCATTTTGTTTTCACAATGAACTGTTTGGGATTGATAAATAATTATTTTGATGCGTATTATTTTTATTTTGTATTTTGTGGTAATTTGTGATTGGTAATTTGCCTTTTTTATACATAAGTTTTGTAATGTTTTTAGAGCGTCACACTTTTCTTATAAAATTTTTATTATGTAATTATAATTGTAATTTGGAAATGGAGATTCCGCTAATAAAGTAAATTGAAATTAGTGTGTCATTCGGGGCTATTCTGTAAAAGAAATATTATGTCTATGAATTATAGAAATTTTCAATGTACAACATTGAGGTATTAAAAGGAATACCAATTTACTTTTTTAAGAAATATTATTTATAATAAATTAAAGACGACGACAAGCGCCACCTTTTGCCTAATTTCAAGTGGCATCGTCAACGATTTGGTAAAAAAATATTATGTTTAACTTGTACGTTACTTTTTATTATCACAGTCTATGCAGCTTTTTTAATAGATATATGATACACAGATTGCGAAGTTAATTAATAACGTATACGTTATTATTTCCTATTACAGAATTGTTAAACGGAAAGTAACTTAAAAACAATTTTTCGTGGTATATATATAAAATATATACAGGGTACAATAGCTTTATAGCACAATTAACAACTCATTTAATTAAGTGTATCAATTATGAGTTCTTATTTTCTATTTTTATTTGTTACATACAATTATCGATGTGTTAATTAATGTAGATTTCAAAATTATTTTTTTTGAAATTCGAACGCGGAATGCGGTCCGATTTGTGCATGCATGTGTGGACGGGTTCCAAGGAGGAAGTGTTGGTGTACAAAAAAATAAGTATGCACTGTTATTGCTAAACATCAAAAGTGCGTTTGCGAAACGCCGGTCGGGATTAACTCGCTCGCTTTTCGAAAAGACAGGTGCGTTTTGATTGCGCCTAATATATTTTCATTTCCGTTTCGAAACCGCGAGCGGCCAGCAATATTTTTTATACCCGAAATAAAATGAATGTTTCGTGAAATAAAGATGATGGATGCGTTTAATTTTGTTTGTCATTTAATTTAATTATAATTAAGGGCAAGCACTTAATTTTAATTTTGAATTGAATTAAAATTTATATAAAAATGTTTTAATTTTTAATGGTTTTAATATTTAGACATTGGTAGTTCATATTGTATGAAATAAATATGAATAAATTATTAAAAAATAAAACACAGATTAGATTGAATAACTTTAAATTCTCGACTAGTTTCGGGTTATCAGCCCATTTTCAAGAGAATTTAAACAAATTTTAAATTTAATATTTTATCCATATTTATTTCATACGTTTTAATTTTTATTAAAAAAAAAAATGTTGAGTTGAATTAAAATTAAGATCAAGATTTAAATTCAAAAATGCTTCACCAAATGCTAAATGAGAAATTTATTATTCGAACCATATTAGGAAATCTTTGACTAGAACCTCGAGGTGTGTATATTTCTCTGTATTAGTAATATTTATATTTTATTCCTTTCTTCACTTCTGCATTTTTTAATATTATAGAGAATGGCCAGAAAAGGTGTGATAATTTTCAGTTAAAGTGGTTCGTTAATCAATTTTGATTAGAAAAGAAAAACTGAAAAAAAGTTTTTAAAATAAAAAAATAAATAAACACAAAAAATATTGGGTATAATTAATGGTTTTAATATTTAGACATTGGTAATTCATATTGTATGAATTTTAAATTCTCTTGAAAATGGGCTAATAAACCGAAACTACTCGAGAATTTAAATTTATTCAATCTAATCTGTGTTTTATTGGTTGATTTTTAATATTTTATTCATATTTATTTCATAAAATATTGGGTAATTATTTAATAAGCTTTATGAGGCCATTAATATCCTAAATATGTGATTAGAATTTGTTTTTAACATTTTATGTATAATTATTATTATTAATAATCGACTTATCATTAAATAAATATTTGCAATGTTTAGCTGAATGTTAATAGAATTAATTTTAATCAAAATATTTCAAAAATATGTTTAGTTACATTGCGACTGCATTTCTTTAAACTTTATCAAATATTGTCATTACTTTTATACGCTGTCTTATTTACGTATTTGTACATTATTGTTTGAATTATTTATATTTATTCTGTTAACCCAACAACTCGTAAAACCACTTGGGATAATAATTAATTAATTAATTTGTTAATTTGTATTTTTAGTTATTGTTAATTTATATTTTCCATAAATAAATAAATTATTATTATTATTATTATTATTATTATTATTATTATTATTATTACATTTTTATTATACCAATGGCCTCGTAATGAAGCACCCTACAATATTATTTTACTTACATTTTTTACTTGAAATTAATCAATGAACCACTTTACCTGAAGATTATCACACCTTTTCTGGCCACCTTGTATCTACATTTCCAGCAAAATGTGCACTTTATAATAAAATTGACAAATAAACAAACTATGGAAAACGAGCACATTGTGTTCGAAATGTACATACAGTATACAAAAATACAGAAGTAAAGAAAGGAATATAACATAAATATTACTATATTAAATAACTGTGACCAAGTGAATGAATACTCTTTTCTATTTATATAAATATTACTCTCAATAAAACTTTACCTTCTCACCAACAAATATCTGTCAATGCATTGTTCAATCTATAATTCATTCATTTAGGATAATTTATTTAGTTAGAAGTTACTTGAAAAACAACGCTAGTGTAAATCAAATTATTATTATAATAATGTTATTCTCGGTAATCAAATGCTGCATTTTAGTTTGAACTTTTGCGTTTTACTTAAATTCATGAATTGCAATATATATAAAAAAACAATTGACACACTTTAGGAAATATTACATTCCTGAAAATGTCTTGCAGTGCAATAAAAAAAAGTTCAATATTTGTAACTGTGTCGTTTATTTATTCATTTCGACGTGGGATCACCTTGAGCGGCGAGAATTCCACTGATACATTTTTTTTTAATTTAAAACGTTTCAATTATCATAAAAATCCTGATTGTGTTTTTATCACCATGAGTTGTTATTCACAACAGCAATAAATAACAGTTTCGTAAAAACAAAATGTTACAATTGGTGTCCAAAATAATTTTATGATGAATGAAGTATTTTCTATACAATTAGACGATATATATAATTATATATATCTATAACATTTCCAGAAAAAAATAATGATATATTTTAGAAATTCACGGAATGAAGTTTATATGATCCAGTCCTCAAAAGCATCTAGAAGTATAATAAATCAATTATCCATCAGCAAATTAACTCGAAATGAAATATATGAAATTGTTGACATAAAAGTATATACAAATATCTTTATTCAAAGGACTTTTACATTATATTAAGTACAGTATATAATTAATAGATATTGTTATTGCATCTCGACAAAACTGTTAACGCAACGTTTTTTTTTATCAAGAATATTCTAGAAAATCAAAACTAAATATGTAAAAAGGGACATCTGTAGACACATATCATTTATTGCCCAACAGGAAACCCACTTACAGGATAATTTTACAAAATAATAATAATAATAATAGTATTATAGATCATGAAAATACAGTACGATCACAAATATACATTTCAATAAGCATTACAATTTATCAAAAAAAATATAATGTTTCGTTGCACTTTGACACATGACTGGTACAAGCGCACGTCACACGTCACTTTTATTGACAGATGTAACTTATTAATAATATACAAATGAACATTTTAGAAATAATATCCTAATATGAAAATTATCTATTTGTAAATAATACAACAGTTTTATTCATCTGCCTGATGATGATGATGCCACTGTGTTGGCAATTCGAAGATTGAAAAAAGGGAAAAAAATAACCGGAAAAAGTGAAATTTCGGCTAAAATCCGAAAATCACCAAACGACTTCATATTACACCAAATTGTAGCTAAATAATGTCGGAATAATCTGCGAGAAATTTAGTTCCATCAAAACAATATTTTTTGTCCAGCATGCTTGCAAAGTTTACAATCGCATAATGCGCTAATATTTTGCTCGAATTTGCGATTTTTTTTCTAGCCACCGCGGATGTCCAGAAAACATAACCATAAGTAAAAATGTAGCTCAATTCTTTTAGAATAAAATGCTGAAAACCCCATGGTTCTATCTAGCTTGTGAGGCTTGTCATGTTGATCCAACCGTAAACATATCTGAAACGGCTAATCGGCAGGCTACCCTTTAACTGTTCCCATAAGGCCCCGTATTAATTTCATTGAGCAATTGAAACGGCCCGTAATGGCTGAAAATGATTATTTTAGGGAAAAATAAATAGTCAGTGTTGTTTTTAGTATCATCGCGGGTATTCGTGATTTTTTTCATAATTTTTTGAAAGAAAAAACAATTTGACTGAAAATTGAAAAAATCGCGAAAATTCGAAAATCACCAAATGACTTCATATTATACCAAAATGTAGCTAAGGAATGGGGGAATCATTTCTGAGAAATTTAGATCCATTAAAAAAATATTTCTTGATCAGCATGCTCGTAAAGTTTACCATCGTAAAATGTGCTAAATTTTTGCTCAAGTTTGCGATTTTATTCTAGCGATCACGGATGTCCGAAGAAAATGACCATACGTGGATATATAGCTGAATTATTCAAGAATTTAATGCTGAAAACCCCGTGGTTCTATCTTTTTCGTGAAGCTTGTAAATTGTTTAAAAACGTACCGTTTTCTCCGGGAATATTGTGGATCAAACGGAAAAAAATAATCACTTTCTTTCCGTTTGATCCACAATTTTCCCAGAGAAAACGGTAAATTTTTGAAAAAAAAATTAAGGTATAGCTATATTGACGAGGGAGAGATCCCGAAACACGTGTCTACAGGTGGTCCTTTTTACATATTTAATTTTGTTTGTGTGTAATTTTCTTGATTTGAAAAAACGTTGCGTTATCGGCTTTGCTGATATGCAGTAACACTATCTATTGTATAATTCAATGTCTGGCGTGGGTATTTGCCCGGGAAGTAGTGGTTTCAATAGATATTTGTATTTTTGTATACTTACTTTGTAAGTACTTAATTGCAGAGCAAATGGAAAGAAAATGATTAAGTAATTTAATTATTTTCTTTTTTATTCTTTTAATTTAACAATATAATATTACAATTATATATTAAATATATAACTGATTATTAAAAAATCTATCATAAAATAAATAGAAAACACAGATTAAATTGAATAACTTTCAATTCTCAACTAGTTTCGGGTTATCATTCAAAATTCTATAATTACGAATACTTATCTTGATGACAGTAAGAATAACTTTCTCTCATAATTCCATAAGTCCATAATTTATTTAGTGTGGGCCATCTAAACCGCACCCTAGGTTTAACTGGCGTACCCTAAATATAACGAAATTTGCATCATCGGGGGTTGGAGCAACAAAATTCGGTTCACCTGCAGCGACGAGAACTCATCCTCGAAGAAATTTATTTAAAATATGGAAAAGGCTATTAAAGAACTATTGGCACAATATATGTATACAGTAATATAACTAATGATTTATTAAGGTAGGTATTTTATTGTCATTAGACTATAGTAAGGAATTCGACACACTTTCTCGTAATATTATAAACGTTATTTTATACATTATTCTAAATGTCTCAGCACGAAATTTATTATCTTTAATTAATTTCTCACTTAACATATGGTGAAACATATTGAAATATAAATTACTGATTTAAAAACTTGGTATTTATTTCACTGATTTTTTATTTTATTGTTAGACTAGTTTCCACTATAAATCTTTATCAGGAGATGGTAATATTATTAAATGCTAATGACTTATAGAGATAATACAGTAAAAATCAGTTGAAGTATTTTAATCAGTAGTTGATATAGAAAAACACAGCTTTGTAAATAATTTGTCAAATTCAATAAATCTCAATTTTGAGTTACCTGTATTGTGTACTTCAAGGATCAGAGCTTGTACCGCTCTTCTTTAATATTTATTTTGGAATTTATGTATTATTATTTTGGATTTTGCATTACTCAAAATAATATTTAATGGCGGATTTCATGAAAAAAAAGTAATCAAATGAACCTCCAAAATTTTCAGGTGCAAATTAATCTATTTTTTGTTTAGAATATGTGGGGATCATTTCAATTCTAATGAAATCATTAATTGTGATATTTGATGTTACGTACAAATCATAAATGAATTTGAGAACATGGATGGAGTATTCTAATTGAACATACATTTTTCCACAGAAGGGTTTCTGTCCGTTAGCCTGTTGCTGTTTTATTAGGTTTCAAAATCGATAAATTTGATTTCTATATATTATTGTATAAAAACATTACTAAAAATGTAAGAGCTTCAGAAGTGGTGATCTTAAAAATATTGGAATACCACCACCAATATTTTTAAGATCTGAATTTTTAGCATTGGAGTATTTTATTATTATTTTTTTATTTTTCTCATACATCCAAACACTATTGTAAAAGAAAAACAAATTGAAGTCTCTTAATTACATTATTTAGATTTTTACTTATAGGAGATTAAAAATAGACCATATTATATTCTAGATCGTATTAAAGACTTAATTAATAACATTGCAGGGTCTGAGCCCCATTTGATAAATATTAATACACTTTTTTTTCTTTCAGCTTATAAATAAAAAAATAATTAATAATTCATTTACATAAGTTAATTTAGTAGAAAATTGTCTTTAAACCCTTTTTATTTTGGAATGTACATGTTTTGTTTTTTCCAAATTAAAATTGCGAATTCTCTGTTTATTTTAAAAATAGTAATTATGTCAATGTTTATTTACTCACCAGGTGATTGTAAGAACCTACTCCATTAACACAAATTAAACCTTCTAAAAAAACATACAATAATAACTCGTTTAATAAAAGTCCCCAAGATATAAAACACGCTTGTCACAGTGCAACCGTTCCGGAACGCGATTACTCCTTGCCGGATCGTGAGACGAAAAACCGAGCTGGCACGGCGACCGTCAGCTGCCGAATGTGTGTGTACGCGGTACGGTGAGCGAGTCCGGGGAGTGTGTTCCTCCGGATTCTTTCTTGTCTTGCAGACTCGGCGGGCAACCGACAGCAAACTGGCGTTTCTGTTTTGTAGGTCCGCCGTCCGTTCTGTTCCGTTTGTGCTCAATTCACTTTTCGCCTGCCCCACTATCATCAAATGCTAAATAATAACCCACACATGTATCTTTTGCATATTCATACCGAAAAAGGTTTTACTTCATTGGAAAGAAAAAAAACAACACATTTGGCTTCATTCCAAGTAAAAAAAAAAACAGTTGAATTAATCTTTGTATAATTAATGGTTTTAATATTTAGACATTGGTAGTTCATATTGTATGAAATAAATAATAATAATATTTATTAGTCCCAACTATACAAAATATGTGCATAGGATAGATAAGTCAACAGAAAACCGAATACATTAATTTCTATTCGGAAATAAATATATGTCGGAGCAAACGCTGAATCAGTATTCATTTTCACCGATTTTTATATTGTTTCTTTTATTTAATTCAAAAAATACAAATTAACACTTTAACACTAACTTAAACTTATAAAAACACTATTAACTAAACAAACACGATTAACTAACTAATAACTATTAACTGTTTACAACTTGGCAAACTAAGAAGTCCAAAACCGCGTCTCACAGGGCTCACTGTTCTCTAGCTTTGCACAAACTGTCCCTCATTCCCCTACTCCGCCGGTTTTGTTCTCCTCACACACAGGGAAGTTTACCAATTTCGGGGATCCACCAGTCCCGAAATCGATGCGCCGACACGGCCTTCCTGACATGTTGCACGACCTCGTGCGCCACTCCCTATTGGTTTTCGTTCTTGTCTGCCACTACAAAATTACAATTACATTAATCATGTGACTAAAATATGCCACTCGTTCATCCTGACGATAGTTGCATTGCTTCAGCAGATTTACTAACTCGGCTCTTGACTAGACTACCACAGAGTCTATCATAGCCTTCAAAACAAACAATCATATCGCCTCAGCAATCTTTCAGCTCACAGCTCATGACCAGACCACCACAATGTCTATCATAGCCCTCAAAAGAAACAATCGTATCGCTTCAGCGATCTTTCAGCTCACAGCTCATGACCAGACCAACGCAGTGTCTATCATAGCCCTTAAAACAATCAATCATATCGCCTCAGCGATCTTTCAGCTCACAGCTCATGACTAGAGCACAGCAGTGTCTATCATAGCCCTCAGAACAATCATATCGTCTCAGCGATCCATCAGTTCACAGCTCATGACCAGACCACCGCAGTGTCTGTCATAGCTCCCAAAACAATCATATTCACAAAATACAAAAACAATCCTACCTAAATTATTAATCGCCGACACTGGCTCATCCATGACTCTCATGTCATCATTACAATTAAATTCGGTAACCGGACTGCATGGTAACTCCCTTAATTGATCGTGAACAAACTTGCATGGTAAACTCTTCCCTTTTCCTCCAACTTTTACCACCTCGTACCTATCATTTGGTAAGATTTTGACTATCTTGTAAGGACCTCTAAATTTACGATCCAATTTTGTTAACATTCGTTCGTTGCATTTAGAAAATACGAAATCACCAATTGCAAATGGTTTCACTTGTGCCTTTCCTTTTTTAAACCTTTCGCTCTCTCTTTGTGTATTTTTAATAATGTTTGCACTAGTCTCTTCCCTTATTTCCTCTAAACAATTTTGAGTTTCACTATTAGTTACACTTTCATGAGCTATTTTATTTAATGCCAGGGATCTTATATCAGTGCCAAACAGTACTTCTGCCGGGCTAAATTCGGTTGTTTTATGTTTTGTACAATTTAACGCAAGTTGTACTTCCCCTAATGCTTCCTGCCATGTTTTCGTACCTTCTTGTTCGATAACAGTTAACATATTTTTTAATGTTTGTATCACACGTTCAACCTGTCCATTTGCTCTGCTAGCATTGTGGGCAATAAAATGTAAATTAATTTTATTCTGTGAACAATACTGTTTAATCAGATATTATTGCGTATAATAATACGCTCCATGTAGACGGTTAATTTGATCACTTATTAGCGGTAGGGGATATAGCGCATCATACAATCGAATTAACGTACCGATGTTAATGAATTCTTTGGAATTACGTTTAATGAAACCAAGCATTTGTTTCGAAAATTACGACGCATTGGATATAATATTACTAATGTGATAATTGAAATTTAAGTCTGAAGTCAACGTAACTCCAAGCTCTTTTACTTTGAAGTATAGTCTGGAACATTTGGAAAAAGTCATAACATTGCACTTTTTTGCGTTTAGATATATACCACGACGAAAATGTTTGCAGATCGGCATTTTGAAGCATTGCATCTTTAGGCGAGTGAATTTTTATAAAGATTTTCATATTGTCAGCATATAAAAGGCATTCAGCATGATGAAAGCAGTCGGTTATGTTATTATTGAAAATCTGTAAGAGCAACGAACCTATGCGCGACCCTTGAGGAACCCCAGAAGTCACTGGAATAGACCGAGAAATAGTACGCCCAATTTAAATGAATTGACTTGATTCGACTAAGAATAACTGAAGCCACGTTCTTCAGTTATTCAGTTTTTAATTTAGCCTAATTATTTCATTTTAGTCATCATTATCAAACTATGTCTTTCGCTTAGATACTATAGTAATAGTAGTAGTTTCGGTTTGAATGGGTTGGCCGACTCGTTTCTTATTAGTCGTTTCCGATTGTGTTTGTTCGCGTTTGAGTCACACTCTTCATGGAAGCTCCTTTCTTGCCCCCTTTGAAACCATAAACTACAATAAAATAAAATATATAAAAAAAAAAAATAAAAAAAATGTCTTGTTGATTGGTTATACATTTTGAGTTTATTAAATAAAACACTTTCTAAATTTAAGTATATAGCTTTCGGGTTTACGTGAAGTGTTTAATACCAAATAAAAAATATTGATATTCCTTCATTTCACCATTTTTAGTAAACTCAAAATGTGTAACCAAGTAAAACCCTCAACAATCAACAAATGAATAATTAATTATTTTCTCTTTTGCCCACTGGATTTTTTTGACTTATATTATGTAAATCAAAAAAATTCAGTAACTAAAGCAAAATAATTCGTTATTCAATTTTGTAAGTTAATTATTTTCAAATGCTTTTTATTTGATACAATCCATCAATCGGAAGTCCACATAGTTTAAACGTGTGTTCTCGGGACACATTGTATTACATAATTAAAATCTCAAAAAGAAGAAACAACTTTTTAAACGATTCATTATTTAAATAAAGTATTTATAACCACGATTCTAAATAAAGAACAAAAAAAATCTCACTTATGGAATAAATTTTAATTGAATTATGATGATTATATGATCTTCCCCAACATTAACGTAATTAATTCTTGAATGAATCACCTTATCGTAGTAGACACTAAGAAGAAACAAAAATACAGGTAGTTTATTATTATTTATAATTATTTAATTTGTAATTCCGAGCTCATCCCAGGAATAATCTATGGATTTTCTAGTCCGGCCGCGCGGGTTTATTAAGACTTTATGGTTTGCTGCGCAGGAATAACGACCAAGTTGATTGACTTCCATGCATGTCGGATATTAAAAACACGGCATCAACATCCAATTAATTGATCTATTAACATATGTACGTATAGCACACCTTTAACAATAACGGACGAATTAAATCATTCTAAGATTAATGATTCTAGAAGAAAAAAATGTAAACTATTTTATTATTTCTATATTTTTTATGGTATTACACATAAAAATAATAGAAATAGCAAAACTAATTAAAATATATTACCCTTAAAACCCGCTGGACAACACTTTTAAGACCCTATTATATTATATCATCCTACCTAAGTCAGTCATATCCAATTTGTGCAGGTATTTAGTGTAAACTTTAAAGTACAATTCCATGCAGATTTCAACGACCAAATTATTGCTTAACAATTTCGATTACTTATGAAAACAATTATTTATTCATTTTAAAGCTGATAGATACTCAATATGAACATACTTGTGATAAAACTGTGATCATATATTTAATTTCTCTTATTATTATTATATTTTATTATTTACTTTATATTTTTATTTGTTTAAATTTTATTTTTACATTTTCTTAGGTAAATTATTGTTTCCATTATGTAAGTATATACCCGTAGATGTTAGTTTGTGAGGTCATAAGCAACACTGAATCAATTCTTTGAACCGTTTGGGAATGCACTTATCTTACTTATTAATTATTAATAGTTTAGGAATACTTACCTGATTATATACAAATATGTAAATTATTGTATAATGTAATCAATTATAATGGAGAATTCCGTAAAATAAAGTTAAAGATTGTTATAATTTCTTATTAAAAAAAACTTAATTATTTTTTTAATGATATATATAATTTATATGGTAATGAGTTATTTACCATATAAATTATATATATCATTAAAAAAATAATTAAGTTTTTTTTTAATAAGATATTATTTAGTAATGTAAAATTATATTTTATTATAATGTATTTATTATTATAACAAATATTCAATGTATACACTTATTTAAATTTTCCCGCGTTCGATATTGCTGGCGACATCTTTGAATGAACACAGGAACTACTTACATATTAGTTCTCACCCCCAACGAAACAGCGTTACGATCAGTCCAATCCTCACATAACAAGTAACCCATCAATCATACACACTCTGTTAAAATTAGGTTATGTGCAGTGTTTATCTGTCAGTGTTGTGATGGTTTTTGATTGTTGAATGCAATTTTGTAGGGAAAATGAGCGGAGACGCGACTTCTGATAGTGAGCAGATTATTCTAGCCACAGCCGGTTACGATCACACGATAAAAATATGGCAGACACACACCGGCATTTGCCAACGGACAATGCAACACACGGAATCTGTATCCTTTTACCGAAGCAAGTTATTTGATTGAATCAGTTTTGTGAATGAAATTAGTCGAAATTTTGAGTTGCTAGATAATTGTTAAATTCACACGTTAAATCCCTACCTAAAAGAAACATGTTTTCTAGATGGGGATTTAACATGCAAAACTGAAACTTAGAACCAAAATTGTGAATAAAGCATCGAGTAAGGGAATATATTTCTTCCTCCATGGCTCCGCTTTAAATAGAACTAATTAATACAAATACAATAACAATGGTTAATTTCTATTTAGTATTGAAAAACATTTAAATTTAAACGTGAAATTAATTTATATATATTAGCATTACAATTAAATAAAGATATAAAGCTTACGATAAATAACTAATTATAATGCACATAAATCTTATGATCTATCTCTCATGTTTCTGTTCCATTCTCATTCCTGAGTGATTGTAAATCGGTTCATATTTAATTTTTAGAATTGACAGAAAACAGCTGTTATTTTATATTTTGTGTTTTGATCGATTTGATTCATACAAAACTTTGTGACTATCTACATGGAATTCGACTTTAGTAACAATTAATTTTACAATTTATTTAAATTACGATACGTAAAATTAACTGACATGTAAAGTTTGTAACCTATTGCTAATTGAGGGTATCAAAAGAAGTATAAAAGTCGAATTCCATGTAGATAGTCACAGAGTTTTTTATGAATCAATTCAATCAAAACAGTGATTCACAAAATGTAAAATAACAGCTGTTTTCTGTCAATTCTAAAAATTATAGGTTAAGACAGATTTACAGTCAGCCAGGAATGAGAATGGAACAGAAACATGGGAGATAAATCATAGAATTTACGTGTATCGGTTCACAATCACTTTAGGAAAGGACTACAGATTTTCTGTATACGATCCATTTTTGTTTTGTGAATCGACCCTAACAGATACACTGATTGGTTGTTTTCATTAGAAACAACCAATCACAGAACTACTTGTAGTTGATATGAAATACTGATTGGTTATTTTGATTATCAACGACCAATCACACAAAACTACTTGTAGTTGAAATTAAACTTTGATTGGTTTTTTTGATTAGAAACGATCAATCACATAAAACTACTTCTAGTTGAAACAATTTTGACTTCAAATATAAACGTTGATTATTAAAGTCCACTTTTATAAAAAGGGTATAAAAAAGTTAATTGTTTTCTTTACATCAAACTCGAAAATATACCACACCTCCAATGTCTAAGAATTAAAAATTAATTGCAGTTACGTGAATTTTTATCACATTGTCATTATTTATTTTCTTAACTTAGCAATCAGCAAGTGAATATGCTTGAAATAACCCCCGACAGACAGTTACTAGCTGCCGCCAGTTACCAACACGTGCGGCTCTTCGATTTGGCCTCGAACAATCCGAGCGCGGTGATCAACTACGAGGGCGTTCCCAAGAATGTCACCTGCGTCGGATTTCAGGACAAGGGCAACTGGATGTACTCCGGAGGGGAGGACGGAAAAGTGCGGATATGGGACCTGAGATCGACGAATTGCCCGCACCAATTCGACGTCTCAGCACCGATAACTTCGGTGAAACTCCACCCGAATCAGGTCGAGTTGTTCGTGGGGGATCAGAATGGAAATATTCACATTTGGGACATGAAAACGGATAATGCGCACCAATATGTGAGTATCGTGTAATTTAAAATATTGTAAAATAGAGAATTCTGTAAAAAAATATTGTAATAATATTATTACAATTATTATATTAAATTAAAATAAAAATTAAAAAATCAATATATCCATTAATGTATATATCCATAGAAATTTTAATAAAACAAATTTTAAATTCTCTTGAAAATGGGCTAATAACCCGAAACTAGTCGAGAATTTAAAGTTATTCAATCTAATCTGTGTTTTATTGGTTGATTTTTAATAATTTATTCATATTTATTTCATAAATTCTATTATTTCATTATTGTAACTATTCTATTTTATCATGTATCTATGTTACTGAATGGAATGTCCTCCGTTAATTAAATAAATAATGCAATTGAATTGACCTTTTTTTCTTCCAATTTTTAGATTCCTGATGGTGACAATATGATACTGGATCTAGCCATCGATCCAGACGGCACACACCTGGCAGCTGTTAACAGTAAAGGCAGGTGTTACATTTGGAACATAATATCAAAATCGGATGAGGATCGGCTGGTTCTGAATCCTCAGAAGAAATTCGACGCCCACTCCAGGCAAGCGTTGAAGTGCAAATTCAGTCCAGATTCCACGTGAGTGTTATTATGCCTGTTTGTAATTCGTTTGCATTGTTGTGTAAGCAAATTTTTAATATTCTGAACACGGGGTTAGCCAATACTTATGAAAGGACTGAAAAAATGAAAATCTGTTTCCAATTTTATATACCAGGCCGCAGCAATATAAAAGGTAACCAAATAAGTGATAAGTTAGTAAGGAAAGGTGCAAAACTACTGTGGCTTTCACATACCACATGGAACCGTCTTGTAAAAACTTTAAGATGGTTTTGGATGAATTCATCAAAATTTTAGTAGAGATGGGAAAATGAAGATATATGTGATGGCCAAAGCTTGACGCAGCCAACCGTCATAGATTAATTGCATTAAACAGAATTGACATTAGGATGACAGTACCACTGGAAACTAGGAAATACAGAAAAGTTATGGTAATGATGCATCATGAATGCAGGGACTGCAATCACAAAAAGGAAGAGCAGAAATAAGATTCAATTCCTGGGACTAGCCCACATATAATATGTAATAATATAATTAATTATAATAATTATATTAATAATATATATATATAATGGTTTTAAATGTTGATAAAAGGGATAGTATTGTGGCATCACAATAGACTTTCAATGCTCTAAGTGTGCAAATAGCTGCCAGTTCAACCTTATATAATTGATATATCTCAAAGCATAGGTTCTTTTTGTATTAAGCTATTATATTTCTTATTTAACTTTAGCTTGCTATCATAAACTACTCATATATAATAATAGTTGATCATAGTTGATCAGAGCCTACTAAATATACAATCGGGAATGTCACAGTGGGGATTTATATGAAAATAAAATTCCAAATTAGTTAAAGAAACAATTCGCTATTTTCATTTTTAATTTTGATTTCAGATTATTGGTGACCACATCTGCGGATCAAACAGCCAGGATTTGGCAGACATGTGATTTTTCCCCCATTCAAGAATTGAAACACGACAACCAACGATGGGTTTGGGACGCTGCTTTTAGTGCAGATTCACAATATATCTTTACCGGTGAGTTTTGGTAACATGACACAAAACTCAAACCTTCAAATGTGACGATTTTTTCGAGTATTCAGGGATGATTGGCAATATAAAACCTCCCTTAGCGAGTTCAGAAAATCATTAAATGGGAGGGGGGATTAATACTGATGTTAAACTTCCCCTGTTTAGTCTTAGCATTTTTCTTGTTAATTGTTAAGGCTTCCACTTGGTTGTACATGGTTTATTATAACTTAATAAAACACTTTTAACTTTGTTTGCACAACTATTTTTTATTATTTAGTGACTATAGTTTCGACAACTAAGTTTGATAATGACACGCTAATGTTGTCGAAACTATAGTCACTAAATAATAAAAAAATAGTTGTGCAAACAAAGTTAAAAGTGTTTTATTAAGTTATAATTAGCATTTTTCATTGGTGATTTTTATAGTTTCAGGTCCATGTTCCCTCCTCAGAACTGAGTAGACACGCTACTGACATGACTAATTCTAATTAATATAAATATTGCAACATCTTTAAAATGATTACTTCATTGAGAAAACAAGTGCAATTTTTTATATAATAAATATAATAATTCCTAAATAATTGAGATAAAATGGGAAAGGTTTCCGAATCGTGTCACGGGCTTTTTAAAATTTTAAAAACGGAATCATGGGTAAACATGCGTGAAATGAACGAATCCGAAGTCAGAATCTGTAGGAAACTTACCGTTTGGTCACAATTCGCATTGAAAGTTCCAATTTTGAGGTTATAATTGATCCGATTTCCGACTAAATAAGCACATTGCGAGTATAAATCGTATACATGATGAAATAATGCTTCTAATTTATGATTAAATTTAAAAATCTTTTGCACGTTTTGTCGACTTCGGTTAATTTAGTTTGGGTTAGTTTAGGTTATGTTAGGTTAGTTAGGTTAGGTTAGTTTGGGTTAGTTTAGGTTAGGTTAGTTTAGTTTGGGTTAGTTTAGGTTATGTTAGGTTAGTTAGGTTAGGTTAGGTGAGCGTGGAAACATGTTTGGAAAGTATTCTGACAAAACGTGCAAAAGATCGTAAGTTGTATATATTAAAAAATTATTAATTAAATATGTATGTATTATTTATAATAGTCGATGAATAATTCTCTATTATTTTTTATTATATTGTACAAAATACATTCGATTTAGTGGAGTGGTGACGCCATTTATTTTTGCCATCATAAATTAAAATACCTACTATTTACAAATTGATCTAAAATACATATTGATTTTTTCATAGAAACGTAATTTTATGTATAAAATTAAAATCGTGACTTTGGCCGAATAAATGAAAAAATCGCAACAAATTTGTCAAATTTCGTCATAAATTAGAAGATTATTTCATCATGTGTATGATTTATACTCATAAAGTACTTATTTAGTCGGAAATCGGATCAATTATAACCTCAAAATTGAGACTTTCAATGCGAATTGTGGCCAAACGGTAAGTTTCCTACAAATTCTGACTTCGGATTCGTTCATTTCAAGCACGTTTATCCATAATTCCGTTTTCAAAATTTTCCATATCCCGTGACACCATTCGGAAACGTTACCCTTCCTCGTATTATCAAGGGACAGGTTCGCCTACATTTAGTGGAAGAAACAACATTTGTTTGGTCGCCTACCATATAGAGCCTATATTACATTCATTGACGATGCCACTTAGAAATTAAATAATTTGCAGGTGGCGCTGTAAAGTAAAATAATTTACAAGTAATGGCAAAGACTTACAGCCCCTAAAAGTCTTCATCGTGGCTTGTAAATTATTTGACTTTACAACGCCACCTGGATTGCGTCAACGCTATTTAGAGTGGAGGGAGAAAGAGCTGCTTTTATCATTCAAAAATTCACACAGAGCTGGTTGACTATTGTAGTCTTTGGTTTATAAGCTACACGGATAGCTATGGGGATGATTCAATTATTATTAGCCCCGGCAGGCTGGATACCTGTCCCAGGCCAAATATAAAAATAAACCAGATCTCAAGCGCCAACTATGGCAAGAGATTGCACGTGGAATCCCCGCGACTGAGGCGCTAGACATTCGTCGGCAGATTAAATAAATGATTCAATTATTGTGTAAATATTAATTTTTACTTTAACAATAAATCCAGCATGTTAAATTATACTTCCTCATCGTATTGAAAATAATAAATGGAAAACAACATAAAGTTCGAAACAAATTGATTGAATCAAATTAATTTAAACACAGTTCAGGTCTTTGCTCACTGCTGCTGGCTGTATACTATATATGACCTACCCTAAAAAGTACGGTTCGGTCAAGCCGTGACATTAACAAGCTCTCCTCAAGCGGGAAAAATTAAATTACAAAATTAAAAAATTTAACGTAAACATTATTTTGTAACCTCACAATCCAAGTGCACCTATCATTTATAAAACTCTATGTAAAATTTAACATTTTACCTACAGAATAGCCCCGATTTATAGAATTTATGAATCTCGTTACAAAAAATTATAAATTCCACAATATTATTGTTTGATCCTTACTCGACGAAATATTAAAATAAATTGACGTTTCAGGTTCTTCAGACACCTATGCTAGACTGTGGAATGTTAAAACCGGAACTGTCGAAAGGGAATACGTCGGCCACCAGAAGGCGATAACTGCACTGGCTTTCAGAGATGCCCCAGCATAAGTATTCAATTATTTTCTGTTGATTGATCAATAAACAAACGTTTTAATTGTTGTCTTTTACCTCAATGAAGACTCCTATATTTCATTTCACTGAAATTCTTGTTACTTTCTGGAGTATTCTTTAAAATCGGCTCACATTGAAATATTCTCTCCTCAAGCCGATTGACTAAATTTGCTAAAAATACTAGATACAGAGGCTGGGAATCTAGTTTTTTTTTCCTGGGGGAGTAGCGTTTAGCAAATATTGTCCCCTCATTATTAAACGCTCGTTAATAATGAAACCCCTCACCTCACACTGAGAAATAGACAGGAGCATATAATGATGTTATATAAGACTAAATAAATAAAATAATAATGAAACAGTCTCCCTCTAGAACTTCCCCCCTTTTGAATCCACCGAGCTTGTATGATGCGTAGACTCCAGCAAGTGCAAAATAAACTGACTACAATAACACAAATAATATAAAACTTAGTAAACATGTCAAGAAATTAGGTGGAAATTCAATTTTAATAATATTAGTCTGCTTCTAGTTCAAAATATTGCATTACTAAAAAGAGTCCGCTCAAATTTGCAAACTAAGAAACTACACCTTATTGAACAATATAATTCATAATAAATTAAAGACGACGCAAGCGCCATCTTTTGCCTAATTATCTAATTAACCAGTTATCCATACGCTAGATGAATGATGACTGAACGTTTCATTAAATGTGAATCAACAATATAAATTAAAGAGTATAAGGTTATACTTGAAACAGTTAAATTTGAAAAAAATCAAGGAAGGGATTTCGTTTAGGTAAATAAATTTATGAGGCTGGTCGATAGAGCTTTGAAACCAGTATCATTCATTTCACAAATGAAGAATTATATAAGGTGCATGTTTTAAAGTATGATTTTCAGGCTATTAATTTCACAGAAGAAGAATTATAGAAGGATCGAATGTATTTCAAACAGCGATGATTCAAGTTAGATATTCGTTTAATTTTAATAAATGAAACACTTTTTTACTTTGTTTGTATAACTCGGAATCCGAGTTATACAAAGTGTTTCATTTATTAAAATTAAATTACAATGTATAACAAAGTAGAAGCCTCGACAATTAACAAGATATTCGTTTTCTTTTTTCTGATTCATTTTGGATATTGTAGGCGCTATTTTTGAATTACCCGCCTGCGCGCGCCATCTAACGCAGCGGAAATTAAATGTATTTTAGGTTGGCTAGACTTGTAAAATTTTAGGGGAGCTATATTCAGGTTGAAAAATCATAGAGAATGATTAGAAGATTAAGGTTACGTTATGTGAAATTGTTAGCGATTATTAAAGTTTAAAACAAATGCAGTCCGTCTTATTTCCACCCCCACGAAGAGAGCATCCCCGACTAAAATATTGATAAATTTGAAAAAAAAAAACATTATTCAAATATTATTTATTGAATGAATCAGTATTGATTAAATCGAATTTAATCCTCCCGCCTTTTCCCGAGCAACCCCCCACCACCAGCGCTAGCATTTGTTTCGAAACGCCTGCGCCGTCCGCCGCATTCCTCCCCAACGCCCGCTACGCCAGTTTATTTTACGACGGGTGTGGTGCGTCGAGTGATTCACGTTCATATCGAAAATACCAAACGCGAAATTCACGCCACCCGGACGGCGAACAGTGAGTGTGAATTTGTGGTGACAGGTAAGCATTTCCCCCTTTAAAAAACAAAAGAACCCTCGCGAAACAAACGATCCCGATCGTCTTCTGTTCCTCCGCAATCACACACAACATGGAGGCTGTCTTTGTGTGCGCTTTGGACCTTAGCGAGAGAAAAAAGTGTGTGTGTGCTGGGAATGAATGCGCTCCCGGAAGAATTCCAGTGACGTTTGTGGGATTGATTGTATGCTGGCGTGTGGAATGGTTACGATGCGTGGATGTAAACATTCCCGTTTGTTTTGAGTGCCTGGATGTATTGATTTTGTTTGGATTAGTCGGAAAATTGTGGTGTTTACATTGTTTATCTTTTTTTATTCTAATTTGTTTTCTTAAGAGTAATTATTTCTTAAAATACTCGGCAATGTTTTTATTTCCTCTAGAACTTGTTGTTAAAATCACACATAAATAATTATACTGCTTGCATCGAAATGAAAATAATTCAATTGTTTATTTTATGCTACCGAAAAACAATTGCTACTGGTTTCACATTTGTTTTATTAATATAAATATTGCAACATTTTTAAAATGATTACTTCAATGAGAAAACAAATGCAATTTTTTATATTTATTTATTTATTTAATCTATACATTCTTTTACCTTTCGGTGTCGAACTTTTTTTATATAATAATAAAATATATAATAAATATTATAATATATATTTTCTCTTCGGATTTATAGTAATGTGGGATAACGGTTATTAAAACACGCATTATGGATACGGGATAATTATTACTGTTGGGCAAAATCGAGTAATAATAAGTATTTCCAAATAAGCAGTTTTAAATAAATAAAATGAATAACTAACAATAAACTCATGTTTTTCAATAAACAGGTTTATTGATATTAATAGAATATTTTGCATTAACTAAATTATCATGTAGTTAATTTTGCAGGAAATAAAAACAAATCGAAAAGATCGACTTTGTCCATCTCAAATAATTATTATTAAACCATTCTTATGGAACATTATTATAAATCCCAGAAGGAAATATAATTTATTATATTAAAAGTACAAATTAAAAAAAAAAACAAAATTTGTTTTCTCATTCAAGTAATCTAGTTAAAGTTGTTGCAATATTTGTATTAATAAAACAAATGTGAAACAGTAGCAATTGTTTTTTTTTCTGTAGCATATTTTGGGACTTGTCCATTTGTATCTAAATAAAATAAATAATTCAATTTCAATTTACTTTATTAACGGAATCTCCATTTCCAAATTACAATTATAATTACATATTAAAAATTGTATAAGAAAAGTGTGACGCTCTAAAAACATTACAAAACATACGTATAAAAAAGGCAAATTACCAATCACAAATTACGACAAAATACAAAATAAAAATAATTGTTTTAATTTTTATGGCAAAAGCTAAATTTGAAAAGAAAACGCCGAAATGTATTGATTTTGTTTTTGTTGCCTTTGTTATTACTCTTCAAATATTATTAATTAATAATCTGTGTGTTTTCTTATATTTGTAAAAAAAGTTTTGATTTGTTTATTTCTTAATTGTACTTTCCATTACGAATATGTGCGTTTTTCAATTATTTCTTTTATTATAAAGTTTATTATTTTTAGTAACGTTGGCATTTGACTATGAAACCACAGCCAAATCAAATGCCAAATACAAAAAAAAAAAAAACATCGAAAGCTATTGATTTGCTTTTGTTTTTCATAGATTGTACAAGAGTAGTTTTCACATATTAGTAATTAAAAATCTGGGTTTTCTTCTTTTTTTTAATACATATTTTTTTATTTTTTTAATGAAATTAATTAATTCTTTATTTACGGAAAATCACCTTTTTACAATTAATGACAATCTGTAATTCTATTTGGAAAAAGGCGATTTTTTTTCCGGTAGTTTATTTTTTTTAATTGTTCTTTTCATGGCGAATGTGTGCGTTTGTCAATTGTTTCCTTTATTAAAGTTGCCTGTCAATTGTTTCTTTTATTGAGAATATTTGTGTATGTGTGTGGTATTTCATCAGGTATAACTGAGAACAGAGAGGTATTGATGATTCGATGAGTCAAGTTTGTGGAATGCTCGTTTTTTTTTTCTGTGCTTCTCTATTCCAGCTAATTTGATGACTCAAAATTTCGACTATTTTTCTTCTTTTCAGGTGCATAAATCCACCGTCCACCATGAGTTACATGCAAGCGAATCAAAATCGGCCAAGTGAGTGTACTTTTAATTATGCATTAGTTTTTTCAGTTTAAATAAACTTAAGAACAGTTTTTTTCAGTTTAAATAAACTTAAGAATAGTTTTTTCAGTTTAAATTAACTTAAGAACAGTTTTTTTCAGTTTAGATAAACTTAAGAACAGTTTTTTTTTTTTCGATTTAAATAAACTTAAGAACAGTTTTTTTCAGTTTAATTAAACTTAAGCACAATTTTTTTTACTGATCCATTAAACGAAAGCATATTTTATTTAACTTTCTGCATAATGTAGAAAAAATCATGTAGGCAGAAAGTAATAATCATTGAGAAAAACCAATGGTCGTTAGCCATTTTCTGAGACTTAACAATTTGTAAATGAGTGTAATGATGTAAATATAGTAACGTAACCAAATACAAATCTCAGAAATAAGAATTTCTATATACAGGATTAGTCAAAATTAGCGGAACTCTAAAATAATTTTCAAACAGTTCCATTTGAATAACTGAAGTTTACCCAATTTTCTAAGTAAATTGAACACCCTGTTATTTGAAGACTAATATTTTACAACCCTGTATATTCAAAATATATTTAAATTATAGCTTCTTTGTGTCGTAAAACGTTTTATCTCAAACTTTTTTGAAAATCCATACGTTTGGAGAATTATGGTAATTTTAACTTATCCTGCATATAGAAAAATGATAATTTACTATTATATTTAAAATTAGTTAGTAATACATATAGATTTATTGCATTTTACATGTATGTCTTATATTTATAAAAATGGTATATTCCGTGAAATAAATAAATAAATTTCATTAACCGATTTTAAGTCAAATTTCATTCCAATTTTACTTAAAATCCACAAGAATTATGTATAAAAAAAGTAAGTTTTTTTTAATAAGTCAAAACATGGGGTGTTTTCTGCTAACAGTTGCAGCCCTTTTTCTAAAGCAGGGGATTTTTATTATTGATTTTTTTAGACGTTGGCAATCGATTGTCAAAATGACGTTAAAATCATAACCTCGAAATAATTTTCAGCGTTCTCAAAATATAACTACTGGGGCTACTAAAATATGCAAGAGGAAGTTCTCGAAACAAACGAGCAATTTTTAAGAATTTCGTAACAACGCAAGTATTTATCGCATAAAACTTATTATCGTACAAAAAAATGAGTCAATTGAGATTTTATTACTGTGACATTTGCTTTCGCATAACCAACAAATTAAAAGCCCGAATTACAAAATAACATTTTAATAACCCAAAATTCCCAGTTATTACACACAACAACAAATTAAAAGTCTAAATTACAAGATAACATTTTAATAACCCAAAATACACAGTTATTACACACAACAAATTAAAAGCCTGAATTACAAGATAACATTTTAATAACCCAAAATACACAGTTATTACACACAACAAATTAAAAGCCTGAATTACAAGATAACATTTTAATAACCCAAAATACACAGTTATTACACACAACAACAAATTAAAAGCCTGAATTACAAGATAACATTTTAATAACCCACAATACACAGTTATTACACACAACAACAAATTGAAAGCCCGAATTGCAAGATAACATTTTAATAATCTAAAATACACAGTTATTTACACACAACAACAAATTAAAAGCCTGAATTACAAGATAACATTTTAATAACCCAAAATACACAGTTATTACACACAACAAATTAAAAGCCTGAATTACAAGATAACATTTTAATAACCCAAAATACACAGTTATTACACACAACAACAAATTAAAAGCCAAAATTACAAGATAATCTTGGAATAATTTTGCCTTAACCTAAAATACTCTGTATATTGCACACATTAACAAAGTATAAGCCCGAATTACAAGATAATATTTTCATAACTTTACATTTAACCTAAAATACATGGAATATTACACACAACCAGAGTAAGAAGTAACTGTCGTCAAACGTTGAACACAAGGGCGATCGAAGAAAGGACTCCTCAGGCAAGCGACCAAAAAAGGCAGGAATTAAATTTCTCTCAAACTTTTATTGTATTAACCAAGCTTTCAGAACTATAATTCGTCACTTCGTCAGGGTAACACAACAACAAATTAATAAACAACATTTTAATAATCCTACCTTAACCTAAAATACACAGTATATATATTATACACAGAAACAAATTAAAAGCCACAATTACAAGATAACATTTCGATAATTTTGCCTTAACCTAAAATATACGATATATTACACACAACAAACTGAAAGCTCGAATTAAAAGATAATATTGGAATAATTCTGTCTTAACCTAAAATACACAGTATATTAGGCATATCGAAAAATTAAAAGCCCGGATTACAAGATGACTCTTGAATAATCTTGTTTTAACCTAAAATACACAATATACTACACGCAACAACAAACTAAAAGCCCGAATTAAAAGATAACATTGGATAATTCTGTCTTAACCTAAAATACACAGTATATTAGGCACATCGAAAAATTAAAAGCCCGGATTACAAGATGGCTCTTGAATAATTTTGTTTTAACCTAAAATACACTGCATATTACACACGTAAAATTTTTAAAACGTCAAATTTGAAAAGTCAAAAGAAAACAGATTTTATTTTCAATCAAGAAAAACGCAAACAACAAAACGACCTTTTTTAAAATAACGTTTGTTTTCTTTTATTGTGGCATTTTAAATTTGAGGTTTAAGTCTTTGATGTGTGTACTATAGGTTAAAGTTAGATTATTCTAAATGTTATCTTGTAATTCGGGCTTTTAATTTGTTATGATTTCAAAATTAATTTACTCATTTTTTGTATGACTTTCTCAAAATAAAGTTCTCTTTTTAATTTGACGTTTTAAGAATGTGATGTATGTAATTTAGGTTAAAGCTGGATTATTCAAGTGTTATCTTATATTTCGGGCTTTTAATTTGTTGGTTATGCAAAGGAAGAATTTAATTTTGTTCAACTTTCTGAAAATATATATTTTTTTAATTTGGCATTTTAAATTTGAGGTTTTAAGACTGTGATGTGTGTACTTTAGGTTAAAACTAGATTATTCAAGTGTTATCTTGTATTTCGGGCTTTTAATTTGTTGGTTATGCAAAGGAAAACATAATTAAATAAAAATTACAGGGCAGAAAGACTTCTGGTCGTTAGCCAGACAGACTACTAACCCATTTGTTATTTGTGAAGAATTGTAATTCTGCTGCCTGAATAAAGATATTTGTATAAAAAATACTTCCGCGAATTTAGTTTGTGTAACATAATCTATAATACACAGTATTATTTTAGATTAAGGCAAGATTATTTACGTTTATTTTAGGTTAAGGCAAGATTATTCACGTTTATTTTAGGTTAAGGCAAGATTATTTACGTTTATTTTAGGTTAAGGTAAAATTATTCACGTATTATCTTGCAATTCTGCCTTATGATTTCGTTGGTGTGTAACATACTGTATATTTTAAGTTAATTTTTATTACGTTGAATACTAATCCATTTGGTCAGTACCAAAGTCATTAGTATATTCATACAAGATTACTTTCTTAGCAATTTTGAAATCATAATCTTTAAACCTATTCAAACATTCCTTGTTGCAATTATTTCGTACCGTATCCTCCTCAATACTTTTCGAAATTTGATACGCTTCAAATTCGCTACCTGCAGTTTAACGCAAAAAAAAACTCTACAGGTGGTATTTTAACCGGTGTCATTACAACAGGGGTGGGCTTTTCAGTGGGGCGTAGTAATCCGGCATCCTCATTGCGCACAAAAGCGGGGCTACCTGAATTTCCCTCCCTCGTCTATTTTTGTAGGGCCGGCGGAAACGGGGCTATTTTAAAACCATTTCGGATAAATGCAATCTCAATTGCCGGTCCTCCTACTCTTATTACACGAACGAGAAAACGGAAGAATGCGAACGGACATTTACATAAAAATAAGTTTTTGAGAAAGCCACGTGTTGTCTCAAAAAATATATATATTTTCTCTCTATAATTTTTGAGGATGTAGAAGGATTTTCTCGTAGGAATGACGTTTGCTTGAACTTTAAAAGAACATGAAATGATTTATTTAAAGGATTTACATTTTTTACAAATCTACAATATAATTAATAAATATATTTTTGGAGAAAATATTGTTTTACGTAATGTTTATAACCATTTAGATTAAGGGTGCGGTTTAGACAAACGATATAGCTATATAAATATTGGCAATCATTAATTCGAGTTAGATTGCTGTTGCGATCAATGAATAATATTGTATTATACATCAAAGTAATCTTAAAATAAGCAGGAATTTCATGAGATGAATTAAAAAAATATTTTAATGTTTAGTTTGTGTAAAAAATAATTATAAAAAAACAATGAAAATTGATCAAATTTATAGCAAATTTCAAATTATATTTTTGCTAATAAAAACTTGTGTAATGAAAATTTAAAGGATTTCACTAAATTCTGCATTCAAATAACTTAGCAGACACGACCTATTAATTTCATTATATCTTACAATTTTCTTTTCTAACTTGAACTAGTAAATTGACGTCATACAGAAAAATTAACGATTTATTTTTTATTCAGACTGATACTTTATACTTGGTAGATAAAAAATGTAAATACATATTCATATTATTAAATCCAAAAGAATGGCTCTTTCTTTAAACGGTTATTTCTATTTTACTATATAGCTATCTCTTTCTACTAAATGGTAACCTTAATGCATTGCAGAGTTTTTCTATTGTATTGCATATTATATCAAATATAATTAAATCAAATAAAACTAATTCCCCTCGCCTTAGAAATTTTAAACCTACCCTGCATTACGAGAAATCACAAAATTCCTCCACAATTGAAACATCCTCCATCTATCATTTATGAATTCATATCATCATAAATAAATGACTGACATACGATATAAAGGACAAGGACTACCGGCTGAAAGATCACTCGTCGATCCGTCTTGTAAATAAATATTTAATGTTTTGTAAACCTAATGTAACTGTAAATATTGCTTTAAAAACAATTATGTGTGTAAAAAGAATGTGAAAATAATCAATTTACACAATATAGATATTGCAACTTTTTGACTCTTTTGATGAAACAAAATAATATACTTACATATGTTTTGTAGGTAATATAAAAAAAAGAATTTGGCAATCATATAACAATGTATTACAAAAAAATCAAATCATGTATAGTTTTTTTAAACATAAAACAATAAAAAACTAAAAGTATATAAAAAATAACAACAGAAATAAATGTTAACATTGTACAGGTACAATATTGTAACATAAATAAATATAATATTGCTATGCAAAAGCAAACGTCCATTATGTAATTCAATATCTGGAGGGGTATTTGCCCGAGAAGTAGTTGTTTTAAAGTGCATACGTAACGTAAATCAAAACGTTACAGTAACTAAAGGGAAGATGATTGATTGATAATTAATTATTTTCATTTTTTTTACTTCAATTTACGTATACAATAACTTAATATATGAAGAATAACAAGGATATTTACACAAATTTTACATTTTTTCACTTAAAATGTAACCAGTCTTGGAAAATATTATTTCGTAAGGAATAGATAACGTCATATAAGTTTTTTTTTGTTTACTGTTTTATCCAGTCTTTGATAAACGAATTCTTTATTTTTCTATCATAGTAAGAGATTATCAGTTCTTGAAATAAGTAATTGTTCCAAAAAGTTATCCATTTTTTTTAAATTTCCTCAGCGGTGGGATTATTTTAAATATTTGCATTATTTAGAAAATCATCATAGTCAGAACTCTTGGGCACCACGTGCTCGCAACTGAGCTTTGCAACTTTTTTGAGCAGACTCACTGAATAGACTCTTCTAAGCGATCTGTATGTTGTGAACCAGCTCACGGAAACGAGCCATTTCGTCGCACGTTTAAAAACCACAACCTAAGGTTTACAGTTTCTGTAATTTATTATATTTTTATCCAGCGATTATAAATCTTTGGTTTTAATATTTAGACATTGGTAGTTCTTATTGTATGAAATAAATATGAATAAATTATTAAAAATCAACCAATAAAACACAAATTAGATTGAATAACTTTAAATTCTCGACTAGTTTAATTTTAAATTATCTTGAAAATGAGCTAATAACCCGAAACTAGTCGAGAATTTAAAGTTATTCAATCTAGTTTGTGTTTTATTGGTTGATTTTTAATAATTTATTCATATTTGTTTCATAAATATTTGTGATTTCAAAATATTTACATCACAATTGATCGGCGTTTTAGTAAATCACAAGTGATTTCAATTAATTTCACATTGAAATACATACGTGTTTGTCATTCAAAAGCAGATCCACAGAGTGAACTAACGGGCAACAATTTTTTTTAATCAAAACACCGCTTACCCATGGTTTATGCGAGAGATATATTTTATCAACTTTTTATCCATCAATTATGAAGACTCCAATCATTTATCAACATTTAATCCATCAATTATGAATGACCCAACACTATCCATTAATTATCATAAAATCCTATCAATTACCAACATTTTATCAATTATGAAGGATCCTATTATTTACCAACACTTTATCCATTAATTATTGAAGCTCTGGCCATTTACCAATACTTAACTTATCCAACGAATGTAAAAGCGGGCTTGGATTAGTCTGGTTTAATCTGCTGTTATTTTATACCATCTTCAATTTTATTAAAAAACAAAAAAATACTTTTAAGGAATAGACTATTAGATCTTAAAAACGTAACCATACCTTAATTAATGTAGTAAGTCTCACAAAGTGCGAGAGAAGAAATTCATTCTTGGTCTAAAAAGATGATTCTGGATGGACGAGTATCTTTGATTTATTCTAATTGCAAGACTGAGTTGTTTCATATGGACGTCGCTCCTGAAACCAAAATAATTAAATAATAATAATAAATTTATTACCCAACAGGAAACAGTAGCCCAATTACAGGATAATACAAAATAATTTTACATTATAATAATATCAAGACAAACATGAATATAAATATAAATAAATACCAGTACAAATATCGATACGAAAACAATAAAATATACAAATAAAGAATACAAATTGTAAAAATAATTAGTAGCGTAATAATATTGATGAAAGCGTATCACAGAATATATCACAATCATAAAACCGTTCGTTAAAAATTCTACACATTGCTAATAGGAGAAGGTAAACCAGACATATTTCGATTGAAGTGAACATAGAATGTTGGTTTATGTCGCCCGTTGAATACTGGAGCATGAAAGTTGATCTGGCTTAATATATCACTGCAGTCAATATGGTTGTGTAAAATCTTAAACAAAAAAGAAATACTAGTTGTATGACGTCTTTGTTCAAGGGACTCAATGTTGACAATCCTAAGAAGCATAGTGTGATCAAATCCCTGAGGAGGGTAATGCCCAAGTAGTTTAAAATGCAGAAATTTTCTTTGAACACTTTCAATTAGTAAAATTTGTTGTTGAGTGTAAGGGAACCAAATCAAAGAATAATACTCCAGTTTAGATAGGACATAAGCGTTAAATATAGATTTCAAAGCTATAGGATTTCGCAAGTCCGCAGAATTGCGGTGAATAAAACCTAGAGCCTTAAAAGAGCTGGCCGCCAGTGTTTGTACATGGTAATTAAAAGCAAATTTATCATCGAACCACACGCCCAGATCTTTAAAGGTACGCACTTTTTCTAGAATATTGTTATCGATCGAGTAAATGAATGTAATGTATTGACTTTTTTTGGTAATAGACATACATTTACATTTGTCCGAATTTAACAGTAATTTATTAGATACACACCAGTCTGAAACAATATTAAGCTGATTTTGTAAGTGTATACAATCTTCAGACGTACTAATAAACGAATAGATTTTTAGGTCATCGGCGTATAGTAGATGTTTGCACTTAATTACACTCGAGAGGTCGTTAATGAAAATTGAAGAGAAGAGGCCCTAGGACAGAACCTTGTGGAACCCCCAAACTAGGAAAGAAAGAATCCGATTTAAAGCTATTAAAAGAAACGTAGGTTTCACGATGGGAGATATGCGAGGAAATAAGTAGTTTCGAATTAGAGGAAAACCCGAAGAGTTCCAGTTTATTAATTAAGAGACTATGGTCCACTCGATCAAAAGCTTTTGACATGTCTGTGTAGATCACATCAATTTGCCCCGATGAATCTAAAGACCAGCAATGTCATGTGTAATAATAGCAAGATTTGTTGTTGTAGAACGTCTAGGAATAAAACCATGTTGTTGTTGAGAAATATGAGATGATGCATGATTATAAATTTGATCATAAAGTGATTTTTCAAAGACTTTGGTAATTTGAGAGAGTAAAGCAATAGGACGATAATTCTCAAGGTTGTTACGATTGAGAGATGTTTTAGGTATAGGGCAAATAGAGGTGATCTTTAATTTATCGGGAAATATGCACTTATTAATTGATATGTTAAAAATAATTGAAAGTGGTTGGCAGAGCATGGACGCACAGTCTTTAAGTAAAAAGGCAGGTATTTGGTCCCAACCGTAGGAGGTTTTATTAGGAAGATTCTTTAGGTGACTATACACTGTTTCAGGAGAGATAAAAGAGAAGCTGAAATTAATTAAAATCGATCTTTTTTATGGATCGATCACTTGAAAAATCGATCAATCAGTGATTGATTGAGCTCGATCCCAGCTGCATAGATTGGATTAAATAGATCGATCGAATATGCGGCGATTAGATCAAACCGAAAAGGTCAATCCATGAAGATCGATCAAAAATGATTTTGTTTATGATCGATTACTTGAAAGATCGATTCATCAATGATAGATGGAGGTTGATCCCAATTGCATAGATTTATCAAACAGATTGATCATTTAGTTCTAATCGAATAGGCGGTGATTAAATCTTAACGAAGAGGTCGATCCGTAAGGATCAATCAAAAACGATCCTTTGAAAGATCGATCAATCAGTGATTGATTTAGTTCAATCCCAGTTTCATAGATAGACGGGATGTTGATATGCATAAAAAATGCAAAAGTGCCAAATTTAAATCCGTAGGGGTGGATTCTTAAAATAAGCGAGATTCCAAGGGTGTCTCGATTTTTAAACACCTTGTATATTAACTATATACAATTGGTATATTTGGCTATCGACCAAAGGTTTTTCAGCCTCTTTTTTTTAAGTAATTTACATAACACATTATTGAATTATCCTTTCCCATCGTGTTTCATATTATCAATCAAATTTTCATTCGCCAGTGTCCCACGGGAATTACCAAGGCCCCGATTTACCGATAGGTTCCGCCAAGGAACAGACCCTGATGTGGCAGCAAAACTCCTACATGGGCGATTCCGGAATCCACTCCGGGGCCGCCACCCAGGTCCCATCCTTGTCGGGCAAGGAGGACGAGGAAATGGACCTGTTCGATCTCGACCAAGGTTACGCACAGGGATTCACCCAGGATCAAGTTGATGGTAAGTTACAATAATATATACACGTTATTGCTATTACAATTAATTGCAGTAAATATAACTATGCTCGAAATTATGATCAATCAGAGATGCAGACAGCTGTTGGGTCCAATGAGTCCACCGTCATATTTAATACAATCGCATAATTTTATACAATACACTCTAACCAACCAATTTCTAAATTTGAGTTAACCATATATGTATATAAAAAAATAACATCCATTACAAGTAAAAAAAACACAGTTTGGCCCAGGGGATTGATTTCTCCAAAAATCCCTGGCGCTCAACCTAAGTCTTAAAATTCAGTTTGATCTAATTACGTTTTAGATATATTGAAGCCGGGCTTTAGATTTGTTGGAATGTTTTTTTTTTTGTTTTTTTCAACAGAAATGAATAATCAATTGAATCAAACACGATCCCAACGCGTGAGGGCGGCGATGTTCCCCGAGACCCTCGAGGAGGGCATCGAGATACCCTCCACGCAATTCGACCCCGGGCATCAGACAGCCGTCCAGCGCTTGTCGGAGCCGAGCCAGATGCTCAAACACGCCGTCGTCAATTTAATCAACTACCAAGACGACGCCGATTTGGCCACGCGGGCAATCCCCGAATTAATCAAGCTATTAAACGACGAAGACCAGGTCGTCGTCTCGCAGGCCGCCATGATGGTCCACCAGCTCTCCAAGAAGGAGGCCTCCAGACACGCCATCATGAACAGCCCTCAGATGGTCGCCGCTCTAGTACGCGCCATTTCCAACTCGAACGATTTGGAGACGACGAAAGGCGCGGTCGGGACTCTGCACAAGTTGTCGCACCACCGGCAAGGTTTGCTGGCGATCTTCAAAAGCGGCGGGATTCCCGCGCTGGTCAAGCTGCTCAGCTCTCCGGTGGAAAGCGTGCTCTTCTACGCGATCACCACGCTGCACAATCTGCTGCTCCATCAAGACGGTTCTAAGATGGCTGTAAGATTGGCCGGTGGCTTGCAGAAAATGGTGGCTCTCCTACAGAGGAACAACGTGAAGTTCCTGGCTATTGTCACGGATTGTTTGCAAATCCTCGCTTACGGAAATCAGGAGAGTAAGCTTATTATTTTGGCGTCACAAGGACCGATCGAGTTGGTCAGGATCATGAGGTCTTACGATTACGAGAAGTTGTTATGGACAACGTCAAGAGTTTTGAAGGTAAATAAAAAAAATTTAACAAGATATTTGTCACATTTAATGAAATATTCAGCTGAACATGATGATCGATATTTAACATTTAATGAAATATTCAGCTGAATTTCGTTCTCATAAACAGGACAAGTTTGCCTTCCTTTAGTGGACGAAACAATGATTCTCGGTCGTCAACCTTGTAGACCCAAATCGTTGACGATGCCACTTAAAATTAGGCAAAAGGTGGCGCTTGCGTCGTCTTTAATTTATTAAGATAGTTTTCCTTTTAAATCTTTGTATAACAAAATTGTATATTTAGTGACCTCAACAAACCAACTATAGTCACTTAAAATGAGTAATCAGAATACTTTCGATATTCTGATTTAGAGTAGGCTTTGAAATTTTGTCTAAACGCGTGTATTAAGTGAGAAAACCTCTGTCAGTAGTAGGGATGGTACAAACTGATTTTTTTTTTTTTGGAACAGGTTGGAACACTTTAAGTCATTGTTTAAACAAATAAAATTAGGAACAATGCCCCCGACTGATTAAAAAACAATATTCAAAAATAGGATTTTTTTAATCAGATGTTCGACTTTAGTGATGATTCAGGCAGGAACCTATTCCGAAAACTTGTGACTGCTCCGGAGCAGGGATGGGGGGCGTGGTGGGGGTTAATTGTGAATGCAGTTGATTTATTAACCCGGAATACTAAAACATGAAATTTATCAAAAAATGTATACACGTTACTGTGCACTAGCTATATAATAGATATTATTTACCATAAAAATTAGAAAATCTTTTAAGGGCTGGTAAAAAAATCGAGAAAGGGTTGTGGTAAATATATGTACCAGCCGGTTTTTATAGTGGTACATATATGTACCACCAGGTTTTTATATAGGGAACATGTATGTATCAACAGAAAGTAAAACACGCAATTTTTTGCAATATTCTATTTATTTATATAATGCAATTTATAAAAATAGAAAAATCTTTACTCAGTATGATATAGGGCGAAACATAATTTGCATAGTACAACATTGCACTCTTTGCATATGGTTTTTGTTCTTTTCTGGACTTGATTTGTTGTACAACGAATACACCATCTTCTTGTGTTTCCTTCTATTGGTAAATGCAAAGCACTTGTCTTTCGCTTTTTTGGAGGCCCTTTCTTAGGCAACGGCAAATTTGAAAGTTTTACCCCTTCTTCAGCTAGTTCTTCTGCCAGATCTATCAAAAATGTCAAATATGAAACATCTTTATTTTCTCGTTTCAAATCTTTATATAATATCCATGCGTTTACAGTGCAAATGTTGACACAGGTATAAAAAACCTTTTTCCACCATTTTGTGGATTTCATAATCATATAGACTTTGATACTGATCTGCTCTATCGACGCCACCCATTTTTTATCGATAAAAAGCAATAGCTTCAGGACAGTCGATACGCTCTTGTTCGTCTGTTTTTTTGAGGATCTCAGTTGTTTCTGGTTTGTGGCAATTACTTAGAACAAAGACCTCTTTTGTGTCTTGCCATTTAGCTAACTTCTAAACATTGATTCTCCTCATTTCAATTTTCCTTGTACATTGGGCATGTTTTTGCGATTACTCATACACGTACCCAATGCGGCATAACCACATGTTTCTAACAAATTGACACTAGTAAAAAAACGATCAAAGCACAAACACACGTCAGGTTCTTGTATTGTACTTGCAAGACGTTTAACAGCTCGCTCTCCAAGAGTAAGGGCACCGTCTCTTATAGGTTGAGATTCCTTTCCGGAGTATACGTTTAGATCGTAGGTGTACCCGGAATCTGAGTCGCAACGGCACCATAACTTTATGCCTCGTTTCACCGGTTTAAGAAGCATATATTGTTTGAGAGAAGAACGCCCTTTGAATTTTGTCATGGATTCGTCGATGCTCTGAAAAGGGCTATCCTGGCGATATTTTCTAAATGTGTGTTTCAAACAAGAAAGTAATTCGTCAACATAATATGTCTTTGTTGCGTCTGGTGGCTTTTCAGGAAGAGAAAAATACAGTTTCGATGTTACAACCATGCATCTGTCGCGAGAAATTATTCTCCCAACCAGTTTGTTTCCCATGGATTCTTTGTTACTCCAATAACTTTTGAGAGATGGTAGATAATTATAGGACATTACCATCATAACTGCTAGAATTTTCTGTAATTCACCCTTGTCAGTAGGCTTGTGTTTTTTTACATTATTCAAAATCTTTATTCGTTCATTTGTACAATTAACAATTTGAAGATATAGTGAAAATGGAAACATTTTATGAAACACTTGAATTGGACGAGAATTTCTATTAATGTCATAAATTTTACAAGGTCTTGAAGAAGGAATAGATTTTGCAGGTACAAATGTATTGCTTGGAACAATCCATTCAGGTAGTCGATTTGTATGCTCCTCAACGCAAGTTTCTGATTCTACCTCAATATTTGTATCATCATTGTCCAAATCATCTTCACTACTTGATTCTTTGTCTTGAGTACTTTCATCATTTTTAGGACCTTTAGTAATCTTCTTTCTTTTCATGGTATCTGTATTGTTTTTCTTTTCATAGTCATCTGAAGAATCAGATTCATTAGTACTTGGTTTATATACATCTGAAGACCCAGAGGAAAAGTCTGTCAGATTTTCAGCTATATCTTCCAACTCTTTTTGGCTCAAATTTTTCTTGTTCATTGTTGTCCTAAAAATTTACCTTTTGTACATAAAGAACTGATGGTACATATGTGTACCACTGAAAAACCCGGCTGGTACATATATGTACTATATAAAAAAATATCCACCCAAAAAATTAATTACTATTTTGATCACTTACTTGTAATTTACTCTCTGGTGATTTACTCTAATAATATTCAATAATAATAGTGTATTACAAGAACTTTTAAACACGTTTTAACACTAAAATTGCACAAAACCACGTGCAGACAATGGAAATTAGCGCTAGACTAGCTAGAGTCATGCAGACAGCGTGCGATTTTTGTACATAACCTCAAAGCCAAACGCATAAACAACGGCCTGGTACAATTTCCACTGGAAACGAGCGATCATTTTAGGTTCCAGGGGTTTTCACACATTTGTGGTACACAAATGTACCATCCAGGACGAAAGGGTTAAAGAAAAATCGTTGAAAGCTATTTAAAAATTGTAGTCCCAGTTATTTATAAACAATCGCAAAACAAATGTGCACAACTAAACATTGGTCCTCGGAGAAACCACATGATCCGAAATCATAGGTCCAGTTCATTATGGTACAAATGACCTAATCAATAGCATTAATTATGTCGGCAGTGAAATCCAGCAGTGCAGTCGAACAGAAAGATGAATACTTGAAGTTTTCTCGATGTTAATATTATTTTTTTTTTACTTTAAAAGAATATAGTTTAAATAATTATTGTAACTGTCTGAATAAAGACATTACTATGATAGAGTATGTCATGATTTGTCATTAGAAATGATAAACATTAATGTTTAGTCAAAAAAATCTTTTATCACATTTAGGTATTATCAGTGTGCTCCAGCAACAAACCAGCAATCGTCGAAGCCGGAGGCATGCAAGCCCTGGCCATGCACTTGGGCAACCCGAGCTCGCGCTTGGTCCAGAACTGCCTGTGGACCCTGCGCAACTTGTCCGACGCCGCCACGAAAGTCGACGGCCTCGAAGGCCTCCTCCAATCCCTCGTGCAAGTCCTGCAATCGCAGGACGTCAACGTCGTCACCTGCGCCGCCGGCATCCTCTCCAATCTCACATGCAACAACCAGCGCAACAAGGTCACGGTGTGTCAGGTCGGCGGCGTCGACGCGCTGGTCAGGACGATCGTCCAGGCGGGCGACCGCGAGGAGATCACCGAGCCAGCCGTCTGCGCTCTCAGACACCTCACTTCCAGACACGTGGAATCGGAAATGGCGCAGAATGCAGTCAGGCTCAATTACGGCATCCAGGTGATCGTGAAGCTTCTGAATCCGCCGTCTAGGTGGCCGCTGATTAAGGCTGTCATTGGGCTGATAAGGAATTTGGCGCTGTGTCCGGCGAACCACGCACCGTTGAGAGAGCACGGGGCGATACACCATCTCGTGCAGCTGTTGATGAGGGCTTTCCAGGATACACAAAGGGTACGTTTTCATATAATTTTCACGTGAACTCCAAGAGTTTATTTAATGTTTAAGATAGTCTTTCCTGATGAGTAGCCAGAAATTATCCCTATTGGTAGTGGAGTATGACCACCCTGTTGCTGTCTCAGCTTCTATATACTCCCCCAGGAGCGTTCTTTCTCCTAGCCGCAATGTCCTTTATTTTTGCCTTTAGGAATTGTTTGACAAGGGGACAGATCGATTCAGGACCTATTGAAACAAGCTTAGCCCCTTTTTTCGCAAAGGCATGTGCCATTTCATTGAACTCCATTCCCTCATGCCCTGGCACCCATATTAAGCTTAAGAGTGCCGTCAGACACCAGCTCCACGATATAATAGCGCCACATTATTGAACTAATAGTTGCATATGTTTATATGTATATATATTTTTAAACACCATTTCCGAAATACTGCACAGATTTATGTCGGATAGGGCTTATTTGACGCGGAAAATTGTGAGGAATCTCTTCTGACATTTTGATAAATTTTGTACTGTCAATGAAGAAAAATATAAAAAATGGGGTATTTATTTTTAATCCATTTTTTAACAGATGATATCTAAGAAACCATAGCATAAATTACTTTCAAAAGTTCATGTAAGTTAGAATAAGTATTTCTCGAATGGTGTATAAATGTAGAAGGGCATCTCAGCATTGAGGAGAACGCTTCTCGTGAACACCCAGACGGCCACCTTAATCTTAGCATTAGTTAATAAATGCATGACGGGCTACGACGCTTACGACTATTATTTTTTTTAATTTTTAAATTCAGCAAAGAGCAAGTGTGGGAAGCGGTGGAAGTCAACAAGCGGGCACGTACGCCGACGGGGTCCGTATGGAGGAGATCGTCGAGGGCACGGTGGGCGCGCTTCACATCTTAGCGAGGGAATCGCACAACCGGGCGATAATCAGGCAGCAGATGGTCATACCCATATTCGTGCAGCTCCTCTTCAACGACATCGAGAACATACAGCGCGTCGCCGCCGGCGTGCTCTGCGAGCTGGCCGCCGACAAAGAGGGCGCCGAGATGATCGAGCAGGAGGGCGCCACCGCCCCGCTCACCGAACTCTTGCATTCCAGAAACGAAGGTTATTTTTATGTTTGAGTAGTTTGTTCAGTAGATATTGCATAATTTTAGTTTTTTTTTTGGTTTAATCAAATTTGTTGTGCATTTCCTTCACTTACCATAACTTGTGTCATTACTTTGTTGTAGATTTAACATCTACTGCTTTTATTACCACAACCTGTTGAATACGATTGTAATTGTTAACAATAAGCATCCATTGCTTTTAATAACATTACTTATTGGACATTACTTGCTATTATTACCGTAAATTGTTGGACATTTTTGAACCAGTTGCACAATCTATTAATTGCTACAACTCATTTGATCCATTGCTTTAATCGCTACAACTCATTTGAAATTTTCTGTTGAATCTGTTGCATTCAACATTTTAACCGTATTCATTGATTTTATTGTACATTTGGCATCTATTGGTGTTACCATAACTTGCTGGATATCGTCGCACAATAAGGATACATTGCTTTTATGCCAATGTCACATTTTGGACTGTTTTAAGGATGCATTAAGCATTCATTGCTATAACATTTATTTATTGTCTGTCAACATTACAGTATGTTTTACAAATGTATTACATTTTCCGCTCCCTTCCCATTCCGGATTTCAGGATATTTTTACCCGCCCCTCTGTCCCCCTTAAAACTCAATGAATCCCCGGTATCTTTGTTATTCTGTATTTCACCCACCCTTATTTCTATACGTTTTCTTAAATTAACAGCTAAAACTAACCACAAAATTAATAAAATTGATCTTTCGCTGTGCCCGATCGTTCTCTCTGCTCGAAACATATTAGAGTGGGTCTTGTAAGGTCCATCGCAGGTCTTGCGCCGTCAGGTCAAATGAGCCAGTTCTTAATCCCAGTGTAGGTATTCCCTCCGCGAAGCGTTTGAACTCTGTCCAGAACGCAGGTTCCCCCCTAATTGCCTCGACGCTCTCAGGCCACCTCAGTTCCTGCATGATTAGTCTGTCATGCGCCAACTCCCGCTGTCTTTCAGTATTTGCGTACGTGAACAGTACATGCTCGCTGGTTTCCGGTCCTCGACCGCAGGAACAGATGTCGTCCTGGGCCTTTCCATTTTTGTTTAATATATGCCCTCGGGTTACCATGTCCCGTCAGTAGCTGGGTCATCTGGTATGTTATTTCTGTTTAATTTTGTCCCTTTCGTCCGTTGACCGTATAAAGGCGTACGTCAGTCTTCCGTTATTTGTCTCCGTCCATTTTCTGTCCCAGTTTCTCCGTCTCTCTTGTCTAATCAGTCTTTTGGCATACAAGAAGGGAGCCTTCTTTCTTTGCTATAACAACTTATTGTGCATCCATTGCACCAAAAATGATCAAATACCTAGGAAGCAATGGGATAACATGGCAGCTCAGCGCGACATGGCTTGGAAATACAAGTTAGCATAACCTGTTGGGTATTGTTAAATCTAAGAATGAGCATCCATTGCTTTTATAGTCATGACTTCTTAGGCTTATTTATGATTATCCATTGTGCATTGAAACAGCCTATTATACACTATGCATCCATTGCTATTGTTACCATAACTGTTGCTTTTATGACTTCTTAGACTTTTTATGACCACCCGTATGAGCGTTCATCACATCAGTCACACTTCCTTTTCACTTTATCTAACACCTTTTGCATGAATTGTGTGTGTGTTGACGTGTTTTCTGGTATCCAGTATGCTTCGACTCCCTTAAAAGGTCATATAACGCTACATTCCATAATAGTGGTGAGAGAACACCACTTGTAGTGTACTTCTGCCTTCTTAGGTTCAAAATGCTGATTTAATATTTCGCTTAGTGAGTAGTTTGTTTATGTATTATTATTATTATTATTATTTGACTTGTGGGGCTGTAGTGGCACTTCGACCTAAAGATCTTTTGTGCAAATGTAAGTGCATAGTGAATTGTCTTTTATTACCCTCCTTAGGGATGATATAATTTCTTTAGGTTTTATATTGCTGAAGACTCCTTTCATATCCAGGAATACCGCCAACAGAAAACCTTTATTACTAGTGCTGTGCTCTATTTGGTTTACTAGGGTTTACGGTTTCGTGGGAGGTGCGCATGTTACGCCTCGTTAGGCCCCTAATGCTTCCTCCCTTTAGGGTGTCTTAGACCATGTATCAGCACAGCCAGATAGGCTAGCAATTAGCAATGCCGAGACAGGCAGATCCCTGATATTCGCCATTTCTGGCCATTCCTCACCCAGTTCTACAGGACTTTAGCGCTAGGCAATATCCAAGGATTTGCTCCGCGGTTTCGTCCTCCAAACAGCAGCCTCTACAGTCTGGTGATTCTACAATCACTGTACTCTAAGTCTGCAGTGTCCAGTCAGAACAGCCGTGATACGTTTTAAGTTCTCCCTGGGCAGCCGCTGGTATTGATTGGCTGATCTTTCACTTGGGTACGTTTACTAGAGTATTCAGTGCTTGCTGTAGGTTGGGATTGACTGTCTTCCTTACATATGCCTTTTATCAGTCTTTCTAGGATCTCGAGTAAGAAGGAGGATAGGCTTATTGGTCTATAGTCCTTCAGTCCAGAATGTGTTATTTTTCCCTACTTTTGGGATGAATATTTTCTTGGTTTTCCTACATCGTTGTGGAATATAAGGGATATCCATGTTTTCTGCTATTTGTAGTTTGACAGGAATGATTCCATCAGGTTTTGACGACTTGAAAGGCTTGAAGCTTCAGACGCTCCATGCTAATCTGTCCGGGTGCAGGATTTGTTTGTTCTTTTCTGGCGTGTCAAGGGTTTCAGTGTTATTACTTGGGAAAGCCTCCAGGATTTTTTTACATGACGAGGTCCAACTTTATTTTGAAAGTCCGCGTTTCGTCAAGGATATTCACTTTTGATGTGTAAACTCTTAAAATTCGCTGCGTGCAAAGCATGCGAGAATGAAATTAAATCACACGTAATCAAAATGTCCTACACAATAAGTATAAAAAAACTCCTCGCGTTCTTTTTTAAGATTCAAAACTGCTAAATTTGATATATATTTTTTTTGATTTCCTGAATTCATCAACCGGACAATTTCGCCTCCATTTACTGGACGAAACAACGTTTGTTTGTTGACTTAAGATAAATCTACTATATTTTCATTAAGATTTCAAACAAGCAAGTTAAGGATAAATCTCTTTAATCCACAAAATTCCGCTGCGAACAATTTTAAAACTCCAGAATTCTCCTTTTGGCAATTATTCAATGCAAATATCAGTTCAGTTGCGTGAATTAGTTTCTGTGTGTATTTAGTTAATGAGGTAGAAAATTAACGGTAGGTGTCGCCACTTATGCAGCAGCAGTTCTGTTCCGGATGAGCGAGGACAAGCCGCAGGACTACAAGAAGCGGCTGTCCATGGAGCTGACGAACTCACTCTTCCGGGAGGAGAACGTGTGGAACGCCGACCTGGGCATGGGGCCTGATTTGCAGGTAAGAACTCGAACGGGAACCGCAAACGTAAACGATCGAATGCATTTTTTAAGGTTATGAATGATATCGTTGTTGAAATTTTGAAATTTATGATGGTATAAGAAGGATTCGTTGTCGAAATTTTTAAGTTTGTGATAGTAAGAAGGATTCGTTGAGTAAGAGAGTGCATTATATTTGTGTTCGAAATTTTCTGATTTTTATTAGATTATAGTTTCAATTTGTTTACAATGTTTTTAAATATTTTATTAGAATCCCTTTTATTAATTTCATTTCAAATAGAATTAGAAGTTCAACTACCATCATCAAAGCATTACATATGGAACCAGTGGCGTAGATAGAGGGGTGGGATTAGGGTGTTCTGACCAAGGAGCCCCCCTCCCACAATTTTAATAACTGATAAAAAAAACAAATAACGTTTTAGCAACGCTGTTACAACATTAAAATTTATTTTCATTACTAAAATGTGTACTCAGTGGGTTGTTAATTTTTTTAAATTTCATTTGTATTACATTATTAACAATAAGAAGCCCGTCCGTATTCAACCCCCCCCCCCTCCAAAAAAAGAAGTCATAACCAACAACCCCCCGAAAATTATTTCTATCTATGCGTTTAGTAGACGTGAAAATGTTGTGACAGCGTTGCTAAAACGTTATTTGTTTTTCATTTCGTGACAGATTGGGGGGGGGGGGGGCGTTGCTTATCACAACACCTTATTCTCCTCTCCACGCCAACGGTTCATGTGTAGTACATTTAATGTGTAATAAAACCTGTTAGATCAACATACTGGTCTAATCTCATCAGAACAGTGGTCCAAGAACACACTGGAGTGAAAAAAAGCCATCCGGAGTTATTCAGATGCTGGATTAATGGTGGTTGAACATTTTATTATATAGAATTGGAAGTTTTTTTTCTTTTATTTTTAATTAATTTTCGTTGTCGAATGTAATTTTTTATATACACCTATTTATTATTTAACGCCCGGTTTCTCCAACATGTATTTAAAAATCAAGCCGTGTTTTTAACTTATTCTGTTGCACCACGGCAAAATGCCATTGCAGAGCTTTTGAGCTGCCGATTTCGTGTGTTCAAACCCTAAAACATAACCTCAACCAAAAAAAATGACGTTTGTTTTGCAGGTTATGTTTTTTTTTTTTCATAATGATGGGGAGTTTGAAACGGCCAATCGGAAAGCTGTTTTGCGAAAAACGGAGTTATCAATATATCAAAATCGGCAACTCACAGATTATAAGTTAATCTGTGAGTTGCCGATTTTGAGTGTTCAAATCCTAAAACATAACCTCAAGCAAAAAAATGACGTTTGGTTATGTTTTCGGGGGCGTCATAATGATGGAGAGTTTGAAACAGCTAATCAGAAAGCCGTATTGCAAAAAAAGTGTTGCCTGAAATATTCAGAGCCTAGCATTTCGCACAAGGCAAATACGTCATGAGTCTCAGTCGAGCCTGACTACAGGCCCTGTTAACTTCTTATGATTCTTCTGTTCAAAATTTGATAGTGTGTCCTGGAAACCATTTGGATCGCTGAAAGCAGAATTGTCTTTCTAAATTATTTTTGTTTTGCTTAATTTATTTTATAAATAGAAAAGAGTATTCATTCACTTGGTCACAGTTATTTAAATATATTAAATAAAAATGATTTGAAAATAATTAATAAATTATTATGAAAATAATTTAATTATTTTCAAATCATTTTTATTTAATTAATTTATTTTGGAATTTATTCTTAAATTGTGTGGAAAATCATGTTATACAATATCTAAATAAATGTCATGCAAGTTGAAATTTTGAGGATTATACAAACAGGCAAGCAGTAATCACATTATTTAATAATAAACAATATTTTTTGCAAAGATGACAATCCGTCATTTGATTTTGCATTTTTTTGCTACTCGAGTCGACACTAGCGACGCTTTTTATTTCCAGAACACCCTAAATGAAACTTTTAACATATCTTTCTATAGGAGTTATCCATCTAAGTAAGGCAGTCCGTGAACTGCCACCTTCAAACCAAACGTCACTTATTTTGGCAGAGGTTATGTTTCAGGGTTTGAAGAAACATAACCTCTACCAAAAAAAGTGACGCCTTTATTTTTTGCGAAACGGCTTTCTGATTGGCTGTTTCAAACTCCATATCATTATGACGCCCCCAAAAAAAAACATATATTTATTCTTAAATTGTGTGGAAAATCAAACCAAACGTCACTTTTTTGGTAGAGGTTATGTTTCAGGGTTTGAAGAAACATAATCTCTACCAAAAAAAAGTGACGTTTGGTTTGATGGTTGTTTTTTTTTTTTTTGGGGGGGGGGGGCGTCATAATAATATGGAGTTTGAAACAGCCAATGAGAAAGCCGTTTCGCAAAAAAACGGCGGTGATACCAGATCTAATCAGAGCCTAGCATTAAGTGAAATTCAAATCCATTTTGAGCAGGGCTTGAGTATGAGTCGAGCTTGACAAATCCTCGTCACGTTGGAGAAACCGGGTGTAAAACATCTTTATATTTGTTAGAATTTATTTAGTTTATAGTTTGTTTTGTTTGCATTTGTTTTTTTTTTTTTCGTTTTTTTTTTTTCGTTTTTTTTTTTCTTTTTGTTTTACGAATCGTTTTTAGGACATTTTGAGTCCTGATCAAGCGTATGATAACTTGTACGCCCAAGGCCCTCCTAGCGTCCACAGCAGTCACGGTGGTAGACCATACCAGCAGCAAGGTAATACATAATTGAGACAATCGACTAACAACAACTACAAACAAATGAAAAAAAAAATCAATTTGGTGGTGGTGATTTTAAAAACAATGCGAATTATTTAACATCATTTAATCTATTTTTTATGTGTAAATGCGGTTTTTCAGCAGACAATCTGTGATTATTCTTTTGTTTATGAAAAGTGTGGTGGTTGACAGTTGTTTATTGAATGAAACAAGTTAGTTGTTATAGGGGTTGATAATCGGGGGATATTCTGAAAGAGAAACAATACACAAAGTGGATAAAACAGGGCCTACTAAATATACAGGCTGGAATGTCGAAGTGGAGAGGACTCCCAGATGCATACATGTATCATGCGCCTGCTCGTCTCGCACACTGCTCTAACACAAGCGGGTTAAATTGTAACAATTATTTTTGCATAATTACAAATATTAAAATTTTCTATTAAAAAATTAAAGACTTAGTAATTAAAATTATTTCATTTGGAAGAAAATAAAATTCCAATTTAGATAAAGAAATTATTGTGAACGATGCTTCCATCACGAAGGTTTGTAGCGAATGAGAATTCTCTCGCTTGGACTCCGAGATTTCGATTTTCCCACTGTGACATTCCGGCCTGTGTATTTAGTAGGCACTGGTTAAATACATGGAATTTGCTCAAACAACAGAGCTTGTGCTCTCCGTGAAATGAAATCGTGGTGTTATTACACCACACCGTAAGACAAAGAAAAACAATTCATTTTGTCTTTATCACGTACAATCTGTCTAAGATATTTGCTGGTGGGATCAGAGCGGAAGCCGCCACATATCAACATAAAGTTTCACAAAATATCACAGAAGAATTTTTAAATTGCTACTTCTCCCTTATTTTTGAAAATATGTTAATGTATTTTAATTGATTTATATTTAGGAATTTTTATACGCAATTGTAAGGATCAAAATTTTTATTGGTTTGGAATTTCAAAAATAATATAGAATTATATGTTTGTTTTTTTTTGGAATTCTAAACCGATAAAAAAAATCTATCCTCTCAATTGTGTATAAAAACACAAAAATAATATTATAGTCAATAAAAATAAATCCATCCTAAAAAAGCATCGTAATTAATTATAAAACTGTGACGATGCCACATGAAATTAGGCAATAGATGGCGCTTGCGTTATCTTTCAAATATTATGCTTCGGAATTAAATCATGCATTTTTTTAAATGTTTATAAATAAAACAGTTTTTGAAATGAAGTTGGTAAAATCCACTTAAAAGTATCGTTACAGTCTAAGCAGCTTTTGCAACAAATACATAGAATGTGAGGTTAAATGATAACTGGGCTTATTACTCCTGAAATAGGTCGTATAATCTGTCATTTAGATAAGAATTTACATGTGAATTTGACAATTGCATACGATCGAAACATGCGATCAATTTCAGGAAATTATAATTAATGGTTTTAATATTTAGACATTGGTAGTTCATATTGTATGAAATAAATATGAATAAATTTTAAATTCTCTTGAAAATGGGCTAATAACCCGAAAACTAGTCGAGAATTTAAAGTTATTCAATCTAATCTGTGTTTTATTTGTTGATTTTTAATAATTTATTCATATTTATTTCATTCAGGAAATTAATTTCTCACGCTTGGTGAAGCATGTTTAAACAATTAGGTAAAATTATTGTGAAACAATCGACGTGTTTAATTTTTACCTAATTGTTCAGGAATAAGGCCCTTGTTGATGAAATCAAAGATTATCTGCTGTTATAATTGAGACTTTTATTTTCCTTAAAAAAAATGAATCCATCATTTCACTTGTTTTTTTTTTTTAATCATTTGTTTTGTGCGTGTAGGCTATGACCAGATACCAATAGACATGCAGGGTCTAGAGATCGGGTCGCACGGCGGCGGAAACGGCTCGACGTTCAGCGCCATCGACGCTATGGAAGTCGGCAGCGCGGAGCCCGACCTCAACTTCGACCACATCGACCAGCTGCCCCCGCCGCCGCAGGACAACAACCAGGTGGCCGCCTGGTACGACACCGACCTTTAAACGCCGAAACGACAAGAAAACGCTGATTTGCCAAAATCATTACATTTTTTTTTCTTCATAGAATTAATCGTTTGAGACAATTGCTGCTAGAGCAAATTATTGCATGCGAGGTGAATGTTCGTAAGGTTGAATATTGTGTACGCTCGCATTCGATAATTTGGTGTGATGGCTTACAAGGAAATTGATGAAACGAAAATCAATCCGGGGCGTTGAAATTGAAATTACTTACACTTATCTTGGAAAAAGTGTATAGGTTATTATTTAAAGCCCATTTAAAAACAAAAATTCAAAACGTTTTGCAATATTTCATATAGTTTTAAAATACTTATATACTTGTTTTTTTTAATATTATTATTATTTTTTCCCCTTTAATATTATTTCTTTTATCTAAGATAGTTGTTAGCTTATAAGACTGTTTATCATTTTATAAAACGCTATATATATTTTTTTCGTTTTCCCTTTTCAAATTTTTATCTTAATCATCCCCCCTCTCCCAAGCGGTGATTTTTATTTATATTCATATAATGGATTTAATTATTCATTAACATTGACAGTATTTTCAATCACACAAAACACATTGACATACACACACACGTATACATTTAAGGAACAAATATATATTGTACGAGAAGGAAATTACATGGATGTCGTAACGTCTTCTTCTGTTGCTTATATATAATTATTATATAAAAACAAAACATATATATGTAATTTTTTTTCTGATCTTAAGAACAACAGGGTAGATTTAAAAAAAAGAGGCACTGCCTGAAGTGTATTTATAGTAATGGAATAAACATTTCTCTTAGTAATTGATTACTTTTATTACATACCTATTCGAATTTGAATTGTTAAATGGTGATAAAACGAAGGAAACTTAACATTGTAATGAAAATATTCTAAATAATAATATTGGATTGTTCAGAAAGTAATTTTTTTGTAAAAATGAATCAAGACGAGAGGCTTCCGCTTCAAGTAGTTTTAAGGTAATCTGAGGTTTGTACATAAATAATTAATAGATATAGAAGACTATAATAGATATTAAGACCAAAACTGCGTTTAGTGCCTCTGGTTGTTATTTCAGATTTTGTTTAGAAAAAATGATCCAATTAATTTTTATTTACCTTAGTTTACAAACATGATAAACACGTGCTTCAACTGTTACTAACTTAGGCACGTGCAAATCACTAAAATCCCCCAAAACATAAATAAAAAATCTTTAGAAAAATGCGTACTATCTATATTACTACTCGGTGGGCTCTAATTAGTTAATTGACGTAAGGGGTGCAATTAAAATCCACAGATTAAAGTTAATTATGATTAACTTGCATCCGCGATCTCGTTGAAGACGGTACGTAAAAATTAATTAACAATTGTTTAACAACTAAGGGCTTACAGGGCAGAGCTGTACTGATGAGGCATGAAATCCCGAAATACGTGTCTACAGATAGCCTTGTAATTATTAATTGTTTGCTTTCATTAAATAATTTCGACTCAAACCGTTGCAATTCGCAGTAGCACTGCTATGCTACAAACAAATATCTATTGTGTAATGCAATGTCCGGCGGGGTATATGCTCGGGAAGTAGTTGTTTAAATAGATGTTTGTAAAACTTACAGTGTAAGTATTTTTTGCAGTTTGAAAAAAAGGGATTGATCTTTGTCAGAAAATTTCCTTGTTTAATTTCATTTTTATTTTTTATTACCCAAATTTTTCAGACACACACAGAAATTGTTTGTGGCAACTAAATATTAAATTAAAAAGTAATTTATTTTTCCAAATAAATCAACAAACTCGTCATAATAAAACACTAACGTTACAAACTATCAGGGCTTTAAAACCCCACCCAACGTTTTTTACGACTTAAGAAAAACACACCAGCAAGCGTTTTCTGTAAAATAACGTCAATTTTATCCAAGAATTAATCATAAGGAAGCTGCTGGCGGCAGAGTGACGGTCGCGTGTCCTGAGAGACAAATCGGAAGCGTTGACAATCCGCGAATCCATGAACCTAAAAGAAGAAAAAGCAGATGGCGCATTAAATAAATTAAGTCTTGGCAAAATAAATTATATCAGTATAAAACATAAATTGTAACAATAGCACAAATTAGGCATCTGTTGCTTAATTTCTACGTGGCATCGTCAACGAATTTAATATGACTTCTACAAAGTAGACAATTAAATATAAGCATAAATGAATTTCCATTTGGACAATGAGGAGTGATTCAAAAACGTTTGCAAGATTAAATTGAAGGTTAAAAATTAATAAAATACTTTGCTTGTAAAATACTTTTGTTGTGTTTTTTTTTTTATTCCGTAACTAGTTTCAACTTAGTACAGTATTATCAAATGGTTAATCTGTACTAAGTCGAAACAAGTAAAACAAGTAAATTGTTTCATTAATTTATTACCTTCATATTAATAATAAACATGTATTACAAAGTAATGGCTTTAACAATCAATTATGTAATATATAAAATAATTTAAAGAAAAAACACTTGGTATTGTTTCACAAATTAATTTGTGAAATAAATTATATCATTAATTTGTGATAAATTATATCAATTAATTTGTGAAACAATACCTAGTGTCTTTTTTAAACTATTTTACATAGTGTAATATGTTTCACCAAGTGCCAGATGAGAAATTAATTCAAGAAATTATGTAATATTCAAAATTATTCGAAGCAATGCTCTCCATTCATTATTAAATATTATTTTTTCAGGTAAGTGTAAAGTTTTACAACAGAAAGTGTTTTGTAAATAAAAAAATGAATTAGATTATAATGTCACTACAACTTGGAATTAGAAAAATAATACAAGGTGCAGATGCACAAAACGAAACATAGAAATTACTTATTTTTTAAGAATATTTTTTTTATATACCTAAATATCGTTAAATATTGTCGATTATATTGTAAAATTATCTTCCCTGGTTATTTTATAAAAATTTTATTCTACAAAGGAAAATAATATTCTAATATAAAAAAAAATCGACAATATTTAAGGACACTTTATTTCCAAACATTAAATATATTTACAAAACATATACTTATAAATATATATATATATATATATATATATATAAGTATAATTGTGTTTGACTCCGTGTTCGGAAATCTGCTATTCACAAGTTATTTATTTAAATTATATATATTTAAAAATCCTTTTTGATTAAACATTGAAAATCTAATTTGTTCATCTACACACAATATGACTTGATATCAAGTTTTTATTACGTCTGGTTACACAGAAGCATTCGACGCTGCTCAACGATCTCATATAGACCGTGGTGACGCCACCAATAATCAAAATTTGCGTCCCCAGACTGGCAGTGGTGTGGCCGTGTCTGGCTACTTCCATCTCGGCACATTCCTCCCAGATTTGCAGTTCCTTGTTCCAAATATCTATGCTCTTGAAGCTCACCGTGTTGTTCGTGCTGTTGGTGTTGTTTTTACCAGCACCGGCTATAACGTACAGATCGTCTGACATGATGAAGAAACTTGCAAAGCATCTGGGAACACGCAGTTTCGTTACTTCTGTCCACCTATGTGAAGCAAAAAAGAAACTAGCTCTTTGTCTCAAACTTTTCAACATACAGCGCCAACTTGACTTTTTTCTTAAATTAACTATTTGTTATGTAAAAATTAATCTTAAATAGCGTAAAAACACAAAAATATTTTAGTTTCACTATTATTTATTGTAGAAACACTGCTACAATTGTTTCGCCAACACAGATGATTAATTTTTATCTAATTGTGAATATGCAGTTTAATCAAGTGACAGCCTTAACCATTGAATTCTTAAATAGCGTGGTAATGTATTTTTTCTATCATACATACCAAATTATTTAAATGTCAATTTTGAAATGACATTTTAAAGAAAAACAACAAATTTGAATGGCCCATCTCAATCAATATGTCAATCAATTATATTACTACTCACTGATTATTCTCCAGATCGTAGCACTCAACGCTATCCGTTAACGGTTTCTGCGAAGACCCGCACATTCCACCCCCAATCCAAATCTTGTCTTCGAATTTGGTGCAGGCTATTCCCATTCGGGGACACCTCAGTGGGGCAACGAAATCCCACGTTCCCGATTCTGGATCGTATCTTTCCACCGTGTCCGTTACTCTGTGGAGATACATTTAAAAAAAATCAATTATAAACCTAAGATGATTCTGGGTGGTTATTCAAATATAATTAGTTATTCCAATCCATATTAATGGTTTTCACTTATTATTATTCATATAATTGGAAAGTTAGCACTGAGCGCCATCTGTGACATAATTATCGCCAACAATTTGTCTCTACTTATTATTTGAATTTCCTTAATTCATTAACGCCCACGGCGATTTTTTTAAATCAAGAAAATCTATTCATATAATAATAATAATAATCATCTTTATTACCCAACAGGAAATACATATTTTCCTAATTACAAGACAAAATAAAAACAGTCAGTTCAAATAATAACTAAAGAATAATTAAATAAAAATGATTTGAAAATAATAAATTATTTCCACATTTAGCTCTGTGACTATTGACTTACGTTACGTAAGTACGTTAAACAAATGCACATTAAAACAACTACTTCCCGGGCAAATACCCACGCCGGACATTGAATTACATAATGTACATAATATAAAGAATAATTGATTAGGTCGCCAGCTATGCTCAGCTCAAGTGGCGACATTTTTATAATTGCAATGTGTAAATACATCTGCAACTAAAAAAGTAGGCAATAATTCGATAATTTACTGTATTTTACAATTTCAAAAAAATTAAGTGTGATTCTCAATTTTTGTTTAAATTGTAAAATTCAATAAATTATGAAATTATTGTCCACTTTTTAAATTACAGATACATTTACACATTGCAATTAGAAAAATTTCACCACTTTTAAAGTTGCCCAATGTAAGAAAAAGTGTATACGTACTCGTGCACTATAAATCTGTAGTTAATTTTGTGAGTATTGCTTATACTAAAAAAATGTCATTGAATTTCGGTATTGTACCTGTAACTCTTATCCTGTCCACCAATTGCAAAGATGTAATTCCCGCAAACCACCAATCCGAAGTTCTTCCTCCGCACGTTTAAACTACCCTCCGTGAACCAAACCCTCCGCACCGGCTCCATACTCCAGACCGTGTCCACCACGACAAATTTTCCTTTTGAATCGTCCTCCCTGGGGTCGGCACCTCCTGAAAATCAATTTTTGATTACAAAGTGTTTCGATCGATGATTAAGGTTTTAAATTCAAATAGCTTCGATAAACCTCTTGTAGTCTAAATCGAGTAACTGGACGCTTACCGAAACACTCTGTAATCTAAATCGAGTAATTGAAAGCTTCCTGTGATCTAAATCGAATAATTGGAAGCTTATCGCTTTCTGCAATCTAAAATATGTAACTGGAGACTTTAAAACTTCCTGTGGACTAAATCTAGTAAGCATTCTGTGTAATCTAAACGGAGTAACTAGAAGCTTATCGAAGTTTTCTATAATCAGAATCGAATAACTAGAAGCTCATCGAATAATCTAAATCGAGTAATTCGAAGCTTATCAAAGCTTGGTATGAACTAAACCGAATAACTAGAATCTTGTTCAAGCTTCCTGTTATCTAAATCAAGTAACTGGAAACTTATCGAAGCTTCCTGTGATCTAAATCGAGTAATTGGAAGGCTATCAAAGCTTTCTATTATCTGAATCGAGTAACAAGAAGCTTATCGAAGGTTTCTGTAATCTAAATCCAGTAATTGAAAGCTTATCAAAGCTTCGTACGAACTAAATCGAGTAACTAGAAGTTTTTTCAAGCTTCCAGTGATCTGAATCAAGTAACTGGACGCTTATCGAAGCTTTCTGTGATCTAAATCGAGTAATTGAAAGCTTATCAAAGCTTCGTACGAACTAAATCGAGTAACTAGAAGCTTTTTCAAGCTTCCAGTGATCTGAATCAAGTAACTGGATGCTTATCGAAGCTTTCTGTGATCTAAATCGAGTAATTGAAAGCTTATCAAAGCTTCGTACGAACTAAATCGAGTAACTAGAAGCTTTTTCAAGCTTCCAGTGATCTGAATCAAGTAACTGGATGCTTATCGAAGCTTTCTGTGATCTAAATCGAGTAACTGAAAGCTAATCGAAGCTTCCTGTAGTCTAAATCGAGTAATTGGAAGCTTGTCAAAGCTTCGTATGAACTAAATCGAGTAACTAGAAGCTTATCGAAGATTCCTGTGATCTAAATCGAGTAATTGAAAGCTTATCAAAGATTCGCACGAAATAAATCGAGTAACTAGAAGCTTGTTCAAGCTTCCTGTGATCTGAATCAAGTAACTGGAAGCTTATCGAAGCTTCCTGTGATTTAAATCGAATAACGGAAAGTTAATCGAAGCTTCCTATATTCTAAATCTAGTAAATGAAAGCATATTCAAGCTTCCTGTAATATAAATCGTGTAATTTGAGGCTTTTAGTAGCTTCCTGTGATCCAATTCAAGTAACAGGAAGATAATCTATGCGGACTAGATAGAGTAACTGGAGGCTTATAGTAGCTTCCTATGATTTAGATCAAGTAATTGGAAACTAATCGATGCTTGCTGTGATCTAAATGGAGTAACTATATCCTTATCGCTTTCTGTAATCTAAAATGCGCAACTGGAGGCTTAAAAAGCTTCTTGTGGTTTAAATTAAGTAACTGGGAAGCCTATCAAAGCTTCCTCTGATCTAAATCGAGTAATTGAAAGGTTATCAAAGCTTCTTATGATCTAAATCGTGTAATTAGAAGCTTGCCCAAGCTTCCTGTGATCTAAATTGAGTAACTGGAAGCTAATCGAAGCCTCCTGTCATATAAATCGAGTAACTGGAAGTTAATCAAAGCTTCCTGTGATCTAAATCGAGTAACTGAAAGCTAAAGCTTGTCGCGCTACACTCTTGATGGAACCGGATATTATAATTTCGTGAAGAAAAACTTGTTATGATCCATTATTTTATTTGCAGTTTCCTGACACGTGTTTCGATCTTTACAGATCATTATCAATTCGAGTAACTGGAAGCTTATCGAAACTTTTTATATTCGAAATCTGGAAGTTTATAGAAACTTCCTATGATCTAAATCGAGTAACGGCAGACTTACTAAAGCTCATTAATCTAAATTTGATTATTAATTAAACGTCATAAGCTCAACGAAAAAGTGCATATGCATACTGAGGCTTTTCTGATTGTTGAACCAATGAAGAATTGTCGAAGAAGAATATTTACTTCTTTGTACAGGTTTTAAGAATTAAAAAAAAGTTTTAAATTACCCACAACGTAAATCCTGCCGAGGAAATAAACGGCGTTGTGGTGTGTTCTGGGCGCGGGAAGGTCTCCGACGTATTCCCAGTTGTTTTCGTGAGGGACGAATCTGTAAATGTCTTTGCCGGTGTTTTTACCGACGCCCGTTTGATAGTGCACGTTGATTCCGCCCAGGACGATCACGCTGTCGTGTTCGAGGTAGTAAAGTGAGGTGTCTGTGATGAATTTTCTTGGATTGCTTTGGGTCGACGCTGCATTAACGTGATTGCTAAAAAATAAATAAAAAAATGAATAATTTGCATACGTTGTTGAAACGTGTATATTTCCCAGGGGGGGTCGGATAATATTTGAAATTGGGAAACACAGCTATAGTTGTCCACTTGAGCACTGGAGGCGCTGAAGTCTCAAGTGGAAAATTGAAAATACTTTATTTTTGGGTTTTTACAATGATTTATTTATTATTGGTGACTTTTGTCGCCCTATAAGGTATATTTCTTAAACATTTATACTTTTAATTGATCATTATAGATGTTCTAAATAAGGATCAGTTTCCCATATTTAAATTTGATTGATGTAAATCATATGAATTGTTTTTGACAGTTTTTTTTATTCGTCAGAAGTCTCTTCACTTTTTCTTATAAAACTACAACTGGTAAGTTATTATTTGTAGTTTAAAATACGTTTGCTTATTAATTTCTATGAATTGTATATTTTTGAAAGAATATACATAACTTAAAATTATGAATCATTTTTTATTATATAGAGTATGCTTTTTACAATATTTTCTATCAGAAAAAAATGTATTTAACATAAACGTTTTTGAAGTAATATTTATATCCATATTTTTCTAGATTCTTTAAGGAAAGGAGTTCATAAAATTATCCAGCTGAGAGATGTCAATTAATTTAAATTATAACTGTTGTTAATATGTTTTAATTAATATATGAATGTAATAACAAGTTAAATGATACTTTTATAAGTTTAATATATTTTACTTAAAAATCTTATTGTTTTTATATGTAATTTTTTCAGATAATTTTATTAATTGCAATTTCTTATTTGCATGATATACTGATATTTTTTTTCTGTAAAATAGCACATTTATAAAAAAAAAATTTATATCAATAATTTGAAGTAAAATAGTGAACAAAAAATTATAAATAAAAAAATGTTCAAAAATCCCGCCATTAGTTATATTATAGTGTGTATATGAACCTAACCTCAAAAATCTTATAAAGGTTTGAAACTTGGGAAATATCATCTCTATGATATTTCCTTAACTAAATGGCATAGACTGACGTTTATTATGGTTGCAAAAGGATGGCATAATATGCCATACAGCGTATGATCTTGTATGACTAAATTTCGTTGATCGAAAATTAACGTGTGATAAAAAAATGGAATAATTTGAAAGCGTTCTTGAAGCGTGTATATCTTCATAATTAATTTTCATGGTATCAATAAGATGGCGCAACATGCATATGACCTTGGATGATGATTTCCTTGACTAAAAATTAGCGTTTGATAAAAAAAAAAGTTGAATAATCTGCAGGCGTTGTTGTAGTATTCACTTTCCATGATTAAATGCCATAGACTGACGTTTCTTGTGTTTACAATAGGATTACGGCGTAACGGTTTCGTTGACCAAAAATTGGCGTTTGACAAAAAAAGGTTGAATAATTTGAAAGCGTTGTTGAAGTGTGCGTTGTTTAATCTTTCCATGATTAAATGGCATTGACTAACGTTTATTTGGTTCCAATAGAATGGCGTAACGTGTCATACAGTGTATGATCTTGCATGATGGTTTCATCGACCGAACGAAAATTGGCGTTTGATAAAAAAAAGTTGAATAATTTGAAAGCGTCGTTGAAGTGTGTATCTTTCCATGATTAAATTGAATAGACTGATGTTTATTGTGGTTCCAATAGGATGGCGCAATATGCCATACAACGTATGTCCTTGTATGACGGTTTCTTTGATCGAAAATTAGCGGTTGATAAAAAAAATAGTTTAATAATTTGATAGCGTTGTTGAAGTGTGTATCATGTAAAATCATAAAATGGCATAACTGACGTTTTAAGATGTGAAAGATGTGCAAAGCCAACTTCACTCCTATTCGAGAAATGACAAAAACAAAATGTGTCGTCCCTATTGAAAAAAAAAAAAATTAAAAATCCTTTACTCGAAACGGGAATAATTTATTCTCGTTTCTTGTAAAGGATTTTTACTTTTACCAGAAACGAGAAACGTTAATAGTAAAATTATTCCCGTTTGTGGTAAAGTAATAAATTTGAATAATTTCACCTTTTTGCGCTTAAATCTTCATCCTTCTTCAAACTCCTCTGTTGTTTGATTTCAAACTGTTTCGGAATCGAAACCCTCATCACCGTGTGCTCTTGCTTGGGAACCTGGTTCGTTTTTTTCTCCTCGTGACTAAAATTCGTGAGTCGCGATATCTGTCTCTTGGGCCCGTCAAAGAACTTCTTCATGAAATTCGTACCGACGGCCAAATTCCTCCGGCGGCGAAGTCTCGCGCCCAAACCGACGACCTGCCGCCGAAATTTGTAGCTCAGATAAGCCCTCTCGATCACGAACACCGCCCATTTCTGCACGTTCTTACAACCGCGATGCTGACATTTTTTAACCTAAAAAAAATCAACAATAATAAACAATCTTTATTTTATAGTTTCCCATTACTTACAGATATACAAATATATATTCTAAATAAAAAAATAAAAATACAAAAGCAATCTAAACATAATACGAAAATTAGTAAACAATTAAGGAAACTTTTTTTTTCCTTTGACTTAGGTTTTTACTATTTAAAAATATTAGTGTTTTATTTCTATCTAACAAATAATAGTTTCATCAATTCAATATTCCACCAAACAATCACAATCGAAGTATTAATGGTAAAATATTGAATTGTTGAGGTTATTAATTGTTGAAACTTTAATAATAATAATAATATTTATTGCCCAATAGCAAACAAATATTTCGCAATTACAGGACAATATACAAGATTTTAACAATAATTGAAATACATTTGAAATTTTAAATATTGTTATAGTACAATAAACAATATTTGAAATTTAAATAAACTAAGTTTTTTTTATTAAAGTGATGCAACATGAATGATTAGACGATTAATATTGTCTAATTATCTAAATATGAATAATTAGAATATATTATCTAATCGTTCATATTTCGTTTCAGATTTAACAACAATGATGATTAGACAATGTGTACAGGTACAAAAATGTAAACGATATCGTTTTATTTAATAAAATCTTGAGCCAGAATTCATCTAGCGTATGGATAACCTGATTCTTCGAACCTCATCAGACTAGTGTGTTCCATATGCAATGCCTTGATGAAGGCGGCTGAACGAATCTTGTTTTCATAAATAAGACAAGTTCGCCTTCCTTCAGTGGACGAAACAACGATTCTCTGTTGTCTACCTTGTAGACTAGAATCGTTGATCGTTTATTAAAAAAAATGTTTGACGATGTCACATGAAATTAGGCGAAAGATGGCTCTTGTGTCGTTTTTCATTTATTATGATTGATATCGTTTTAGTAAATTAAAGAATGCATTTATATAAACATTAAGGTAAAAGTTTTACAGTGTAAGTGTTACATTGTAACAGAAAGCAAAATTAACAACCGGTGAAACTTCTACCTTAATGTTCGAGACAAAATACCACTTACATTGCAAAACTTACCCAGAATTTTACTCAACAATCTCAGTGGTGGAATATTGTGATTATTAGATTATTACTAAAAGAAGACATGATTAGAGGGACGATCACACAATTATTAATTTATACTCACCTTTCTTTTTTAACATGAAATGACATATTAATAATAATTCAATTAATTACAACGATATATTGAATGGAATAAAGAGATTTTTGAAAATAATTAATTAACAGAATTGAATTAATTTAATTTAATAAAATGTTCAGCCAGCATTCATCCAATTAGACGAAAGATGGCGCTTGCGTCGTCTTTCATTTATTATAATAAATTTAATTAATGAAAATACTTTCAACTTTGTATAATAATATAAATAGAGTAGGCAGAAAGACCGATGGTCGATTGCCATTTTCTGAAGTTTAACTAAATGTTAAAGCTTGTAATTTTGTAAATATTGTGATTTAATTTAATATTTCTCAGAAATAGATTTTCTATATATACAGAGAGGTTTTTTTTTATCAGTATACATTAGGGGAAGTGTATACCTTCAAAAAACGCGAGTCAAACGCATTCAACCGATTAATGTGTGTATGTTTAGTTGAATATTTGGCGTTTGGCATATGTGGGTTCAGTTGGGTGTTATAGGCAACTAAACACATTTACATTAATGCATTTGACTCGCGTATTTTACAGGTATACATAGGGGAAATGTATAGTGATAAAAAAGCTCTCTGTATATATATATATATAAATAGAGTATATATTCACTTGATCACCGTTATTTAAAAAAAAATATGTTTGAGTTAAAGCTATATTGAAAAAAGAAAGAAACAACAATCAAGTAATTTCGACAATAATGCAGACATTTGTATTTCATTATGCATTACATCTATGACATGAATTTCTCCAACAAACAAAAAATATATGTATATAGGAAGCACAATCCGACCCTCAGGAATAGTAACAGCCAAACGCTCCAGAAGAAAAATTAGAAAAAAACCCTAAACTAAGTGAGATTGTTGACCTTCTTGGGCGCGGCCCCACATACCGTGTTTTTCCTCGTCGACAGGAATTCATCGAGCGTCGGCATTTTGACGGTGTTGGTGCGCTCGTTCGAATTTTTCGACGTCAGCCTGTTGTCGCCGCCCTTCCCCAGTTTCTTTTCTCTGGGCTTCGACTTTTCGATCATCTGACTCCGCCTGTATTGGTCTAGATATATCAGGAATTCGCGGTAGGTGAAGTAGGTCTTCTCCGTTCCGCTCCAGTTCCTCGCCGAGGGTTCTTTCAAGGCCAGAATGGAGTTCCAGTGTTGGTAGTCGTCGTTTTCTTGGCCGTACCAGTATTTTATTATCACAAATCTAAAATGAAAATTTAAAAAGTAATAGGAATAAAAAAAGAAAATTCTTCCACCGCTTATTAACCTCAGATTTCTCAAAGATGTCTCAAGAAGTAATTACATTTTGATACTCTAGCTCATTAAATATTATTAATTATTTGAAAATATTTTAAATTGGATCAAAAATTGTCTGAATAAAGTTGCTATATATACAGGGTGGGCCACGAATAACGGCTATTAAAAGTTTTCAGTGTTTCTAACTGCAGAAAATTTTGAAAAAAATCTCCATATCACGATTGAATGCGACTACCTCATAGAAAATATTTTTACTTTCTTTCACTTCCGGTTAAACCGGAAATTGCTACCATTTTTTTTATTTTAAATGGAACACCCTATAATTTAATTTTCTCGAGTCATGTCTGTACTAAGATGACACGCGTGACTTGTCAACATGACAACCAGTACTATACGCGTGCGCGTGTGATTTTAGTTAAGATTCTCCGTTGAATTGCCTCACCACTCATATCGATTTATGTCTACATAACTTTTACAGTTTTTGATATAAAAAAATATTTTTCAAATTTTAACCTCAAATTGACAGTTGTGTTAGTAGTCTGTCTGGGCTATCGACCAATAGTATTTTTTCAATTTTATAAAAAAATCCATGTTATGAAATCCGTCTTTTGTTTTATGTTTATCATCACAATATTTCGAAAAATAAGAAAAAAATATTTACGCTAAACCATCATCGATCATTTTGCAAATTTCCGGATCCTTGGCTAAATCCCTGAATTCCGGATTATCCGGATTCCTCTTGATGTCAACCAGCTGCCAGGGCGCCAAATTTCCAAATCGGACGCAGCTCAAAACGGACGTCTTGTACTTATCGCGGTTGTCCCAGTCGTGTTTCAACCAACGCACAGCCGACATGAACACCTCCATTTCACTAAACAAAGAATTATTTTAAAATTAGAATGACGCTGAATTAATCTAATTTATCAATTAAAAAAATAAAAATAAAGCTGAACTATACTGACGAGGGATAAATCGAGAAACACGTGTCTGTAAATTGACTTATATAACGTAGCGTAATAAATTAAAGACGACGCAAGCGCCACCTTTTGCCTAATTTCAAGTGGCATCATCAACGATTTGGGTCTACAATGTACATAACAGAGAATCATTGTTTCGACCACTAAGGGAAGGCGAACTTGTCCTGTTTAAGCAAATAAGGAAAACGAAATTCACATTTGGTGACTGAACGTTTCATTAAATGTAAATTACGTAGCGTGTTTTATAGTTTTTGTATCGAGCGTATAACAAAAATCGACGACGAAGTTGGCGTTGGAAGTCTCGAGTCATGTCTGTACTAAGATCGCACGCGTAACTTGTCAACATGACAACTAGTACTTTACGCGTGCGCGTGTGATTTTAGTTCAGACATGACTTTTGATTTCCAATGCCAACTTCGTCGTCAATTTTTGTTATACGCTCGATATTAAATATTTTAGAATCAAGAAATATTCATTATGTAGTTTAGTGTCTGGCGGGGTATTTTCTCGAGAAGTAGTTGTATACTTAAAAAAGCAGTATTGATGTTTTTTTTTTAATAAAAAAATATGAATTAATCAATCGAGTAAATTAATTATTTTCATTTGATTTTTATTAGAAGTACAATGGCGGCCGACGAAATGTGAACGATGTTTATTAGCTATGTGAATATGACTTTTAATCAGGAGCGTCGCGTTTGTGCGAAAACAAACATTTGATTGACAGATTTATAAAAGTCATCCAAAAATATGCCTAGACATCTATCTTTAGACGAGAAAAGCAGGGCAATAGCTAAACTAGAATAAAACTGGTCTCTTAGCCGAGTGGCTGCTGATTTGAATGTAAGCAAAACCTGCATACATAATTTGAAAAGGCGATTTGAAATAAGGCAAGATTTAAGAAGGCCACCCCGAATTGGAATAGGAAGGGTATCTAATGAAGAACAGGATGTTGCATTGGTGAATCATCTCAGAGAAAATCCATTTGATAGTGCCTTAGATGCTCGAGAAGTAACGGGTTTTGCGGGGTCTACTAGAACTGCTCGGAGACGTATTAAAGCTGCAGGTCTACAAAATTTTCAAACAGCCAAGAAAGTTTTTTTCTCTCAGAAAACAATAAACAACGAAGATTGGAGTTTGCCAATGAAGTTGTGTATCGTGGGGATGATTTTTAGAACTCGGTCGTCTTTTCTGACGAAAAAGTATTTCAATCATGTAGTAATGGGAGCCTACGAGTTTACAGACCAATAAACCAAAGGTATGAAGAAGGATTCACCCATCCAATAACTAATAGTGGTCGTTTTTCTGTTAATTTTTGGGCTTGGGTCAGTGTAAACGGACCCGGAATAATTTGGAAAATAGATGGCCATTTAAATGCTATTAAATACAGGGATATTTTAGAATATGTAAGGTAGCCTTCAGTAACATGCATGCGAACATGACCTATTGCTAGGCCATGTCCCTCTCCGGCCTTATACCTTTCGGTGTTGACCATATGGAGAACCGCAATAGTTGCGCATCGACATCATATCATCGAAACCACTGCCCGTCAGAGGCCAACCCACATGTGGACCGGGAGGGCGATAGACACCCTCGGGCTTTTAACGGCCCACCCCTGACTCCTCATTTAGTCGTGACAAGCACGAGTCGACCCTGCCGTATGCAGTTAGCCCTATCCACGATAGGGACACAGGGGTGCCACGGGTAGGCCTGCAATTCCGACTTGGGTATCTGCCCCGTTCAGACATCCATGCTCTAGAGCACGGTAGACCCCGCAGCTTGGCGGAGACAAGCTTTTTGTGCGGGCCCCCTAGCCTTCAGTAACACAAACATTTCCGGAAAGTTTCATATTTCAACAGGACAATAGTCCTATCCATACAGCAAGAATTGTGACTCAGTGGCTAAATGACCACCGCATCCAAGTATTGCCTTGGCCTGCGAAGAGCCCTGATCTCAATCCAATTGAGAATGTTTGGGGATACCTACAAAAAAAGATTTACTCAAGAGATTTTAGACCTAAGAATGCAGATGAACTTCACGAAATTGTTGAAAATGCATGGGAGGATTTGGCTGACAACTACAATATGAGGAATCTAGTTTCATCCATGAGTACACGTTTGGCAAAAGTTATCACAGCAAATGGTGGTTCTACAAAATATTAATTTCATAATTTCTACTTGTATTAAGAATAAATATGTTTAGCATTGTAATTAGCAATTGAATAATAGTCCTTTAAAACCTAAGTTACGCCACTGTTAAGAGTTCTGATAAATTTGTACAAAATTAGACAATTTCTCTATGATAACAAAATACCGTTCACATTTCTTCGGCCGCCATTGTACACGTTGTAAATACTACATACCAATTCACGCAAATATAATTCGACTGTAAAAAGTTCTGCACGTCCTCCAAATCCAGCTCCAACCAATCCTGCGAGCTGACCAGCATCAGGAAGAACTTTTCGATTCGCGGCAGCATCAGCTCCCTGACTTCCGGCAGGTTTTTCTCTTTCGCGTCGATATAAAGCAAAAACGCCGTGTCTTCTGAAAAAACGTCGGGGTTGTCGATGAAGGCCCAGCATTGCTCCACTAGATCCTTGATTTTTAGGTATTTGGCAGCGTTGAAGATGTCCAAAACGTTTTCCCTGTTCAGTTCCCTGTAGGAGGGATCGCCGGTGATCATCCATTCGTAGATGAAAGCAAACGATGCGGGACTACATTTATCCTGGTGAAAGTGTTGGAATAAGGTGTTATTGAATGAATGGATTTGAAATTTTTAAGACGCTTCGACAACATTGGTTATTTGTGCCGTAAGGTGTTATTAATATAGTAAATCCAAGAATATGGATTTTATGATATGGGATGGAAGGAAATGTTCTTAGAAATGCCATAATAAACAGAAGTGGTATCACAAAATAGAAAGACTATTATTCCTTACTTCACTTTTTATTTTTATGTTAGATGTATATTTCGAGACACCAAGTGCTCATTTTTAATAACAAACTTGGTGTCTCGAAATGTACATCTAACATAAAAATAAAAAGTGAAGTAAGGAACAACAGTCTTTCTATTTTGTGATCAATAACTTCACGTAAACTCGAAAATATACAGAAGTGGTATTTTTTCCACTATTTAGAATATCGTAATAATCATCCTCTTTTATTTCATCGTTAAGCTTTTGTGAGGTTTGGGAATTTTCAAAGGATACCTACAATATATTGATTTTATTTTGAAATTCTTAGTCATATCCGTCACTTTCTATCATACGGTAGGTTAATCTGAAATTTTTAATTAATTTATCATTTCTTTGTGAAACATTTTTATGTAATAATTAGGATGTATTTTAATTAAGACACTTGGTTATTCGTTTCACTATTACTATTACTCGTATTGAAACGAATAACCAAGTGTCATAATTAAAATACATCCTAATTATTAGTCTGAAATTTTCTGCAAAAATTTCTACAATTATTCTTTTTAAATGTTATTTTCGTATTATACGACAATTGTATTTCATCAGAGATGTTTCTTTTAATAATAATAATAATTTCTTTCCAAACAGGAAACAGTAGCCCAATTAAAGGATAATACAAAATTATTTTACATTATAATAATAGCAAGACAAACAAGATTTTTTTCCACTTTATATTTAATTTAAATTATACATCAATGTTGAAAAGTGGAATTTCTGCAATTCATTGACATAAAGTATAATTTAAAAGGAATATAAATTTAATTTAATTTTTATTTATATATAAATAGAAAGGATTATTCATTCACTTGGTCATAACTATTTAAATAAATTAAATAAAAATTATTTGAAAATAATTAATAAATTATTTCCAAATTTAGCGGGTATTGGTCCGGGAAGTGGTTGTTTTAATGTGCATTTGTTTAAAGTAGCTCTGTGACATTTTGACTTACATTACGAAGTCAAAATTTTATAGAGCTAAATGTGGAAATAATTTATTAATTATTATATATATATATATATATATATATACAGGGTGTCCCATTTTAATCTTTCAGGTGGAATATATCGAGACAAGTGCGCCCAATCGAAAAAGTTGTCTAATGCAAAGTTTAGTGGTTTGCAGGGGGACATTAGATTCTGTTATCAATTTCACCCCTCACCCCCCAGGGGGGTGAATAACAGGGGTAACTTCTGAATCTTAAATGGGAACCCCCATTTTTTATTGCAAATTCGGAAAGTGTGAAAAAAACTAAGTAGGTTTTACTCAGAAACTTTTTTTGTATGGGCAACAGGTGGCGCTGTAATCGTCAATATTAGATTATTTTACACTTAATCTAGAATTGATATAAAAATGCCACCTAATGATAGGTCGATAGCCCATGACAGATTACTAACCCATCAATATATATTTTAAATATAAATATTTGTAAATAATTGTAAAAATTGCTGTCTGAATAAAGATGTTTGTTTTTTTTTTTTAGCAACAAAATATTTTTATTGTTGTAATTATTTACCGATGGAAGCTCGACTTTCTTGACAGCAACATAAGTGTGGAACACCTCTGAGTAGCACTGCAGCACCAACAAATGACAGTTGAACTCCTCGTTGTCGATGTACACCTTGCAATCGGCGTTCGTGAAATTGGTGATCCTCGCGTATAATTCCAAATAGAGGTTCTTCTTTTCCGGCAGCGTCACCTCCGACCAGTCGATCGCATCGGTGGCGGTGTAGCCCAAACGGTTCAAATTGAGTTCCGGGTCTAAAATTTCATGCGTAGCCTTTCCTTCGTATTCCGAAGACTCTTTCTCTTTGCGAATAGGCGCGTCGGCTAAACGGGAAGCTAGTATCGTTCCCAAACTCGAACCCAACCCCTATAAATAAAAAAATAATGAATGGAAATAATTGATATATGAAATAAATATGAATAAATTCAACCAATAAAACACAGATTATATTGAATAACTTTAAATTCTTGACTAGATTCGGGTTATTATAATTTTAATTATACAGTGCATTTTTTTTATCTAGGCCTTATAGGGATTTACATAGGAAAATCTTTTCGTCGTGTTAATGGTTTTTCTATGGTATGGATTTTGATCAAATTAAACACACATTTAATTTAGAGTAATATGTACAAAATTCAGTAGTTTTTAAACTATTTTAAATGCGTTTTATGTTTTTAAAATTGATTTTAAATGATAATAATTTTGAATATTTTTTTAAATAGTAGGCTTAGTTCACTGACATCAATCGTAATTGTCAAAGTGTTTCAATTTATTGTACTCCTTTTATTGAAAGAATGTCGGTTTATACCACCCAAGAAAAGGTTAAAATGGTGTTGGAATACATAAAAAGGCTATCAAGTAGACAAGTGCGTGATCATTTCTTTGACAACTTCAGTAGATGTCAGAGAACGAAGCCTATTAATTAAGAAAATATTTAAAATTAACATTATTTTAAATCACTATTTAAAACATTAAATGCATTTAAAATAATTTAAAAACTGCTGAACTTTGCATAAATTACTCTAATTTAAATGTGTGTTTAATTTGATCAAAATCCATACCATAGAAAAACCATTAACACGACGAAAAGATTTTCCTATGTAAATCCCTATGAGGCCTGGATAAAAAAAAATGCACTGTATAATATCTAAATGGGCTTTTCAAGAGAATTTAAAATTTGTTTTATTAAAATTTCTATGGATATTTACATGAATAGATATATTGATTTTTTAAATTTTAATTTATTCAAATTTATTTCAAACAATTCAAACAATATGAACTACCAATGTCTAAATATTAAGAGGGCTGTATGTATGTGGGCGCTTATGGAGAATTCAATCTAAATTGTTAACCCAAATTAAAAGTAAATTATTCAATTTTTTTAAAATTATTTTCGCATAAGGAGATATTTCATGATTATAAAACGTTACCCATTAATTATATTATAATTGATAAATGTTTTTGTGTTCCGTGAAGTGTATATTCAAGAATAATTAACACTTTAAAGTGTGATGAAAGGATACAACAGTGTTAATTATTAATTCAATGATATTGAGTTTTACTTAAAAAAAAAACTTTCGTTTTCATAAAGTACGAGAATTAATGTGTACAATATTTTAAGGATTTAGAATGGCAATCATTCTGCTACAGCAAATAAATTAGTTTTAAATTATAAAAATGAAAGATTGATCTTAATACAAGGAAGAAAATAATTTCTTATTAGATCAAATAACTTTACAATATGTAAGATATTTGTTGGTGAGTACGTGAAGTTTCTTGATATAATGTAGTAGTATTTTATTCCTTTCTTCACTTTTTTTATTTTTATTACTATATGTACATTTCAAGCACAATTCCACACAACGTGCTCTTTTTCAATAGTTTGAAATTTTACGTAAAACTATTGAAAAAGAGCACGTTGTGCTTGAAATGTACATATAGTAATAAAAATAAAAAAGTGAAGAAAGGAATTAAAACAATATGTATTGAAAATCTATGAATTGAAGAAATTTTCAATGTACAACATTGAGATATAATTTTAAATTAATTAATTAAATATAAGTGGACAAAGAACATCTCCGATGGGATTTGATATCACCTGTCTCTGTGGTGTAGTTAGCAACGTACTTGGCTAGAAATCGAGAGACATGAGTTCTAATCCCATCCGAGATGTTTATTTTCCACTTATATTTAATTAATTTAAAATTATATCTCAAAGTTGTACATTAAAAATTTTTTCAATTCATAAATATAAATATAATTTAAAAGGAATATAAATTTAATTAATTTATTGAATAGTTAATAAAATAAGCTATGAAAATGCTCATCTTTATTATATCCTGATAAATTAACACGCATGTTAATGTGCCATATTAGGCTTTGAGAGTTATGATATATGGCAATACCGGGTAGTCATATATCTTGACTTTTATTTTTGTTTGCTGTAATATTTTTATTTTTGTTTTTTTTTTTGTTTGCTGCAATATTTTTACAGCAAACAAAAATAAATTGTGTTTTTTTTATGTAAAATCAATTAATAATAATAAATGATAATAAAATTAAGTACCTGTTGAACGATTGCATTAATTTTATTGTAATCGCCGTCTTTGTTATTCATGTTTTCAGCCCTTGAGTCGTTAATGTTAACTTGTGTATTCTCCGGATCCGCAACTAGGACGCTGATATTATTCGTTTCGTAAACCACCTGTAAAATACGAATGGTAACAACAAAACTTGAAGTATTTTGTTATTGGTCGCGTTCAGCAAACTTCTGAAGTTTATTATGAGTTTTCACGACCGGTTAGTCCCACCGGAGGGGTTTACTAAACGCAACCATTGCGTTTAATTTAAGTTTAAACAACTTCAAAGTAGTTTTTGTTATTGGAAAAAGTGAGGTTAAAACAATCGACCTGATCTGATGTTATTTTCAAATTCCCACTCGACGTAGACTTGAAAGGAAATCCGGCGTCCTTATTATCCTGAATCGTATCCGGTTTCGAACTACAACACAAACAAATTTTATAAATTTTACAAGGCATTCATATAGATTTTATTAGTGATGGTCAAAGTCGATCTTTCATTACTGCTAAATTAAGTATATTATAATTTTACGAATTTTATTTATTACAAAAATATCAAGAATAACTTCCCATTTATTTATAAACATAAATTTTAAATCACTTTTTCGTTTTAAATACTCAAAATGAAACATTTAGTAATACTCGATTACTAATATTATTCGATTTTGCCCAACACTAGATTTTATTAATAAATTTAATAAAGTATTATATTCAATGTAATAAAATCCTCTCTGCATGTTTAGTATAGGTAGATTTCTTAACGAAATAAGCGAACAAAACAATTCTATAATTTGATGAATCGAATGGATTGTAATTATGTATGAACCTAAAAATCAACATTTATATTTTTGGTTATTATCCAACTAACCATTGACAGATGACACGCTCTGTGGTTTCGTTAACTTGCAGTCTCCTGAGGCTCCGCCTTTGGTAGGGTGTCCTCAAAAATTCGTCCCGTTGCTGCTCGACGACCCTCGACCTCCGCACGAGACTCTCCTCGCTCAAACAACGGCCCTTTTGATTCGCGAAGATGCACACAACGCTCTCCGATCGTCTTTCCGCTTGACATTCGGTATCTTAAGAATTGAAGAAATGATTACAAATATTTTATATATTTGATTAATTTCTCACTTTTAACACTTTTCGAAGGTTACATAATTATTCTGTATTTTTAACCTACAAATAGTTTATTCAAAATCGTATAATTGAAATCGATGGTTGAGGTTTTTTACTTAATGAAACTCGGTATTGTGTTATTTGATTTGCGGTGCTGTAGTGGCACTTCCACCTAAAGATCTTTTAATAATAATAATTTATCTCTCAACAAGCAGAGCCTAATTACAGAGAAATATACAATATATGCGTTCCAGTACACATCGAACATAGGAAAATTTACATCGAGTACATTCTAGTATGCTCGGTGTTACATAAAACTCTCTGTATATGTATAAACTAAAGTAAATATAGTTGTACAGTGTGAGTACAGGTATATAATGAATTCAGAATACACATTCGCTAATGTCAAATTGTTTTATACAGGGTGTAAAAATGTCGACAAAACATTGGATTTCATGATAATTCCGTATTATTTTATATAATAGAGAAAACATGTAGTGAGAAGTACGTGGCGTTGCATAATTAAATGTTAGCTTATATCTAGAGAATAGTCTGGGCACATTAAAATCGATGTTACATAACAATTCAGAATTATCAGTAAAATTATGATTTAATTTATATAAATCAACTAGAATTCTAAATAAAATAACAGTTTTTTTTTTAAGTTTCACAAAATTTATTCCAGAGACACTGTTCTGTTGTTTCGCATATTGTAGCAGTATGTAGAAACTTAAAAAAAAAAACTGTTGTTTCATTTACAAATAGTGCCTTATATTATAATTGTATCCCTTTATAAAATCATATTCGTTTATATTTTTTTAAGAATTAATTACGTAGCGCCGTAGCACTTAAACCATATTGTAATATTTAATTCAGTGAATTAAAAATTTCTGTTATACACTCAATTAAGATAGTTTTTAAATTTCATGTTTTGTTTTCTACATTTTTTTTATTCAAAAATTTTTGCATTATACAATGTTATTGTTATGCAACAGCAAATGTCCATTTCTTAAAGTACTTATGTAACATAAGTCAAAATGTCACAATAGCTAAAGAGGAGATAATTTTAATAAATTAAAGACGACGCAAGCGCCACCTTTTGCCTAATTTCAAGTGGCATCGTTAACGATTTGGGTCTAGAAGGTAGACGACCGAGAATCATTGTTTCGTTCACTAAAGGAAGGCGAACTTGTCCTGATGAAGCAAACAAGGAAAACGAAATTCACATTTAATGAAACGTTCAGCCACCATTCATCTACGCTAGATGAATGGTGGCTGAACGTTTCATTAAAAGGAGATAATTTATTAATTATTTTTAAATTCTTTTTATTTAATTCAATTATTATATAATAATTAATTTCGTAAACTTGAGAATCAATTTTACACTCAGCGATCTTAAAAACTGTAGCGATTTCTGGTATACATACATCACTGTAGCACTTTATACAGCGATATTGTTTTCTCTCCTTCACAACATGTTTTATGGCTTGATAAAGTGCTGCGGTGTTGTATGTGTAGCAGAAATCGATGCAATGTTTAAATTCGCTCAATGGAATCTTTGCAATAACAACGTTAATTATTAAATCAATACAATTAATCGAAACAATCGAAAATAAGTCATAGGTAATTAAAATGCAATTCAATATTGTAAGCAAGGGAAAGAGCAGCAATCGTCATGAACCTATTTAAATAAATAATGTGTCTTTCTGTTGTGTGTAGCGCTTACTAAAAGTAACGTTATTTATTAAGCGATTTTGATAATTTTTACTTTCTCCGGACCCGTCCAAGGGAAAGTATTGTGAAACCGCCAATTTCAATAAATATGCACGTTTTGAGGTACCCTGAGTCCATTCCATCGAGTTTTGAAAAATGTCTGTGTGTGTGTCTGTGTGTTTCCGCGACAGCGCATAAACGGCTAAATGGATTAAGCCCAAACTTTATATCTAAGCTTTATATAACAGTGGAATGATCTGAAAATCTTTTGGTTAGAATCAAAACTCATTAAGTGTAACTTTACTCTTAGAAATTTTTCATTTTTTAATTCGGATAGAAAAATGTTTCAAATAAAAGTTTTAGATCTTGGAAAATAAATAATTTCTGTTATAAATAGGTAGTTATCGCAACACCACTTATGGACTGAAGAGAGGTCGCATTGCAGCAGGTCGCAGTCGTCGATGGTTGATATTTGTTTATATATCTTAAGATCGTGGGCAAAGAGTAAAAATGAAGAACATCTTATGACTTGTGAGATGTCATTTATAAATAACAAGAATAGTAATGGACCACAGTGTGATCCTTGGGGTACATCGGATGGTACAGAAATTATTTTTGATAAGAAATTCTTCACTTTCACACATTGCGTTCGATTAGTTAGAAAACTATTCGATATTTTTATGAAATCCATAAGCTGATAGTTTGGCAATTAAAATATCATGATTTACACGATCGAATGCCTTCGCAAAATCTGTGTAGATAACATCCACAAATTGATTGCATTTAAAAGCATTCATTATGTAAGTGGTAAATGATAACATATTTGTAGCTGTTGATTTGCCTGGTTGGAAACTTCAAGAAGTACATTTTTGCAAACCCACCTTAATTTAATAGAAACAAGTTTGGTATAGATGATTGTATTGAAATGCTGCGATAATTCGTTGTTTTCCTTCTTGCCGGATTTAAAAAGCGGTGTAATATAATTTCTCTTCCAGAATATCGGAAATATACCCTGAGACATGGAAGCATCAAATAATAAATGAAGCGGTATGGCAATGAAATATATACAGTTTCTTGGGAAACTTGATGGTATACCATCAGGACCTGTAATATTGGAATTTTTCAATTTAGCAACTGCATCAAATATTTCACTTTGAGAAAAAGTAAATGGAAAATGAGCTACATTTGAGTTATACTTGTAGGCTGGATTATGTGAAGGTTTGTCAGCACAATAGACAGTCGAAAAGTAATCCGCAAATAGATCAACGCACTCTTCACCATTAGTACTACAATGTTGTTTTATATTTTGAGGTTTGTATAATGTGGTGAAAGTTTCGATTCTTTATAATGTTGATTTTTCGCTAATTCATCTCATAAATAAAGACGTTTATTATTACGATCATTTTTATTGATATATTTTCAGTTTACAAAATATTATTTATTTGCAATATATCAACAATTCAAAAACCAAAAACTCGGCAGTCCTTGTCCTTCGTATTGTATGTCAGTTAGTCATTTATGAGTGATGATATGTATGGAAAAAAGAGGATATTTTCTTTTTGGTTGGATATTATTGTATATTATAATTCATTATTTTAATTATCTTCTACACATAAAAATGATTACTCACACTGAAATCCCTCTCTCTGCTCGGTTCGATGCAATACAGACGAACTCCAATCCCCTGACGGATTTAAATGGTTTACCCGTGGTTCCTAAAAATATAAAAAAAAAAACATATATTTCACTAAAATAATAGAAACCAGTCTCTTATGTACGGAGATTAGAATAGAAAGAAGGATAAATATCATTTATATTAAAACGTATAGTCTTAAAAAAAAAAACAGTCTATACGTTTTAATATAAATACAGTCTGGCAGTGCTATTTTTAAATTTAGGACGACTTTTGACTTACGTTACGTAAGTACGTTAAATAAATGCACATTAAAACAACTACTTTCCGGGCAAATACCCACGCCGGACATTGAATTACATAATGTACACCTGCTGTTGCACATCAATAAATATGACGTATAAATTATAATTTATCAAATGAAGTTAATTTTTAGAAACACATTAATGAATAGATTGTACGAATTTTGTAGGAACGTAAATATTTGTAATTTAATCAGTGATTATTATAAAAAATAAGTCAATTGCTGTCACTTTTCCCTTCATATAACTAATAAATTAAAATACTTGGAATACAAGATAAAACGTAAACAATAACTGAAAGCTACAAAAAACAAAACGGACTTTATTTTTTTTATACAAATTGAAATATTAAAAAGTGAAAAAAAAAAATCATTTGAGAATTAATGAAATGGTTTTACCCATTCACCTACCCTAGCCTCAGCCCTTAACTCCCTTCAAGAATTTATAAACCAATCTGCCACTTGGTTTACCAAGTGGAGACTAAAAATCAATCCTAATAAATCCCAACTCTTTTTACCCTACCATCGTATTACACCTAATCCTCTCTCCATATCCATTAATGGGTCCACTATACTCTCTTCTCCACTTTGCAAATACCTAGGAATCCTTTTAGACCCAAAACTATCCTTCAAAAATCATACTTCCGAAGTAAAAGCAAACATCGTGAAGCGTGCAAAACACTTCCGTTGCCTGACGTACAAAAATCAAGGAATAAGTACTAACACCTGTACACAAATTTACAAAATGATTTGCCGTCCCATCCTAGACTACAGTTCCATCCTTTTTATCAACCCATGTACCGCCACCATTAATAACCTCGAAGTAGCTGAAAGATCCTCTCTCCGAGCCCTCACTAAACTTCGACACCCCCAAAATCCTCTTCATAATCCCTCAAATGTACTCCTCTACCAAATAACCCAAATTACCCCTATTAAAGATAGACTTCGATTTCTCGCAGAACGATTTGCATGTAACGAGTCGAATTACGAACATCTTAAAAAAATGTGCATCCCTAGAAACCCCAACATAATCCCTAAATACAAAAACCCACCAATAACCCTTTTCGAATACATATCCTCCTTTTACCCTACTTTCCCACCTTGATATCGAAACAAACGCAGATCCACATCTAACCCCGGGCAGAAAGACTTATGGTCGATAGCCCTTGTGAAAAGGAAACATTTTTATTAGTTTTATGTTAAAGAATGTATCAAGTTTATTTATTGTATTCCTTTTTCAATACAGATATAGTAGTAGTAGTGAAATGGTTTGTTGATAATAAATATTTTTATTATTACCTTAAAAAAAATAATACTAAATCCTTTATTAACTAAAAAAAATATATTATCTAACAGAGTATAGATAGAAAAGAGTATTCATTCAATTGGTCACAGTTATTTAAATATATTAAATAAAAATGATTTGAAATTAAAATTCGCAGAGATAAATGTGAAAATAATTTATTGATTATTTTCAAATCATTTTTATTTAATATATACTACACAGAGTATAATAAATAAATATTTTCATAATATATTCTCAAATAAGAGCTATCGACCATAGGTTTTGCTGCTCTTATAAAAATAAATTAGTTAAATAAAAAAGAACAGTCGTGATATTAAATATATTCATTGTTAACAAGATTGTGAAAATTGAAAAAAAAAAAAATCATTAACTAAATATAAACATGTATAATGAAATAGAAGCCACTATAATAGACAAAAATTATACATTTGCGACAACAGTAAATTTTCATAATCTTGTTTAGTATCAGAAAATTCTCGTGAAATATTTTTTCTATTTAAAAATAAAAATTATTCGTACCATATAATCAGACGTTTGGGAAAAAAATTAAGATCTGATTTTTAATAAGTGCAACACATTCTAACGTACCTCAACGATTTTTTGATGTTTGTACGAATCGCCACCGACCGCTCCGTTGATTTTCCGCAATTTTTGCCTCGGGTCTTTAATATTGTTCTCATCAGATAAACAATGTGAACTGAAATAGATAAAGCAAAACAACAAAAATGATCACAAGCCATTTAGGTCAAACGAATCCTCAGGAGCGACGTCATAAATTTGCCCTTTTTTCAAAGAAGAAACGAAGAAACTTAAGGTTGCGGTTTAGTAGAAAGAGATAGCTATATGGTAAAATGGAAATAATCGTTTGAGAAAAGAGCCATTCTTTTGGATTTAATAATATGAATATGTATTTACATTTTTTTATCAACCAAGTATGAAGTGTCAGTCTAAATAAAAAATAAATCGTTAATTTTCGTGTATTAGGAAAATTTACTAGTTCAAGTTAGAAAATAACATTGCAAGATATAATGAAATTAATAGGTCATGTCTTCTAAGTTATTTTAATGCAGAATTTAGTGAAATCCGTTAAATTTTTGTTGCACAAGTTTTTATTAACAAAAATATAATTTGAAATTTGCTATAAATTTGATCAATTTTCATATTTTTTTTCACACAAACTAAACATTAAAATAATTTTTAATTCATATGATGAAAATCCTGCTTATTTTAAGATTACTTTAATGTATAACACAATATTGTTCTTTGATCACAACAGCAATCTAACTCGAATTAGTGATTGCCAATATTTATATAGCTATCTCTTTCGCCTAAACCGTACCCTTAAAGCTTACAAGAGCTTCCCTGTTTAATAGGTTTAATTAATTTTTTCGATGTTGTAGTGAAATTTAATTCTGACGTAACATGACAGGAAATGTTTTTTTTGTTACAAATTTGATAATATTTGAAATTGCGTATGTTATCTATTTAAATTCTAATTTTATTCCCCGCTAATTTAGCATGATTAATTATTTTTTTTTATATAAATAGGTATTGTACTTACGGTAAATTTAACAAATCGAGTGTGTCGAAATTCTCGGTGTTCGCCCTGTCCCCAAATGTGCTCTGGAAATATACGTTCGCACGTCAGACGGTCGGGATTTTTTTCCGGGATCTTTTCCCCGCGCGGCACTCACCTGTTCTCCCTTGAATACCTCCTTGCGCATCCTACGCTAAAGCAACTGTAAATTTGCAGGAACTCGGTGACAAACGTGAACAATTCTTGAGGGTCTCGAAACGTCCCTTCAAACAACGCATATTGTTACTAGGATCAACGCAAAACTGTCAAAATGGATTTTTTTTTGTGAAATATATTTTTTTCCATATGAGATAAAATTTACTAAAGGCTTAGGATTTGAATTCACTTTACACTTTATCGGAGCTGGTTTTGTATTTTGAAATTAGAGATTTATGAGTTGCTTGAGGGAGGTTTAAAATTTTCACCATAACTTTTGAGCTTTATTCTGGGGAGACCTAGCTGAGCTAATAATTTATTTAGCAACGACTATTACGTAATGATAGATTTTTTTACAGAAATCGTTCCTTAATAACTAATAATATCATTACTGCTCTACATATTCCATTAGAAGAAAGGTTCAATTAAAAATCAGTTTAATATGTAGGAGATTAAGTGGAAGAACAGCTTATCGAACAATTCTCTTTTGTATGCTTGATTTTTTTTCTCTACAAATAAATAAATTATAATTATTATTTTTAGTATACTTAATTTGTAGGAAGTTTAAATTAATACTATTATTCCTCAATTTTCTTCCACAATTTTGAAACGACATTCGCATCTTCGGTTTTGTAACGAAAAACATTGGCTGGATTTTCAATGCTTGCTCCAACATAAGTCATCAGACTTCGCTAAAGAAAAACCCGTCATTAATTTACAGCATTGCGGTGCATTATAACTAGAACCCATGGATTTACCACTTTTTAGTTTGTCAATTTCTTCCTCGTATTGTCGTATCTGCTTTTTCAAATTTTCAATTTCATGCAGAGTGTGTTCCAATTGTGTTTTGCCTTTCATTACTAAATTACTCGTATGTATCTTCTTTATATCAATATAATTCTTCTTTAACAACTCTTCCAGTTATTTAAGTTCTTGCAGCGGGGTGTTTGGCTGGAATTGTTTTACAAATTGATCCATTGCTTTATTTTATTCGGAATGATTTTTTTTATTTCCTATATTCGTAGATTTTTGAAAGGGAAAATTATTTCAAATTCCAACGGATATTTTCAAAAATCCTTGTTTATTATGGTAGGAAGAGAAATGACTATTATTATTACTATTATTTGCTTCAATTAATATAATAAATTGTTGTTTGATGGAGTTAAATCGAGTTTTAAAACTTTAGTAGAATTCCTGTACATTTAAATTGTTTCAATTGTGGAGAATTTAATTTTTAAATTCTTGGATCTTGGAGGCGTTCACTTCGTGTTACATTTTCAATTTTGATATAAAAAAAAACACTTAACTTTTATTATACCGCTTGGTATAAAAAGTTAAGTGTTTTCTTTGTATCAAAAATGATTTTTAAAATTTTTAAACAGTTCAAAGAACATTTATGTCCAAATGTGACTGTATGATTTAACTTCCTTAATCAATAATTTATTAAAATTATGAAATAAATATGAATAAATTATTAAAAATCGACCAATAAAACACAGATTAGATTGAATAACTTTAAATTCTCGACTAGTTTCGGATTATTGCTTTGATTTAATAATTCACCTTTATCGTTTTTTTCAAATACATCAAAATTTTATAATTATCTTTGTTTATGTTTATTAAATTAAAGAAAAATGATTTGAAAATAATTAATTCCACATTTAACTCTTTTTTATTAATCTTTGTCTATGTTTATTTATTTGTCAATTTAATAAACCATTAATAAATAGCACATTTTTGTACATATGATATTTTAAAAATAAAGAAGCGAAGAAAGGAATATAATATAAATATTAACTTTTTTTAAAAAAAGTTAATACTTCACGTACTCATCAAGAAATACCTTCGCATTAAAAACACTTTTACAAACCAGACCTGAGTTTTTTCTGCCATTCACATAATAATTTAACATATTATTACAGTTTCTTAAATTAAATAAACAAAAGAGAGCTGAAATAATTAATGATTCTTTGTCTTTGTGTATATAATATATAATTTATTGCCCGGCGTGGGTATTTGCGGGGAAGTAGTTGGTTTAAATAGATAATACATATCTATTGAAACAATAACAACAATTACAGCTTTTTAAGTTGATAATTACAGAATCTCGAGAGAGAAATAATTTATTTTATTAAAAACTCTAATAGAACCCGGCGCATTCGCCAAAATTTAATATTATTGAAATAATTATCTTAATAGTAATTTATTAATAAATATTACACTTTTGCACGCTAACTATTTACAAATAAGATTGCCTACAAAACGCTATTTATTGTTTAAATTTTATTATTTTTTTTCTATCAATTTAAACGATGTATTCAAAAATGTAAAAAAAAACTTTTTTAAGAAAATGATATCAAAATATTTAAAAAAATCTTAATTAAGAAATTAATTTTGATTTTCTTTGCAAATATGTTTAAACAGTCAATAAGTGACAATTATCAACAGTCAGAAATGTGTCACCAACATTGGTTAATTTGTTATAAGACTTATTGTTGAGTCTCGTGTAACTTTAATGAATCGAAATATATAAAATAATATATAACTTGGTAAATTCGAACTTAAATTTTGTTTTTCTTTGAAAATATGTTTAAACAGTCAATAAGTCACAAATATCAACAGTCAGAAATGTGTCACCAACATTGGTTAATTTGTTATAAGACTTATTGTTGAGTCTCGTGTAACTTTAATGAATCGAAATATTTAAAATAATATATAACTTGGTAAATTCGAAGTTTAATTTTGATTTTCTTTGCAAATATGTTTAAACAGTCAATAAGTGACAAATATCAACAGTCAGAAATGTGTCACCAACATGGGTTAATTTTTTATAAGACTTAATGTTGAGTCTCGTGTAACTTTAATGAATCGAAATATTTAAAATAATATATAACTCGCTAAATACGAACTCATAACTCGGGAAATTTCCGTTTTATTTTCGATTTTCTTTGAATATATGTTTGAATGACCAACAATTCAACCTCAGAAATATATCGCTAATATTTGTTTTCGTACTTATTGCTGAATTTGTTGAGAAACAAAACTATATTTAAATATGGTGAATGCGCCGGACTACTTACAGAATTGCCAGTTTTGCATTAATTTTAAAATCTCTAATGTTTCACCAAGTAACAAATGAGAAAGTCCTTTGGCGTGAAGCGCAAAATACACTCTTTAAGCTAAGGAACTAAACTTTCTTATTATTGAATTGTTTTATAAACATTGTTTTTGCAGCATGTATTATCTTCGTTTCCACTCCCCCTTCTCCAGTTCTATTAACATTTTCTTTGCTGTAATTTCATAGAACCAAATTATTTCGTAACCTCCTTGTCTCCATTGACTAATTTTTGCAACTGTTTCGCAAAGCCTGCTTCCTTAAAGTTGGCTGCATTTATTTCCTTTGTGTACATATCCGCTGCTAAAGGTGACCAAACATTTTCCTTTCTTCTCTCCTCCTCTGTTGGGCAAAAAAGTTATTTTTATTATTACTGATAATAAGTTGTACAAATAAAATTTAATAAACTCATTTTATTTGGTTGTGTAAAATCTCTAGTAATCACAGATGTGACAATTTATGTTAAATTGTGTTGTATTATTTCCATAGTTTCAATAAAAATTTGTGTATGTATATAAATTGTTCGAATATCAAAAATAGCTATTAAGTATAGAATTTCGGGTTGAATGTGGAATAAAAGGCAGATGAATTAATGCACAAACATTTTAATATAAACTTAAAAATCGTACAACAATATGAAAAATTATAGACTATTATACACATATTACTTATATCATATAACGGGATGGAAAAATCCTTCTCACTATAATAAATATATATTCATATTTATATATAGATAACTACAATTAGTCACAAGTATATCAGATATATATAGATATAACAAACTAACACAGATAGTGACATATTAAGACGAGGGCGAGGATTTCATCAAATTATTCAAATAAAATATACAATAGTAAAAAATAAAATAAAAAAATGAGGAAAGACCACTGGTCGATAGACAATTAACAGATGTAAATTAGATACTATTTGCGATGAAATATTTTGATATCAATACAAAATTATTTAATCTTCTTTACGTTGATTGTTGTTTGTGGAGACCTTAATTATTTAAATAAAAGAAAAATAGTTGTCTATTAAGAAATAACAACTATTTTTTTTAATTTAAATACAAAATTATATGTACATCTAATAGGGTAAACCAACAAAGTGAAGTGAGGAATTTAACTGACTTTTGATTTTAATATAAATTATACATTTAATTTTTATTAATTTTGTATATTTGTTTGCTGTTAATAAAGATTATTATTACTAAAATAAAAGTTGTCAATAAAGTTGTGAAACAAACCAAGTGTTTTAATCAAAGTCTATTAATTAAATATGTTTCACCACGGGTTAAGTGAGAAATTAATTCAAAAATAAAGTTGTGTTTATTAAAAACATTAATTAAGTGAAATCGGATAAGTATTTTTATTCGTATAATAAAAAAGGCATTTATTTGGTTTTATTTAATACATTAATTATGATTGTTTTCAGGAAATATAATAAAGGGAAAACAAATAAATGCTTTAAATATTATTTAAAGACAAACATGTTTGATTGCTCTGCTTTTTCTTTCTTTAAATGAAAACAAAAACATTTGTTTGGGTTTTCTTACTGATTATTTATAGTAAATATATTAAAATGGAAATAAATAGCATGTTTTTCTTAATATATAAAAACCCATCAGATTGATTGCTTTAACAACAAACAAATATTTTTTTAGTCTGGAAGCTAACGCAAAATTATATTTAATAATAATAATTAATTTATTACAGAATCTCTTTTTTTATTAAATAATAATATTGTCCAACAGCTGAACCAATTATAATTATAATAATAATAGTAATTATAATAATAGTAATTATATAATACAGTATAAATAAAAAAAACATACAAAAATAATGATTTCACAGACAATGCTAAATCACTGTCTCATTTCTGGTGAGAAAAATATGTCGTCAAAATATCGTATGATTACAACGTATTTTACCAGAAATTTAATAAAACAAGAGATTATGTAATAAATTAATTAGTGCAGCCTGGAGATGTGGAACAATTGTTATTAGAATAAATAGTTGTTCTACTCGATTTGCAGCCATGACTAATTTTTTGGGGGACAGGGAAAGCCCGTTCATTTTTTCCCCGATTTACAAATAAAAGATAAACAAAGGCATTATTATTGTTATTACTAAAATCCAAGTAGTAAAATCGGCGAGAATTCTTTACTCCACTTGTTTATTGCATCACTACATGTTGAACACCATGTGTTTACTATTTGTGAATAAAACAAGGTTTTTTTTATGTTTCACATAAAATGTTATTGCTTCAATTGTTTCGCTAACACAGTGGCATCATCAGGCAGATTATGGAGTATTATGAAATTTCTTCAAATAAGAGTCTCAACCATCGATTATCAATCGTTACGCACTGGGGCTTATATAAACAAGTTAAGTAAGGGATTCTTACTGCTTTTGTTAATATTATGAGTTCCCATAATAATAATAATAATATTCTTTATTGCCCAACATAATAACCAATTACAGGACAATTTAATTTATATAAGTACAAATTACACAATATATAAATAAATATACGAAACAAAATATTTATGTATGATAACGTAAACATAACTCACAATAGCAATAAAATATTATTTATAACTATTGTGAATTCACATAGCTCACAATAGTAATAAATGATTTATTCATATAACTTACAAATACATATTAGTGTTTTTTTTTTTAAATTAATTAATCGGTACCAATAGGAAAAAGTTGCTGATAAAAAATATCTTTATATACAAAATACAATTTTAAAATTATACAAATTATATTTAAATTAATTTCATAGCATTACAATAAACAATTGAGTTTCAATATTTTGTAGTGAAGTAAAAGTTTTAATTACATAAATTATTTTTTTTTGTATTCATTTCGTAATTAAAATGTTTTATTAATTTAATTGCGTTCCAATTGAATGAATTTATCAAGTGACTTTGAATTAAAACCATAATGTTATATATAAATAAGTTTCGGTTGATTGAACAATTTATTCTATTAGTTTTAACAATGTTTAATGTGTTAGACTTATTTTTTTATATAATTTTTGTGTGTGTATATCTGAAATGTCGCTTTTTTTAAATGATGTGTTTTCTTTTATAACATAATTTTCTTTTTTTACCTGAGCCTACTAAATATACAGGCCGGAATATTGGAGTGGGGAAGACTCCGAGATGCATACGTATACTAGCCTTGTAGCGCCAGCTCGTCTTACGCACTGCTCTAATGCAAGCAGATTAAATTGCAACAATTATTTTCGAATGTAGCAATAATGAAATATATTTATATTTTCTATTAAAAAAATACTTATGGTTATTAATTCAAAATATATCTTTATTCCTCACAAGTGTGGTTAATATATATATTGTTTATATTTTTTTTACAATTTATTTAAACTTTAAACAAATGTTCTTGTAGAAATAGGCTGTCGACCGGAATCGTTTCAGCCAATTCAAATTATTTTATTTAGATGAAAATAATATTCAAAGGCAGAAAGACCGATGGTCGATAGCTATTTTCTGATGTATTTATTAAATATTAAATGTAAAAATTCTATGTATAACTTCAGAAATAAAGATGTATATATATATATATATAATAATCTTTATTCACAAGTTTTCATTACAAATTTAATACATATTATTACGAGGAGGAAATACACAACAAAACAAGTGAATCATTTCCAAATATTTAGTAGGCTCTGGATTTACACAATATATTTTTCTTAATTTAAAGTAAAAAACACAATTTTTACAGAAATAAAGAAAACACTAAATTTTGATAACGATTTTCGTGTAATCGAAACCAAAAAAAATAAAAAGGTATAAAATAAAAGTATAAAACTAATTTAGTTTTGTAATAATAAAAATGAACAGATTATTAAAAATCTACCAATAAAAAAATATAAATTAAATTGAATTATTCTAAATTATTAACTAGTTTCGGGTTAATGATTGCTATGTAGTCGAAACTAGTCACAACAAATAAAGATTAAAATGGTAAAGTAAAAGCGACAACAGACAACAGTTTTTTTTTTACTTTTTTTGTATAACTTCTAAAAGTAGAATGAGGCTCATCAGAATAGAAGCCTCATTCTACTTTTAGAAGTTATACAAAAAAAGTAAAAAAAAAAACTTCTTAAAGTAGAAGCCTCATTCTACTTTTAGAAGTTATACAAAAAAAGTAAAAAAAAACTTCTCAAAGTAGAAGCCTCATTCTACTTTTAGAAGTTATACAAAAAAGTAAAAAAAACTGTTTATATTATTATTAACGCAATTAAATGCGTTTTCTTTATTTCTTGATATCGAAATGTACCACGAAGTAAACGAAGAGCAATTTTTACATTTCACAAATTATATTTTTAAGACCGATGATTGATAAATAATAATATATATATACCTAATGTAATTTTTACAAAAAATATTATTTTATGTATTCTAAAAAGAAATCTTAAATAATAAAAAAAATCAATCCTCGCCACTCAAAATCCCTCGTTTCATTTATATTCATATTAATAATACTCGATATATATTTTTTTTGGATGCAAGTATTATTTATTAATTCATCAGTTGGTTAATGTAAAAAAAGAGCCATCACATTCTTTTATACATTTTACATCGATGCGGGCTTTTGTTTTTTTTTATTACAATTCAGTCCTAATTAATTTCATGTATTTCTTTTTTAATTTATTTATTTTCGCTCTCAGCGCACTTTTTTTTTTATTCACCTTTCTAATTTCCCTAATTAAATCGTTTTCATGCCGATTCATTTTAAATTTCCTAATTGGATTTCGTCGTTAATATTAGGATTATTATTCCTGTAGTGGATTATTTAATTAGCCACAGAATCGTAATAAAAATAGAATGATTTATGTTTTCCACAAAATTGTAATAAAAACATGGTTTTATTTAATTATCTATAAAATCTTACAAAAAACATAAATGTTTTGTGTTTTCAACAAAATGGTTCTATTTAGGTTTTTCGCTACGATTTTTTGCTTTATTCGAATTGAAAATTCAATAAATGACAAACCAAATAATCAATAATTCTTAATTATAATAAATCATACATAATTCTTTGTAAATTTAACACAATGATTTCTTGTAAATTCACAACAAGGAGAAATAGAAATTTATTACTACTAGTAATAACAACAATAAAAAAAACTAATAATTAAGTAAGCATGAAGAAAAGAAAAGTGTTTGTATAAATATAACACGAAGAATAATATTGAAAAATATGAATAAAATTCGATCATTAATCCACGTAGTATTATTCAATACTACATTATTATTCAATAATTCATCAGTTGATTAATGTAAAAGAAAAATAGAGCCAACACATTCTTTTACAATTACATCTATGCGGGCTTTAATACTTTAATTTCAATCAAGTACTTTTTTCATCGCTGCAAAAAATGCTTTCATAATAAAAATTGATTTATTCACTTCAGGCTTTACTATTAACCGTGACATTATTATAATTTTGTAATTAAGTACGTAATTAGAATAATTTATTTACTTTCATGGATATAAAGCCTTGATTCATTATAAATTCATACTTAATTTTTTTTTTCTTCAAAATGGATACACAAGTTTTATTGACGAGTTATGTGAAGTGTCATATAAGATAATTGAAAGATTCGTTTCTTATTTCGTAAAGTAAGAAACGAATCAATTATTTGATATAAAAAATGTTTGATCAATGTTGCAATAATGTTTCCAATATTTTTTTTATTTCATTTAATTTTAGTTTCATTCATAATAATCCAAATAATATTAACAACAAAATCGATTGAGCGCTTTAAACAACCCGAAAATATATTTCATTTCGACCTACTAATTAACCTCTAATCCAATCGATGAACTAAATCGAGGCCCATTTTCCCCGCGTTTTATTCGATCTTTTGTTTTATTTTATTTTTTTAAATTTTATTTCACCTACGTAAAAAAAATCCCTAACACAATTAGATACAATGAACTATTCATTTACTTAATCCTATTTTTTATATATATATATTTATATATTCATATGAACAACAGTAACTAATGGTTATATACAGACCTTTGTATGTTTATTTTTTTTTTGTTTAGTTTAAAATGCTAAAAGTACATACATCCAAGCAAGTATATAAAATAATTGAGTTATTAATATCTATTTTATTTATTTATTTATATTATTTTATATATAAGAATCATGTACATTGTGTAGCTAGCGACTAGCCTTTTTTTCTTCATCTCTTCCTTATCATTAATGTTAATATCGTAGTTTTATTATTTGTTTAAAAATTAATTACGTTTTTCTTCGTATGTCTTGTTGATTTAATTTAAATTAATTAAATAAAAGCCCGCGTTTTGTTCTTCTTATTTTTTTTGTTTTTCTTGTTTGATTAGTTATTGAATTTTGTAATGGCTTAAAAAGATGTGTGCATTGAAATTGTTCGAGAAAAAATAAATTAATACAAAGCTCAAAACATAAATTTAGATTTTAAAAAGAAGACAAATTCTTTGATTCTAAATTTTATTGAAATTTGAATAAGTATAATTATTGAAACCAATAAAGAGAAGTTATTGGGAACTAAAGAAATGGCTTCTAAAACTATTTTTACATTTGTTTTAAAAAGTAGAAAGAAAGTGGATAAACTATAAACGAAACATTAAAGAAAATAATGCGGAGTTATGAATATATGTTCAAATATGAATTGTATAAACAAAATAAAATCAACGTAAACAACATATTTTGTTATTGTTATGAATTGTATAAATAAAATAGAAACAACGTAAACAATATATTTTGATATTGTTTAGGTTGTTCCTATTTTGTTTATACAATTTATATTTAAAGATATATTAATACTCCGCGTTATTTTCTTTTTTTCTTCAAAGTTCTAAAATGAAAAAAAAAAAAATTGCGTAATTTTTTATTTAATTTTCTAGCGTTCTATAAGTATAATAGTAAATAAAATGAAAGAAGGGCAAACAAAAAAAAAACTTAAGAAACAACGCATAATGCAACAAACAAACACATGGAGAATCAAATAAAATAAACTTTTAGCGTCTATAAGTAATACAACAATGAATAAAAGAAATAATAAAAAAGCTTCAAAGGCAAAATAAAAAGCGCAGCTTTATGTTTGGTCGCAATTTAGGTTGAAACATTAAAGGAAGCAATTGCAAGAAATGAATGATACTGCGCTCTAAACATAAGCAAAATATCGTTGATTAATGATTTGAAAATCCATGGTTACTTGAATTAATAAAATATTTATGATTTTCAACACATTTTAATTTAATTTCACTGTAGCTTCTTCAGGTGAAGAAGCTAAAGCGTAGCGAAACAATTATAGTTAAATTAAATTAAAAAGTGTTGAAAATCATAAATATTTTATTAATTCAAGAAAAGCAAAATAGTTTAGGAATTTGTTTTATGTTGGTTGAGAAAACAAACAAGATATTAAAAAAATGAAATAAACAAAATCGAAACATTAAAAAATGGAACAAAACTCCATATTTGATTTTAAATTTTCATTAAAATAAATGAAGATAACGAATGAAAGGATCAACGCAATTGGAATTAAACAAAAAAATAATTATACTGAACTATCAATAACAGTAACAACACAGAAAATAAAATGAAAGAAAATGAATGAGAGATAAATAATCGATACAATGCATAGAGAAACAAACGAAATAAAAATTAATAATAACAATAATAATAAAGATTCGTATGGAAAATCAAATAAAATAAACAACCCACAAACAAACGAAAGGAAAAATTAACATGGAGAAAGAAATAAAATAAATAATGCATACAGAAACAAATAAAACAAAAAAAACATTCGCATGGATAAACAAATAAAATAAGAAACGCATAGAGAAACAATGAAACAAAAATCGCATGAAGAAACAAATAAAATAAGCAACGCATAGAGGAACAACCAAAAGAAAAAATGAAAACGCAAGAGAAGTGAGAGAAACAACATATATAGAAACAAATAAAAGAAAAAAAAAAACAAATGAAGAAACTAAATAAAATAAACGACGCATAGAGAAACAAACTACAAACTTTGTTATAGATTTTCTTGAGAAAATTGGAGAATGAACGAAAGGAGCAACGCAAGGGGAATTAAACTGAAGAAATGTATCGATCATACTTTACTCTCAACAACAGAAACAGCACAGAAAATAAAATGAAAGAAATTGAATGTGAGATAAATAAATGATAGAGGAACAAACAAAAGAAAAAAAAAATGCACGGATAAAAAAATGAAATAAACAACGCATATAGGAACAAACGAAAGAAAAAGAATTGCACGGATAAACAAATAAAATAAACAACTCTTAGAGATACAAACAGAAGAAAAAAAAATTACACGGAGAAACAAATAAAATAAACAACTCTTAGAGATACAAACAGAAGAAAAAAAAAATGTGCACGGAGAAACAAATAAAGTAAACAACTCTTAAAGATACAAACAGAAGAAAAAAAATTGCATGGAGAAACAAGACAAAAAAAGAAAACACACAGAGAAACAAACTAGAGAAAAATCCGCACGTTGAAACAAAGAAGAGAAAGAACATATACAGAAACAAATAAAAAAAAAACGAATGGAGAAACAAAATAAAATAAACGACGTATAGAGAATCATATAAAAGAAATAAAAAACGCATTGAGAAACAAACTACAAACTTAGTTTTAGATTTTCTTGAAAAAAAAAATAAAGAATGGAAAACGCAACGAAAAAGCATATTATACTGGGCTCTAAACAAAAGTGAAAGCACAGAAAATAAAAGAAATTGAAAGTAAGACATGCAAAAGAAACAACATACAGAGAAACAAGCAAACGAAAAAAAAAAACGTATAGAGAAAGAAACAAAAAACAAATCAAAATAACGCATGGAGAAACAAATTGAGTAAACAATTGTGAGACAAAACAGAATATAAAAAAGTACATTCTTATGTTTATTTTACTTATGTTTGTAACAAATATAAGAAAATAACTGCAATAAAAACATAAGATGTAAAGCATAGGGTAACAAACAAAAGAAACAACGCATAATGCTCATTGCATTATGCTTTGTAAAGAAAAAGGAAAAAACAAATACGTGGAGAAATAAACAAAAAAACGAAAAATACATAGAGGAACAAACGTAAGAAGTAAGAAACAAAACAAAAACAATATAATTAATAGTTTTAATATTTAGACATTGGTAGTTCATATTGTATGAAATAAATATGAATAAATTATTAAAAATCAACCAATAAAACACAGGTTATGTTGAATAATTTTAAATTCTCGACTAGTTTCGGGTTATTAGGCCATTTTTTTAAAATTTGTTTTATTAAAATTTGCATGGAAATTTTAGATTCTCTTGAAAATGGGCTAATAACCTGAAACTAGTCGAGAATTTAAAGTTATTCAATCTAATCTGTGTTTAATTTGTTGATTTTCATTTCATATTCGTTGATTCAAAAAAAAAAAACAATGCATAGAGAAACAAATTCCAAACTTAGTTTTAGTTTTTCATAAAATATTGAACGAAACGAACGAAAGAAACATCACAAGGGGAACTAAACAAAAGAAACAGATAACAATATGAAACAAAAGAAACAACGCACAGAGAAATAAACAACAGAAAGAAAAAGAAACAAAAAACAAATACGCGTGAAGAAACAAATAAAATAAACAACGCCAAGAGAAACAAATATTTGAAGAATGCATTGAGAAACAAACAAAAGAAAAATAAAACACAAGGAGGAACAAACAAGAGAAACAACGCATAGAGAAACAATCTCCAAACTTTAGATTTTTATAAAAATGAAGAGAAGTAACGCGTTATTTTCTTTTTTTCTTCAAAGTTCTAAAATGAAAAAAAAGCGTATTTTTTATTCAATTTTCTAGCGTTCTATAAGTATAATAGTAAATAAAATGAAAGTAAGGTAAACAAAAAAACTTAAGAAACAACGCGTAATTCAACAAACAAACAAACAAAAACACATGGAGAATCAAATAAAATAAACTTCTATTGTTCTATACGTAATACAACAATAAATAAAAGAAATAATAAAAAGCTTCAAAGGCAAAATAAAAAGCGCAGCTTTATGTGTGGTTGTAATTTGGGTTGAAACATTAAAGGAAGCAATTGCAAGAAATGAATGATACTGCGCTCTAAACAAAAGCAAAATAGTTTAGGAATTTGTTTTATGTTGGTTTAAAAATAGAGAAAACAAACGAGATATTAAAAAAATGAAATAAACAAAATCGATACATTACGAAATATAAAAAATGGAACAAAATCGGAACAACGCAAGGGGGGATTAAACAAAAGAAACGGATCATGCTGTGTTCTAAAAAAGTAACAATACAGAAAATAAAATAAAAAATGAAAGCAAGACAAAAAAAAACTTAGGAATCAACGCAACAAACAAACAAAACAACACATGGAGAATCAAATAAAATAAACAACGCATTGAGAAACAAATAGAAGTAAAAAAAGCATGAAGCAACAAAAAGAAAAGAAAAAAGCCATTGAGACACAATTAAAAGGAATAACGCATAGACAAAAGAAGCAGCGGTTAAAAACGTGTTTGAGTTGCGGAGCTTTTTTGGAATAAATTTATGCGACCGGATTAAAATTGATCACCCTGTATATATTAATGATTTAAAATTATATTGAAATTTAAGTCATACTTTCTATCATTCTGTTTTTGATGTTTTTTGTTACTCTATGTCTTATAAATAAATGGTGTTCAGAATTAATGTAATTCATAGATTTCAACTGGAATGCTCTTATATAACTGTATATTTTCGAGTTTAAGTGAAGTGATTGATCACAAAATAGAAAGACTGTTATTCCTTACTTCACTTTTTAAGTGAAGTAAGGAATAACAGTCTTTCTATTTTATGCTCTAATATGTTTAGTTTCAAAAAAGCACAGCTGAAAGAAATTGAATGTGAGATAAATAAATGATACAACGCATAGAGATACAAACAAAAGACAAAAATGCAGGGATAAAAAAAATAAAATAAACAACGCATAGAGGAACAAACGAAAGCTGGCGAATTTTAGTTCAGAATGAAATTTCCTGTTTTCTTGTTTTGATTCTGGTTTTTATTTTTTTACATTTTGGAATAGCTGCGGAGCCCCAAGGAAGCACACGTGGAGACGCAAGGGCACAGATAGGGGGATAGAGTAACAAAAAATAGCATAAACAATAGAATGATAGAAAGAATGAATAAAATTTCAATAAAAAACACTGCCTTGTGCATCCTTTAGTATAATAGGTTGCTTAGCTCAAAATAAGTAACCTCTTTCCAATCATTAACTTCATCAATTCCAAAATTCACAAACTAATCAAACAAGGAAAAACAATAATCACAAAAGAGCGGGTTAGGCTAGTTACATACATATCAACTTTCACCTCTTCATTTTTTTTTAAATATCCATATTTTATATATATATATGCGTATATCAAGACAGTCAACACTAAAATCCCTAAAAAACAAAAAACAGATAACCTAAAAATGAACACGAACGATCCTAAAAAACATAACACATCATATCATCCCGTATTTGTCTCCCTTATACTTTAAGTTTAATGGCGTTCAGAACGCACCCATATTTATTATTCTTGGAAAGCTTAAAAAAATATCATATCATTCTTCTTTTTTTTTGTTATCACGTGACACTATCTATTCACTATAAGTGTTTCTAAGGTCCAATCATTAATTCTTTTCGTTTTAGGTTTATTCTTCTTTTCTTCTTCTTTTTACTCTAGGAGCGTGAAAAAATAAGAAAAGTATTACTTTTTTTGTTTTGTATTGAGTAAGCGCATTAATTTGTTTTTTTTTGTTTGTTTGAGTGTAATTATTTATATTTTTCCCATTTTGAGGGGGAAAGTATATATATTTGTTTTTTTTTTAGTTTAAATTGAGTGAGGATTTTCTTTGTTTTCCGATTTAGGTTAAGACTTACTTTTTAAATTTTTTTATAAAGTATGTTTTTTTTGAGTGGCCCGCCTTTACAATAATTGGAACCAAACTTTTAATATAATTAGTAGATAATAAGCTATTGTTAAATTGTGAACTGATGAAATCTCGGTAGACTGAAATCACAATAACAATAGCGCAAAGCGCCATCTGTTGCCTAATTTCATCAAGGTGTATGGAACACACTGGTCCATCAAAGTGAGAAACAATATTTGCGACAGTTCTATACGTGCTAATTGCAAAGTCGCATCGAATCGATCGTAATGGCTGTCACCAGTTATCCAAACCAGAAGAATGATGGTTGAACATACTAATTTAGCCATTCATGAACTAAATGAGTTTGTTCAACCACCATGCATCTGTTCTGGATTCTGAATGAGTCGGTTTCGACTAAGGCCATATTTAATGTGGGGCAACACGATGCTGGAAGCATCTTGTCTTGAAGGAATATTACGGGGTGTCCATTACATGCAGAATTTCCACAACCCTAGTGCTTCAGATCGCAAAATGGCATTTCTATATATATCGAGCGTATAACAAAAATCGACGACGAAGTTGGCGTTGGAATGTCATGTCTGTACTAAGATCACACGAGTGACTTGTCAACATGACAAGCAGTACTATACGCGTGCGCGTGTGATTCTAGTTCAGACATGACTTTAGATTTCCAATGCCAACTTCGTCGATTTCTGTTATACGCTCGATATATATATATATATATATATATATATACAGGGTGGACCATTTAATGTGTTTTCAGAAAATATCTCTGAAACAAGAAACTTTAAAAAAATAACCGAAACAAAAAATGATTGCATCGAAGGGGGGCATAATAACATAATATTGGTTTTTTCATAGATGGCGCTGTTGTCGCTAAATCGAGGTCAATTTAGTTTTTTTTAAATGGAAACCCCTACTTTTTATTAAAAAATCAGATTCCTTGTTAAAAAGTGAGAAGAATTCGCTCAGCTCATTTTTTCGCCAAAGTGATAGATGGCTTGTGTATTCGAACTTCGGGCGCATATGTGTAATGTACGTTACATTAATTTGCTTTTTTGTAAAAGATTTTCGTGATTGTTTACGTTTGATGCAAAAAAAATGTGACGTAAATTTAATAACTAGCCTTTCATTTTGGATCTTAATTTTTGTAACGTCTGCCGTCTTGTGAACGATTCAAATAAGTATCCTTATGTTGTCAAAACATGACGTTAAAATGGTGAGGTATACCATCTCAGAAAAGGTCGACGTGATTTTCTTGTATGGTGAAGCTAGACGCAATGCACTTGATGCGTGTGGTTTGTACGCGGAGAGGTATCCTGATCGAGATCATCCGAGTCACATGACTTTTCTTCGGATTGTCAACACATTTGTGGATACTGGCAGCTTAAACGAAACAGACATCGTAACCCAGGAGAATGCCGAAGTTGATATTTTAGCTGCAATTGCAGTCAATATATCACGCTGACGAAAAAGTGAGCTGTGTGAATTCTTCTCATTTTTTAACAAGGAATATGATTTTTTAATAAAAAGTAGGGGTTTCCATTTAAAAAAAAACTAAGTTGGCCTCGATTTAGCGACAACAGCGCCATCTATGGAGAAACCAATATTATGTTATTATGCCTCCCTTCGATACAATCATTTTTTATTTGGATCATTTTTTTTAAGTTTCTTGTTTCGGAGATATTTTCTGAAAACACATTAAGTGGTCCATCCTGTATAAACCAAGACTTCATTAAATTATTGAATCCTTGGATGAGGACCTGGTAGACCCGACTATACGATGCAACGCCAACAGATGGCGCTTTGTGCCGATTTGAGTCTACAAGCTGTACGACCGAAAACCCAGCAATGTATTAATACTTTACCCAATAATTGTAAAAGCAGGCGCATTTAAAATAAAACGAATATAAAAACAAACGAAACAGCGGGGTGTTTATTTCAAATTTCGTGTACACAGTAATACCTGTGCGTGTTTTATGTACAGGATGTTTTTCTTAGAGAAAACTGAAAATGGAGTAATATTGCGTTGTGTTAGAACAAAGCGCCATCTGTTGTTCGCCACTAAAAGTATTAGAGGGAATGACCTATAGATGGCGCTTTTATTTCTTTTCTTCGTGATTGCATCATTTAAATCGTTTTTCTTAATACATAATTCCAAATAAGACAATATAACAACTCCACATCCTAAACAATAGCTTACACTAAGCAATGCTCGGGCTCTTTGACTTCAAAGAAACAACCAACATAAAGAAGATTAAAAAAGAATAAACAATAATTTAGTTTATTGTTCTTTTTTTGGCAAAGTATGTTTTTCTGTTAAATATTATCGGACCTAATTAAACGCTAATCATAAATTAGAATTTAATTATATTAAATATAAAACAACTCTCGCATGAAATTCCACTAAAAATTCCTTATATTTTTATATTTTTTTTAGGTTGAGTAATGTGAAGTGTTGTATAATAATATAGGTGAAAGATAAAAATTCATTACTTTGATTCAAAGTGAAGTAAGGAATTTTTATACATATACATTTCACATTACTCAACCTAAAAAAAATAAAAATATAAGGAATTTTTAGTGGAATTTTTATCTTTCACCTATATTATTATACAACACTTCACATTACTCAACCTAAAAAAAAAATATAAAAATATAAGGAATTTTTATTTTTCACCTATATTATTAAACTGAAACTATTTTATATTATAAAAATCATTATATTTTTGTACTTTTTGTGATAGAAGAATGAGTTTAAGTCAATATCTGGTTACACCCCTGCATTAAGCTATGACAATTTAAATATACATTGAAATATGATTTTATTAAAAAAATTCTATGCTATATCTATTGACATTTCGTAAAAAAATAACACTCTCAGGCATCTGGGTGTTTGTGTATACTCAAACCCGTAATTGCTCAATAATTTTGGCATCTGGGTCTAACATATACACTATTGGCTTTTTGCCACTAGAAGTTAGGATGTTTAATAAAATTTAAATCATACAAAATAAACGCTTCTGTCGTTTAAGCATGAATTTGCAGTGGAATTTCATACGAGATTTGTTTTATATTTAATATAATTAAATTATCATTTATGATTAGTGTTTAATTAGGTCTGATAATATTTAACAGAGTAATAAAAAAAACAATAAACTAAATTATTATTTATTCTTTTTTTATCTTCTTTATGTTGGTTGTGAAGACTTTAATTATTGAAATAAAAATGGTTGTCCTTTTTCCTACTCAAATAGGATTTTTTATTTACATATTTTAATTAATTCATTAAAAAGCCTTGAAGCAAAAATATAAGATGTGGTTACCTAAGAAAATTTGGACTTGTTATTTGCACTTAAAGAGATTATGTATTAATTTAATCAATTAGTCATTTTGTAAACTATACACTTTGGGCTTATCTAGCACTTGGTGAATTGAACTGAACTGCATTTGACAGTATTGTTGTTATCATTTTGCGTTAAATATGAAATGTTTTCATATTCCTTCAAGAAATTACTGCTTTTTAAAAGTTTTTTTTTGCCTTAAAAGAAACTCATTTTTAGTTATTATGTACAAACCAACAATTCAACCTCTACCTCTCCTGAATACAATTTTCAGTAATGTGACTTTATTTCTTTAGCACTTAAATATTAAGGCTGAACATCCAAATGTTGTTTCATATCTTCCAATATTTAAATATGTGTATTTCTGTTTATGTTTTTGTTTGCATTTAGTACTTTATTGCGCCCTTTTATACAAGCAAAAAGGGTCGTTTTTTTTTTTTTAAATTTATTACCAGAAACCAAATATTTTTTTCGGATTTTCAGGTTGCAATTTTTGCAACTTGTTTACGACCGAAAGAAATATTAGCTATTGTAAATTCCAGATATTTAAAGAGCGGACCTAAAACGTGCCAAATTGGGAACATAAACGTTAATCTGCGACCAAGCCGAACGTCCGGACTTTTTCCTTCTACCGCATTAAAACAATCCTCAAGGTTTTCAATACGCGATCCTCTATCCTGTCTTCTCTCTCACATTGAAAAAGACATATCTTGTTAAAATCCCTCTCCAATTATTCTTGACCAGATTTTCCTATCCCAACACATTCCCTCTTATATTAAAATAATCGGACACTTTTTTTGTTCAGAACAACAGTGGGACGAAACGCCGAAAAGCTGGCCAAAAGTCAAAAAATAAAGTTACTATCTGGGGATTTTTAAGTTACTAGTTCTATAGATTGGTATCACATTCATCGAACCCGCATATCAAATTCGCTTTGTGACGTATACTTAGGCTTACGGACCCTTTGAAAAGTGACACTTGAGCGGTGCGGAAGGGACCCGAACGCCGACCGGTTTTTATTTGTTTAAGTGAACTAAAGACCATATTCTCACCGGAATTTATCGCAGTAAAATGGATTCATCTCCTGAATGTAAGTAGACTAATAGTGTGCTTAGCAGAAGTCAAATGAATATTTGTTTAATACAATAATAAACAATCTGTGATGCTAGAAATTAAAGAAAAAAAAATAGTTTAAGAAATCGTTTATGCCTACAAAAAGTTGTTTGTTCTGTCGCGTTCGGTCAAATGCTTTCACGTCCCTGAAAGATAATTTCACGACGAACATTTTGGGCAAAAGACCAGTTGCAGCTAACTGCTATTCCGTTTACAAACCAACTTTTTGTAAACAATTGGATTAAGCAGCCAAAATTGCATAAAGTATTTATGAGTTTAATATTATACTAGAACTGCTTTTTTGAATCCTTTTGAATATAATTATTGACATACAATCTATTATTGAATAAATTTGTTGATAAATATAATTTATATGTTTATTTATAATAATAATAATAATATTAATAATAATAATACTAATGTTATTATAATTATTATTATTTACACAGTTTATCACAATTATTTATGTTAAACTATTCGAAAGATTTTTGTCTCAATTAATATTGTATTTTTCAGAAACTGAAACTTCGACAGCTTTTGGTGTATCGAGAAAAGACCTTTTTCTACTTTTCAAAGGTAGACTAAACGAACAAGTGGCCAACATTTTCACTTCGATTGAAGAGTACGTGTCTTCGAAAACGGGGAATCCGTTCGAACTAGCTGACAACGACACACCGCGAATCCAAAAATTAATGCACGATTTAAGATCGAAGTGGTATCAAGCTGGAAGAAGAGAGGAATTTTTCCTCGAGAAATATAATGACTGGCTTTCCTCGTGCGTTTCGTTTTCCGTTTCGTTTTCCGACATCTGCCCTATTGGCAATAGGAAAATGCACAAGAATCGTCCAACAAATATATTAAACGGTTTCGAGAAGATTTTTCGCGTAAATGCCGTCGACAGAAAACCACGGAGGATGTTTTTAATTTTTAAGACTTTTAGTTTCATCCTACCCTTTAATTACCGGCCAAAGGACATTACTGCAAAAATTTAAAATCGTAGTCCCCGGAAACATTAGAACTTTTAATTGCGCCAGCCATTGCACCTTCTTCGAGTGCAATATCGGAAGATGAATCCACAATGAGTTCGTCGATTGTGATGGATCGTCGGATGTATATGTGTATGTAATAAATTGTTGTAACGCAATTTAAATTTTGATTTAAATATCCACCACAATGGATCCACAGTTCGGTTGTTTGGAAAATTTTACACCTTTTAAACACTTTTGTAGTTTCGGTACGCCATATTGGATCCGCCTTTTTTTTATTGTAATTTTGACACCTGATTTGTAATCGCCATACTCAAAAACCTCCATATACTGATTTTCATCTTAAAAAAACACTTTTTGGTAGTTTTGGTCCACCATATTGGATCCGCCATTTTTTTTTTGGAGGGGGGATTTTGACACTTGATTTGTAATCTTCATACTCAAAAACCTCAATATACTGATTTTCAGACAAATCGCACAACGCCTTCATATTACGGCCAGTTTTTTTGTGTTTCGTCTCACTGTGCGTCGTTTTCTAATATGTGTCTATAATTTCATATTCAATTTGATATTTTATCTTATACTTCCTTTGTATTTGAACTTTACTTATTTTTTTTGTCCATATTTAATCATTTATTAAATAAATTGTTTTGATATAAAGAAAACAGTTAACTTTTTTTATGCCATTTTTATTTTAGTTTAGTAACTAGTTTGATAATGATTACCGTGTAGTTGAAACTATTCACTAAAGTAAAATAAAAGTGGTATAAAAAAATTAAGTGTTTTCTTTATATCAAAATTGAAAATGTACCACGAAGTGAACGCCTCCAACATCCAAGAATTAAATTGTTTCCTGATATTAATAATTTTGAGGAAAAATCGCGAGACTCGCATAAATTCTGGTGGAAATATTTTCCTTTCTCTAAAAAGAAATTATTTTGTAATTATTTTAAACAAAAAAAAAGAAAATAGTGATTTCTCGAAGCAATATAAAATTTTATTTCATTATCTCATGAAATTTCATTTTTGTATTTTTGAAATATTTTTTACTTATGTTAAACAAACAAAAAAAGAAAATAGTAATTTCTCGAAGAAATATAAAATTTTATTTCATTATCTCATTAAATTTCATTTTTGAAATAATTTTTACTTATGTTAAACAAACAAAAAAAAAATAGTAATTCCTCGAAGAAATATAAAATGTCATTATCTCATGAAATTTCATTTTTGTATTTTTGAAATAAAAACCTGCTTTTCATTCGAAAACCCATATATATTTTTAATTTTTATTATTTTTCATTTTGTTTTACCCGTATGATATATTCTTATATTCTTGTGTTTTCTCTAAAACACCCTGTACACGTTTAAAATTATGTGTGCTTATATCAAGTCACGTATTATTTTTTTTTACACTATAACAAAGTTGCTATACATAATTAGTGATGAAAGAAAATCAACGTATTTGGATTTAACGCATTCATTTAACTAACTAACCATCTTTATTCAAATGTGTATATGTATGTACAATAATATACAAAAATTAGAATTATAATCTGTAGATGAATCGGCTATCGACCGGAGCATTCATTTATTTTATTCGCAATAATTAAATTATTTATTTAATTATAAATAAAATATATATATAAATTGTGATAAGATTTGTATTTAAAATTTATCAATTCGAACATTCGAACTTTAATTCTTGTATTTTTCATGTTTACTTCAAAAAAATGGCATTTCATAAACACAAATGAAAAAATCGTATAATTGGAAAGACAGCACAAAGCGGCGTTTAACTACCTTCATCAAGACGCGTGGAACACAGTGGTCTGACGAGGTCCGGATGACCGGAATGGCTATAATCAGTTATCCAAACGCTTGATGAATGGTAGTTCAACATTTTGCAGAAAAAAAAATCTCCAAAACTAAGTTATGCAGATGCACGTATTTATATTAAATGGAAATAACAATTTAAATGTTACTAATTTGAAATAAATTCAAATACGTTGATTTCTTTTAAGTCAGGTACCAAAAGTGTGTTAACTCGTCAACGACAATTCAACATTTAACCAACCAAGCGAAAACTACAAATCATAAAGAAGCTGAAATTAAAGAAAATCAAAAATAAAGAAAACATATAAGGGAACAAAAAAAAATAACGAAGATATAAGAGAAACAAAGAAAACAATAAACTCATAACAAAATATATATATTGTATTAAATTCAACAACTATACAATCATTTAAAAAAATTATAATAATAATAATATTTAAATCGTAACATAAAAAAAGCGCGATACATTATGTGTAAAAAAAAGTTTTGGGTAAATAAAAATTCATACAACAAGACTTAAAAAATAGTTTGAAATTAAACTTATCGATAGATATAAATAATAATTATTTAAAAAAAACGACTACTACTGATTTAATTTCACGTGCTTATTTTACTCCTCCTCAGCTTCCTTCTTATTAAATCTCCTTTTAATTCAATTCATCGTCAACATCTAGGAACCCATTTGATACTATTCGGGTGATTTTTTTTGTTGAGTTTTTTGTTTTGTTTAAATTCTAATGTAGTAAGGGTTGTTTTTTTTCTTCTTCTTCTTAGTATATTGCTTTATGATGAACACATATTTCTTCGATTAATTTTATTTAAATAATAATAAAGAATAATGTAATCAATTATAATGGAGAATTCCGTAAAATAAAGTTAAAGTTAATTGAATAATTAAAAAAAAAATAATTAAAATATTTTAAATAATTCGTTTTTTTTGTAAATAAATAAAAAAAATAATATTTTTAAGATTTATTCCAAAATGCGAAAAAGATATTTATTTATTTATTTTCAGAAATAAATAATTCAATAATAATATGGTTCAATAATTCAATAAAAATGGTTAGTCGGTCATCAAACAGTGAATAATAATAATTTATGGCAGAAAGACCTCGGGTCGATAGCCTAGAAAAGGATAACCTCAAATTATATACCGTATTATACTATACAATACTGTACTTAATATAATGTAAAAGTCCCCTGAATAAAGATATTTGTATATATATTTACAAAGATTTTGCTTTTATCTTTATTTGTTAATAATTTATTGGTCTTACTGGTTGAGTTAACAACAATAGACAAGTCAAAAATACAAATATAAAATTAGGGAAAGAAAAAATAGAGTCCAACTCGAAAATGGGAGTTCAGCTGGATGCTTCCAGTAAACAGATATACCAGGCAGACAGACCCACGGTCGAAAGCCGTTTTCTAAAGGCAACATTTAAGAATTCTGTTGTTAATTTACTTTAAATTGATTTACCAGCTGAAACAAAGATGTTATGGATATATAATTCAATCAAGATTGTATATATTTTTTACAAGAATTCATATAGTTTGTTAATTTAATGTAATAAAGGATTTTCCGCTAATAAACGAAATGATTTATTTTTCGGATTTCTTCCTGTAGTCGAGGGAATTACAATTATTTTACGATTGTATTGTGTTAAAAAAAAACAGAGTTACAATATTTTTTTTCATTGAAATATGTTGAATATTTCATTGTAACATCAGTAAAATAATTTATTTTATTATTCCTGAAAAGCGCCCTCTACTTTATCCATTTGTTAAAACAACATTTCAATATAATTTTAATGGAATAATTCTGCTTATTTTTTTTAAGTAAATAATAAAATGACGAAAATATTTCATTGTAATTTCAGTAAAATAATTTATTTTAGAAATAATTCTAAAATAAATTCTAAAATATTCTAAAATAAATTATTTTACTGAAATTACAATGAAATATTTTCGTCATTTTATTATTTACTTAAAAAAATAAGCACAATTATTCCATTAAAATTCAGTAAAATAATTCTAAAATAAATTATTTTTCTGAAATTACAATGAAATGTTTGCGTCATTTTATTATTTACTTATTCCTGAAAAGCGCCATCTATGACTCGCTAATTTAAATACTTTCAATGATGAGCAACATATGGCGCTTTATCTATTTGATAAAAACAACATTTCAATATAATTTTAATTGAAATAATTGTGCTTATTTTTTTAATTAAATAAGTAATAAAATGACAGAACTATTTCATTGTAATTTTAGTAGAATACTTTATTTTAGTATTCCTGAAAAGCGCCATCTATGACTCGGTTATTTAAATACTTTCAATGATGATCAACAGATGGCGCTTTATCTATTTGTTAAAACATTTTAATATAATTTTAATTGAAATAATTGTGCTTATTTTTTTTAATTAAACATATAATAAAATGACAGAACTATTTCATTGTAATTTCAGTAGAATACATTATTTTAGAATTCCTGCAAAGCGCCATCTATGACTCGGTTATTTTAATACTTTCAATGACGAGCAACAGATGACGCTGTATCCATTTGTTAAAACAACATTTCAATATAATTTTAATTGAAATAATTGTGCTTATTTTTTTTATTAAGTTAATAATAAAATAAAAGAAACATTTTATTGCAATTTCAGTAAAGAAATTTATTTATTTAATAAAAAAATAAGCACAATTATAAAAATAACACTTCAATATAATTTTATTATTATAATATGAAAATTATATTGAAATGTTATTTTTTTAACAAATAGATAAATCGCCATCTGCTGTTCATCATTGAAAGTATTAAAATTAACGAGTCATAGATGGCGTCATATTGAAATGTTTTTGTTATTACAAAAACAGCAATTTCCATTAATTTGTTAATATCAAAGGATATTTGGAAAATCCTCGACTTTTATTAAATTAATTATTTTTTTAATTTAAACATGTAGGTTTTCGTTATTTCTATTTAAACAATTGCGTAAACTCTCTTGTATTTTATTCAATCGACAAAATTTTATTAAAACATGTATAGTATATATAATCTTATATATGATAGCCTAAGATGGACCGACTCTGCCTACAATATAATATATTTATTTACTATTTTTAAATTTGTAAATGTAGAAATAAATAAACATTTAATTATTTAAATAAAAATATTAAAATAAGCAGGATAAAGGACAACATTTTAATTATTAAATAATTAAATGTAGAAATAAATAAACATTTAGTTATTTAAATAAAAATTGTTGTCCTTTCTCCTGCTTATTTTAATATTTTTATCTAAATAATTAAAGTCACCACAACCAAAATAAACAAGATTAAACATTTAATAATTAATTAATAAAATATCCTTGTACGAAATATTAGTGTAGGATACAAAAACACATATTATAATATACCCGATTATTAATTTCTCACTTATCCGGTGGTGAAATATGTTTGAATTAATTAGGAAATATCTAAATTAAATACTTGCTCATAGCGAAACAAACCAAGTGTTTAATTTGGATATTTCCGACAACACTTGTGTGTTTAATTAATTTAGATATTTCCTACATACTAAATATACTAATAGTAATATTGTAGGAAAGAAAACAACCCTTACACAATTGAATTTTAATGGGCCGATTAAAACGGAATCGAAACCAATAATTTCGTTTCCTCCTTTTATTTTTAATCATTTATTCAAATCACAACCCTAACAACATTTCTCCATCTCCAATTGTTTTTTTTTGTAATCATTAATTGTTAATCGTGTAAATCCATACACAACAAGACCCGATTAATTATGATATGCAAACACTTATAAAAAACGATTATATATATATTTCTTGTTTTTTTTTTTTCTTTTTGGTTTCTCAATATAATCTATTTAAATATATATATTTATTTATATTTATTTTATATATATATGGGGGACTAGATGACAGCTTGAGCTTCTCAATATACAAAAATAAAAAATTACATACATTATCGTTATTTTGTTTTTTTTTTCATCTCCTTCTTCTTCATCATCGTCTTCATCATCATCATCATCTTGTATTTTTTCTTTTATAATTTTAATATATATAAAAATTTAGAAAACACTCTAATTCCTACGAGAATACTGTAAACATTTAAACACCGTTATTTTTATAATAATAAAGTAATAAACATCTATTTGTATTTATTTTATTTTTTTATATCCTCATCCTCGTTTGCGCTCCTTTTTTTTTCTTCTTCTTTACGCGTGTGTTCTTTTAATTCACCAGGTTTTCCTTTGCTGAAGAAAAAATCGCTCCTCTAATTCCTACAATTATTTAATATTCTTCACCTTCTTGTATTTTTTTTTTATTTTGGTTTACTTTTTTTTAATGTATCTAAATCTATCTATCTCAGTTGCTTCGTCTTGGTTTAGTCGAAATTTCTTGGGATTTTCACTATATTACATTATATATTCTTATTAATTTTTTGTTTTATCAAATTAATTTATTTAATAATCAATTCAGTTTGTTTTTATATATATATATTTTTTTGTGTTAAATTTATTTCGGTAAAAAAATTATCGTTATCAAGATGGATTTTTTTTTCCTCAAAATGATTTCTTTCCATATTCTCTTTTGTTAATTATTATCGTTTAATATTAAAAAGATATAATCCGTTTATTTTTTTTATATAGTCATATAAATTATTACTAAGTAAATTTGTGCTCTTGTGTAAGTTAATTTTAAGACGAATTGTTTAAAAATTAATTAACATTTGATTAGATATTTTATTTGTGTTTTATTTTATAATTGATTTATAATGCTTCGGTGAAATGATTGTTTTTTGTATTCAACAACGACTAAAATTGTGTTTTTGTTTTTTTATTTTAGTAGAAACATACAGAGAAAGTTAAAACTTTAAAGAATGGAAATAAAAAATAATAATAATGAACGTATTACGAATAATTGTTTGACAATTTGGTTTCGAAATATATTTTTATTTATCAACGGAAATCTCCTTTGTACAAAATATATCCATTAAACGCTTCTACCCATTTTGGTGTAGGATTTTTCCTTTCATTATTTCTCTTTAATTAGTATCTGCTTTTTGAGAAATAAAGTGTTATTTTTATTATTTAATTAATGCTTAAGTAAGTCAAAAGTCACAGAGCTAAATGTGGAAATAATTTATTAATTATTTTCAAATCATTTTTATTTAATATATTATTGAATACCCGCTTATGTGTAGTTTTTTTCTTCTTTCCTTATTTAGTTGATGCTCAAAAACAGAAATAGTGGAAAACTTAATCCACAGACTTCTGTTTTTTTTGTAAAATTTTATCCACTGACATTGACAATTTGGTTTAGAAATGTATTTATATATATATATTCAATAATTCCTTCTACCTGTTTGGGTGTTAATATATATATATTCAATGACCCTTTCTACCCATATGGGTGCAGGGTTTTGGGTGTTAATAAGGTTATTAAATTTTAATTAACTTATAATAATGATAAATTTCACATTTTGGTTCCCGTTTATTATTTTTAGAAGGAATCACTTTTTACTTTTTTTGTTTATGACGCATTGTTGTCGAAATTATAATTGGTAATAATCAATCTAAGTTATACAAATAGAGTAAAACGTGTATCATTTATTAAAATTGAATTACAATGCTTTTCAAAGAAGAATACTCTACAATTTATTTAAATGAAATTAAGTTTAATTTCTTAACAGAATCTCCTTCTTTACATGCAAACAGAAAGGAAAGAAATCATTTAATTACGATTTTTTCTATTCATTTTCTTTTTTTTATCTGTACAAAATTTAATTGAGGCCTACTAAATATACAGGCTTCAATGTCGAAGCGGGGCGGACTCCGAGACGCATACGGAGCGCCTGTTTGTCCCGCGCACTGCAAGTGAGTCGAATTCTAACAATCATTTTTGTATGCAGTTATAATGCATTATTGTTTAGTGTTAATCTTTATTTTGCAATGTTTTATATCTTGTAATCAATCTGTAACTGGACTCGTTGATTGAAATAAATAAATAAATAAATAATGATAAATATTTAAAATTTCTATTAATAACTTAGAGATCGTTGATTGAAAAATTATCAATCATAAATTATTATTTTTCAATCAACGTAGAGACTTATGGTCATTATTTGAAATTATTTTATTTAGATAATAATAATAAAATTTCAAATCATATTTCTTTACCTGATTTGAAATGTTATTCTCATCTAAATGAATGATTCGTAGGCGAATGACTCTCTCGCGTTTACTCCGAGTGGACTCCGAGATTTCGATTTCCTACTCCGGCATCCCGGCTTGTATATTTACTAGGTACTGATTGAATCAATAATTTTAAATAAATAAATAATTATTGTTACTTATTATATAAATATGAAATTTATCTACTGGAAGGAAAATACATATTATTATTAATTAATTAAATAAATGACAATTCAATGGCAGAAAGACCTCCGGTCGATAGCCCATGACCCATCAATATGTATTGTAAATATAAAAATTTGTAAAGAATTGTAATTCTGCTGTCTGAATAAAGATGTTTGTATATATTAAAATTAAAAAATAAAAAAAGAATTTAAAGAAATAATTTAATTAAGATTGTTTATTATTGGCTATAGTTTTGGCAATTATTAGGTAGCCTAATTCAATTAGGGTTACTTTGTATTTCGATTAATTAATTTTCCGTTTTACTAAATCAAATTATTTTTTTGTGACTCGTGTTGTATGGAAATAAAAAAAAAAACACATGTTTTATATTTCCAAACCATAAGACAGATCGCAGATCTTCATCAACTTTACTTTCATCTTGTAATTTATTTAATATGTATTGTTCAAAATTTGTTATTTTTAATATTATTACAATCTAATAAATAGTAATGATATTAAAAAAGGCAGAAAGACCTCGGGTCGATAGCCTATGAAAGGATAACCTCAAATTATATACCGTATTATACTATACAATACTGTACTTAATATAATGTAAAAGTCCCCTGAATTTGTATATTATAAAAAATAAATATTAAAAATTATAATTATGCCAAGTTAATCAAAATTTATTAATGTAATAATTTCAAAACCAAAATGTCAAGATTTTTCACAACCAAACTGTGTTTTTTCATAAAAGCGTGTTTCTTGTTGCATTGTGTTATCATTAATTTAAAATATATGAAAATTCAATAAAAAAAAGAAACAAAAAACGTTTAATTAAGATTTCTTTCGGATTTTGTGATTTATTAGTTAATTGTAATTATACTAAGTTAATTACATTTAAATATTTATATATTTCGAAACCAAAAACATCAACATTTATAACAATTAAAATGTGTGCCTTCATAAAAGTCTCCTCCTTCCATTAAAAAGAATGATTTTTTTGTCTTTAATTTCAGTTTTCATCTGTACAGAATTTGAAATTATATTTGAATCGTTAATTTTAAATAACTCGATGGAATAAAAGGAAAAAATCATTTATTTAAGATTTCATTCGTTTTTTCACTGAATTTTCATATATTTAAAATTAACACATTTAATTAAGATATCATTTTTTCTTTCTTTCTTTTTTTTTCACTGGATTTTCATTTATTTAAAATTAACACATTTAATTCTCTTATTTTCTTTCTTTCTTTTTTTTTTCACTGAATTTTCATTTATTTAAAATTAACGACTCCATGCAATTCAATTTTGTATAGATAAAAAATGATAGAAAAAGAAAAGAAAGAAACCTTAATTAAATGATTTCTTTCTTTTTTTAATTAATTTTTCGTTTATTCAGAATTAATGATTACAATAGAATTTTGTAGAAAGAAGATTTCTGTAAAATAAATTAAATTAAAAATATGATTTCAATTTCACATAGAATTAAATGAGATTTAAATTTATAAATATTTCAATTAATATTTCAGCAGAACATAAAATGAATTGAAATTATTTGTATAATTGAATAAATTATTTATAATTGTGTAGAATATAAAATTGTTAATAATTTTTTTTAAATGGAATAAGAAAATAAAGAGAGAAAGAGATAGAGAAAAAACGCCACAATTGCTTCAAAGTAGCTTTAATCGAGTTAAAAATTATATAAAAACAAATTTATGTAAAAAATTAAACTAATTTAACAAAAAAATATAAATCGCGATTAATTAAATTAAATTTAATTGAAATAATGTAAACAAATGTCAACTTTGTTTGCACAACTGTAGTTTAAGTTCATAACGTTGTTTATAAAACTGTTGTTTTTTATAAATTAATTTTTTTTTTTACTTTGTTTGTAACTCAGTGGTTTGGCGAGCAATTAATCTCATGTTTAGACGGAGCCTCCAAGATTGTGTGATTTGACCCGACCAGACTGTTTTTGTGGGGGTACGTAAAGTTACTTGTCTATAGAGACAAGCCAACCACTATTGCTGAGATTCTGGCCAAAATGTTGGAAAAGGTGTACTAAAATTGGATTTTCAAAATGAACCACGTGAAATAAAAATGAAATTTAACATGAAATTTACATTTAAATTTACATTTACATGGAATAAAATTTAAAAAGTAAATGGCAGGAATTAATATTCCATTCACTTTTAAAAATTATCAGCGTTTTTCTTTTTATTTTCGAAAACCAAAGACTTAAAAAAATCACCGATTATAAATAATAATTCAATTCAGCTGTGCTTTATATCAATAACTGAAATTGCACTTTGCAACTTTGTTTAAGTAATATATCAGTTTTTAGCTTTATTTGTATAACTTCAGTTAAACAAAAAATAAAATTTGTTGTTATTATTATTATTATAATCGATGTCCCCTTTTACCAATTGGTGTCGCGGTATAAAATTTGTTTAAAATATTTTTTTATAACTTTATAACTGAAATTTCAATTAAATAAAAACCGTTAAAAAATTAACATTTGTTTTCATTATCTGAATAACGATGACTAACGATTGAACAACATTTATAAATCACTTTCTATTTTATTAAATTCAATTTAATTCTACAAATTAAAAAGTGTATTTTTTTAATTTGCATTCATTTATTCCATCTCCGTTCTTTTAAATAATAATTAAATTGAACAAACAAAAAAAAACACACGTATATAAATTAGAATTAAATAATAATAATAAAAAAATAATTAACTAAAATCAAACAATCAATCAATTATTCTCCTTTCGTATATTACTTAGATTATAGAAAACGTTTGTGTAAAAAAATAAAATATGTACACACGCGCGCTGTTTATATGCATCCATTTATTATCCATTCATTTGTTTCAAATTTTTGTTGCTTATAAAATCTCGAAAGGGTATAAAAATTACAATCTAAGTTGAACTCATCGGTGAGATTTCATAAACTTAAAAAAATATAATATATATGCACTTATCCTCGTATAAGTAGAAAAGTAAGAAATTTATAAATCTACATTATTTTTTCATCACCCCCCTCGTATTTAATATATACAGTGTGATTATATATTCGTAAGGAACTTCTTTTTAAAAATATATTTATATATATTATATATGTTTACTCCTATGTTTTAGCTACTATAATTATTTTCTCTCTAGTATTTTTTTTTATTTATTTTTACTTTCTCTTGTTATAATTTTTTTAATTAATTCTAAGTAATTTAGGTACTTAGTAGTAATAGTAATCAACGTATGTATGGCTAATCGACGCTTAAATTAAGAGAGTGGAAAAGCAACGACAGTCCGCAAAGTTTAATTTTACAAACACAATTTGAGATGAATTAAATAAAAATATTTAGAAAATAATAAATTATTTCCTCTTTTAAACATTTTCAAAATGTCATAGTATTTTAAAAGGGAATAATTTATTATTTTCAAATTCTTTTTATTTAATTTATTCTTCCAAATACTTGGTTTTAACTTAAAAAAAAAACAACAAACTATTTTTTTCACATTTAATGAAATGTTCAGCCACCATTCATCTGCGTATGAATGATGAAACTATTTTTTATCTTAATTTTTGAAAATATTTAATATTAAATGTTAATTCAAAAACTTATTTGATTTAATTCAGCAAGAAAGTGCATTTTTTTTAATGCAACCCAATTAGCAAATATGACATACTTTGAATATACATGTATGTTGGGTTGCGTTCTTGCTTCTGTTGTAAGAACAGGGTTTGTGAGCTGTTGTTAATGGTATGAAGGTTTTCTTTAAAAAGTTACAAATATATATATTTTTTTGTTAAATTACAACCGATTGATTAATTAATTAAAAGAGTAGATTTATTGTTTTTTTTATATGTGGTTATAAAAAATTTTTATTTCCTTTTTGGTAGTTATGATAAAGTTAAATTTTGTGAGCTGTCAATGTTTTGAAGGTTTTTGTTTAAAAAAGTTAATTTAGTGTGATGAATCTGTTTTCTTTCTCCCGTCCGGGGCGAAAGGTATTTATAAATGATAAAAAAAGTGTGATGGATCGGGATAATTCGTTTTAATTTCAATGTATGTTTCCGTTGGGATAAAACGGGGAGCGCGCGCGCCGGGAAAACGCCAGCGCTTTCCCGACGCCGACGGTCCCCATAATGATCAATCATTTCACCGGGGCGCTTAACGTACACAAGAGCTCGTAAGTAACACAGGAGCACCTAGTTGCCTCAGTTGGCGACGAGGAGGTGTTGATATTGGCCGGCCGCCGGATAGGGCCAGTTGTCGAGGATCTTGGCGGTGTCTTGCGGGGCGGCGGGGGTGGCGTTGGGCGCGGGCGCCTGGGCCGCGGACGCCACCGCCGTGGGGTTGTTGGGGTAGAAGGGCGCCACGCCGGTGGCGGCGGATGGGTTGGCGTGGTCGAAGGGCAGCTTGCCTGGGTAGAGGTCCGGGCTGAGGAACTGGTTGGAAGACTCGAACATGGAGCGGGGCGGGAACTGGGGTCCGTAGGGGCCGTGGTTGTAGTAGTAGGAGGTGGGGTCCGGGGAGATGGCGCGCCCTCCGGGGGAATGGTGCGGCGGCTGCTGGTGGATTTGCTGCTGCATCGCGCGCTGTTTGATGTAGTTGCTGAATTCTGTTGGTGACATCCTGAAAATTTTAGCAATTACAACATAACTCAAATAACTTTACAAAAAAACAACATTTAATCATAACTAACGCAAACTTATCAAACAGATTCAAAAATATTGGAAAATTAGAAATTCAAAAACAGATCCAAAAATATTATAGATTTAGGATACTTTGTAATACTTATATAATCAGATTTAAAAAAATCTGTATTAATTTTCGATCTGTTTCTGGATTTTTATAAATATGTAACATTTTTGGATCTCAAAAATGAAAAGACGACGCAAGCGCCATATCTCGCTGAACATTTTATTAAAAAAATGTTTGTTTGAAAAGTAAGAGTAACAAACCTAGATCAAACATCGTTTTATAAATATACATCAATAATTACTTCCGTTATAACTTAAGTAATAAAATACAAAAGTTCATTTTTGACTGAGACAACAGAGGAGTGGGAAGAAGTATAATAGGCTTTGACCTCTAACCCGGACTTTTTGCTAACCTAACTTAACCTAACCTAACCTAACCTAACCTAACCTAACCTAACCTAACCTAACCTAACCTAACCTAACCTAACCTAACCTAACCTAACCTAACCTAACCTAACCTAACCTTCTCCTGTTTACTATTTTCTCCAGCATGTTCGCCAGTCCGCAGACACACCTTTATCCCAAAGACTAATCAGTCATTTTTATAGAGGGGGATTGCAAATCTGTTATCAGATGTCTTCGCTCTTAGCTATAACCGACAAGGATTGGGTTGGTAAGTTGGTGGTACCGATCGGCAAAAACCCTTCCCCCTCTCTTCGCTCGATTTGCACCTGGAATCGTCACCAGGCATTTCTTGGGATACACAGCGGTTCTTACTCTCTGGCGGCTCTGCCATTTTTTGCCACAAGGACGTTCCTACAGAAGTGGCGTACTGCTTTCCAGAATTCCTCCGACTCCAGCATCCTCGGGACCAGCGACTTTTCGTCCAGTGTGTCCTAACCATCTTTAAGGCCACATCTCACAGTATCCCACCTGTCGAATTCAAAGAGCGTATTCTTTGCCCTGTCATCTTCCGTTCCACACTGGATGCATATTGTACTGCCATACTTCCTGATCCGATGCAGGAAGCAACCGTGTCCCGTAAATATCTGGGTCAGGTGGTACGTCACATCCCCATGCTTTCTCTTAGTCCACGGTTGAATGTTCGGAATCAGCGTCCTGGCCCAGCCGATAACCTGTCCCACCACTGCTGCCATTGTTGGAGCGCTCTTTCAGCATCCGCTTTTCTCAGAGTCTTAATATCCATGCATGCTTCACAAACAACATTCACTCTCAGGTGCCCAGGCAAGATAATAATAATAATAATAATTATATATATATATATATATATATATATATATATATACTTTATTGCCCAACAGAATAACCAATTACAGGACGCAATGAGCTCCCTTGCTTTCGTGGAAACCGTCCTGTAAGCCCTTATACTAGATTTCTGTTGTTTGTACCTTCCGGATTAGGTTGGAATTTCTTCTTACCTCCACGGCTTCACCCCAAGCTGACGAGGCGTATGGAGTCTCCTACCCTGTCCTAGGCCTCCCACATTTGACAGGATGCGAGCGATCGCCGCTTCCATGCGGATGGAGGCCTTCGCTGTCCCTCTCGTCTATGTACTACACCTTGGGTTTGTCTCCAGTATAACCCCCAAGTTTGAGGCTCCTTGTTCGGGGCCTTTCCCGCCTTTATCAACAGTCTAGCGCCACTTGCATACCGATCTGCCCCATGCTTCTGATGATGAGCTCCATTGCCTTGACTAATAACCCCTTCAAAGCATGCCTCAATACTACAGCCAGATTGTCTGCAAAGGCGACCAGCTCCAGCACTACTCATAAAATAAATTCCAGAGGGTCTGCCCCATGACCGAGCCCTGCGGCACTTCCTTGTACATCATCCTCCTCTTCTCGCTATTTTGCTTGACGTACGTTAGGTCACTCTCATTGAGATAGAAGGCCACCATATCGGTCAGCTCCTGGGCAAAATCAAACCCTTACACCTGTGGTTATGGCGATGTTGGGTTCTGACTGCCTCTTCTACGTCGGTGGTGTGCTGCATGGCACCTGTTCATATTAAACTGGAGGATTTTCTTCTGCGTATCTTTGCTCCGATCTTACATGAGCACTACTTTCCCCGGGTCTCCTCCTGGGCCTCCCGGAAGGCCTCGCATCCATTGCTGCTACGAAAGTGCTGTGAGTTGTTCCCACGCTCTTTGCAGAGGATGCAGGTCTTCTGACACGTCGCCTCCTTGTGCCTTTTGGCATTGCAACTGCGGCAGTGAACTCTTCGAGCCGCTCCCTGGCATTTGTTCGCCATGAGAATGTATTCGTGGCACCTGGAGCATGTTAGCTTTTGACCTAACCTAAGCTAATCCTCCTCTTTCATTAAAAATAATAATAATTATTTGCAAAATGGAAATAAGCAACGAAAGTTCCATTATAATTTTCGCAGCGTTGTCCAGATTTTTAATTTCGTTTCAGATAAATTAATTAAAAAAAAAGATAAACATCAATTGAGAAAACTACTTCCCGGGCAAATATGTTTTTTTTGTACTCTCGTTATGTGAGTCAAATATGCAGTAGCTAAAGGGAAAATAATCAATTTTACTGATGAGGGAAACGCGTGTCTGCAGATAGTCTAATATTACTTGCCATTTTTTGTTCTTGGCATTAAATAAAATGAGTTTAGAAGTGGAAGGTGGTAAAATTTGCACACCAAGGAAAATAATAAAAGCAACCCTAAGTTAATTCTTCTTTTTTTTATAAAATTAGATTATAGTTTTGTTCCTACCTGTTGGCCCTTTTGCTGCTAGTCTTCAGTTTCGTGCTTCCGAACTTAGTCTGAGCAAAAGTGGCGGTGGTGAAGGTGAGCGGGGTGGTGGTCCTGGGTATAAAAGCGGGCACCGGTGACGGCGAGCTCTTGAAGGAGTTGCCCAGAGACGTGGGCGAGGGCGCCGTCGAGTTCGTCGTGAGGTGGCCCAGGTTATTCGAAGTCGTCTGCCCGCCGGCGTTCGGCTGGATCACGCCGCTGAGCTGCGTGCCGACGGGCGGCTGCGGCGGGGGATTCCCCGCGAACGGCGTCACCGACTTGGGGGAGAGACTCAGGTTGCTCAGGCTGCAGCCCACCGACTCGATCGGCCTGAAACTGGCGTCGTTAGAGGGGTTTTAACAAAAACGTTACCGCCAGTGTAATTACCTGGTGGTAATTTTATGGCAGGTTTATCATTTCTCATGTTACGTTTTGATTTATTTCCTTTTTTTTTCTCATATTTTGAATATATAATATACTTTTAATAAAATTAGGGGTTCAGGTAAAAAGAGACAAAAGTGGAAACAATCAACCTGATTGGGACAACAAACAAAATGAGAATATCTTTCGGGATAGGAGTAAAATTCTCAACCCAGCATTCATCCATCGCAGTGGTTCTCAAACTTTTTTCTATGGGGCACCCAGAAATTATTGAACAAAACTCAGGTCATCCCTAGCCAATAAAGAAAGTACAACACATTCTTTATTTAATAGTAATTTAATACTAATAATATTTAAAAGTAATTTTATTCGAAAGACAAATTCTAAATGATCTATAAATTTTAGTTATTTTTTGTTTTAATAAGTAGTTATTATTTATGTTAGGCTGCATTTCTCGATTCAGAAACCAGAGCATCAAAAAAATCAGTAATTTTAAGTAGACAAGGGAATGTTTCGTCACAAATTGATATTTTTTATCACGATTTGCTGGTGGTAATTGTTCACGTGTGTGTGATTTTTTTTAAGTAATTCAATCGAGAATAATTTTGTACAATAAAGACATTAATAATCTTTGATTAAAAAATAAAATAAAAACAATCGAGTGTAAAAAAAGTGTAAAAATATATTCAACAAAAATAGGATAAAAAAACAGCAGTAAAAACTTAAGTGTTATACATGTTAAAGACGCCCTTATGTCATACCAGCGGCACACTGAGGTGCTACTACACCCAATTTGAGAACCACTGTTCCAACTGGTGATGGCCATTTCAGGCTTTTGGACTTCGTCAGACCAATGTGTTTCATATACAATGCGAAATTGTTGACAATGCCACTTGAAATTTGGCAATAGATGGCGCTTGTGCTGTCTTTCCAATTATTATAATACTGTACTACTCATTACAATTACTGGCAATGATCACTGAAATTTTCGATTTTTTTAAACGCTGAAAAAATTAATTGGACCATAAGTTTTTGACAAATCTACAAAATTGAAACAACTACTTCAATGATGTGGGATATATACCAGGGAAGTGTTGTTTGGATTACACAATAGATGATTGTTGTTGCGTAGCAGTACAACTGTGCATTGCGACTACTCATTACGTCCAAAAAGAAGAATCCCAAACTGTTTACTTTCGAATTACCAATCAAGAAGCTAACGATGGATTTTCCAGTTGCGGATTTGTTCAACGCAACAATTGTGATTTTTTTTTAATTGGCTTCATTTCTCGATTGAGAGTTTATTTTTAATTCCTAATCGATTTTTTTGTATAACAATTTTATGTTACTTTTGATTAAATTATTTTCTTTTTTTAAGAATTTGTTTTTTTTTGTTGTTGTTTATTTTTGTAGAGTTATTCTTTATGTTTATTAAATGAGACATACCTGAAACACTGCGCTTCTGGATTGAAGGTCTTCGTCACTTCCCTGTCCGCAGAATTCTCATCCTGAGGATCCGCCTTATCACTAAACAGGATCTTCACCGCGCCCTTCTCCCCGATGCGGTAGCTCACCTCCCCCGGGTCCACCCACACCGCCAGCTCCTGCGGCAGGTTCTCCAGGATATCCTGAATGGGCACCCCGCTCTCCCGCGCCGCCCTCTCCAGCACCTTATCAATCGGATCCCCGGTCTTCAAACACCTGAAGGCGCTCCCCTTGAACGGCTTGTCCGGATACCAGTGTCCCTGGAATTTGTCTTTTAAAGCTTTCTCGAGTTCCTCCCCGAATATGTTGACCCGCCTGCGGGGGAGTTTGTTGTACAGGTACGAAATCACGAAGTTGAGTGCCACTTGGACCTCTATATGCATTTTGCTGTTGAGGTTCTGCTGCGCGGGGTTGAGTGTCGGTGGTGGAATTTTCGCCGGTTCCGGTTTCTTCGCGCTCAGAACATTTGGTGCTTCACCGCCGCCGCCGCCGCCTCCGGGTGCTTCGCGCGTGTTTCTCCTTTTGGCCGACGTTTTGGATTGCTTTTCGGTTACCTCCTGAAATCCCGATGGTGCGTCGTCGTGGAAATTAAAATGCGTGATCTGAAACAACAATAAAATACATTAAATTTAGAATACACAAAAAATTAAATTAGTAAGACCTCTTATTATTGATCAAAGGTCTTGCTAATTACCCAGATTACTAATTGCCCAGATAGACTAACATCTACATGTATTGTCATTATTTAATGTTATCTTCTTAAAATTATCTATATAGTCTAAATAAAGATATACAGGGTGTCCCGTTAATATTAGGAAATGGCTTAATCTCAATATAAAATTTTAGGTAATCATAAAAGGCACCAAAATAATAAATAAAATTTATATCAAGCAATTTAAATATATATATATATATATAAAAATAGGGATATATATATATTAGGGATTGTTAAGTAAGTTTCACTTGGTTTGTTTTACTTACTTAACAATCCCTAATATTACCAAGTGATTAATGAGACTCAAATTGAAAATATATATATATATACATATATAATATATCATTATGGAATACCTTGTATAATAAAAAATATTTTCCTGAAGGAAATGAAAGTTTCGTTTCAAAAATCCTCAATCATAAACTGAAGCTGTAATTATAATAATTGTGCTTGAGTTTCGAAACGTACAATTCACAACAACGATAAAAAAAATATATTCGATTATATGAAATAATCGATTATTTCGCATTCGATTAATGAAATGATGTTTTCATTTTTCGCATTTATAATACGTTTCCAATTGGGGTGGATTAGGATCCTGTTTGCCCGTGCCACGTTTTCCGCAATTTCCCAGCTGTGCACAACATTCGGTTGCCCTATATTATTGATCGCGGCACGACCTCCCGAAAATTCCCTTTTTTGCAATTTATCGCGTTGCACGGGAAATTGCTCGTCATTGCGAAATCAATACGCGCGGGTTTTCCACTCTAAATCGATTTAAATGCTAATATTGGGATACTACTGGAGGATCTTGAAAGATGCTCATACAAAAAAGTTAGTTTCCTTTTTTTTGAATGACTTTCTCATTTATCACTTGGTAAAACTTAATAGTTCTATTTTGAAATTAAATTAGACTTGTGAAAAATTGTGAAACAAACCAAGAGTAATTTAATTTAAAAACCTTCATCAATAATAGTTGATTTCTTTAATGACGAAGATAAAAAAAATAATCAATTTAATTTAAGACTATTTCTACAAAGTAACATAAATTTTACGTCCGTCCGAGTGCTCAACTTCGCGTAATAAATAAATAGCGACAGTGTGGTGCAAATAAATGTGTTAAGTGCATTCTAAATAAATAAATAAACATTGTTTTACTTATTTCCGAGTCTGATTAAATCCAATTTCGTAATAATATTTACATTGATTCCCATGAAGTTGAAACGAGAAATTCTAAACTGTCGAAGAAATGTTCAAAGTAAATAATGAAAATATTTGCCGCAAATATACCGCCCCGCATTGAACGATCTGTTTCAATAAAATGCGCAATGAAAACACACAATTTAATCACCGAGCACACAACTGCAAAAGAGCTGGTTAGAACTGTGAAACTTCTTGACATGCCATCTGATTTTGGATGTAAAGCCTCAATTCTTCCCAACTGCCATCAAAGAGATGGTTGGTTTTCATCGTTGACAATGACACGTTGTTGCTTGGAATGCTATTTGGACTATCCGACAGATATTCTTTTGACCATTGATTGTCTCCATATGTGTTGCCTTATTTTCTGAACTAACTCCCAACAAGACAATATATTATCTTTAGTATCCACTGGTGAAGTCTCCAATTAGAATGTGTGTTGGAGTTTAAGGAATAAAATCACTTGGATCATCACTAAGAGGGCAAAGTAGTCGTGATTTCAGGACTGCTTCAATTTGTGCCAAAAGTGTTGATATTTCTCAAGTAAGCCATTACCGGCAACTCGATGCAAGTGATGTTTAACGCTTTTGACGGCAGCCTCTCATAATCTTTCAAAGTGAGGTTCACGAGGAGGCATGAAAGTTCATATTTAGTGTTTTTGGGTTAAGTTAACCTATTATTTTTTTATTTAATCAGCCGACGAATGTCTAGCGCGCATGTGCAATCTCCTCGATCGACAAATCGATTTAAATTAAATGAAAATAATTTTAAAATGATTAATTAACAAATTATTTCCTCTTTAGCTACTGTGACATTTTTATTAGAAAACAAAAAAATGCAAATTTTGGTTTAGTACAAATTGTATGAGAATAGAATCACCAGGAACATCGCATGGAAGAAACCTGAAGGAACAAAGAGAAAAAGAAGACTACGGAAAATATGGAGAGAAGCAATTACTAGCGACTTACAAGACAAAAACATAACAGAATGGAGGATAAAGGCGAAAGATAGAAAGAAGTGGAAGGAAAATAAAAAGCTATAGGCCTAAATGGCCTGGACAAGCTATAATATGCAAATAAAAATGGTTTCGTATTAAATCAAATGAATCGTGGTTCAAATAAACAAATCACCAATTATATGTTTTAGTAATAAAAAAGACCTTTATTGGCATCCTTCCTTTACACTCTTTACAGTCTCAAATTTTAAAATTTAATACCGCCCTCCCTTCTTTTTTCGCATGTTAAATCCATTCATGAAAATAAATCCGAAAAAACATGTCACGAGGATCGCGCGCGCATGTCGCAATTTGTCGCCAGGAACTATCTAGATGGCCGTGCGACCAACAGAGGAAGAGACGTTTTGTGTGCGTGCGTCTCTGCCTCTTTTTTTCCCTCTTTCTCTCCAGCTTCTCCAAAGTCCTTACCACGAGGTCTCTCATCCACTCCATCACCCTCCTGCTCCCATCCATTCCTCCTTCACCCCCTCGCATTCCTTCGCCAAGTGGTCCTTTCCATGCTCACACAATACACATCTTCCATATTCTTCCCTCATCCATACTTTTCTTCCTCTCTCCTCCGATCCAGTTTTAGTAATAATAATTTTCTTTTTTATTTTATAAAATTATAAGAATATCTTATAAATAATTTTCCCCGTTCCGTATTTAAAACATATTCCAAGTCTAAAGTCCTTCAATTCGCATGCGATTGTCAATGCTGGTAATTTATTAAAGCGGTGGCTCAATGCAAACACCAATCATTTTCCCGGCAAGCACGAAAATCCGATAGTAATTACAGCATGGGTGTGTGCTTGAATTAAATACGCTTAAAACTTGTGCGTTTGACCCACATTTATGTTTAACAACAAAATACCGCCCGACCGGGAAATATAATCGATAAAGCGGAATAGTTTTCCAGATTACAATCAATTGTTTATGACGTGAAACATTAAAGACGGAAAAGGACACTGATTTTTAATTTATTAATTATGAAAATTTCTTATTTAACCTTACACCAATGATGAAAATTAGAAAACATTAAGATTATAACGAAGGAGAAGCCTCAGTGGAAAACATTATGTGCAATGAAAGTTTTCTTTATTATAATTTTTTAACTGATTTGTCACTTATCCCATGGTGAAACATTTTTATGTAATAATTAGGATGCATTTTAATTAATACATTTGCTTATTCGTTTCACTATTATTATATTTAAGTTCCGACTATCTTCGACGAGTACTCATTATTAAAGAAATAACTAAAAGTACGAACATACCAAATTTCTTTATATATATAAATCTTTATTGGCAGATTATTTTTAACAAAGTAATAAAATAAATAAATACAATAAATAACTAACATAAAAATAAATTCTTCTGCCAATTGGCTATCGACCGTTGGTCTTTCCGCCTGATTTTGTAGGCGTCTGTCCTTGTCAGTTGCTGTGTCAAAAAGGTTTTGACCGCTAATTGTCTTGTGAAATAAATTTACTCGTCGTGATCACTAAAGTCATGAAATAATGAAATGAAATCATGAATGGTGATGGTGAAACATTTACGTTTGGAAGTGATATTTTGGTTTCGGGGAAAATTTCTTTATTATTTATGAATTGAAGAAATTTACAATTTACAACATTGCGATATAAGGCGCTATTCTGTAAGAGAAATGCTGAGTATAACGTTAATTTTTATCATCACAGTTTAAGCAGATTTTATAATATATTCATAGAATGTGAAATTTCCCTTACAAAATAGCCACGGTAATTTGAGTTAATTAAAAATAAGTGGAAAAATCCCTCAAATATTTCGCCATCCAGAATCCACTATTTATAAATTCATCTCATCTTTCATCGAGGACTAAAAGGCAGACATGACACATAAGACAATGACTTTTGGCTGAAAGACCGATGGTCGATAGCCATTTTATAAATAATTAAATAAATTGTATTGTATTTAACAATAAATACCTCAATAAAGATGATTGTATATATATAAGTGGAAAAGAGATATCTCCGATGGGATTTGAACGTATGTCCTTCGATTTCTAGCCGAGTGCGTTACCGACTACATCACAGTGAACTATGATATCAAATCTCCATTCTGTGCTGCAAGTTCACGTAAATTCAATTTATACAGACATTCGTGATGGGCTCTGTGGTCTTGTTAGTAACGCACTCGGCTAGAAATCGAGGGACATGGGTTCAAATCCCATCGGAGATGTTTCTTTTCCACTTATATTTAATTAAATATCAAAATTTCTTCAATTCATAGATATAAATATAATTTAAAAAGAATATCAATTTAATTAAATCTTCAATATTGTTTAAGCAGATGGCCTTATATTAAGTAACGTTCCTTTTGTTTGTTTTTGAATTAACATTTTTCTCGGATTACAATTTGTTGCATTATGCAATATTTTATTGATATGCAACAGCAGGTTTACATTATGGAATTCAATGTCCGGCGTAGGTATTTGCCCGGGAAGTAGTTGTTGTGCATTTATTTAATGTACTTACGTAACGTAAGGCAAAAGTCACTGTTTAAGTATTGTTTTTCCTTGTTTAATTGCTCTATTTACTCCATCTCTCTCAATTTTTTTCTGTTTTTAAACCGTTAAACTCATGCCAGGGAAAATTACCCGTACTGTTAAATCCATTCATGAAAATAAATCCGAAAAAAACATGTCACGAGGATCGCGCGCGCATGTCGCAATTTGTCGCCAGGAACTATCTAGATGGCCGTGCGACCAACGTAGGAAGAGACGTTTTGTGTGCGTGCGTCTCTGGCTCTGTTTAAATGCATTAAATCTAATTGTTGTGTTGAGGGAAGTCGCGGGCCATTTACCCATTAATCCTCTCGACGAAAATTCACCGGAGGACGCTTAACGTTACTCCATGATCTATTGAATAATATTTTATTAAAAATTCGACAAGTTTAGCACTAATTTATGAACAAAATTCAATTAAAAAAATTATAGTCAAAAAAATATATCATCTAAATTAAATAATATTTAATAAAAAAACAATCAATTCACCATATCCAAACTCAAAATTAAAAATGTTATTAGTAGTGATGGGCAAAATCTTTTATTGTTGCAAAATTAAGTATATTATATATTTATGAATGTTACTTATTATGAAAATATCAAGAATAACTTCCCATTTATTAATAAACATACATTTGAAATAACTTTTTTGTTTTAAATACTTAAAACAACACATTTAGTAATACTCGATTACTAATATTAACCGATTTTGCCCAACACTAGTTATTATTAGTTACATTTTTGATTCACTTATTTCATAATTAAATTCGTGCGTGGTTAAATATTTATCGTGCTCGTATATGGAGTAAGTCAATGTGTCTTTAATGTCGTCTTCGGTTGAGGGCGGGCGTTGTCAGTCGTTCGGGCACTTGGAATCGATCTAGTCCGCGACCCCGATTCAGACCATTCACTTCCCTTTACTACTGCCATTTGTGTCGCTTTATAAATATTATCGACTTTACTGCATAACACGGGGCCCAATATAGCCGTCGTAAATATACGCTAGACGACTATGATGTGCGTTTAATAAATGCCGCGAGTTGCTTAAAATAAGGTAATCCTTTACGACCGGCACGAAAGAATCGGCTGAAATTAATGAAATAAAAATTGGTTTAAAAAATAAATTAAAGGAATATTTAAATAAAACTGCACTTCTCTACATTTATATTAAAGATTGAGCTCTCAGAAAAATAGTTCCATTTTTAAATCTTTTATTTGGTTCTCATTAATCACTTGATGAAACATGATCACAATATTAAAAGTTTGAAAAATACACTTGATTTGTTTCACTAATTATTTTATTTCCTCCGACTAGTTTCGACTCACGTCATTCTCAAGGAGTGTACAGAAAATTAATTTTACAAGTATATATATACAATTTTTTTATGTGTTATTATTCAGGTAATAAGGGACTTAAGAAATGGTGAGTTCCAGATGTCATCGAATTCGTTTACTAGGTGTTTTCCCCGTTTTATTGCCTTGCTGATTTCTAGGCCTTCTCTCAAATTTAATTCCTGTCCTTTATTACAACGAATCAAATAAAACACTCCACTTTTCATGCATTTGTACATAGACTTAAACAAATACCATTAGAAAAATCAGACTATGAACAGGAAATTAACATAATTACAGAAATAGCGATTAATAATGGATATGATAATAAATTAATAGATTCACTAATAAAGAGAAAAAAACAAAAACAATTGATGAAATACATATATAACGCTGACATAAAAGAAAAGAAAACATGGAATAAACTACAATATAATAATGGTTTATCACATAAAATTAAAAGAACCTTAAAGGGGAAAGAATTTAATATTATTATGACGAATCCATACAATCTAAAAAAGATATTTGTTAATAATAAATCTATAATTAAGAAAGCGCAAAAATGTGGTGTTTATAAAATAAAATGTGGAGATTGTGATGCAATGTATATCGAACAAACTGGACGGAATTTCGGAAACCGAATAAAAGAACACAAAAAATCTATAATAGATAATAAAAAAAAAACAACGGGGTTCGCGAAACATTGTATCGAATCCAACCATTTTTTCAAATATTTTGAAATTGTATATATATTCATGTAAAATTAATTTTCTGTACACTCATTCTCAAAGAGTGTACAGAAAAGTCAACGTGAGTCGAAACTAGTCAGAGGAAATAAAACAATTAGTGAAACAAATCAAGTGTATTTTTCAAACTATTAATGTTCCATTTTTAGGTGTCCTAGGATATTTAAGACATCTAAGAATAAAAAATATTACAGAGATTGAATAATTTTACAATTAAAATTCATCTAGCTGTATTTTTGATCATCCATCTAGGATTAGGAATAAAATAGAGCCGATCTGTTATAATATATGCAGGGCATCTTTTCATCAATTCAAATTTCTAGTTAGCCATTTTTTCCGTACATTGTATTGCATAGATGACATTTTTACTATTATTAAAGATAATGTTAATATTTAAATTTTTATAAACTAATAATGAAACTGAAACTATCAACTACTTTCCATATTTAGAGTTATTATAATAACGTATACGTATACTTTTAATTATATACATTAAAGCTCTTTTTTTAATTTAAAATACAAATTTTCCATTTTTAACGGCATGATTTTTAGAACAATAAATTTACTAATTACAGATCATAACAGAAATACAAAACTTAAATTAAGTTTAGATGTAGCTTTTTTTTTGATTTGCAACAAAAATTGCATTTTTTTTAATTTGCAAAATCTAAAAATAATTTAAATTCTGTATTTCAAAAAAATGTGTTTCAATAATTAAAAAAATAATTAACAAACAAAAAAAATTAATTAATCTATTAATCTATTTTTTGTTTGTTAATTTTTTTTTAAATTATTGAAACACATTTTTTTGTTGAAATACAGAATACAGAATTAATTTTAGATTTTGCAAATTTAAAAAAAAATGGAATTTTTGTGTCAAAAAAAAAAACTAAAGTAGAAAAAAGTCAAAGAATTAAATGCAAATGAAAAATTGTTAAAATTATTCATGAACCTAAATTAAATTTTAGATTAATTAAATTATTAAATTCTTGGGCTAAGGTAGCCCAATATATTCCAATATTGGAATATATTCGATTCGTTCTGTTATATTTCCACGGTTATCTCTTTCTTCGCGGAAATGATTGATTCCGGCTTCATTACCTCTCCAGGCCAGTACTTTTGTTATTATTAAAAAAAAGTTGTTTCTGCAAACATTCAGAAGACCCTTCATTACAATACTTTTGAACTTTACAATGAAACTAAACAGGGAAAATTTTTTGGCAATGATCAATAAAATTCGATCAATCCCTTTTTCCAACTGCAAAAAATACTTACACTGTAAGTTTTACAAACTTCTATTGAAACAACTACTTCCCGAGCATTTACCCCGCCGGACATTGGATTACACAATAGATATTTGTTGTTGCATAACAAATACTTTTGAACTTTAATAGATTCTTCTATATTCACATTTAATGAATATTAAATGTGAATTTCGTTTTCCTTGTTTTCATAAACAGAACAAGTTCGCCTTCGTTTAGTGGACGAAACAATGATTTTCGCTCGTCTACCTTGTAGGCCCAAATCGTTGACGATGCCACTTGAAATTAGGCAAAAGGTGGCGCTTGCGTCGTCTTTAATTTATTAAGATTCTTCTATAGTTAAAGCAGAAGCACATATTTGTTTCCAACTGTTTACGTTTCACATTCATGGCGTCTCTGGCGAGACTAAATTCAATATCCTTAAAACGATTAAATTTAACATTGTACTCACGGAGAGATTTCTCTTGCAATATTCCAAATACATTTAATACCGCATTTCTTATTGTCTTTCTCATTAGCTTGTTTCATATTGAAAGAATAATCTTGCAGAATTTGCCCAAATTCCGTGATCCCCACTAATCTGCTACGTTATGCTTTCACAAAATCTCGTAAATAGTCGCCAAGTATACGAGGCGCGTCCAAAAAGTAGGGTGACTTTTCAAATTTCGCGAGCTGTACGTTGTTTCGATTGTCGATTTTTTGTTGTTATTGTAATGGTACACATGCTCCGAATATACATTTTTTTAATCTTTTTCCTTTCTACCGTTAGATGTAAGGAGTATGCCCCGAATATATATTCACAATTTCAAAATACTTCGTTTGTTTTTTACAGATAAAAAGGTCAGAGGTGTTTTGTTGCGCCCGGCGTTTTTCTTTTATTATAAAAAATTGAGCAAAGAATTTGCATTAAATTTGGTGTAAAAAATGGAATCAAGTGCTCTAAAACTTCAAATGTTTTAGAGCACTTGATTCCATTTGTTGACAGTGGCGTACGGTAAGTCTGCTCTATGTCAAAAAAAAATGTTTACAAGTGGTACAAACTCTGCCAAGATAGTCGAGAACCTGGCTCTGGACGCGTAAACAACAGAAGATATCATCGAAGCTGTGAAGAAAATTGTTTTAAAAAATCATAGAATTACCATAAGAGAAGTTGCTGGGGATGTTGGCGTATTAGTCGACTCGTATCATGCATTTTTTTTTCGGCGTCAGGGAAGTTTGTTCCGAAACTTCTGAATTTTAATCAGAAGAACCGTCACATGAGCATCGCTGAGGAGTCAGTGATGATTCTGATTTGCTCAAAATGGTCATAACTGGTGACGAATTATGGGTATATGGTTATGACGTCGAAATCAAATGGAAGCACCCAGGAGAGCCAAGACCGAAAAAAGCACTCCAAGTCCGATGAAGTGTCAAAGTTTTGTTCATTGTTTTTTCACTACCTTAGCGTAGTGCATTAGGAGTTTTTACCAAAAAGTTGTAGGAGTATTATCTTGAAGTTATGTGCCATTGGGGAAGTCCGAAGTGGTTCAGAAAAAGAAAAAAAAAAACAAAAGTGGAAGCAATCAACCTGATTGGGACAACAAACAAAATGAGAATTTGTGAGAAGCAATACGAAAAAAAAAGACGTTTGGAATTGTGGAAGAATAATTCGTGGCTTGTGCATCACGATAATGCACCTGCTCGTTCATTGTGAGAATTTTTTTGGCTAAAAACAAAACGACAATAATGCTTCAGTCATCATTTTCTACCGGATTTTCCCCTTGCGATTTTTTCTTGTTCCCAAAACTGAATAGACCTATGAATGGACGGATATTTGCAACGATTGAAAAAACTGCATCGCTGGAAGAGCTCAAGGCTATACAAACAAGTGCTTTGAGGATTGGAAAAAACGTTGGCGCAAGTGCATTGCATCTGAGGGGGGATTACTTTCGAGGGGACAATATAAATATTGCTGAATAAATAAATATTTTTAATAATTTTAACACATTCACTTGAAGGAATACTAGGAAACATATTTGTTACATCAAAAGAAACTATTTTTGAATTTAAAGGTGTTTTATAATCTTTTAATTTATTTGTTAAATCTATATTATTTTTAAAATAAATATTTTAATATAAATTTTTAATTTAAAAAAAGATCCAACAATTAAATATCAAAGAGAAATTAAACAATTTCTATCAAAAAATTCAATTTTTAATAAAAATGATAAATTTAATATAATAACAAAAAATCCTATTACTCCAAATTTTTTTTTAAATTAAAATTCATAAAACAAACCTACCAATCAGACCTGTTGTTTCATATATAAATTCACCTTGCAGAAACTTAGCTATCTATACTAGTAAATATTTTAGAAACATTAGAAATTATAAATCAAAATATAGTATTAAAAATAATATAGATTTAACAAATAAATTAAAAGATTATAAAACACCTTTAAATTCAAAAATAGTTTCTTTTGATGTAACAAATAAATATTTTTTTCATAAAAATATAAACTAAATATAAATTAAAGCGAAGATCACAAGAATACGAGGTGTGTTCAAAAAGTAAAGTTACTTTTTGAACACACCTCGTATTCTTGAGATCTTCGCTTTAACGGATTTAAATAATCCTCAGCAATAAATCCTTTCTATATGTTTAATTAATTTCTCACTTAACCCGTGGTGAAACATTTTTGAATTAATTCAGGATGATTTAATTTCAATTAATTCCAAACCTGAACCATCAAAATAACGCACCTTTAATTAAAATGATAAAATCATATCATGAGATTCAATATACTGCTGATATTTTTCAGAATAAAACAATAATTTTTGAAAACATGTGAAAATAAATAAAAAAATCAGTGATATTTTGGATCCTTTAGAACTTTATTTGTTACAATGAAATTAAACAAGGAACATTTCTGGCAATGATCAATAAAATTCGATCAATCCCTTTTTTCAACTGTACAAAAATACTTATACTGTAAGTTTTACAATTGAACGAATTTTATTGACCATTGCCAGAAATTTTTCCTTGTTTATTTTTTTTAGGGGGGGGGGGTTGACAATTTTCTCAACAAAATATTTTATTGTTAACTCGAATTAAGAAAACCCGATTTTATTCTCACCGTTTTTTTTTTTTGTTCAATTCACTTTTATAAAGATTGCTCCTGGGGTTATTGATGATATGCGGTCGGAATTGTCGGATGGACGAAAATGTTCCAGAATGGAGTAAAATGTAATTTGATTCTGATCGATTGGGCGGGCTCTGCTGTTGGTGGTGATACGAGCTGTACGCAGATACGCCAGAAAAAAAAAACAAATATATATATATTAGCGCGTCAATACGCCCACGCGTTCCATCCATTCACGTCATCCTGGACGAATGTATAAAACTGCATCAACGTCAACGGAGGGGTTATTTTGTTTTGTTTGTTTGTTTTAATATGAATTGATATTTCGAAATATTTCACGGGTAATTTCATCAAAATCGTTAATAATTCTCAATATTTACAAATACTGGCTCTAATATTAGTAGTACTCAATTTTGTTCTGATTACATGCTACAATGATTATATTTACACCACTCGGAATTTGAACTTACAAGAATATTTATCCACTGTGCCAAATTTTCCCAAACGAATTACGAAGAAGTGAACAATCATATTTTATATTAAAAATTTTGTTCTAACTGACATTTTTCAAACGAACTACAATGATTGACGTGTTTTCTTTTATATGATTGTCAATAATTTTAATCTGTTATTTAGTCGGTTTGTGTAGTAATTACAGTCCTATGTATTTATATTATTTCTGAAAACTTCAATTTGTGTTTCATTAATCTAAGCAAGGCACATTATTATCATATAGCGGCGCCAATTATTTTTTTTTCTTGTTGTTATTATTTTTTTTATTTAACTATTTTGTATTTACTTTGTATTTTACACAATACTGCAGCCCCTTGGTTAACCTCATATTAATGAGGCTAACCAAGGAGAAAAAAATATGGGACATGAATCAATATTCATGTCCCATATTTTCCCACTAAGAATGGGTTGACATTTCAGTACGGAATTCCAAACCTGAACCATCAAAATAACTCACCTTTAATTAAAATGATCAAATCATATCATGAGATTCAATATACTGCTGATATTTTTCAGAATAAAACAATAAATTTTGTAAACATGTGAAAATAGTAGACATCAGTGATATTTTAGATCCTTTATTTGTTACAATGAAATTAAACAAGGAAAATTTCTGGCAATCATCAATAAAATTCGAACAATCCCTTTTTCCAACTGCAAAAATTATTTACACTGTAAGTTTTACAATTGATCGAATTTTATTGATCATGCCAGAAATTTTCCTTGTTTAATTTCATTGTAATTTAAATAACTGCAAATGTGTGAATCATCTTTGATTCATTTTATTTAACTTTATTTGTTTTCATTTCTCAGTCTTGCTACTTTTAATATACACACATCTATTTTGTATTTTTATCTTTAGGCAATGTATGTCGCTTATGCGCCTTTTCAATTATAATTTGTGTAATTCTTTAAAAGAAATACAAAGTTATAATTGAATAGGCGCATAAGCGACATACATTGCCTAAAGATCACCTTCAATACTTTTCAGTCTTCAACATATTCCCCGACATCTGGTGTTCCTCAAGGGTCTATCTTGGGACCACTGTTATTCAACATATTTATTAACGATCTATCAGACATATCAACCTGCAAATATTTACTTTATGCATATGACCTTAAACTCTACTCCTCTATCAAGGACATAAATGATTGTATACAGTTACAACATGAATTAGACTTAGTCGCCATTTGGTGTGAGAGTAATGGTCTAAGACTAAACATAAATAAATGTAAATATTTGAGTTTCACCAGAATATCTAATCCCGTAAAATTTAATTATTCAATTAACTGTTCTGAATTGGAAAGGGTTACTGTTATCAAAGACCTCGGTGTATTTTTTGATTCTAGTCTTAATTTTAACCTTCATATTGATACAATAGTAAGAAACCATTTTAAATCGCTGGGTTTTATCGACCGGAATTCTTCCTACTTTAATAATATTTCTGCATTAAAATCATTATTTCATTCATATGTGCGCTCTAAACTTAAGTATGCCGCAATAGTATGGTACCCGCAAACACAAAAGCAAATTAAAACTATTGAAAGTGTTCAACGAAAGTTTTTAAAAATGTTATATTATAAAGTAAACGGTTCCTATCCGTCTAGAGGCTATGATCATGATGTATTGTTGAACACTTTTAATTTTGAATCACTTGAAGCACGCCGACAGAAATCATCACTGATCTTTTTACATAAACTTGTACATAACTATATTGATTCTCCCAAACTTTTATCACTGGTACGATTGCATATACCAACTTTTTTTCGGCAGACAAAAAGTTACATTTAATATTCCGACACATAGAACCAATTATATACTGAAATCGCCAATACTTATTATGTGTATTATTTTTAATTCTTTACCTTTCTCTTGCGATATATTCTATGATACAATTAAATATCTGTTATCACAATTATATCAAAGAGCAGCTTAATATTCTATTCATTTATGTTTTAGCATTAAGTTAGTTTATATATTATATTATACACATACGGCTATGGATTTATGTATATTGTCTTGTAATTGGGATGTATATTTCCTGTTGGGCAATAAAGACTTATTATTATTATTATTAAAGATAAAAATTGTCTGTATTTTATTTTAATACTTTTATCTAAGATTTATTTGTATTGAGTTTAAGTTAGATTTACATTTATCTATAATTGATGCACGTATCTGTTGAAAAATTTATATGAATAAATAAACTGAATATGAGACTATGTTCAATTAAACATTTCTTTAAATTAATAATTAAAGAATTAACAACCCTTTTTCACACTTTATTAGTGCTTTATTTATCGATTTAATTTTATCTTCACGTAACTCAATCTATCAATTTAAACCTTTATTTCGTGATGATTTTACTCATTTTATAAAACCAAGTGGAAAACACAATTTCAACAATTCAATGTTTGGAAATTTTAAAAAGAAACGATCTTCTCCTTTGGATAATTTCGAAACGGATTAAATGGATAACACACGCTTTGAGTGCGACTGGGAATATTCCAGAATAACCGGCGATGCTAATTCGATTAGCGTGCTCTTGATTGAAACACAAACAATTCCATTAGAAATACATGAATCCATTTTGTGCGTTTGAATTAATTCAACCTTGTTTCGTAACGACGCTAATTTTTCATTTTCAAACATGAGGATTCGGAGTGTTTCTACTTATGGTTAGATTAAGCTCACTAGTTCAATTCAATATTAATTCATTACAAAAAAAAATATTAATTTTATTTACAATACTAGTCGGGATTTATAATTAGATCTATAAAATAATTTCAGAATCGCTTATATCTATCGCTTTGATAGATATGATCTTTCTATGTGGTATTATGGTCCAGTTTATCGAAAATGTTTAAATCTTCTTGAAGAAGTTTTGTATCTTCTATCTATTCAATGAACTTTCATGATTTTTTATTGATCACGTGCCAAAGAGTACAAAATCTTCTTGAAGAAATTTCGCAACCGTTCATTAATATTATCCAAGAATGAATATTTTGAGTATAATCACTATATTTCCTTATTTTTTTGCATGAATTGGTTGCGAAGCATCGCTGGTTGCTTTTTATGTTTTTTTTTAATACGCTAGCGATTTGTTTATGACTGGTTTTGTTTAACATCAATAAGACATTTTTTCATCGATATCTCTATTGGCTCAGGAATTTCCAAATTAGTTGCAGATAACATCTCTTGAAATACAATATCTGCTTGTCTAGTGATACTTGGTCGATTTTCAAATGGTTGGCGTTAAATTCTACGGAATTTATATGTCATGACATAGCACGCATGGATATTCCATATCAGTTTCTGTTTCCGCCTTACGTCTAGTAGTATAATGTTAGCTTCATTTAATAAGGAAAGTGCTGAGCTAGTCCGAACTGCTCCTGTTGCTATTCGTAATCCTTAGAGATGATTTTTATTTAGTTGTCTCTGGCAGATGCTAGGACTAAACTGCCATATTCGATTTTTCTTAAAATACAACTGTCCTTATGTGTTCTTTCCATCGTAGTTGTGCAACCAAGCAATTTTGCACTCATTTCACCTTTTTTTGTTAATAATAGACCAGGCTGTGGTCACCGCAGATAACAGAAATGATTTCTCTCTGGATTTGCGGAAGCCTCGTTGTTTTGCTGTTATATGTATAATATTTATTTGATTTTGAAGTTCATCTGAATCACCTTCTTTAAATACAGTAAGATCATCCACATACAGAACTGCATGATTTTCTGGGCTAATTACTTTTACGAGGCAATTGATAGCAACATAACGTGGATCCCAGAGGGACACCATTTAAAATATGGCGTGTTTGATTTATCCTGACACAAAAATACCTATCGCGTAAAAAGTCTTTGATGAACATTTGCAAGTTTCTACAGAAACCTCACTCATTTAGTTGTTGCAGTAATCCACAACGCCACGTCATGTCATATGCCTTTTCAATGTCAAGAAGACTGCAGTTAAATGGCTTATTTTTTTGGAACGCGTTGGATATATCGTGCAACATATACTAGGGCATCTTCTGTGCTATGATCTTTCCTGACACCATTTTGGTTGCTGCCGATTTTCTAGTTCCCACATTAGGCGCTTAGCTATTATTTTTTTCAATACCTTAACACAGGACGTTAAAGAAATTGGACGGTAGCTTTCTGTAAAGCTGGGGTCTTTGCCGGGTTTAAGTATTGGAATAATAACTGCCTTACGCCAAGTATTAGGATACAACCCATATATTATTGAATATATTTAATCGCACACAAGTTCCTATCGAGTGTCAAGTTTTTTTTAAGGCATTCAATACTTAGTGATGATTTTTTTAAAATGTATCAATGTATGATTTAGTTAATCCAATGTTATCATGGAATTATATGATCGGCAGGTCTGGGTTGCAACATTCAGCGGTTTATTTTCTTCTAGATCTTTAATTCTGGGTCATAATTTTCAGATGAACTATTTTGTTCAAACATATTTGCAAAACATCCACGTATCTCCTTCGAGTCGGTTAGGTCTTGATCATTCACTAAAATATGTGTGATATTGTTGTACCTTCTGCAACCAGTTGACCTGAATTTTTGCCATATTTCGGTCGAAGGCGTCGTTCATGTAATCGACTAAACGTAATTATGCCAGGAAGATTTTTTAAAATTTATTATACACTTTTTCGCCACGGCTCTAAACTTCTTAAATTCTATCAAATTACAAAAACCTACTTTTTGTGATTAAAAATGTTACACATTTTTCTTCTTCTGTGCTATTACTTGTTTAACCTCACCTTTCTACATCTTATGAATCCTATTCTAGTTGCCGGTATACTAGCTTCCGCTGCTTTCAATAGAGAATTACAAAATTGGGAAATTGCAATTGTCTATATTTTGATTAATTGGAGGATTTATATACGATTTGGCAAATTTCTCCAAATTTGCATTTTTGAATATCCATTTTTTAGGTTTGTTGCTAACCATTTTCGATATGTCAACGTGTATGATGATTGGATAATGGTCACTAAAGGAACGATTTGCATGAGATTTCCATACGAATTTTGCGGATATATTGCTGAGATCTATAATAAATTCTGATCCTGAACTTAGGTTAGGTTAGGTTAGGTTACAATGGCAACAGCCTAAAGACTGTTCACTTAGACCCATAGGGCCCATTGTGATACCATAGAGATGTAGATCCTTCCTTATATACAATCCAATTTGAGCACCTCAGGTCGTTCACCCTAATAAATGAAAAATCTGCCAGCTCATTTAGATAGTGCAAACCGAGGTACTTAATTCTTTTCCCCTCAAGAGCAGGACATTGTCCTAGATAGTGGAGTACTGTTTCTTCCTCCTCCTCATCCAGACATTCTCCTGAACTTACTTTGAAATGAATTTATTATTTTACGTTTTGCTAGACTATTATCGGGTATTATATGTTTGGGCGGGCTTGGCCAAGTCCAAACAAAATCCAATTTTAGTGGAGGAAGTTTAATTCAACCAATTACATAATAAACCAAATTTTTAATTTTAATGGATGAAAAATTAGATTTATAATTAATTTAATAAATTATTAAATCTCTTATTTAGTTCTCGTTAATCGCTTAACCACTATATTAAAATATTTTGAAAATAAATTTCGTTTGGATTGTTTGAAACAACTTGAAAGAATTGCTTGTCTACTTTGTAGAATCGTTTACATAAAAATAGGCAAAAGATGGCGTTTGCGTCGCCTTCCATTTATTACAATCCAAGTGTTATTTATTTTTGTTCAAATATTTAATAAATTATTGTTATGCATATTTTAATAATAACTAAGTTATTACGGAATCTCCATTTTACTACTTCACTTTAATAATTAATAATAAATGAAAAAAAATCTTAATAATAAATTAAAGACGACGCAAGCGCTACCATATTTCTTTAAAAAAAAATCTTAAAATCAACAATACATTTTTTTTGAGAATATTATATAACGTTATTAAAGCAATAAATCGTGTAATCGTGTCTTAATAGGTCGGCAATAATTATAAATCGATTCAGCGGAGCGCTAAAAATATTGCGTTTCATAGAAGAATAACTCTTACATAAAATTGCAGGTAGCGAGTAAGTCGTGATGAAATTGAACTGATTAAAAAAACAGAGACGGAGAGAAAGAGAGAGATGGAGGGAAAAGGAACAGAGTTTATCAGGGCGTTCTAATGCAACCGAAACCAGAGACAATTTTATTAGCGCTAATCTTGTTAGAAAGTAAGACGGGAACAATGAGAGTAAATAAAAAGGCGATTTGTTGGAAGTTTGGTGGTTACTTTTTCGTCTTGTAAAGAAAAAGAAAATCGAAGGAAAGTAATTTAATCAATTTTTAATTGTGGACTCAAAATGGTGAAACATTTTTTTTTGAAAACACTGAATTTCAACTTAGTTTACAAAATTAATAAAACATTTGGTTATTTTTTCACTATTTGTTATTATTATTAATAAAACTGACTAGTTTAAGACAGACGACCGTTTTCAATTTGCTTATAATAAAAAAAAAAACAATAACCAACTGTTTTATTAATTTTTTAAACCAAGTTAAAATTCAATGTTGTAATGTAGTAAGAATTGATTAATATTTAATCAAGGGCAGTAAGACCTCTGGTCGATAGCCTAGATAAACTAACATCTAAATGAATTATAATTATTTATATTGTTGAAATTATCTATATAGCCTGAATAAATATTTATACATATATATATTATTCTAATTACTCTTTGCCGTTGCATCTCAATAATAGTAAAGCAACTTTTTAAAAAATCAAAAATACTTTATCAAATAAAAAAATAACCACGTATAAAAATCGTTTTTAAAATCAAAAATATTTTAACAAAAAAAATTAACCGCGTATAAAACGCTATCCGCATACACGTGTTTTGGGATTTATCCCTCGTCAGTGCAGCTTTGCCTTATGTCCTTTATTAAAACATGTTCAAAAACGTACCGTTTTCTCCGCGAATTCGTGAGACTTCAAAAGTTGCAGAACAATTAAAAAAAATTATACAGGGTGTTTCAAAAGTAACGGATACATTCTATAAAATCGTAAATAAACATATTTTAGAAAAATGCTCTGACACGTCGATTTTTATTTTTAAAATGCTATCCTGACCTACATTTTTCAGCCCCCCATCCCTTCGCCCCTATAGGGTGGCAACCCCAACTTTAAAAATTCAAATAGCAAAGCACCCCTTGGGATACCTCAAATGATACATTTTTTTATTCTGAATACAACGAAACAAAAATTATCAAAATCGGTTAATAAATAACGGTGTATACATGTTTAATCAATTTTCTAACAAATTGATTAAATATTAATGGTTTTAATATTTAGACATTGGTAGTTCATATTGTATGAAATAAATATGAATATATTATTAAAAATCAACCAATAAAATTCTCTTAAAAATGGGTTAATAACCCGAAACTAGTCGAAAATTTAAAGTTATTCAATCTAATCTGCGTTTTATTGGTTGATTTTTAATAATTTATTCATATGATTAAATATTGTTTGTTACTATTTTTTGTTTTTATGAAGAAAATAAAAGAAAATAACGTCATTAAATCAATTTCTTAAGAATTGTTTAATAATAGAAGAAAGGAGTGAAAGAAAGAAATAAGTTATTAATTATTTTCAATTCTTTTATGTAATTTAGAATTATAACAAATTAAAGACGACGCAAGCGCCACCTTTTGCCTAATTTCAAGTGGCATCGTCAACGATTTAGAATTTTTTAATAATTAATCGATAACTGGATGCTATAACCACCATGTTAAGAAGATTTAATAAAATGTTCAACCACCATTCATCCAGCGTATGGATAACTAGTGATGGCCATTTCATGAAATGAAATTAGTAAAAGGTGGCGCTTGCGTCGTCTTCCATTTATTATGATGTTAAGAAGAATTGATTAATATTAAAAGATAAGGCTGAAAGATCACTGGTCGATAGCCAATTAATAGATATAAATTTTACATTTGAGTTTGTTAATGTTTATTACTTATTTTGTATACTTTCTGTATATATCTGTTAATAAAGATTATTATTATTATTAAAAGATAAAAAAATACATTTACTTTTTTGTATTCACTTTTATTTCACATCTGAATAGATTCAACTCATCATCGAGCCATTATAAAATTAATTACTTAAAACTAATAATGTGTTGTTTATTTATACCTAAAATATCAATACCAACAGTGTTTTTATTCATACAAAATATTATAAAATATTCAACCACACATTTATTTAGCATACAGCATACAGATAAATGATGATGACTATTTCGGTGTCTCCGATCTCGTCGGATCAGTGGGTTCCATGCAGGCAATAGATGGCGCTTGCGCTATCTTTCCAATTATTACGATTCATACAATATTAAATCTGATATTCTTAACATAAGAATTCGAAAATAAATAAATAATTAATTATTCATTTTTTTTAAATAAATTGTTCATAAACAGGATAAGTTCGCCTTCCTTAAGTGGACGAAACAGCGATTCTCTGTTGTCTACATTGTAGACTCGAATCGTTGACGATGCTACATGAAATTAGGCGAAAGATGGCGCTTGCGTCGTCTTTCATTTATTATATTTTTTTAATTGCTCTGCAACTTTAGAAGTCTCACGAATTTAAGGGGGAAACAGTACGTTTCTGAACATGTTTTAAAAAGGATATGAGGCAAAGCTGCACTGACGAGGGATAAATCCCGAAACACCTGTATGCGGATGGCCTTTTATACGCGGTTATTTTTTTTTTTTTTGATAAAGTATTTTTGATTTAAAAAAAAGTTGCTTTACCATTGTTGAGATGCAACGGTAAAGAGTAATTAGAAAGAGAATGATTAATTAATTATATATTTTCAAATTATTTTCTTTTAATTCGATTAAAATAACAATGTGGAATATTTCAACCATATTTATAGCTACTTAGCTACTATTACGCAGCATTTATCTGAAACGCTCGACTCTCGGGGTCAAACTGATGTTATCTATACCGACTTTAGCCGTGCTTTTGATACGTTAAACCACAAATTACTTCTCTCTAAACTAAACTCTTTTGGATTTACTCAAAACCTTGTCGATTTTTTCTCTTCATATTTGGAAAATAGAACAAACTCTGTATGCTTTAATGGGTTTTGCTCGAAAGAATATATATCGAGCTCTGGGGTTCCCCAAGGGTCAAACCTAGGTCCTCTCCTTTTCAATATTGTTTATTGTTTATTAACGGTAAGTCCATTTAAATACATATTGCTTTATACTAACTATACATTAAAAGATAAAGGAGGGTTGCAATATAATATCTACATTAATGATCTTTTCATGTCCATGACCTGCAGTGTCCTAGCCTATGCTGACGATCTAAAGATATTTACTGATGTTAATTGCGCCAGTGATGCCACTGCACTCCAGCGGGATATTGACGTCATTGCCCAATGGTGTGATATTAATGGACTTAGTTTAAATGTCAGCAAATGTTCCGTAGTATCATTTAGTCGTAAAAAAACAATAATAAAGGCTGATTATGTCCTTAACGGATCTTCAATTGGCAGATCCGATATAATTAGAGATCTAGGAGTACTGTTCAACTCACAGCTCAGTTTTTCCTGTCATGTCAATGATACTGCTTCTTCAGCAATAAAAGTTTTAGGATTCGTCATGCGAGTGTCGGGACAGTTTAGGAACATGGATGTAATAAAGACTCTTTATTACGCGTATCTACGTAGCATCTCCAATATGGTATCCGCATTATATTAATCTTTCCTTTGTCATTGAGAGAGTCCAAAAACGTTTTATTAAATTTCTGACATTCAAAAGAACTGGTAATTACCCCGGGCATGATTACAACTACGCAGATCAATTGAGCCAACATAATTTTGTATCCTTAATTGATCGCAGAAAGGTATGTAGTGCTGAATTTTGTAAAAAAACTTTTAAACAACGTAATTGATTGTAACTATTTGCTATCTAAACTAAATTTATTTGTTCCTCGGATATCATCTCGAAATGTTTATATTCCTAATTACAACAGTGTTTATGCGAATGATTTGTTCATTTAGTTATAAGTATTAAATATATATATACATATATTTTGTATATTACTCAAACTACTTGTCAACTGTGCATTTCTGCGTGCTGATGTACCTGCGAACTACTTTATAAATGTGTTCTTTTTTTTTTTCGTTAATGATTTTATTTTTTCTTGTATATTTTTTGTATGTCTACATATTCTTTCTATTGTATAAGCTTATAGAATATTTAACTTGCCCTGTATTGGTTACTCTATTGGACAAATAAAGTTATTATTATTATTATTATTATTATTAACATAATGATTTATTACGTTTCTTATATATTGAAAATCTTTATTTCTGAGTATTACATTATATAATTTTATAATACATATACATACAATCATTTACATATTGTTAGACCTCAGAAAATGGCTATCGACCGTCGGTCTTTCTGCCTTACGTTTCTAATTTTTTGGTTTTTCTATTTTCTTTACAAGAATAAAAATTAATTATTAAATTTGATTAAATATTTGCGATTGGGCGGAAAAACCTTCGGTCGATTGCTAATTTATATACAAATTTTAGTTAATCATTATATATATATATATGTATAGTGGTAAATATCATGATTGCGATTGCAATCGCAAATTAACTAAAAGTTCAATTACAATTTACGGAATTGCGCGAGTCGCTGTTATAAATAAGTTTTTGCGTTTTATTAGCACGTTTGGCTGTTTGACTGTGTTTGCGAGCGTCCATAGATGGGATCGATACTAATTGGATGAAATGGAAATTAATAATTAAAAAATGTCGGTCAAGGTTCCGTCGAACAACGGATGGACACGAGCGGAGGAAGCCTTAAACGGGCGAGCTGCCGCATAGGTGGGGCGAGGTGATTCCATCTAAAAATATCTCACCCCTATCGACCAATTTCCTCTATTTTAATAAACACACACGAAATAAGAGGGACGAAAAATAACGGCGTAATTTAAATAATAAATAAATAATAATAATAATAAAATTTTAACAGATATATTCAGAAGAAAAAAAAAAAAAATAAATGAATGTTAAAAATTACAAAATCAAATTTATATTTTATTCTATTAATTGGCTATCGACCAATGGTCTTTCCGCCTAGAGTAATTTAAATTAAGTGCATGTATTTTAATAGAAAATAGAAACAGAATAGAGTTAAATGTGGAAATAATTTATTAATTATTTTCAAATCATTTTTATTTAATATATGCATGTATTTTAAACAACAAAATACGATATTTGTGATGAATTAATTTTTCATTTAATCCGTGGTGAATTTCATTATTACAATGAAATTTAAGAAGGAAAATAGCTGGCAACAGGCAGAAAATCCTCCGGTCGATAGCCCATAACAGACTACTGACCCACCAAAATGTATTATAAATATAAATATTTATCATAATAAATTAAAGATGACGCAAGCGCCACCTTTTGCTTAATTATAATATAAATATTTGTAAAGAATTGTAATTCTGCTGTCTGAAAAAAGATGTTTGTATATCTAGCAATGATCAATAAATATATTAAGGTTACGGGCAATACAGAATTTTGTAAAAAAACAGAATTATTGGCATTTTTTTTACTTAAGGCTTCGATACGCTTTGATTTGGGTGGGATTTAGGTAGATTCATAAAGGTATTCGTTGGAAGGATTGTGGAATGGATTGAGGGATGTCCGAGTTTGGCAATGATTCTTAAGAATGATCTTTCGGCAACTTGGAGATTTTGTCAGTTTGAGGAAATTTTTCTCAAATTGACAAAATCCAATAATTCTGTTTTTTTTTTACAAAATTCTGTATTGCCCGTAACCTTAATATATTTATTGATCATTGCTATAATAGATATACAAACATCTTTTTTCAGACAGCAGAACTACAATTCTTTACAAATATTTATATTATAATTAGAAAAAATTTCTCAAACTGACAAAATCTCCAAGTTGCCGAAAGATCATCCCTAAGAATAATTGCCAAACTCGGACATCCCTCAATCCATTAGTTAGGGAAAGTCAAACAAATTTTTCGTTAAGAAGATTTGATTCAAATTTTTATTTAGGTTTTTTTTTTTAAAAAAAAAGACGGCTAAATGGATTAAACCTAAACGTTTATCTAAGCTTTTTATAACAGTGGAATGATCTGAAAAGCTTTTGATCAAAATCAAAACTCATTAAGTACAATTTTACTTTTAGCGAAATTTATTTATTATTTATGAAAGCAAAAATATATATATACGATTTCTCACTTGATTAAATGTAAGCTCCATGAAGATTTTAAATATATATGAAAACAAAACAAAAACACTATTTGTACATTTTTCTTCACTTATATTATAATGTACAAAGTGTTTTCATATATATGATTTCTGTTTTCAATTTTGGCTACAACTGAAATTAATGAATTCGCGTATGAAACACCACAACAAGGAAACCCTTAAATTTAAGGGTTTCCTTGCTGTGGTGTTTCACTTGAAGAAAAATAAAAAAGAGACTAATTTGGAAACAAGCAACTTTCAATAACACAACAGACTAAATTAAAACATCTTTCTAGATGAAACCTTAAACAGTGGGTTAAATGTACAAAACGTATCTCGCCTTTCAAAAGTTATTATTAATCGTTCCGGTATTTCTACAACTTTATTTTCTCCGCGCGTCTGTATTTAAAAAAAGCACATGTTTTCACATGAGTAAGTACGGGACAGATTTGGAACTGCATTGCGGACGAGTCGGGCGAAATTGGAATCGAGAGGGCGTCATCATGAACAATTTGTAGACGGGCCGATAAGTCAGAATGGCCGTTGCCAAATCCGCGCGCGGATTATTCGCTCGCCGTGAATCACCACTGCCAAAATTTCGCTCGAAAATAATTGAGATTCGTTTAGTTTCAAAGTGAGTGAGGTGAGGTAAAATAATCATGAAGTACAATGAAATTAAACAAGGAAAAATTTTTGGCAATGATCAATCAATCCCTTTTTCCAACTGCAAAAAATACTTACACTGTAAGTTTTACAAACATCTATTGAAACAACTACTTCCCGAGCATTTACGCCGCCGGACATTGGATTACACAATAGATATTTGTTGTTGCATAACAGTACTGCTGCGACTTGCAACGGTTTGAGTCGAAATTATTTAATGAAAGGAAACAACAAATAATAGTTACAAGGCTATCTGTAGACACGTATTTCGGGATCCCATCCCTCATCAGTACAGCTATGCCCTGCAAGCCCTTAGTTGTTAAACAATTTTTATTTTTTGCAGTTGGAAAAAGGGATTGATCGAATTTTATTGATCATTGCCAAAAAATGTTGCTTGTTTAATTTCATTCTAATTTAAATAGCTGCAAATGTGTGAATCATCTTTATTTCATTTCATTTTATTTAATCATGAAGTAGAAGCTATATCTAAAATAATTATTATTTGTTTGCTAATGCATCAAAGGACATCAATTAAATCGTCAATAAACAATGAAAACAAAATTGGTCCAACGTGCGACCCTTGGGGAGCTTCCCATTTACTTCTAAAAAAAAATCATTAAAAAAATCACCACTGCTCTTATTTAAAGATTATTTTCCTATTTCCCAAACGAATTACAAAGAATGGAAATTAAAAACAAAATGTGATGATTACGAGTTTCGATTCAAAGTGACTGTGGTTTTGATGTAAAATAATCTTTGAGTAAGAGTTCCATCTAAAATAATCTCGATTGAAGTTAATTCTTGTAGCGCCACTCTTGATGGAAAGGAATTGTCAAATTTTGTGAAGAATATGTTTTTTTACACAATATCTGTCAATCAAATTAAATGAACAGAAACAAGTAGATGTTGTTTACACAGACTTTAAAAAAAAGCATTCGGCTCATCAGGTACAGATAAGTTTACGACATTTGGTATTGATGGTGGCGCAATGCAACTAATAAAATCGTGTTTACTCGATCGTGTTAATTTCGTAGAGTGCGCTGGATATCGATCGAGCCACTACAGCGGGGTTCCACAGGAATCCAATTTAGGACCACTTTTATTTGTATTATTTATAAATGATATTGCACAACCAATTTCATCTTCGGTATTCTTTAAATCTCGAGAGACATTCAATCACGAAAATCTTCAAGCCGATCTTGATAAGATTGAAGAGTGTTGCAAAACAAATAAATTACATTTTTATGCTGCTGTATTGCGTTTCCAAAGAAAAATAATTACTCAGTATTCAACAATATGCTGAATGATAAAAAGGGATTGATCGAATTTTATTGATCATTGCCAGAAATTTTCCTTGTTTAATTTCATTGTAACTGAATGATATAATTCTGACTCGTGTGTCTGAATTGAAAGATCTGGGCGTGTGCTTCGGTAAGGCTCTAACATTTAACCAACATATTAACAATATATGCACAGACAGTATTAAATTATTAATAAAAACGCCGATTCACTTTGTTTGTATAACTTTTAGTGACTATAGTTTCAACAATTTTCACTAGTCATTATCAAACTATGAGTTCCATACGGAATTAGCAGCCACTCTACATCCAATAGAATTTGATAAATAAAATTAATTAAAAATAAAATTAATTAAAATTAATTCACAAACAATGTGAATCGGCGTTTTTATTAAAACTTAGAGCAATGAATAACGAAGTATAAAAGCGGAAATAGTAAAAAAGGTTATAAGACCTACAATAATATATAGCAGTGAAACATGGACCATGACGCAAAAACACAAAACGAAAATTAATGCAATAGACATGAGATTCTTAAGGAAAATTAAAAATAAGACCAGACGAGATTGAATAAGGAATGAGACATACAGACAAAACTTACAGATAGGACCTATTAATGATACCATTGTTGAAGGACAGCTGAGATGGTTCGGACATGTGTGCCGCATGAAAGAAGATAGAACAGCAAGAAGAATACATGAAACAAGAGCGAAAGGAAGAAATTACCGGGGAAGACCGAGAAAAACATGGAATGACATAATTAGAGAAGAAGCAGAAAAAAAGGACATAGTCTGGAAGGACATTAAACAATTAACCAAGGACAGAAAGACATGGAGAGAAAAATATAGAAACAGACACTAAACAAAAACTCCTTACACCTAACGATAGAAAGGAAAAAGATTTAAAAAAAAAATAACGAAGTAGAAGCCTCTATTATGAATAATTTAGTATTAAATTACTTGGCTTTACCAAGCAACTTACGTTCGAACCAAATTGGAATATTGCAGCGTGGTTTTATCCTCAGCTACCGCCAATCATATACAAAAAAAAAAAAACGATTTCTCAGCCTATTATATTTCAAAACTCATAAAACATTCCCAAATTTTACTCAAGCACGTTACCGTAACTTATTAACAATCTTTGATATGCAGTTACTATCTGAACGTCGTGGCGTGAGCTCCCTAATATTTTTATTAAAAATTGTTAACAGCCCCAACCTACTACCGCAACTCAACATTTATGTAGCCAGAGTAACTTCAAGAAATCCTCTACGCACATTGCGTAAATTAAGCCGCATGTTTATTGTAAATTTTGGTACTATTCTAGTAATATAATTGTTGAGATCTTAATTTTCAGGTTGTAAATGTGTTTATTCTATCAACAGGTTTACCAAAACAAAATAAAAGAATCCTGGGAGCAAAACTAACTCGCCTTTTAATTAAAACCACAAAGAGGAATTAATTCAGCTAAGAATTTTAATCAACCCCAGTGAATAACCAGTTTCATTATCATTATTTTTTTTTATTATAGAATTTCAGACTAATTTCAAGCCCGTCCACGGCGCGAGATTATTTCCAGGAGAAAAAGGGTGTTGGCTCGCGGAGCTGAAATTGCTGAAAATGAATGTTTGATAGCGGGGGCGAGAAGCGATGGCAGTGGCAGTGGCGAAGTCTTACGATCAATAAACCGCTCTCGTGTGCTCCTTCTCTCTCCAGCTTTTCGCGGACGTGTACGAAACTGGGTCACACCCAAAAACATTCCCGACATCTGGAGATCCGGATCTGGGCTACAGCACACATTTCACTAGCGGGATGCTCCCCTACTGTTCTACTCTCTATCTGCTATAATTTTTACGGGGGTTTTTCTCTCGTACGAAAGTTGGCTTAGCGTATTGATAGATTGTTTTTTTTTTTGTTGTGAATATGTTAAATTTTGAAAAGAGCCACAGAATACAAAAAAAAAACGTATATAAGGATTAGCATGGACAGAAAGACCGTTGATCGATAATCCAAATTGAATTAAATTCACTGCAAAAGCATTACATATAAATAAACAAGTAAACAGATGGGCATGAAAGCAACTTAAAATGTAATTCATCCAATTTAACCATTATTTTTATCTACTTATGATAGCATTTTCATCTACTGTTGAAACAGCACTTTTTTCGTTTGAATGTGGGGCTGTTTATTCTTGATTTCTGCATATAAACGAGCAAATATTCAGGGTTGATAATTTTGCCTTTACTAAGAAACTCAATGAATAAATATATATTAAAATTAATATATAAAAAAGAAAATAATCAATTATGACTTTTTGACTTTCGTTACGCAAGGTATTTTTTTATTATCGTTTAATTTTAATTTAATTTAAATAAATATGTGTATATTGTATAATCAATTAATTACGGAAAACCTTTTGTTTTGTTTGTTTTTCATTTCTGTTATTTTTTTTAAATTTTTATTAAATGTGTATTCTTTGCTATTTAAATAAAATTATAGTCCTTTCTTCCTACTCGTTTTATTTTACGAAATATACATTTCGGAAACTATGTTTCCATCTTCACCACTGAAAATGGAAATTAGAAATAATAACAATTTTATTTAAATAATCAATAGACTTAAAATTAAAAAAAAATCAGTCTTCACAGCTGACAGAAGATTACATACATAACAATTCAAGTTTTTTTTTAATATATATATATATGTTCAGTTAATGGAACATGAAAGGTTTTTAAGTGTTTCAGAAGATGTATCTCATCCATATTTGAATATTTTAATCTCTGCTCCGTTTTAGCACACTCATCACACGGCCATTATCCTGATCCCTCTGACATAGTTATTACATGGATCTATATTTAGCAAATCCAGCCATGGGGAAAATATGTATTTAAAAAGAATAATAGGGAGAGGGTGGGGGTTGTGGAGCAGAGCTCGCCTTTTAGCTATAATTAATTTCCATTGTATATATATTTTCTGCGTGTTATTATCTTAAGGTAATAATAAAACGTTAAAAAGTAATAATAACGAAAAAATGGTTAATGATCATAGCCGGTAAAAAATGGTGATGTGTCCATCATGGCACTTTCCCCGGTGAATACGGTCAAATAAGTTTCTGATAGAAAATTTAATAGGGAAGCAAAATGATTAATAGAAAAAAGTGATTGTTATCTTTTAAAGTTAAACCCGAGTATTTAGAAGAATATTGTAATTAAGTGTGTTATTTCTTACCTTACAATAGGTTCAAATCGTTCCTCCACACTCTTCTTCATTTTTGCAAACTGGAGGCGTTTGCGAATGATAAGTTGAATTTGACGGCACTTTGACGTTTTATTTGTCATTAAAATAATTATTTCAATAATTAAAATCTCTAAGGGAATTTATCAGATAAATGCTTACAAAATGAAAACCGGAGGTCCTACAATAAAAGTTTTATAACAGAAATTATTTATTTTCCAAGATCTAAAACTTTTATTTGAAACATTTTTCTATCCGAATTAAAAAATGAAAAATTGCTAAGAGTAAAGTTGCACTTAATGAGTTTTGATTCTAACCAAAAGCTTTTCAGATCATTCCACTGTTATATAAAGCTTAGATATAAAGTTTGGTCTTAATCCATTTAGCCGTTTAGGCGCTATCGCGGAAACACACAGACACACAGACACACAGACACACACACAGACACACACACAGACATTTTTCAAAACTCGATGGAATGGACTCAGGGGACCTCAAAACGTGCATATTTGTTGAAATTGGCGGTTCGAAAATTTTCACGATCACAATACTTTCCCTTGGACAGGGGTCCGGGGAAAGTAAAAATAAGGAAAATATTACTATAATATGAAAAAGTGTGTTCACATTTCTTTCTGTAGACGGTTATCTGTGAAACATGGGTACAAGATTGGTAATTGCGAACTGAAGTCAGAGACCTTGGAGTCACTTTTGCCTCCAACCTCACATTTTTTAAACAATAACGGGCTACCAAAAATTATGAGGGACAATTGTTAACTCTTGGTCAAGATATCTTTAATAATTTTGCAAGTCATTTCTCGAAGTCATATGTATCTAATATACAACCTATCATCAGCACTGATTCACATTCTTCTAGTATACAAACCTTTTCATTACATATACATTGTTTTGATCGATCTGACACTGAAATAGCACTGAACAAATTGGGCAATAAATTGAGTAGTGAGTGGTCTTCCAGCACTTATACTTCGAGATTGTCGCTTCATCTTATTTGAAGCATTGACACACCTTATTAGCCTATGTTTTTTTTCTAAACACTTTACTACAGTTCGTAAAAAAAGCTTAACAATCTTAGGTTTAGATTTGCTGTGGACTTTAGCCCTAATAAACTAAAAACCTTGTACTTGGCACTTGTGCGTCCTCACTTATAGTATGGTTCTTCATTGCGGGCTCCATACATTGCTACAGCAAATTGAAATGGAGCAAAGCAAATTCCTAAGAATCATGCATTATAGATTAGCTAAGCCAGGTACAAAGTTTAGCCACAACCAAATGAATATTAAATCGTTGGCAGAACGGAGAAAGTTTCTGGATATGGCGTTCTTATACAAATTGATTAATGGCTTGATTGATTGTAGTGAGCTCGTAGGTGTTTTGAGTTTCAATATTCCAAGAAATACTCAGTCAAGGCAAAAGCCGTTATTCAGAATACCGTTTCACAAAACAAACTACGAAATTTTCAGTTCCATACGTCGAATGATGCCATACGCTAATGCGTTAGCAAGCAGTCATGATTCTCTTATTTTTGCACAATATTTTTCACATTTTAAGAATAGACTAAAACGTATTAATTTCTCAGATGTCATCTAATTTTAAAAGCAGTAGGATATGTATATTTTTTTACTATATATTTATTTATCTATCCATTTATTTATTTTATTTTATGTTTGTTCCATGTTTATTTCAATTTTATCATATTAAATTTTTGTTTGTTAGGTTTGTTATTAACGTTGTCTCAGCGTATCTGTTATATACATTTTTCTTTTAAATTATTTGTTAATTAATCTGTTATATTTTATCTTACAGTACCTATACTCAATATGAACATACTCGCGATAAAAAAAACGTGATCATATATTTAATTTACTTTATTTATATTTTTATTTGTTTAATTTAAATTTTACATTTTCTAATTTAAATTATTGTTTCTATTATGTAATTATATACCTGTTGATATTAGTTTGTGAGGTCATTTATTTATTTATTTACGGAAGTCCGTTTACAATAATATAATAGATTCGACTTATGGCTAGTTAATCTAAAACTAAACTAAAAGTAAATTACATATAATAAATAAAAAACGCAACACAATTTACAAAAAAAAAACACTAACAAACGTTAACATTTAGATGTTGACTGCCCTGACGAAGTAATTTCCTCAGACCAGCGCGGCTAATATTACCAAAATTAGCGTTGAAATTATCACAGTTATTGGCGATTCTGGCCAAACTATAGTTCCTACAGTACTCGGTTGTACAATATGGAACATAAAAGTGATCGAAGGAGCGCAAAACTTTAGTAGGGACGTTGAATTAAATTTGATTAAGTAAATAAAAACTATTGATTTTCCCGTTAATCAGATCATAGCCTAGTAGTATATCAGTATTTCTCCGTCTCTGTTCCAATGTGTCCATATTTAAGCAACACTGAATCAATTCTTTGAACCGTTTGGAAATGCACTTCTCTTACTTATTAATTATTAATAGTTTAGGAATACCTACCTGAATATATACAAATATGTATTATTGTAAACAATTAGAATGGAGAATTCCGTAAAATAAAGTTAAAGTTAATATCTTTATTGAAAAAAATAAATACTAAAAATAAACTTAAAACATTCATTTCCAAAAAATAAAAATGTGTTATACAAACAAAGTTAAAGTGTTTTATTTGATTAAAAATGTTTCCTTTTCTCAAGAACTATCCACCATAAGTCTTTCTGCTCGGGGTTTTATTTGGAATTGCGTTATTTGGGGATTATGTTGGGGTTTGTAGGGATGCACATTTTATTAAGATACAATAGGAAAAGGATTTATTCATTTGGTCACAGTCATTTAAATAAATTAAATTAAAATAATTTAAAAATAATTAATTCATAAATTATTAATTAATTCAAATTATTTTTTTAAGATGTTCGTAATTCGACCCGTCACGTGCAAATCCTTCTGAGAAAAATGGAAGTCCATCTTTAATAAGGGTTCGTTTGGTAGAGGAGTACATTTGAAGGATTATGAAGAGGATTTTGGTTGTGTCGAAGTTTAGATAGGATCTGTCAGCTACTTCAAGGCTGTTAATGGTGGCGGTACATGGGTTGATAAAAAGAATGGAACTGTTACCTGGGATGGGACGGCAAATCATTTTGTAAATTTTTGTACGTGTTGATACATATTCCTTGTTTTTTGTACGTCAGGCAACGGAAGTTTTTCGCACGCTTCAAGATGTTTGTTTTTACTTCGGATGTATGATATTCGAAAGATAGTTTCGGCTCTAAAATGATTACTAGATATTTGCAAAATAGAAAAAATGGTATATATAATAGATATGGAAAATATTAATGAAGTAGCAGAAAATCTTAAATCTGTTCGATAACCTAGATTAACAACTACACGTAGTATAATCACTATTTATTTACAGTTATGTAAAATACTAATCACTAATGAAACATGATTTTCTTTCTTCAATAATTTATGTGTATATTTTTTATTTTCAATAACTGAATGCTTTAAAACTAAATTACATCTGTGTATAAGGTATAGGATTTAAAGGGAAAACCTAAATCTAATTATGTTGGGTCTATAGGTGGACGGGGATTAGAATTACTGGGAGGGGTGTCGGTAGGTTTAAAATAATAATGAAACAAAGATGATTCACACATTTTCAGTTATTTAAATTATATATATATATATATTATATATATATATATATATATATATATATATATATAATATATAATATATATATATATATATATATATATATTATTATTATTATATATATTTATATTATCAAAAACTTGTACCCTTATGGGTGTTGGGCGTGTTTAAATTATAATGAAATTAAACAAGAAAAATTTCTGGCAATGATTAATAAAATTCCATCCCGAAACACGTGTCTACTAATAATGTCCGGCGGGGTAAATGCTCGGGAAGTAGTTTTTTCAATAGATGTTTGTAAAACTTACAGTGTAAGTATTTTTTGCAGTTGGAAAAAGGGATTGATCGAATTTTATTGATAATTTCCAGAAATTTTCCTTGTTTAATTTCATTGCAATTAAAATTATTTTTCGGAACGAGATTTAGCAGTGGGTTTTCTAGTATACTTAAATCGAAATTTAATAATCGTTATTTACATTCATACATTTCTATTCTAACATGACCTTACATAAAAGAAAATTGTTTTTAAACAATTTGTATTTAATGCACTTTAAAAATATAAATCCCCGCGCACAGGCATTCATTCCGACTATTCTAATAAAATCCTGTTTGCCAACGATTGCGGTAAATGGAGGATTCGTGAGAGTGACGGGGGATTTTCGCTGCAGCGGCCAACTTGACACAAGCAATAAACACATCTGCGTTACGTAACGAATGATCAGCTGATGTAGAGAGTACAAAAAGGAACAAAAGAATAAGAAGTATTAGCAATCACGATTGCTTGGAAACAATTAGCACACATCACATACAAGAAAAACAAGTTTACATTTTCTCTAAACAAAAGTTATAATTTTGATGTTAGCATTAAAACAATATATATATATTTTAAATGCCAAGAAACTTTTTTTTATTATTTTTTATTTCGAGAGTTTTTTTAAAAACAAGTTTACATTTTCTCTAAAAAAAGTTATAATTTTGATGTTAGCATTAAAAAAAATATATATATTTTTTAAAAGCCAAGAAACGTTTTGTTTTTTATTATTTTTGATTTCGAGAGTTTTTTTTTATTATTTTTCTACATCACTACATTTTTACTATTTGGATATTGGAAGCGGTCACTACGTGGGTAAAATCGATTATTTGAATAATCTTCACTGAATAACTTAGATTGAGTAATGTGAAGTGTCGTATAATGATGTAGTTGAAAATAAAATTCTTCAAAACTTCATTTTTAATGTTTTTAATAAACTAAGCCCTACACTCATATGAGTAGAAAGGGTATATTCAATGACCCTTTAGTTAGTATATATATGAATATATATAATAATAATAATAAATGTCTTTATTAAATCTCAAAAATATACAAGGTATAATATGTACAACAAAATTGTGTAGGCGAAGTTCAGTCTGTCCGATAGTTAGTCAGATCGGCTGCTCTTCCATAGTATATATATATATATATATATATATATATACAGAGAAGTTTTTTTATAAGTATACACTTCCCCTATGTATACCTGCAAAAAACGCGAGTCAAACACATTGAACCGATTAATGTGTGTATGTTTAGTTGCTCATTTGGTATATGTATGCTCTCTTGCGTGTTATAGGCAACTAAACACACATACGTTAATGTATTTGACTCGCGTATTTTGCAAGTTACATAGGAGAAATGTATACTGATAAAAAAAGCTCTCTGTATATACTAACTAGATGTACATTTACTAAGTACTCAATATCAATGGTAAATAATTTACTATTAATAATGAGTACATCATTAATCTAAAGATTATTTAATCATTCTTATGAGATGGATCATTTAAAACATTAAATCAATTATAATAATTACAATTTCTACAACTAATTGTGATATTTTTATATTATTTAAAAAAAAAACGTTTATATTCTAAAAACTCAGGCGATGATTGTATCAAAATATATATCTTACAAAAACAAACAGCTGAGAAGAACATTCTTCTTGAACAACTTGCAGAGAACATTCGAGATTATTACTTTTTCATTTTTATTATATTTTCATAAATTTTGCAACTTTCAAATAAATCAATTATTTAAACAATCGATTTCGTCCATCACTACCTAGTGGTATATGGTACCTATTTTCATACTGTTTCCAATTATCATTCCTTTTAAAATCCAACTAAACAAATCTTTCCCCTCCGCGAGTTTCACTTGCGCAAATCGCTCGATTTATTTAATAATTTATTTATTTCTTGCCTCGGTATCTCTTTCCCCTCATTTGAAACGGTGATAATTTTAACACGCTCGAGATTTGAACTACTTTTTAATCGTCACGGTAATTTCGACCGCGAATTCGATTACGCAAAACCGAAAAGCCGCGTTGCGTCATTTTCGTTAAAATTGTATGTTTTAAGTGTAAACGCTCGATTATAGCCTTTTATTTTGTTTCGCTATTATCGTTGCAACCGCTCGGACGTGTTCGGACATTAAAAGTAAATAAAAGAGTATTGCGCTTGACCTTAAGTAAACGTTTCGATTATTTTCGAAACACACAAATAATTTAAATAAAAAAAGAATTGTAAAATGAATTAATTTTTAATAAAATGTTCAACCAGCATTCATCTAGCATTTGGGTAACTGAAGGCCATTTCGGTCTTTCGGACCTCGTCAGACAAAATAAAAGAGATTCTTTAATAAATTAAATAGTATTAAATGCGACGTTAGGCGTTTATAGAAAATTTATAAATATAAAAAAATAATTTATATATATTAACTTGGGTCTGTCTCACGATAAATACGGTGTTTATAGAAGACAATATATTCATGATAGAATATCAAAAAATTTGTTGCATTATGCAATATTTTATTGATATGCAACAGAAGGTGTACATTATGTAATTCAATGTCCGGCGTGGGTATTTGCCCGGGAAGTAGTTGTTTTAATGTGCATTTGTTTAACGTACTTATGTAACGTAAGTCTATTAAATAAAAATGATTTGAAAATAATTAATAAATTATTTCCACATTTATCTCTGTGACTTTTAACTTACCTACCATTTTTTTGTAACGTAAGTCATAAGTCACAGAGCTAAATGTGAAAATAATTTATTAATTATTTTCAAATCATTTTTATTTAATATAGAAATAATGCGTTTGTTTGCTTCTCCATTTATTTCCGTACGAAAATAGTAATCTTTCACACAATCGCGAAATGAACTGGCAGTATTTCACATACACGCGTGAAAAAAAAAAAACCGTCTCGATTCCGCGTGCTTTTCATTACGACATGTTTGTATTTTTCTTATTTATTCGCTCGCGGACTTATTTCGGGGCGCCACGTTGCCAAAAAGCCAACACAAACATTCAGGGAGAGCCCACACCAAACAACCAAAAAAAATATATAAATAAAAAATAATGAATCATTTCGAAATTGAACGTTTTCTCGTTTTTTGGCATGCGTGATTTCGTGAATAATTTGTTTTGCGGGGAATATAAATTATTTAAAATAAATAAATAAATGAACACAAATAATTTCATATTTCCTAGATCACAACATATGTCGGGCGAATATGCTGAGCAGTCCAAAACAGTACTGTCATATTCAGCAAGATATGCTTTTATTTGCCTTCTTGAATGTATTGAGTCGTTATCTTGCTGAAATATCAATTCAGATTCGTAAAATGGTAGTAAGTTAGCTTCAAAAATTCCAATGTACTCCGTGCTGTTCATTCTGGTTGATGGAAAGGCTAAATCTAAATTTGCATTACAAGAAAATGCAGCCCACACCATAAGGCTGCCACCACAGCTAATATCAATGTTATTTTTAGAATTGTTTTGAAAACAATAAATTTTATTTCTTATTCCGATAAAAAAAAAAACACGAAAATACTTTACAAATGCATGAGATTTTTGAATTATTATTTTAAATAAAAATTATAATTAATGAAACAACAAATATATTAAAAATGTATGCATAGTTATGGTACGGAGTGTAGTAATGATTATTTGTATCAGGATCTGCCCATCGATCGCGAGATCCTTCATCCATATAAGTTGTAATTGTATGCAACAATATTTTTCAATATTTTTGTGTCTCCGTTGAATAAATAAATAAATAAACTAATTTTGATTGTTATTCTGTCATTCTAAAGCGTCATTAATTGATAAATTTCTAGTTTACTAAAAAAATCATTGAAAAAAATTATATATTTCCAAAAAACAGTTAGTGATATAACGTGACGTCTGGATTCGCCAATTTCATTTTGGTGACTGACGTACTTATTTTCTCTTAATTCCCTTGGCTTGATTGTGATCAACTTAACATAAATTCGAAGCAGATTTTGTTTATTCGTAAGACAGCAACAATGTATATACTTTAAATATTTGAGATTGACTTGCTATTAAGAAGTGTACTCTTACAATGCTCGAGAATATCTGGTTCCAAAAAACCTACCCCAATACTGACCTGGGCGTTTCAAATAAACGCTTGAAAAAAGTTGCCGATAAATTACTTAAAAAAGAAATAAAAAGAAAACATATTTTCCACCCGAATTTTATGTATCTCGAAAATTACATTTTTAGTATAGGCCTGCTATCTTAACAGAGGTAAATTTGTTTAATTGATAGAAAAAGCTTAGATGATAGTTATGATGTCAGCTTTCCTTCAGCCATAGTTGCCATCTGACAACTTTTTTTTAAATTTAGAATCCTGGTTATTTGTTTTAGTTATTTTTCCATCTAGCTTTTTCCATTTGTAATAATGTATTTAAAAAATTATAAAATATCGTATAAATTCTGTTTAATATTATTCTTAAATATCTTTATTCTTTTATATAAATGTGATAATGTATTGAACTTTATTCTTTTTGTATATTACGAGCTACTTTTTGATAATAAAATAAAAATCATTAATGCAACTATACTCTTGCTATAAGTAAATATTCCTTATTTATTGAAAGACGTCAATTTATTGTTTTTTTATTATTTAAATAAAAACGGTAGTCCTTTCTCATACTTATTTTATTTAAATTTAAATAATTAAAGTCCCCACAACCAACAACCAACATTAAGAAGATTATTGTTTTTTATTTATTAAAAATTGCTTATTTAGAAATGTTATATTACTAATATTATTCGATTTTGCACAACACTAATTATAAATATTTAATTGATTATTTAAGTTTGTATAAAATTATCTGCAGAAATAAAGACCGCCTCCACGACTTTACTACTTTTTTCTTCTTCTTACTTCTTCTTCTTATTATTATTTAATGGCCTTGGCTACTGTCTCTGCACCTACTACTTTTTTTTACAAACCGAAAATAAATAACGTTTTTCAATCATCAACAATTTTCCAACATATACAATTATAAACGTATGCGATCCCACACACTGAAACTATTCGACATGCGCCGCTTACAACTAATCCTCTTATCTCAAGAATGCGTTAGCAGAGCGAGCCATCAATTGTTGTTTTTTTTTTCTGTTTTTTTTTTTTGCGATAATTACACTAGCAGATTTCAATCCAGTTAATCGACAACGCTCTTGGTTTTTGCTATTCCGATTTGATTTTAAACATTTGAATTTATTGATTCAATTTAATTTACGTTTTTTTAAAACAAAGTGATAATTAGTGAGTTGATTAATTTCGACGAGTTCAATTCGTCAATAATCAGGAATGGATTTTCAGTAATTTATTTTTATTAAGGTATGTTAATTGCTAATAGAGTCCGACTTTAATATTTGGGGATATTCCGTTCAAGAAATGTTGATTTTAATATTATTTCATAGCCTCACAATTTTTGTATACTATTTACTTACTATAAGTAGTATAATTTATATATTCAATTCAAAACTATTACAATCAGTATTTCAGATCTTTTGTAATTAATGATTGCTCGCATATCACTTTCATGATTTGATTATAATATTCCGTTATAACTAGATACATCTTTTGGGAAATAAATGTATAAATTAAATAAAAACATTTTAAAATAAAATATGCATCATGCAACACATTTTTAATCCGAGAAAATAACCCTTCTTTTTACTTTTCTATTTTTATTAAATAAAAGTATTATTATTATTTTAATTATAAAAGGATAAAATGTATCACGAAGTGAACGCTTCAAAGATTCAAGAATCAAGTATAAAATTCGCTTAGGCTATGACGTGTAGGTTAAAATTAAAATTTCATGTAAGGAATAGCACCGATTATGCGTTTAATATAATAATAATAATAATAATAACGTTTATTGTCCAACAGGAGAACATTCCCAATTACAAGACAATTATATAAATCATATATAAATTAATTACAATTTCATTTAAACAATAACAATATTATGCGATTTTACCAAATGAAAGTACAGATTTAATTTAGCCATAATTTAAAAAAAAGTTAACAATGCATAATTAAAGATGATAAAGGATCTGCAACAATATCACACGTTAACGATAATTGATTAAAAAGATCACAGACTATGCTAATAGGTGACTTGGAGCCATACAATGTACGATTAGAAGCAATATAAAATGAGCTTCTGTTTATCAGTGAAAATACCGCTTATTTTAATTTATGTTTTAAAGTAATTTATTACAAAACTTACCAAAATCTTGTAAGAGCTGATAAATGTCTTTCGATATTATATCCTTTAAATCTGAAACCAAAGAAGAAAATAAACATTATTAAATGTATGATCTGTAATTATTGAGTATTTTATTTCAATGAATTCTTAGCTATATAAAATTAAATCGGCAGGCTTAACTAGAGGTTTATGATTGTAATGTAAATATTGTAATGTAATTTAACGTATTTCTCAGAAATAAATTTTTCTATATATATATAAAATTAAATCATTTCAATTTATTCTAATAATGTTTCACCAAGTGATAAATGAGAAAACTATTCAAGAAATATACAGGGTCCTGCAACAGTGTGTTGGGCTTTCCTAGCGCCATTCCCGTCAAAAAGAAAAAAAAGTTTCGTACAAAAAATTATTGATTTAAAAATCTTTATGGCGTAAAATTATTTTCAAACATACAGGGTGTACCAATTTTACGGTATAACAAAAATATTTGTTTTTTTTAATGGAACACCCTGTATTTATTCAACTTTTATAATGACATTTTTCAACCTCTACATTGTTGTCCATTTAGTTTTTTAATATGTTACAGTGTTGCCAATTTACATTTTTTTTTTCTTCAAGTATCATGCATAAGCAAGTTCAACTTTAAAAAATCGTAGCGACCTCGTTTTTTGAAGGTAAGAATAACTTTTAGCAAATATCTCAGTGTGGTTAATAAGCAACTTTTTATTAATGAACAATTTAAATTTAGTAGTACAGGGTGTTTAGAGAAACATGCCATACTTTGCAAATTTCAAAGCGGTATAACCCATTTTTTTTTTAAATGGAATGCTCCCTATTTTATGTCATTATTCGATTGGTCTTTTTCTTCTCTTCAATAAAATGCATTTTCTTATTGTTCCATAATATAGAAAAAAAAAAAAACATTAGCGTAAGAACGCTTGCTATATAGGGTGGCCGGGAAAGATATGATAATCTTCAGGTAAAGTGGTTCAGAAAATATAAGTAAAAAAATATTGTACGGTGCTTCATTAACATTCACGAGGCTATTGATATAATAAATATGTGGTTAGAAATCAGTAATAATTTTGAAATATTTTGATTAAAATTAGTTCTATTAACATCCAACTAAACATTGCAAATGTTGATTTAATTATAAGTCGTTTATTAATAGCAATAAAATGTTAAAAACAAATTCTAGTCACATATTTAGGATATTAATGGCTTCATAAAGCTTATTGAATAATTACCCAATACTACTACAATATCTTTATTCAAAGTTATTTGTTTTACATATATTTACAATATATTATGGTATATTTGTTCCTTCCTTGCTTGCTTGAACAGGCTATCGACCTATGGTCTTTCCGCCAATTACCTAATATTTTTTTGGGTTTTATTTAATTTATTTTTTTTATTTTAAAAACGTTTTTTTTTATATAAATAATAGTTAGTAAATTATTTCCACATTTATTTGTTTTTTTTTTCTACTTAAAATTGATTAACGAACCACTTTAACTGAAGATTATCACAAATTTTCTGGCCATTCTGTATATTATACAATTGTTTCTCTAGTCGTTGAAAGCTTGTTCGTATTGACAAGCCTAATTTTGAATGAATGGATGATACGCTTACACGCGAGGACCTTACAATTTCGTCCAAACGGCTTTTTCAAAAAAAATCATCCCTTAAGTGTTTAACACCAATATTGTGTAAAAAAGAGATTTTTTTATTAAATTTTTCATCAATATCAAGGATAATTTCGACGAAAGTTTAAACTTGTCGGAGAAAATAATCATATTTTGGTGAAACAAAGCAATTATATAAAGAATGTCCTGCTAATTTTTGGAAATGGCTTAACCTTAGGTTGCTGAGACCAAAATATGAATACAAAAATTAATAAAAAAATATTTTATTGATAACAATCGAATGTTCCATTCGATTTGAATAAAATTTACTGTGTATTTACTGTGTTTCTCGCCAGGGGGTATCCCTTAGGTATCCGCGCTTGGACGAAATTGTATAGTCTCTTACACGCGGATACTGAGGAGTGAAAGCTCCCACTAATAAAATATTCTGTATTTTTTTTTTTCAGTGATGGTTCTCACGACTTTTAGAAATGAAATGAACACAACTTAAATGCAAATATTAGAGAAATATCATTACCTTTATAATAAACTAAATACACATTTAAATGTGAATTTCGTTTTCCTTGTTTTCATAAACAGGACAAGTTCGCCTTCCTTTAGTGGACGAAACAATGATTCTCGGTCGTCTACTTTGTAGACCCAAATCGTTGACGATGCCACATGAAATTAGGCAAAAGGTGGCGCTTGCGTCGTTTTTAATTTATTATAATCTAAATAAATTTTCATATTTCAATGAAATAAAATTCTGATAAGTGAGGTAAAAGTATACAAAATAGTATACTTTTCCTTATTTATCAAGAGTTTACAAAGAGTTTACACTCCGTAACTAACATTTTTTTATCACTTTGTAAAACATATTTAATAACCGTTTGTTATAATGAATAATGAAATAACTTGGTGATTTCATTATAACAAACGGTTAAAATCCTTACTGTGTATTAAACAATTAATATTGATTAATTGATTTGCTTCATCACCAACAAAAGTTTCATCAGTTATCCAAACCAGATGAACGGAAGCTGAACAAACTCATTTAGTTCATATTATCTTATTTTATTTAAGGATTAATCCTTCACAATTAAAATTTTTATTCCTTACTTCACTTTTATTTTTTATAACTTCACATAACTCAAATTTAAACAACTAATGATTAATCATCGTTTAATTTTTTATATATTTTCTACCCAGCAGACTTTATTCCGTAGCATAATCCTCTTTAATAATCTGCGTTTTCTTTATATAATATTTTTTAATAACAAAACCCGCCTTTTGATCTCAAACTATTTTTTTCCTTGTTTACGAAAACGCCTTTGAATCACGTTCCAAATATAAAATTAGATTCACGTACGGTTATATTTAACGAGACACATATTTTCTATTTTTTTTTTGCCACGGTCGGTAAATTAATCACGGAATATTGCATAAATAAGATACGCACGAGGAAAAAACGCATTCCAAAACTACAATAGAGGAACAACATAAAATAGATTAATATTAATTTAAGGGCAGAATGAATATATTCTGGACTATCCAGGATTTTTATTTAAATAAATAAATCTAAAGGATTGGCATACGGTAGTTCACGCCGAGGGATAGTCCAAGGCAACTTTAAAACAATACATTTTCATAAATAAATATTATTTAACAATACATTTTCATTATCATATATCTCGTGTGTCCTCGTGGAATGATATATCACTGGGAATTTCCATGTAATTATTTTTTATAGTACATACGTAGTTATAGTATACGTTTAATTCAAATTATTTTAAAAACTACAGTTTAAATTATAAAAAAAATATAAATATATTAATATGGGAATTCCCATCAGTCTACAAAGACATACAGAATTCACTTTCATTTATTATTATTTTTTAAATTATTATTATCATTCCATATTTTTTGAAATAAATTGCGTTGTATGTTGTTAATCTTTATCGCGTATCAAATAGCTCAGCAACCACTTGGCAAATATTTAACGTCAATATTTAACTATATTCTGGAATCGCTCGCTCGCTCGCTGATAAGATAAAATTGTTTAAATATATTGTATATCGCCACGCATATGTTTACATGTATGCGATGGCTGTTTGTGTGAGAGTGTGTGTGTTTTTTTGTGTTGATACGTCATACTGCAATATGATCAATGAAAAGTGTAAATGATGAATATCAAAATACGTTTATTTTAATTATTATAATAAATAATTAATCATAATTATTACAATAATAGAACAGTATATTGTTCAACGAGTGAGAAAGTTGGCTATTAAAATTCAGATTTATTCAACTCAAATAGATAATCACAATTTTATTAAATCACATTTTTGTTTTGGCTTTTTATTTGCTAAATTTGGACGCAACAATTTAGCAAATAAAAATATTTTAATAATGTGGTTAATATTTTAAGCACAAGTACTTGTTTCGGGCTTTCCATTTTGTTTGTTTTTTTTTAATCTATTATAATCTATTTATATAAAGAGAAACATTAACAACAATTATTCAAGAAGATAAAATAAATCGACGACAAAATGCGTGAATTCTGTGTATCTTTGTAGACTCGTGGTATAATTTATCTGAGTGAATAATGCCTTTCTCACGAGTTGAATACTATACTTTTTCTACTCGTATTAAATAATTACGCATTAATACTTAAATTAACGAATGATTTTGTTAATAATTTTTAATAATGTAATTTAATGCAATACGAATTAAATTACTTTATCGAAAAGTATTAACAAAATTATGAGAAATTTTTCATTATTTTTTCTTATTTAAGTCAAACCGTTTCATATTAATCGCGGGATTTCACTGGCAGTAAATTAAGGGTGATGTTCTTCACAGTTGTATCAATATCCATACTTGTATCATTCTCAATTTCTATATGACATTTGAAATTAAATTTATTGACAGACAATGCTATTAGATTATATGAAATAAATATGAATAAATTATTAAAAATCAACCAATAAAACACAGATTAGATTGAATAACTTTAAATTCTCGACTAGTTTCGGATTATTAGCCCATTTTCAAGAGATTAAATTATAATATAGTTTCGAAATAAAGAGAATTTATGTAATGAAAAATTCGTCACATGTTTGGTGGAAACTGTGGAGTAATTACAAAAAAATGGCAAGGGATTAGTTAAGAGGGTATTAAATATAGTGTATGACAAACAACTCAAAAAAACAACTGATTAATTATTTAAATTTTCACTAAAAATTATTAAAAAAATATTCATATTGTTTATAACAAATTATTTATGCAATGACAAAATATTATAAATACATTTTTCTCAAAAATAAAATGATAGCCCGATTCTTTGGATGGAAGTAAATTCATCATTAAAAAATAATAGTGATTGAATGAAAAACAAGAGAGATATTTCGAATATGAGAGTTTTTTTTAATAGATGGCGAAAGTAGTCGAGAATTTAAAGTTATTAAATCTAATCTGTGTTCTATTGGTTGATATTTAATAAACTTTTCAAATATATTTTATACAATATGAACTACAAATGTTAAAATACTAAAACTATTAATTAAAGTAAAAACACTTTTATTGTAGTCGAGGATGGCCTCTTCGTGGGATTTTCATTTTATTTTATTTTATTTTATTTTATTTTTTAAACACAAGTTTGCTTGGAGCCTGATTTTATTCCTAAACACAAAGAAATACACATTACACTAATCCAAAGTAAGTATACAAAAAAACAACACATCCACATTTAAAAGCACAAGGTTCGTAAAACACGGTAAACATCAACCGGCCAATCGTTTTGTGTTATTCTCTTCGTGTGCGCAATTAAAAAGCCATTAAATTAAACTGACCGATTCTTTCGCCCGTTTTTCCGCCGCACTGGAACAACAATTGCGCAACGCCAATAATTGCCTGTTTGTATGTGTGTGTGTGTGTGTGTTATTGTTGTTTTTATCTCTAACTGTTTGTCACATCAAGAGTGAACGTCAAATAATTTATTCCGATTTTAATGAAAAATATAAAGTAAATCCTACCCTGAACAACATTGCCGTATGAATTGTAGACATTTTCAATGTACAATATTAAGGTATACTTTAAGTTCAATTGAATATAAAGTGGAAAAGAAACATCTCTAATGAGTTTTGAACCAACGTCCACTGATTGCCGGTCGGGTACGCCACCAACTACAAATTTCAATTTCATTTTACTTTATTAACGGAATCTCCATTTCCAAATTACAATTATAATTACATATTAAAAATTTTATAAGAAAAGTGTGACGCTCTAAAAAGATTATAAAACATATGTATATAAAAGGCAAATTATCAATTAATTAACATATTTACAGATTGTTCAATTCAGTTGTGTTCTTCAAGTTTTAATTGAACTTCGTGATTATCCGACATTTTTGACGAATTAATAAAATTAGAACTTAGTTTTTGGACATATGTCCTTATGTTGTCAATTGAATAAATTATTAAAATTATTATGTTGTGATTAATTTGTGAGGTATAAAAGGCGATTGAACAAATCTCGCCTTGCGGTTAAATACCCGATATGAATCATAATAAATGGAAGACGACGCAAGCGCCATCTTTTGTAAGAATAGTTTCATTATTTTTTTAATGAAATGTTCAGCCACCATTCATCTAGAGTATGGATAACTAGTAGACCCAAATCGTTCACTTGAAATTAAGCAAAAGATGGCGCTTGCGTCGTCTTTAATTTATTATAATCAATATTTTTTATTTGTTGATTTGCTTAAACTGGGGAAAGTTTGTTATGCGTAAGGATACAATTTAGCAGAAAAAAAGATATATTGTTATCGGTGTTCGAAATAATTGAACACAAAATTATAGGGGTATTACTATCCAGTCTACTATACCAAAGATTTTAGATGAGTTTCTAAACAGTATCATGTGGGGCGCACAATTTGTATGGAACAGCATGTCTTTCTTGAGGGAAAATCTACTGTTACGAATTTGTTGACACACCAACATTATTTATTAAACGCTCTTGAAAAGGGTCATCAAGTTGATGCAATATATATTGATCTGTCCAAAGCGTTTGATCGCGTTAACCATAACATCCTTCTTTGTAAACTTTCTTATCTCGGATTTAATAACTTAGTGCTTACATGGCTTCAAAGTTATTTATGCGGTCGGAAGCAATATGTTAAAATTGACAATTTTGTATCTGATGAAATTAATGTAACCTCGGGTATCCCCCAAGGTTCTCATTGTGGGCCAATTTTTTTTTTACTTTTTTTTAATGATGTAGGCAATTTGTTTAATCATTGTAAATTTCTATTATTTGCAGATGATTTAAAAATATTTTCAATTGTAAAAACCGACCATGATAGTAAGACAAAATGATTTGGACAATTTAACTATGTGGTGTTCTAATAACAAACTTAGTTTGAATATTAATAAATGTGTTTCCATATCTTTTGCCAAAGTAAAATTGTTGCAATATTCGTATTTTATTAATGGAGTCAAATTGAACAGTGCAAACGAAGTCAAGGATTTGAGTAAAATATTTAATACGCATTTAACGTTTGATAAAGTCATATCCAAGGCGTTGAAGTCACTTGGAGCTATTAATCGGTTTTCACATGAGTTTGATTTGTTTACTGTAAAATTATTATATATATCGATAGTACGTTCACACTTGGAATATGGTTCATTAATGTCGAGTGCTTTCTACAAAAACTCAATTAATAAAATAGAAATGGTCCAGAGCAAATTTTTAAGATTAATTTCTTTTAGACTTGGTCATTCTCGCACTACTTTTAATTCTCTTTATTATTATTGTTATTCAACAATTCATTAAATTTAAGATATGCTTCTGTTTTTAAACTTAAGCTCGCTTGAATATCGGCAAATTATGCTCGACTTGTGTTTTGCTTTTAAACTAATTAACGGTTTAATTGACTCTAGTTATTTACTCTCAGTCCTTGACTTTAATTTTTGCATTAGGACTAATGTATTATTTCGAACGCCATTTCATTCATCTAACTATGGAAATCACAATCCCATCGTCAGGATGATGAATTATTGCAATATTTTAAACTCTAATTCAAATTTCCATATTTTTTGTTCATCTGTTCTTTTATTTAAGCGTGGTCTAAGGGTTATTGAATTATCAAGCTGTATTATTTAGTTGTAAACTTTTTAAAGCAATCATTTGAGTTAATTTGTTATTTTCCTGTATTGTGTGTATAATACTTATTTCTAATTTAATTTAGATATTTTTGTTATTATTTTATAATAGAAGATTTTGTTAAATAGGCGATGTCCGTAAATAAATAAATAAATACCATTAAGGAAATTGGCTGTCGTCTATCAATGTTTTTTTAGCCTCAAATTATAAATTAATCCAAGAATCTTAGAAAAAATTAGTAAATGTGATCAAAAAATGCGTTAATCATTTATGACATAAAACAAATAGTAATTAAAAAAAATCGATAAGGTTTAGTACTAAGATAAAAGTATATAGATGTCGGCAATCACTGTTTCGTGTTACATTGTAGTCCTGGTCAATGGAGAATATTGTATCCTAGTCTTAAAACATGTAATTCTTTTCACATTTAATGTTTTTATAAACAGGAAAAGTTCGCCTTCCTTTAGTGGACGAAACAATGATTTTCGCTCGTCTACCTTGTAGACCCAAATCGTTGACGATGGCACTTGAAATTAGGCAAAAGAAAAATAAACATTAAAAATGAAATAAAAATCATTTTTAATGTTTATTTTCTAATTAGCGGAGCTTAAAAGAAGAGCATGTTCGATAATTAGGTTTCAACGTCTAATGATGAAACTGATTTAAATCCTTTTGATCCTTTATATTGTATATTGTATTATTATTTTTTTAATGTATATGTTCTGTAATAGAAACTAATAAACAATTTATTATTGTTATTATAATTTTATGAATTATATCTATATCTATATATATATATATATATATATATAAACATCTTTATTCCCAAAAGTAACCAACACATTCATAATTTTATACAGAATATATATACAAATATCTTTATTCAAGGGATTTTTACATTATATTAAGTACATTATTATATAGTATAATACGGTATATAATTTGAGGTTGTCCTTTCATAGGCTATCGACCGGAGGTCTTTCTATACAGAATATTTAAAAACAACAATTTATATCCATATACAATGTACTTCAGGGAAACGGCTTTCGACTTCAAATCTTTCAGCCTATCTTTGTCTTGTTCATGTCAATGTTTATTTTGATGTGATCACTAACTGTCTATGTCTCGGTCCAGTGAATTTGATGTAATGAATGGAAGAATTATTGATGAGGGATGAATTTGGGAGTGATGTCAGGGTTTCGAGGAATGCATAACTGTTGGATAATGGGTGTAATGTTAGGATTAATGGCAATTTATGAGTTTCCGAATGGTGTCACGGGATATATAAAATTTTGAAAACGGAATCTTGGGTAAACGTGCGTGAAATGAACGAATCCGAAGTCAAAATCCGTAGGAAACTTACCGTTTGGTCACAATTAGATTTTAAAATCCCAATTTTGAGGTTATAATTGATCCGATTTTCGACTAAATAAGCACATTGCGAGTATAAATTGTACACATGATGAAATAATCTTCTAATTTATGACCAAAGTTAACAAATTTGTTGCGATTTTTTCATTTACTCAGCCAAAACCACGATTTTAATTTTATACAGAAAGTGACGTTTATGTAAAAATATCAATATATATTTTAGATCCATTTGTAAATAATAGATATTTTAATTTACGATATTAAACATAGATGGCGTCACCGCTCCACTAAACCGAATGTATTTTGTACAATACAATAAAAAAAATAATAGAGAATTATTCATCGACTATTATAAATAATACATACATATTTAATTAATAAAGAAGTATGATGATATCTAACTTAGTCAGAAGTTATTGTCGGATATGTCCATAATTTAACCGTCATTAATGTTGTGAAGTGATGTAATGAATTCATGAAGTGTTATAGTGTTTAGATTTATATTTTCTTTCAAAACAATTTATTTTAATAAATGATACAAGGTATGATAGTAAGAAAAGAATACGGGTCAATGCCAACCGCGACCGACTGATTACACGAACTAGTGCATTGCCGTAATTTATGTAAACTCTCTTTTTTTTTTTCGTTTTTAGATATTTATATCATTTGTAAGTACGCTGTCTTGTTTGACCCGTATAAATATCGCGGCGGTGTATATAAATAGAGTTTGATTTAAAATTCCAATTAAATATTTACTGAATTTGATTTCACATAATGGAATTCTAAATAAGTAATGCACGGAATATTTTGTAGGAAATTTGATTCATTGGTGATGTGTTTTTAAAAGTTTATTTCTTATTTTATTGCTACTATATATCTCGCAACTTATGGTGAGAATATCTGATTCCAAAAAGGTAAAGTTTTGATACAACGGATATCTTGCAGTTGACATTTCTCAATTAATCCATGCGTAACAACTGAATTGTTTTTAAATATAGCCGCCTTTATTATACATTTAAGGAAAATTTATGGATTAAAAAAAGTTTGGAGAATCAACGACTTTCTACATACGTTGTTGAAGATTATATTAAATGGATAGAAACTTGTTTATTCTCCAAACTTTTTTAATCCATAAATATTACTCAAGCTTAGTATTGCTTCACAGTAAGGATATACTTGACGGACTGTAACAAAAGAAAGAGACTAGCGTAAGTAAGGATATACTTGACGGACTGTAACAAAAGAAAGAGACTAGCGTTCTGTTTATCGATGGTTAATCAAATCGATGTTTTGATACAGAGAAATGTCATAACAATTAATTTACATTTTTAAAGTACATAAATTAACATTAGTGGACGAAACAAACCCAAATCGTTGACGATGCCACTTGAAATTAGGCAAAAGGTGGCGCTTGCGTCGTCTTTAATTTATTACATAAATAATAAGTCAAAAAGTTGGAGTAGCTGAAGAAAAAGTAATTAATTATCCAATTGTGTAAATTAATTCGTTTCATGTTTTCAAAGGAAAGTGAGTGTTTTAATTTTCACAGCAGTTTAATACCACCTTCCCGCAACTCAGAAATATCCATCAAGTTGAGTTTTGTAATTGTAATAAATCCAGATTTAGCCTCCGATCTAAAATAAAAGATTAAATTAAATTAATATTCCTTTTTAAATTGTATTTACATGTAGAAATTTCTACAATTCATAAAATAAAATAATTTACATAAAATTGAAAAAAATGCAATGTGCAACATTGAGATATAATTCTTCTTCTGCTATCGCTTGTTGTCCCTTAGGGCATCGGGTTGAGATGTAATTCAAATTAATTAAATATGAGTGGAAAAGAAACATCTCTAATAGGATTTGAACCCATGTCCCCCGATTTCTAGCTGTGTTACCAACTACACAATCTTGTACATTGAAAATTTCTTCAATTTCATAGATATAAATATAATTTAAAAGGAATATCAATTTAAGGGCAGAAAGATATTTGGTCGATAGCCCAGACAAACAAACACCTACTCGTATTGTAATTATTTATATTACATTTGTAAGGTAGGATACTGTTGCTCGTCGTTACGGTTCATTTATTTTATTTGGATTTCCTGAGTTCGTTGTCGAAGACGTAATTTCGTCAACTTTGATTCGATCAATGATAGTCAAAGTTAAAAATCTGACTTGATATTTAATTAATACTTAATAAACGAATTTACAATTTGAAATAAATAAAAATTAGAAATTATAGATTCAAAGTTTTGATTTAGAAAACTGTCTTACTCAACAGTCGAAATAGAAGTGTCCTCCTCAACGCTAGAACAACATCATTTCTTAAGTGATAAGATACACTAATAGCTTGTATGCATAACATTGAATAACAATTATAATCTTGTTTAATTAATAACAATAGATGATTTAGAATGGAATGTGCAATATATTTAATTTACTAATCACTGCTATTTTTAATGTTATCTATAGAAAGCGATAACTACACAAAAATAACCATTATATACAACATAAAAGCATTAAATCTAAATACAATTGAGAGGTACATTAAATATTGTTAAAATTTTCTGTATAGTCTGAATAAAGATGTCTGTATATATAAATTTAATTAATGAAAATAATTTAATTTGAAAATAAAAAAAAATCTTAGTTCATTCGCACGTTCATATTAAGATTCAATTGTTACACTTTCCGATTAAAAACTATTTGCATTTCAGTGTTTTAGAGCCGTAGCCTTGTCACCTATATCCGACTATAATCTATGAATAGTTCAAATCCGAGCCGTCCAAATTTATATATATAAGAGGTTCGGAATTTTTGGCAGCGCGCCCGATTTATCTCTTTCGATCGCCCCGTCTCCCTCGCTCGCGCCGCCGCCTCAACCTCTGCCTCTTCTCGATTTGCCCACCGAATTGACACGCGTCCAAAAAATTAGCACATTTGGCAGTATATTGTCGTTCATAAACTATTACATAAAAAAAACGAAACGCTTAAATCTGTCATTGTCGACGGTTTGTTGTTTGAGTGCAATTTGGTAATTGCGAAGAAAAACATAAACTATGAGGATAAGTGAATAATATATCATACAATAAAGAAAATAATCATTCCTGAATAAGTTAATATGGTGAAAAGGTCGATAGCCAATTAATTATGCAACGCCAATAATTGCCGGTTTATATGTATATGTTACTGTTTGATTGTAGGGCCGTTTTAAATGAAATTATCACTTGATTTAACTCAAACTGTATTTTAAATTATATCATTACAATGTACAATAATCGTCGCGATGTTGACTGTGTTCATCTCTCCCACGGGTGTGTCACTCGAATCTCCGTTTGTATATTCAAAGCGCATGCGTGATATGGCTCAATACGACGCTTCCTACGATCTCTCCCGTTTGTTAATAAGGGTTGGGCTACGGATTATTAGGTAAAGCCGCAACAGTATAAGTGTGTGTTATTGTTGTTTTATCTTTGTTTGTCACGTTACGAATGAACGTAAAATAATTTATGTTTATATCTAATTAAAAATAATTTTAATAAAAATATTAATCATATTTTTATATGCCTCCGCTTATCATTTAAATTAAAATTGTTGTCCTTTCTCCTATTTATTTTTTATATATACATAATTACATTGACAAACGTAATGCAACACCTACATATATCTCAAAATATTACAATACATACTGTAAGACTTTACCAATTGGCTATCGGCCGGTGGTCTTTCCGCCAGGTTTCTATTTTTTATTAAACTAGATATATTTTGGAAACTGTTTCATTTTTTTTGTAAAAAAAGATTGGTTACTTATTTTTCGCTGATTTGTTTAAAACTGCAAACGTTTCTTATACGTTATAGTGATGGTTACAAAGTAAAATCAAAACAATTGATTAAAACAATTTTTAATATATAGGATTCACTAACAAGTCGACACAATTCAATCGAAATTAAAATTAATGACTAATAATTGCGTTTTACAACAGTTAACTACTTCTTGTTGTGCACGTTTTGTCAGAATACTTTCCAAACATGTTTGCACACTCACCTAACCTAAACTAACCTAACATAACCTAAACTAACCTAACCTAACCAAAGTCGACAAAACGTGCAAAAGATCGTAAGTTGTGCCAATGTATCCAATATTTTCATTAACATGAGTAGGACATAAATACTAAAAACCAGGCTGAAAGACCACTGGTCGATGGTCAATTAACAGATATAAATTATACATTTGAGTTTGTTAATGTTTATTACTTATTTTGTATACTTTCTGTATATATCTGTTAATAAAGATTATTATTATTATAAATCAAAATAAATTGAAATGCGAAAAGATGGATATGTTGTTTGAATTAACAATTTTTTTATTACTTAAACAAATAATACATTGTTTAAGTAATAAAAATATTTTTTTATTGAATGAATATCTTTAACTATATTCTCATTAATAAATAAATATAATATAAATATGGGATTAATACATTTTACGAAAAATAATCAGGATTTTATTTTGTGAAACAAACCAAATAATTTTAATTAATACTCATACATACAGTGCGTTAATTCAAAACAAATGCATATATTTTTGTTTGTTTAAAGTAAATACATTCATAATTCATATAATTTAAATTTCATATTCTAGTATTACGTGCGAAACCGAAATTTAAATCAACAATGTTCTTTTATTGCGCATTATACAAAAGTAAAAGTTTATACAATTTATACACATCTTATCAAAAAAACAAATGATAATAAACACGCGCTTTTTGCATAATTCTCACTGAACAACAATAGTTATGAATTGAGTTAATTATTTCTTAGAAGCAGAATAAATTAAATAAGAAGAATTTGAAAATAATTAATAAAATATTCCATCTTTAGCTCCAATGACGTTTTGGCGTACATTACGTAAGTACTCTAAAACAAATAATAGCTGCTTCTATATTGTTTTTAATTTAAACGATCGACTTAAAGTGTTATTTCGCATATATATTTTTAAATTATTAAAATTAATAATTATATATATATATATATATACATAATTCATATATATATATATATATATATATATATACAAGGTGTACAGAAAATGAGTGAAAAGCTTTAGGTAGCGTGACTCTTTGACTAATTTTTAGATAAAAATATTAACGAAAATAAGTCACACGGTCCTTCCTTAAGCCTCACGGGCCACTTAAAAGAACTATACATTTGGCAACGCTGGATCAAAAAAGTGTGCATTTATCCTGTTTATAACTGCTACATCATCCGCTGGAGGTGTTGCATACAGCTTTTCTTTTACAAACGAGCGTGCGTCGTTGCCAGATCTATTTTTATTAAAATAATGCTTCTGATGAAGTTATAAAATTGTAAAAATATCCGATTTATTAATCATTTACATCAATGGAATTATAGACGTGTCTAATTGATTGTTAATGCTATTGATTTTTTACAAATTATTTAAAAAACAATACTAATTTATAGTCACATATTTAAAATTCCGAAGACCTCGTGAGCCTCAATGAAGAACAATACAATATTTTTTTATTTGGATTTTCTATTAAAAATTAATTAATGAATTGAGTTACCTCAAGGTTTTCACTCATTTTTCTGTGCACCTTGTATATATATATATAATATATATATATATAATCGATTGAAACGTCAACCATAAATAATCGTTCCATCTGCCCATTTTTTTTTTATCAGACAACCTAGTCCGCCTGTATAAAATAATAATAAAAAATAGATAACTCTTATCACACGCACATACTCACACACACCAGCAATATTCCTAAATTCTCATTCATAAACTTATATATAAAAAATCTGAATTTAATTTAATAATTTAACATTGACATTGAATAAACTGAAAAAAGATAACCTTTAGAAGCCACGTGATGGTGTTGAAAGTTTAACACAGACAGAGCGTTTTCGTTTATTATTAATTTTAAATCGAGTTAATTTTGCAGGATGGATGCTCACGTCAGTATATAATTTGCACAATCTTCCATTTTCTTATCAATTGATTGCGCGCTGTACTTGTAAAAGTTTATCACCGATGTGCTTCTAGAATTCCAATGGTATTTTTGTATTTCTAATGCAATAATAGCAGAAAAAAGCGTAATTCAAAAATGTTAAGGTTGTTAATCAACAATAAAACAATCCGAGTTATATAAACGAAATAAAAAAAGAGTGTTTAATTTATTAAATTACAATGTATAACAAAATAGGAGCCTCAACAATAACAAATTCAAAAAATGGGTTAAATGATATTTTTAAGACACGTTTTTGTATATCTTGTATTTGAATCTTAAACACAATTATTTTTTGTGTGAAGAAATCTGTAACTTCTTCGAATTCTTATATCCTTTCAGGTGTCGAATACAAACTTTTTAAGGTTGCGGTTTAGTAGAAAGAAATAGTTATATAGAAAAATGGAATCGTTTCAGAAAAGAGCCATTCTTTTGGATTTAATAATATGTTTTTACATTTTTTATCTACCAAATATAAATTATTAATCTAAATAAAAAATAAATCGTTAATTTTCGTGTATTACGTTAATTTATTAGTTCAAATTAGAAAAGAAAATTGTAAGATATAGTGAAATTAATAGGTTATGTCTGCTAAGTTATTTGAATGCAGAATTTAATGAAATCCTTTAAATTTTCATTGCACAAGTTTTTATTAGTAAAAATATAATTTTAAATTTGCTATACATTTGATCAATTTTCATTGCTTTTTCATGATTGTTTTTCACACAAACTAAAGATTAAAATAATTTTTAATTAATCTCATGAAATTCCTGCTTTAAGATTACTTTAATGCATAATACAATATTGTTCATTGATCACAACGACAATCTAATTTGAATTAATGATTATCAATATTTATATATCTATCTCTTTCGTCTAAATCGTACCCTTAATGAGTTGCTGAGGCACTTTTTTTAATCCATAATTACTTTTTATTAAAAACACATTTGTTAATGATTTTCAACTTTTTATTAATTTCAATACGATTGTTTCGCTACGTTTTTAATAAAAAAAATAATTATTATTTAAAAAAAATCTTCAAATAAGCCGAGCTATGTCGTACGAGAAATGTTATATTTAACTTACACGTTATTTTTTATCATTATAAATTAAGTGAGTTTTGTATTACTTAGATTTTAAAAGATTTTAGATTTTAAAAGTCCCATGTTATAAAAGATGTAACACTGTATCTTCCCAGACAAAATCTGTTGTAGAATATGCGATTAAATAATAACTTGTATTTTAAATTTAACATTGCTTGTGCGAAATTCGTCTAAATGCACCCTCAATTAGTATTGTATAACAAAGTAGAAGCCTCAGCAATTAACAAATTCAAAAATTGGTTAAATGATACTTTTTTGTATTTTGCCTTTGAATTTTAAACACAATTATTTTTTGTGTGAATAAATCCTTAACTTCTTCGAATTCTTAAATCCTTTCAGGTGTAGAATACAAACTGTTTAACAAACAATTAAATTAATTATTCATATATGCCGGGAGTTGATATACTTAGGGATTTTAAAAACAATTTTATGTAATAATTTTGAACAACCAAATGTATTAATTAAAATACTTCATAATTATTACATAGAAAAATGTTTCACCAAGGGATAAGTGAGAATTTAATTCGAAATAATTTTATGTAAATTCCTTCTTCCCAGTTAATTAAATAAAAAAACTGCAAAATTGAAATGTGATTTTAAAATTTATTAAAAACGATGCTTCTTTAGCTTTTAAAATTGTTATATCTTTCTTTCTTAATCTTATCCTCTTTTACCCGTATTGGGTGTCGAGGAAAATTGATATATAATTAATAATATATTTAATATAGAGTTAGAAAGGGTGTTTTAATAATAAAAAAACAAACTAAAACGCACAAATCAACATATTGCTCTGAAGCAGGCCAGTGTGAGTGGACTCACACGATCAAAAATGTATTTAATGGTGCGGTTTAGTAGAAAGAGATGGCTATATAATTATTGGCAGTTAGTAATTCGAGTTACTTTGCTGTTGTGATCAATAAACAATATCGTATTATACATTAAAGGAATCTTAAAGCATGCATGATTTTCACTAGATGAATTAAAATGCATTGTTATATTAAATAAAAATGATTTGAAAATAATTAATAAATTATTTTCACATTTAGCTCTGTGACTTTTGACTTACGTTACGTAAGTACGTTAAACAAATGCACATTAAAACAACTACTTCCCGGGAAAATTACGTAACGTAAGTCAAAAGTCACAGAGCTAAATGTGAAAATAATTTATTAATTATTTTCAAATCATTTAAATTTATTATATTTAAATAACTGTGACCAAGTGAATGAATAATACTCTTTTCTATTTGCATTGTTATAATTAGATTTCATAGAAAACAATTAGGAAAAAAAAAATGAAAATCCGTCGGATTTATGTGAATTTTTAATCTATAGTTTTAGCAACAAAAACGTGATTAATGCAATTTTTAATGATTTCACTAAATTCCTCAATAAAATTGCTTTACGCTCATTACATATTAAATTCATTATATCTTCAAAATTTTTATTCTAACAAGAACTAGTGATTTTGCCTGATATATTATTGCTTTATTTTTGTTCTACAATCTACTACACATAAATAAATTAGTAATATTTATGTGTAGTGGATTGTAGAACAAAAATAAACCAATAATATATCAGGCAAATTCACTAGTAGTATATTGTAGATTTGTAAAAAGGTAAATCCGTTAAATAAATAAATATATAATAATTGACTGTTTTTATTTATTTTTTTAATTAGGCCGATATGTTTCTACCTAACACGTAAAAAATGCATGTATTTATTCACGTTATTAATTCTGGAGCCCGATTGTTTATTTTATCAATGATTATTTTTTATTTGATTTTATTCCCGACATTTTAAGGTTGCGGTTTAGTAGAAAGAGATAGCTATTTAGTGTATATCACGAACGCTAGAAAGAGATAGCTATTTAGTGTATAGCTATCTCTTTCCACTCTACTCCTCCTGGTTCAGATAAATTGGAACTGGAATTAAATCGTATCTTAAGAAATCCGAACATTTTTCGCTTGTTAAGGAACCACCATCGAAAAAAAAATTGTTTTAGAAATATACTCGTCCTGATTATTTTTTGTGCTAAAAAAAAACAACAACCATGGACTCACATGAGTCTTTTTTCTTCCCAATCATTAAGTAAACATTTTTTTATTTATGTTTTTTTTTTTTAAATCTAATGTTATAGAAAAGTCCGTTGATTGTTTCTGTCTGTAATTATTGTAAGCGTAGTAAGCTCTATATAACTGTTATTTTTACATTAGTATTTATTAGATTTAAGCTGTAAACTTTATGTAAACATTTCTTAAAAGTAGTGATGGGAAAGTTCGATCAAAAAAATTGTGCTGCTCGATCTTTGCTTATGATCGATTGTATCGATCTCACTGAAATATCGAATCGATTATAACTAGTGATGGAAAAGATCGATCAAAAAAATCTAACCACTTGATATTTCTTTGTGATCGGTTGAAACGACTTTACTGAATGATTTTTCATGATCAATCCTTTCGGCTCAATCTGATCTTCAATCGCCTAGCAGCTGAGGTTCGATCTTTCCATTTAGCTTGATTATGAGACTAAACTGATAAAATTTATATTTTATTGTACAAATTTAATTTTATAGTGAGAAATATTCTTGTTTAAATAATTATAGATAAATAATTGTTTATATTTAATTTAAATATTTCAAGCTGAATCGATCATGCCGAAATAATGGATCCGAAAAAATGTGCACCTCGATCTTTGAGGATCGATATTTTCAATCCAACCTTTGCAGATCAATCTGATCACCGATTGATTGATCTTTCAAGTGATGAATCACAGATTGATCGATCTTAAAAAAGATCGAGTTTGCCCATCTCTACTTAAAAGGTGTATACCGTAAATAAATAAAGGAACACAAAATTACGTCGAGCATAAAAAATTATACACCCATTTTATTTGTCCAAAACAAAATCAATAAACATCCTTAACAAAACTGTAAATACAAACATGATTCGCAATTTTATGATTCCTGTTATAAATGGCGAAAAAAAAAAATTACAAATTACTTTTTTTTCTTGAATAACTTTCTCATTTATCACTTGGTGAAACATTTTGACAATAATATTAAATTTAAATCTCAGAGAGGGCTTAGAAATAAATAAAGCTATAAAAGGCGGAAAACACCTGGTCAACGAAAACGAGGAGATTTGGAATTCCCCAATTTTGAAATCCCTTATTACTTGATTATATATAAGCCAGTCGGTTTCCTCTGTAATCCATTCTTGATAATGCCGTAAAAAGCGAAACTAGTCGAGTAAATAATAACAAATAGTGAAACAAACCAAGTGTTTTTGATTTATCCTTTAATATTATTACAAATTACTTTCCTTCATGGTAAGTAAATCGCGAAAACATCCACCGTCGACGTTTCTTTCTTTCTTTCTTTTTTTTTGTAAATTTAATGCAACGTCCATAGACGTACATATACATATATGCAAATTTAATTATGAAGTAAGTAATTAATTAATTCAGTTCAGCACGGTTTTAAGGTCAAGGTCACGTTATCACGAACGCTCTGAGACTTCATTACGGGACCGCACGAAACGTACGGATTACATTGAATGCCGCACAAAATATTACGTGTTATAATAAATATATTGTAAATATTCAAAGACATGAAACAAAAATATACGAATATAATAAGGTAAGGGTGGAAGAACTTAATTCCGCTTGATAGCCCAGACACATTAAAACCTACATGTATTGTAAATATTTATGTTATTTTTTTGTATTATTTGTATGGTCTGGATAAAGATTTCTTTCCTTTTTTTTGAAAATCGATGTTTACTTTTTTGAAAATAAAACTAAAACACCTAGCTAGCATAATTTTTTCTTTAACTTCATCATAAATTCATGACAGTTTCAGTTCTAATTCACATTTTATTTTTATACACATACTATACACTTTTTAATGTATATTCTTGTTGGTGTGATTGCTGCTTCTAATTACGTCCATTAATTACTTTAATGAGGTCACAAACATGATATTATTGTCGATGTATTTTCGTTATATTTAATCACATTGAACGAGGAGTTAAATTTCCCAGTTCAACGTTAGTCTTTTGTATGGGTGGTGCTCGGCGGCGAGAAGAGTAAAAATTCTCACAAAACTTAGTACAACAGACATTTATAAAAAATAGTTTGCGATTGGTTAAAATTTTTAAAATTGGGCAGTTCACAAGGCAACTTTTGTAATGATTGAGATCAGGGAATAAGGGGAATTTCTGATGGAATAGTTTTTTTTTATTATACAGAGCAGAAAGACATCTGATCGATAGCTCTGACAGACTAACACCTACATCTATTGCAATTATTTTTATTAATTTTTTTATAGTCTGTATAGTCTGAATAAAGATATGCGTATATATACAGGGTGTTTCAAATTCGAGTCTCACCATGGGGATCTCGCTTATTATAAAAGATAGAGAGTAGGTTTAAATTCGGCACTTTTGCAGAATTTTATGCTGATTAATATTCCGTTGAGAAAACTGGGCCAAGTTTCTTTGTTTTCAAGAAAAATGAAAAAAAAAAAACTGAAAAACGCGATTTTCTTTTTTTATTTATATCTTCGTTATTTGAAGCAATATTTCAATACAATGAAGACATTCTTATAGCACTTTTTTATGATCTAATCGATGGCGTACTAATTTTACTAATAGCATGTTTCGTTTATTCTGGACCATCATCAACTTTCTTATTTCTTATGGGTGCCATATTGTTATTTTATCTGATTAAAATCCTCAATTTTTTCTGATTACAATGATACCACATATGATATCTTTATTCTGATAAATAAACAGTCTTAACAAAATATTTTTTAATACTAATAAATCACGCATGCCATGAAATTAAAAGTAATCAATAGAAAATATATTAATTATTAAGATATTTATTTTTTTAGAAAAACACGATTTTTATTTTTTTTAATTTCTAAACTGCTCAGAATTTTGAAAATTTCTAAACATAATCTGAACCAGCATACAAAACTGCACAAAATTGCGCATTTAACCAGATCTCTAACTTTAAGAATAAGAAAGATACCCATGCAATCCTACTCTATTTAGGACACCCTGTATATATTAATATATACAGGGTGTTTCAAATTCGAGTCTTACCATGGGGATCTCGCTTATTATAAGAGATAGAGGGTAGGTTTAAATTCGGCACTTTTGCAGAATTCCATGCTGATTAATATCCCGTTGAGAAAACTGGGCTAAGTTTTTTTCGTTTTCGAGAAATGTCAAAGAAACCGAAAAAAATCGATTGTCTTTTTTTATTTATATCTTCGTTATTTGAAGCAATATTTTAATGCAGTGAAGACATTTTTAAGAAAAACACGATTTTTTTTAATAATTTCTAACTGCTCAGAATTTTGAAAATTTCTCAACATAATCTGAACGAGAATACAAAACTGTACAACATTGCCCATTTAACCAGATCTCTAACTTTAATAATAAGAAAGAAACCCATGCAATCCTACTCTATTTAGGACACCCTGTATATATACAGGGTGTTTCAAATTCGAGTCTCACCATGGAGATCTCGCTTATTATAAGAGGTAGAGGGTTTATCAGATTCAAATCCTCTATTTTTTCTGATTACAATGTTATAACATAATATACCTTAATTTTTATAATCAAAAGATCTATTGTTAAAAAATATTTTTAATAACACTATTTCAGTTAAGCTTGCTATAAACTCTATGGAAATTAATAGATAAATTAAACTTATACTAGTTAGTACTATTTCTATTTTTTCTAACGACAAAAATCAATATTAAGTATCGACAATAATAAGAGATATTATTATAATTATTATTTTTTATTTTATAATTTATGTTCAAACAAATAACCATATTGAGCAATACATAATCGAGCGCGTTTTTTAATATTACACACTGCCCTATAAATATTTCTTTTTGTAATTTTGTTGAATGCAATTATTATCGCTTGTCTGAGTTGCCCAGCAGAATAATATGTTTTAGAATAAACAATGTTTTTGAGAAACCCCCACAAAAAATAATCCAATGGAGATAAATCGGGCGACCTAGCAGGCCATGCCACTGTTCCGCCATTTCCAATCCAATTATTGGGATATAATGAGTTAAGTAATTTTTAATTATCCTTGCATTATGTGCTGGCGCACCATCTTGCTGCCATCAAATATTTTGGTATAAACTTAGTGGAAGGTTATCTAAATTATCGGCAACACTTGATCGTAATATCTCCAAATATTTTTCGCTGGAAAGAGAACCTTCAAAAAATATTGGCCCTATTATAGTGTCATTGTAAATTCCCGCCCAAACATTAATTCCAAAACGATACTGGGGTCTGACATTACGGACTTGCTTTCGATTTTCAGTAGCCCAGTAATGTTCATTATTTCGATTAAAAATTCCGCAATTTGTAAAATGGCGGTCCAAATGATGCTTTTTAAAAAAATTTCGTCTTCGTATAATTTACTCATTAACCAGTTACAAAATGCAAACCGTCTTACTTCGTCACCAGGAATAAGCGTCTGACTTAGATGAATTTTATATGGCTTGTAATTTGCATTTTTTAAAACTCTCCAAACTTGAGATGACGACATATTTAAATTTCTTGCAATTTCACGACACGAAGCTCTGGGGTTCTGGTTTACCTACAATTATTTTGTATTTTAATGTTAAATGAAATATAAAAAAAAAATATTACCATTTCCAAAATGTTATTGCGAATTTCCTCTAAATTTTTTTTACCATATGATTTTCTATGGTTATTCAATGAACCAAACTCGACCAAATTTCTATCTATTTTTAAAAAATAGGTGCCATGGGGTTGCCTTCTCTCCGGATACATTTTCAGATAATTTTGAGACGCCAGTGTTGAATTTCTTCTGGACATGTAAAATACTTGCAACATATCACGTTTTTCTGAATAACTGAAAGACATTCTTATTAATAAGTGAATATTAAAATTAAATTTTGACAAACGATGTCAGTATTCCTTCTGTATAGCGATAAATAAGAAGTTTTTTTTGTAGCATAAAAGAGATCAAAACAAAGAATGATTTATAAAAGAAAATACAGGGTGAGTTTTTTTCGATGTTCTCTATGGGGATCTCGGAAACTATAAGAGTTAGAAAAACGGTTAAATGGGGAAAGAAGTGTAGTTTTATAAGACGAATAAAATGACACTTTCAAATTATTTGAAAAAGTTAAGGGTAACTAGATATTTTGAAAAACGTAAAATGTGTCAATTTTTTGAAATCAATATATCTCTATTATTATCATAGATAGAAAAAAACTGTAAAGGACAAAGTTGTAGAAAATTTTACATAGATTAATAACAAAAAATCAAAAAAAAAAAATTTTCGCCCATATTTTGGGAGATATGACACAAACTTACCTTTTTTTAAATGGAAACAATAGTTGGCTATGACTTTATTAAAAGGGCTATTTTTTTCCCTTTAATCCGATATAACATATGCCATAGTTATTTTTAAAATAAAATAAGTTACAGTCGTTTTTAATTTTACCATCCACCAAAAAATAGTTAGCCATGAAAAAGACAAAAGTAAAACAATTGCGGTTGTTTATAGCAACGAAATCAATATTTAATTTATTATCTTTCTTTAGATTTGTCAAAAGCAACATAAAGTAAAATAATTCCGAAATTATCAAAATAATAATAGAAGAAAATTTTAAATATTACATAAGATGCTCAAAAAGTCCACCATTATTATTATGGCATAAAGTACATCTTTTTAAAATCGAATTTGTGGCTTTTTTGACTTTTCTTCTGTCAATAGAATAAAATGTTTCAAGTACAGCTAGTCTAAGATCCTCCACGGATTGATATGATTGTTGATACACTTTGTTCTTCACATAACCCCACAGAAAAAAGTCTAAAACGGTGATACTTCTGAATGTTGGTAAAGATGGCTACCGACGATCGATATATTGATTATAATATTGTTCTGCAGCATCCGCAGCGTTTTTATTACACTGAATGTAACAAACAAGCATATCACGCTTTTCTTCGTTGGAAAAATTCATTATCACTTTAAAAAACTTACAACACGAAAAATATACAAAACAAACTTATCGAAACAAACCAAATATGGAAATGAATTAATGTGTGTTTAGAATAAACAACTGCAATTGTTTTACTTTTGTCTTTTTCATGGCTAACTAATTTTTGGTGTATGGTAAAATTAAAAACGACTGTAACTTATTTTATTTTAAAAATAACCATGGCATATGTTATATCGGATTAAAGGGAAAAAAATAACCCTTTTAATAAAGTCATAGCCAACCACTGTTTCCATTTAAAAAAAGGTAAGTTTGTGTCATATCTCCCAAAATAAGGGCGAAATTTTTTTTTTTATTTTTTGTTATAATTCTGTGTAAAATTTTCTACAACTTTGTCCTTTACAGTTTTTTTCTATCTATGATAATAATAGAGATATATTGATTTCAAAAAATTGACACATTTTACTTTTTTCAAAATATCTAGTTACCCTTGACTTTTTCAAATAATTTGAAAGTGTCATTTTATTCGTCTTATAAAACTACACTTCTTTCCCCATTTAACCGTTTTTCTATCTCTTATAGTTTCCGAGATCCCCATAGAGAACATCGAAAAAAACTCACCCTGTATATATATATAAAATAATTCTGATTTATAACTTTATAATATTTAATGTTTCACTACAATTCTTTCTCTGCAGTTTCTTCATGCAACGAATATTAATATAATAATTTAATATTAAACAAGCCTATTGCGTTTAATGAGATTTTTTTAAAATTTATTTTACATATTTTTTTTTTTTTTTCATAATTTCGTACTAAATTTTTTTCTACTAAAAAAATTCCTTAGGAATATTTTTGCGGCGAGTGAATATCTTTTCAAATAAAGAAGTTATCTTAATATCTCTAAATTGGCAAAATTTGACTTTTAACGTATAACTCGAAAACAATTGAAGATAAATTTTGATAATGTACATGTCATCAGCACTGAATACGAGCCCTGGAAGCATATATTGTTTTTTTTTTCTTAATCTTTAAAATTAGTTGTACTTTATTCAAAGAAATCATCGAAAATACGACACATCTTTATTTATTTGTTTACATACAGACACAGAATGAGTAAACATTCCTATAAAGTAAGTATGAATATTACACAAAAAAAATATATATATACACATGTAACACAAAAAACATAAGTAATTAAATGAAACACATGAACAATACATATAATTACATCAAAAACGAGTTAACAAACTTATAGCAACACTAAAAAAGATTTTCCTATTTTTAATAAAGAAAATATCCACACTAGAGTCCAGTTCTAACAGCGTATTATATCTAGCAATAATAAAGTGAAGAAAGGAATATATCTGTGTTTTCAATTCAATTAATTTTCTAACCGAATAAAGCCTATTCGAAATTTCAATTTAGCCCGTTTATTTGGTTGACAACACAACATTACGCAAAACCACCGGACTAAATTGATTTTCTATTCACGAATCAATTCGCCCGGCTCGGGAATCAAACCCATTCCATTTAAAGGCCACCCGGGGAGATGTTATGCACTTAGTTGGGGGGTGAAGCGATAATGATGAAGATTTCTGATCATGCGGCTTTAATGAAAATAGACGCGCCGCTATAAATTTAACCGCGAAAGTGACCTTTGGTTAAATACACATTTCGCGCGGGGTTTTGCAAAATTTAATAATTTCAACACGTGAGAGTGCCGTGTTGAGCAGGATTCCCACACTATTTCGCGCATATTGTTATAATTGAAGTCACTTTTGAATATGAAATTTTCACATTAAAAATAAATAGTCATAAATAAGCTGTAACTGTGTATACCCTTCGTTTTTATGAAATTCTATTTTTTAATTATCTAATTTTAAACTAAGAAGTTGCCTGATTTTGACTTCTTAGTCTCTTTTGTTGATTGATTTTGCCTTTGAAATCTTTTTTCATTGCCTGATTTTGACTACCAAATCTCTTTTATCGCCTGATTTTGACTTTAAAGTATCTTTTGTCGCCTGATTTTGACTTTAAAGTCTCTTTTGTTGCCAATTTTTGCCTTTGAAATGTCTTTTTGTAGCCTGATTTTGCAATTGAAGTCTTTTTTATTGCCTGATTTTGACTTTAAATTCTCTCTTGTTGCCCATTTTTACTTTTTAAGTGTCTTTTGTTGCTTGATTTTGCCTTTGAAGTATTTTTTTATTGTCTAATTTTGATTTTGAAGTCTCTTTTATTGCCTGATTTTGACTTTAAAGTCTCTTTTGTTGTCTGATTTTCACTTTAAAGTCTCTTTTGTTGCCAGTTTTGCCTTTTAAGTATCTTTTATTGCTTGATTTTCACTTTCAAGTCTCTTTTATTGCTTGATTTTCACTTATAAGACTCCTTTGTTCCACGATTTTGACTTTAAAGTCTCCTTTATTGCATGATTTTGATTTTCAAGTCTCTTTTATTGCCTGATTTTGACTGTAGAGTCTCGTTGTTACCTAATTTTGTTTTTGAAATCTTTATTATTGCCCGATTTTGACCTTGAAGTCTTTTTTATTGCCTGACTTTGAGTTTAGAGTCTCTTTTGTTGCCTAATTTTGACTTTCAAGTCTCTTTTATTGCTAGATTTTGACTTAGAAGACTCTTTTGTTACCTGATTTTGAGTTTTAAGTCTCCTTTATTGCCTGATTTTGACTTTGAAGTCCCTTTAATTGCCTGATTTAGACTTAAAAGTCTCTTTTGTTGCCTAATTTTGACTTTTAATTCATTCTCATTTGCAGATTTTGACTATATATTTGCATAATTTTGGCTTAATTTTGATTTTAAAGATACATAACTGATGTTTATTGCCTAACTTCGGCTTTAAAGTAACTTTCATTGCCTAATATTGATTTTATAGTCACTGCCATTGCCCAATAATAACTTCAGTCTCCAATATTACCTAATTCTGATTGTATATTCACTTCCATTGTCTAATATTGACCTTAAAGTCTTTAATATTGCCTAATTATGGCTCTAAAGTCTCTAATAGTCTTTATAGTTACTTACATTGCCTAATATTGACTATTTATGACTTTAAAGTCTCTAATAGTGCCTAATATTGACTTTATAGTCACTTAAATTGCCTTACATTGACTATTTCGGACTTTAAAGTATTTAATATTGCCTAATTATGACTCTAAAGTCTCTAATAGAGTCTAATAGTGACTTTATAGTTACTTACGTTGCCCAATTTTAACTTTATAGTCACTTTCATTGCCTAATATTGAATATTTCTGACTTTAGTCTTTAATATTGCCTAATTATGACTGTAAAGTCTCTAATAGTGCCCAATATTGACTTTAAAGTCTCTAATATTCCCTATTTCTGACTTTAAAGTTACTCCCATTGCCTAATGTTGATTTAATATCTTCAATACTGCCAAATTCTGACTTTATAATTACTAACGTTGTCTAATATTGACATTAAAATCTTTGAAATTTCCTAACTCTGACTTTATAGTCACCCCATTGTTTAATATTGACTTCAAAGTAACTCACATTCTCTGATATTGACGCTAAAGCTATTTGTATATTATTATTAAATTATAATTTTTATTTGTAAAGTGCATATAAGTATTATTAATGAAATAAATAGGAAACGTTCGCCTTAATTTAGTGGACGAAACAATGATTCTCGGTAATCTACCTTCTAGACCCAAATCGTTGACGATTACACTTGAAATTAGTCAAAAGATGGCGCTTGCGTCGTCTTTAATTTATTATAATTATGAATGAAGATTTTGTTTTTTTTTATTGTTACTGTCTAAGTTTTTGATATGATGTTAAATCTGGTACATTGTGTTCATGGGTTGTTTTTTTTTTCTCTCTGGATCGAAGCGAAAAACGATTCGAGTTCGAAAGTAATTCGGTTTTTATGGCACAGGCAATATCATGAAGGCGGCTCGGAATGTGGGCGGCAATTTTGCATTTCGACCTGCTGTTACATACGTGCACAATCGGTGATAACTTATCATTTTCGGTGCGGTTCGCTAACACACTTTTTCTCTATTTCTCTCTCTTTCTGGTTCTGTTGCAATCCGCACGTACATTTTTTTTATCCAGTACGAAATATATTTGCATGGAAAAGATTGCAAAAATGTAAGTAATGCATTTTCATTAAAAAAAATGGAGTTTTATTAAATAACAAATTTAAATTACATTAAAATGATTTCAACCATTTAGCTCTTGGAAATAAACTTTATTTGCAGTGAATAGTTTCTACTATACGGTAATCATTCATTCATAATAAGTTCAACGTGTAATGTGGAAATAATTTATTAATTATTTTCAAATCATTTTTATTTAATTTATTTTTATTTTAATTTAACATTACCAAGTGAATGAATACTCTTTTATATTTAAACAAATTTAAATGTTAATTGCAAAAATTATAAATTAATAAATATAAGATAGTAACATCTATATTATATTGCTTTCTTCTTTATTTTAAAACTCGATTTCCGATGACATTGATGTTTTCAATGTAGATCTTCCAAGTCTCCTGTGTCATTTAAACTCACATTTATAATAATTTTTGTTATGTTTCCTTATTCCAGATTATTTTTTATAGATATTTTTTGGCAATGTATACTTATTTAATATTATATATAAGTTATTATATTACACTATCTTATGTAGCGCGATTTTTTTTAAAATTTTAATTTATCCTGTAATTAGTTTCCTGTAAACTGTTGGATAATAAATAAATAAATAAATAAAACACTGTATATATATTTCGAGCACATTGTCCATATTTTTTTAAATGATTGACATGAATAACTGGATGAATGAATCAGTTGTTGAAAATGAGTAAATCTAACAGCGAAAATAAATAAGTGAAAATCGCGTTTTTTTTTAATGATTTATTACTTCATATAACTCAAAACAAATGGTGAATATTAATATAAATAAAATTAAATATGGAAATTTAATGTATCTGAAAATCAGATAAAAGTAGATTTAAAAAATTAAATCAATTCAAATTTTAATAAATCGTTTTTTTTTAAATCGAAATTTAAAAGTTTACTAGAGTTTTTAAACAATTTAATTCCCTTTAAACAATTTAAAAATATCAAATTCTCCACAATTGCATTTTACATGTATGTCTTATATTTGTAAAAATGGTATATTCCATTAAATAAATAAATAAATTTCAATTGAATATGTTTCAAGCAATAAACTGTTAACTTAACTTTTGATAATTTACTTTTATCTGATTTTCAGATACATTACATTTCTATATTTAATTTTGTTTATATTTATATTCACCATTTGTTTTGAGTTATATGAAGTAATAAATCTTTAATCTTCATTTATTGATATATCCTTTTTACAAAAGTAGCACAAATAGTTTGTATAAAAATAATACAAGAAGAAATAAATATACTTTTCATATATTAAATAAAAATGATTTGAAAATAATTAATGAATTATTTCCACATTTAGCTCTGTGACTTTTGACTTACGCTACGTAAGTACGTTAAATAAATGCACATTAAAACAACTACTTCCCGGGCAAATACCCACGCCGGACATTGAATTACATAATGCACATTAAAACAACCACTTCCCACGTCGGACATTGAATTACATAATGTACACCTGCTGTTGCATATCAATAAAATATTATATAATGCAACAAAGTTTTGATCCGAGAAAAAATTGATAATTTACTTTTATCTGATTTTCAAATACATCACATTTGTACATTTAATTTTGTTTATGTTTTTTTTTTTAATTTTATAGAAAGAAACTATTGATAATGAGCAGCACATTGAGCTCTTTACTTTATATACAATAATGTATTTTAAAATAAATAATTGAAGAAAGATATAGATTATAATTATTGCTTTCAAGAAAACTTCACCTCTCACCAACAAATATCTCTGCTAGACATAGGATAATTTTAATACATAAAAATCACATCGTAATTTAAAATAAAAAAAATTGACATATTAAATCCACTTGACTTCGCAGTTAATTTACGACACTATAAAATTGTATATTTGGTTTGAGTATAACGTGAAGTGATGTAACTTGAATAAAAACACTTGGTTAATTCCTTACTTCACAATTTTTATTTTTCCATTAGATGTACATTTCTGTACACTATGTGTACATTATCAATAACTAACTATTCACTATAAAATTGTTAATACTTTTGTAAATGAATACTTTATCCAGGTACTACAAATCTTCCAGTTACTGTGAGTTCATTCTACTTATATTAAGTAATGTTCATTTTATTTTCTGCATTGAATTTCTCTAGGATCACGAATTGTTCCATGATGCAATATTTTATTGATACGCAACAGCGGGTGTACATTATGTAATTCAATATCCGGCAGGGTATTAGCCCGGGAAGTAGTTGTGTATTTGTCTAAAGTACTTACATAACGTAAGTCAAAATGTCACTTAGCTGAATGTGGAAATAATTTATTAATTATTTTTATTTAATTTATTTAAATAATTGCGGCCAAGTGAATGAATAATCTTTTCTATTTATATTTTCGTGTTCTTCTATTGTGCTGTGGAATGATTCAAATTTATTATTCAATGACTATATTAAATAAAAATGATTTGAAAATAATTAATAAATTATTTTCACACTTTTCAAATCATTTTTATTTAATATATTTAAATAACTGTGACCAAGTGAATGAATAATACTCTTTTCTATTTATATTCAATGACTATTTGCAATAAGTTTGAATTAAAACAGAACAATATCATTGACCTTTTTTCTAACTTTGGTTAATTTTATATATTTTTATGCATATTAATTCAATATTAATAGGTAAAATAATAATTATTGCGTGATTTCGGGTTTTAAATAAAATGGGACCTTGCGAATTGGCATTATATGCAAAAAATTGAAGATAACGCCAAGCCGTCCGTGAAACCGTTTATAAATATTGTGGGCAACCTCAGCCGCAAAATAATAAATAAATATTTGCGAGAAGCACAATTGTGTGCGTGCGTGCGTGTGTAAGGCCGCAACCTCTACGGCGAAACGAAAAACATTATTGGATAATTGATAAATAAAACGTGAGAGATTATTCAACAAAACACACACACACAGACATTCGCCGAAAAGGAAAGGATATTCATCGAAAGAAATGTTTAGATCAACAACACAGTTACACACACATGCTTACAAAAAAGAAGGATGGATATTCAACGAACGTACCTAACATAGCTACATTCTTTACAACAATTTCTTGAATTAATTTCTCATCTGGCACTTGGTGGAACATATTACACTATGTAAAATAATTTAAAGAAAAGACACTTGGTATTGTTTCACAAATTAGACTTATTCCGACTAGTTTCGGTTTATTAGACCATTTTCAAAGGAATGTACAGAAAAAAATATAATTTAGGTATATATACAAATATTTTAATTTCAGGTAATAAGAGAAGTCAGTATTATTTATTTACAATAAGATTATAAAGTACCATACACCCACCCTATTTACATCAAAGAATTATGTATCCAACACATGAAGATAATTTAAACATAAAGCTCCGAGGATTAATATCTCTGGCAAAACATAAAACTGCTAATTTTGCAAGATGCTTTACATTTAACGTCTATAAATTATATAAAAAAAATCCCCAATACCCTTAAATCAAAGAATTTGTTATGTTTTAAAAGAAATGTACGTATTGGTTTATTGCTTGGAGACCTTTGGGATTGATAAATTGATAAAATTGGTAGAACTTCTCCTAATTTTTATGTTTAATGAAAAATCATTTCGCAATTCATTTTGTTTTTTTTTTCTAATATATGAAATTGATAAATAAAACACTAATAACCTTTCTTCACACTTTATTTGTTTTGCCAAATGTACATTTCAATCAATTTATCTAATATTTCAAGTTTAAATTTGTAAATTAAGTAACTAAGTGACTGAACTTCGCCTACAATAATAAATTATAATTGTATGTTTTCATATATATATAAAGAATCTTTATTGACAGTACAATATGCATATAAATGTAAAAGAAATTAACAATAAATATTATTATTTTAACAATGAAATTAAACAAAGAAAAATTTCTGGCAATGATCAATAAAATTCGATCAATCCCTTTTTCCAACTGCAAAAAAATACTTACACTGTAAGTTTTACAAACATCTATTGAAACAACTACTTCCCGGGCATTTACCCCGCCGGACATTGGATTACACAATAGATATTTGTTGTTGCATAGCAGCCCTACTACATTTAAATAACTGCAAATGTGTGAATCATCTTTAATTTCATTGTTTAATTTTATTTAATATTATTATTTTATTTACCGACAATCGGCCAACAGCCTTTCTGCCATGTATGTTTTCATTTGAGTAAATAAAGGCATTTATTATTATTATAAAGCAATATTTGCAACAGTAAAAAAATAAACTAAGTAAAAATTTTAAGTTCAAACAGGATGTTATTGTAATTATCTCTTTGGTTCTATATTTAGTTGTAATTCTTTATATTATAATGTAAATTCTAGTTTAGTGTAGATACCTTATGGTTATTTTTGAGAAGTCTTGGATTTGTCGATGTAGCTTCGACAACTTCGTTGTAATCAAATAAACCTCATGTTGAACTTGTTATTATTTTATTGGTGGATTTTTACTGATTTATTCACATTTATAATTTGAATTATATAAATAACATTATGTATTATGGATTATGTAGTTGGTTTGAATCTAATGTTTATTTTTATTTCGTTTTCAAATTCGGTATAGAAAAAGTATTTCTTTTAAAGAGGAATTGATCTGAAGGATTATGTAGTTTTTCTTTTAAAAACTGAAAGTTTAAGTTTTTAAAAGAAATACTTTTTCTATATCGAATTTTAAAACGGAATAAAAATAAACAATAGATTCAAGCCCACTACATAATCCTTCACATCAATTCCTCTTCGACGCTACCTTTGTAATTCCCATAGAAGAACACCTTAAATTTCCCTTCGGAAAATTGTCCAAAAATCCTTACAATTACAAAACCCTATCCATATTTTGTTTACACAGAAACCCCCGAAATTCCTGAAAAATACAAAACCCTACCAAACACAATTTTCGAAAACATTTCATCCTTTTCATCAAATTACAAACCTTGACAGCCATTTGACAATTAAAATTACATAATTACCTTATTTCATGTTTTATTTTTTTTTTAAGTTCAAATATAATAATAAGTATGGATTTCTATTTAATGTAATTATATTTTCAACATTAAAGTAATACTGTGTGCTTGTTTCAATGAAAATACTTTTAATAATTCTTTATGACATTCTAAGAACAAAATTATTAAGTAACATAACCTCCAAATTCAACCGTTTTCGAAATATTTGTCATTCGGATAAAAATTGTTGCTTTTTATATATATACAGAGAGGTTTTTTTTATCAGTATACATTATGGGAAGTGTATACCTGCAGAAAACGCGAGTCAAATGCAATGTGTGTATGTTTAGTTGCTTATTTGGCATATGTGTGTTCAATTGCGTGTTATAGACAACTAAACACACACACATCAATGCGTTTGACTCGCGTATTTTGCAGGTATACATAGGGGAAATGTATACTGATAAAAAAAGCTCTCTGTATAACATCTTTATTGAGGCTTTGATACAATTAGCTATAATACAATATTTGATTTAATATCAACTAAATGGCTATCGACCATTGGTCTTTCAGCCGGAAGTCCTTGTCTTTATGTTATGTCAGTCTGTCAGTCGTTGATGAGTGATGAGATGTATAAATATATTGTGGATTTAGGATGTTGAAATTTAGGAGGAATGTTTGGGTTTCGTTTGCTACAAAGTAGGTTTAGTAATTTTTGGGCTGTTGGGTTCATGGCAAATTTTTGGACTAGTTGTGAGAATCTTTGGGGTATAGGGATTACACCTGTTTTTTCGTACAGGATTGTATTGGAAGGGTTATGTAGGGGATTGTTTGGGTAGCGGCTTTTTTTATACTTAATGGTTTTAATATTTAGACTTTGGTAGTTCATATTGTATGAAATAAATATGAATAAATTATTAAAAATCAACCAATAAAACACAGATTAGATTGAATAACTTTAAATTCTAAGTTATATAATGGTGAATTTTTTTGTAAAAATAATAATAAAAAAAGCAGTGTTCGAAATTTCATCCCACATTTAGTAAACTTTAAACAATTAAATCTTTAACCATTTTCTCATGTGAAACATGATTAAATATATATGTAAGAATATTTTTACAATTTTGTGAAATAAACCAAACGATTTTTATTTAAATTAATATACTTACTTATATAATTAAATCTTAGTTATTTTAAATAGAACACCCTGTATATTTCGACATATTCTGATGCAGAATTGAATTCTGCATAGATCTACACTGGTATCTTGTTTCGATTTTAAGATAAAATAATTGAGATTAGGAAAAAGATTAAAAAAAATTGAGATTTTATCGTTTAAAATTGAGTAAATGTGAGGTGAAATTAAATGAAATGAAAAAATTAAATACAGATTGTTCAAATCTGTATTTAATTTTTCCAAAACGAAATCACCATTTGGTACCTTAAGGTATTGGCTGTTTATAACCAACACGACATCCTTTATATTTTTTGTTCGTAGATACGTATTTTTTAAGTGAATTAGGAAAAATCTCTAATATTAACTAAATGTGAAATATCTTGAAAACGGTTAAACTTATTTTACTAATGACTTTTTTCATAAAATTTTATGTAGAATCCAAATTCACAATAAAAAAATATACTATTCTATTGAAAATAAGAGAATTGCTGTCTACTTTCGGTATAACCGGGAGTCATATAATCTTGAAAATATTTTAATTGAGAAGGGCACATACTATTACTATGCTGAAAATGGCAATATTTATTAAATTAAATAAAAGTCCATTTTATTCTATTGACAGAAGAAAAGTCAAAAAAGCCACAAATTCGATTTTAAGATGTACTTTATGCCATATGTATCGTGGACTTTTTGGGCATCTTATGTAATATTTAAAATTTTCTTCTATTATTATTTTGATAATTTCGGAATTATTTTACTTTGTGTTGCTTTTGACAATTTAAAGAAAGATAATAAATTAAATATTGATTTCGTTGCTATAAACAACTGCAATTGTTTTACTTTTGTCTTTTTCATGGCTAACTATTTTTTGGTGTATGGTAAAATTAAAAACGACTGTAACTTATTTTATTTTCAAAATAACTATGGCATATGTTATATCGGATTAAAGGGAAAAAATAGCCCTTTTAATAAAGTCATAGCCAACTATTGTTTCCATTTAAAAAAAGGTAAGTTTATGTCATATCTCCCACAATATGGGCGAATTTTTTTTTATTTTTTTTTTTTTTTGATTTTTTGTTATTAATCTGTGTAAAATTTTCTACAACTTTGTCCTTTACAGTTTTTTTCTATCTATGATAATAATAGAGATATATTGATTTCAAAAAATTGACACATTTTACTTTTTTCAAAATATCTAGTTACCCTTGACTTTTTCAAATAATTTGAAAGTGTCCTTTTATTCGTCTTATAAAACTACACTTCTTTCCCCATTTAACCGTTTTTCTATCTCTTATAGTTTTCGAGATCCCCATAGAGAACATCGAAAAAAACTCACCCTGTATACAGGTTGTATGTATGTATTAATAAAGATCTTAAATATATATAATTTTTTTATAATCATTTTTTTAATAGTAAACTGAATTCTATAAATAATAGTATTAAAATACGTGTATTTCATTATTTTATTTTCATTCTTTTTTTCCTTTCTCTCTCTTGTATTTTCTCTTTTTATATATATTTAGAATTCCATAAGATGTTGAAATTGCGTGGGAGTAGGCTGGATGTGGATGCAGGGGTGGCAAAACGGGCGGGGGTTCGTTGAGCACCAGGGAAAATCGATTCCCGTCCGGACTGGGAAAACGTTCGCCGCCCGAATCTGGGCCAAGCTGTTCCACATCAATTTCGACTAAACAATTAAAGCACACACACACACACAAAAAAAGGGAAAACACGACGAGCTTTTCGTCCGTTTCGGTTGTCATTGTCGTGTAAATTTGGGGGTTTGTCTCTCCGAGAATGACGCGAATAATTTAGGGAATTCTATAATAGAATATTTCAAACGGTATAACGGTTTGTTATTTGTAGGGTATGTTCAGAAATGTGTACTAAAATTACTACGAAATTGTGCATTGGCCACAATTCATTAAAAACTGAAGGGATTTCCCTAAAACACTATTTTAATTAATAATTTTTATGAATGATTGTTGATGAAAGGATGTATTTATTCAAAATCCAGTTTGTTGAGTTCATTTTTGTGATTCCGATTATATTTCGTATGGATTTCACAAAATAAAATATATTTGAACGTAATATACATTTCTAGTAAATTAAATAAAAATAGAAAAGAGTATTCATTCACTTGGTCAGTTATTTGAATATATTAGATAAAAATAATTAATAAATTATTTCCACATTTAGCTTTGTGATTTTTGACTGACGTTTAAAGAAGAGATCATAACAATAAGTTTCAAAATTAAACACATTTTTTTTACTTCTAGCACAATCCCGATATGTTTTAATATACCAAGAGGTAAAAACAATCACAGCTTAATCAGTCTTTGTATGTATGTACGATACTCTTTTTTTTATATAAATACACAGGACTAAATTGTATGTAATTTTGGGATGGTCCCAATGACACACATCCAACTGAAATATCACATGGAGACGAGTAAACATAGTGCGCGGAGTCGGTGTGTTGTATGTGCATGCTGGTTGTGCCTTGTTACGCAACAATGGCCTAATTGTTCTTGTAAATATATCTATCCGCTCCGCGTGGTTGTGTTATAAAATCAGTTTTTTCCGACTCGAAAGAGAAATATATAGAGGAAAATAAACAAAACGAGTTTAACTGCTTAAATGGACATGGAACATGGATGGGAATTACATGAGTGACGTTGGTTTTGGTTGTTACGCGTACGAAATGGCTTTACGCGTTAATTGAATCACGGGATTTTAATTGTCTTCGAAGATTTCTAAAAAACGAAAATTTGTTTATGCTTATTATTTTTTTAAACTTTGTTTATTTGTAATTAACCCTACGCCCATATGGGCAGAAAGGGTCATTGAATATATATATTATTTGTAATTAATGAATATAACTCTTAAAAACAAATATCCCGAATATTCGTTTTTAAGAGTTATTTTATACAGAAAATTTTAAGCTTAACGTATATGTTATTAACTATCTTCACATTCTATGTATATACATCCATTACAAAAGCTACTTAGACGGCTTAGAGTGTGGTGATTAAATATAACGTACACATTAAACATTTTGCTTACAGAATAGCCCCGATTATGACTATATACTAGTGATGGGCAAAGTCGATCTTTTCGATATTTATGGCACTAAGCATATAAAAATTTTCTCAATTTTTGGAAGATTCATCTATTTATTAATAAACTCCAATTTATTACTATTTATTAACTTTAGCTACTTAAAATTGATGATTCAGAAATACTCGATTACTAAATTCACTCGACTTTGCCCAACACTACTATATACTCCTTTTTAAGAATCTTATCAAATTAAATAAAAAGAGTAAAATCATTAATTTACTCAGTTGAATAATTAATTAATTATTTTCTCCTTGGCTTACACTTGTATTCATTTTGAGAAACCATAACAAAAAAATTCTAACATTCTTCCAAATTCTTGGCTTTAACTTTTGAAAGACAATTTATTTTTTCATTTAATAATTTTTCGTTTATTATTAATTACTCATTCAAAAATTTATTTTACAAAAATCATAGGGGAAAGTACCGTGATGGACACATTACCATTTTTTTTTGTTTCATTTGTAAACAAAAAACACACAGTGATGGCTTAATTAAAGCTTAAAATTACTTTGATTAGTATGGCTTTTTCCTGACTCAATGTTATTTTTTTCATTTATTTTAAAGAAAAAAACAACAATTTTAATTTAAAACACTTAAAATTGTTGTTTCCACTGGGGATCTCAGAAACTATTGCTTTTAAATAGGAAACGTTTAAAGCAACACGGATAAACACCTCTGCCTGTGCTATGGTTCATAGTTTAAGTCTTTCTGTTCCATCTTTTTTAATATCTTGAATCTAATGTATAAATTTCCTGTTGTTAAAGCATTGAAATAGTGTAGGAGAATACAGTCGAGTGCTGTCGTCAGCTGTGCTAGCCGCTCACTGACACAGCACACTAGATATAGCCGGAGATGGAGAGAGAAACAGAGAGAGAGAGAGACCGCGAGAGCATGTGACCCGAAGCCCGAATTGAGCTAGAATTAAACAGCAAGGTCTTTGCAATTATCGTCTGATGTTGATGTTTGTTTAAATTGATGTTACTCTGGCGTACGAAATACAAAAAAAAAATCCGCACGCACTTTAACAACACGTTTTGTTGTAAATTATACTACGAATTATATAGGGTGTCTCGTACACGCTTGAGCTCAAATTCCCGCGATCCAAATATGTTGATTTAACTTACAATAGTTTCCGAAATCTCCATTAAAAACAATAAAAAAATCGCCTTTTATAAAATTAAACATTTAAATTAAAACGAAAACAACAATTTTAACTGATTAAATAGAAAAGAATATTTATTCACTTGGTCAAAGTTATTTAACTTTAAATGAAACTGTTAAGTTTTTGATTTTCACTTTTATTTATTGTTCGCGACAATTGTTTCGCTACACAGTAGCTTCTTCAGGCGAAGAAATATATACTGTGTAACGAAACAATTGTCGCGAACAATAAATAAAAGTGAAAATCAAAAACTTAATAGTTTCGTTTAAAGATTTCATGGATTGCACGTAACGTAAGTGAAAATGTCACAGAGCTAAATGTGCACATATTTTATTAATTATTTTCAAATCATTTTTATTTAATTTATTTAAATAACAATAAATAAAAGTGAAAATCAAAAACAGTTATTGCCTTCGCAAATAACTGTTTGAAAATCCATGAAAACTTTAAACGAAACTATTAAGTTTTTGATTTTCACTTTTATTTATTGTTATTTAAATAAATTAAATAAAAATTATTTGAAAATAATTAATAAAATATGTGCACATTTAGCTCTGTGACATTTTCACTTACGTTACGTGATATGCAACAGCAGGTGTGCATTATGCAATTCAATGTCCGGCGGGGTATTTGCCCGGAAAGTAGTTGTTTAATGTGCATTTATTTAAACTACTTACGTAACGTAAGCCAAAATGTCACAGAGGAAATATTTTATTAATTATTTTCCAATCATTTTTATTTAATTATAACTGAGTCAAAAGAAATTAAATATTCAGTATATAACGAAGACTTTAGTTAAAGAGCACGCAAGCAAATTGTGAGCCGAACAAAATTACATTTAGATAAATTTTGAAAACCAAAATCAAAGTTGATTGAATTAATCGAAAAATTTACATAAATTACAATAAATTTTGCGAAACTTAAAAAAACTATTGTTTTATTTGCAAATTGTGTATTATGGAGTTTTATGTAAAACAATTGTTTCAATGTTTGATTTTGTTTCATGGGGATTAGAAAAATCAAACCCTTTTTACAAAATTCTGTATCCCCCGAAAATCAAACATCCCTCCAAAATATATACATTCTATTCGCACCATTCATGAATTTATTAGAACGCTTCAAAACTGCACAGCCAGCTAGGGAGAGAGGGTAGAAATACCCAGAGTCTGTCCTCTCTTGAATCTCCATAGCCCAGGACAGACAAACACATATCGCTTTTGACAAAGCTAAGTGGGAGATTCTTTAGCTAACGTATAAATATTATTACCTGGAATATCGGAGAGTTAGGTTTCCTTAGCTGACCTACATATATTTCCAGGATTAACCTTGACTTTTAATAAATAATATTGTTTATAACAAACGTAAGTCTTGACTTTTTTTTGTTTAGCTGCACTCTTTCGACTTTTCCCATTTCCTCTATTTCTATAAGAAAAATCCTTTGTGTGTTTTTCGTGTTCTCTGTGGGGATCTCGGGAACTATAATCCTCACAGAGAACACGAAAAACAAAGACAAGAATTTTCTTAAATAAAAAAAAATAGTACGAATGCTTAAATTATCCACATGATATTTTAATAGTCTAGCCTTACAAATATAATAATAATAAGTCTTTATTGCCCAACAGGAAATATACATCCCAATTACAAGACAATATATATAAATCCATAGCCGTGTGTGTATAATATAATATAATATAATATAATATAATATAATATAATATAATATAATATAATATAATATAATATAATATAATATAATATAATATAATATAATATAATATAATATAATATAATATAATATTATATTGAGCATATAACAATTGTTTCGACAACATATTGGCTTCATCAGATAATTAATAGTGCCACAGTGTTGGAAAAACAATTGTAATACTATCTCTATAATAAAATTATTCAAATTAAAATTTATTCAACTTAAATAGACAATTTTTTAAATCGCATTTTTGTTTTGGCTTCTTATTTGCTATTTGAAACTAAACATTCTTAAGTACTGTATTATGGAGTTTCATCAAGTAAATTCCTCAAGCATCGATTCTGACTCATCTAATATTTGAGGGAACACTATAAAAGGTGTCCAGAAAAGGTGTGACAATCTTTAGGGAGAGTGGTTAATTATATTAAATAAAAACGATTTGAAAATAATGAATAAATAATTCACCAAATGAATAAATACTCTTTTCTATGGTTAAATTATAGTAGAAAATTTTAGTAAATCCACGAGAGTGCATGTTTGAAATATACGTCAATAATAATAATAATAATAATAAATAAAGTAAATGTTCAAAACAACCAATTTGTACATTTTTAAAACTATAATCATTAGAATAAAGGTGATTGTATAATTAAGTAGAGCAAAGTAAGGAATGTTACTTTTAATACAAAATCAATCCTCAATACTTTTCCGTTTTAAGGGATTAACAATGTTATACAATCATAACAAAAATAAACATTAAAATCAATTAAATTAAATAAAATGAAACAAAGATGATTCACACGTTTGCAGTTATTTAAATTACAATGAAATTAAACAAGGAAAATTTCTGACAATGATCAATAAAACAGGCATATAACTTATTTAATAATGAACGAGATCAGATAATTTTTACTTTTTAAAAACAAAAAAAGTGAAAAAAATGTTTTCGAAAATTAATTTATTTTACAAAAGTAGATTTAATCTATATTAAATATATCTGAGTATACGTGGAAAGTCTTCCTCTTAATATTTAACACATTCATAATATTATTATTTGTATGCTCCTTAATCCTATAATGAGAACAAATTTAGTCATTTTTTTATTTGGAACAGCTCCTAGTGGTTCAGACGTTTGTAGATAGGTGGAAAAATCAAAGTTGGAATAAAATAAACACACGCATTTTGTAAAAACCACTGCACGCTCTGACGCTAATCGCACCGTCTATTAAGCGTAAAATCGCAGCCTTAATAGAAAACAGCTGTTGTGCACTGTCGAGTAATGTTCAATAAGATTTTATATTATTTTTTTTATGTAAAATTATTGACATTTTCAATTTATTTATAACTAACTTTATAAATGTGTATTTTATTGTATTCAAAGCTTCACGACTGTTACTTCTTGCTCTGGTTTTTTTATTGTAACTTCAACAGATTTCATCCAAAATTTCGAAAATCAATACGTGTTCCAGATACACGTTTAATATCTCAACGCTCTCCAGAGAATTTAATTAAAATAATTTTATACTAGAAATTAACCAATGAACTCTACTTGAAGATTGTCACAAATTTTCTAACCAAAATCTATAGAGTATTTTGTTTGAATTACACTACATTTAAAAAAGCCGGAACAACGATTTTTTTTAATAATTAGGGTTATTCCGTACGAGAAAATCAACTTTAACTTGTGCGTTATTTTATCATCACAGCCTAAACAGCTTTTGTAATAGATGTATAAAAACATAGAATCTGAGATTATTTAATAACAACCATGTTAAACTAAACATTTTCCATGCGGAATAGACCCTGATAATACTTAATTTCTTTACTTAAAAGTAATTATTCACTTTTGACAGTTAGTAAGATTTAAATTCTATTTAAGAAGTTTGAATTTACGTGAAGTGTTTTAATATTAATACAAAATCAAAATGTAGTTAGCTTACTTAAATTTATTAAATAGAAAAATAAAATGATGTAAGGAATTACACTGAATTTTGATTTTAATTAATTAAATTTTGTACTTGACTTTATTAAAACTGAAAGTCTGGGCTATCGACCAGAGTTAAGTCTTTCTGCAAAAGGAAGAATATTATATAAAATATATTGTATGTAAATTTTACAATAAAGATGATTGTATAAATAAATAGAGCAAAGTAAGGAATGTTACTTTTAATACAAAATCAAAATTCAGTTTATTTTGATTTTGTATTAAGAGTAATATTGTTTTTTTTTTTCAAACATTGTATATAAATTTTGTAGCTTCAATAATAATGATTTTGAATTGTTATATTTTATTTAAATTGTGTGATAAGAATAAATAAAAGTACTTACCAGAAGCGTATGATTGATTGGTTATATATGAATTATCCGAACTTTTCGAAACAAAAACGTTTAATAAAGAAATAACTATAAATATATACGTGTGTTTTGTTTGTTTTATTTATTTATGTTTTTTTTGTTGTTGTTTGTTTAAATATATAATTATTATATATGTTTAGATATAAAAGTAGAAAAATATAAAAGTATGGACTAGCAAATATTCACTGACACGGTCGCGGTAGCGCACGGAGCAGCACAGTGACGCTCCGGAGTGGCGACGCTGCCGATATATAATAGGGATTCGCTGGCGCTCACAGGCGCGCTGACGTCACGGCTGGGAACGCGTGACGTCACGTCACGTAGTCATGGCGACCGTTTGTTTTGTTGGGCCTGGCGGATTGCGTCACGGAGGCGGCAGCGCCCCCTGCCACCCCACCGCGCTCCCGCGTCCTTTTCGGGGATGACGGCGGACGGAGACCTATTTACCGCTTCCCGCAGCTTTTGCTGCCGCTGCACCTGGACCGCTTGCTTAGTAAAGGTCACGCGGCCATTTCTGACTAGACTAGTTTTATTTTCGAAACGCTGGTCTAACTGATGTGCGGTTTATTCGGAACTCATTCAGGTTCGGGATTTTTGTTGCAACTTTCCAAAGGTATGCACTGGCCTAAATAGCACGGGCTGCGCCGTATTACGATTTTAGGGTGGCACACCTGGAATATTAGAGATTTTCCTTAGGTAACCTACATATAATAATTTCAGTATTAACCTTGATTTAATAAACAAAAAAAAAGAACATCAACTAAATGTACACATCTGGAATATACATGGTAACTAAAACAAGTTTCTTTAGCTAACCTTTCATTATTTCAGTATTCATCTTGGTTTTTAATAAGCAAAACAAACAAAAAACATCAATTATGTGGTCTTTGCATTTTTGGAGTGACACCTGGAATATTAATATTAGCTAAGATTCCTTAGCTAACCTACATATAATTCCAGTATTACCCTTGGTTTTCAATAAACAAAAATTAACAAAATATACTTTACATTTAATAGTGACACATTTAAAATAGTTAACCTATATATTGTTTCAGTATTAACCTTGTTTTTTATTGAACAAAATAAAACAATTGCAACTTCAGAGTTTCACACCCGCATTATTAAGCTTTGATAAGAAAAGTTTCCTTAGCAAACCTATACGTAATTGCAATATTTACCTTGGGCTTTATAAACAAACAAAAATAAAACATTGATTAAGAAATATTTAAATTTCAGAGTGACACGCCTGGAATGGTAAGGTTAGTTACGGAGAGAAATTCCTGAATTAACCTATACAGGGTGTTTCAAATTCGAGTCTCGCCATGGGGATTTCGCTTATTATAAGAGATACCTCTACCACATTAGGTTTAATTTAGAACTTTTGCAGAATTTTATGCTAATTAATATCCCGTTGAGAAAACGGCTAAGTTTCTTTGTTTTTAATAAAACTGAAAAAAAAATGCGTTTTTTTTTTATTTATATCTTCGTTCTTTGAAGCAATATTTCAATACAATGAAGACATTCTTGTAGCACTTTTTTATGATCTAATCGATGGCGTACTAATTTTACTAATAGCATGTTTCGTTTCTTCTGGACCATCATCAACTTTCTTATTTCTTATGGACGCCATATCTTATGAAGTGGGTTATTCGGGTGTCTGATTTTTGTTAACACTCTAAGGGCTGACCTTTCCGCGACCTGGAGATTTCTCAAGACATTAGGACGTGGATTGTTAAACAGGATAGGCGCGTATTCAAGCAGGGGTCGACAGATCATTTTATATATGTACGGCAGTGGCTGTCGAGATACCTTGATTTTTGTACGGTAATGCTCTAAAATGTCTCGCCCTGCTCTTTATACTAGTTCTCAGGTTTAGGGAGTGTTTAATGAAAGTAAGTTTGGGATCTAGAGTTACACCTAGGTATTTGCAGGTGGGAGAGGGAGATATGGGGTGGTTATTAATTGTAATTTGGAATGGGGAATTATTGTGCCTATGGAAAGGAATATGTTATTGGGATTTATTGATATTCTCCATTTGGCGAACCAGGTTTGTAGATCATCTATCAGCGCCTGCAGAGTGTTCTTCTTCTTCTTGCGTGGTTTAAATGGCCCTAGCAAATATGCTCTGTTGACCAGTCACAAAGTTTTTATAATATTTAAATTAATAATATTTTAATGTTTAAGTTAATTTTATAATATAATAATATTTGAATTAATATTTTAATGTTTTATAATATTAACTTATGTTAAATTAAAAACCCGAGGAAAGGAAAATACACGTGAAATCGGTTTGGAAAGGACATTTAGAAGGAAAATAAAGGAAAAGGAAATGCAAAAAGGAAGGAAAAGAAAGGATGGGTTAGGATTTGGATCGACCACGTGCTGGCTTTGCTTTTTAATTTTCGCGTAGCATGACCGGCCTGCTCGGGTGCAGAACTCGGACCTGCAGAGTGTTAACAGCTTTTAATATGGTTGGAGCGTGGGAAATGAGAGCAGTGTCGTCAGCATATAGCAGCGGATATGCAGAGGGATTAAAATAGTTAGGGTTAGGATTATATAGGTCATGGACAAAAATATTGTAGAGTAATGGAGATAGGGGTGAACCTTGGGGTAAGCCTTGTTTGGGATTGAAGCTGTAGGAGAAGGTGTTATGGATTCTGACACTGATGGAGCGACTCGAAAGGAAACTGTCGAGGATTTTGATCAGGTTTGATAGGATTCCTAGGTAGAAACTAATAATTATTTAAAAAAAGTAATATCCAGAATATCATCATTAATAATAATAAAAAAATGAACACAAAACATATTTCTTTAATTTATATTCAAAAATAGCTTTAGCAGCAGCAGAAATACAAATGTGTTCCTTTAAATTATTTATTGTAGTATAAAAATACCCTCCAGGAATTTTATTGAATCTCAAGACGAAATTATTAATGTTTTATAATCCCTTAACTTAAGTTCTGACTATACACATTTGGCCAAACATTTATTCTAAAGGAAAATTGGGGCCTCATATTCAAGCTTTGTTTTGCTTTTCAATCTCCTATAAAATAGGGTACATTTATGAATTCTAAAAAGAGCAAGAGTGCTCTTTTTAGAATTCATAAAATAGAATTCATTAAATTAATAAAAAGAAAACTATTATATTTTATAATTTGCTTTATTTTTGCACAATTATAAAGTATATATTATTTGTTACCCAATTGTTGGTGTTCCCGTGTCCTTACATTTGCACTGACTGAGGTCCTTCCTTCATTCTTGGCCTCGTGATGACAACCTCTGTGTTATCCTCACTCGGGCTAAACATATTGAGCTTATCAGTTTATGTTTGATTTTTATTTTAAATGGGATACAATTTAATAATTTTATATGTGTTGGAAGTTTGTTATACATGTTTATTATATCCATTGTTAGGTGTTGAGAGTATTTTTTTGGTGTTGTATTTGTCTGTTCTAAGGTCTGATTTTCATCTTGTTTTGTAATTGTGTATATGTTTGTTTGGTTTGATTTTAATCTGAGTCTTTATTAGATTGTGTTACATTTTGTAAAGCATTAATAAATTATTATATATTATCCTACAATCACCATTCATCAATTCATTTGCGCAAATCATCAGGACAGTTCAGCTAGCTAGCATAGATTTTTCTTTAACTTCATCATAAATTCACGACAGGGCAGAAAGACCTCTGGTCGATAGCCCCGATACACAGACTAACACCTACATGTATTGTAAATATTTATATTGTTATATTGTTAAAATTATCTATATAATCTGAATAAAGATATATATTATATTATATTATATTATATTATATTATATTATATTATATTATATTATATTATATTATATTATATTATATTATATTATATTATATTATATTATATTATATTATATTATATTATATTATATTATATTATATTATATTATATTATATTATATTATATTATATTATATTAGTTGTTTCATGTCTAGTTCTTTTGTGACTTCATATAGTTTTTTTATACTTGTTTTTCTATCTAACATATAGAGTATTTTTAGCATTTTGTTTTGTTATCTTTGCATCATTTGTATATTTTTTCTATTGATGTTTCCTCATATTGTAGATAGATAATTAACATTAGATGTGAATAAAGCATGATAGACAGATCTTTTTCTATTTTCTGGTATATATTTTCGAATTTTCCACAGTGCTCAAATCGTAGTTGAGTTCTTTTTATATATTTTATTTATGTTTTAAATTCTTGTTTATTTTCAAGCCTAGATATTCGTTATCGTTAATTTTTCCGTTTATTGTTATTGTAATATTTGTTGGTTGTTTTCTGGGGTTGAAGATTATGTATGTTGTTTTTTCTTCATTTATTGTTAAAATACCATTTTTCTAAGTTATATAGATCTGCTTCTAAAGGGTTTTCCAATAAGAGTGACACTTATTGTTAAGGAAATTCAAATGTTTTTTATTTAATGTGAAGTACAATCGATACAATTAAGTTCTAAATAAAACGTAATTCAAATGGCCTCCACGACTTCTTCTGCTGGAACGAATTCGATGAACCCAATTTTCTAGCACTTTTTCCACTAAATCAAGTCGTATGTCATGAATAGCACGTTCAATATTGACTTGTAAAGCTTGAAGAGAGTCTGGTTTATTTCGAGAGACCAATGACTTCAAATAACCCCACAAGAAATAGTCTAATGGTGTTAAATCACAACTTCTTGGAGGCCATTCAATATCACTATTTCTTGAAATAATCGAATCTCCAAACTTTTCTCGCAATAATTCAATTGTTGCATTTGCTGTGTAGCATACAGCACCGTCTTGGTGGAACCAAATGTTGTCAAGTTCAACTTTTTCCAATTTCGGCTATAAAAAGTTGGTTATCATCGATCTATACCGCTCTCCATTGACAGTAATGGTGTTACCAACTTCATTTCGAAAGAAGTACGGACCGATGATTCCACCAGACCAAACACCACACCAAACTGTCAATTTAGGTGAATGGTTTTTCTTGAATAATTTGTAGATTTTCTTCGCACCAGAATCGACAGTTTTGTTTATTTACCGAAATCGTTATCGTTTTCAAGTTGTTTCAAGGCAAAATCAGCAAATTCACGACATTTACGGTTATCCAATGGCTTCAGTTCTTGAGTGAGAACAATTTTATACGGATGCAAACCCAAATCCTTTTTCAAAATCCGCCAGATTGTGGTTTGAGACAGTCCCAATTGTTGAGAACGTCTTGGAATCGACAAATTGCGGTCTTTAGCAACACTTGCCTGAACGACAGCAATATTTGCATTACTTCGAGCGGTTCTTTGTCTTATTGACACTTTAACATTATGTAAAGATCATGTACGATCACAATTTTCAACAATTCGACGAATAGCGAGCACACTTGGACGATTATTACGACCATAAAATGGCAAAATCGCACGAAAAGTTGCAATTGGAGAACGATTATTTTGATAATAAAACTGAATAATTTGTAAACGTTGTTCTTGTATATATCTCTCCATGATGAAATTGTAAACACTACTGAATACAATGAAAAATAAATGACAGATCATGAAATATTACAAATAGCCGAAACGTCACTTCAAAATCATATCATTCCTATTGGAAAACCTTATATTTTTTCCTGAATTTCCTTTTGATCTTTTCTTGTATATAAAACACATGTATCGTCGGCATAGATGTATGGTGTTCCTGATAGTTGTTGTTCCGTCATATCATTTATATATGTTATGTATAGGAGTGATGGTAGATTGTCTCCTTGAGGTATTCCGTATTCTATGCATTTTGGCTTACAATTACTTCCATTTATTCTTGTCGTCTGTGGTCTGTTGGTTAGGTACGTCTTTATTAATTTGAGTTCCCATCGCATTTAATTTTTCAATTAGTTTTGTTTTTGATATTGTATCGAAGGCCTTTTTCATATCAATAAAGATGGCTACGACTATTTTCTTACTGTCTAGGTTATTTTTTATAGTGTCTATTAATTCATAAGCTGCTGACATAAATATTTAATAAATAATAATATTTAGTTATAAATTTTGACAATCAATGACAGAATGACATCTATCTAGTTGCTATAAATGAGTGCTTCTTTAATGTTAATAAAGAAAATTATAAAAAAAGAACATAACTGTTTACGCCGTTTACGCGATTTTATTTTCAAAATTACTTAAACACGATAATTTATTAAGAAAACAAACACTGTGCATTAAAAATATTTAATTAAAATAATAAAAAAAGAAATACAAAGTATTACAAGAAAATTAAAGATGTCTTAACAAAAGTTTGTAAAAAAAAACGTTTAAATTACAAGTTTAAATGAACAAATATAAATGAATAATATGCAATGAATATTGAATTAAAATAATAAAAAAAGAAATACAAAGTATTACAAGAAAATTAAAGATTACTTAACAAAAATGTGTAAAAGAAACGTTTAAATTACAAGTTTAAATGAACAAATATAAATGAATAATATGCAATGAATAGAAAGTTGAAAAATCAAAGATAGAATTTAGTTTCACTTAAAGAAGGAAACTTACTTGTGTGTTGTTCAGAAGAAGACTGACTGAGTGATACAATTTTTTTTAGAAAGAGGGCAGAGAGTTGAAGAATAGAAGACAGTTAAACAAGGAAAACGACATCAAAAGGCGTGCAGAGAGAAGGATAGAACAGGAAATACAGTAAAATGTGTTTGTCTAGTTTGGCGCATATTTCTCGATTTTAGGAAAAAATCTCTCGATGCTGGGTCAGACCTTTTTGCCCATTGTTGATCACGTAGGCCCGGAAACCTATTGTACAGCCGGAATTTTAACACAAAACTTTACTAGCCGTTTATTAAGTTTCCGACGAACAGGGTTCTCGTAAATAAATATAAAGACCTTTCGGTTGACAAAAGGTTAAAATGTCACGTTTCTTCCTTCGCGGTATTTAGCGCGAACAATAACTAATTACAATAAATGTATGACATATTATATCATTGTAATCAGAAGAAACAGAGGATTTTAATGTGATAAAAAACCAATATGACGTCCATAAGAAATAAGAAAGTTGATGTTGGTTCAGAAGAAACCAAACATGCTATTAGTAAATTGAGTACACCATCGATTAGATCACAAAAAAATGCTATAAAAGAATGTCTTCATTCTATTGAATTATTGCTTCAAATAACGAAGATATAAATAAAAAAAATAAAATCACGTTTTTTCGTTTTTTCTTGAAAACAAAGAAACTTAACCCGGTTTTTTAAACGGGATATTAATCAGTATGAAATTCTTCAAAAGTGCCGAATTTCAACCTACCCTCTATCTCTTATAATAAGCGAGATCCCCATGGTGAAACTAGAATTTGAAACACCGTCTATATCGTTGCAATATTACATAAACAAAACAAAAAAACATCGACTAAGAGATCGTATAATTTTAGAGTTTCATACATGGAATATTAAGCTTAGTTAAGAAGAGTTTCCTAACCTATACGTGATTGCTCTATTTACCTTGGTTTTTTATAAACAAACAAACAAACAAACAAAATACATTAATTAATTTTTTTTTAAATCTGAGCGACTCACCTGGAATAGTAAGGTTGGTTAAGGAGAATAAAAAAAGAGAGAACAAACAAAATATATCGGCTAAATGTACTTTATATTTTATAGCAACACACCTTGAATAGTTAACCTGTTTTGAGTATTAACCTTGCTATTTTATTAAACAGAATAAAATCATTGACTACCTAAAAGTCAGGTTGTATTGCTTCATTAACAGCTTATTTAATAGCAAATTATATTAAGTTTGTACTTATTGCTCTGTAATTGGGTTTTTTGCCTGTTGGGTAATAATAAAGTTTATTATTAAATTAGTTTATTTCAATAAATTTTCACAAAATATAAAGAATATTTAGGTTTCGTGGGATACAAAATTACTTTTCGCTTAAATTTATTACACGTTGGAATATTGGCGTGATTTGAGTAGATTCGTACAGAAATTCATTGGAAAGATTGACTATAAATATATACACTGCGCTGCAAAATTAACGCAAAATTCGAAATTTCGTTTAAAAAAAATAATTTTATTGTTTTTCCTGAATTGAGCCTTCTTCTCTTTTTCTGTTTATCACAAAAACTGGAAATATGTATTAGTAGGCTAAAAACAAACCTTATTATCTGCCAAACAGGTCTTTGTTTTCTTGTTAAAAAAGGCGAGTATCGTTTGATAAGTACGTTCTTTGATTTCTGGAAGTTTATTTAGAAAATTGTAAAAACAAACAAAAATTAATCCCCCTGGACGAGTTTCAAGAAATCGTACACGTGAAGAATGTGCTGTTATAGTGGCGCTGCAAGAAGAAGGGTTTACTGCAACTTACACTGCCCAACGTTTGCATGTTGCTAATTCCACAATATCGCGAGTTCTTTCCCGCTTCAGAGAAACAGGACGTCACGAAAGAAGACGCGGCCAGGGTCGAAAAAGAATGACAACGCCGAGAGAAGACAGATTTATGCAACTTCAAAGTTTAAGGCAACGATTCCTAACGAGCACTTACCTGCAACAACAATTTATTCGTCGACTAAGTCAGGATACGGTCAGAAGAAGACTTGCTGAAGTTGATCTTCGACCCTATCAAGCCGCTAAAGGTCCTTTGTTAACCAGAGAGCACCGACGAGAGCGCTTAAGGTTTGCACAGGAACATCTTAATTGGAACAATGCTTTTTGGGGTAGAGTAATGTTTAGTGACGAGTCCAGATTTTGTCTGTATAGTGACGACCGTAGTAGAAGAGTATATCGACGGCCTGGTGAAAGATACAGCCAGGCGTGTATACGAGGAACAGTGCAATATGGTGGAGGCTCTGTCATGGTATGGGCAGGCATCACGTCGCAAGCAACAACAGCGTTGGTACACATTAATGGTGGTCGGTTAAATGCACATCGATACATCGAAGAGGTGCTTGAGCATCATGTTGTACCATTTGCCCCACTTATTGGGGATAATTTCCTTTTTATGCAAGATAACGCCAGGCCGCATATCGCAGGAATTGTGACCATGTGGGAATTGTTCGTATGAACTGGCCAGCACGAAGTCCCGACCTCAATCCCATAGAGCATCTGTGGGACATTGTAGGGCAAAAGATTAAAGACTTGCAGCAACCTCCTGCAAACCTTCCAGAGTTAAAACTCAGATTAACGCAAGTGTGGGAAGAATTTGAACAGCAAGAAGTCAGAAGTTTGATTGACAGTATGCCGCGAAGAATGCGAGCTGTCATCAATGCTCGAGGAGGCAATATTCGCTATTAAGACAAACTGTACGACTGTTACACGCTATTTTGCGGATCAGAAGAATCATTATTTTTTTTTTGTATTATTGCAGTTTGTTGTTTATTTTCTCATTTTTTGTTCACAAATAAGCAAATTCGTTTTAATAAGTAGCTATTAGGAACCACTTCGGGAAAAAAAATTGAGAAAAAAAAAACAATAAAATTAATTTTTTAAACGAAATTTCGAATTTTGCGTTAATTTTGCGGTGTAGTGTATTATTACAGAAAACATAATTTTCGCGCTTGCAAAGACACGATTTAATAAAATTTATAATAAATGGAACAAGATCCGTTGAAGCGCCTTCGTCAAGGAATTGCACATGGAACACATTAGTCTGATGAGGTTCGAAAAAAAAAAACGAAATTATTGAATAACAAGATTTATGTAATTTTTGATGAATAATAATGATGACGTGATGCTTCTCACTCTTTTCGGCCTCCCTCAATAGTGGAGAGTTGGAATTTTGGCTGCCTCAGGTTTCCTCTTTGCACTCGACTTATTGTCGTTGCGGAATCTCAATGTATAGGCTGCAAAATTATAATTCATTCGGTCACCCCTGCTTTTTGGGACATTCCTGTCCTCCCCTATACCGAAGATGAAGAGCTGTCCATGTGGACTCTCACCGACGGCATGGTGATAGACAGGTGAATCCTTGATATTTAGACCAGGATTTTGAAACCTGTCTTTTTATGACATCAGCCTCCTTTTCGCCAATATCGAATTCCTCCTTGGGTAACCTCCTTTCGACAGCCTGGGGAAGCAGTCTTCGGTGATTGCAATCAACCCGCAGTCTGACCACTGGTCCTGTCCTTTCCTTGTGGCGGTTTCCTGATCCTCACAGTAAACCCGAGGGTTTAACCTATGTAGGACACGTTTCTAAACCTAGACGGAGGGTCAGTGGAGGTGGTAGAACCAAATAATCTTAAATAGAAATTAAATATTAAATGTGGAAATAATTTATTAATTATTTTCAAATCATTTTTATTTAATATATCCAAATAATCTTCTCAAGTTCGTCAGAGAGGGCACGCCTAATCAGGGTCGCCCTCTCCTTACTGATCTAGTACAAGCTAAGGTGTCCTACGGCAGCTTCACTGTAGGACTTTGGAGCCCCCAGCCCCACCAGTTCTCCCCGAGGCCTGTAGCCGCCCGTAAATGGGCGTTTGAGCGTAGGCTTCGGGAAGTCGGTAGAACGCAGCCTCTTGTTCCCATTCAAGTCCTAAGCTTTAATATTAACCATCTTAAGCAGCCTCTTATTCCTGTTCATGTCCTAAGATTTAATATTAACCATCTTAACTAGCCACTTGTTCCTTTAATATTAACTATCTTTGTTTTGTGGGCTGTTTGATCTTCTTCTGGGTGAGTTTATTTTCTCTTTAGCAACTGACACTTTTTCTGACTTAATTTATTTTTAAAACTAAAATACCTTCACACACTCCACCAACATTTATCTGAAACAAATTCAACGGATTAATTTATTCGAGATAAAAATTAGCGTCGTTAATTACGTTAATATGCTAATAGTTTCGAGTATAACACGTCAAAATAATAAATAAATAAATAAAGCATCGTATCGGCGGTTTCCAATTAAAGCGAAAAATGCGATATCAGTTTTTTCCCATTGTTTCACTCGCACCTACGTAACGAAATTGTAAATATTTATTTATTTTTCGGCCTTGAATTTAATTTTTCGTTTTAAAACTTTATTCGAGTACGGCTCGGTTTTTTTTTATCGTTCGTGAAAATAATACAACATAAGAGAGATAAACGCGAAACTCTGCGCGCGAATGTGGAATTAATGGGTTTTCGTTGCTATTAAGGCGCGAAGCGAGCAAACGAAAATTTAATGATGTGTATTTTGAAATTTTAATTGCTGTAATAATAAAGGCGTTTAGAATAAGAATATTTGTTTAACATTAAACTTGAATTTAATAAAAAGTTCAACCAGCACTCATCTAATTTATTGATAACCAGCCATGTCAGTCTTTCGAACCTTTATTGATAATGTAATAATAAAAATATTTATTTATTTAATTCAAATATAAATGAATTTTATATATAAATAAGTAAATTCACAATATATTAGAATGCCTCAAATAATTGTTACATTACCTTCAATCAAAGCTAAACACTATGGTTAATTCTGTGACTTCTGACTACATAGAGTCAAATCAAAGCTAAATGTGGAAATAATTTATTAATTATTTTCAAATCATTTTTATTTAATTTATTTAAATAACTGTGACCAAGTGAATGAATACTCTTTTCTATTTACCATATATTCCTTTATTAATAATATTGTTATGCAACACCAAATGTCGTACACTTGTTTTACAGTATTAAGTGACGTAAATGAAAACGTTACAGTAGTTAAAGGGAAATTTTTTGTTTTAATTATTTTCAAAATTCACATTTAATGAAATTGTTTGCTTAAACAGGACAAGTTCGCCTTCCTTTAGTGGACGAAACAATGATTCTCAGTCTACCTTGTAGACCCAAATTGTTGACGATGCCACTTGAAATTAGGCAAAAGGTGGCGCTTGCGTCGTCTTTAATTTATTATGAATGGTTTAAATAATTAATCCTTTTGTCTAGGCCTAATTTAAATTTAAAATGTATGTCAATGGATTAAACTATAATTTTCACAATCAATCATCCATAATAAAAAATATTTGAATTTTTATCCATAACCCATATTTCGTGTGCATGCGATTCTTTTTTGCGCTCGCATTGTCACAAACGCAGGATCACGCTTATTTGCGACTAATTATATTATTTAAGAACGGCATTCGTGTGTGAGTGTGTGTGTGTGTGAAATATAATGGTGACCCTGTGAGGACGACGCCGACCAATGCTTCTCCAGATTGAGTTTCAAGGCCGTAAAGTCGTTACTATAATTTTCAAGAATTGCATAACCGCCTTTTATTTTTGTTTTACATTTCGTCTCGTTAACAACAAATAAACCACACACACAACACGCACACACACATATTTACACTTACTTACATACATACACACGTGCTAAATGTTTGGATTTCGCGCGCGCCCGTGATGTAATTTCTTTTTTTAACGGTAGCTCGTTTCACACTTTCTGGAGGATATTAGTGGGGTGATTAAGTTGTAGAATCCAGTTATACACATGAACGGTTTTTTTAATGATCTTTTTCATTCTTAACAATAAAAAAATAAGGTTTTTGGGGTATGAATCATCCGGCAATTTATTATTTAACTTATTTTTCAAAACCTTAACAACTTGTTAATTAAATAAAAAGAATTAATTAATTATTTCCCTTTAGCTACTGTGACTTAATGACTTATGTTACATAAGTACTTGTTAATTATTGAGACTTCTACTTTGTTATATACTGTAATTAAATTTCAATAAATAAACAAAATACTTTTTCTTCAATTTTACACAGTAATCAGAGAAGGCGCACAATTATAAATATCTATATATAAATTTTGAGGGCGTGTAAAAAAATAAGGGTTGGTAGTTTAGAGGTGTAATTAATATGTGTTAAATTTATATATTTATAACATCCCTGTGCAAACAGAATTGATTTATCTAGTAAATTAAGGAAAATATTAAAGTTTGAAATCTATGGCTTATTAATAGGATAACACTATTTTGTAAATAATGGGGTCCGATAGTGCTGACGTCACGTATCGCGGCAATTTTAAAAGTGTGGCGTTTCAAAAAATTAAATCAACCTTATTGATTACGTACATAAGGATCATCAAAAACTTTAGTGGTGAACTCCTCAGTTATTATGCATATTTAAGAAATACGCTTTATAAATAAGATAAATCAAACTGATATCTTCGAATTCATGTAAAAGTTTGAAGATAAAATTTTGGATATTGTCTGAAAAACGAAAATATTTAATTTTAATCAAACGTATGTCGATCCTTAAGAGCACACAAGTGTCAGTTGGGACCAAAACATAACCTTACTTTGTATGATTCTCGTTTTCTCTTGGCAATATTTTATGATTTATTGCGGTTGTTTAAATAAAATTCAATTTAAAAACTGTAAGTATTTATGTTATCTCTATTGTTTAATTATTTTTAAATGTTGTAATTGTAGATTAAATGTTATATCCTAACTGGTAATTAATTTTTGGTTATTGGCTCTATAATGGTCATTTCCAGAAATAATTAAAGGGGTAATGCTCTATTGAAGCATTAAACTAATTAACACTACTTTATTTATAATAAAGAATATGTTATCGGTGGTGCAAGTCTATACTTTGTGATACGTAGATAAATGAATTTGAATCATTATTTTATTGTCGTGACCATCAATTACAATTTAAAATATTTGATAATGAACAACACTTTCAAAAATATATTTATATGAACATAATAATAGTGATACGAGCAACGTGTGATCTCTGCGCCACCTCTCAATACGCTGTATAAAAATATTTTGAATTATAGAAACCAAACAAGGAAATTGCATTCCTGCACTACATTTACTTAAAATAAATTCTTCAATTAGTTAAAGTATATCGACAATGTAAATAATATTCTTACAATAAATTTAGAATTAATACAATTTATTTACCAGTTGGGTTACAACGTTTTGTTTACTATTATAACATTTAATATTTCTGAACAATGGAAAAACATAAAAACTCACATAATATTTACAAGAGAGAATCGAGACATAAATTATATATAAACATGCTACTGACCTAAGGCGAATTACTTGATAAATGCTACACTAATGTTTATAATTTAATATATAGCTTATAACGCTCAACACCCGAAAGATAAAAAAGATTAGAATTATATATATTTATACATATAGCTTACAAAAACCTAAATAAAACAGAAGAAAACCTGACAGTAAATTGATTCCTTCTTAAAGAATGTCAAATTAATTTCCAATAATTGGGAAGCTAATAATCTTGTTACAATATACAAATGTTTATTTTATGTTAATAACATTTTAGTATATAATTTATATATATATATATATATATATATATAATTAATATTCTCATTGTACCCTTTCGGGTGTTAGATATCAATTGTTTTTGTTTTTAAATTAGGATCGATTATTAAGTGAATCTGAGTTCAAATAATTAATCCAATATTATTGATAGATTCGACAAATTAACTAAATAATTGAATCATGGATTCCAAATTCGAAAAATATATTTAAACATTTGAATTGTTGAATTTACAATTGATACATTTCCTTCAATAATTTAACATAAAGGTAAATTTTTAAGTATATTCTTAAATAAAATAAAATGAAAAGTGAGTATCTCGAATTAAATGCATTTGTAAAGTAATTATTTTGTTGAATGTCTATCAATTATTTGTTTGGATATTGATTCGATTATTTTGTGACATATATCGATTAAAATAGATTATTTTTTAAGAAGACCTTTGGTTAGTACTCAAAATATAACAGATTTTTTGATTATTGAAATAATTTTAATGTTGATAATTCCATTACAAACATAATCAGTGTTGCCATTCACTATTCAGAATACATCATCTTAAATCATAGATAAAATCTTCACATATTTTGAAAAAAAAAAAAAAATATGATGACTAAAACTTCAATATATAGCATACAGTCACTAAGGACATAATTATGTTTACATATTTGTCTTCCCTTTACTCATTGCCTAACAAATTAGATGTCATCAAACATATTCTCTAGACATACTACCTCTATGTTACAGCTTCTCTGACATGTGTGTGCATTTAAGGTCCGACATACGTTTTAATAAAAATCGAAATTTTAATTTTTCACGCTACTTCCTTGAATTTCTCTTCAAGTTTTGATCTTATTAAGTAGATATAAGATTAATTTATCTTAATTATAAAGTTTATTTCTTAAATATGTATAATAACGGCGCAGTTTATTTCTAAAGTTTTAGGTGATCTTTATGTACGTATTCAATAAGGGTCATTTAAATTTTTGAAACGCCACACTTTTAAAATTGCCGCGATATGTGACGTCATCACTATCGGACCCCATTGTTTGAGGTAATATCAAAATTTGATGGTGAATGCGCCGGATTCGTGGCTAACTTCTCATCGGTATATAATTTACATTTCCTTGTCCTACATATTACATAAAACTGGTTATCTAGCTAATTAGTTACTTTTTTAATCAGAACTTTTCTGCAACATTTATTAACGATTAACAAATGGAGTTGAAAAAAAAAAAAAAGAATCACTCATTTTCTGTTCGGTTTGTTCGTTAATTCTGCCAAAGATGGACATAGTGCAAGTTTATTACGTTACCTAGAACATTAAGATTTAAATTGCTGTTAGTGCCGAAAGTAGAAATGGTTTGCCCATGTCGAATTTAAAATTAAATATGGATCCTTCAGGCTGAAAGACCACTGGTCGATAGCCAGTTTCAGATTTGGAAATATATTATGAACGTTAATGTATTGTTAGATATTGTATTATAATTGTATATTCCAATCTCAGAAATAAAGATGTTTATGTATGTATGGATCCTTTACAGATTTATCAACTCTTGTTCCAGATAACATCTTCCGGTATTGAATGAAGATCATCTCATTTAATCTTCTAATTAATAATAATAATGTTTATTAACATTTCATATTATGAAATATAGTACAATATGTTCGAGAACTTTTCTTTTCTAGAGTGCTTTGATTTTTTTTTATTTAAAAAATAATGTGGAATATATTGTAACACGCTATAAATTGAAGAATAACAATAATGAATTTAATTATAATAGCAAGTACAATTTACGGTTTTGGTAATCGAGAGGGCGAAGTTCTTGCAGATAACGAAGATTGCGCGGAAATTTGTGAAGATATTTTTTAAAGTTTACTTGCTATCAAAGCATTCGTGTAGTTTTTTTGGGCGAATGATTAATTCGTTCCTCTATTTTTGCGACATTTTCAGCCATTGCGTTGGTCTACCACCGCAAATCGTCAAAGAAAACTTCAATGCCGGGAAAAGCAGTGCGAAATTCTTCAATATACGGTTGGAGGAAAATTTCCATTCTTGATTTTCTCTCTTTATCCCATTTCGGAAATAGTTTTCTACAAGGAAAACTTTATGTTCGGTAGTAAACATTTTTATTGATTTGATAAATAACACATGTGACGTTTTATTTATGTTTATTCACTGATACTAACAAACATGTAAAAAAATCAAAACACTCTAAATGAGAAATATTCTCGATCAAATTGTATTTTTAAGGACTTTTAATACATTAAGATGAAATTTCTCTTTTACTTATAATTATGTTGCTTTGAAATTAAATTATTTATAACGACTTTAAATACGCAATTCTGTGGGAGTTTGTTTATTCATAGAGTGAATTTTTAATGCTTATTATTATTCAAATGATTTTTTTTTCTTTATAAAAAAATACAGCGTAATTTATCGATTGATAAAGGAGGGTTTTGGTGTCTATTTGTTTAAGGATCCATGCAATTGGGTATAATTTGCTGAATGCGGCGTGTTTTTTTTTTATGGTTATATGCTTAACGAGTTTTAAGTTGTTTTGGATTGTAACCCCAAGGAATTTCACGAATTGTTGCCAGGGGATGGGTTGGTTGTTCGAAAGGATGTTAGTGAAGTTTTGCGAGGTTCGGGTATTTTGAAAGTTTATGGCTTCAGTTTTCTCGTGATTTATTTTTAATCCCCATTTCTTAAGGAAATGGGCTGTCCTTTCTAGTGAGTCTTGAAGGAGTTGGGAAGCGAGGATTGGGCTTTTTGAAGATGCGATGATCGCCGTATCATCTGCGTATAATGCGGTGGCGATACGGGGGATAGGGATTTTGTTTATGAAAAGGATTGGCCCCAATGCGCTACCCTGGGGGACGTCTAATTTTTGCGTTTTTGTTATGGAGAGGGTATTGTTAATTCTTACTACATAGAAATAAGGGAAGAATCACGAGCGCATTGAATTACCAGTTTCCTTTTCAATAATTAATTAATTCAGTATAGATATTTTGAAAGAATTTCCGTAAAGTAAGTGTTCCAAATTCATAAAGACATCAACCATTTTTTTTTGTAATTAATGATTAGAACCATACAAAATCATCGGAACAAAAAATATAGAATCACTAAAAATTATATTAATCGCCAATTTTAAATTACGTATTTAAAAAAAATCGTGAAGCGGATTTAGATTTTTTGTTTAAGCATGAAATATTAAAAAAAAAACAGAAAAGGAAACTGTTTTTGTTTAAATAATCATATTATCAAAGAAGGGGATCAAATAAATCAAAATCGTCGAGTTTAACTTGAAACTTTCAAGGCGAGTATATTATTTTTTTTTGTTTCGACTATTTTATCCGCTCTTTGATTATCACCCATTTTATTTTCATCATCCATCGCAATATCATTATTTAAGGAATAAAAAAATAGCTGCTAGCATGCAGGAAGAATTGTATTAGTTTGGTTAGTTCTTCTGATGTGTTTATTTATGTAGTCTGTGTAACAGTAGGTCGTGCCTAACTGCATCGAAAGCTTTCGAGATATCAAGTATCGTCATGGCGGAGTGTCGTTTTATGTTTAGGTTGTGCTCAATGGTTCTGCTTAATTGAATAATGTGGAATGTTCGGACCGGAATCTAAACTGTTGAGGAATTTTGAGGTTGTTTGAGTCTACAAAGTTGGTGGAAGTTGGCGCCATCTAGCGGCGATAAAGTCAGTCATTTTTCTGATTGTATGACATTAAAATCATTAAGATCGGTTAAAAAAACAAAAGAGTTATTTGATATTTGCTAGTTACATATCCCGACCTTCAGCCACCCTTTATTTCAAGAGTGAGACAAAAAAGTCTGTAAAATTTTTGTTTCATGAACTTATCTTGATTTCAAGTGTAGCTTTATGATGTCTTTATTAAACCCTTTTTTTGAGATAATCGCAATATTACTTTGCGACTGTTTATTGCGCCCCCTTCCGGAAGAGTTACGAACTTGACACTTATTTACAGCATTTTTATTAACATTTTTTTTTATCTGAAAGCTCTAGCCGGTGACATTTCTTATTTGGACAACCGGTACATTTATATTTTTGGAAATTAATAAAACAAAATATATCACATAGAATATTACCAGGTCTCAGTGCCCAGTTTTTCTTTACAACGTTATATAAATCTCCCGTAATTGCAAACTCACAAAGTTTTTTGTTTTTGTATCAGGAATTTCAATTAGTACTGCGAACCCAAATCTTTAATGTCGGAAAGCTCATTCTTGTGACACGCCAATGACAAGAGCTACCTAAAATAAATACATTTTATTAAAATTTATATTTCCAGTTCATAATACAAAGAAGTCAATAGATAAAAAGAATCTACATGGAATAATCAATGTATTAAGAACTAGTGGTGGTAGCCGCAGCTGCCTTTTCTTCCTCCTTTCTGTCTTTCTTAAGAAGTCCCATGAACGCCATCTTGTCAGCTGGTGTCTGGAATCTACCATGTCCAAATTTAGACGAGGTATCAATGAATTTAAGGTTGATCTTTTCCAAAGCAACACGTTTGGTATGGACAAGGAGGGACTTTCTCAAAGTGATGACCCTCTTTTTGGGACCCATGCAGCAACCCTTGATCATGATGAAGTCATTATTGACCTCACCATGGTGTGGAAAACCACCCATGGGGGTGATGCTCTTCTCAGTTAAATCGAATTGTTATAATAAATTAAAGACGACGCGTCGTCTTTAATTTATTGTGATTAATATCGGGTGTATAACCCCAACACAATTTCCGTTCAGTCGCCTTCATCAAGGCATTGCACATGGAACACACTAGTCTGATATAAAAACCTTCGATTTCTTAGCTACATACCTTTCATACGCTCTGCTGAAAAGGTGTTTTTTTTTTTATTTTGAAATATTGGGCGCGTTCAGGGAACTGTAGCGCTGCAGCGCTTTACGAAAGCGGTGTCGCTGAACGGTACCACTTCATGTGTGGCACTGCAGCGCTTTATCAAGCGGTAAAGCATATATTTTTTCCACTTGATCGCTTCTCAAGCCGCGCAGCTGTAAACGAAACCGCCATATTTTCGTGAGCCTCCTTAACCTCGAGCGAAACATCAAGCGCTGCATGTCTAAAATTTCACTGAACGCGCCCATTGATATCCTATTTCAATAATAAAGCACGATTTGAATTCAAATCAAATCGTGCTTTTTTAATAATTTACTTACTCCTTCACACAACTCATAACAAATATTGAATCGTGTTTCAAATTCGTAACAGTGGCTCTACAACAAATTTTGTGAAACTTAAAAATCCGTCTTTTATTTACAAATAGTGAATTAATATCATGTTGGAAATAATTTATGAATTATTTTCAAATCATTTTTATTTAATATATTTAAATAACTGTGACCAAGTGAATGAATAATACTCTTTTCTATTTAATATCATGTTCTGTTACTTTTCTTTTTTTTGGTTTTTCAATTCTCTCAATGATCGAAAGTGAAATTGCGAAATGGAAAATACTGGGCGCACGTGTGCTTATGTACATTTTTACAAACGTTATAATTGAGTGACTCCACAGAAACCATGAATGAGTCCGGTGATTTGAGCGGTCGGCCTCAACACGAGCACCGGCAAACAACAATAGGCCAGGAATCAAAATGGCCAACGTTCCGTCCCGACCTTTTTATTTTTTTTTTCATCGTCCCCTTCCTGCCGATTGTAATTACCAATCCGTGTATTACGGCTCCAAATCAATTTGATTATCCGCTATTAACGTCGTTATGTTATATAATCATGTAAACATAATCCACACACACACACACACACATATATACTTACAAATGTAGAAGTACATACGTAAATAAAGAGACGAATAAAGAGGATTTATTTGTTTTTTTTTTGTTGCATTTGTTGTTTTATAATTATTCAATGATATTTATTTCCACTGAATAAAACACTTACTATGTTTTATTCAGTGATTATGAATTACCACGTAGTTACGGTCGCAGCCATCATTATGATTAAATCAGCCTGTACGGTACAACAGACCAGAATTTACAACAAATTAATGAAGAAGTACAGAACCACCTCCCAGGATATCTGGTTCAACTCACAATGCCTACGCCTCAACGTTATCCCGAGATACGTGAACATCAAAACGCGATCCATCACGTCAGCCGCATATTTATTTCCAGTAAGTCATTTTATTATATTTGCTTAAAGAGAAAAAATATTAACATATTTATACTATATGTATTTACAATTGAAATTAAACTTTATTATTATTATTTTCCATCACTCTTCAGCCATTTGGCGTGCGGTGTAATTCTAGTGAGGAAACAATTAAGTTTATCTCACTAGTTTAAAAACTTTTAGATAATATGGCATGTTTGCAGCAAGACTGCATGTTGCCGAAAATTAATTATCCTGTTAGGCAATCGGAAATCCTTGATGTCGTCTTTTAAGTTTTTGTTTACTATTCCTTTAGCTGATATCACCAAGGGATATATTTTTACGCACTTAAGCTTCGATGATTGTATTATTTCATAGGCCAGATTTTCGTATTTACAATTTCATCCCTCTCCGGATGTTATTTGACAGGGACACTGCAAAGTCTATGATAGTGGCAGTTTGTTATATATATATATATATATATACAGTGATATTTTTTTATAAGTATACATTAGGCGAAGTGTATACATGCAAAAAATTATTAATGTGTGTATGTTTAGTTGACTATTTGGCATATGTGTGTTCAGTTACGTGTTATAGGCAACTAAACACATATATATTAATGCATTTGACTCGCGTAGTTTTGCCGGTATACAAAGGAGAAATGAATAATGATAAAAATGCTCTCTATATATATATTTAGTGATCTTTTCTACCCTTTCAGGCTTTCATGTGTAGGGTTTGTTGTATTCTATAAGTATTATATTATATTATATTATATTATATTATATTATATTATATTATATTATATTATATTATATTATATTATATTATATTATATTATATTATATTATATTATATTATATTATATTATATTATATTATATTATATTATATTATATTATATTATATTATATAATATTATATTATATTATTCATCAGATATAATGTTTCGCACTCACCTTTATCAAGTTCATCTAATCACCTAAGTTAATTTAATATACCACCTAATATATTTTTTTATTATTTAATATTCGAATAATAAAATGAATACCTGCCACTGTTGTAACGTAACTGTGGATTCACATATGTGTGTAAATTGTTGCATATGTAAAAAAGTCTTTAAAATTACATGTGTGGACATAACTAAAGCTGAGGCTAGGAAAATTAATTTGAAATGTGGTCTCACTTGGTCATGTAGAACCTGTAAAGGATTAGGTGACGACATCAACGGACTCAAGTCAGCCATAGTTGCACTACAAGAGGAAATTAAATTACTAAAAGCCAATTATCAGCCTAATTTATCAATAAACTCTACAATTAAAGAAGAGATTATTCAGGAGTTTTTTGAGCATGAAAAGCGTAAACAAAACATTATTATATATGGATTACAGGAATCGAAATCTGAAACGAAGATAGAACAAACTGAGAATGATATAAAAATGATCACGCAACTATTACCTATAATTAATGTTGAAATCTCTCAGGTTAAACCAATTCGTCTTGGGAAATATGATTCTACGCAATCAGTCCGCAGTCGACCCGTCAAATTACGCTTGGACAGTGAGGAATCAGTCTTTACAGCTCTCCGTAACGCTAGCAAACTTATGATATCTGATTCTTTTAAAAATATAAAATTATCTCGTGACCAAACTCCATCCCAAGTTGAGTATTATCAAAGCATTAAAGGAGAATTAAAAAGACGAACTGATGCTGGCGAAAAAGGCCTGAAAATCAAACATATTCGTGGACTTCCAACGATTATACAAAGTACGGGAAACTAAATCCGCCCAACACAAATACTACCGATTTATACATCTACTACCAAAACACCCGTGGTCTTCGGACTAAAACTCACGACTTCTACACCTCATCGATCTTCTCTGATTATGACGTCATAGCAGTTACCGAAACTTTATTAAATAACTCTATTAGGAATAGTGAACTGATAGCAAGTGATTACAAAGTCTTTAGATGTGATCGAAATACAGATGTTACTGGCAGATCTTTAGGAGGAGGTGTTCTACTTGCGCTTTCGGATAAAATTTACGCCGAACCAGTTGATATAACGGCTGTTACGAATCTTGTTCCATTGGTTGAAATCGTAGCATGTAAATGCATAGTTAATTATCACCAATTTTATATTGTATTAATTTATGTACCCCCTGGTATTAAGTCTGACTCATTCTCTATTCTTTTAGAGTCGTTAGAACTACTAATTTTTGATAAACAAGTTCTTGTTCTAGGCGATTTTAATGTACCTCAATATAATGTAACTTTCGGTTTGGGGCCTATAGTGCCAAAATTGAATTATTTACAAAATTTCATGATTACTTTAGACTTAAAACAATACAATTCAGTACTCAACTGCAATGATAAAATACTTGACTTACTTTTATCAAATTTTAGTACCAACATTATTGTTGAAAGAGAGCAGGTGCCATTTGTCCCGGAAGATAACCATCATCCTTCACTTGCAATCAACTTAACATTATATAATATTGCTAAATCTATCCCATTCCTTTCAAGAGTTATACAATTTACTATTAACGGTCGATTGGACATTCCTCGACGTTCACACAGATGTTAATAACGCATTGGAAGCCATTAAGCTGTTTTGTATAGTGTGTTTGAGTCTACGGTTCCACTATGTGAAAGAAGATTGCCCGCTTACCCATTATGGTTTACGTCTGAAATTAAAACGGCTATTAGGCTCAAGGTTTATTATCGTCATAAATGGTTAATGACTAAACGTAACTTTTACAATACGCAATACAAACGCCTCAGACGAGATATTAATAACATGAAAAAAGCTGCACATCGGGCATATATAGCAAAAGTTGAACACGATATTAAAACCAACCCTAAAGAATTATGGAATTTTGTACATTAAAAAAATGGTACATCAAGAATACCTGCACAAATGAACAACGGTAACATATGTTATGACAAGCCGTCTGAAATTGTCGATTGTTTCGCGACATTATTTTCTAACGTCTATTCCACGTCTACGAATGTCCTTCCTTCTTCTGATGCCCGTGCACATGCTAACTTCTTTGAATTAACATCCTTTAATGAAAATGATATTTTAACAGCTTTCAATAAGCTTAAAAATAATAATACTGTAGGTGATGATCAACTTCCCAGTTTCTTTGTAAGAGACTGTAAATTAATATTTGTTAAACCTTTGATGACTATAATTAATCTAGCTGTTCAGACGCATACTTTTCCCGATTTGTGGAAACGTGCAAGGTTAATCCCAGTTTTTAAAAAAGGTAATAGATCCGATATCAGTAATTATAGACCAATAGCAATTTTATCCAACTTTGCCAAAATTGCTGAACAAGTCTTGTATACTGCCATATATAATCATATACAAACACTAATTTCTCCTCATCAACATGGTTTCATGAAAGGGCGGTCCACAAGTACAAATCTTGCAATTGTAACTCAGTATATTAGTGAATCTTTAGAAAAAAAGTGTCAAACTGATATAATATATACCGACTTTTCGCGAGCGTTTGACAGTGTTGATCACGCAATTTTGTTAAATAAACTATCAACTTTTGGGCTGGGCCATCGCACATTAAACCTTATGAAATCATATCTTTCTTGCCGTACCAACTACGTTCACTATAAAGGATTTAAATCGTTTTTTACTTCTACGTCAGGTGTCCCACAAGGTTCAAACCTGGGCCCGCTTTTATTTATAATATTCATTAATGATCTAATTGTCTCATTAACTTGCAACGTTTTAGCATACGCTGATGATCTGAAATTATTTTCGCACATCACTGAAGTACATGACTCAATAAAATTGCAATATAATCTTGAACGGATACACAGGTGGTGTTGTGAAAACAACCTAAACTTAAACATTAACAAATGTGCATCAGTTACTCATACTCGAATGCAGACACTTAATTATTATTATAACATTAATGGGCATCCCCTTCAGAAACTCGATGAAATTAAAGATCTAGGCGTGCTGTTTGATAGACGACTTTCATTTAAGCAGCATATTCTTTCGATATGTACGACTGCTTCAAAAACTATGGGATTTATCATGCGTACTTGTAAATTCTTTAATAATTGTGACATAATTAAGAACTTATACTATGCGTTTATACGTAGCCGTTTAGAGTATGCCTCATTAATTTAGAACCCTCATTATATGTATCTGTCATTATTAGTAAAAAAGGTTCAGGTTTGCTTAAAATTCCTTACGTTCAAAACGGAAAGCTTATATCCACAGAGGGGAGTGGATTATGAGTGGCTACTATCAAAGCATGACTTAATCTCCTTATCAGCACGTAGAGACGAGGCCAGTGCAACATTTATGTACAAATTAATTCACAACCAGATAGATTGCCCTGACCTTCTTGCTCGTATTAACTTTTATGTACCCAGGATAGCGTCAAGGCATGTTAACTCATTTTTTATTCCAAAAGCTAGAACCATTGCATTGCAAAAATCCCCAATTTATATTATGAGTAGAAAAAAAATTTCATTTTACGTTTTTTTTTTAGCCTGCAATTGTTATGTGTCTCTGCGCATTTAAATATAAATATATGTGAGTTTCGTGTGCACATATATTCTAACATGTTCTTGAGTTGAACAATTATTAATTTAGTTTGAATAAGTTATTTTTATTTTTGTTATTTTGTACTTTAATTTTTAATCAAATAGTTTGATCTTATGTTGGTTGACTTGTGTGTTTCTTTAGGAAATGTATTAATTTTGTCCTGTAATTGGTGTAAAACTGTTGGGCAATAAAATTATTATTATTATTATTATTATTATTATATTATATTATATTATATTATATTATATTATATTATATTATATTATATTATATTATATTATATTATATTATATTATATTATATTATATTATATTATATTATATTATATTATATTATATTATATTATATTATATTATATTATATTATATTATATTATATTATATTGGCGTAATTAAGACATACAAACAATGACATGGCATCTAAAATAGTGATATAACCATATGGCTATTCTTATTTCTATATTTGAACAAGTGGAATACTGAATTAGTTTAATGTCTTGATGTCTAAATTAATTAAGGAAATAAATAAAAAAATGGTGGATTTAAAAAAATTCATTTTTTTCGATTAAAGTATTATCAAATTTTATGTCTTAACTTAATTTACAAGCTTGCAATTCTTTTTCAATCTCATCGATCCAAGCTCGGTACTTCTTAATAACCACTTCAACGGCCGGATAAGCCGCCGAAATATTCTCAGTAATCTTCCTCGCATTCTTCGCCACCTCGTCCTCCTCCACCTTCTCAGCCATCGACTTCCTCACGCCCGACTTACACTCATCATCATCTCCGCAACCATCGAAAGCCACTTGCATCTGAAGCACATCCTTTTTACTCGTTTCCAACAAGCTAATGAACTCGTAATACCAGCTGAGGATGCTTTGAGCTTCCAGGTGGCTTTCGATGGTTTGTTCCAAACTTTTTTCCAGATCTTCGAAGGATTGTTGGAGGATTTTCGTGCAGGGGAGGTGGTTGTGGTGTGGCGAGATGGTGAGTTCGAAGAGTTCGTTGTGGATTTCGTTGACTTTGTTGGAGAGGTCCGTGTAGTCTTGCGATAATGCGGTGCCGAATTCGATGAATTCATTTAAGGTTTTCTCGTTGGCTTTTTCGATTTTGTTTTTTAGTTCGTCGAAATCATTATCGATGTTTGCCTAAAAATACAAAATTAATCCCTCGCAACTATAATATTACACCTAATTTCTTCTATCCTTCAGTAACAATTTATCAACACACATCATTAAAATAATAATAAATACGCAAACTAACATAAATATAATATAAATCACATGTTTCGTAAAAATTAAATTTGTAGACAACAAAAACACGTTAATAATCATGAAGTTTAGATAACAAGACAAAAAATAGATAAAAATAACAAAAACAGAAAAAACAGTGTAAGTTTTGGTCATATTTCCAAAAATAAGGACGAAACAAATTTTCTGTTTTTTTTTTCTTAATCCTTGTAAAATTATCTGAAACTTTATCCTCTGCCGTTTTTTATAATATAGCTAAATAATATAGCCGAATTGATGATTGTCCAGAAGAAACGAAACATGCTATTAGTAAAATTAGTACGTCATCGATTATACCATAAAAATGTGCTATAAGAATTTCTTCATTGTATTGAAATATTGCTTCAAATAACAAAGATATAAATAAAAAAAGAAAATGGCATTTTTAAATTTTTTCATTTTTCTTGAAAACAAAGAAACAGCCCAGTTTTCTCAACGGAATATTAATCAGCATGAAACTCTGCAAAAGTGCCGAATTTAAACCTACCCTCTATCTCTTATAATAAGCGAGATCCCCATGGTGAGACTCGAATTTGAAACACCCTGTATATTCAATGACCCTTTCTACCCATATGGGGGTAGAGTTTTAATAATAAAGCTATATTGATTTAGAAAAATTGACATACTTATAATAATAAAGCTATATTGATTTAGAAAAATTGACATATTTATAATAATAAAGCTATATTGATTTAGAAAAATTGACATATTTTTCTTTTTTTTAAAATATCTAGTTACCCGCGATTTTTTTTTATTTTGGAAATGTCATTTTATTCGTCTGTTTTATAAAACTGCACTTCTTTTCCCATAGAACATCGAAAAAAAAAAACTCACTTTGTATATTTACAATTACAACACGTTTTAAGTTTCTTTAAACTGATGGATACTTGTTAATTAATTTAATAAAATTATTGTAGATGAAATTGTTTTAGTTACGATGATAAATTTTCAATTTCAATCTACTCAATTTGCTTTACTAACGAAATCTCCATTTCCAAATTACAATTATAATTACATATTAAAAATTTTATAAGAAAAGTGTGACGCTCTAAAGAGATTACAAAACATATGTATAAAAAAAAGGCAAATTACCAATCACAAATTACGACAAAATGCAAAATAAAAATAATACACGTCGAAATATTTATGTATCAATTTTAATTAAATAAGTTAAATTTGAAAGCGTTTTAATTAAAAATCATTGTCCTTTCTCCTATTTTATTTAAATAATACAAGAAATTTCCTCCTAAACTAATTCTTACCTGTGCGTGGCAGAAACACAAAATTGCAAAAACGGCGAACCTCAGCATTCTGGAATCGTTTTTTCAAAGCTTCATAGAGCAACACAACGCCGAACTGCCGTGCAGTTTATTTATTTATATAGACCCGCTTTAAGAAAAAAAAATCATCCATATTCAACGAAATTTCCGCGCTTTCGTACTTGCTCTCCATTTTGTCTTCTTTAAAATAAATTTGCACAGATAAGCTTTGAAAACATTATGTTTATTCAAGTGTCGAACATAATTTCGGAATAAATACACACTGATGTAATTAATGAATACTAAAAAAAGAAAATGTTTGTGTGTTTAAAACAGTGGAATATTTAGTGCTTTGATTATACAAATATTATTTTATTTAAAAAAATAAATATTGTATAATTAATATACATAAAATGGTGATGTGTCCATCATGGCACTTTCCCCGGTGAATACGGTCAAATAAGTTTCTGATAGAAAATTTAATAGGAAAGCAAAATGATTAATGGAAAAAAGTGATTGTTATCTTTTAAAGTTAAACCCGAGTATTTAGAAGAATATTGTAATTAAGTGTGTTATTTCTTACCTTACTATAGGTTCAAATCATTCCTCCACACTCTTCTTTATTTTTGCAAACTGGAGGCGTTTGCGAATGATAAGTTGAATTTGACGGTACTTTGACGTTTTATTTGTCATTAAAATAATTATTTCAATAATTAAAATCTCTAAGGGAATTTATCAGATAAATGCTTATAAAATGAAAACCGGAGGTCCTACAATAAAAGTTTTATAACAGAAATTATTTATTTTCCAAGATCTAAAACTTTTATTTGAAACATTTTTCTATCCGAATTAAAAAATAAAAAATTGCTAAGAGTAAAGTTGCACTTAATAAGTTTTGATTCTAACCAAAAGCTTTTCAGATCATACCACTGTTATATAAAGCTTAGATATAAAGTTTGGTCTTAATCCATTTAGCCGTTTAGGCGCTATCGCGGAAACACACAGCACACAGACACACACACAGACATTTTTCAAAACTCTATGGAATGGACTCAGGGGACCTCAAAACGTGCATATTTGTTGAAATTGGCGGTTCGAAAATTTTCACGATCACAATACTTTCCCTTGGACAGGGGTCCGGGGAAAGTAAAAATATATATAATGGGCTGAAAGCCATTTTATCATTAATTAAATATAAATGTATTATATTGTACCATGCATTGAATTAATATCGCAATAAAGACGTTTCTATATAAAATATAAATTTTATGTATGTATTATTAATAAACATGTTTATTACTATATTTTGAATTAATTTCTAACTTAACCCGTGGTGAAACAGATTTAATTAAAACACTGAATCAGTGAAACAAACCAAGTGTTTTAATCAAAGTCTATGTTTATTACTCATAATACAAACGTCGCAAGCGCCATCTTTTGCCTAATTTCATTAAATATTTATTACTGCTGCGATACAAATGACCGCGACGGTAATTTTATTTTAAATACTGAACCCCTGAAGAAACTGAAGGAAGATCCAAAATCCTTCTGTCTGTAATTTTGAATTCTCTTGAAAATGATCTGATAACACGTAATTAAAGTTATTCAATTTAATCTGCGTTTTTTTATTTTATTGGTAGATTTTTAATAATCTATTCATATTTATTATTACATATTAAAATTAGTTAGTAATACATATAAATTTATAGCATTTTTCATGTATGTCTTATATTTGTAAAAATGGTATATTCCGTTAAATAAATAAATATTGTTTCGTTGACAAAAAAACAATTGAGTAATTTCTCAGAGTAGGTGATTTGATCGATTATAATGGTTTAATCCGTACCGTGAGTAAAACATTAAAATCGATCAAATCATGAACTCTGAGAAATTACTAAAGTGTTACGTAATTCATTAAAAGACTTGTTTGTTTAATTAATTGAATGTAATACGATTTATTCGCATTATAATTAATGGTAAATTTATTCAAAGGTACGAGTTTTTTTTAAAGGTAAATTATGCAAAATAAATCATGGGAAATTCATCTATTCAGTCACGTTAGTGGGTCAGGAGTGTTTTTTTTTAAATATATATATATGTATCTTTAAAAATCTGTATTCAATATTTTTTGCTCTTCAAAAATTGTAAATGTCTTATCGGATTCGTTAGCCAGGAATTGTGAGTCAAAGGGAATATATTGAAAATATTTGTGCAACTCCATAGTAGGAAGTGAGTGCATTAAGTATTACCTTTCACCATAGACAAACATAGTTTGCTTGCGCTATTACCGACGAATGCCCGTCGCAAACTATAAAAGTTAAATTTTGTAAAACATAATTTTATTTGGCTGAAGAGTGAGGTCAATAGCCCTTAAATTGAAGGATAAAACACAATTAAATGTTATACCTGACGTATTTTATTGTAATTATTGGCAGTGGTGGCTGCTGAAGGAAAGGCAACGGAGCACTACCCTCCCGTGACAAGTCGTGACATGTGACAAATTTCTTTTAACAGATAAATTATTATAAATACCTAATTTGTGTGAACATTTTCTTATTTGTTTGATAACAAATAGTATGCTTTCGAAACTTGGGCTCCGGAGCATCTCGCATATTGCCCTCAATCTGCTACGTCTACGTCGCAATCGAGCGATGGAAACTGGCGGGGGTAGATCTACGCTAGCAAGGGGGCATTTTCTGGTTTGTCCCGGGCTCAATTTTTTCTATCGTCGCAAATGCAACTATGAATTCTGTTACAAACATACTCCAACTGATAAAAAAATAACACAGTGAGTCATGACATTATGATAGATTTGATTTTGTCTGGTCGCAGTGAGTAGACCTTCTTTTTCGATCTGTTTGTGCAGGTTTAACATTACTTCCATGGGAGTGGTTGGGGATGTGTGCATGCAAGCCATTGTAGCTTTTGAAGTTTGGCGTGCGTCTTTTTTTTGGCATAGGATTTTCTCCAATCAGCCAATAACGAAAGATTTATAATTTATAACTAAATCTAGAGGATTAACATAGGGTACTCTTCACGCTAAGGTGTAGTTCAAGGCGACTTTAAAACAAACAGGTATAGCGCGGTAAAAAGGTTTAATACACACATAGGAAAAGAAAAACAAAGGGTAATATTAAATTTTGATTTTCGAAGTATTAATAAAGTACGCAATAATTTTGAAAATATTAATATCATTAAGACTCAATAGGTAATTTATATTCAAAGGATAATCGAATTTAATAGCATTCAAAGAATTATATAACTTAATAATATTTTGACGATTAAGCGAGCATTTAAGAAGTAGATGATTAATGTCACCATAAGATCCACATTCGCATAAAGGATCAGTTTTAATTTTAATGAAGTTAAGATGTGAGGGGCTTGAACAGTGAGTGGTTTTTAGTCGAAAAATACTAGAAGTAATGAATTTTGGTGTATATTCCTTCCAATAACATATATTTTTTGGGAGACTTCTATGTATTTGTTTATAATTAGTTGTTATAGGCACCTTATTTATCCAATACTCTTCCCGTTCTATCATAATCGATTTTTTATATACTGCTAGAAAATCTGTAACAAGGAGTGGACTATTTAACGGTAAAGATTCATCAGTAATCGAGCTTTTCGCTAATTCGTCGACCCTTTCATTATCAATTATACCACAATCAGCTTTAACCCAAACAAATGTCACTCTCAATCTCATTTCATTTAATTCGTTAGTTTCTAGAGCTTTAAGGACAGAAAGACTGTCCGTACATATCAATTATACCACAATCAGCTTTAACCCAAACAAACGTCACTCTCAATCTCATTTCATTTAATTCGTTTAATTTTGTAATTATAGTATTAATAATAGGATTGTTAAATTTTTTTGAAAGACTTTTTTTCTAGAGCTTTAAGGACAGAAAGACTGTCCGTACATATCAACATATGATTTATACTATTTTCAATGGCCCAATTAATGGCATTAATGATGGCCACAGCTTCAGCTGTAAAAATTGAGGCTGTTGAAGATAATCGATTTAGTATCGTTACATTTTTATTAGGGATATAACATCCACACCCGACACCTTCAGAAGACTTGGATCCATCTGTAAAAATTTTAATAGCTGAATTAAAACTACCGATAGCCTTTTTAAATATATTTTCATTGAGCGACGCTGTATCAGAATATTTTGGTACAATTATATCTGACTTTAATGTTAGGCAATCAAATTCATTATCATAAATATTGCTAGATTTGTCATTTAATATGTTTAAATGTGCTGTATCTGCGAAGGCTTCATATATAATATTACTAGGCTTATTTTTCCAATATTTGCAGGCAAACAGAATTCAATAAATGAGTAGGATTATTCGATCGCGTTTTGAGTATGAATTTATGGGTGTCGTGCGTCTTCTTTTCCTTTGTGCACCAGAGTAAGGAACTCCATGTTTTCCCGAAGAGTTTGCGGCATATCCAGAAGGCCGCTATCCGTCGATAACTGTACCTATAAGAGAATTTTTTGTCTAGGTTTGGATAACTCAAACACCTGGCTATTTAGCATTGCTGCTACGAAGGTCAACTTCTTTTTCCTAGAAGTCTCGCACCATCCACTAATAATATTAAGTGCACGCTGTGCAAAGTTCTTGGTCGTATTTTCCAACATTTTCTTTATAATAAACATTATACTGCTTATTCTGAATTTTCAGAAAATATACAAGGTGTTTCAAAGTTTCACCATTGGAAATTTGCTTATTATAAAAGATTTAAGATAACTCTCTATTTTACAAGATCCTAATGGTTAAACTTAAATTTGAAACACGTTCTATATTACCTGAGAATGGAGATATAGGATAAGCAGTGGAAAAGGCTTTGCCAATTTTTGTAGAATTAGTATATTGTTCAACGAGTGAGAACGTTGGATGAATTGCTCCACTCGCCTTCGGCTCGTTACGCAAACATCATCCTCGTGAAAATGGTCATTTCTCACGAGTTTAACACTACACTTTTTCTATTTGTATTAAAGAATCAAATATTAACAACATAAGTATATTTTATTTATTATTAACATACAGATTAGGCGTACCATAGTTATTAATAGTAAACGGAGGCGACGTAATATCTACAGGAGTATCAATATTTACGTTTGTCTTGCTGGTTATGTTATTATTCACTGTAGGAATTTGCGCACTGGTGCTGGCTGTTTGAATTGCATTGATGATTTTGCTGGCTGATTTCATCTTGTTATTCATGGAATTGTCGATATAACCTTCCGCTACTGACGTAGACTTCCAGCCCCCGTGACTTTTTAAAGTTTTTATATCGGCTCCTGAATCTACTAATATTGCAGCTGATGTTCGTCGGAAGCTGTGTTCAGTATACTTCTCAGCTTCCGGTAGTTTTAAATAGTTGGTTATTTCTCGTCCCATGTGAGAAATCTTATTGATATTGATTGATATTTTGAGCAGTACACTTGCTTTTTTGATAGTTTAGGAACAAGTTATTAGTTGTGATATTTAGCGGACGTAAATCAATATATTTTTTAACAATATCATAAAATTTACCAGTTATGGTAAATTTCCGAACGGTTTTGGTTTTTGTAACAGGGACGGTGACTATCATTATCTTGTTTATGTTGGAAATATCATTTACTTTCATGGCATGAATTTCATTCGTCCTGCAAGCACCCATAATGCCCATTATAAGAACGACCTTGAAAATATACATAATTATTTACGCATGAATATTAATAAAAAGGTGAAATATTTATTACCTTTCTTGCAAGATATATGTTATCTGGAGAGTTGCATAAGAATTCATCGATTTCCTTGGGTGTGAAGGTTTTTGATTTTGTAGCACTCAGACTTTCTTTTCAAAAATGCGCGTAATTTTGGATAGGCTTCAATATTTATATTGTTATGAATATTCAGAGTGTATCTAAGCATTGAATATTGAGACCATAATGTCGAGGATTTGTACTTATCTGCTAATTCGGAGAAATAAGCCAAGATAACATTTTCGAAGAACGAATTTGTATTCCTTGTAGTGCGCCAATCCATGAAAGTTTTGTAATTTAACTCGTATTTCTTTCTCGACTTTTATGACAAGAGGTTAAGTGTTATAAGTTTAGCAGTCTCTTGCAGGTCTGGCGGGGTACAATTCTCAATCTCACCATCAATTTCCATTATTTTATATTGTATGATAACCGATGACTAATCTAAATTACTTTGCGAAAAAATAATAAACAATCATTTAATCGGCATAGCAACGATAAATGCAATATTCGGGGTTGTCCAAATTTTTCAGGGTTGTCCAAACTTTCCAGGGTTGTCCAGATTAAATGCAATCCGTGGAGAAAAGTAAAATATCGTCATATTATTGGCTAGTATCCGTGGAGAAAGCATTCAATTTTCTCCATAGTTAAAGAATGAGTAACTTTCTGAATTAAAAATGCATTAGAAATGTACAAATTCTTTAATATGATTAGAAAAATAATATTCCGTCATAAAAATATTTTTTTCTCGACGGGATATTTCGCAAATATTTCAAATATAAAGCAACGCTCTATCACTTTTATTAAATGAGATCCCAAGACCATTGTATTACTTTCAATTAGGTACCGGGAGGTACGTAATATGAAAAGTAAAATATGTTTATGTTAGTAAATAATTTAATATATTTCACTTTTATGTGATTTCTCTACAAAAAATACAGTTTTTTTGAAGGATGAAGAAGTAATTCAATAGTTGAGGGAGATAAAATTGCATATTCACAAATTAATTGAAACACACATTTTTTTAGTTTCTCATTTATTTATTGTACAATGATTTTGTTATTATACATGGTTAGACAGAATAAAGTATGAAACTTAATTAATCATATTAACCTAATCCCTGTTAAATATATGATGGTTTTCGCTCATGAACCTCGGTAATCAACAAGTAAAAGAGCGTAATTATTATCTATTTCGTCAACCAAAAAACAGATGAAATCAAGAAAAAATAAAAACCCGACCTAACAAATTTAGAATATTTTTTGCAGTTGGAAAAGGGATTGATCGAATCTTATTGATTATTGCCAAAAATTTTCCTTACTTAATTTCAATGAAATTTAGAAATTTTCTTAGTTTTGAAGAAACAACTCAAATTATTAATTAACTAAGAAAATTTCTAAATTTCATTGAAATTAAGTAAGGATAATTTTTGGCAATGATCAATAAGATTCGATCAAACCCTTTTCCAACTGCAAAAAAATATTCTAAATTTGTTAGGTCGGGTTTTTATTTTTTCTTGATTTCATCTCACCACTCCTCATATTGATAAAATATTTTAAATAAATTATCGAATAAACAAACAAGTATTAAACAAGTCAACCAAAAGTTATATAATCTTGTTCATATTATTTTCTTCTTTTACGTGCAATTGTATTTACTATTTTCGCCCCGTCCGTCCGTTTCCGTATTTTTAGATTGGAGATTCGCCTAGTGGCTCGGTAATTTTCTATCTGGTAACCAAAACAACACATTTTTAAAATAGGTTTGAAGGTCGTAAATCGCACGTTTTTGTAACGGAAAGCACATACCGCATCCAACTCACACACACACACACCAACATACATTTACACGCGAACTGTACCGTAATTTGCATTGCCTCTTCATTGAAAATACCGAAAAAGACAAATGAGCAGAGATAAAAAAATCTCGGCGTGAGGCCAGAATTAAGACCGAAAGACACGCAGTGATGATTAAATGGGATTTGTTCGTGTTTATGGCTAATCCGTGGTTTGCAGTGTTAGATTTTTTTATTGTTAAAATTGGGAACTGATCAAATAATTTTTTGCCTTTTTTTGAAAATTCGAAAAAATATTTATTCACGGAATAAAAAACATTCTGATCGAGTTCAGTAGACTTTAAATTACCTCTGAAGATGGTTTCAGCCCTTTGCATCTAAAAATAATTTTGTGATGAAAAATGTTTCAGTATATATCTGTTAATAAAGATTATTATTATTATTATTAATGCAAAATAATTAAATTAATTCTATTTTTTGTTCTTTCTATTTATTTTATTATTTTTTATTTTAAGGGAGTGTATACAATTTGCGTCTAGTATACGGGTCCCGGTTTCATCCGGGGATCGTCCCCGTTTCACGAACTAGAATTGAAATGAATAATCGATAGTATCCGACAAACCAACCCATTTTATCTCGGTGATACGGACGGACGGACGGATGGTGGATGCAAAGCCGATGCGCAATTATATCGAGCCAAAAGTGTGTATAAATAGACCCTCGAAAAATTCGAAAACAACAAGCCGGACGGGGGACCCGCTCGTAATCCGTCACTCCCTTCCAACTAACTAAAATAAATCAATGAAAAAAGTGATGGTGATCATAATAAAACAAACAAACAAAAAAATCCGTGGAACCTTCGAGAGAGAGAGAGAAATAAGTTTTCATTTATTCCTGTTCAAGGAGTTTTCACGTTGACAACTTTTCAAGTTGTATATTTTTTCATTCATGGTCGAGGTTTCGTTTTTCATTGACTTGGATTTACTTTTTTCATAATCAAAGATTTATTTTACAAAATTGATAAATTGTTAGTGAATTGTCCTCTTGAGAGGAAAAGAATTAAGGGCGCGGTTTAGACGAAAGAGATAGCTATATTAAAATTGGCAATCACTAATTCGAGTTAGATTGCTGTTGTGATCAATGAACAATATTATATTATACATTAAAGTAATTTTAAAATAAGCAGGAATTTCATCAGATGAATTAATAATTATTTATGTACCAAGTCAGTAAAATAAGACTTTATCGAACGAGTCTGAGGTTATGAGACGAGCGAGCGGAGCGAGCGAGGTGAATAAAGACGAGTTCGATAAAGATATTTTATTTCTTAAAAATAAATGAAAAAGTATAGGATTTTTTATTTAAATTAAAAAAAAAAAACAGAAAATATGTATTATTATTTAAACAAACACTACGAATTAATCAAGATATTAAACCACTCTATTTGTTGTATATGTTGAAATTGATGGTGCATCCTGTGGCAATATTTAAATTTATTCCTGATGTTGACCCATCAACGGAAAAATTTTGTGGAATATTATTTAAAAGGGTATTTTCATCTTTATGCAATTCGGTGTTATTAATAAGAAAATGAATATTTTCATTTTGATGTAAAGTTGTGGCAGTGTTGTCATTGATATCAAAACGGTGCGCAATTTGATCACCACCCAAAATCGTTTTTGCAATCTTCGTTTTGTTCAATATTGATTCCTCAACATAGGACTCAGCAACGGTATCACTCTTCCACCCTCCATGACGTTTCAAATTTTCTTTGCTGCCCCCTGCATTAGCAAACAAAGTAGCAGACGACCTCCGAAAACAATGACCAGTATATTCTGACGGATTTGGCAAATTTAAATAGTTCGCAATTTTACATGGTATGTTTCCAAAAGTGTGGATACCCACAGGCTGCACTGTGCATTTACTTTTTCTATATGTAATAAAAAATCTATCATGTTTGGTCTGTGCGGGACGAAGTTTGGCATATTTTTTATATAACTCAATCGGTTTAACGTGTCCTTCGAACTCTGATGTTACGACAAATACTCTTGGTTTATTAGTTTTCGTGTGTCTTATATGCACAATCAATACAGTATCCTTGTCTTCTATATCATCAACTTTAAGATTTACTAATTCATTATTACGGCAGGCTCCAGCAACGCCAAAAATAACACAAATCTAAAATAATATCTACATTAATAACAAATATGCTTCGATAATTGATTACTATCTTACCTTCATCATTAAATATATTTCATTTGGTGCATTCAATAGAAACTGTATTATTTCTTCTTGTGTGAGAACTTTCGATTTTTTTGGCGTATAATTTTTTGATTTCTGTTTTAAAAACGCCGTAAGTTTCTTATATTGGCTTATATCAACGTCGTTTTTTACCGAAAGAGATGCTTTTAACATAGAATAATATGACCATAATGTTGCTGCTTTATATTCCTTGGATTTTTCAGAAAAATATGTCAAGAGAACGTTTTCGCTAATTTTTTTAATGTTATTTCTGTCACACCAACTTGTGAATAAATCGTGTTGACGATTATAAATATGTCTAGACTTATTTGGAAGAATTTCGAGCGTTGTTTCTATCGCTCTTTCGCGTATTTCTGGTGGAGTACATGGTATTTCAAACTCTTCACTACTCATGTTTTTTTTTGACAACTAAACTGACAGGATTCGACCTCCTTAGATTTTGTTAGTATTGTCCCATAATGTTACTTGTTGAAAGTAGTAAAATAATGGGACGGTTTAGTGCCGCAAATGGCGATAATAATAGATGTATTTAGTGCCGATTGGCGATAAAAATTATTTTAATATTTAATTTGTATGAAAAAATTATGAACAACTTTGAAAATTGATCAAATTTATAGCAAATTTCAAATTATATTTTTGCTAATAAAAACTTGTGCAATGAAAATTTAAAGGATTTCACTAAATTCTGCATTCAAATAACTTAGCAGACACGACCTATTAATTTCATTATATCTTACAATTTTCTTTTCTAACTTGAACTAGTAAATTGACGTAATACACGAAAATTAACGATTTGTTTTTTATTTTAACTGATACTTTATACTTGGTAGATAAAAAATGTAAATACATATTCATATTATTAAATCCGAAAGAATAGCACCTTTTTCAAACGATTATTTCCATTTTACTATATAGCTATCTATTTCTACTAAACTGCAACCTTAAGTACCTCGGTTTGCACTGTGCAAATGAGCTGGCGGATCTGTCACCTTATTATTATTTTTATTTTATTTATTTTTTATATATTAGATTCATTAGGTTCTCTAAATGGGTTGTGTAGGGGAAAGGATTTTTATCTCTACGGTATCACAACGCGCCCTACGGGCTTAAGTGAACAGTCTTAATCCTGTTGCGATTGAAACCTAACCTAGTGAAGGGTGGGTATATTTTGAATTATGATTATAATTACGAGGGATATAGAGGTAAGCTCAAATCCTTATATGGGGATTGGTGGAAGAAAGGAAGAAGATTAAACAAAGATTTGAAATCTTTGTTTAATCTCGGGAATTTTAAAAGATTTCGTAAAGGAGGAGAGTATCGAAGAATTGTGAATGTCAATTTTATATACAAACATATTTATTTATGATTTCTTTATTGTCTTTATTCAAAATTTTATAAAGATACAAGAGAGAAAATACAATATAGTGCAGGTGAAGTTCAACCAGTCTGTATGACTTTAATTGATCTTCCACTTAACTTGCTTCGATACCAAAAATAATCCATAGAGGGGTACATAATTACATAATCAGTCTTAAATACTAAATATTAGAATAGTTTTTTTTTCAAATGGATGTTTGAGTTACAATTCTGGAAAAGAACGTTCAATGCATAACAAATATAACAAATTTAATTAATTTTTAATCTCTATTTTATTTAAATCATTAAACAACAATTACCGATTAATAGTGTTTAAAAAAAATATCGAAGAGGCTTAGAAATTTGATCGTAAAGCGAGAATTAATTCACATGAGCATATATTGCTAGTGAAATACTAAATATTACATGAATTAAATAAAAAATATCCAGTCAAATCAGTTACATAGTTTTTCCGATCTAATTTGTCGAGACATGGATTTTTTTTAAAGTAAAGCGTGACAACTGTTCTGTTTGAGGTTAGAGGGGATTTTATTAAAAATATTAAATGTAAAACATCTCTTAAAGAAGGTGGTTTTGAATTTAGGGGGTGGGATTTTTCCTCTAAACCTCAAACTGATATTGTGGACATCTGACCGAAAAAACGATCTTGTTATGGAGATGCAACAATCTCCGCTCCGCCATATTTAGCCAGTTCAGCTCTTTAAATTTACTCGAAATGTAGTCAATTTATATAAATATATTTATACAGGGTGAGTTTTTTTCGATGATCTCTATAAGAGATAGAGATAGAAAAACGGTTAAATAGGGAAAGAAGTGTAGTTTTATAAGACGAATAAAATGACACTTTCAAAATATTTGAAAAAGTCAAGGGTAACTAGATATTTTGAAAAAAAAGTAAAATGTGTCAATTTTTTGAAATCAATATATCTCTATTATTATCATAGATAGAAAAAACTGTAAAGGACAAAGTTGTAGAAAATTTTGCACAGATTAATAACAAAAAATCAAAAAAAAAAAATTTTCGCCCATATTTTGGGAGATATGACACAAACTTACCTTTTTTTAAATGGAAACAATAGTTGGCTATGTCTTTATTAAAAGGGCTATTTTTTTCCCTTTAATCCGATATAACATATGTCATAGTTATTTTTAAATAAAATAAGTTACAGTCGTTTTTAATTTTACCATGCACCAAAAAATAGTTAGCCATGAAAAATGTATATTTGTTCTAAAGTACTTATGCAACATATGTTAAAAACATCATCAGGAAAATAATTGAATAATTATTACATTTAATGATGATGTTCACTAGTGATGGCCATCACTAGTTATCGCTAGATGAATGCTGGCTGAACATTTCATTAAATATGAATTTCGTTTCTTGTTCTCATAAACAGGACAAGTTCGCCTTCCTTTAGTGGACGAAATAATGATCCTCAGTCGTCTACCTTATAGACCCAAATCGTTGGCAATGCCACTTGAAATAAGGCAAAAGATGGCGCTTGCGTCGTCTTTAATTTATAATGATTAATTATCTAGACACCCAATACGTGTAAAAGAGGATAATATTAAGAAAGAATTATTAATTAGTTTTAAAAATTCTTTTTATTTAATTAATTTTCTAATATTTTCATCATATCAATTTCCAATCGAATCCTGTTAATTTAACGATTGTATCAAAAAATACAAGTGAAAAGAAAGAAAGAGAAAGAGAGATATTGTGCAGTGGCCTTCCCATTATCATTGTTAAAATTAAATGTAGAAATGTAAACGATCCTAATTGCGTTGTGTTTAAACAATTGTGGGAACTGCGCGACCATCAAAATCACTTAAAGCCATCAAAAGTGACAACATTAGACGTGCTCGAGGAACAAAACAACGAAAATAATAATAATAATAATAATAATAAAAAACGCGCATACGAAATCATTCACAAAAATTAACGTGTGTAATTTTCTACAAAAAAAAAAACAAACAAACAAGAGATCACTGATTGCGTAATTTACTGATGAGTGAAACTACAAATGAAAATCGTTAAAAAAATAAAAGAATGAGTTTATTTCGATAAATCTGGAACAACTATATTTTTCTTATGGATGCCATATTGATTTTTTTATCAGATTAAAATCTTCTATTTTTCTGATTGCAATGATAAAAGATAATACACCATTATTTTTATAAACAAATAATCTATTAATTATAGCAAATGAAAGACGACGCAAGCAAAACGTGTAAAACAAACCAAGTGAAACTTACTTAACAATTCCTAATATTACTAAAATATTTTACCAAGTGATTAATGAGACTCAAATTGAAAATATCTTATTAAAATTATTTAATATGCTATAAAATGTTTTATTTTTATTTTTTATGTTGTCTTGTAATTAGGAAAATATGTATTTCCTGTTGAGCAATAAAGATTATTATTATTAATAATAATAATAATACAGTATTACAGATCTGTAAAAATTCAATTATAGCGTATATTACGTTTTGTTTCAAGATTTGTTTAATTTTTTGTTTGAATACAGATAATTCCATTATTTATATTTTTTGGTATTTATTTATTTATTTATTTAATAACCCAACAGCCCTAAGGCTAGATTAAGGATTACATAAATTACAAACTTCACAATTACAAAATACAAAAACAATAATTCAAAATCATAAATATCCAAAATATCAATACAAATCAACAACATGGCTTATAATTGTAAGTGTTAAACTAAAATTAATATAAAAAGTGAACATACAATACATACAAAACATCTAAGAACCGTGCAAGATGTTAAGAATATAAGTGAACATCTGTTTAGGTGTAGATATGTAAAATAAATCAAGGGTTGGATCGCGCAAAAGTAGATCATTATACAAATAGCACATTGCAAATAAAGGCGATTTAAGCAGTAAATTAGATTTGAGAATGTCAAGTTGAAAAAATCGGGTTCGTCTTGATACTTGGGGAACACGAATATTTAATTGAGCGAGTATATTACTACAGTCAATTAAATTGTTACAAATTTTGAATAATGTAGTAATCAAATAAGCTTTACGGCGATTTTCCAGTGAATGTAACCTGAATCTATCGAGAAGATTGTCGTATGTTATGGAATAATCAGGATAAGAACCAGTCTCTTTAAAATACAGGTATTTAAGCAGTTTCTTTTGTACGTTTTCAATTTGATTAGAATATGATGTGTAGTAAGGATTCCAAATACAGCAGCCATATTCCAAACGAGATCTTATAAAAGCAAAGTATAAGGAGAGAATTGATTCAGAGTGCTTAAATTGTTTTGTATTTCGGAAAATGAAACCTAGAAAACGGTTGGCAGATGAGATAATATGATCTATATTTAAAGGTCAAGTTTTTATCAAATAAAATACCTAGATCTTTAAATTGTAATACTCTCTCAAGTATATATCCATCTATTGAATAATCAAATATGACGCTAGATTTCTTCCTTGAGAATGATTTGATCTTACATGTATTAAGAGGCAAATTATTTGAACAACACCACGCATGTATTCGATTTAAGTCGTCTTGCATTGATCGACAATCATCGATTGTTTTAATTGGTTTTATAATTTTGAGGTCATCTGCAAACAAAAGACAATCAGTATCAATAATGTTTACAATAACGTTGATAAATATATTAAAGATAAATGGGCCTAGAACTGAACCTTGAGGAACCCCAGACGTTACCTGAAACGTAACTGATCTGTATCCATCGTACTCTACAAACAGGCGTCTTTGGACGAAATAATGATGAATGAGAAACCAAACTTAGATAGTTTGGAGAGGAGCAAGCTGTGATCCAGCCTGTCAAAGGCCTTAGAGGAATCAGTAAATGCGACATCAACTTGCATCTGGCGATCGAGACAGTTCGATAACTGTTGTGTATATGATGTCAAATTAGTAAGAGTGGAGCGTTTAGGTCGAAATCCATGTTGGTTTTCTACCAGGTGCAAATTGATGTAGCCACGAATACGATCACGAAACATAAATTCGAAACACTTTGACAGGTTAGAGATAATGGCTATAGGTCGATAATTTGATATTGAATTTTTGTCGCCGGATTTGTGAATAGGTATTATACGCGCATTTTTTCAAATATCTGGGAAAGTATTATGCTTTAAACATATGTTAAAAAGATGTGTTAAGGCTGGCGTTTACTAGAAAAGGAATGATGCGATGACAGAGATAGTTGCCAATCGTCAAGGAGGTGATGGCCTCTCGATTTTAATAGCGAACTATTTGAGAAATATGTAGAACATTGCAGTTTGGTTTCCTTATCTATGTGTGTGTCTGTGTATGCGACAACCGACGCTGACGCGATCGATTTTTTTATTAATGAATATATTATTTATTATTTAGACAGTGTATAAATATATTTGATGAATTTTGTCGAATCATCGAAAGAATTACTCAATGCATGCTATTATATTTTTATTCTCATTTTTAAGAAAAAATCATTTTCACTGTAAGTTTGGATTCTTCGTGTGATGTTATTAAAAAAAGCGGTAAAAAGTCGTTATACTTATACCTAACCGTTTTTATTAATATTTGAATATTCATAAAAATTACCTTTTACGCAGAATTGATCCTCAAATTATATTTCGCGAGATAAAATGCATTTTGAAATAATAAAAATAGTAAGATAATATATACATCAAATTAAAGGTGTAATTTAGTGAAATAAAATGGATAAAATTATGTATACAGGGTGGGCCACTAATAACGGCCATTAAAAGTTTACGGGGTTCTTGACAGATTATATCGGAAATGGCTACCAATTTTGTTATTATAAATAGAACACTACATATTATTATTTTTTGGATTCCCCATTTAATTGTCCATCCACTTATATGAATTTATATCCACATAATTGTTACAGTTTTTGAGTTAAAAATTTATTTTTCGAATATTAACACCAAATAGATCTTTCGAAAAATGTCTATAAATTCTAGTAGAATCAAAATATACTGATGAACGGCATCTTCAATTTTTACTAATAGATCCCTCTAGTATTAAAAAAACATTTGTCAATTTTGACAATAGGTATTTCCATAAGATCCATATTTCAATGCCCAATTAAAAACAGCATAATTCATTTTTTTAAATGGAATGCTCAATATTTTATCTCACAAATCGATTAGCAAATTAATTTGCAACATCAAAATATTATATATCTATATATCCAGAGCAAGTAGTTTTTGAGTTATTTCTAAATTTCTTTCCTCACATTTTTTTTTTTCATAATTGAGTAATTCGTGTTCTATTTACGCGTGCATCAATATTCTTTAGGAAAGATGTGGAAATCTAGCAGGCCAATTCTACAGACCTAAATTTCGAATCCATCTATCTTTATTGTTTTCAATGCTAATATGAATCGATAGAGAATTTGATTGCATAAAAATCTACAGAGGTTCCACTAAAAAACAGTTGAAACCTTACAAAGTTATGATATTTTTTATAGATAAATTGGTTTATTAAAAGAATATTAAAATAACACTCTTAATGGCGAATAACATTCCGTCGAAATAAAATATAATAAAAAATCGCAGCATTTCTTTTTGTTTTAAATTTTCCTATGTTACATTATATAGAATATGAAAAAGAAAATATGATTTGCGCTTTACTCACTCATTTATCTTGAAGGAATTTTCTTATTTTCCCTCATTAACCATTTGTTTTAGTATTGTCAGTTCTTGGATTATACTTTTTTGGGATAGACAAACATTTTAAATAGAAGTGTAGAACTTGAATAACTAAATATTTTTGTATAGCATTATCAAACGTCCTATTTTCTTTTAAATTTCTTTAAAAAATGGTGATGTGAATTCGGTCAAATAAGTTTCTGATTGAAAATTTAATAGGAAATCAAAAATGATTAATTGAAAAAATGGATTGTTGTCTTTTAAAGTTAAAGGCGAGTACTTGGAAGGAGATTATAATTTAGTGTGATATTTATTACCTTACAATGGATTAAAGACATTTCTCTACACCCTTTTTCTTTTCAAACTGGAGGCGTTTGTGAATGATATGTTGAATATGAGGGAACTTTGACGTTTTATTTGTCATTAAAATAACTATTTCAATAAATAATATCTCCACAGCCAACACAAAGAAGATTATAAAAATAATTGTTTATTTCTAAGGGAATTTATTAGGTAGATGAAAATCTTCCGCTTATAAAATGAAAACTGAAAGTCCTACAATAAAAGTTTGGTAACAAAAATTACTTATTTTTTAAGATCCTCAACTTTTATTTGAAACATTTTTCTATCCGAAATAAAAATGAACCTTCCCTGGCCGGGATTCCATTTTATTTTAAATTGTAATTATAAAAAAATTGACATCAATGTTAATAATCATATGTCATAAGTATGCCAAAATTTAAAATTCTCTGTTTGGGATGAATAACCCCACACATAGTGTAGAACTAGATACATTTTTGGAAAGTATAATTTCTGCTTACATTACAATCATTCTATAATTTTTTTTATTAATTTTTGTATCCGTAAATATAATAAAATAAAAGTGAAATTAAAAATGGCCTATCGGGAAATATGAAGGCAAACATTTATATATATTTTGTGAAATATGACGAAAACTGCTACCCCATAACAAGTGTTTGGTTTGAAATGTATACTTCAAAAATAAAAAAAAATAGAACATACAGTTCAAAAGAACCTATGAAACAGTAAGTGAAGTAACAACTTGATACAATTTAATAATTTTTAATAATAATTTTAATTTTACAATTATATTGACCTATTTTAGATCATTAGCCTTTTATTACAATCCTAAGGCTCAAATAAAATTATTTGAAAACATTACATTTTTTATAAAATAAAAAAGAAAACCATAATAATAATTTTTCACCGTGCAAACATTGGCAAAAAAAGATTCATTCATATTTGTATGCTGCTTACTGAACGTTATTTAAAATGTTTATTATTTTAGAATGGCATGTGCATCGTCGGTGTTTTAAAAACGCGACGCGCAGAGATAACTATAAAAGATATTTTTGTTTTTCTCATATTCATTGAATGTGAAACAGCAATAAGCATACATACACAACATTATCAAGAAGAGGGGAGAAACATCTATTGAGTACTCTTGAAAATTAATTAAAAATCTTTGTTTGTGTTTTTCCACAGTATTAATTATTTAAATTATTACTCATAACATTAATTTTATAAATAACTTAAAGATGATAAACGCAAATAACATTTATTAAAATATAGTACACTATTTCCCGCTATCTATATGAGACTTAATGAACTAATATTTGTCTAGTCAAATGCAGAAAACTATATGCAACTTGCCGGTTTTATTCAATATGGCCGAATTTCACGGGAATTGATGATATTTTCGGAACGACCTTCCTCAGTAAACAGCATTGTTTTCTGACGAAAAAATGTATTGAACTATAACTACATTCAATGTAGATTATTACGACATATTTCATTTTCTTTCAAAAATTATATTAATAAGTAAAAATATAGCACATTCTTTGCATAAAATGTGCTAACTTTGGACGTAATTTTCTTCTAAACTATTAATCAGATTAATTTTTAAATAACTCGTTCGAAATCTGTGGAGTTTTAGGATTATTTTGATATATAATATGATGAAATTCATTATTCAGGGTTTGTTTATTAGAGGAATTCAATTGGTACAAAATCGCTTCATTTTACATACGATAAACGCCAGCCTTAATGCTTCAGATAAGACGAAGCGACAATCCCGAAGTATAAGTATTATAGAATAATTATAATATACAAAATATACAAAAAAATGACAAAGAAAACGAAGGGAAAATCGTTTTCTTTGTCATTTTTTTTACATATCAGTGCGTTAATATTTTATTTTATATGCAACAGAAAGTGTACATTATGTAATTCAATGTCCGGCGGGGTATTTGCCCGGGAAGTAGTTGTTTTAATGTGCATTTGTTTAACGTACTTGCGTGACGTAAGTAAAAAGTCACAGAGCTAAATGTGGAAATAATGTATTAATTATTTTCAAATAATTTTTATTTAATTTATTTTAATTACTTTGATTGTTAAATTAATCTCAATGCAATACAATTAAAAGAAACTTTATAAAAATCCACATCATGCAACAGTCACTCTATTATTCCTCATTCTCCTCTTGTTTTTTTTTTTTTTGTTCATACCCAGAACAATAAAAAGAGAATCAACCCTGAAATGATTACACAATCAATACTCCTTGCATATGAAAGTGGGTATTAATTGAAAAATCCTGGCCGCTGGTGTGTTGTATTTTTTTCTTTCGTTTTTATTTTTTTTGTCGTCGTGTTGCCCCTCGCGCACAATTCGCCGTCCGTCGTTGGAGCGAGACGGAAAATGGGTCAGCCTGGCACGGGCCCAACTTTGCCACCCCCAACCCTGTCAGCATGATTTGCTCCATTCCTGATTTTCACCCCACCACTCTTTATCCCTCCATCTCTTTCACACACACACACACAGGCAGGCAGATCTTTTTAGAGACACACAAAAAAGAAAGGGGAAGGGGAGAGATTAACAAAGGGTGTTTTTTTTTTTGTTTTAATCCAATCTTATTTATAACAAAAGGTAAATATAAATAAAATGTAGTTCAAAGTGCGAGGTTTTTTTTAAGGGAAGTATGTTTTTTTTTTCACTGCACTTTTTTGTAAGGTAAAAAGATATATTTTTTCTTCATTCCATTGTGTATGTTTACGAAATAACAAAAATGGCTATCGACCAAAGGTCTTTCTCCCAGTCTTAAGTATATATATTTATTTTAAATTGTTTCATGTATTTTACATTGAATTAAATATACAGAGAGCTTTTTTTATCAGTATACAATTTCCCTATGTATACCTGCATAATACTCGAGTCAAACGCATTGATGTATGTGTATTTAGTTGCCTATAACACGCAACTAAATACACATATGCCAAATAATCAACTAAACATACACACATCGGTTCAATGCGTTTGACTTGCGTTTTTTTGTAGGTATACACTTCCCATAATGTATACGGATAAAAAAACATCTCTGTATATGTATTCTTTGTGAAAAAATGTGTTTGTATATACAGAGAGATTTTTGCATATGAAAGTGGGTATTAATTGACATTTCCCCTATGTATACCTGCAAAAAACGCGAGTCAAACGCATTGAACCAATTAATGTGTGTATGTTTAGTTGATTATTTGGCATATGTGTGTTCAGTTGCGTGTTACAGGCAACTAAACACACATACATCAATGCGTTTGACTCGCGTATTTTGCAGGTATACATGGGGAAATGTATACTGATAAAAAATCTCTCTGTATATATATATATATATATCTGACATTTGAAATTAACTCAGTGTCGTAGCATAAAATGTCTAGGTGTTTATTTCCTACTGACACTGTCATGGACAAATTGACCATCTGAGCAAGAAAATTAATAAAAACATATATTTTCCGCAAAAAGTTTGCTCAAACACTAATGTTAAAACCACAACCAGGATGGTCTATTTTCCTTACGCGCATTCATTCATCAGCCAGGGCATCCTACTATGGGGAAGCTCACCATCTTCCAAACGGATTTTTATAAAAAAAATTAAAAATTTTAGCTGGTGTTTCTCATTTAGAATCATGTAAAATTTATTTATTTATTTTTTTATTTATATACAGACACAAAATGAGTGAACATTCCTATAAAGTAAGTATGAATATTACAAAAAAAAATAAATATACACATGTAACACAAAAACATAAGTAATTAAGTGAAACACATGAACAATACATATAATTACATCAAAAACGAGCTAACAAATTTATAGCAACACTAAAAAAGATTTTCTTATTTTTAATAAAGAAGATATCCACACTAGAGTCCAGTTCTAATAGTGTATTATATAGGGAGTACATCGAAAAAATCGGGGATTTAATCAATATATTGGTACGCTGAATAGAAAGTTGAAAAAATCTGTTCTGGCGTGTATTATAAGGAATCTGAAAGAAAATTTGAGAAACAATCTGTGAACAGTTAAGGTTATTATTTAATATGTTATACAAAAATGTAAGTAAATGCGCTTTACGCCTGTATTTCAGTGAATGTAACCCAAATTTCAGTAAGAGTGACTCATATGAGACAGACCTGTGAGGGTAGATACCATATTTTCTTAAATATAAATATTTAACAAAACGTATTTGCACAGACTCAATAAGTTGACAGTATTTATCATAACAGGGATTCCAAATACAACAGCAATATTCAAGACGCGATCTAATATAAGCAAAGTACAAGGTGATAATTGAATTAATGTCTTTAAATACCTTTGTATTTTCGTAATACAAAGGTATTTAAAGACCTAACAAACGGTTTGTAGATGAGACTAAAGATTGAAGGACAGTTTCTCGTCAAAAATGACACCCAAATCCCTAAAGGAATTTACTCTAGAGATTGGGGTATCATCTATTGTATAATTAAAATTGAAAATAGTTCTATTTCGCGAGAAAGACATTATTTTACATTTATTGGGATTTATAGATAATTTGTTAATTTTACACCATCTACTGATCGCATCAAGATTGTGTTGTAAAGCTATACTGTCATCCACAGAGAAAATAGGTTTAATAACTTTAAGGTCGTCTGCAAATAAGAAGGAGTCAACATTTATGTCCTTTATAATGTCATTAATGTAACAGCTGAAAAGAGTTGGCCCAAGTACGGACCCTTGGGGTACACTGGTTGCCGCGGTAAATATGTTAGATTTATGACCCTTATATTCAATAAAGAGTGATCGCCCCACAAGATAACCATGTAACAAACTACAAAGCGAAAGAGAAAAAACAATATTATTGAGCTTTATAAGTAATAAACCATGGTCCAATCTATCGAAGGCTTTTGAAATATCTGTGTAGATCACATCAACTTGAACTCAGTCATCAAGATAGTGAGATAAAAGTTGCGTATGCAATGCAAGGTTGGTAACAGTTGAACGTTTAGGCCTAAAACCTTGCTGTTTGTCAGTAAGTTTTAAATTAAAAAAAGGAGATATGTATTCATTAAGTACAAACTCAAAGCACTTCGATAGATTAGATATAATAGCTATAGGACGATAATTTACAATTGAGTTCTTGTCTCCGGATTTATGAATTGGTATTATTCGTGTTCTCTTCCAAATATCAGGAAACGTACCATTCTTCAGACATAAATTGAAGATATGTTTGATAGGAGTAGATAGTGTAGATCGACAATCTTTTAAAATAAGGGCAGGTATATTATCAGGCCCAGCGCACAATTTATTACCCAGTTTACTGAGTCCATCTTCGACAGAACGTTGATCAAATTCAGAGATATGAAGTACGTCTGCAACAGAAGAGTCGGTAAATGAAGGCAAAGAAGAAGTGTGCGCATATGACATTGAAAAATGTGACGCAAACGCATTTACAATATCATTTGTATTAGTTAGATTCTTATTGTTATAATGCATTGATAGAGGAATACCAGAATTGGACTTATTCTACGAATTCTAACAGTCCCTGCACTTTATGTATTGGAATGCTTACTATTTGTAAAACAGTATGTATCTCAGAGGCTAATACATGCAGACAAAACATAATTACAATACCAGGCTCAAAAACAATCTCACAATACCGAGGATACGGTTACAGAAAACTTCCAACAGCTATGGATACAAATGTACGACAAATTGCCTCAACTTGTACAAAATCTACCCATAAATAAATTGATAAAAACAAGACTGATTGCTGAGGCACTATACACTTACAGGGATTATTTTAATTTGGAATAGATATGTGATATGCCGAGTTATTTTGTCATGTTTTTTTTTCTATTTACAAATTTTACCCTTAATTATTATTTTGTCTAATTTATATTTATCCATTGTTCTGTCCCATATAAAATTTTAAATTGTCTTGAATTGAAATATTGTGTTCATTCTACAAATTTTAAATGAATTTGTAAAGTTAGTTTTTATAACTTTTTATACGTTTATTTATTATTAGGTTAATTTATTCAACCTCCTGACTACAAACCTTACCTAGTAATAGATTAGATTATTTTATTGCATTTTACACACATACATAAACATATTTTTTTCTGAGATTGGAATATACAATTACAATACAATATCTACAAAGTTCACAATATATTTCCAACTCTGAAGCTGGCTATCGACGTGTTGCATTTTATTATTGACTACTTTTTTTTAAATTACACATTCTTTTTATTTATATATTTTTGTATTATGATAATGTGATGCCAATTTGGTGATAAGCAATAAATATTTACGAACGAAACATTTTTTTGTTTTTTTTTTTTTCACGGGAAAGGCGCTAGGAAAGCCCGACGCACTGTTGCAGGACCCTGTATATCACAATTTTTATAAGTGAGATGAAAAATATAGAAAATGTTTTCTCCATTGATTATACTATAAATTACTACTTAATTGTGGTAAAAATTATCATCATGATTAAAAGAAATGTAGACTGAATAAAATCATGATTGGATATCTTCACTGCACCATGGATATGCCTAATTTCACAATTAATATATACACCGAGTCCAAGATAATAATGCACCGAATGGAGATCATGAAAACATCATCTCAGAGATGATAAAAAATATCACACCATTTTGTAGAGCTTAGAAAATGACAAAATGCCCTTTGTTTTTGTTAATGTCTTATCTTTTAAAATAAATACAAAAATTGTAAAAATAAAAAATATGAAAAAATGATTTTTTTTAATTTCTAAAACGATAATATCATGAATTAGCAATAAAATGTAAATATTATTTAATTTTAAAATAATTGTATTATATTATCCTAAAATTATTCTATTAATGTTTCACCAAGTAATAAGTGAAAAATCCATACAAGAAATAAATATGATTTGTTGGAGCTCTAGCTAGGAAGCACCAACACACAAGAAATAAATATTAAATAAAATGAAAAAAAGATGATTCACACATTTGCAGTTATTTAAATTACAATGAAATTAAACAAGGAAAATGTCTGGCAATGATCAATAAAATTCGATGAATCCCTTTTTCCAACTGCAAAAAAATACTTACACTGTGAGTTTTAGAAACATCTATTGAAACAACTACTTCCCGAGCATTTACCCCGCCGACTTAAACCGTTGCAATTCGCAGTAGTGCTGCTATGCAACAACAAATACTTATTGTGTAATCCAATGTCCGGCGGGATAAATGCTCGGAAAGTAGTTGTTTCAATAGATGTTTGTAAAACTTACAGTGTAAGTATCTTTTTGCAGTTGGAAAAAGGGATTGATCGAATTTTATTGATCATTGCCAGACATTTTCCTTGTTTAATTTCATTGTAATAGAAATAAATATGATTTGTTGGAGCTCTAGCTAGTAAATACCAACACATGTGTTATTCTCATTTAGCTTAATATAGCTTAACAACCATTTTACCGTACATAGACAATAATATATTTCTATCTTCAATGTACACGAATAAAATGTTCCTTTTAACATTCCAAGTTTAAATACAACAGGTAAAATATACAACCAACTAGGAAGACATTCAGGATTATTTATTTAATTCGAATTGGAATATTTTAAGGGAGATTTGTGGACGTGCCCCTCGCGTAAAACCGATATTGATTTCATTTTGGGTGAAAACGGAGCGACATTCAATTCGCCGTTATTAAATGCGACAAAAAAGAAGCGGCAGGGTTGAAAGGGATGAAAACGAGCCTACGGGTCGCGCGTTTCACAGAGACAAACCGTTCGGGATCTCCGAACTTTGATCTTCAACTCTAATATTCTCGTGAGGCGGACGTTAAGGATAAGGGATTCGAGAACGATTAGTTTCAATGAAAGTAACAACGTGTTTTTTTTTTAATTTAGAATATATTCTTATATATATATATATATATACAAGGTGTACAGAAAATGAGTGAAAACCTTTAGGTAACTCAATTCATTAATTAATTTTTAATAGAAAATCCAAATAAAAAAATGTTGTATGGTTCTTCATTGAGGCTCACGAGGTCTTCGGAATTTTAAATATGTGACTATAAATTAGTATTGTTTTTTTAAATATTTTGTAAAAAATCAATAGCATTAACAATAAATTAGACACGTGTATAATTCCATTGATGTAAATGATTAATAAATCGGATATTTTTACAATTTTCTAACTTCATCAAAAGCATTCTTTTAATGAAAATAGATCTGGCAACGACGCACGCTCGTTTACAAATTTGATAATGTTGACGTTTATCTGATTGATTTGACATTAGTTTATTCGAAAAAAGTCTACGTAAATCTACAATTATTCAAGTGACTTTCCAACGCGTTTTTTTGTACGATGTATTCGTTTAACGAATATGCTGATATGTACATGATATTTGGATTTTGCAACGGAAATGCAAACATGGCAAGAGAAGAATATCGAACACGATATCCAAATCGACAACACCCATGTAGTAATACATTCCGCAAATTGGACCAGAGACTTCGTGAATCTGGTAAATTTGTTCCAAATTACATGAACAGAGAGAGAGAGACCTAGGGAGCGTTGTACAGTTCAGTTGGAGGAACAAATTCTAGATGCTGTTCATGAAGATCCTACTTCCAGTACGAGACAAATAGCCAGGCAATTAAATGTTCTCAGCCCCAGCCAAACAACAGTGTATAAAGTGCTAACACAAAATCTGTTAAGGCCTTTTCATTTTTCAGTTTTCTATGGGGATCTCGGAAACTACAAGTGAAGGAAAAAACGGTTACAAGAAATTCAAATTTATGAGCTGAATAAAAAGCTGCTTGTAAAATTTTCAAAAAAAAATCATGGGTAATTTATATTTTAAAAAAATGAAAAAAAAAATGTAAATATGAAAAAAAGTGCCGATTTTTTAAATAGAGTCTTCTCGGTTATTACTAGAGGATTTTGAAGTGTACCTTGAAGGCGAGCTCCGGGTCAAGTGGTTGAAGGGAGGATAATTTGGTTATTTAAAAAAGAGATCAGGATATATTAAATAAAAATGATTTGAAAATAATTAATAAATTATTTTCACATTTAGCTCTGTGACTTTTGACTTACGTTACGTAAGTACGTTAAACAAATGCAGATTAAGAGATTAGGAGCTGGAATTTTTTTGGATTTATAGAAATTGACATTTCGCAAATTATGTTTGAATAGTGTCAATAAGACCCTGTATCGTGCTGAGGGCTTTTGTGCATGTGCAATTAAAGCAGTCTCGTCAGCATACAGGAGAGAGTAAGCTGATGTATTTAAATAGTTAGGATCGGGGTTGTAGATATCATGAACAAAGAGATTATAAAGAAATGGTGATAGAGAGGATCCTGAGGAAGGCCTTGTTCAGGAGTCAAGTAGTTAAACGTTTATTTTATCGTATCGGTATTTTTTAATATTAAAACAGTTGACTCAATCTGAGTAAAACATATACACAATTATTAATTATATACCCGGCGCATTCACCATTTATGTATATTTTCGATATTTAGAATTTCTTAAGGGTGCGGTTTAGAAAAAAGAGATGGCTATACAAATATGGGCAATCACTAATTTGAGTTAGATTGTTGTGATCAATGAACAATATTGTATTATACATTAAAATAATATTAAAATAAGCAGGAATTTCATCAGATAAATTAAAAATTATTTTAAAGTTTAGTTTCTGTGAAAAATAATTATGAAAAACAATGAAAATTGATCAAATTTATAGCAAATTTTAAATTAAATTTTTGCTAATAAAAATTTATGCAATGAAAATTTAAAGGATTTCACTAAATTCTGCATTCAAATAACTTAGCAGACATGACCCATTAATTTCATTATATCTTACAATTTTCTTTTCTAACTTGAACTAGTAAATTGATGTAATACACGAAAATTAACGATTTATTTTTTATTTAGACTGATACTTTATACTTGGTAGATAAAAAATGTAAATACACATTCATATTATGAAATCCAAAAGAATAGCTCTATTTTCAAACGATTATTTCCATTTTACTATATAGCTATCTTTTTCCACTAAACCGCAACCTTAAAGGAATTCAACATAGCTGTGGCCAGTATTGTAAAATTAGATCAGATTTCAAACTTAAAAGGATCACAGGATGATTGCTGATTTTTGCACACTGCACACGATTTGAGATCATTCTTTAAAATCTTATTTTTTTTTTCTTGACAGTCTAACGTTAAATATTCCTAGTACATGTACAAGGACTCATTGAGTATTCCACGTAGAATGAATTTTTATACAATTCTGTTTCCCAACTAATGCCCCTGGGAAGATATTTTTTTTATTTTAATGTTATCTGTTATTTGATGTGTTTTGATGTAAATATACTTATTTAGTCTTATATAACATCGTTATATGTGCCTCTCTACTGTGAAAAGCTTTAGGTAGCGTGACTCTTTGACTAATTTTTAGATAAAAATATTAACGAAAATAAGTCACACGGTCCTTCCTTAAGCTCACGGGCCACTTAAAAGAACTATACATTTGGCAACGCTGGAACAAATAAGTGTGCGTTTATTTATCCTGTTTATAACTGCTACATCATCCGCTGGAGGTGTTGCATACACATTTTCTTTTACGTGCGTCGTTGCCAGATCTATTTTCATTAAAAGAATGCGTCTGATGAAGTTATAAAATTGTAAAAATATCCGATTTATTAATCATTTACATCAATGGAATTATACACGTGTCTAATTGATTGTTAATGCTATTGATTTTTTACAAAATATTTAAAAAAACAATAATAATTTATAGTCACATATTTAAAATTCCGAAGACCTAGTGAGTCTCAATGAAGAACCATACTACATTTTTTTATTTGGATTTTCTATTAAAAATTAATTAATGAATTGAGTTACCTGAAGGTTTTCACTCATTTTCTGTACACCTTGTATATAAATTTTAGAAATTATTCAAATATTTTAAAATTCTTTACGCATTTTAATACTTACAGTGAAATTTCTCAATAAATAATAGGGGTTTTCCATAAATAAATATTATTATTATTATTTACGTATTATAAATATTTTATGTATATTTATGTTTCACAATTTTACGCGCAATTCCGCAGACTAATGTGATATATAATTTTTCTTTAATTCTTCTGTATTAAATCAAACAAAAATGATTTGAAAATAATAAATTATTCTCACATTTAGCTCTGTGACTTTTGGCTTACGTTACGTAAGTATTTTAAACAAGTGCACATTAAAACAACTACTTCTCGGGCAAATACCCCGCCGGACATAATGTACACAATAAAATATTGCATTTTTTATTCGAGAAAAATTCAATGCAAAAAAAATAAAATTAATTTCGAATAAATACAATTTCTTGAAATGTACTAAAAGGTCGCGTAGAGTATTTACTTAGTGGACAATTATTTCCCCCTGACCGAAAAGTCTAGTTATCCCGTCCCCCATCGGAAAGGCGGTTAGAGAGACAGTAGGGCTGCACGGGAAGTGGGACCTCGCCGTCCTGCGGGATAGGATTAGGGAGCGTGCATTGAACGAACGAACGAACGAACGCGGGGGTGGGCCTGGAGTGAGGGTGGAGACTGACGTCACGTCCGGGTGCTAAAATGTCAGAGTTCGTCGCGAGCGCGAGTGGCGGTAATCGATAGAGCGGCAAACACCCACCGTCGGCGTGGTGGTGGTGGTGGAGGAGGAGCAGCAGCACCCGGGACCTGGTTTTCTTCTCGGAGCGCGAACCACCGTCTCCCATCCCTCATCCCGGCACCCGCCGAATTATCTTGGCCAAGGTCCCAACCACTCCGGATCGCACTCGACGCGCGGAATTTCTCTAATTACTCACTCGGATTGTCGCACTCGACGAGCGCTTCGCTTTATTTCAACTTGAACACTTCGAAATGAAAGAAGAAAAAAAATATGTGGGAAAGAAATAAAATTACATTCAATGAAACTACGTTAAAAATATGTGTTTATAAAATTTAATTCTTTACGAAAAAGCAAATATTTGAAATATGTTCAAATAAATTCTTGGGATCGATAGCCGTTTACCAATGGAGACAAACAAATATTTTAATAACTGGGGTAGTACAATAAGCCACCTAGGCTGCAGTGCATCGGGATCCGCAAGGAAGACAGCCCCCACAGGAAAAAAAAAACTGACATATTGTAAATATGTACAGAATGACTAACAACGATTGCATATAAACAAAAATGCTTGTTGATACAACTGATCGTATGAAAAAAAATCGACAGATTTAAATTTGGCGTAGCAATTTTTTTTTACAAAATAAAATTAAATATATTTTGCTGTATGGTGTGGAAACATGGGGAATAAGAGAGTATGAATGCATTGAGAGAGCAGTGGTAGTTCCTGAAGCAGATTCTTGGGGTGGAAAGATCAACCCCTGGGTACATTCTGCTGCAGGAAACAAATAAAGTGAGTGTGCATGTGGAAGCAATGGAGAGAGTGGTGAAGTATGAAATGAAGTTGTGTGAATTGGATAATGAGAGATTGTTGAAAGTGGTATGGAAAACGTGTCTGGGAATAGGGCTGTGTGATTGGAGGATCAAACGAAGAAAGATGTATGAAAGGGCAGGAGTGTCGGAGAAAATTGCGAATAAGTGGTTGGAGAATGGGGTAAATGTGCAGGCATGGATGAAAGAGAAATGGAGGGAGGTGGAGATGCAAGAGAGGCAAGGGTGTATCGGGAGAAGCACATACAACTCAGGGTATAAAAGGTGGCAAGTGCACGGTCGGATGCCAGGGTACTTAACTAATAGTGATTTCACAAGTGAAGATAAGATTACCCTGGCACGAGCGCGATGCGGTTCGGAAGAGAGGGGTAGGAAGGTGTGGATGGGCGAAAGATATGGTAGATGTGTGTTGTGCGCTAGTGGGAGGGATACATGGAGTCATTTGGGAGAAGAGTGTGAAGGGTTATCTGAGGAATGGCTGGGAGAAAACAGAAGAGTGAAAGAATGGATGAGAGAGGATGGAGCTGGAGTAAAGATTTTGACGAGGTTGGGTTGGGAGAAGGAGATAATAAGAAGGTTAGAAAATATAACGAATGTAAATACTTAATGATAATACTTTGAAACTTAAAAAAATAAAAAATATAAATATATATATTTAATTAAATATATAGTTATGGAGAAATATTTAATTCTCAATAACTATATATTTAATTTTTGCAATTAAATATACAATGTAAATTGAAGTAAGTTAAGGTTTTGCGTCATAATACGTTCATGTATTTCATGTATTTTTAGGTATTGCTTTCGTCCTTTGAGGTAATTCTTTATCAGAGTTAAAGGGAGCCCTTCGATTCCCATTTATTTGAGGATTTCTAGAAGCCATAAGACATGAGATGTATTTAATCAGTATTAGCGCTTACGCGCGCCACCGCCTTCGCGGACAGAGATATGAGGGTGAGTTGTACCTTCAGTCAAAACAGAAACCAAAACCTTTAAAATTTCATAAGTTTTTCAAGTTTTCAGAAAACGATTCAAAAATTTATGAATTCCAAAATTCCAAAATTTAAATTGATTTAGTTTAATTTGATTTAATATAATTGATATAATTTTACTGATTGTATTTGAATTAATTTAATTAATTTATTTTAACATATTTAAATTATGTAAGGCATAGCTGTACTGACGAGGTATAGATCCTGAAACACGTGTCTGCAGATGGCCTTAAATTAAGTAACGTTCCTTTTGTTATTTTTACATTAAATATTTCTGGGATCAAAAATTTGTTGCATTATGCAATATTTTATTGATGTGCAACAGCAGGTGTACATTATGTAATTCAATGTCCGGCGTGGGTATTTGCCCGGGAAGTAGTTGTTTTAATGTGCATTTGTTTAACGTACTTACGTAACGTAAGTCAAAAGTCACAGAGCTAAATGTGAAAATAATTTATTAATTATTTTCAAATCATTTTTATTTAATATATCCAAAATTCGTTCACGTTATTAAAGATCATTTAAGAAATTCCCCCTGCTTTAGTCGGTTTTTACATTATTATTTATTTTTTTTTTTTTCATAGATATCAACAAAGCATCAATTTCATGTCTCCTACACTTACATAAAGCCACTTCTCCCCCTCCCCCCTGACTGATACTGTCATGAAAAATAGTATCAATTTCACGAACTAAATCAAGGAATTTTGCTATTATCTTTTGTTGTTGTTTTTTTTTTTAATTTATTTTATTAGGTTGATGCAAAAGAAATGTCGGATTTTAACCATTAACTTTAATTGAGTATAACTTTTTATAGAATAAACTTTATTAATCAAAACAAGAACGATTAAAATTAATACAACTTTGCCAACAAGAAACAAGTTTATTTATGTCGGTATTATAGAAATCTGGAGTTCTTGAAGCAACGAATGAATTGAAGGCGGTTTCAGCATCTTTTTGATTTTTGAAGCATTTATCACACAAGAAGTTGTCCAGATGCTCGAAAAAGTGGAAATCAGTAGGCAACAGTACGGGCGGGTGGATGGTCGAGAGTTTCGTAGCCCAACTCATGCAGCTTTTGTCTTGTCATAATTGAAACATGTGGCCGAATGTTGTCATGAAGAAGAATTGGGCCTTTTCTATTGACCAATGCTGGTTGTTTCTGTCGAAGTTTTTGGTGTATTTTGTCGATTTGTTGACAATACTTTTCCGCTGTAATAGTTTCGCCCGAATTCAGAAAACTGTTATATATCAATCCCGCCGTAGACCACCAAACAGTCATTATAACCTGCTTTTGATGCATATTTGGCTTGGGGAAGTGCATAGGAGCTTCATCATGATCCAACCATTGGGCTGAATGTCTTCGGTTATCATAAAGAATCCACTTTTTATCGCAGGTGATGATTCAGTTGAGAAACGGGTTGTTTTGGTTGCGAAAAAGTAGTGCAGATGACACATCAAAACGACGATTTTTTTAATTTTCGTTCAGTTCATGCGGAACCCATTTGTCAAGCTTTTTCACTTTCCCAATTTTCTTTAAATGTCGAACAACGGTTGACTGGTCAACATTGAGCTCTTCAGCAACTTTTCTTGTTGATTTGCTTGTCTCAGCTTCAATTATGGTTTTCAATTGGTCATCATCAACTTCTGATGGTCGGCTACCATGTTTTTCATCTTCAAGGCTCTCATCACCATTACGGAATCGGACGAACCATCGTTGCACAACACGTTCATTAGCAGTATTTTGGCTAAATGCTTCGTTGATATTGCGAGTCGCCTGAGCTGCTTTTTGACCTCGCTTAAACTCATACAAAAATATCGCTCCTAATTGCTTCTTTTCTGGCATTTCTAGAATGATCAAAATATAACAAAATCATAGAATATTTATAATAAAAATATAGAGTATATTCTAAGCTTTAAAATAATATATATAATGTCAATAATTATTTAAAAATTTATTAAATTTTTAAGCTATAGAATTTAATAATATAAATTCCGACATTTCTTTTGCATCAACCTAATACTTTTATTAAAAAAAAGGTTTATGATTTTCAACTTTATATTAATTGTTTTGCTACGCTCTAGCTTCTTCAAATGAAGAAGTGTTTTTAAATTCTTCACCTAAAGAAGAAGTAGTTTTTAAAAATTTAGTGCTTCAGTAATCAACGATATTAATTAATTTTGTTTGTAAGTGTGTGCATTACATCCACTGTTGATTTTTTTAAAATTAAAATTGATTGTCACTTAATATTTTACTTTTCAGTAAATGCGATTGGATGCTGACTGACGCATTTTTTCAAAGATTTTTGCTATGTTGCTAATTAAGCGTAATAGTTCTGTAATTGCTAATTTCATTTATAGATCCAGCTTTGTGTATATAAATGACTACTACAGCTACTAAGGCAAATACGCGACTTTGGGCTTAGCCGCTTCTGTTAAAGCTTTTCGAATCTTGTTTGAGCGTAGATGAGTTGCTCCGTGTGGTGGTTTCAAAAAGTTGCTGTCGTTTAACAAGTACACTTTATTTACAATTATACACGTGAATTATGGTCCCGTGGTACCAAGTGAAACTCTACATTAGATCTGATTCTCTTATCGGTCCGAGGGTACGACTCACCCCCAGGCCCTACAAGTGCAAAGGCGGTGGGGCGCACGCTAACAAATCCAGTTGATTGGATTAAATCATTCTTCTTAGTTATATTCTGTGTGTGTTTTCTTTATTTTCTCCACCATTTTTTTTTTTCTAGTGAAAGTTTTAAATTCTGCTGGTACAATTTCTGTTTTAAATATTGTGTTAAGAAAGTGAAGTAAAGGTTATAATAAATTAAAGACGATGCAAGCGCCATCATTACTTATCCATACGCTAGATGAATCGTGACTGAACGTTTCATTAAATGTGAAGTAAAGGTATTATTAATATTCATTGAATATTTTTATGTGTTTCACCTGCATGTTGTTTCATTCAATAAATCTGTGGTAATTTTATTTGGCGAAGTAAAAATCGTGTTTTCTTGCTTTAGTTTATTTCAAATAAATAATTTAATAAATAAATAATTTAACAGGACTCATTTAATGGTAGTAAGCAGCTGGGGCGCCGTAAGCAGCTACTTTAGCTACTGGGGAGGCTAATCCGTGGTGGGTAACGGTTCCTACTTTAGCCACCGGAGCGGCGTAAGCCAAAGGAGCGGCTACTTTAGCTACTGGGGCGGCATAGGCTACTGGAGCGGCGAATTTAGCTACTGGAGCAGCGTAAGCTACTGGAGCGGCTACTTTAGCGATTGGGGCGGCGTAAGCTACTGGAGCGGCTACTTTAGCTACTTTAGCAACGAGTGGTTCACGACGAACGACAGCGTTGAAACCGTGGATGGGATCAGCGGTGTAGTCAACAATCCTCCTGAATCCATCAGCGTCAGTCAATGAGTAGCTGCCTTGGACGGCATCTCCGTTGCGGGTTTCTTGTTGGTTCTTGCTGTCTCCGGTGAGGGCGTCGTTGATGTCGTATCCGTAAGAGTATTGTGGGTTGGGGTCGTATTCTTCGGAGACGACGGTTTTAGCCAAGACTGGGGCGGCTACTTTAGCGATGGGAGCGGCGTAGGCCAATGGAGCGGCTACTTTGGCAACTGGTGCGGCGTAAGCAGCGTGGGAGCCATAAGCTACGGATGTGGCTACTGGAGCAATTACTCCGGCGTTGGCGTAGGCCAAAAGGGTGGCGAAAGCTACGAACTGAAGTAATTGATGCAATAAATATACAAAACAAATGAGCAAATCAGATTGATAAAAAGATACAAAGTAACAGGATTTTCTACTAATGAGGTAATTTAGAGTAACCGTAAGAAATATAGATTTTCTATATATAATTTAATTTATAATTTATTTGAAAAAATATTTAATTTTGAATAATAGAAATTCAGAACCAATTAACTTTTGAGAGAAATTTATAATAAATTTATAAATTAGTTGAATTTATATACATTTCTAATTATATTCTATTTAAATTTTTTATTGTTTTTACTCTTAAATCAATTTTAAATATTGTTTCTATTTTAATATCTTTAACACCCAGGCAGGTGTTGATATTATTAATTTTTAAATATACATAATATTTCTCTCAAAAGTTATTTAATTTTGAATAAACAAAATTCAGAATTAAATAAAATTTTGAGAAGTAATTATTAATATATTTATAAATTAATTCAATATATGAATAATAATTATTATATTTTTTTAAATCAAATAAAAATAATCAGAAAATAATTAATAAATTGTTTCCTCTTTAAATACCTTTTTTATCAATATTTTCCAATTTATTATTATAATTTTTTTCGTTTCTGTTGTACTTACTCTGAAAGCCATTTTGTAAATGCTGTTCTTGATGTGAATCGCGGACAGAGTCTGATTTTTCGAAAAACTGCACGTGCTTTTATACACCAAAATTCCAAAATGTACCGACCGCGCCTAAAACAGCCTCGCACGGTTTTACATTAACGCACCAATGTCACGGTTCCCTCCTTCGGTTGCGACAGATTTCAGAATATAAAAAAATATATGTTCGAAATTCAATATAGAGGACATCGATTATCGCGATCAATATCGCATATGGGTTATGTCGTTTCTAAGAATTTGATTTACATTTGTGAGATTTTCATTTATCGACCAGAGTTATATGTTTATGTTCCCTTATTTTTTTTTATTGTTAATTGGCTCTTGACCAGTGGTCGTTCTGCCTGTTTTTGTGTTTATGTCCTTTTTCGTTAAAAAAAGAGAAAATTTTAAATTTTATTTTTTTCGATTACATATATTTTTTATACTATTCCACCATAACATTGCAGTGTGAAATAAAATGGAACACGATATACCAGAATAATAAGCTTTATTCAATTTAGAAATAAGAAATACAAATAGATAAATAGACAAATATATTTATTAATAATTAAAACTTCTTCTTGATATATAATAACGAAAAAAAAAGAAAGAAACGGCTTTAAATTTTAATTAAAAAATAAATTAATTCTTATATAAATAAATTAAATAAAAATAATTTGAAAAATAATTAATAAATTATTCTCACATTTAGCTCTGTGACTTTTGACTCTCTATTTCTATTTTATTTCTATTTTAATTTTTACATTTTTAATACATAATAAACTTTGAATATTTCACTACGGGTTAAGTGAGAAATTAATTCATCATAAAGAAAACACTTGTTATGTTCCTGACGAAAATATTTATTAATTATTAAGTTGTGGCTGAATGCAGAAAATCCTGTCAAAAAAATATGGTTTTGTCTTTGTTAATGTATAATTGGAAGGATTTAATATATCTAGAAATGCAATAGGGTTAGTATTGATTGATTCTTCAGCAACGAAGAGAACAATATCACAAGTAAATCCATTTTTCATCTCTGAAGATGGAAATAAAATTACAGATATAAATTTAGTTTAATAAAAAAAATAAATAGGAGATATGACAACCATTTTTTATTTAAATAATTAAGTATCCACAACCAAAATTAAGAATTATTCAGGATATTTAATTAAAATTAAAACACTTGGTTTGTTTCATTTATTTATAATTTCTCCCTCTAGTTTGAACGATTGGTCATCTTCAGGGAGGAATATACAAAAAAATCAATCCACCAAAGTATTATAAAATCAGATGATAAGTGCGGACGTTACAGAAGAGTCCCAACTGGATATTTAGCGTAATAAAAAAACACATTTGGTTTTTGTTTGAGATAAATATAAAGTTATTTATTCACTGACTAGTTTCGGTCAGACGACCATCATCAAAGTTATAATAAATTAAAGTATACAGATTTAATTCTTACTACACTTTTTATTTTTATACACTATATGTACATTTCAAGTACCAAGTACTCATTATAAAAGTTACAAGATTAATGAAGTGAAAGAGGAGCAGATGCGTTATTTATATACTAGATCATCTGAATTGCAAGAAACTGATTAGTGAGAAGTTTAATTATTGCGGGCATATTTAGAATAGAAACGGTCTTTTTAATACCTGAAGAATGATTTTACGGAAAGAACTAATTATTGGGACGCAAATATATAAAAGAATCGATCAGCGGGGTGTTTATTGCATCTAGATTATCATTGGTTATATATAAACCTTTATTTAAAGCATCTTTAATATATGGAATTTCCAAATAATTTATTTTATTTTTTATTTATAAAATAAATATGAATAGAGTATTAATAATTATATATTAATTAATTTAATAATATATTAAATTATTAATAATCTATTCATATTTATTTTATAAATAAAAAAAAATAAATTACTTGGAAATTCTATATATTAAAGATTTGTCTAAATATTAAAACCATTATTTTTTTGATTTATTAGATACTTATAGGATTTTAAACTCCGATGATGTGCAGAGTTCCAAATTTACAATTGGTTTACCCCGCTTTAGCGCTTCCAAACCCTCGCGGAAGTTTCCTTTACTGCCCGAGTGTAATTAAGCATATAACATAAAGAATATTATCGTACCAATGTTCAAATTAATTTCGTTCAAATTTTGCTTCTTGTAAAGTTGTAGATAATCCAAAAATATGTCCCGTTTAAATAATTAGTAACAAACGCGATCGGATTTAGCAATGAAAGTAACCTAATTAAGATATGTATTTTTGTAAATGCGTCCGCAATGACGACCGGACCGAACCCTGACATTAACCGACTGAGGACTAGTTAGGCGTGGTCCATCCGAAGAGACGAATCCTTCGTCGGGTACCATATAAAAACCAGAATCGATTTTCGGAAATCAGTATCCGAGAAATACGCATTCAAGTCACAATGGCATTCAGAGTGAGTCTTGATTTTAACAAATTTTTATAATTATGAAAATTTTAATAATATTAATAGTTTCAATTGATTTTTTATTAAGTTAATACTTGATAGTGCTGCACCATCACAACGATCTGTAAAGATCGAAACATATGTCAATTATTTAAAAATAAAATTATGAAACAAAACAACATATTCACCGAATATTTTTTATTTTTTATTAAATCTTAAAATAAATTAATAATTATGAGTAGATTTCAAATAAAATCACTATCCTTGATTTTATTTGAAACTTCAAATTTTGTAAATGATTTTAATCAATGAAACACTTTTTACTTTCTTTATATAATTTGAATTGTTTATTGTTGACTATAGCTTAGACAACCTTAGCGTGTCATTATGAAAAAAAAGGTGACACTTTTTAAATTGTAGCTTCTTCTTGAATCCTTATATCCTTTCAAGTGTTTAATAATTGTAAATTAAATTTAATCATAATTTACATATAATGATTGCTCTAGAGAAGTTTATAAAGAGGCATACAATTTATTAAATTAATACAAGGCGTATTTTAAATGGTAAATATAATAACTTATTGTTTTATTTCTAAATATTATATGAAAGAGGAATATAAAAATGAAACTTAAGCCAAGCTTAAGCCACAAATGATAAACCAAACTTTCGTCTCATTTATTTCTTCATTAACTGAACTTTTTTATACGTTTTTCAGTTCGTAGCTTTCGCCACCCTTTTGGCCTACGCCAACGCCGGAGTAATTGCTCCAGTAGCCACATCCGTAGCTTACGGTTCCCACGCTGCTCCCTTGGCTTACGCCGCACCAGTTGCCAAAGTAGCCGCTCCATTGGCTTACGCCGCTCCCATCGCTAAAGTAGCCGCCCCAGTCTTGGCTAAAACCGTCGTCTCCGAAGAATACGACCCCAACCCACAATACTCTTACGGATACGACATCAACGACGCCCTCACCGGAGACAGCAAGAACCAACAAGAAACCCGCAACGGAGATGCCGTCCAAGGCAGCTACTCATTGACTGACGCTGATGGATTCAGGAGGATTGTTGACTACACCGCTGATCCCATCCACGGTTTCAACGCTGTCGTTCGTCGTGAGCCACTCGTTGCTAAAGTAGCTAAGGTAGCCGCTCCAGTAGCTTACGCCGCCCCAATCGCTAAAGTAGCTGCTCCAGTAGCTAAATTCGCTGCTCCAGTAGCCTATGCCGCCCCAGTAGCTAAAGTAGCCGCTCCATTGGCCTATGCCGCTCCAGTAGCTAAAGTAGGAACCGTTACCCACCACGGATTAGCCTCTCCAGTAGCTAAAGTAGCTGCTTACGCCGCTCCCGCCGCTTACTACCATTAATTTATTTATGTCAAATTATTTATTTATTTATTTAAAATAAACTAAAGCAAACAAAATTTTCATAAAATTTCTTTTTTAAAAATATAAAATCATTATCCTGAAACCTAACGATAGATATAAAAAAACATTAAAAAAAATTATTCACGCAATGCTGCAAAACTTGGAACAATCAAAAAATTCAAACACTCCCATAAACTTCATATCCCTGCGGCGCGAAATAATTCGATCATTGAACTTTGATTAGAATAACTGCTTTGTTTCGTTCGTATTTTTTCTTGTTAAAAAAATATGTCTTCCAAGTCCATGCCGTTCAACTCATTCTACAAAATTGATTGTCGTGTTACGATAACGAACACCATTGAGGCTAACCGCATTTCCCGCAGCATTCTCGAAAAAGTACGACCCAATCACTCCTAAAAAACCAAAACACCGATTCGTGGTGGATGCATGGGAAGCCGTTTGATCACTTATGGATTTTCGGTGCCTCAAAGTTGACAGTGTAGTTATTCACGAAGCCATCAAGTTTATCATCGCTGAAGATGATTTTCTTCGAAAAATCACCATCGATTTGTTGATGCTCCACTATCCAATTGGCGCTGCGCATCGTCTGCAGGTTGCAGGTTTTGTGTCAATTGGATCTTGTAAGCATGCAAATGCAGATCTTTGGTCAAAATTCGCCGCACGAAGCATCTTGAATCGTCAATTTGCTGAGCAAGGAGGCAAATCTTTCATCCACATTCGCACTCACTGCGGCTATGTTTTCAATTGACCGACCGGTACGAGAACGACCACTGCTTTTCGCGGTTAGAATTTAACCATTAAGTTCTTTTTTTTATTAAATGCACCACAATGTTGCTAGATGTATTTATCTGAATGTGACTGGATATTTAAATTACGTCAATTAGTTCAAAATATATGTATTTTGGAATAAATAATGTAATTGATTTTTCGAACCGGCTCTGCAAAATTTTCACCATTTCTGTAATGAATTTTCACATTTTCTCGATCATGTAATTGTCGTTTTGAGTGTTTCCTCCGGTGCATCGACTCAAGAAGTCTTCCGTAGTGAAAGTATCGTAGAATGGTCGAAGAGTATTTATAACTAAACCTCAATACTTCCTGATGCCAGTTGTCAAAGATTAGTACCGCAATTTAAAATGTTAGAACATTTTGAGATACCCTTTATTTCTCGGAAAATACCTCGCCAGACATTAAACTACACTATAAATTTGGTTTGAGTTTACGTGAAGTGTTTTATATCGTCACTGAAGTGAAGTGAAGAAAGGAGTAAACCATGTTTTAATTTATTGATTTTAAACTACACAATGGACATTTTATTGCATGTTAATAAAAAATAAAATGTAACATTTTTCTACTCTTTGCATTAAATTATTCAATCATATATTTTTTTATTTGAAAATATTTAACGCAAAGCGTAATAACATTTTAATTTTATTTTTTATTTCTATTAACCTGCTGTCGAATTATATTGTTTTGAATATTAGAGTTCTTTGTTTTGATAATGACGCGTTAATGACGTCGAAACTACAGTCACTAAATAAATGTCAGTTATACAAAGAAAATTAAAAAGTGTTTTCATTAATATCGTAATAATGTCTGGAAGAAATGAGGTTCTTCTTCCTTATTCCGGATTTCGATTATGATTTCGGGTAAAGTTCTAAATGATCGTCCAAATAGCGGATTGGAAAGAATACTATACCAAAAAAGACTCCAATTGCTATATGGTTTCTGGCTACAACTAATACAATATATTTATCTGAATGTGACTGGACATTTAAAGTTAACATTATGTCAATTAGTTATGAGTAAATCTATTTTGGAATAAATAATATAATTGATATTTTGCCATTATTTTATTGATAATAAATAAATAAATAATTTACAATGAAGTCTGATTAATGGTAGTAAGCAGCTGGGGCAGCGTAAGCAGCTACTTTAGCTACTGGGGAGGCTAATCCGTGGTGGGTAACGGTTCCTACTTTAGCTACTGGAGCGGCGTAAGCCAATGGAGCGGCTACTTTAGCTACTGGAGCAGCGTAGGCTACTGGAGCGGCGAATTTAGCTACTGGAGCAGCATAAGCTAGTGGAGCGGCTACTTTAGCGATTGGCGCGGCGTAAGCTACTGGAGCGGCTACCTTAGCTACTTTAGCAACGAGTGGCTCACGACGAACGACAGCGTTGAAACCGTGGATGGGATCAGCGGTGTAGTCAACAATCCTCCTGAATCCATCAGCGTCAGTCAATGAGTAGCTGCCTTGAACGGCATCTCCGTTGCGGGTTTCTTGTTGGTTCTTGCTGTCTCCGGTGAGGGCGTCGTTGATGTCGTATCCGTAAGAGTATTGTGGATTGGGGTCGTATTCTTCGGAGACGACGGTTTTAGCCAAGACTGGGGCGGCTACTTTAGCGATGGGAGCAGCGTAAGCCAATGGAGCGGCTACTTTGGCAACTGGTGCGGCGTAAGCCAAGGGAGCAGCGTGGGAACCGTAAGCTACGGATGTGGCCACTGGAGCAATTACTCCGGCGTTGGCGTAGGCCAAAAGGGTGGCGAAAGCTACAAACTAAAAAAATATGCGGTTTTAAATTCTTTTAATTTATCAGAATTATTTAATTCCAAACCTATTAATAAACAGTTAATATTGATAAAAAGGATTTTCAATGCAAAAAAATGATATTTTATATAATGTATGATAAATGATGAAACGTAACTACAGATATAAACGGTAACAAAAATGTATATCTATAAAAATGAAGACCTTTTTTCCATACTTTTACCACTCACTCATTCTGTAATATAAATGTATTACTTATAAATTCAATTTTATTTACTACTGAAAATTTTTTTGGTCAGTACTCTAAGGACCGATCTTTTTGCGACTTGTATGTTTTTAAGCGTGGTAGGGTGGGGATTGTGGATAGCGGCATATTAAAGTAAGGGGCGGCATATCACTTCAAATTTTATATTACAATTATTTAATATAAATTATGATCAAATATTGATTGGTAATTAGTCATGATCACGATTCGGTAATACTTGATTGGAACTTCTGAACATTTTGAAGTATTCTTTTGTTTAATTTAAATTATAGTATTTACAAGTATTTAATCTATATTGTAATGTAATGTGAGTGAGTGGTAAAAGTATAAAATATAGTTGTCGAAACCTAACTGAATAAATGTTTTTGATTGGTTGAATTTATCAAATAACATTGATGGAATCTAATTACTTCCAAGGTTAGGAAGTAGAAAAATGCATTCAATTTAAAAATAATATTTCATTTAAATAATACTAGATTATTTTTTATTAAAGGAAATTTCAAAATTTTCACAAAAATTATATCAATTAATAATTATTTTTTTTAAATTTTCTGTCGATTATTAATATGTGATGGAAAAAATTGATAATTTTAATAAACGAATACTAAATAATCGATTAATTTTAAACCGAGAAATTTGGCCTTTTCTTCGTTTCTTATTTTAATAAATTGGCGAACTGTGTTATTGAAGTGGATCACAAAATTCCACTTCTGTCAATTCCTTTTTTGTCAATTTATTAAAATTAGATTAATTTTAAATAATCAAATGTTGATTTAATCTTTTCAGATTAGATATATCATACAAAACTTTAAACTAAGTATTAATAATGTTATAACTAATTAAAATTGTTTTAAATTTATTTAAACTAATTTTTTTTATAATTTTAATAATTAATAAATAAATCGATTATTTATATAATCAATTTGGCCCATAAATAATATTTATATATATATTTGAGGTTTTATTAAAATAATAAAAAAGGGCTGAAAGACCTAAGGTCGATAATTTTATATGTATATGTAAATACCACAATAAAGACGATAGTATATATATATATATAATAAAAAGCTTCTAAATTTGTCTTCATTTTTCAATTATGTATTTGTTAATCATTAATAATATCCAACCACCCGCGACCGTCTACACATTTTATGTATCCCACGTACCCCAAACACAAAACTTATTCGTAAAAATCCCTCCACAAAAATATTTCAATTCATTACATTCTTTCAAGACATAGACAATTAAATTGACCCTGATCGATTCAGTAGACAGTTTAACAATAACACCAACAACAAAATTACAAACGAAGATAAAGACGATTAATTATAAGACAGGCAGAAAGACTTATAGCCAATTGACAAGAAACCTTTACATATTCAAAATATTTTATATTGTTATTAATATTATTGTAAACTCAAAAAACTTGTCAATAAAGATGTGTAACTAACTCATTAATAATAATCACGCCTTGAATGAAATAAATATCTCAAGTAAATAAACAAGTGAAAAATTGTGATAAATTTTTCCATTTTAAAAATATTAAATTTAATGAAATGAACTTACTTTGAAAGCCATTTTTGTATTTGTTTTATTTGTGGTGGTCTTTGTAAAACCGAACAGTTTGTGATTTCGGAAACACCACGGTGGCTATTTATACGCACCCGAAATCCGAAAAAATCCGCCGCGCCCAAGACCTCCTCAACCCGTTTAATGTCAGGGTTAATTCTGGTTGACACCGCTGAAGACCCATGTTTGCGCAACGTAATTTTCATACGGAATCAATCGGCGAGATGTAAGTAACCCAATTTCGCTTTGCGCGCCCGCCAGAAAGAATCGATTTTGATCAAGATCGTAAACAAGGCAATTTATTATCGCCGAATGGCGTTCGTTCTCGGCCCGATCGATTTGAATTGATTTCTCGAATGTGCGCGCTGTATGTGGGTTGATGTTAGTTAATGACTTATGCAGTTTGTTTGGTAATGAATTATAAAAGGGGGCATACGAGTTACTCGATTTTTTTTGTGGATAACTAATCAAAAAATAATAATAAAACAAGTATAGTTGAATCAATTCTTGAATCTTTCAGGCGTTTACTTCGTGCTACATTTTCAATACAAGAAAAAATAAAACACTTAATATGTTTTTTTATACCATTCAAAACTTTATTTCACTGTGACTAGTTTCCACTACATGCTAATGATTCTCAAACTGTGTGACAGTATTTTGCGTCATCATAAATTCATGATTCATATTTAATGAAACGGCAAAAGGTGGCGCTTGCGTCGTCCTTAATTTATTATGATAAATTCATGATGTTGAAATAAGAATTTATTAATTATTTTGAAATCATTTTTATTTAATTTATTTAAATAACTGCGACCAAGTGAATAAATACTCTTTTCTATTTAAGTATGTGCACTTCCGAACAGCAAGATTTATCGCCAGTAAACGTTACTGTTCCCTTTTACGAAGATTACCACACAAATAAAACAAAAATACAAGAAAAATGGCTTTCAGAGTAAGTTCATTTTACTAAATATAACTATACATTTCGATCAGAAATTAATCATTATCTATTGGCTGTAAATATTATGAAGATAAGTATACGATCGAATCTGATGTTGAAGATATTTCGTCTTCGTTACGTTATAAAAGTGAAGTAAGGAATAAAAATTATACTTCACTTTTATAATTCAATTTATTATTGAAAGTGAAGCAAGGAATAAAAAGTGTATTTAATTGTGATTAAAATCTCTTCACACAACCCACTAATTAAACAACTAGAGAATAAACCTTACAAAATATTTAGCACTATGATTTGACGTGGATTTGTTTCAATCCACATACATCCATGTACACAATCTCCAAAAGCTCCGTTGTTCTCTCTGTAAGTCTTCTTGGAAATAGCTTTCCTTTGATACACATTTTTTTTATATATTTTTTTTTTAGTTAAGGAGTTAGATTCAGAGAATCCACAGCCTTGGTTATATAGATATTTAAAATATTAATATAGGCATCTCAATTTACATGAAATGACAACATAAACTTCGAGACGTCATCATATATTAAACTTAATAAATATTTTAACTAAACAAAATTTTATGAAATAAATATGAATAAGTTATTAAAAAATCAACCAATAAAACACAGATTAGATTGAATAACTTTAAATTCTCGACTAGTTTCGGGTTATTAGCCCGTTTTCAAGAGAATTTAAAAATTTTCACAATTGTTTCGCAAATTTATTGCTTCTTCAGGTGAATGAAACTTTACAGTAAAATTAGAAATCTTAGAACTATATATATATACATTTACACTATTGACACTAAGGTGGGGTGGATATTTTAAGTAGTGGGGAGTTTGACAGTTCTGTTTGTTCGTTGAGTAGGAGGCCGGTTTTTTCGAATCTGTTGATTTCCAAGTTTTCCAGTAGGTTTAATTTCCTTCCTTTTTTCTCTGTATGGAGAATCTGGAATTCCAACAGTGATCCGAGAAGAAATTGCCCAATTACATTCCACAAGAAACACACTTTCGGGATTTCTTAAGGTATGTCATTCAGAATTGCATTACAGGCTTTACAACATCTAGTTTGATTTATTAGATTTCAAAATAAGACAAACAACACACAGTATAACTCGCAAAAAGAAATTAATCAAAAAGAATAAACTCAAACGATTAATTAATCAAAAACCAATAACTCAACCGATTAATTAATCAAAAACCAATAACTCAACCGCCAAGTAATTCAACATGTGAACATAAATTCTTTAGTAGATTTATAAACTTAACTACAACAAGCTTTAATAATAAAGAAACTCAATTGCTTTAAAAAGGATTTAAATACAATATTAAACCATAATTTCATTCCAAACATCTATTGAAATCGAACTAGCTTTATCAAAATATAACAATAGTCTATATAATAAATTTAAATTTTCAGATCTCATTAAAAATGCAAAAATTAATAAGAAATCAAATAATAATGAATTAAAAACAGCCATCAACATAAAAAAGAAATCAAACACCAACAAAATCATATTTACAAAAGCAATAGATAAAGGCAATACAATCGTAGCCATGAATGAAAATGATTACATAAACAAAATACAAGAATTTATGTCCACAAATGAATTCAAAATAATAATCCAACCAAAAAATATCAAAAAATGGTAAAGGAGTCGCTTAACGAAATCCATCTCATTCTTTCAGAAAAAGAAAAATATTTCTTACCAAATATGAATCCTCAACCCCAAAAATTATATGGATTATTAAAACTACACAAACCAAACAATCCTATAAGACTAGTCGTATCTTACATTAATGCACCATGTGAATTTATTGCCAAAAAACTCAACTCTATATTAATTGAATATCTAAATTTCAATCCAAAACACTCAATTAGAAATAGCATTGAATTAGGAAACAAAATTAAAAACACCGAAATTCCACTAAATGCTAAATTTATTTCATTTGATGTTACAAACCTATTTACAAACGTGCCACCGTTAGAAGTAAAAGAGATAATAATAAATAAATTAAAACATAAAACCATCAATCCGATAATAATAAATGAAATTGAAATACTTTTAGACATTTCCATTACACAAAATTATTTACAATTTAATAAGGCAATATTTTCACAACCAAATGGTCTAGCAATGGGAAATCCCCTAAGCCCTTTACTTGCTGAAATACTCATGGACCATCTCGAAGAAAAAATATGCAAATTAAGTCAATTCCATAATTGCCTTTATTGGTGGAGGTATGTAGATGATAGACTGGTACTATTCAAAGGGACCGACCGATTGTTAAATACTTTTTTAAATAGCCTAAATAAGATCCATAGAAATATAAAATTTACAGTGGAAATAGAATTAGAAAAATCAATAAACTTCCTTGATTTAACAATTAAAAACGTGACAAACAAACACCATTTTTTATCTTCCACAAACCCACTCACACTGACTGCACAATAAACAATAAATCATTTCACCCATTACGACATAAACTTGCTGCATATAGATCAATGATTCATAGATTATTTTCAATACCCATGGATATTACAGATTTTAATATTGAACTAAATATCATTTACAAAATAGAAAATAATGGATTTCAAAAACATATCATAGAGAAATTAGTAAAAAATAAAGAAAACCAAATAATAAGAAACTTAATCAGTCCCTCAGTCAATTCAAGAAATAATAATAATTATGACTCTATTCGTTTTAATGGAGCTTTATCCAATAAAGTCAGTAAAGAAATGAAAAAAAAAATAGATATTAAAATAACATTTAAAACTAATAATAGCATGGGTAAATTAATTAAAAATAATAAAGACAAAACAAACAAACTCGATCGTTGTGGAGTATATATGCTTACATGCAATGACTGCCCAAAAATATACATCGGACAAACAGGACGAGCTTTTGAAGTAAGGATTGCAGAGCATAAGAGTGCATGGGAAAAACAAAAAAAAAAACATCTCAACCTATGCGAATCACCTGCTCTCTTCAATCAGGAATTCCAGATCCTCCATACAGAGAAAAAATGAAGGAAATTAAACCTACTGGAAAACTTGGAAATCAACAGATTCGAAAAAAAAACCGGCCTCCTACTCAACGAACAAACAGAACTGTCAAACTCCCCACTACTTAAAATATCCACCCCACCTTAGTGTCAATAGTGTAAATGTATATATATATAGTTCTAAGATTTCTAATTTTACTGTAAACTTTCATTCACCTGAAGAAGCAATAAATTTGCGAAACAATTGTTCTGAAAATAAACACACTTTTTGAAAATCAAAAGTTATTCAGAATTTTATTTATACAAAGTGAATATGGATTTTCAACGCCTTATCAATCAACCTATATTTATTTTATACAATATGAACTACCAATGTCTAAATATTAAAACTATTAATTATAAACAAAATGTTATTATAAATAGAAAAGAGTATTCAATTTTATTAATATTAAAAGTCACTGACTTCATTCCTTTTCCATTCCATTCCCAACTCGCACACACAAAACGCAATTTCATGTGTAAGTGCAAGTTGCATTAGATAATTTCTTTTTACGACCGCTCTCCCGGATAATTTTCTTTGATGCCCAGACAAATTTTCGTGCCGTAAACCACTCGGCTTTATCCGCCGTCGGATTAAACAGTAAAGCACACCCCGACTTTCGCTTTCCTACGTACAGATCCGAAAGATTACTGCGTAGGGAAAAAAACGAAAGAGAAGAAACGGTCATATCCTTTTACGGAGTGACTCGAGAACGTAACATTATAAGGTTAGCGACACGCGAAACGATACACGCCAGAAAGAAAGAAAGGTCGACGGAATTATAACCTTAGACGGGGTGGATGATGCTGTTTATTCAAAACCGCGCAATGAAAGTTAAGTATTTTCGTTGTTTTGTTTTTTTTGCGTTCGTATGCTTAATTTCGTTTATTTAGTGGATTAAGATGGGGATCTTAATTTGGATATTATTAAATTTGATGAAGTCTGGCGATTTTTTTTCCTAAATATAATTTTTTTAAATATATTTGGAGCTAAAAAAAAAAACTGTTCTCTGGTCGATAGCACAGGTTAGGAAAACACTTTTATTTTATTGTGAATTATACTTAATGTTTGCAAAATTCGGTGTAATTGTCTGAATAAAGATATTTGTATATACATTAAAAGCTTAAGAAGCTAATTTCATATGAATTAATAATAATAATAATAATAATACTTTATTGTCCAACAGGAGTTACCCTATTTACAAGACAATATTAAAAATAATTATAACAAATAAACGTGATACTTAAAACTACAAATACAATAATTACAAATATAACATAGTGTGTATTAATACAAAAACAGTCTGACAGTATAAGTAATAGTAACAGTATAAATAAAATAACGAGAGCAACAAATTAATTTTAGTACATTTATGTAAAATTGAGATTTGACTTAAGAATTAATTTAAGAGAATCATAAAAAATTAATTGAATGACACTCTAAGTGCACATACAGGGTATCCTACGACGAGCTTGGAAGTGTGTTTCTGGGGTCATTTCAAGTCAAAAATGTCTAATGACCCAAAAAGGTATCATAACCGAGCCTCAAAGTTTTAGACAAGCTCCCTAATGCAGGTGTTCGGCTGTTGATTTTGTTATAATTATTTAATTGCAGGGGCTGTTACTTGGTGAAATTCCATTTCCAACACTTTAGTAGGAAAAAAAAACACTTAGTTTTTTTTTAAGATTCCACTTTTTATTAGTCGATCACTGCGACAATTATTTCGCTACACAGTAGCTTCATCGGGCAGACGACTGATTATGCTACTGTTTAGCGAAACAATTGTTATCATTAAAAAGTCCAGATGCCTGTGAATGATAATTCGTTATTTATTGTAAAAATTACCCATAGAAAATTAATAGATATAGAAAGCCCACTCCCATGTTACGACCGAAACTGCGTTTAGCGCATCTGGTGTTCCTTTCACCGAACTAAAACAGGCGAAATCGGCCGGGCGGGAATCCAAATTATTTAAAGTAATATACATTTTTCAAATATTTAATGTTTCTTTATTGTAACAACATTTTAAATTACACAATAATTATTTTCAAACATATTTATTAAAAATAATTATTGAAAAATATAAATTGGTACAATAAAGAAGCGAAATTAGATATTTTTGAGTTTCTCCAAAGGTTTAGTATTGCTTTAAAAAAATGTTATAAATATATTGGATGCTTGAGGTATATAAACAATGAAAATAATAATAATACTTACCTTAAGTATACTTTGAATGAAAAGGTAAATGGAGATAATGGAAAAATATATATAAAAAATAAAATAATTATTATTTTTATTAATTATTTGCAAACTGACAATTTGTACACTTTTACCTTTACATTTTATAACAGTAAATGTATGTCTTTTTTATTAGCCCGTTAAAAATATCACACATTTGTAAAAATATTAACAACACTCTAGCACAGACATTTTAAGTGCAAAAACACTATTTATAACATTGAAGTATACAATAGACAAATAACTAAGTAGTACACTGTTGTAATCCAGAAAAAATGTAATACTTTGGCAAAAATTGCTAATAATTCTTCTGAAACGATTATAACCTACAAAATATAAGCATTAATCACAACAGGAGGAACAAAGGAATCATAGAAATTCTTTGAGATGGTATATCTAGGTACCGTTTCTATGGCGAAAGCGCCCCCTGATGGTCCTTTCACCGTACTTAAATTATGTTATAAACAACTCCATAAGAGTGGGCATACCCTGCACATCACCCAAGCTCTGGCAGTCACTTCGTGGAACACCCTGTACGATTAAAAGAAAAATAATTATGAAAACAAAAATAAATTGATCCACACTTTATACCCTCCATGCTTTACATTCCATAATTTCGAAAGTTTATGTTGCCATTCTCAAAGGACTTTTAGCTGCTTTTAGTAACAAGTAACGCACGGTGTTTCCTATTGACGCATTCGCGGACACGAGTACGCGCGGGGGGTATTTTTTAACTTTCAGTATTAACGAAACTAAGTACACCATCATGTTCTCCATGCTTCAGAACCTAGAAATACAAAATCTCAACATAATAACGTTAATACTTATCGAGTAATTCATTTATAAACATGGGCCAAATTTAGAAGTTAAATTCGAACGAAAATCGATACATTAATAAAAAATCATATCTTTGTAACCGCTTGAAAAATATGTTTGCAATTTTTTTCTGTTTGAACTGAAACATGTGCGCTTAAAATTATGATGGTGTACTTAGTTTCGTTAATATTTACTTACTTCTAATTAACAATATTGGATCAGAAATAAAGAGCAGCAAGGTTCTTCTTTTCGCTGACGATTTCAAGATTTATAAGAAACGTCATTTTTGTATTTGATATTTTTGGTGTTTTTTTTTCCTCGGTCAGTAAACTTTTAATGGCCGTTATTCGTGAAGTCATCGACGTACAGATATTGTTATTATAGGTGATCTTACAGACTGTGCGATATCATTAATAGCGATTGTAAATAGGATGATAGATATGGTTGAACCTTGGGGGATACCGTTCTCTAGCACATATTGACGTGACGTGTTTCCATGTTTGTGCTGTACCAACTCTATGCTTGTATAATAATTGTTACATAGTGTAACGGAGGAGACGATTATTGTCAAATTAAGTACACACGATAAAAAATACAGAAAATAATAAAATATAAAAATAAAACCAATTCAGTTCTGAAATAATAAATTAATCATGCTTCGATAAGATTAAAAAAAATATGGAAGATTATCAAAGGATACAAAAAAATATGGGAAACAAGAAATGCAGCCAGGAACACAGTATGGAAGTTTATATAGACTGCTGAGGGACGAATTCTAGCAGGGAAGCAGGAAGGTTAAAAAAATATTGCCTTTGAAAAATGATATCTTTTGAGAGCAATGAAGAACATTTCGATGAGGAATCTGATAGAAATGAACAGTATGAATTATAAGGGGCAATAGAAACTGTAAACTAATAACGCAAGCGCCATCTATTCCTTAATTATGATTAATATCGGGCACATAACCACAACACAATTTCCGCTCAGCCGTCTTCACCAAGGCATTGCACATGGAACACACTAGACTGATAAGAAATGGCCATCACTAGTTATCCATGCGCTAGATGAATGCTGGCTGAACATTTAAGTAAATGTAAACTAATAAACAAAATAAAACTTTGAATTGCACAAAAAACCACATGCGACCTTACAGCTCTATAATTTAACATAAATTTGATTAATGGAAACTTTGACAATTTATTAGCAACATTCTATTTATTGTTATATCTGAAATAAAACGCGAAGGAAACATACTGGATTTGTTTTATCAAAGGGTATGAGACACTTCAACTATTAAGAGAAAAAAAATAGGGAGAGGGACTATTGGTATACATAAAAGAACAATTAGATTATAGATTAGTGGAGAAGGAAATAAAAACAGCAGCAAAATTATGCTTAGAACTGAAAATATAGGAAAATAGAAGTATGAACCTCCACCACCAGACGATTCAATAGACGAGGCAGATTACTACACAATATTACACTTTGGTAAAAAAAATTCCCAGATTCGTTCTCAAAAAACATTGGAGATGATAATAAATGTTTTAATGAGAGCAAAAGAATACGAAAGTATTGATATTGACTGCAAATTTCCCAGACACATTCTACAAAAAAAATATTATTATAATAGGGGCAAATAATAAATAATTAGGGTATAATTGTAATAAATTAACACTGAAAAAGTCATACACCCTATCGTTTGAGCCGATTTGAATTATTTAAAAAGTTAACAACTTTCTAAACTATAATAAATGAAAGACGACGCAAGCGCCATCTTTGTCCTAATTGCATGCGGCATCCTCAACGATTCGAGTCTACAAGGCCATCACTATGATTATTGGACTAATAACTCTCCATTATTAAAAATTAATATCGCAATAATGGTATCAGGAATTATTTTAATCGAGAAACATATCGAAGCTCGCAGCAGCGAAAGCATTTGAAACATTCCCAGATTTCCGGTCGGTATCCATTATCTGCGAAACGCGTGGTGCAGTTATCGAGTCGTTTCATTAGTGGACGAGGCCCGGATGAACTTTTCACATTTGACCTTTATCCCTTTCGCCCCGAGAGCGCACCGCAAAACCCGGCGGGCTGGTTCCCGTTATTATGGATCAAAGTTTTCGAGTCGGCGATTTGCATGTGCTGCGTTTTCGTCCGCGATATTATTCCGCCTTCTCCTTGCAGCGGACATTTTTTTTCCGAGTGGGAATGTGCAAGGAGCGCGAAAGGCCAAAGGGCACGTTCGGATGTGAAACAATTTATGGCGGTAAAGGTTGACAATGTTGACTTTGTGATAGGAAGCTTATCTCGAGCATATATTAGGAGATCACCTCCTTCTGGATCCACTCATCCTTTACAGATGGTAAAGGATGAGTACAGGAGCAGATCCCCCATCCTCCAAATGTAAAGGATGAGTACAGGAGTAGATCCGGAAGAAGGATTGGAGGAGGGGACGATTGAAAAATTAACTGAGTATTTATATTTTTCAATCCTCCTTCCGGATCTGCTCCTGTACTCATCCTTTACCATCTGTAAAAGGTAGCGTTAGATTATAGATTTACAAGTCTAAAATGCATGTTTAAATTTAACTAACTTTGCTTGTACTCTTCTTATATTATGATGTTGATTGTATATTTTCCCTTGCTGGATTCTTCCGTTGGAAAATAAAAATTATGATTATTATTATTATTAAGTCTCGGTTTAAACAAGTGTCAAGCATGCTTGGAACCATGTTAGTTCAAATATCTTAGTAACAATTTAATGTAGTGTAAAAATATAATCTTTGACTTTCGTGAATTTACGATAAGAACATACGTGCGCACGTCCCTCCTTTAACCATCATTACAATCAAAGCACGCGGCTGGTAAGGATCGCTCTTTTTAATTAATTTAATTCAATTCGTTTCATTTAATTTTATTCAATTTTGATTTAAATTAAATTATTTTAGTTTAATTTAATTTAAATCGATTTCGTTTGATTTGATTTAATTTGACTGAATATAGTTGATTTAATTTAATTATTTTATTTTAACATCTTTAAATTATGTAAAGCAGAGCTGTACTGATGAGGAATAGATCCCGAAACACGTGTCTGCAGATGGCCTTATATTAAGTAACGTTCATTTCCGTATTTTTTACATACAATGTAAAAAATTCTCGAATCAAAAATTTGTTGAATATTTTATTAATATGCAACAGCAAGTGTACATTATGGAATTCAATGTCCGGCGGGGTACTAGCCCAGGAAGTAGTTGTGTATTTGTTTAAAGTAATTACATAACTATATTTATTTAATTAATTTAATTAACGTAGGCCAATGCATACATGATAAAATAGAATAGATCAAATATGTAATTCAATGTCCGGCATGGGTATTTGCCCGGGAAGTAGTTGTTTTAATGTGCATTTGTTTGAAGTACTTACGTAATGCAAGCTCAGAGAGCTAAATGTGGAAATTATTTATTAATTATTTTCAAATCATTTTTATTTAATCTATGACTTTCCCTTAAATACGTAAGTCTCTTGATATGGAATAAATAAATAAAGGTTTTCCTTCTTACAATATGTTCTTAGTTCTGATATGAAGAATTGAGAGTAGGTAATTAAGATGGTTTTGCCTTTTATGGCCCTACTTTTTTTTACTTGTATCTCATTGCTTCTAAAGATGGAATTTAATTCTTATTATCAATAACTCTCGATTTAATAAGCAAAGCCCTCAGTACTGAGCATAGAAATGAAATTATTGGTCTTCTACTTCTTTATACATTGTTTTAAGTTTTAATAAAATACTGATTCACATTATTCGTATAACTTTGATTTATTTATTTATTTATACCCACGACATTTTATTTCACTCATTGAACCGTTTCGTATGAATTGAATTTATTCAACAGAATCCGTGTTAGTGGGGTTCCCTAATAATTTGCAAGGGCCAGTGCGCAATACTATTGATTCTTCGATTGCACGTCTTACATTCCGCGTGGGCGTACCGCCGCCCCTCTAACGAAACCGGCTTCTTTTTTTCCTGTTTCGCTTGTTCTTCTCCTGTTTCTCCACGCCGACATCCCCTTGCGGGCGGCCAAATTGCCGAATATAATTCCGCCCACGGATCGACTAGGGCCAATTACACCCTCTTCCTGCTCGTGCAGGGAAAACAACGGAAACTAAATAGGTTTTACGTTAAGTATTTGGCATTTATTAATAAATCTGAATAATTATTATCAATAGTAATAGAAAGGAGGAGGTCCGAGTTATTTAAATTAAATGAAAAGGACTGAACTAACTCCACAATTCTTTCAATGAATGCCTTCATGAATCGACTCATATCCCAGCGTATATTAGCGTTAAGCAAAAAAAAATGCCAATTATCCTAGGTTATAGCGATTATTGGCATTTTTAAAGAGAGTAAGAAGCAAAAAAAAATGCCAATAATATTGGCATTTTTTTTGCTTCTTACAAAATTCTGTATTGCCGGTAACCCTAAATATCCATGATTCCAACAAGATGGGGTAACATGTCATATCACCCGTGGAACAATCCAATTATTGCATGCAAGGTTTTCTGGTCGTAAAGAATCTTGTTTAAACGATCAGAATTATTTTTATTTAACTTAATTCTATAAATTCTTTGAAATCAGAAGCCTCTATCAAAAAATTGACATCCATTCGGGCATTTAAAACCCACATCCACCGACACAATAATTATTATCCACTTCAGACACCCGTATAATAATAATAATAATAATCCTTTATTAACGGTGGCCATTAAAAACATTAAAAACAATAAATACATTAAAAGCAATAAATTAACATATTAAAACTTAAAACTAATATATGAAATACTAAATATAAAACACGAAGCTTAAAACACTAATAAACAAATAACTAAATAAACATAAACTTGCCTTTTTTAATTCAATGATCAGTAGGGCTTTCAAAATCCCTCTATCACAATAAGCTTTCCGCACAGAAATCGACCTGCTCAAGCCGTTAACAATGGCTATGATGGTGAGTTGGTCGATAGATTAGTGAAAAAACAAAAATGTTTTCATTTAAAACAGTTTATTTATGCGGGAGTGGCCAACAACACAGAAATAAAACCTTTCAAACCAATTACTTACTTTGGCAATATAAGTTTTCAAATAAAACATTTATTAGAAAAACATGATATAAAAATAGCGTTAAAACCATTGTACAAAACAGAAAACTATTTATTTAATAATAAAACAAAAATTAACATATATGAAAAATCAGGAATATATAAATTGAAATCACGATCACGATCGACATTCGAGAGAATTAAATAATCCAGGTAGAGAGACCCCGGGTCGATAGCCATTTGACAATGACAGTTACATGACAAATTGAAATAATTCTATAAATATTGTAAACACACACACTACACATTGTAAAATGTAACGTTATTTGTCAATAAAGATACAATAATTGAAATGCTCTGATTGTAAAGGCGTATACATTCGTCAATCTGGTCGTACATTTAACATCAGACTTAAAGAACATCTTAGATCCTTCCAGCTAAAACAAAGTGACAAGTCATCCTTTGCAAAACACCACATTGATGAAAAACATAATTTTGAAAAGGATGTACTTGGCATTACTCACTATGCCGAGAAGGATCACAAGATGGATTTATTAGAAGCTTTGGAAATCCTGAAAGCAGCTGCTAATCCGGAAATTCCACTAATTAACGACCACGTTGATCTGATGTATTCACCTATTTTCACCACCGTATTATAATTATTATTTCTATTACCTGTTACTTATCCCCATTAAATATCCTGTATATATGCCTGTATTACCAAAATTGTAAATCACTTCTTGTTTGATAATGGAAAGCTAAAGTTGCCGAAACTGCAAGTAAAAATAAAGTGTTATACGAAACAAAGTTTAGAAGTATTTTAATTATCATATTTAAATAATGTTGGCAAACGAGATTGCAAAAAAGTCAGCTTCAGATAATTCTGAACATTTCAATGATAAATTTGTCATATGGGAACTTGAGTCAGCGTTAAAATGATGTCATGATACTAGTCCAGACCCTGATACGATAACCAGTTTATTAAAAAGTTATCAACTTTTCAATTACTTGAAGTTTTGAACGTTTTTAATCATATTTGGCTTACTGACTCATTCCCAATATCGTGGCAGAAGTCACTCCTTGTTCCAATCCTCAAGGTTGTAAAGGATCCTAAGGATCCCAAAAGTTACCGACCAATAGCACTTACAAGTTGCCTATGTAAGCTACTGGAAAGAATGGTGAACCGAAGGCTCACGTGGTATCTTGAATCCCAAAATCTTATTTCAAACGCTCAATGCGGCTTTCGTAAAAATCGATCAACCATCGACCATCTGGTGTCTTCAGAATCGGCCATACAGGATACATTTATCTCTAAACAACACTTAGTGGCGGTCTTCTTTGACATTGGAAAGGCCTATGATACCGTGTGGCGGTACGGTATTCTAAGAACCATTCGTAACTGGGGTATATGTGGACATATGGGTTTTTATCACAGCGCATTTTTCAAGTTCGAGTTGGTTCACACCTATCTGACCTATATACAACAAAATGGTGTTCCACAAGGATCTGTTTTAAGCGTCACTCTATTTAATATTGCAATTAATGGGATAGTCGACGTTGTTAAACCTCCAATTAAAGCACTGCTATATGTGGATGACTTGGTAATATACTGTTCTGCTAAATCTCTTCCCGTAGCCGAAAGACAACTACAACTCACAATTAATAAAATTAAAAATTGGACATGTAATAATGGCCTTACTATATCCAGTTCCTAAACAAAATGTGTGCACTTCCATCGGCTTCGGGGTTTTGTTAGAAACCCAGAACTAGAAATATCGAATATCGCCATACCTGTAGAAATATCATTTTTAGGTCTTATTTTCGACTCGAAACTTACTTGGAAAGAGCATATCGTACACTTGAAGGGAAAGTGTACACAAGCAATGAATACATTAAAAATATTATCTTGTACCACGTGGGGAGCGGATAGAACGGCAATGCTGCGCATCTATCGCTCGCTGATCCGATTCAAAATAGACTAGACTCTATAGCTCCGCTAGAGATTCTTGTCTCCGAATGATAAACAGCGTCCATAGCTCGGGAATTCGTTTGACAACAGGGGCTTTCAGGACAAGTCCACTACTAAGTATATTTGCGGATGCCGGAGAACCTTCTCTGAGCTATCGTAGATAAACACTTATTTTACAATATACATCTAAATTATACATTAATCGTAATAACCCTGCCCATGATTGTGAGTTTAATCCACGTTACAATGCCACATATGCAACAAGACAACGTTCTACAAAACCTTTAGGTATACGACTACAGATCTTAATGCGAGAAATACATTTCAGCTTTCCGAACATCTATGTTTGTGAACCGACTTTACCTCCATGGAGGATGGTTCGGCCACACATTGACATCTCCTTGTCAAAATATAGGAAGTCTGAAACTTTTCCATTCCACTACAAACAACTTTTCCTGTCTCTTGTTGATAGAATTGGAACTTGTAACAGAATATTTACTGACGGATCCAAAACGTCGGACTCTTGTGGAAGTTCATTTCCGGAAGGTGAGGATCTGCACATGTTTAAGCTGCATACACTATCAAGTGTGTTCTCATGCGAAGCTATAGCGATCCTCAAAGCACTAAGCTTTGTGAAGTTGCATACAAACTCCAGAATTGCAGCAATTTTCACAGACTCTCTAAGTATATTACAAGCCTGGGATCAATTAATGCCCTCGTGACTAAAATCCAACAACAACTTACACTACTCTTGCGACGTGGAAATAATATATCCTTTCACTGGATCCCAAGTCATACCGGAATTGCAGAAAATGATAAGGTCGACCGTGGGGCAAATGAAGCCCGCATTCACGGGGTATACACTCCCATTGTAACTGTTGGTGATGTTCTACAATTTGTTTTAATGACAATCCATAACAAATGGAATAGTGACTGGAATGAAACTCGGAATAACAAACTACGGGAAATAAAGGATACAGAAACGTACGTCACGAGGAAGTCGTGTTGACGAGACTCCGAATAGGTCATTGCCGATTTTCTCATGAATACCTGCTTCGGGGGGACGATACTCCAATATGTGACACCTGCGGTGTTCAGGTCTCAGTACGACATGTTCTTCTGAATGCGTCCAATTTCGTGACAGTCGCGAACTGGCTGATCTTTGACACAGTCTGGCAGAGATTCTGGGTTATAACCCTGTCGAAATTGGAAAACTATTTATTTTTTTAAAACTTTCCAAACTGTTATGGCACATTTAGTCACATGTAAATAATTTTTATACTTAAGTTTTAATAAGTAGGTGCTTGTGCTCTTATACAATTTTAATATGTGTTTATGTCTTTATACAAACTAGTCATTATCTGTGACACTATATCTGTGATACTACATATACCCTATACATATATGTAGATTCTACTTTAATTATATACATTATTTGAACGCGGCGCAAATGACCTTTGCCGTCGAAGCGCCCTACAAACCTCAAATCTCTCTCTCTTCCAAAATTTATCACTATATAAACGCTTTCAAAAAATATATTTTACATTAAGGATTTTTAAAACTTTTATAATTGTCTTTTAATATTTGTGTTGATTTGCAATACAGAAATAAAAATATTTACAAGGTATAAAAGTATGAAACCGGAGTCTTCCTATAGATGGTGCTAGCATCATTTTAGGGACCATATGATTTTTTCTGCAGCGCCATTATCTCCATCTTACAGCTGACAATGATTTTCAACACAGAACAACGAAATTTTCATTTTTTTTTCTATAATCTTAAACACGTCGAGTTTTGTGCCTACGAACTACGATTTGCGGACGGGATTGGTTTACTGTTATCATTTGAAGAAAACTGCTCGAGAATCGGACCGAATCTTATCGAAGCTTACCGTAAGCTTCGATAAGTATGCTCTTGGTAAAATACAATGTTTCGAGTGGATTAAAAAAAATCAAAAGTTAAGATTTAGATGTGAGAAACTAGGATTGTGGAAAACCACTGAGAATGTCTTCTCAGACAACGAATTGTCATGCAAAGATGACGCTCAAACTTAACAAGAATTCCTGTTTCGCTTGTTCTTCTCCTGTTTCTCCACGCCGACATCCCCTTGCGGGCAATGCAATTGAATGTGATGTAGAGTGCTGTCACCAATCGTTTGTAAGCTATGGGGAAAGTTCAGAAAATGGGAAAAATTCAATGAAACGAAATAAGAAAATTGAAAAATCTGTCGAGCAGCATTTCGCTCGACAGATACAAAAGAAAGTCATTTCTTCATCGAATCGTGATTGGTGATGAAAGATGGAGATATTTTGAGAATCCTAAGAGTCGTAAATCATGGATGAGTCGAGGCGAACCGTCGACATTCACTGCAAAATCAAATCGCTTCGAAAAGAAGACAATGCCAGAGTATTGTCTTCTTTAAGACAATACAGATATTGTCTTATTTCCGAAGCGAGTTGACCTGGGCCCGTATTCATGAAATTGATCGAACGTTTCGGTCGAATAAATCTGTCATTTAGATAGGAATTTACATGTGAATTTGACAGTTTGATTTCGTGCCATCAATTTCAGGAATAAGGCCCCTGGTGAAACCGTAAACACTGATCGCGTGCCATCGATTTCAGGAATAAGGCCCCTGGTGAAACCGTAAACACTGATCGCCAACAGCAAGTGATTAATTTGAATGAAGCATTATGTGGAAAAACGACCGGAATTATGAAAAAGGCAGCACATAGTCATTTTGTTCCATGATAATGCCCCATCATACATAGCAAACCGGATCAGGGAAACGATCGAAATATTAGAATATGCAGCTTTTTCTCCAGACGTTCGATTATCATTTAATCTCATTTCTCGATTACTGGATCGCCTCAGAAGAAGAACTGTTTTTATTTGTGGCATTTATAAACTGCCGGAAAGGTAGGAAAAAATGTATGGTATTGGAGATTATTTTGAATAAAATATTTTTCATCATTTTCAAACAACAGACGTGTAACGTGTACTTACGTGTTCTTACTTCTACACCTGGTATTATTACTAAATATAATTTACTTACGGTATGCTCTATAACCTCGGTTTAATACAAAAATTAAAAAACAAAAAAAATATATAACACATTAAAGCTATTGGATTTTAATTTGAATAATTAGTATACAATCATTCAACTACGAAACGTAAGGGATTTATAAATAACCCCCGTGATTTATACAATTTACGCGTGCGTTTATCTGCCACATGTCGGTTTGTTTAGGTCACGGTCGAAATTTTCGCGAGAGGGGTGGAGGGGATGGGGGCGATTTCGGGGGCCCCATCCCATCTCGCGCGCGAAAGCCCATGCGCAAAATACCTTCATCGACCCGCGGGCCAGAACCGAAGGGCTCGGAACGGAGGAAGAACAGACCAGCCCTGACCTCGACACACAATCCATTGCAGGTCAAACTTAGGGTGGAACTACAACCCTCATCCGCACACATTATATCCATCACTGCGTCGGCTGCAGGGATAATGTTCGTATTGTGTGTGGTGTAATGGTCGGTGGTGGTTCGAATGGGAGGGTAATGGTTGTTTCTACGAGTTGATTTTACTAATTTGGAATTTAATTATGTTAATCTAAAATTTATTTATATATATTTGCAAATATTTATTATTAATTTTCTTTATATTGGTTGTTGGTTATGCAGACCAAAATAGTTATCCTTTCTCCTACTTATTTATTATTATTATTATTTGCATTACACTACACAGTAGTAGAAAGGTCAATGATTAAAAAAAAATGTTATTATTGTCGAAATTTGATTGTCATTTATCATCTCATTGTGTATCTCAAAGGTGTGCCAAAGTTATTTTAAGGTTATTGCGGCCTTTTCACGTCAACATAATTCAATATATTTTGATGAAATTAACAACAAAATACCAGAAAAAGCATTGTATGCTTTTTGTATTGACATACAAGTAATGCAACACTGGCTTTCAAAAATATTTACGACGTATATTAGACGTTTGCAAATGTCAAAAATGGTTTCCCAAGTTCACATCCAGTAATTTTGATATTTCTGTCCACTACCTATTGATCAGGAAGACCAACGACGATACAATTTTGATTATCGACATATTGGCGAACAATTTCGAAATTGCTGTTAGTGAAATCGCACATATCACAATGACACAATTACGAATCGATTCTTATTTAAGATATTTTCGAATATATTTATTCGTTCACACTGATTTCCTGACGTCAGTTATCTATGAACTTGCACTTTGTAAAAAGTGCACATTCAGTACAACGAAACTGGCGCAAACGAATACAATTCAGTTCGACGTGGTTTATGTAAAGAACTGTTTCAGTGCAGAAAGTGTAAAACGTTCTTCTCTAGTTCACGTAACGAACAAACCTTATATCAATCAATCGAAGAACTGTCAAGCACCCTTAAACAATCTTGGTAGATTATTGAGGAAGATTTACAGTAGATTGAAAAAAATAAGGTGCTTCTGTGTGTTTGGTGGAGTATTCGCTAAATTATTCTCTTTGAAGTGATGAAGTGGTCTGCACTTCAAAGTGAACAATTTAATTTTGAAGTGATGAAGTGGTCTGCACTTCAAAGTGAACAATTTAGCGAATATCCACAAAACTCACAGAAGTACCTTATTTTTCTAATTTACTGTAAGTCTCTGAATGGTTTTTTGAGTTTAAGTGAAGTGTTTAATCACAAATTGAAAGACTGTTATTCCTTACTTCACAATTTATTTTTATGTTAGATGTACATTTCGAGACACAAACAACAACAGTTGTTATTGATAATGAGCACTTTGTGTCTCGAAATGTACATCTAACATAAAAATAAATTGTGAAGTAAGGAATAACAGTCTTTCAGTACTGTAAGTCTGGTGTAATATTTGGTCATAAACGCCAAATATAATTAAACATAATAATTGAATTTGCTTCGTTGCAGATTTTTAGATTTTTTATGATGGTTTCAATAAAAATAATAAAATTTAAACAAAAATAACAATTAATAGTTTCGGTAAATTTATTTTTAACCAACATTACATAACTCCGCAGCATAATACAAAAAAAAAATAATCAAGCTGATTCCCATCCCCGCGTGCAAGAATACCGCTCTCGGCGTTCAATTAATTAAACTTGATTAAAAGCGGCACAGATTATAAATCAGCCCTCCGCACCGATCGGGCTGATTACGCCGCCAATTCAACATTCTTCAGCGCCGTAAATTCAATAGATACACACAATTTTTGTCTCCAATAAACGGACACACCCGTGAACTAAATACACACATTAACTCCTCCATTATCGCGCGCATACCAAAATCGTTAGAATAGAAAAAATACCAGTTCTGATTTTGATTTAATTGTGCGGGCATTAAATAAACGCGCGAGTGGGTTAATTCTGCCGATAAACACGCTTAATGCCGGTAACGTAATCAAAAGAAATGGACTTTTAATATATTTGTTGGGTAATCATTATTTCTCGATTTTTTTCGTTGTTATTTTTATTTATGTATGGCATAAATTATTATCATTAATAATAATATATATATATATATATATATATATATATATATATATATATATACATCTTTATTTGTGTAATTTTACATACGCATTTAAAATAAATATAATAATAATATAATATTATAAATATATATTTATAATAAATATAAGTAACGATATTACGAAATGACTATCGATTTGAGATCTTTCTTCCTGTCATTTTCTTGTTCTTGTCATTATCTACTTACTCGCTATGATCGCTATCATTAGCAAAAAAAGTCCGTATTATTTGATAAAATGAAATCTTTTTCCTCATTTTAATTATTTCCCTTGACTTATTTTATACATTATTATTATCTTGGGTTAAATAAGAAAACAATATTGATATTGCACTAGATTAAAGAAAATAAAACAACAAAGGCGGAAAGACCACTGGTTGATAGACAATTGGCAAACTCTTACAGCATGTATTGTAATATTTTGTGTTATATGTAGGTGTTGTAGTACGTTTGTTAATAAAGATTATGTATATATAAAACAACAAAAATTAATGGTTTTGATTTTTATACAATCTTAAAAAACAGCCGATGCACATGCAAAAAATTTGTCCAAATGCAAAAATAATATATTAAATAAAAATGATTTGAAAATAATTAATAAATTATTTCCACATTTAACTCTGTTAAATGCCCGGGAAAGTAGTTGTTTTAATGTACATTTGTTTAACGTACTTACGTAGGTAAGTCAATAGTCACAGAGTTAAATGTGGAAATAATTTATTAATTATTTTCAAATCATTTTTATTTAATATATTTAAATAACTGTGACCAAGTGAATGAATACTGTTTTCTATTTATGCAAAAATAATTATGATTACTGAAAATAATCATTAATGATAAAATGTATCGGAAAATATCAGCATCCAATAGGGAATGTCTTCATTTGTTTGAATTCTATACATTTTTCTGGTATGGTAAGTTCAGAGCTTCCTCAGAAAATTAATAAAAGAAAATATATATAACCCAGGTGTTGGGGTTGAGTTTTTAGATTTATTCTGTCTTGATACTTATTTTTCATTTATTGGTGAAAGATGAGAGCGGAATATTGTAGAATATAACAGTGGGGATTGAAGTGGTTAGGGTTGGATTATGAAGGTCGGTGCAATTAGATGAGATAGGGTTAACCCTTACGAAACGACTTACTGTAGGTTAAATACGCGGAGGTTAATGTTTTTAATTTTTACTGTTAGGAATCTGTTCCATAGGAAATTATTGACGATGTGGTTTTTGGAATGAATCTGTCCCATCCATATGGAAGCTGAAGATGACATAAATAAACGAGTGGCTGAACCCTTGGGCTCACACACAAAATTTTAAGCACAGCAAACAATTGAAAGGGTAATGGTTGTACTCATAAGTACGACCGCTTCATCGAAAGGCAAACGACCTTCAATAGAATTCACTACATAGATTGCAAACCATGTTAAGTATAATTTTATACAGTGTAATCTGAGCCATTCGATGGCAGCCAATCGATCTGACTTCGGATACTATAGCCCTGATATTTCGAAATTCAGACTTAACGGTTATGTCTTTTATAGACAATCCCAGCAGACTAGGATGGTGTTCTACATTCCTAGGTAGGTTACAGCGCATTTTCTGCCACACCTCTCAGACGAGGATAACACGATTGTGAGAGTGAGTGGCGGCTTGGGCAGGAAAAAGGACGTTATTCTGGCAGCAGTCTACCTCCCTAGAGACATCAGCCTTTCGCCCCCCATCCAGAGGCTCGGAAGGACTGATTGAGTACTGCAGGAAGGAAGGACTGCCACTCATAGCGGGATGCGACTCCATGTTAGGTTAGGTTAGGTTCGAATGGCAGCAGCCCTAGGACTGCTCACTTAGGTCCACTTAGGCCCATTGTGTTACCACAATGATGCGACCCCAACTCACATTGCATGGGAAAACAGGACTATCGATGCTCGAAGTTAGTCCTTGCATGACTTTTTAATAAGTAGAGACTTGGAGATACTCAATCGCGGGACGGAACCTACTTTCATTATCGCGCGACATACATCACAGTAGCTAGCACAAGCATCTGAGCTAAAAATAAAAGGACGATTTTTTAATTTTTACTGGAAAGTGATCCATTGGTGATCTGACATTGAAACGTTCTGGCTCACTTTCCAGTCAAAAATAGAAAATCGTCCTTACAAACCTTTCAACAATCCGAGAAAAAACTGACAAGGCACCTTCAAAAAGGCGTACAGGACTGAAAACTAGAATACCCCAAAGACATCACCAGACTAGACCTTCTTGCAAGGGAAGTGCAGATGCGGAGATTTAAGGCATCTAAATATTCATTTCCACTCAAGAGAAAGACAGAGTCCGACAGTCCCATATCTTGGTGGTGTCCGGAACTCAATTCTTTCAACAAAGAGTCAAAGGAAAAGTATAGCAAAGGCATGAGCTATAGGCTTAATTATGACTGATTCCTGTACAGAGACAATTTACTTGAATATAAGAAACTCAGTGTCAAAGGTCCTCCTGACGCGGGAGCATTGATGACACCCAAAAGCTAGTAGACTCAAGAAATTACTCTCACGGGATCATCAACAACCCGTCCTACATTTTTTAAACTCCCAGGGCCTATGTGAATATTATCCAATAAACATTGATGCAACAGAATATCAAATTATTTCTTGATGACGAGGATAATTTTTCCTTCCAGGTGTGTTGTCTGAATTTTGGATAAGAGGATTGTGAGGAGAAGGGCGGTGGATTTATTGAGAATAATGCCATATTTGTATTTAAGGATTAGATCCATTAGTTTAACTTTAATTAAAGATTCGTACAATTTGTCAATGACCGGCAGAAGAGTGATAGGTCTATAAATGAAAATTAAAGAAGAGTCAAGGTCACGTTTGCGGATACAGTTTTCCATTCATGGGGAGACATCGCAGAAATTGTAATAGAAATTTAAGATTTATAGGATGTATTGATAGATATCTAGGGCTAGGGATTTTAAAATTTGTCGTGTTAGAGAATATACAGAGAGCTTTTTTTTATCAGTATACATTTCCCCTATGTATACTTGCAAAATACGTGAGTCAACACATTGCTATATGTGTGTTTAGTTGCCTATAACACGCAACTAAACATACATATGCCAATTAAATCAATCGTGCTAGTCTTCAAATTATGTTCAATGCGTTTGACTCCCGTTTTTTGCAGGTGTACACTTCCTCTAATGTATACTGATAAAAAAACCTCTCTGTATTTTATGTAGGTTGGTTATTCCATGGCCATAAAAGTAAATGCACTCGACACCCAATACGGGTAAAAGAGGATAAGAGAAGAGAAAAGAAAAGTAAATGCATCTTAAACTATAGCTTTGTTATTACATTAAGAACCTATTTTACAATCCTCAAACCAGCTTCCTGCAATAACTCCATCCCAACATATCCCCTAATAGTGTCATGCCCAGGGGTTGAGTTATTTTTACCGATATATAGTATTCAATAATAGTGCTCTTCTAAAAGTTCGTCGGGAGTTAAATTAAAAAAAAATGTACCAGTCGTATAAAAATCATAATGCGTTCTACATTTTTCAGAAATAAAATATTTGTTGTAATTTTTCAACTAAAATCCGCTGACTAAAAACCCACGGTTATTCCCACCTATGAAACACCTGTTCCACAATTATTTCTAAAAATGCCTAAAGCGAATTTCATGTATACAAACATAAACTCTTTTCTCAGAAAATTCCTACAGATATCCGTTTCAAAAGTATTGGCTCTCAAACAGAGGCCATCGATAACATTAATTAGATTAATATATTATCGATATTTTTCATTCAAACATGAACAGAATGATAAAACGTTTCTACATGTTTTTTTTTTTTCTCTTATAACTGTTTAAATCGACTGTTAAAACATTTTTTTACAATAATTTTTTTTTTCCTAAAAATCGAATATGACAATTTATTTCTTAAGAACTAATAATATACTAAATCATGTCTTATATATATTATTGATTTAATCTTTCTTTATTGTGTGTCGTCCCTGCAAAAAAAAAAAAAACATCCAAAGAATAAAATAAGCATTAATATGTTAATTGAAATATATTTTCAAGTAAAAATTGTAAATTAGGAAGTATTTTAATTAATTATTACAAAATGTTTCACCACGGCATAAGTGAGAATTTAACTAAATAATAAAAATTATAGTTTTTTGACAGGCAATAAATTACAAGAACAACAGTTTAAACTTATACAAAATTCAAATAATTTAAAATGCTTAAAGAATTAATAAACAAACAAAAAATCCTAAATTGCATCGCAACTTAGACAAAATAATATTTACCATTAAATTATGCAAAGATGTACTGAACCAAAGAGAATATTATAACATCCTCTTTGACTGAACCTTAATAAGTGAGCTATATTGTAGAAGAAACTAGTTTTACACAAAAAAATAATAACATAAACTGCTGGTGTAGGAAGGACGTGTAATAAGAAAACTGAGGCCGGAAATTAGCTTGAAAAGACTATTAACAATCGTAGAAATAGCAGAAATAATTGGAGCTTTGGACATAATGTGAGTGATAAATAGTGCTAATATAATCAGTTCAGCTTAATAATCAGTTCAACAAAATCGTGAAATGGGATTAAAATAAAGGTAGGATAAGAGAAAAGCCAAAATAAATTCGAAGAATGAAATTCACATTTAAAGGTAGCGCTCGCGTCGTCTTTAATTTATTATGATCGAATTTATTATGATCTGCATATCTATATTTGCCTTCAAAGCTTTCTACAAAAGTACAGGATATTGTCTGTCTGTCATTAATAACTTAGTTTGATTTTGAGTACATCTAATGAATCTACTGTTCCTGTATTCACTTATTCATTTTTTGTATTCTTGACCAATAGGTCTTGCCTTTGCTTTCGTTTAATGATTGTCAGGCTATAAGCTTCTTATAATTAGTTTAATTAGTAATATTATGTTTTTGTTTAATTCGAATGGCCCCATACGTTGGGTTTCAGTGATAAACGATGGTTCGGTAAAGCGTAATTATATTATATCTTAAGTTGTAAGAGTGTTGATGAGTGTAAATGGTAAGGTTTTCCATGCAATAGAAAGCTGAAGAAGAAAAAAAGTAGAAATTAATAAATAATCCAGGAAGAGCTGAAACCTTTTGCGTATTTCTTTTAATTCCTGATTTTATGCAGTCTGAACGAGTTAGTTTCTGTACTAAATTCATGGTCCATTTTATTGCTAATATTGTAAAATAAACAATTTACGTATATTAAATAAAAATGATTTGAAAATAATTAATAAATTATTTCCACATTTATTAATTAATTATTTTCAAATTATTTATATTTAATACACTTAAATAATTGTGACCAAGTGAATGAATACTCTTTTCTATTTATATTAATACAATTTACGTGTTTGAATTTATGTTTTTGTAGCATCTAATCTCGCAATAGATGCAACCCATTTTACAAACCTGAATATTTTTATCGACGAAATATAAATGTTTGTCTGTGGTTATACTTCCAACACTTAAAAATCAAATCGTGCGCGAAGTAGATTATTATACTTGTAAATGTAATGATAATAATAATAGTTACAATAATTGTACGAAAAAAATCAAGTCAATAATTATTATATTTTAAAATATAATAATCCCTCTCTTGCATCAGTTTATTATTATATTTTAAAATATAATATATAATTTAAAATATAATATAATAATATAATAAAATATAATAATTATTGTCAACTTTAGCATGATTCATTTTACATAAAATTCCTCATCAACTTTAATTTTAATAAATGAAACATATTTTTAATTCCATTTATATATATAACAATTTTTATTAACAATTAAATTTACAATATTGTAAAAAAAAACATTAATTATATAAATCACACAAAAATTAATTAACTGTTAAATGGCTATCGACCACAGGTCATTTTGCCTGATTTTTTTTGTATAACTTTACTTGCTTATTGTTGACTATAGTTTCGAAAACCTCAGCGTATCATTATCAATTAAAAAAAGGCGATGAAAATATTATTTAATTTAAATAGTATACTTCATCTTCACGTAACTCAACTTATGAAGAGACTTTTGTTTGATTTTTAACAAACAACAAATTTATTTGGTAATTAAAACACATCTAAACGTTGTTTTGTATAACAAGGTTGTCAAAACAATAAATAATTCAAGGTGATGAAGTGATGAATTCATGACTGGCTAGATTCGAGAGTTTTCGTTTAGGATTTATATTTCTGGTGCGTGGTGTGCATAGAGAATTTATTAGTTCTAAATTAATTAATTAAATTAAATAAACTATCACAGATGCAAAAGAGGGAATAATTTATTAATTATTTATTTATTTATTTATCTAAACATTTTGAATATTGTTATTATTCTGTATAAAGGTGATTTACCGTAAATAAATGAATTGAATTGAATTTAAATAGCTGTGACCACATGAATGAATACTCTTTTCTATTGCTATTAGTTCTAAGTTTACGGAATTTGAGGCATATTTGTAATATGGGAAGGAAAGTCATTCTTTGATGGGAGTGATTTTAACAGGAGTGGAATTCAAGGATTATGTAAAGGATTCTAAGGGTGTCAGTATCATTATTAATAGATTTAATATATATATATATATATATATATATATATATATATACGCTTTATCGATGTTAATAATGTAATCACTGTTCTGAATTTAATCGTATGTGCATTCTAAAAATTAATTAAGTTATCTTTACATCCGATAAACATCTAGTGGGAAAAAAATGTAATCGACCTTCGAATTTTGTGCGGTGGATTTAGTCCCAGTTAAGCGAGTTGAAATTGTACACTCACTACAAGTGCAGCAAGAAAATCGTGGATTAAATTAAACAATCGTTGTGAGTATTGCAATTTTTGTTATTTAATTCAAGACTTAATTGAATTAATTACGACGGAATTCACATGTGTCGATTTAATATGAGGTTAATTTTGCAATTAGATCAATAAATAGCGACGTAATTTACAGCAATGCATCACAGATGGCGCCATATTTAAATTTAAATATCTTAGATTACACTATTTGTTTAAATGCTTAAACAAATATTATTTTTTTGCTTGCCCCACAATTAAATTAAAATAAAAATTAAAAAATCAATATATCCATTCATGTAAATATCCATAGAAATTTTAATAAAGCAAATTTTAAATTCTCTTGAAAATGGGCTAATAACCCGAAACTAGTCGAGAATTTAAAATTATTTAATCTAATCTGTGTTTTATTGATTGATTTTTAATAATTTATTCATATTTATTTCATAAAATATTATTATTTTAATTGAAACATTTAAAATTAAATACAGTTTTATAAAATTGTTTAATTTATATACGCTAAATTAGTTCGATAGATAATGTTTGGGCGGCCTCATGGCCTGTACCACGGCGACCTTTTCAGATCTATTGTGCATCCTAGCGTATATGTTATTAAAACTCATAATCTAATTATCATTTATGAAACTTGTTTAGACTAATAAAAAAAATAATTAAGCTAGACTGCGACGACGGATATTAGGCGTTATTCCGTATGATAAAATTTTAAATTAAACATATACATTATAACAAACAGCCACACAATCTAAGTATATGTATCATTTATAAACCTCGCTTAGACTGTGACAATAAAGAATAACATGCAGAGTTAAATTTAACATTTTATCTACGGACTAGCCCCCAATATGTATGTTAAATATAACATTTCAGATAATAATAATAATAATAATAATAGCTGAAAACTGAAAACATAAAGAGCCTGAGACTACCAGAACGTATAATTACACAAATGCAGAAATCAGTAATAATTAACACATGTAGTATAGTCAGGAAATTCCTCAACCTTCACAACAACAAAATCTAATATACATATCCTCAGACTTGGTAAAATCCCGTCTGAACGATACCTAGACCAAACCAACATGTTTGAGAAAACGATAAAATAATAATAATAATAATAATAACTTTATTGCCCAACAGCTGAACAAATTACAGGACAATGTTATAAAAAAAACTTATAATAAGTAATAATAATAATAATAGTAATTATATAATACAGCAAAAATAAAAAAACATATAAAAATAATGTTATCACAGACAATGCTAAACCACTGTCTCACCATTCTGGTGAGAAAAATATGTCGTCAAACAAACGATTAGCATTTTTGCAATGAATAGCCCTGATAATGCTATATGCTATAATGATTGCCATTAAGTAAAATTATTTATTTAAGAAAACTTATATTTTGCTACTTTAATTAATGATTGTCATTAAGTAAATTTTATTTATTAAAAAAAAAACTTATATTTTGCTTGAAATGAGAAGCAAGGCAAATAAGTAAATTTTATTTATTAAAAAAAAAACTTATATTTTGCTTGAAATGAAAAGCAAGACAAATAAACCATGACCATGAACGTTATTCGTTGACACAAATCAGTAACCTTCAGCCATCCAAATTAAGCGAAGGTAATTATTATTTAAATAGAATTCGTTATACAATCATAGTCTGTAAGATTATTTAGGTCAAAAATATTTTACACGTTTTTTTCAAGTAAATATAATTTATTAAAAATCAATGTTAAAAATAAATAATTTTATTTTTTTATTGTGGAGCCTTCTACTTCGTTATATATGCTTAAATATGATAATGAAAACCACTTCTAATCTTTGTTTTTTATAAAACTTTATTTTTACTTGTGACTGCAGTTTCGGAAAATTCAGCTTGACATTATCAAACATAAAGTGTTCATGAATAAAAAACTGAATTTTCCGAAACTGCAGTGCAATGAAAATAAAATGTTATACAAAACAAAGTTTAGATGTGTTTTCATTATTAAATAAATTTGTTATTTAATGGTTTTAATATTTAGGCATTGGTAGTTCATACTGTATGAAATAAATATGAATAAATTATTAGAAATCAACCAATAAAACACAGATTAGATTGAATAAATTTGTTGTTTGTTAAAAATCAAACAACATAATTAATTACATACAAGATATTTGTATGTATATTTGTATTCAGACAATTAGAAACATTTTTTAAAATATTAACATATACACAACAAAATGAAAATATGATGAATTAATTTTTCACTTAACCCACGGTGAAGCATATTTAATTAAAACTCTTGCTTTGTTTCACTGATTAATTTTAAACAAATATTTTAATTGAAATTAAAATTGATAAAATTTTATAATAATAATCAATTTAATTTTAATCAAAGAAAAAAGAAGCGTGTTTTAATCAAAGTGTATTAAAATGAAAATATTTGTCTCCACACTATATATATAAAGAATCTTTATTTTCAGTACAATATACATATAAATGTGAAAGAAATTAACAATAAATATTATTAATGGTTTTAATATTTAGACATTGGTAGTTCATATTGTATGAAATAAATATGAATAAATTATTAAAAATCAACCAATAAAACACAGATTAAATTGAATAACTTTAAATTCTCGACTAGTTTCGGGTTATTAGCCCATTTTCAAGAATAGTCGAGAATTTAAAGTTATTCAATTTAATCTGTGTTTTATTGGTTGATTTTTAATAATTTATTCATATTTATTTCATCAAATAAATATTATTATTTTATTTACCGACCATCGGCTATCGGCCAACAGCCTTTCTGCCAAAAGTCGCGCATTATATAAGTGTGTCTTATTGCCGGTTAACACTAGTTTTAAATAAAACAACGACTTTTTTGCACATTTTTTTTATTGTAGAAACATTGCTACAATAATGTATTGCGGAGTTTCATCAAGTAAAAGCCTCAACCTTCGATTATTCGTAATTAATTATTATTTATATTCTAACATATATACATAGAAAATCTTTATTTCTGAGAAATACGTTAAATTACATTACAATATTTACATTACAATCATAAACCTCTAGTTAAGCCTCAGAAAATGGCTATCGACCATCGGTCTTTCTGCCTGTTCTAACATAATTAGTTGTAATTATAAAAATAAATCAGACGTGATTGAAAATAAAGTGTATAAAAACAGTGCGAGTTTTAAGTCGTCATTGTAACCGTATAATAATCTTTAAGCAATGATAAATAAAAACCTTTTGTTTATACATACAAGGCGTTATCTTTAATTCAGTTTCGTTCAGCGTGACAACAGGGACATTTCTGTATGCGAACGCGAATTAAAAAGTGTGTGGTTAATTAAATTCACATATACATTTTTTGGAATATAATAAGTGAGTTTTTTATTTTTTACGTAAAATATAAAAAAAATTAACATTAAATTTTGATAAGGTATCTTGACCAGTCTCTGTAATTGTTTTACATTAATCGATTTGTATTTTTCGTGATTAATTAAATTACATTTGCTGCGGGAGAATATTTTTTGTTTTCACATTTAATGAAATGTTTTTTCCTTGTTTGCTTAAACATGACAAGTTCGCCTTCCTTTAGTGGACGAAACAATGATTCTCGGTCGTCTACCTTGTAGACCCAAATCGTTGACGATGCCACTTGAAATTAAGCAAAAGGTGGCGCTTGCGTCGTCTTTAATTTTTTGTTTCGTTACGCCAAATTAATTAATTAATCGGGGCTATTCCATATGAGAAATGTTAAGTTTAACAAGTACGTTATTAAATAAATTCACATTCTATGAATTCTATGAATTAGAAAAGTTGCTTAGACTGTGATGATAAAAAATAATGCGAACATTAAACTTGACATTTCTCTTATGGAATAGCACCGATTATCTGCTTAACTTAGATAAAAATAGGCATATAAAATTATTCTTTAAAAATAATAATAGAAAAAAAAATGATTTATTCACTTGGTCACTAAATAAACTAAATAAAAAATAATTTGAAAAGAATTAATAAATTATTTCCATATTTAGCTGTGTGATATTTTTGACTTATATTACATAAGTACTTTAACAAACGTCCAATACTAGACATTTGCTGTTGCATAACAATACTGTTATGTCACTGTAGCTAAAAAGGAAATAATATATTAATTATTTTTATTTAAATTATTATTCTTTAAAGTCTAAATAATAATTTTAAACTTCTAGATTAATCCCTCATTAATCATGGCCGCTGAGGATCTGAACGTCAGTTTGGCACATATCGTTGTAAACCACACGAATCCCATTGAGTTGTTCAAAGAATGGTTTCAAGAAAGCGAGGAACATTTGCCGTATCTGCCCTTGCACTTGATGAATGTTGCCACAGTTTCAAAGTGAGTAATCCTACTATTTTATAAAATGTAAATTAATATACATTTCTCTCTCGGAAACTAAACATTCACATCATATAATTCTAAACGGTATTTCCTGATTTATTGTTACGAGGGGTTTCATCTTTACAGCTGTTTATATATTTTTGTATTGAGCTATTTGTTTTAAAAGCTGATTTTAAAGGTGTTTCGATAATTTCATTGAGGGCTCACCTAAGAAGGTAAAGGGAGAATAATTATTATATGCTATTATCTTTAGAGATGGGGTGAATAAGTTTCAGGATAATAATATATATTCATTCCACACAAGTCATAGATGATTAACATAATATATTTTTCGGTCAAATATGTTATATTCGGAATTATTAAGTAAGTTTCACTCAGGGGGGGGTCCGATAATATTTGAAATTGAGAAACACGGCTATAGTTGTCCACTTGAGCACTGGAGGCGCTGAAGTCTTAAGTGGAAAATTTGAAATACTTTATTTTTGGGTTTTTACAATGATTTATTTATTATTGGCGACTTTTGTCGCCTTATAAGGTATATTTCTTAAACATTTATACTTTTAATTAAACATTAACGATGTTCTAAATAAGGATCAGTTTGGCATATTTCAATTTGATTGATGTAAATCACATGAATTGTTTTTGACAGTTTTTTTTTTGTATTCATCAGAAGTTTATTCACTTTTTCTTATAAAACTACAACTGGTAAATTATTATTTGTAGTTTAAAATACGTTTGCTTATTAATTTCTATGAACTGTATATTTTTGAAAGAATATACATAACTTAAAATTATGAACCAATCGAGCAATAATTAATTATTAATTATTTCTCTATGCTAAAACTAACGAATTGGTTAAAGAGACTACGTAGTTATCTCTTTCTACAATGTTAAATAACGCTTCAGTTTTAATAAATAAAATAACATATTGTTCGTAATAATATTTCAGAGAAGGACGTGTCTCAAATAGGACTGTCTTGCTGCAGGATTACGAAAGTGACGGATTCATCTTCAACACTGACAGAAAGGGAAGGAAACACAAGGAAATTGTAAGAAGAGAAAATACTTAACTTGTTAATTCTTGTGGCTTCTACTTTGTTATACATCGTAATTTAATAATAATAGAAAAGAGAAAATTATTGGTTAATTATACAATTGGGTAAATTTATTAAAAAAATAAACCTTTATTGGCATTATCATCTATATTATATATAATATATAAAATATTATACAAGGTGTACAGAAAATGAGTGAAAACCTTCAGGTAACTCAATTCATTAATTAATTTTTAATAGAAAATCCAAATAAAAAAATGTTGTATGGTTCTTCATTGAGGCTCACGAGGTCTTCGGAATTTTAAATATGTATTGTTTTTTAAATATTTTGTAAAAAATCAATAGCATTAACAATCAATTAGACACGTGTATAATTCCATTGATGTAAATGATAAATAAATCGGATATTTTTACAATTTTATAACTTCATCAGAAGCATTCTTTTAATGAAAATAGATCTGGCAACGACGCACGCTCGTTTGTAAAAGAAAAGGTGTATGCAATACCTCCAGCGGATGATGTAGCAGTTATAAACAGGATAAATGCACACTTGTTTGATCCAGCGTTGCCAAATGTATAGTTCTTTTAAGTGCCCCGTGAGGCTTAAGGAAGGACCGTGTGACTTATTTTCGTTAATATTTTTATCTAAAAATTAGTCAAAGAGTCACGCTACCTAAAGCTTTTCACTCATTTTCTGTACACCTTGTATATATACTATATATAATATTTGATCACCTTTTCTATCTTCACTCTACCCTTCTTCTCTTGGGTAAATTTATTATTAAATCAGATAAAAATAATTTGAAGATAATTAATTTACTTAATTATAAACATCCATTGAAAGATAAAATGAAAAAAAAAAAATGATTCGTTCCTTATTTCAATTTTTATTTATGATAGTTAAATGTATATTTCGAGTACCATTATCAATTAAAGATGGACAAAGTCGATCATTTTTGTCACTGTAAAATTAAGTATGTGACAATTTTCTTAATGTTATTTATATTAATATTAATATTGGGAAGTATTTATTAATATTCTACTTTGCTGTGAAAATACAGAACATTTCATGTTCGCCGATGATGTCCTAATTACCTCTATCCACAGAAGTGCACAGCAGGCTTTAACAAACCTACAACAAGATTTTAAGACGTTCCAGAATTGGGCTCACGATAAAGAGTTGACTATTAATAAAGATAAAACAAAACTCTTATATATAACAACACCAAAAATGATCCGTATACATGAATCAAATGTAATATTTTATTCTATGGACTGCGTGCATTCTGACACTCAGGAGTGCTATTGCACAGACATAATACAGACCGAAGACACATACAAATACGTCGGACTATGGATTGACCGACATATGACGTGGAAGACACATATACGACATGTACAAATGAAATTACGACATCTAGGACAAAGGTTTTATCATCTAAAAGACTTTCTACCGGACCATATAATGGAAAAAATATATTATGCACTACCGCAATCAATAATAAGCTATGGCATTTCTGTGAGTGGACTTGCATCAGATTATCTCATAGCAGACTTGCAACACACACAAAATGCTGTAACAAAACACATATATAACTATAGACAAAAACACGACAAAATTTCGACATATACAAAGACACCTCAATATTGACGATCAGACAATTGACAGAGTGGCGATGTATAATTAACAATTTTAAAAGTGCTAAGAAGTGGGAAACTGTAAAATATGGTAAACAAATGAGACAGCAAGTGGCCAATCTTTATAAAGTGAAAGGACATAATAATAAATATGGACTGCGACAGAAGGAAACACTCCTACGTAAATTGTTTAACAGTATACCTAGGGATATTGTGATCGAATTAAAATCAAGTACATTTAAAAAGAGCCTGAGAGAGTGGATAAAAAACAGAAATTGCCACATATAAGTCAAAGGCTTGGTGGCATATTTAAAAAAATATATATTTATTTTATATTGTTTATAAGAATATAAATAAAAAAATATTATTATTAAATAAACTCCAATTTATTTACAGATGGGGTGTATAAGTTTCAAAATAATAATATATCTTTATTCCACACAAGTCATAACATAATATATTTTTTTAACCCTACACCCACATGGGTAGAAAGGGTCATTGAATATATATATATTTTTTTTTTCGGTCAAATATGTCATATTTATGTTAATTTTTTTTTTAATATTTTGGGTCCATTAATTTCATTACATCTCACAATTTAATTTCTAACAAAAAATAAACTTTTATTAACTTTAATTACTTAAAATTGTTCATAATAAATTAAAGACGACGCAAGCGCCACCTTTTGCCTGATTTCAAGTGGACGAAACAATGATTCTCGGTCGTCTACTTTGTAGACCCACAAAAACATTTCATTAAATACTTAAAATTGGTTATTCAGGAATACTCAATTACAAAATTCACTCGATTCGGCCCAACACTATTATCAAAAGCGAATAATGTGAAGTAAGGAACGAATCATTTATTATTTTATTTTATCAAACGCACTTCACATAACTCATAAAGTAAACTCGACATCCATTGAAAGATCTACTTTTCAGGCAAATACTCCTCCAGATATTGAATTACACAATGAACATTTGCTGAGCATAGCAATAACATATTGTATCATGCAATCATTTTTTATTCGAGAATATTTAATGCAGAGAACAAAAAAGTTATTAAATAAACTTTTTTTTGTTCTTTGCATTAAAAAAATCGTTGTTTTTTTTCAGACGGAACATCCTCAAGTATCCGGAACGATTGTTTGGTATTACCAAAAAGATGGACAGCTTGTCCAAAGACAGGTATGTTTTAGTCTTACAATTGTAATCTACTAATTTAATAATAATAATATATCTTTATTCCATACAAGCAACATAATTGCTTACATTGTATGATATGACGATATAATGATGATGATTATTATTTTATATTAAATCTTCAATTAGTAAACACGATCAAATTCATTATCACATAAATATCGACAATTTGTATTTTTGTACTGTGGAATGTAATTCGTATTAAATTAATCGCTTTCATGCGACTCTAATACGAGTTGTACTTATTTCATAATACTGAAAATACAAATGGTTTTTGGATTGAGTGAGTTACGTGAAGATGATAATAACTTGAATAAAAACACACAGAATCCTTTCTTCACTATATTTATTTTTCACCAGATGTACATTTCGGACACAAAGTGACCATTATCAATGGTTGATACTAATTAACAAAAATACATTTAACACTTATATATGTACAGAAAAAGTGGGTTGATTAGCGGGTGTCGGTCCAGGCAGGTATAAGGTTATTAGTGGGAAAACCTAATTAGCTGTAGGTATGGATTTGAATAAGCGGGTAAGTTTAAAGGCGGTTTAAATGGGGTTGTAAGAGTATTAGGAAAGTCCAAGATAAGGCGGGTACATTAAATTTACAATAGATCTAATAATACATTTTCAAGCGGACTTAAATCGAAATTTAACAATTTATCACTATGTTTTTTCATCTCAATTGCCTCAAGCACTACCTAACTATACTTATGATTGTTCTATTACATCGAAAAAACTGTTCATTTTATTAACCTATGAATATAAAAATTACTTTTGAACTTTCAAATTTTGTCACCATTATGTTAATAGCTTCATTTGGTATTTATAATTTTATATATACTTTCTGATATGAAACGCAGAAATGAAATATTCAACAAATACTCTTTATGACTGAAAGATTATCTGCTAGATAATTTTCAGATAAAGGTATTTGAATTGTAAATGTTCATATACGCGATCAGGGATTTTACATTTCAATACAATTATATGCAAATTCCTGGTTCCCAGTTCATTTTAGAGAAAAACTTCAAGAAATTAAAAAAAAGGGATTGATCGAATTTTATTGATCATTGCCAGAAGTTTTCCTTGTTTAATTTCATTGTAAATGAAATGTGTTCAGAATTTAAAAATCTATGAAAAGTTTTTATTAACTTTAAAAATCAGTGTATAATTATTATATTTGCAAAATATCACAAATTTAAAAGTTCAAAAGGTGTAATCATCTTTTGATAATTTTTGTTACCTTGAATTCAGAATAAAGAAATTTATCATTTGAGGTATCGCAAGGGGTGCGTTACTATTTGAATATTTAAAGTTGTGGTTGCCAACCCTTAGGGGCGATGGAGTGAGGGGCTGAAAAATGTATGTCAGGATAGCATTCTAAAATTAAAAATCGACGTGTCAGAGCATTTTTCTAAAATATGTTTATTTACGATTTTATAGAATTTATCCGTTACTTTTGAAACACTCTGTATATATTAAATAAAATAAAACAAAGATGATGAATTAAACAAGGAACATTTTTGGCCACGATTAATAAAATATCTCCTACTTCATTTTTTTTTCAACTGCAAAAATTACTTACACTGTAAATTTTTGACAAATATTTATTGAAACAGCTACTTCCCGAAAACATCGTGCGAAATTCAATTGTGGATATTCCATACGAGAAAAGTTTAAATTAACAATAAAATTCTTATAATATATATTCCGTTGTCTTTAAAAAAAGCTTACCAGCTTACCAATTTTCGGCCTTTATCCTTAATAATTACAAAAAAATCGGACTAAACCGCAAGATTTTTCGCTCGTCTTTAACCATGTTGTTTTATAAATAAATTCAAATATTGCAGATTCGATTCGAAGGTAATGCGATTCCCCTCGATGATTCGTACAGTCAAAAACAATTCGATCACACGACGACCAATCACAAAATCAGGAATATGTTCTGCAACCAGGGCGATGTCACAGAATGGGATGATTTGAAGAAACGGTTTGATTCAGTGATGGATGACGTACGGAGCGGAAGGAAGCCGATTCAAAAGCGAGAAAATTTGTAAGATACTTTATTAAACTGTTGGTTGTATAATTTTAATAAATGAAACACTTTTTTACTTTGTTTGTATAACTCGGATTGATTTCATTGTTGACTATAGTTTCGACAACCTTAACGTGTCATTACAAAAGTATTTTAAAATACAAACAAAGTAAAAAAAGTGTTTAATTTATTAAAATTGAATTACAATGTATAACAAAGTAGAAGCCTCGACAATTAACATGTTAGTTGTATAGTTTGGTAGAAGTATATCAACGCTATTGATATTTATCAATAGCGTCAATATACATAATGATGGAAAATTAAAACACAGAATTTGTGAAACATAAAAAAACGAAGTGGTTTAATTTTCTATCATAATTAATTAAAAAATTTTCACCACGGGTTAAGTGAGGAATTTATTCAGAATAAATATTTACACGCTGTACTCTGAAATTTTTAATATGACTAATGTAATGAATGTGTTGTGTCTCGATTCAGATTATTGGCCGCCATGGTTATTACTGCAACAATGTAAAAAAAAAACGCGCGTGGTAATTAAGCGCCAAGTAATTCATTCAAATACCCGTATTAAAAATTTTAGGAGACGACGTGTATATATAAATATTCATAATTTAATTGTTGCGGCTGTTAATTTTTGAAAGTCCATACTTGTTAACATTTTTAGTTTTTACATACTTTCAAAATATAATTAATGGTTTTAATATTTAGACATTGGTAGTTAATATTGTATGAAATAAATTTAAATAGATTATTAAAAATCAACGAATAAAACACTGATTAGATTGAATAACTTTAAATTCTCGACTAATTTCGGGTTACTAATAATTTATTCATATTTATTTCATTTAAAATATAAATTTGTGAGAATAAATCGCACAATTGTTTCGCTCGCTTTTGCGGTTATATATATCAACGCTATTGTAGTCGGGGATGGCCTCTTCGTGGGGTTGGTAAGAAGATTACGGTTACGATTATTAAAGTTTTAAACAAATGCAGTCCGTCTAACATTTGTTTAATAATCAACAATTTTATACAAAGTAACGTAATCGTAATCTTCTAATCATCCTCCATGATTTTTCAACCTGAACATAGCTCCCCTAAAATCGCATAAGTCTAGCCAACATAAAATACATTTCCTTTCCGCAGTGTTATATGGCGCGCGCAGGCGGGTAATTCAAAAATAGCGCCTACACTATTAATAGCGTACTCAATACAGTTGATACAATATCAACGCTTTTTAGGTAAATTTTTATATCTCCTACTTCATTTTTTTTTCTGCATAAATCATTAACGTTTATTTCTGAAACGCAAATAGTTCTTTGCTGATCGTTTGAAAGATGTGTACACGAAAAAAAGATTTTTCTTAAAAATGTTATTTGTTTCTTTTTTTAGGATTGCTTATAAAATCATGCCAGACCACATGGAGTTCTATCATGGTAGCAATACTGAAATCGCCGATCGTATTGTTTTCGTTAAAAAGAATGATACGTGGAGTTACAATCATGTGGAACCCTAAAATAAAACTTAATAATACTCTTGATTTGTCACAATTTTATTTTATGATTATTAATTGTATAGAATTACTTATTTTGTTGCAATAATCAAAATGCATGTAATTTTGTATTGAATAATAACATAATTTATAAAATAATATAATAAATTGTTTTTTTGTTTAATAAAATGTTTTACTTTTTTATTTTAAATTTACGAATGGTTTGTAAATTATTTTAATTTAATAAATGATCTTGAAGATATTTGTTTTTTTTGTGACTAACAACTCTTATGAATATTATTTTTTGTTTAAATCTCTGCTAACTACCGTTATCTGAAGTAAAAAAGTAAACTTTTTTTAAAGTGTAATTCTGTGAATATATCGATATGTTATTCAAACCCACCCCTTTCATAATATGTAAAAAACAAAACAAAAAACACCCAATCGGCGGTTTTTTAGGTTATTTTCAATGTTATGAGAAAAACATGAATTTACGTCTGTCTGTGTGTTGGAAATACATTTTTGCGGGGTGGCTTTGTAAAACTATGTAGAGATGCTATTGAAACCCTCCCTTTTCAGAATATGTAAAAAAAAAAACAAAAAAAATATCAATTCGTTTCTTTTAATTTTATTTAAATTGAATTCAATTCAGAATTTTATTGTTTGCAAAAAACAGCTGATCATAGAAGGTTGTGGTTTCACATACCTTGTATACTTTTTCAAGAATTAAGTGTTAAAAATTCAATGGTCGAGGATGTCACTTGATGAAACTGCAAATTCACAATTAAATAAAAACACAATTGTAGTAATGTGCTACAATTAAAAATAGTGAAACTAAAATAATATTGTGTTTTTATTTAATTGCAAAGAAATATTAATATTTTTCAAATCTGTTTTTTTTTTTTTCGAAAAATCCAGTATTAATTATCTGTTTAATGAATACTATTTTTTATATTTCCATCTATATATATACAGGGTGTTTCAAATTCGAGTCTCACCATGGGGATCTCGCTTATTATAAGAGATAGAGGGTAGGTTTAAAAATTCAGCACTTTTGCAGAATTTCATGCTGATTAATATCCCGTTGAGAAAACTGGGCTAAGTTTCTTTGTTTTCAAGAAAAATGAAAAAACTAGAAAAATGCAATTTTATTTTTTTTAATTTATATCTTGGTTATTTGAATTAATAATTCAATACAATGAAGACATTCTTATGGCACTTTTTTTATGATCTAATCGATGGCGTACTAATTTTACTAATAGCATGTTTTGTTTCTTCTGGACCATCATCAACTTTCTTGTTTCCTATGGGCGCCATATTGGTTTTTTTATCAAATTAAAATCCTCTATTTTTTGTGATTACAATGATATATATATCATACCTTTATTGTAATTAGTTATCTTTTTTTTGAAATTTTCTTTATTGACAGTAAAGAAGCACTAATTTTTAACAACTAGATGGATGTTATTCTGTCATTGATTGTCAAAATTTAAAATTAAATATTACCATTTATTAAATATTTAAATCGTTCAATTTTTATTACCAAGACTGTCTTTTTATAAATATGTACCTAATATTATAGGGTTTTAAGTGATTTAAAGGCAAAACAAAGCTTGAATATGAGACCCAATGTTCCTTTAGAATTTATATTTGGCCAAATGTGTATCGTCAGAGCATACATTATGAGATTATAAAACATAATAATTTCGTCTCGAAATTCAATAAAATTCGTAGAAGGAATTTGTATATTACAATAAATAATTTAAGGAACACCTTTGAATTTCTATTTCTGCTAAAACTGTTTTTTGAACATAAATTAAGGAAATATTATTTGTGTTAATATTTTTATTAATATTAATGTTGATATTCGGCATATTACAATTTTTTTAAATAATTTTTAGTTTGTAAAAAAAATCATTATGTAAATTTTTGTGACATTGTAAAACTTTTTTTATAAATATTGTATTCACAAAGCTACAAGTTACATTATAGTTTCTATTGATTACTTTTAATTTCATGGCATGCGTGATTTATTAGTATTAAAAAAATATTTTGTTAAGACTGTGTTTATTTATCAGAATAAAGATATCATATGTGGTATCATTGTAATCAGAAAAAATAGAGGATTTTAATATGATAAAAAACAAATATGGCGCCCATAAGATATAAGAAAGTTGTTGATGGTCCAGAAGAAACGAAACATGCTATTAGTAAAATTAGTACGCCATCGATTAAATCATAAAAAAGTGCTATAAGAATTGTATTGTATTATTGCTTCAAATAACGAAGATATAAATAAAAAAAGAAAATCGCATTTTTCAGTTTTATTAATTTTTCTTTAAAACAAAGAAACTTAGCCTAGTTTTCTCAACGGAATATTAATCAGCATATCAGCATGAAATTCTGCAAAAGTGCCGAATTTAAACCTATCCTCTATCTCTTATAATAAGCGAGATCCCCATGGTGAGACTCGAATTTTAAACACCCTGTATATATATATACATCTTTATTCAGACTATACAGATATTTTCAACAATATAACAATATGAATAATTACAATAAATTAGTCTGTCTGGGCTATCGACCAGAGGTCTTTCTGCCCTATTTTCATCTTTATTCCTTATTATTTTTTTTATCGCCATCTTTATCCAATTTGCCATTTTAATATAATTTAATACTAATTCGGATAAAGGTTAGTATTGAATTATATTGAAATGCCAATTGGGATAAACATGGCGATAAAAAATGTAATTATATTAAAATACTAATTCGGATAATGATGGAGATAGAAAAATTAGTATCAAAAGCCGTCGTAAAAAAAACAAGGATGAAAGCTGCGGCATCTTTAAACCAGAAATTAATTCCTAACACTCTTTCAAAGGAAGTGATAATTTATACGAACGACGACCTTAAACTTGAAACTGGTCGCCCCAGAATCCCCAACCGTATACCTGTCCGTCCACAAATACAGGACAACACAAAACAGCCGGCCATTCTGTAGACGGCGTCAATAAGAATAACAAAAATGTTTGCCTCCAGTAACTCATCCGAAACTCCTTATCACCGATAAAACCCAAACCAAAAACCACAAGAGAAAGGAATCTCTTAATAATCAGTGCGCGCAACACGTGGTCCGTAAAATATTCCCGAGTCTGCGTCGCTTAGTAGACCCTAGATCGTCACCAACAACACTAACCTCCGTTTCTTTAGTGCAGTTTAAAAAAGCATTTTTTATAATTAATTTAAAAAAAAAACTGTATAAACTGAGCGAAATGGATTATAAAGAGCAGTGTTTTTTGCTACTCGAAGACGGTACGGTGTTTACGGGGAGGCCCTTCGGGGCGAAAGCGCAAGTGGATGGTGAAGTGGGTATGTTTTTTTTTTTTTGGAGCAACCGGATGTTGAAAGGGAAAACACGTGTTAATTCTCTTATAGCCCTTCAATAAAATAAAGGAATAATTTTGAGAATTTTAGTTTTCGCGTTGATTTCCTTTTTTAACCTAAAATGTAGCTGCAGCGTGCCCACGCCGCGCTCGGCGTCGTTTTTGAATTATTTATCATGCTGTTTGACTGAATATGCGCATTCCATTGATTAATACGTCGACGTGTTTTTGGTCCTTTTATCGCATGTGTTTTGTTTCGTAGTTAGTCGTTGAATATTCTATGCAAATTATAAAGAGCGTTGCCCTCTTAGAAACACTCGCATACTACGTAGCCCACTCAATTATTATTAATTACTAATAAAAAAGAAGATTTTTAGATTACATTGAATGTATTCATTGCTATTACCAACATAATTTACAAATTGTGTTGAATAGAAAGAGATAGTTATAGTAAAATACATATAGAGTAAAATGAAAATAATTAACATATATTCCAGCTTAGTGTAGTTACATTAAATAATTTTTATACTTTCCCAGCAATTACAGATGTAGATAACAATTATTCAACTTTTATCAATATTTTACAGCTTGAACTACAAATTACTTCGCTAAAGGTAACGAAAAAAAAAAAATCGTATACAATAACGAAAAATCGTATGCAATAATGAAGTTTAACACCTTCATTATTGCATACGATTTTTCTAATTAATGGTTTAACGTTATAACACCTCACGAATAAAAATATAATTGGCAAATCTGATTCGATTTGTCTTCTTATTTAGATCAAATAATACACTGGGTGTGAAGAAAAAGTATTATTTAATCGAATCATCTTCACGTAACTCGCCTACAACTATTATTCTTATTTAGATTTCCTGGATTAGTCGATGTATACGCGACTTCGCCAACTTGATTGGAATTAAATAAATCTCACGTTGAACCTAGCTTGATTTACAAATATATATATTAACATCGTTATTCCTTCCAAGATATCATTGCACATGCAATACAAAAAAAAATAACAATATATTCAAAAAACAAAATTCGCTTGACTGGAATCGGCCACCGCCTTGATTTACAATTTAAACAAAACTGGTTTACAATAAACAAGTATTAGAATGCAACGATTCATTGATATGATCTTTATTCTTCACCGGAAGATTCAATAATGACGAAATGAATAAATAACTTGGCGCCCAGAATGATTATAACTGATTGTTCCGGGCTTGTAGTTACAAATACAATGTTTACTTTAGTGATAATTGATTATTAATTGATGTTAAGGTTGAACAATTTTTGATTAGGAAATATTTGATAATTCCAATGATATCTCCGCGTTACGATAAGTAAAGCTTAATGATATTTGTTTATAAAGTAATTTGAAAAAAGAGTCGATAAATCTAAACGGAACTTAATAATTTAAATATCTAGAACAAGACATGGAAGTCCATAGATTTCCTATTCGATCTTTCACAATACGATTGCTTTTCTCTTCATTTCTTTTCGCTTCATCATTTCCTATATTTAAATTGCCGTTCTTTCTTGAACATTTCTCATCTTTACTTCTTTAATTTATTTCGCATTACTTTCCAAATCCAAATTGTCATTTTCTTACAATATTTTCTTTGCTTATCGTCTTGGTGTTTTAGAATTCCTATTCGATCCTTCACAACTCGATTGTTTTTTTTTTGTTTTTATTCGTTTCCCTTTACTATTTTTTGGAAAAGTCATGGGATTGGTTCTAAGAAGACGTTTCCTCCGCAATTAGGAATTATAAAGAATTTATTTGCAGTGGCTTTTCGAGATTTGAAAAATATGATATTTTATAAAAATTATATTTCCAGCCAAGGAATTCGAATATTTTCAAAAATTCTAAACTTCCACTTGGAACCTCCAAAATACAAAATAATGACATAATAGTGATTAGCAATGTCTAATTAACGATTCTAAACAATTTATTTGTACTGGCTTACCGAGATTTGGAAAATATGAATTTTTATAAAAAATATATTTCCCGCCAAAGAATTCGAATATTTTCAAAAATTCTAAACTTCCACTTGGAACCTCCAAAAATACAAAATAGTGATTAGCAATATTTAATTAACGATTCTAAACAATTTATTCGTATTGGCTTACCGATATTTGGAAAATATGAATTTTTGTAAAAAATATATTTCCAGTCAAGGAATTCTCATATTTTCAAAAATTGTAAACTTCTATTTGGAACCTCCAAAAATTATAAATAATGACATAATAATGATTAGCAATGTCTAATTAACGATTCTAAACAATCTATTTGTACTGGCTTACCGAAATTTGGAAAATATGATTTTTTATAAAAAAATATATTTCCAGCCAAGGAATTCGAATATTTTCAAAAATTCCAAACTTCCACTTGGAACCTCCAAAAATACAAAATAATCACAAAAAGTGATTAGCAATATTTAATTAACGATTCTAAACAATTTATTCGTATTGGCTTACCGAGATTTGGAAAATATGAATTTTTGTAAAAAATATATTTCCAGCCAAGGAATTCTTATATTTTCAAAAATTCGAAACTTCTATTTGGAACCTCCAAAAATTAAAAATAATGACATAATAGTGATTAGCAATGTCTAATTAACGATTCCAAATAATTTATTTGTATTTGCTTACCGAGATTTGGAAAATATGAATTTTTATAAAAAATATATTTCCAGCCAAGGAATTCGAATATTTTCAAAAATTCAAAACTTCCATTTGAAACCTACAAAAATACAAAATAATGACATAATAGTGATTAGCAATTTCTAATTAGCCATTCTAAATAATTTATTTGTATTGGCTTACCGAGATTTGGAAAATATGAATTTTTCTAAAAAAATATATTTCCAGCCAAGGAATTCGAATATTTTCAAAAATTCTAAACTTCCACTTGGAATCTCCAAAAATTCCAAAAATAAAAAATAATGACATAATAGTGATTAGCAATGTCTAATTAACGATTCCAAATAATTTATTTGTTTTGGCTTACCGAGATTTGGAAAATATGAATTTTTATAAAAAAAATATATTTCCAGCCAAGGAATTCGAATATTTTCAAAAATTCAAAACTTCCATTTGAAACCTACAAAAATACAAAATAATGACATAATAGTGATTAGCAATTTCGAATTAGCCATTCTAAATAATTTATTTGTATTGGCTTACCGAGATTTGGAAAATATTAATTTTTCTAAAAAAATATATTTCCAGCCAAGGAATTCGAATATTTTCAGAAATTCTAAACTTCCACTTGAAATCTCCAAAAATACATAATAATGACATTATAGTGATTAGCAATGTCTAATTAACGATTTTTTTAAGTAGCAGCAATGATTAAACAGAAATTAATTATTCTTTTAGTGTTTCAGACTGGAATGGTCGGCTATCCAGAATCGCTCACAGATCCAAGTTATCACGCTCAAATTTTGGTGCTAACATATCCAATAATCGGCAACTACGGCGTTCCTGATAAGACACTCGACGAACATGGACTTCCTTAGTAAATATCACACGCAAAAATAACAACATAAGCAAATCTCATAACATCTTTATACATGTAACATTTACACATAGTTTGAATAATTATTTACAATGTATTGGTAGAGTTATGTTCACATATATCACATGAAACGGCTAACGACTGAAGGTCTTTTAGCAATAAAATTATATTTTTTTCTGCTTTTATTATTTTTTTATGTAGATTTTGATTATAATGAATAATCATTCAAAAATAATTGAGATTTGTTTCAACCATTAATTTTATCGCACTCGATTTCTGAGTTGTGCTATTTTTTTCATTTAAGTTTTTTCGAATCACATCGAATTTGGGCTTCGGCTCTTGTGGTTGGTGAACACTGCGACAGTCCGAGCCACTGGCGGCAAATACAGACGCTCAGCAAATGGATGGAAAGCGAGAACGTGCCGGGGATTCAGGAAATCGACACGAGAGCCCTGACGAAGAAAATCCGCGAAAAGGGGACGATGCTAGGGAGGATCGTTTACACTCTGCCTATTGACACCGACGTCAGAATCGCTGATCCTAATCGCAGGAATTTGGTCGAAGAAGTTTCCATTAAGGTGTTTGTGCTAAAACTACTATTGAGGATATATTTAATGAATTACTTGAAGATCTCAAGATTTTTTTACAAATTTATATTAAAACGAAATTTTTGAATTTTTATTTCCGCAATTTGTAATTTCAAAAATCACAATAATTATTATTTCCGAGATATCTTGATGAAACTTCTTCGAGGTGTTAATGAAAGCCAGCTTTTTCTGTATGTAAAAAACAGAAAATACCCCATCCTTAGTTTTCAAGTTATTGTCACTTAAACGCAAAATCAAGGGATTTTATTGCAATTTACGATTTTAAAAAATCACAAAAATTATTATTTCTGAGATATCTTGATGAAACTTCTTGGGGATGTTATTGAAAGCCGGCTTTTTCAGAATATGTAAGAAACAAAAAATACCCCATCCTTAGTTTTCAAGTTATTTTTACTTAAACGCAAAAATCGAGGGATTTTATTGAAATTTACGATTTTAAAAAATCACAATAATTATTATTTCCGAGATATCTTGATGAAACTTCTTGGGGATGTTATTGAAAGCCGGCTTTTTCAGAATATGTAAGAAACAAAAAATACCCCATCCTTAGTTTTCAAGTTATTTTCACTTAAACGCAAAAATCGAGGGATTTTATTGCAATTTACGATTTTAAAAAATCACAATAATTATTATTTCCGAGATATCTTGATGAAACTTCTTGGGGATGTTATTGAAAGCCGGCTTTTTCAGAATATGTAAGAAACAAAAAATACCCCATCCTTAGTTTTCAAGTTATTTTCACTTAAACGCAAAAATCGAGGGATTTTATTGCAATTTACGATTTTAAAAAATCACAATAATTATTATTTCCGAGATATCTTGATGAAACTTCTTGGGGATGTTATTGAAAGCCTGCTTTTTCAGAATATGTAAAAAACAAAAAATACCCCATCCTTAGTTTTTGGGTTATTTTCACTTAAACGCAAAAATCGCACGATTTAATTACAATTTACGATTTAAAAAAATCACAATAATTATTATTTCTGAGATTTCTTGATGAAACTTCTTGGGGATGTTACTGTAAGCCTGCTTTTTCAGAATATGTAAAAAACGAAAAAAAAACATTCTTAGTTTTCGAGTTATTTTCACTTAAACGCAAAAATCGAGGGATTTTATTGCAATTTACGAATTTAAAAAATCACAATAATTATAATTTCTGAGATATCTCGATGAAACTTCTTGGGGATGTTATTAAAAGCCTGATTTTTCAGAATATGTAAAAAACAAAAAATACCCCATCCTTAGTTTTCGAGTTATTTTCACTTAAACGCAAAATCGTGGGATTTTATTGCAATTTACGAATTTAAAATATCACAAAAATTATTATTTCTGAGATATGTCGATGAAACTTCTTGGAGATGTTATTGAAAGCCTGATTTCTCAGAATATGTAAAAAACAAAAAATATCCCATCCTTAGTTTTTGAGTTATTTTCACTTAAACGCAAAAATCGCAGGATTTAATTACAATTTACGATTTAAAAAAAAAATCACAATAATTATTATTTCTGAGGTTTCTTGATGAAACTTCTAGGGGATGTTATTGAAAGCCTGCTTTTTCAGAATATGTAAAAAACAAAAAAAAAACATCCTTAGATTTCGAGTTATTTTCACTTAAACGCAAAAATCGAGGGATTTTATTGCAATTTACGAATTTAAAAAATCACAATAATTATAATTTCTGAGATATCTCGATGAAACTTCTTGGGGATGTTATTAAAAGCCTGATTTTTCAGAAAATGTAAAAAACAAAAAATACCCCATCCTTAGTTTTTGAGTTATTTTCACTTAAACGCAAAAATCGCAGGATTTAATTACAATTTACGATTTAAAAAAAATCACAATAATTATTATTTCTGAGGTTTCTTGATGAAACTTCTAGGGGATGTTAGTGAAAGCCTGCTTTTTCAGAATATGTAAAAAACAAAAAATACCCCATGCTTAGTTTTCGAGTTATTTTCACTTAAACGCAAAATCGTGGGATTTTATTGCAATTTACGAATTTAAAAAATCACAAAAATTATTATTTCTGAGATATGTCGATGAAACTTCTTGGAGATGTTATTGAAAGCCTGATTTTTCAGAATATGTAAAAAACAAAAAATAACCCATCTTTAGTTTTCGAGTTATTTTCACTTAGACGCAAAATCGCGGGATTTTATTCCAATTTACGATTTTAAAAAATCACAATAATTATTATTTCCAAGATATCTTAATGAAACTTCTTGGGAATAGTTTTTGAATTATTTTCAATTTAACACAAAAATCCGAAATGTAATGACTTGAATCATTTATGATTAATTCACTTTCCAAGTGATGGAATAAATTTGTAATCCTTATTAAAGAAAGCATAAATAAAAGAAGATTATAATTTAGTAAAAGTAATCACCTAAATCCAAATTTCTTCGTGAAGATTCTGAAGATTAACGAATCATTAATTTACATTTTTTTTATATGTAGGGACCAAAAACTTTCAATCCGAATGGCAGCCCGAGAATATGCGCCGTCGATTGCGGGTTAAAATACAACCAGATCCGTTGCTTCCTGAAACGAGGCGCTCGCGTGGATTTGGTTCCGTGGAACCACAAGCTGAACATCGAGGAATACGACGGGCTTTTCCTGAGCAATGGCCCGGGAAACCCGGAAATGTGCGCTACGACCATAGAGAACATCAGGAACGTGATGAAATCGGCGAAAGTCAAGCCGATTTTCGGGATTTGTTTGGGACATCAGTTGCTGTCGCTGGCGATAGGATGTTCCAGTTTTAAAATGAAGTAATTATGAGTTAATAATAATTGAGAGATAACGCAAGCTCCATCATTTTATTAAATAATTAATTGATAATTATTTTATAAAATGATGGCCGTTATCTTAATATTTGTAATTAATAGTAAGAAAAACATTAATGTTGACTGCATAATTATGAAATAATAGGAAAAGGATTGGTCACAGTTATTTAAATAAATTAAATAAAAGAATTATTTTCAAATTCTTTTATTTAATTTAATTATTTCATAATTAAATTAAACAATTTAAATAACTGTGACAAAGTGAATAAATCCTTTTTCTATGAATAAATTGTTTGTAACTTTTTTTATTCAAGATACGGAAACCGCGGACATAATCAACCATGCATCTATAAGGGTACCGATCAATGCTACATGACCTCGCAAAATCATGGCTTCGCCATCGATTCAAAATCGCTGCCACCCGAATGGGAAACTCTCTTCCATAATGCTAATGATAACACCAACGAGGGTATCATCCACAAAAGTTTGCCCTACTTCAGCGTGCAATTCCACCCTGAGCACACTGCGGGCCCTCAAGATCTAGAATCGCTTTTCGATATATTCATAGAGGCGACAAAAATGAGTGATTGCAACATAAACGAATTGATTTATAAAAGTTTGAAGCATGAAATGAATCCGGAGATAAAGGATGGTTTGAAGGATATTCCAAGCAAGGTTTTGATTATAGGCTCTGGGGGTTTATCGATTGGTCAAGCCGGGGAGTTTGATTATTCGGGAAGCCAGGCTATTAAAGCTCTACGCGAGGAAAATATACAAACAGTTTTAATTAACCCAAATATCGCAACGGTGCAAACATCCAAAGGTTTGGCTGATAAGGTATATTTCCTTCCTTTAGTCCCCGAATACGTCGAGCAAGTAATCAGGGTGGAAAGACCGGGCGGGGTGCTGCTCACCTTCGGCGGGCAAACCGGGTTGAATTGCGGGGTGGAACTGGAAAGAGCGGGGATTTTTAAAAAATACAAAGTCAAAATTCTAGGAACGCCCATTCAAGCGATTATCGATACGGAGGACAGGAAGGTATTCAGCGAACGCATGGCGGAAATCGGGGAGAAGGTGGCGCCGAGCATGGCGGCTTATTCGGTTCAAGAAGCGCTTGATGCAGCGGAAAAATTGGGGTATCCGGTAATGGCCAGAGCGGCTTTCTCTTTGGGTGGTTTAGGCTCGGGTTTTGCCGACAACAAAGACGAATTGAAATCCCTCGCCCAGCAAGCCTTAGCGCATTCAAATCAGTTGATCATCGATAAATCTTTGAAGGGCTGGAAGGAAGTCGAGTATGAAGTGGTCAGGGATGCTTTTAACAACTGCATAACCGTCTGTAATATGGAAAACGTTGATCCTCTCGGAATCCACACCGGGGAATCCATTGTAGTCGCCCCAAGTCAAACTTTATCTAATAAAGAATACAACCTCTTGCGGACAACCGCGATTAACGTCATCAGACATTTTGGAGTCGTCGGGGAATGCAACATACAATACGCACTGAATCCATACGCTGAGGAATACTATATCATTGAAGTCAACGCGAGGCTTTCGAGGAGCTCCGCTTTGGCTAGTAAAGCAACCGGGTATCCCTTAGCATACGTCGCCGCGAAGCTGGCTCTGGGGATTCCCCTGCCTAAAATCAAGAATTCCGTAACGGGGATCACGACGGCGTGCTTCGAGCCCAGTTTGGATTATTGCGTCGTGAAAATCCCGAGGTGGGATTTGAGTAAATTCTCAAGGGTCAGCACGAAAATCGGTGAGTTTCAATTGCGATAAATAATTATTAAAAAAAAACTGCAAGAATATAAAAGCTACTAAAAAAATATCAACCCCCGATCATACAATTTACTTCAGATTTACGAATGTCTGTATAAATTGAATATAAGTGGACTTGAAGCACTGAATAAAGATTTGATATAACTGTGTGGTGTAGTTGTTAACGTACTCAACTAGAAATCGGGGAATATGGGTTCATATCCCCTTAGAGATGTTTCTTTTCCACTTTGCATTTAATTAATTTAAATTATACCTGAATGCATTGAAATTTCTACAATTCATAGATTTATAAAATCCTAGCTCTTCTTTACTGCTACAGAAAGCTTCATCCTATTTCCCTGGGAATATCTTTCTATCCTTTATGGATATCTTTCAAACACACAATTTTATTCCACGTTTCTTAAAACGCATCACGGCTGTTTTGACTGGACACTGCAGTCTTAGAGCACCCCTCCGCAGATTGGGGGTTGTAGAATCACCAGGGTTTCGAAGACGAAACAGCAGGACATATCCTTAGATACTGCCCAGCGCTAAAGTCCAATAGAAAACCCATACTGAGAGAGGAATGGCCAGAAATGGCGAAAATCAGGAATTTCAGCTGCCTCGGAACTGCTAGCCTATTCTGGTGAGGTAGATTCTGGCTGTGCCATAACAAGGCCTGTGCTAAAAGCACAATTCTCACAAAACCGTAACACCATTTTTATTTTTATTCCAACATTTGTCATTCCTCAAAAATCTTCAACAAATTTTCTTTGGAGTCATAATAAATGAAAGATGACGCGAGCGCCATCTTTCGCCTATTTTCATGTGGCACCGTTTTGTTAAATGAATATCTTGGAGGCTTACATATTTTTCAAAAATGAAAATTTCAGGTAGTTCAATGAAGAGCGTCCAACATTTGTCATTCCTCAAAAATCTTCAACAAATTTTCTTTGGAGTCATAATAAATGAAAGATGACGCGAGCGCCATCTTTCGCCTATTTTCATGTGGCACCGTTTTGTTAAATGAATATCTTGGAGGCTTACATATTTTTCAAAAATGAAAATTTCAGGTAGTTCAATGAAGAGCGTCGGCGAGGTAATGGCGATCGGCCGTAAATTCGAGGAGGCCTTCCAGAAAGCCCTGCGGATGGTCGACGAGAGCGTCGTCGGTTTCGACCCGTACCTGAAACAAGTGAACGAGGAAGACCTCAAAGAACCGACCGACAAACGCATGTTCGTGCTCGCCGCAGCGCTGCGCAACGACTACACGGTCGACCAGCTGTACGACCTCACGAAGATCGACAGGTGGTTCCTGCAGAAAATGAAAAACATCGTCGATTACAATAGCTCGTTGGAGAAAATCGCGCAGGCGAATCTGACCAAGGATATTTTATTGCGCGCGAAGCAAATTGGTTTCAGCGATAAACAAATCGCGGTTGCTGTGAAGAGCACGGAGTTGGCGATTAGGAAGAAGCGGGAGGAGTTTAATATAACGCCGCGGGTTAAGCAGATTGATACGGTCGCGGCTGAATGGCCGGCTACCACGAATTATTTGTATTTGACGTATAACGCTTCTTCGCACGATTTGGAGTTCAGCGAGGAGCATACGATGGTGATTGGTTCGGGGGTTTACAGGATAGGAAGTTCGGTGGAGTTCGATTGGTGCGCTGTTGGTTGTCTACGGGAGTTGAGGAAATTGGGCAAGAAGACGATTATGGTTAACTACAATCCGGAGACTGTTAGTACTGATTACGATATGTCTGATCGCTTGTATTTCGAAGAGATATCTTTTGAGGTAAGTTTTCATAAACTATTAGGTGTGGTAAAAAGAAATCCATTTTTTCCAATAAATCTGTATCTCGCGTTGTATAAATCCGCCCGGGTTCTTCTAGAAGGCGTTATAAAGATGAGCTTTCGTACTAAAAAAAAATCTGACAGTTTCGTGATTAGTTGACTTCTTCTTGCTGATTTAATGGACTTAGCTTTGTAGCTGTGATTAGTTGACTTACTTTCGTTTGAATGCACGTCAAAGATCTAGTATCCATCCACACGTCAAAGATAGTATCTTCTTTAAATTTTTTGATGTGCATTCAAATTAAAGTAAGTCAACTAATCAGAGCTGCAAAGCTAAGTCCATTAAATCAGCAAGAAGAAGAAGTCAACTAATCACGAAACTGCCAGATTTTTTTTAGTATATATAAATATACAATGACCCTTTCTACCCACATGGGTGTAGGGTTATTTTTGTTAGTACCAAAGATTAAAAACGCTATATTTTACAGTTTTTCTTCCATAAAGGCGAAAACCTCAAGCCAGGCGGATGAGAAAGTTAATGCTTTTTATGGTTCAGCCAATTTTGGTTTTATCGATTACATTCCGTTAATTTAGCCGTATCCAAAGGACATTCTTTATTTAGCTGTAGAAACTGTGTAGCTCTAAACTCCAATTTAGTCTATATGGTTACATCATTAAATATTTCATGCTTTCAGGTCGTGATGGATATATACAACATCGAAAACCCAACTGGAATAATTTTGTCAATGGGCGGCCAACTCCCCAATAACATCGCGATGGACTTACACCGGCAACAAGCCCGTATATTGGGAACCTCCCCAGATTCAATCGACGGCGCGGAGAACCGCTTCAAATTCTCCCGCATGCTGGACCGCATCGGAATCCTGCAGCCCAGATGGAAAGAGCTCACCAATTTAAAATCCGCTATCGAGTTCTGCGAGGAGGTCGGATATCCTTGTTTAGTGCGACCTTCTTACGTACTCAGCGGCGCCGCTATGAACGTAGCCCATTCAAATCAAGATTTAGAAACGTATCTGAATGCGGCTAGTGATGTTAGTAAGGAACATCCGGTGGTGATTTCCAAGTTTATTTTGGAGTCGAAGGAGATTGATGTTGATGCCGTTGCGTACGATGGGGTTATTCTGTGTATGGCGGTTTCCGAGCACGTGGAGAATGCTGGGGTGCATTCCGGGGATGCGACGCTGGTGACGCCGCCGCAGGATATCAATCCGGAAACGCTGATGAAGATCAAGCAGATTTGCAAAGCGATTGCGGCTAATTTGGAAGTGACTGGACCTTTCAATATGCAGTTGATAGCTAAAGTAAGTTGTAAATAGTTATAGGTGGATGTTTTAATTTGTTACGTAGTTGAAGAAAACACGTGGGTTGAACTTTTTATGAAAAATTTTGACCGAACTTTACAAGTTTTTAAATGGTGATCCAATTAAATATACATAAAAAATTACATACAATTTGAAATAATGTCATGAATGATAATAATTACAAAAATATCTGCGTCTCGGGGACTCAAAAGGGTACCACCTCCATCATCCCCTCGGTGGTGGTGGTATTCTTTTTTGCCTCTTTTTTGAGTCAGACTTGTTTTTTTTTAGGATAACGATTTGAAGGTAATCGAATGCAACGTGCGAGTATCCCGATCGTTTCCCTTCGTTTCGAAAACCCTTGATCACGATTTCGTGGCGATGGCGACGCGCGTGATCATCGGCGAAAAGGTGGAACCCGTCGAAGTTCTCAGTGGATGCGGAAAAGTCGGCGTCAAGGTGCCGCAGTTTTCCTTCTCGAGATTGGCCGGCGCTGATTTCATGCTCGGTGTGGAAATGGCTTCTACTGGAGAAGTGGCCTGTTTCGGCGATAATAGGTACGAAGCGTACCTTAAAGCGATGATGAGCACCGGCTTCAGCATCCCGAAGAATTCGATTCTGTTGTCGATTGGAAGTTTTAAGGTAAAGTTGCTATTTTTGCTTCGACTTGTTATCAGAATACGTTTTTCTTGGGCTCTTATTTTTAATAATATTATTTTAAATTGCAGCACAAAATGGAGTTGCTGCCTAGCATGAGGGCTTTGTACAAAATGGGCTACAAACTATACGCCAGTCTTGGCACAGCAGATTTCTACACTGAGCACGGTGTTCCGGTAAGTTAAGCTTCTATTATCTTACTAAAATATTATTGATAATATTTTCCACAAAAAATGTAGAGGATTTATAAAAACTCGTGCTTATCTTGTGTTTTTATAAATCTTCTATGATTGGTTTGTAGAGAATATTCTCAATAACGTAATGCAATGTTGTCCAAATCAAAACAATTTTGAAAATGAAACATACTATATATTAATAGAGAAATTTTGCCAAGTGATTAATAAGAAACAAATTAATCATGAAACTAGATAATTAAAATTTAAACAAAAAAATATAATGGAAGGGGCAGAACAGGAAATCATTAAGTAATTTTAAGTTGTTGATCTCTTTGAGAGTGGAAGGAGCAGAACAAGTCATTACAAAATATATAACCCCACCCCACAAATAAATAATAATCAAAATAAATAAATAAAGAACCAAAAACTAAATCGTAATTTAAGAGAAAAATAAATAAAAATGTCTTCTGGAAATAAACATAAAAATAGAAAAAAAGTGGAAAGCATCGTTGTCAAACAAAATACTTTTGGAAACTATAAAAGAACTCCAGGAATCAATAAGTAAATGAAAAATTTGAAGAAATGAGAAAAGAAAATTCGGAACTGAAACAGCTGTTAAAAAGCAACAAAGAGAAAAATCAAGAAATAGAAGAAACTATGCAGTGGGTTGAATCTCGACTGGAAAAATCCGAAAAGGAATAGAATTAAAAACAACATAATAATTGTCGGCGTGGAAAAACAACAAAATAAAAACGAAAATCCGGTGGATATCACAGCGAAAATAATAAAAACTTTAAAAATAAAAATAGAACCTGAAGAAATAATACACGCTTATAGAAAAGATGAAAAAAATGAAAGGAGTCCGATAATTGCAACACTAAGAACAAACGATTTAAAACGAAGAATTATAGAAACAAGAAAAACTATAGGAACTTTAAAAACAGAAGAATGTGATTTAAAAGGAAAACAAAACGAAATTTACATCAACGAACAACTTACACAACTGAAAAATGTATTATTTTACAAAGCTGGACAATTAAAAAGAGAATTTAAATTCAAATACTTATGGACAAGGGATGGAGATATATACATAAGGAAAACAGACACAAGCAACAAAATAAAAATTAACAATTACACCGATATAAATAAAATATATTAACCAACTAACAAACCACAAAAAAAAACATAAACAAAACTAATTAATACACCATGGAGACTATATTTTTACACAATATTAAAAGCTTAAAATTACATGAAGATGAAATAATACCAATAACCCATAACCAACCAAAAATAATAGCCCTCACAGAAACTTGGCTCACTCCCCTAAATGAACATCTATATACTATACAAAACTATAATGTTGCATTTAATTAGCGCGAAATAAAAGAAGGAGGTATTGCGTTATATATAAGAAACGACACAGAATATAAGCTACTAAATAAATTAACAATAAGTGAAATACAAATATTAACAATATTACTAAAACAAGAAAATATCACATTAACACTAATATATAAACCATCACAAATTACACACCAAAAATTAAAATATGTATTAACCCATAACGTAATAAACAGGAAAAAAACACATATAATAATCGGAGATATAAACATAAATCTATTAAATTGATAGATAAAGCACTAATAACCTTTCTTCACACTTTATTTGTTTTACCAAATGTACATTTCGGACACAAAGTGACCATTATCAATGGATTTGACACTAAATACAAAACAAAATATATATACGAAATGTACATTTGGTAAAACAAATAAAGTGTGAAGAAAGGTTATTAGTGCTTTATCTATCAATTCAATTTAATCTTCACGTAACTCAATCAATCAATTTATAAATCTATTAGATCGAAACAATATAACCAAAGGATACAAAAACACTTTAAGAGAGAAAAATGGTGATGTGTCCATCATGGTACTTTCCCCGGTGAATACGGTCAAATAAGTTTCTGATTGAAAATTTAATAGGAAAGCAAAATGATTAATAGAAAAAATTGATTGTTGTCTTTTAAAGTTAAAGCCGAGTATTTAGAAGAATATTATAATTAAGTGTGTTATTTCTTACCTTAAAATGATTTGATAAAATGTATCCACATCCTTTTTAAATATTTTTAAATTGGAGGCGTTTGCGAATATTAAATTTGACGGCACTTTGACATTTTACTTGTCATTAAAATAATTATTTCAATAATTATTAAAAATCGCTAAGAGTAAAGTTGCACTTAATGAGTTTTGATTCTAACCAAAAGCTTTTCAGATCATTCCACTGTTATATAAAGCTTAGATATAAAGTTTGGGCTTAATCCATTCAGCCGTTTAGGCGCTATCGCGGAAACACACAGACACACAGACACACACACAGACATTTTTCAAAACTCGATGGAATGGACTCAGGGGACCTCAAAACGTGCACATTTGTTGAAATTGGCGGTTCGAAAATTTTCACGATCACAATACTTTCCCTTGGACAGGGGTCCGGGGAAAGTAAAAACTATGATATAATGAATAAAACATCCCAAAAAACTTATACAAGAGCAAACACCAATGGAAATAACTCAATAATAGACCATATCATAACAAACAAAAAAGACCTAATAGAACAATTAAAAATAGAGGAATCAAATATATCTGACAAATACAAAAATTAACAAAGCCCAAACCTACATATGAATATTACGAAACTAAAAAATGATTATACAAATATATCACGAGAAATAAATACGATTGATACTAACGACATAACTAATCTTGAAGAACTATCGAAAATATTACAAAACATTATAGAAAACAACGAGAAAACTTATAAACTAAAAAGAAGACAAGAAAACCCCTGGATAACCAAAGAAATAATTAAGGAAATTGATACAAGAAACAAACTACACAAAAAGCATATTAAACACCCTACCAATCAAATAATACAAGACGCATACTACACCCAGAAAAAGAAAACAACCCAAATTATAAAAGGTACAAAAACTAAATACTTCCAAAATGCAACAAAAATAATACCAACAAATTATGGAAATTAATAAATAAGCAAATAAATGAAAATAAAAAAACATCAGCATTGAATCAATACGGAAAGAAAACGGAAAAATTACAACAAACAAATACGAAATAGCAAATGAAATAAATTCATTTTTCGCCGACATAGGAAAAAAGCTAGCGTCGAAACAAATAGAACACAAAGCGACCATACCCAAAACTACAACAAGAAGACACTCTGAAGATATGCACATAAAAAAAAATTAACAGAGGAAGAAATAGGTAATATTATAATACTCCTTAAAGAAAATAAAGCTCCCGGATTTGACAAAATAACCGCTAAAATAATAAAAGAAAACAGACAATCTCTAATCCCAATCATAACGAAATCAATTAATAAAATGATTAATACGGGCATATATCCAGAATATGTTAAGAACACTGTCATAAAACCAATATTCAAAAAAGGAGACGAAACCGATACAGGAAACTACAGACCAATAGCTCTACTCTCTACAATAAACAAAATAGCAGAAAAAGCTATACAAATTCAAATAAATGAATATTTAACAAAACATAATATAATATATACACACCAATATGCGTTTCAGAAAAACTGTGGAACAACAAGTGCAGTAAACGATTTAATATATTATTTGAAATCAAATCTAGAAAAGAAAAAAATTGTAGTGGCAGTATTCATAGACATGCGGAAGGCATTTGATACAATCTCAAAGGAAAAACTAACAGAAAAACTATACGCAGTAGCAATAAAAAATAAAGAGTTAAATCTAATTAAAACGTACATAACAAACAGACCACAGACAACACAGATAGATAACATACTGAGCCAATCGAAAACGCAAGGAGGTAATCTACCACCAATTCTATACATTACCTACACAAATGATATATTTGAATTAAATCTAAAAGGACAATTATTCATATATGCTGATGACACATGTATAGTATACACAGCCAATACACAGGTAGAAATAGAAACAAACATAAATAGGGACATGAGGATATTAGATACATGGTATTACAATAATCTACTAACAATAAATGAAAAGAAAACAGAATACATGATTTTCAATAACACTAACATAAAAATAAATGAAATACAAATACAACAAGTCAAAACTGTTAAATATCTTGGGCTGTATATTCAAGACAATCTAAAATGGGACGAACATATAAACAACTTAATAAAAGGAAACACAATAACAATAGCAGCGCTCTCAAAAATTAGGAATTATATACCAGAAGAAAATAGAAAACAAATATATCACGTTAATTAATTAAAGACGACGCAAGCGCCACCTTTTGCTTTTTTTTGAACGTTTCATTAAATATATCACGCTTTGTTCTCATCAAAAAATGTCTACCTTAATAATATCTGGGGAGATACTACAAAAAAGAACATCAACAGATACAAACACAGCAAAACAAAATATTAAAAATAATATACAAATTAAACAAACGGACATCAACAGAATACTTACATGAGTTTACTCAGGAATTAACCATTAAAAAAACTATAAAATTGAGTATTTTACTTTTAATACACAAAATAAAAAACGATCTAATAAAATCAAATATACAAATAAACATAAGCAAACACCTCCACAACTATCCCACAAGGAGAAAATCGGACATTAGAACGGAAAAATTCACATCCAAGAAAGACACAATAATGCTTACATCACAAACAATACAAGAATATAATAAAATAGGTAAAAATATAAAACAACTAAAATTCACTCCGTTTTAACTAAAAACAAAACACATGATATTAAACAATATCCTATAAAACTTGAAAACTAATAAATAACATTTTCAAAAAAGAAGAAGCACACAGAACAAAAATACTTTTCCCCAATACCGTTACCCCGAGATGGGAATTCTTGCCCACAAATCCCGAGGTGAGGAAGAGGGAATACGACCCGGCATCGCCATACTCTACAGCTGTATAGATATATAATTATATGTATATATATATATAAATATGTATGCTATTACAGTAAATAAAGAAATTCTAAAAATAATATGTAATATAAAATAGAGGGAACATAGAAGGAAACCAATAAAAGTATTTCAAAGAAAAATATTTCGATAAATTAAATAAAAATGATTTGAAAATAATTATTTTCACATTTAGCTCTTTGGCTTTTGATTTACGTTAAGTAGATACATAAAATATTGTATAATGCAAAAAAATTCTGATTCGAGAAAAATATTTAGGATAAAACATACTGAGATTAAGGATGACATTCTTGCCCCCTTTTCTCTGAACCTGTACATAAAATCTTAATATTGTCGCAAAGAGAAAACTGGTCTGAAAAATAAACAATTTTTTCAAACAGTGCCAAGTGTTTTAATTCTAATCAGTTTTTAATTCAAATATTATGTACAAAACTGTTCTTTTTTTATTAATTTTATTAATCTAATATTATTTGTTGTTCATTCACTCATTTCACTCCGCTGATCAAATTTCACTAACTTCATTGCTGGTATAAAGCCGCAGTATGGGCGTACTGGACCTCTCGTCTTTCTTCTTCAGTACATTCTCGAACTTCAAAGATTTCGAGCGATCCACCTGTTTCTGACGCTTCCTCAGCACGACACTGTCCTCTGAATTTGTCACCAAATAGATTTTTTGCGTGGTTTTCGTTTCGCTGGTTTTCGAAAAACTTATGACGCGATTGACTTCGGGGAGCGGTATAGCAGATCCATTCTGTTTCACATCACTTTCCGTACCGTTTATTTGTCTTACTGAAGATTTGAATACTTCATCAGTTGTATTTTCACTTACTTTTTCATGAGTATCATCCGAGGTGGATAATCTAACAGCGTATTTTCTATCGGTTTTACTAATTCCACTTGGCTTGTTGATTTTCGACGGGCTTACGCTACCATCGTTGAATTTAGCAATAGTGACGTTGTTTTCGGTAATTTCAGACACACTGTTTCTTTCAATTTCATGTATGCTGGTTTCGTCAAATTTGAAAACGACCGTTTTTCTCGGAGTCCTCGCACTGTTGACTTTAACCTCATCTGAAACATTGTTTTCGCTTACTTCACTTAAATTAACATACATATTCTTCCCCGTCTTTGATACATTTTTATTATTATCAAGCACAATATTTTCTCCACTAAAATTAATGCTTTTATTACTCCCAGAAACTGCATTACCCTTGTTGCTATTAATTAAATTAATACTCCTATTACTTCCAGCATTTTCCTCCTTAGAATTCCCACTAACTAAATTAATATTTTTATTACTCCCAACATTCCCATCATTCAAAATAACACTCCTGTTGCTTCCAATCAAACCAATCTCAATTTTCCCGCGTTCGTTTTGATACAAGGAAGCCCTGGACGGAGTCGTCGGCGGGATATCGGCGTGTTTCAGCCTTTTAGCAATTTCAATATCGCAATTCCGGATTTCGTTTTCGTAGTATCTGATCTTGACTTCGTCGGCGTCGTATTTTTCGTAAAGTTTGTTCAAGTAGAAGCAGTGCTTTCTGTAGAACTTCGCCTGGCCTAGCGCTTTGTGTCTGATGCTGTCCTTCACGATGGTCAGGAAGTGATCGAGGAAGAAGGTGATGATGAGGGTGTTTTTCGCCGAGTCCTCTTTTTCCCCTTTCATCGTCCACTAGAAAATTAATTGTACATTCAGTTAAATTCTATAAAATTAACCCTGAAATATTATTTTTATGTAATTTTAAACAAATCCTTCGTTTAATATGAAATTGGTACAAATTGGGGTAGGGGTTGTTAGCTGCATCGAGTGCAAACTACTGACTGAATGTTGAAATTTGGGGTTTATTTTACTATTCTAAGCAATAAAATTAACCCTGAAATATATTTTTCATTTTTTTAATAATTTTAAACAAATCCTTCATTTAACATAAAATTGGCACAAATTGGGGTTGCTCTGTAGGGGTTGTTAGCTGCGTCAAGTACAAACTACTGAGTGTATTTTGTAACTTGGGGTTTGTTTTACTATTCTAAGCAATAAATTTAACCCTGAAATATATTTTTCATTTTTTAATAATTTTAAACAAATCATTCGTTTAACATGAAATTGGTACAAATTGGGGTTGCTCTGTAGGGGTTGTTAGCTGCGTAAAGTGCAAACTACTCATTGTATCTTGCAATTCGGGGTTTGTTTTACTATTCTAAGCAATAAAATTAACCCTGAAATATACCTTTCATTTTTTTATAATTTTAAACAAATCCTTCGTTTAACATGAAATTGGCACAAGTTGTGGATGTACTGTAGGGGTTGTTAGCTGCGTCAAGTACAAACTACTGAGTTTATCTTGCAATTTGGGGTTTAGTTTACTATTCTAAGCAATAAAATTAACCCTGAAATATATTTTTATTTTTTTTATAATTTTAAAGAAATCCTTCGTTTAACATGAAATTGGCACAAGTTGTGGATGTACTGTAGGGGTTGTTAGCTGCGTCAAGTACAAACTACTGAGTGTATCTTGTAACTCGGGGATTGTTTTACTATTCTAAGCAATAAAATTAACCCTGAAATATATTTTTGATTTTTTAATAATTTTAAACAAATCCTTGCTTTAACATGAAATTGGCACAAATTGGGGTTGCTCTGTCGGAGTTGTTAGCTGCGTCAAGTGCAAACTACTAACTGTATCTTGCAATATGGAGTTTATTTTACTATTCTAAGTAATAAAATTAACCCTGATTTTTTATTTTTTAGTTTTTTTATTATTTTAAACAAATCCTTCGTTTAACATGAAATTGGAACAAATTGGGGTTGTTCTGTAGGGGTTGTTAGCTGCGTCAAGTACAAACTACTGTGTGTATTTTGTAAACCGGGGTTTGTTTTACTATTCTAAGCAATAAAATTAACCCGGAACTCTTTTTTCATTTTTTTATAATTTTAAACTCCTCTTTTAACATGAAATTGGTACAAATTGGGGTTGTTCTGTAGGGGTTGTTAGCTGCATCAAGTACAAACTGCTCAGTGTATTTTGTAACTCGTGGTTTGTTTTACAATTCTAAGCAATAAATTTAAACCTGAAATATATTTTTCATTTTTTTAATAATTTTAAACAAATCCTTCGTTTAATATGAAATTGACACAAATTGGGGTTGCTCTGTAGGGGTTGTTAGCTGCGTCAAGTACAAACTAGTGACTGAATCTTGAAATTTGGGGTTTATTTTACTACTTTAAGCAATAAAATTAACTCTGAAATATTTTTTTCATTTTTTTATAATTTTAAACAAATCCTTCGTTTAACATGAAATTGGCACAAATTAGGGTTGTTCTGTAGGGGTTATTAGCTACGTCAAGTGCAAACTACTAACTGTATCTTACAATTTGGGGTATATTTTACTATTCTAAGCAATAAAATTGACCCTTAAATATATTTTTTTCGTTTTTTATAATTTTAAACAAATCCTTCGTTTCACATGAAATTGGTACAAATTGGGGTTGTTCTGTAGGGGTTGTTAGCTGCATAAAGTACAAACTACTAAGTGTATCTTGCAACTTGGGGTTTATTTTACCATTCTAAGCAATAAAATTAACCCTGAAATATATTTTTCATTTTTTTAATAATTTTAAACAAATCCTTCGTTTAACATGAAATTGGCACAAATTGGGGTTGCTCTGTAGGGGTTGTTAGCTGCGTAAAGTGCAAACTACTCATTGTATCTTGCAATTCGGGGTTTGTTTTACTATTCTAAGCAATAAAATTAACCCTGAAATATACCTTTCATTTTTTTATAATTTTAAACAAATCCTTCGTTTAACATAAAATTGGCACAAATTGGGGTTTGCTCTGTAGGGGTTGTTAGTTGCGTCAGGTGCAAACTACTGACCGTACCTTGCAACTAGGGGTTTATTTTACTTTTCTAAGCAATGAAACAACGCTGATTTTCATGCCATAACCGCGAAATGGATCTTTGTTGATCCGGAAGCAAAATTGTCGCCGAGACGGCTTAATAAGGAGCTCGTGATATTTTGTAGATTGTTTTTTTTTTTTTAATGCTGAATGTATTTTTTTTTTTTTTTTCATTTTTCTATTGTATGTGTAATGCTAAAATAATTTGACTATATCAGGACTTTCTGTTTACTTTGTATATAAGCTTCATCTATTCGAATTTAAAATAAATTCCAACTAAATTCTAATTTAAAAGCTAAACGTTGATTATATTGAACTCACTCTATAATTCAACGAATCACTTGACTTCCTCGGTTCCTGAACTTGTTTCTTCTTCTTCTTCTTTTGCTCACCCTCCCTTCCCACGTGCTTAGAGTGCAGATCCGGATTGACAATCTTCAGCCAGGAATTAACCAAAATGTCGCGCAGCTTATCCAAATCGGGAAACTTGTAAAAATCATCGCGCGCATACTCCAAATTCCTCAGCGCGCCTATAAAATACATCACCGGACACTGCAGCACCAAATCCAGCACATCCTGCGCGAACCAGAGCATGCCATTGGGAATATTCTCGAACATATTCCTCTCGCGGATGAAATAATTCGATAAGCTGCTATGCCCCAAAGCCTCGCTCAAGTACTTCATGACTTTCAACAACTTCGTGCCGAGTTTATCTTCAGGCCAGCTGATCACGTTACGCTCGACCTCCCAGAAGATGAGGTTCCTGATGTGATCGATGAGGAGGCCCTTGCGTTCGGTTTTCGGTTCGATGTAGGTCTTGAAGAGCGACACGAGGAAGAGGTAGGCGCGGGTGTGGACGTGGTTCAGGCGGGCTTCCAGGTAGCGTTCGGCTTGAGGGAAGGCGATTTCCCATTCGAACATCATTTCCTCGTTTTTTTCCTTTTTGGGGAAGTATCCCCGGGGTATGACGACGCAGTCCTGATTTTGGATTTCTTCCACCATGTTTGTAGTGGGCCATCGATAGCTGGACTCAAAAAAAATCATAATTATATTACAAAAGTTGTTTGGAATTTTTATTTGTAACTTACTTCAAATTATTTAAATTCCAAGTTCGTCGATCCGGTCGTTCCTTAAACCCGTGCAGCACGTCATACGGCCAAGCGATTAAAACAGCCGGAATAATCTCCCAATGGACCCTGTCGCCCTCCTCGCTACAAAAAATCCCATCCATCGTATACATGCTCCTCTTATAATCCTCCTCAGTGAAGCCCAACCGTTTGGCCAGCTCTTCCTGGTAGTCGCAATGCAGGAAATACCGCATCAACACGCCCGAGATCATGTAATACTCTGAGTACCATTTCTTTTTTTCCTCTTCTTCTTCATCTTCCTCATCTTCGCTTTCCTCCTTCTTCTTTACTTCGCTTTCCTCCTTCTTCTTCTTTACTTCGCGGACGAAGAGTTTCATGAGGTTTTGCTTGTGTTGTTGTATTTCTAGTTGTTTTGGCGTTCTCGCGTAGTTTATCGGGCCGTAGATGTAGGTTTCGTAGCCGGAGTTGGTTATCGATTGGGATTCGTCGGTGCTGTTGGACAGCAGTGAATCCGCAGAGCTTTTTCTTGTTGTGCTGTCGGGGTTGATGCACTTTAGCTTCAAATAACCTTTAAACATAATATTAGAAAAGAGTATTTTTTACCAACTGAATAAACTACTCTATTTTTAAGTTAGTTTGTCATGAATTGTTGGAATATTTATTATATTTATGTACTTATTATGAAGGAATACGAAGTCTAGTCAATTTTTTTTGGTAATCTTTTTGTCGTAATTATAATATGAATCATCTCGTGTCATAATTGTAGACTGGCAATCATTGTCTATTTATTTCCTATGCGGGTTATGTTTTAAAATCGGCTGCTAATTCATATTTCGCGCATTTTACTTCTAGCTGCTAAATCGCAGTGTTTAAGGCTGGCGTTTATCGTATGTAAAATGAAGCGATTTTGTACCAATTGAATTCCTACAACAAACAAATCCTGAATAATGAATTTCATCATATTATATATCAAAATAATCCTAAAACTCCACAGATTTCGAACGAGTTATTTAAAAATTAATCTGATTAATAGTTTAGAAGAAAATTACGTCCAAAGTTAGCACATTTAATGCAAAGAATGTGCTATTTTTTTACTTATTAAAATAATTATTGAAAGAAAATGAAATATGTCGTAATAATCTACATTGAATGTAGTTATGGTTCAATACAATTTTTCGTCAGAAAACAATGCTGTTTACTTAGGAAGGTCGTTCCGAAAATATCATCAATTCCCGTGAAATTCGGTCATATTGAATAAAACCGGCAAGTTACATATAGTTTCATGCATTTGACTAGACAAATATTAGTTCATTAAGGGCCACTTCTACAATTGATAGTAATAGCTTTGGCAGCGTAGACTTTCGGTATTAAGTATTTTAGTTTAACTGATTGGTAAACAGCGATTCGATTCTACAATCGTTTCAAATTTACCACGCAGTTGACATAAATGCGCATGCGCGACCAGCTGGTCAGCTGGCGTCAAAACCATAGAAAACTTAGTCAAGATGGTGAATGTTGACAACTCTATAAATAATCGCGCCAACTGCGGTCGGAAGCTCAACTACTAAAATTCTAAAATACAGTTTTCTTTAGTGGTTAAATTTGATAAATACAAAAGAATATAAATTTAATTTCAAAACTATATAAATCGGTATTAAAAATCTAATTTAGATTTCAAAACGATTTTCAAATACAATAGAAAAAAGATTTATTCACTTGGTCACAGCTATTTAAAATAAAAGAATTGAACATATCATAGATATTAATAGATAATTTTTACATTTAATGAAATTGTACTGGAGTTTGCTTAAACAGGACAAGTTCGCCTTCCTTTAGTGGACGAAACAATGATTCTCGGTCGTCTACCTTGTAGACCCAAATCGTTGACGATGCCACTTGAAATTAGGCAAAAGGTGGCGCTTGTGTCGTCTTTAATTTATTAAGATAATTTTTAATTTATAAAATAGATAAATATATCAACCAACTATTTCTAATGTAACAACAATAAATAATTAATAATTTTGACTTCAAAACAATAAAAAAATATACAGTTATTTAAATTTGGTTGGTTATACATTTATTTCCAATTTTAAAGTTCCAATAAAAAGATTAAAACTGACGTGAACAAATTATCTAATATTATGCATGTTTATAACAAGAGTTAAAAACTATCTAAACGATGATAAATAGTATTTAAACCGACATTGATTTTATTTTTTAATTCATTCAAATCGGTAAATAAATATCAGCGTTATACCGCTGGATGCTTTCATTGATTTTTTGTCGGCTCCAAAATCAGCATATTCAATTTCTTTCTATGTTTGTTTGTTTATATTCTGTATTTACGAGTCCACGTGGACTAGAAATGCATGTCGAGGCGTCAATCTCCAATCGGAGGCGACGGAGTGCGATAAATTACAAGTTGAAAAACTACGACGACGATTCAATTATCTATCCTCTTTCTTCACTCGCAAAAATGGATTGGTATCGTTTCACGTTTGTCTTTATTTAACACAGGAGGGAATGTTAGCCTTAAATATTTTGTTTAATTATTTTCTTACAAATACTTAATTTTAGGAAAAAAAGGTTTCACATGCGTACTGCTCCTAACTGCGCTGAACACGATGGTGATTTTCATTTTCCCCTACAAACTACAGTTTTCGAGAAATAACGGAAAAACTTTTACATTATAAGTCCCACATAAAGCGGTGCCATCTACTGAGCCAGAAACATACCAAAGAGCTGTACCGATTCCCCTTTAATATTTATTTCAAATAAAAATTCACGTTAAGTACACCTCACCTTTCCTGTCCGTTTGCTCAACTTCCCCTTTGAACGTCGGAGCATCAATGACCGAGTAGTGGTCTTCGTCCTCTTTCTGATCAATCTGGATGTTGTGGTAGATGATCACCATCCTTTGCGGAAGCAACGGCTGCGACACGTTTTTCTTCTCCCCGTGACGCACTCTGAAGCGCACGTTCCTGTTGACCTCCTCCGACATAATGTCCGGTTTCAGATGGCTCTTCTGGTGCTCCGCCAGGAGATTCACGTTGATATTACTGTTGTCCGATTGCAGCGCATGGTTCCTTCTACTGAAACTGGATACCGAAATGTGTTGGTTAATAGTAAGAGTAATTTATTAGTGCTGCTACAAATAATATTTACACTCGTCAGTGAAATAGAATGGATACATGGTAACGACAGTTTAATATATTTCATGATACGAAGATTGACTGGTAGGGTGCCTAAGATGAAGAGTTCTGGACAAAGCTTGTGATAACCGATAAAACGGTGTGGATAAAATTAGAAATAATTTTGTTGATGAATAAAAGTTTGTAGATTTTCACAACAAATCAAAATAGCTAAAAGTACAAAAGACAATCAAATAATAAAATGAAGAGTTATAAAGGAAACTTACAACAAATTAAAATGATTAAAATAATAGATAAATAAATAGTAAATTGTATAAAAAAAGACAAACAATTACTTGGTTATAAGAATGAACACTCACAACAGATTAAAATGGAATGGTTCAAAAATTCATTCCAAAAGTGAAATGCTTGCTGAATTAAATATTTCTTTTGTTTTATTTTTAAATGAGTCAACGGGCAACGATCGTATGTCCGGTAGTTTGTTAAGGAATTTAATACCAAAATATTTAATACCTGTTTGTGTCTGGATATATATCAGATTTAAAACGTGTATTGTGCGCATAATGGTTGTGGTTGTTGTGTACCTTCAAATTCTTTCGCAAATATTTTAAACATTCAAGAATTTATATACAGACAGTTAATATTTTATATTTAACAAACGAACTTCTACAATCGTCTGTAAATCGTAATCATGCAACAATTCTAATAGTTTGACGTTGGATGGAAAATATTCTGTGTCTGGACACAGAATGACTCCAAGCAAGTATGAAATATCTTATATGTTGCTGATCGTAGAGCATTTCCAACAGGGTTGCGGGCTAACAAACGAAGACAATACATGTTTCTCGTTAGTTTTTTTTTTACAAAATGTTCACCGCGATGACCCCACCTCATTTTTGGGTCTAAATGTACACTAAGGAGTTTGATAGTATCAACGAGTGCAACTTCGGATTTATTTAGAATAAACAGAATCGTCTTGATTTTACTCTTATTAAGTATCAGGCTAGTAGAACTGCACTCGATCTAATGAAACTACATCATTCTTGATGACTTAATTGACTTAATTTGCTCTGTCAAATATAGTCGTCTGCAAATATCACAATTCTAGAATCTATATGATCAGGTAAGTTATTTACATAAATCAAAAACTGGATTGGTCCTAGGACTGATCCTTGCGGCACATCTATTTTTGGCTGGAATAGGGTTAGATACTGTGTCATTATGCGTGACTGATTGAACAAGGTCGGATATGACGCTATCAGTTTAACACCGTTCTGACTAAAGCCATTGCATTTTATTTTATTACATAAAATTTCATGCGGGATGCAATCAAATGCTTTACTCAGGTCGACAAAAATACCAAGGCAGAATAATTTAATTCAGGATGATTTAATTAAAATTAAAACACTTGGTTTGCTTCACCTATTTAAATGAACCAAACCAATTTAATTAAAATTAATTCAAAAATGTTTCACCACGGGATAAGTGAGAAATTAATTTCAAAATTAGCCAAAATCATATCGGCTCAACGCTGATGATAGCATCAGTCGTTGAGCAAACTGATCTGAACCCAAATTGTTCGTAATGCGTTTCCTTCTGTAATGTCTGGTCGAAGGGGTGCAAATAAAACTTAATTATTTAAAATAAATCTGGTCGATTCTGAGGACAGGTTACAACTGATTTTACATTAATCATTTTTATTACATTAATTGCACAATGTTCTTGTTGCTAAGTGGATATTTGCTACTTAGCATTATGGGTTTGCAATTTATGCTAGCTTGTTATAATAGTCCATTGAACTATAAATTGCAAGCCCATCAATAATTATTATCCACTACACTTTCAAATATACCACACAATATTGTTCCTTCTACTATTTTTTAAATAGTGGGAAGAATCGCAATTGGCAACACCGATTTCTTAAATGAGAATTATTTCAACGAATTTTAATAAATCGGGGAATGTTCCAGAATTGAATATAATATTTATTAGTTTCGTCAATGGAGATACGATGAGATCTTTAATCGTTTTGATGATGTCTACAAATAAATCATAAATATCTAAGCTTCTACCCGGTTTTAACGGTGTCATTGCGTCTCGAACTTTAATTGGTGTCATTTCTGTGAAAGAAAATGAGAGACTCATGCTAAATTGGGAAGCTTTGTTTATTTGCGAATTAGATAATAGATCTTTAGCGGCATTAATCAAATCCGCCGGGGTAAATGCTCGGGAAGAAGTTGTTTCAATAGATGTTTGTAAAACTTACAGTGTAACTATTTTTTGCAGTTGGAAAAAGGGATTGATCGAATTTTATTTATAATTGCCAGAAATGTTCCTTGTTTAATTTCATTATAATTAAAACAACATGCGTGAATCATTTTTGTTTCATTTTATTTAAAAAAAATCACTTGTAACATCACAGTTTGTTTTAGATATTTTTTGGCCGTGAAACATTGGTAACTTTCCACAGAGCTAAATAGAAAAGAGTATTCATTGATTTGGTCACAGAAGTAGTTGTTGTTTAACGTAATTACGTAACGTAAGTCAAAATTCACAGAGCTAAATGTGGAAATAATATATCAATTATTTTCAAATCATTTTTATTTAATTTCCACACAGCTTTTTGTTTATTTTGGGAAGTGTTTACATTACATTTTCCCATGCAGCAGTTTTCTTGGCTGTTATTGTTTCCCTAAAATTGTACGTAAATTATTTCAGTAATTTGTATGAGTGTACATTTGGGTACATATTATGATATTCCCTGATTAGCTGCAGAGTATTTCTCATGAAACAGAGTTCTTGATTAAACCATTGCACTCGAGATACTTTATTTTGGTTTTTGGTTTGACATTTTTTTTAATAAAGAATGGAGCTGTTTGAAATACTTGTAAGAAAGAAAGAAGCTGTTTGAAATGTTCGTAAAGAAGAATAAAACCTTTTGAAATGGTTTTACGAAATGTTTTGCACGTAGCACTGAAAGTGTTAAAAATATTTTTAAGAAGTAATGAATCTGTGAGAAACGTTTGTAAAAAGGAATGAAGCTGTTTGAAAGAAGGAATGAAGCTGTTTAAAATATTTGTATGAAGAAATGAAGCAGTTGGAAATATTTGTAAGAAGGAGTGAAGATATTTGAAATGTTTGTAAATAAATATTAAAGCTGTTTAAAATGTTGACAAGAAGTAATGAAGCTGTTTGAATTAAATAAAAAGAATTTGAAAATAATTAATTAATAATCTATTAAGTATACTTAATTAACTTAATTGATTTATTTTAACATCTTTAGTCGTCAGTACAGCTATGCCTTACATAATGTAAGGCATAGCTGTACTGACGAGGTATAGATATCTGTTTTAAAATATTTTTGTAGTTGACTTACTTCTTATAAAAAAAAAGAACAATGACCTAAAACAGATATAACAAAATATTTCAATCATTTTTTTTTATTCTTAAACCAGTTCATCTTAAAATGTAGTTTTCTTCATTTTTATTCTGTGAAACAAAAATAGTTCTTTGATGTAAATATTTCTTAAATAACAAATATTTCAATTAATTTTCAATTTTAATAAATGAAACAATTTTTTACTTTGTTTGTTTAACTCGGATTGTTTCGATTTTCAATTTTAATAAATGAAACAATTTTTTACTTTGTATAACTCGGATTGTTTCGATTTTCAATTTTAATAAATGAAACACTTTTTTACTTTGTATAACTCGGATTGTTTTATTGTTGACTATAGTTTCGACAACCTTAACGTGTCATTATCAAAACAACACGCCTTAAAATGACGTTTTTTTTTTGTCCATTTATATTCGTTAAGAACGTTTTATTTTTCGAAGTAAATAATTCTTAAGGTTGAGGATAAATTCACACCTATAATATATGGAGTTCTAGAAAATCTTTTGTATTTGTGGTTCTACGAAAGAAAGTAACGCAACTTTTTCTTAATGCTTAATATGATTTTCAACACTTTTATTTAATCTCACTACAATTGTTTCGCAACGCTATAGCTTAATCAGGTGAAGAAAATTAATGACTATACTCATACATTGATATAATTCATCATCATCATCATCAAACTCGAGTTTAGTCCTCAAAGGATTATGGTTTAGCGTATTTTTTAACCCATTTACTGAGGTGGATTGTTCCTCTTCTTCTCTTTCTGTCTTCATAGGTCTGCGTGTGTTTTGACCGCGTTTGTTATTTCTTTCCATTGTAATAGAATTAACGTAATTAATACTTTTAATTCGAATTCTCTTGAAAATGGGCTGATAACCCGAAACTAGTCGAGAATTTAAAATTATTCAATAAATAAAACACAGATAAAAAAAATAATAAATTAAATCTAGCGTTTCATTACTCTTCTTTTTTTTAATCTGTTTTTTTTTTATTTTATTGGTAATTCAATAAATGAAACACAGATAAAAAAAAAAATTAAATCTAGCGTTTCTTTACTCTTCTTTTTTTTTATCTGTTTTTTTTTTATTTTATTGGTAATTCAATAAATAAAACACAGAAAAAAATAATAAATTAAATCTAGCGTTTCTTTACTCTTCTTTTTTAATCTGTTTTTTTATGTAAATTTTTAATAATCTATTCATTATTTATATTTAGAAAATCTTTATTTCTGAGAGATACATTAAATTACATTACAAAATGTACAATCATAAACATCTAGTTAAGCCTCAGAAAATGGCTATCGACCATCGGTCTTTCTGCCTATCTTTGTCCCGTTCTTGTCTTTTTATTCAATCGTCATGATTGCGTCACTATGTAAGTTCTGTAAATTAATTGAAATGAATTGTCAGTGAAGGATAGGCATATTTGGGATTGATATTAGGTGTTGTATAATAGGGGCTATGTGAGGATTTGTGGCGAATTTTAAGGAAAGAATTTCAAGTCTTTAATAGTTTAATAGTTGGAATTTTGTTTCATTAATTGTACTTACTCGTTTTCAAAAAACATAATCGACATAAGCAGATTATTCAAAAGGAACTCGTCGGCGTTCCTCTTCAACATCCTGTTCCACTTTTCCACCCTCCTGTTATCATACACCTCGTCCGAGGTATACGAAAACTCCCCCTCACCATCACTCCCATTGTCCCTGTCACTGACACCACTCTGCCTCCTGCTCCTCTTCTTCCTCGATGTTTTACTCGAAAACGATCCCATTTTAAATTATATCACAAACCACCGCATCCTTCACTTACCTTCACCGCACTGGCTTATCGAAAGAAAAAAATGCGATACTAATCAAGCGATTAATCGTCGATAGCAGAATTTTTGTATTAATCTCCGAGAGATTAACTTTATTTGTTTATCTTGCTCCGAGCGGGGAATGCGTGTTGATTTCCATTTATTTTTTGTGCGAGGAATTTTTTATTTCGAGTAGCCCGGGATTATTTGATATACTTTTTTGTTTGTTTTCGGTGGGATTAATTCGGGCTATCTCCTTTTATCAATTAAGACGCCGCGTAATTATATAAAAAAAAGTCATTCGTGTGTGTTGGAGATATCTGATAAGGTGATTTCAACGAGTCGTTTCCTTTTGATTTTTTTTTTAATGCAGTTTATTTTGAATTTTCGTAATAATAACGTATTTTGTATGTTTAATTAATTTCTCACTTAACCCGTGGTAAAACATTTTTGAATTAATTCAGGATGATTTAATTGAAATTAAAACACTTGGTTTGTTTCATTTATTTATATTTTCTCCGACTAGTTTCGACCATTGGTCATCTTCAGGGAGGAATGTGCAAGTGTTTTAATTTCAATTAAATCATCCTGAATTAATACGTATTTTGTAATTTCGAAGATTCTTATGCGGAAGAATTTAAACGATTTTAAAAATTATAGTTGTGGGCGAGTTACGTGATGATGATTGCCTGGTATTTTTTATTAAACCCCACATGATTAAATTTTTCCATGACAATGTGATGATTCCTCTTTCAAAATATTATATTCCTAACAAATCTGACACCCAAAAATGTATAAGGATTCGAGAAAAAGACGATATTCATAAAGTTTTTTTTTCTACTTGAAACTAAATACTCACCGATCGTTTATTCATATTGATAATTATTATTTCTTGATATGGATATTATTCCTTATAATCTAATTGAAATATTATTGTTAGTTAAATATAAGTACCGATTTTGAAAATGATTAAAAATTATATATTCGGGGTTATTGCCTATCGAAAATATTACTTTTGTGAACTTTAATTACGTACATGTTAAACGTACATAATTAAAATTCACAAAACTTTAATTATGTACATGTTAAACGTACATTCACAAAAGTTGCTTAAAATGTGATGATGAAAATATCGTACACGTTAAATTTAACATTTCCATTTCAGAATAGCCCCGATTATTTATAATCTACGATCTGTCATATTTCGGAAATGTTTTCATCTTTGTTAGAATAAAGTTTTTTTTTCTTTTCAAATCACATTACTGCAGATGGAAATACGTATTCAATTAAATAAAATTAGTAGGAGAAAATACTCGAATTTTAAATACAATACTAAACAGTATTCACAATCAGCTGACAGAAGATTATAATTATTCACTTAGCCGTCACTTGACTTTTCGTGGTAATTATCCGTTAACCCTTTATCGCATCATGTGCCATAAATGACACAAAATAGATTTTTTATGATTTTAGCTCCACTCTGGAATTATTCAATTTGGCGCGGTGGAGCTATACGGGGACGCGCCGGCAGTAGCACGTTATGCCAAGTGCATCTTGTCGAATTTCTTTCATGTGCTGATATGTTCACATTTTGAAGAGTGTGTTTTATCTTAAAAAGGTTTTTTTTTCAATAAAAAAAGACATACATTATTGGCTAGTGATGTTAGTTATCTATTCAGGTAAGTGTTATTACTGATAACCTATAAAAAAATTATGTTTATTAGACATTAGGCATTTCATAGAAAGAAAAACAGTTTTTGAAATAAATCTCATTAATCACTTGATGAAGCATAATCACAATATTAAATGTTTAAAAAAAACAAAGGGGTTTTGAAATATAAGGCGACTTTCAATTGTTTTTCTTTTAAACACTTGGTTTGTTTCAAAATTTAACACAAAAAATTACTCAACTAGTTTCGCTTTATTAGAGCATTATCAAATGTTATACAAAACCCACTTCAGTAGAATCTCTAATTATTCTAAGATCGGAGATGACCAAAGGTCCTCATTATAAATTGTAAATAAATAAATATAAATAAATAAATATAAATATAAATCATTATAAATAAAAAATGGTGATGTGTCCATCATGGTACTTTCCCCGGTGAATACGGTCAAATAAGTTTCTGATTGAAAATTTAATATGAAAGCAAAATGATTAATAGAAAAAATTGATTGTTGTCTTTCAAAGATAAAACCGAGTATTTTGAAGAATATTATAATTAAGTGTGTTATTTCTTACCTTACAATGGGTTACAATCAATTCACACTCTTCTTCATTTTTTCAAACTTTGCGAATGTGCTGACGTGCTGGCACTTTGACGTTTTATTTGTCATTAAAATAATTATTAAAATCTCTAAGGGAATTTATCAGGAAAACGAAATTCTTTCGCTTATAAAATGAAAACCGGAGGTCCTACAATAAAAGTTTTATAACAGAAATTATTTATTTTCCAAGATCTAAAACTTTCATTTGAAACATTTTTCTATCCGAATTAAAAAATGAAAAATTGCTAAGAGTAAAGTTGCACTTAATGAGTTTTGATTCTAACCAAAAGCTTTTCAGATCATTCCACTGTTATATAAAGCTTAGATATAAAGTTTGGTCTTAATCCATTCAGCCGTTTAGGCGCTATCGCGGAAACACACAGACACACACACAGACATTTTTCAAAACTCGATGGAATGGACTCAGGGGACCTCAAAACGTGCATATTTGTTGAAATTGGCGGTTCGAAAATTTTCACGATCACAATACTTTCCCTTGGACAGGGGTCCGGGGAAAGTAAAAATAGGAGGAGTAGATACGAGGACACTGTTCTTCACACAATTGCGCCTATAATTGTTACTAACGAATTTCAACAAACAATAGGGCGACGGAAGGGTAAAAACACAAAAAAGAAAAACAAAGGATTGTGAAAAGACCACGCATAAAAATGAAAATAATTAAGAGTTCAATTAATCTTAATGCAGGTGAATGAAACAGTTGATGTGTTATAGTAAAAGAAGAAAAGAAAAAGAAGATGGCAGAATTCTTTTAATCATTTTCCATGTTGACAGGAGACAAAGCGACAAAAATGCAAATAAATAGAAAAAAAATTGTATAAAAAATGCACGAAATGTTAAAATTCTTTTTGTCTTAATAAAAACTATTATTTACGATATCATATTAAATAAATTGTCTTTCATATGTTGTATTCTCACTTTGTAGTTGCATGATATTCCGTATATGACACAAACTGATTTATTTGTATAAGCATAGACGTAGAATATACTAGACGAGTAATGATGTGGTGGGGATAGGGAATGTTTGTAGTCCGATATATCGCGTCTGAAAACGTAAACATAAACACAAGTGGAACGTCGCAGCTGTTCGATTTCCCGCTTAAATTCAAATTATTTGTCATCGGAATTCTTTAGCATCGGCGAATCATGAAAATATCTGCTCATTTCATGCTATTAATATCTTAATTTACCAAAAAATATGCAGACTTATTATTACTTGTTATGTTATTATTACATAAACAGACCTGATGGTAATTCGAAATTGTAAATAAATATAATTTTATATTTTTACATCAGGATAATAACCGTAAAACACAAATAATATCGTAAATGAATTATTTCCAATGACTTCAATAAAGGGTTCGAATAATTCACGAAATAAAACAATGACAAAATAAAAAAATAATAACGAATCAGACAATAAACACAAGCAGAAATGAGCAAATAAAACACAGACAATTAAAATCTAGTCAAAAACACCAATACGAGCTAGTAATTCAATATAGCACTGACGAGTTTGTGTATTGGGTTAGGCGTCAAAATCAGCTATGAAGTTACTTTGTGTTTACAAATTGTGTATTCCCCTTACGTTTTTCCCCTGTATGTTAGATGACAACAAACGTTGCGTATGATTCCTCTAGTCATTCTAACTCTATGTGTATAAGTTAAGTCATTTTGACAGATAGATTTTTTTTTAATATTGCTACCTCAAAATAAAATTCAAGTTTTCATTTAACTATTTTTTTGCTAAAACATAACTAAACCCTGGCTGACAGCCAGCTATCCAAAAGATTTAGCCACAGAGCATAACAATAACTTAGTTAGTTGAATGCATCGTGAAAAGTACCACAGCGTCTAACGCAAAAAAAAATATTTGGATGAACGCATCGGGAAATGTACTTGATATTCATCATAATACCATATAAGTTCACATTTAATGATATTAGGCAAAAGGTGGCGCTTGCGTCGTCTTTAATTTATTATGACCATATAAGTTATTATTTGCTTTAGACGCATCAGAGAAAGTACGATAATTCAATCAAATAATTTATTGTTATGTCCTCTCATAACCACCACGTTTTTTATTATTATTATTATTATTATTATTCGTTTGTTTAGGTCGAATCAGTGCAATGGACGTTTGAGAGCATCGACGACATCACCAGCCAGGGCGAGCTGAAGCCGCTCGCCGAGTTTCTCTCGAAGAAGCAGTTCGACCTGGTGATCAATCTTCCAATGAGGAACGGTGGCGCGCGCAGAGTGTCCTCCTTCATGACCCACGGCTACCGCACCAGACGCCTCGCAATCGACTACTCCATCCCGCTGGTCACTGACGTGAAATGCACCAAGCTTTTAGTGGAAGCCCTGCGTTTGATCGGAAAAGCCCCGCTGATGAAAACCCATTGCGATTGCATGACCTCGAGGAGTTTGTTGAAGTTGCCCGGTTTTATCGACACGCACGTTCACGTCAGGGAGCCAGGTGCTACGCATAAAGAGGATTTCGATAGTTGTACTGCAGCGGCGTTGGCCGGTGGTGTTACGATGATTTGCGCCATGCCCAACACGAATCCAGCGATTGTTGATGAGGACGCGTTGGATTTGGTGAAGCGGTTGGCGAAGGAAAAGGCGAGGTGTGATTATGCTTTGTATGTTGGAGCCAGCTCTGATAATCACAATCAAGTCTGCGAGCTGGCTCCGGAAAGCGCTGGATTGAAGATGTATCTGAACGAGACTTTCACTACGTTGCGCTTGAAGGATTTGACGGTTTGGACGAAGCATTTGACCAACTGGCCGAAAAAGTGGCCTTTGTGTGTGCACGCGGAAGGACAGACGACTGCAGCTATATTGTTATTAGCCAACCTTTACAACAGACCCGTTCATGTGTGTCATGTCGCGCGTAAAGAGGAAATCCAGATTATTAAAGCTGCGAAGGAAAAAGGGTTGAAGGTTACTTGCGAGGTGTGCCCGCACCATCTATTCCTGAGTAGCGAGGATGTTAAGCATCTAGGGCCTTCGAAAAGTCAGGTGAGGCCGGTTTTGACTTCACTCGAAGATCAACAGGCGCTTTGGGAAAATCTTCACGTAATAGATTGCTTCGCTACGGATCACGCTCCTCATACCTTAGAAGAGAAAACCGGTGAAAACGCCCCTCCTGGATTCCCTGGATTAGAAACAATCCTACCGCTATTGCTTAACGCCGTACACGAAGGGAGATTAACCATAGAGGATATCATTAATAAATTCTACAAGAACCCTCGCAGAATCTTCAATCTCCCCGAGCAGCCTAACACTTACGTGGAAGTCGATTTAGACGAAGAATGGGTCATACCGGAAGCGATGCCTTACAGCAAATCGAAATGGACGCCGTTCGCCGGGATGAAAATAAGAGGAGCCATCCACAGAGTCGTCCTGCGCGGGGAAGTCGCCTACATCGAAGGCCAAGTCCTCCTGCAGCCCGGTTTCGGCCAAAACGTCCGCGAGTGGGACAACAAGAAAATCTACCTCCACGAAAGCCGGCCGTCGTCCGCGTTGGACCGCCCCATTTCCCCCCTCCCGCAAATCCACCACGTCGATTTAGACAACGACGGACAGACCAACGAAATCTTCACCAGGCTCTTATCCTCCGCGGAACCGCCGAAGGTCCACTTTGCGGGCGAGTTGCAGAACAGCCTATCCCCGCTGCCGTTCCACAGGACGCGCACAGAGAGCTTCTCGAATAACCCCATGGAGATTGCTTCAGCTCCGGTGCACCACATCCACGGGCTCAACGGGAAGCATATACTGTCCGTGGATATGTTCAGCAAGGAGCAGCTGAATGATGTCTTTAATTTAGCGCAGACTTTCCGGGTTTACGTTTCAAAGGATCGACCGCTGGATCATATCTTGAAGGTATGAAAATAGAAAAGTTTACTATTGTACGGTAACAATTTTGCATGATTTCGACAAATGAAGTCGTTTTGCTTAACAAGCCCGAGCCCGTAGCTGAAGTTTTTATTTGACGGTAATTTGACGTTCAGTTTATGAACAATGAATTGGGAACCAATCGCGAGCCGAAACATACTACGACTAGACTGCCGAAACCGAACTCTACATGAATTTCTTATCATGGCAACAACGATTTCTAGTAGCTGATTGGTTCCAATTCGCTCGCCGTTTTTCATAGGATATAGTCAATAAAATAAAATTACTTTTACGTGTACTTGCGTGATTACTGCACTCGGCTACATAACATTCATGCTTATACGTAGAGTTACACTTTCAAGGCTTTACTAACTAACTAACCATCTTTATTCAAATGTGTACAATAATATACACAAATTAGAATTATATTCTGTAGATGAATCGGCTATCGACCGGAGGTCTTTCAGCCAGGCTTTACTATTTTCTCTTGATTAATTAAATTCTCACTTAATCTGCGGAAAAAAATAAAATATATTCTTAATGTATTTCTTGTTATTTAGGGTAAAGTAATGGCTTCAATTTTCTACGAAGTCAGCACGCGCACCAGCTGCAGTTTCTCGGCAGCCATGCAAAGATTGGGCGGCAGGGTCATCTACATGGACGAGACCAGTTCTTCGGTGAAGAAGGGAGAAACTTTGGAAGATACGGTGGAAGTCATGGCGGGATACGCGGATGTCGTCGTTCTGAGACATCCGACGCCTGGATCTGTCCTGGTGGGTTAATTAAAGTAGTTACGTCTCATAATGAAGTGCATATTTATGATCAAATAAGCGATGCTTTCCTTTTAATGAAACGATTTGGATGCATCGATTAGCTTTGTGAATTACCTCCCCTATAAACTCCATGTTAGAGGATTTTTACTAATACCTTCCTCGTCATCGGGAAATAATGGATAGACGTAGCGACGTCAACAGAGGTAGTAAGGTCAACTTTACTACGATAAGCTTTGTGAGTTTCATGACCTCTATTTGAGAATACAAAGTTAGAGGATTTTTACGAATATATAGACATCACCAGCTAGGGCGAGTTGAAGCCACTCGCCGAGTTTCTCTCGAAAAAGCACTTCGACCAGGTCAATCTTCCAATTAGAAAAAAAAAATACAGAGGTAGTGAAGAAGACTTCTTTCTCGCCATCGACTAATCATAGACTGACATCTATGGTAGTAAGGTACTACCTGTAAATACAGTCTATCTATGATTACTCGATAACGAGGGAAAAGTCTTGTTCTCCTCGTAATTGAGACATCCCTTGCAATAGTCATAGTCTGATATATCCAGCATAATTCTATAAGTTCCAATATAGCTTATTGTAGACAATGCCCTCTTTCGCTGAAAGGAAAGTTGAGGACTGAAGGACATTAACCTTTTTTGTGTGAAGTTTCCCCCTTCCCCCCTCTGTGAAGTATTAGGTTGGCTTGGTAATATGGGATAGTCTGCTAGGTCTGACCAACCCACTAAAAAAACTCCTGCCTTGTATCCTACTCTAGAACCGCCTCTTGGCATTATTTCGGAGTAGTTGGCTGCGACATTTTGATTGTGAATGCGGCCTTTGTTTTCTGTCTTTCCTATGAGCAGGCACAGTCTTATGCCATCCGTTCCTGTTCTCTCTCTATCTTTTTCTTTTTCTTCTGATGTACGATTTTTTCCACCATGATACTCACGACTGGCCATTTTTCATCACTTTGTAGCATACTTTCCACTATTCTTTGGCACCTGTCCAGCGTTCCCAATTCCTTCTCGGCTGCTTCATTCTCCACTCTCCATTTCGAAGATGTGCTCGACTCCATCTACTTGTATACAGGCAGTTGCATGTTTCACTGTCCTTTTTCTCAAACCACTTCACGTAGTGTTTAAAGCAGCCGTGTTCAGTTGGTAATTGGGTGAACGCATATTTTAGCTCGCGTCATCTCTCGATGCAGATTTGTCTGGGATTAGTCTTTTTGTGTACTCACCCTTTCCATCGCTTGCATCTCTCCTGTGACTCTTGGAAGGATTTATCTTTGGCTTCTTTTTTAGGAAGAGCGGTGTTCTGGTCATTCGTGTATTTTCATTGCTCGACTAGCAGGTCTGCAATGACTTGTATGACCTCAGTTGAGACAGTACAGTAAGCTCCTGCAATTCTGAGGGTTGCTCTTCTCCGACCAGTGACCACATAAACGTATAGCAGGATTGATTGCGCTGTGGAACAGATAATCCTCCTTATCTCCGTATCTCCTGTTTCCTCCACCACCTCCGCCTATTTTCTTTTCCTTTTTCAGTTTATTCCTGTTTTTATTTTTCTCTGCAATCACACGCGCTTTAAGAATCTGATCGGTCGATTTCAACTGCTTCATCTTCACCTTTTCATTGTGTTTAGCCCAATGTGTATTTGGTCTACACAATAAAAAAAACACTTTTAGGTTTCTTCTTCTTATCGCTTTCATCTTCGTCAGAGTCTTATGGCCTCTTCAAACTTTGTCTTTTCTTCTATAACAGGCTGGAATCCAAACACCTGACTCTGTTTTGATCTTCCCTGTTTTCTGATTTGGATTAATAGTTTCTTCTTCTTTCTATTTTACATTTTCTGCTGCTGATTATCCCTCAGACCAGTGATGTTGGATCTCACAGATGGTAACTGTGAGATCCAACATCGCGTGATTGGTGTTTTGTTGGAAACTGTTTACTGCTAAGCCTGCTTCAGTTTGTCTATTCGTGGGAACATGTAAAATATAATTTTCATCCTTTTCGAAACTTTAATCCGTTATTAATTTTTTTTGTAGACCATATCAATCGATCTCTTCTTTGAAACGACAACGTCCTTGAAGGCATCCTCGATATCCTCAGCATTACTGGCCAGCAGATCGACATTATACATTTTTTCCTGCAATCGAACATCCTGCTTGAGCCGATGGTTAATAATCTTCTCTTTTCCTTCATTACTAAATAATCTTGTGATTGAGTTTTTCACAAATTTCGAATATTGTACCTTGTGGTCTGTTTCCCCAAAATAACCTCCCTGTCGTTCTCATGAATATACCTTTGATTTGCATTTTTAAAAATCTGATGAACTCCACAATTATGAAAAGGAATGTCCTTTATTCTTCTATTACTTACAGATGGAGCATTCGGCATTGTTCTGGAATATTGCATATATGCGTTTTCTATTACTTTCTTCATGCTGGTTAATTCGACGTGATTATCAAGAAGCATCAACATCGTGCTTTGTTGTTCTTCCAACAAACTCTGTGGAATCCTCCCAATTCTTCCATTTGGTTTAGGTACAGTGATCTCCCCAAAAATAGAAGCAAATCCAGAAAATATGCGTATTCATCAGGGAGTAAACCGTGCCAGATCTTCCAGCTATCAACTCTGTGAATGAACAATATTGATTTTGCTGGGAAAATATAGTTAATGACGTTATTCAGTTGTCGGATATCGATACCTCTAGCAGCGACATCAGTAGCAATCAAAACGTTCACTTCCCTAGTGCTAAATTTGGCAGCATTAATTTTACATGCCGACGGATCCAATTTTGAATAAATATAAGTATTCATAATTCGCCTAGCACAATCTTAAAATGTTTAAAAAATAATAATAATAACTGGTCGATATCCAATTGGCAGATTTTTACAGAATGCATTGTAATATTTTATGTTATATGTAGATAGTCAACATAGTGTATAGTAACAAATTTATTAATGGTAAGTCATTTAGGATACAAAACATGGCTCCTTCTGGTGTAATAGTCGAGAGCTTTGCACCTTTACGTGTTAGCTCGTCGGTTATTAGGTTACCTTCCCTGTTGCTATGACCTGGAACCCAAATGAGGCCCACGTCATAGCATCCAGCTACCTTGTTAGCTATCTTCTGCAATTGGTGGTTCCTCTTAAAGCTTTGGCTATTTAATACTTTTAAGGCGATTTGACTGTCCGTAAGGATTTCTATGCTGATCACTTATTACTACTGTAACTAATAGGAAAATCATTTGATAAAAGACAATTAATAAAAGAAGGATCAAAACATACTTTCAATAAATATTGATAAAATGAACAAATTATTCGTTCCTAACATAACTTTTTATAAAAACTTCTAATAAAAAGTGAAGTAAGGAACGAATCATTTTTTCATTTTATCAAACACATTCCTCATTTTACTAATTTATTTGAATATAATTTTCTTATGCTTAGAAAGCTTCGAGGATTTGCCGAAAACCAATAATAAACGCGGGAGACGGCGTCGGGGAACATCCATCGCAAGCCCTCCTTGACGTCTTCACCATCCGAGAGGAAATCGGCACGGTTAACGGATTGACAATCACCCTGGTTGGTGATTTGAAAAACGGCAGAACCGTTCACTCCCTCGCCAGATTGTTAACGCTCTACAACGTGCAGCTGCGCTACGTCAGCCCTCCGACGCTCAAGATGCCCAACCACATCGTCCAGTTCGTCAAATCTAAAGGGATCCTGCAAGAGGAGTACACAAGCTTGGAAGCAGTACTTCCTGATACCGATGTGCTGTACATGACGAGGATACAGAGGGAGAGGTTTGAATCTCAAGAGGAATACGAAAAGGTAATGTTTCTACTTGAACAAAATAATTTCAAGAAAATTATTGCTCTGAATTAATTTCTTTTCGAAGATCAATTCTTCTTCCACCCATTTTTTTTTTTCAAGGTGGAATATTATTCCTTAGAATTAACATTATATGAAATTAATATTTTACATAAAACATGATTATCTCAATAAATTAAATAAAATAAACAAAATACTCATTTCTATTTATATGATTATCTCGTTCTGGAATTGTCTATAAATCAAAGATCTTTCAGCCATTAAGTCATATCTAACCTGCTTCAATCATTTGGTTATCTTCATAAAAGAAGAAGATGAAATCATTTCTCCCTGAAAATGACCCCCTTTTCTCTGATGGGGAAATATTTCTTCGAGCATAATCAATGATCGAAACTCCTGAGAGAGAAATAGTCTAATAGGCATCAAGAACAAATGGAAAGTTTACCGATCGAATACAATAATATGTTGGATCTCGTTTTGTGTATGAGATCAGAAACATAATCGTGATGCTTATAATATTTATTATGCTTATTTAAACTAAGCGTTAATGGCCCGATAGTTAAACAAACTCATCATAAGTTTAACTATTTATAAACAATATAAATATTATTCGTTGGTTAAATGAGAAATTAATTAAACACAATCGTGTTTTTTGTTTTGTTTTATCGTTTCAGGCTTGTGGCCACTTTGTCGTGACGCCCCAGCTGATGACGCGCGCGAAGAGGAAAATGGTGGTGATGCACCCGCTGCCCAGAGTCTTCGAAATCAGCCCCGATTTCGATTCGGACCCCAGGGCGGCGTACTTCCGACAGGCGGAGTGTGGCATGTTCGTCCGCATGGCACTCCTGGCGATGGTTTTGGGGAAATGCTGAACAAAGAAACATTTGATTTTCGAGGAATTTATTATTACTAATGTTTTTCTCATTCAAATATGTTTATGTTATTCAAATAAGTGAAATATATATCAATAGAAATAAAAAATATTTTTATCTTTTTAATTTTTTTATAGATTATATTTTTGATAAAAGGATTAGCAATCATATTCAGCTTTTTAGTAATACAAGGTTTTACGTAAACAGACATTTTGTTATACAAATATCTTTATTCAGACAATTATCTTTTTACAAACATTGAGTAAAAATAAAGATTTGTCTATCCTGGGCTATCTTTTTGCCCCAACATTTTGTTATTTCTTCTGTGATTATCAAACAAGCGTTTTTAAAGTCAAAATTAAGCAACATATATGGCACAGCTCTACTGATGAGAGATGAAATCCCGAAACACGTATCTATTGATAGCCTTATATTACGTAACTTTTATTTTTTTTTTTTTATTTATTTATTATTATTATTATTATTATTCATTAAAATTTTTGATTCAAAAATTGTTGGAACAAAAGAGGCTTTAAAATCAAAAATAAATAACAAAATAGACTTTGAAGTAGACTTCAGTCAATAAAAGAGACTTTAAAGTCAAAGTTAGTTACTTTAAAATCGATATTAGACAACACAGGATAGTCAAAATTAGTCAAATATTCCAAGAAATACTTATTTTTAAATCAAAATAACAATAAAGACTTTAAAAATTAAAATTAGGCTACAAAGGAAACTAAAAATCGAGATTGGGCAGCAAAAGAAAGATCAAAGCCGAAGTAAGCAATTTGGAGTAACTTGCAGTGTCTTTAGAGACAACATTAAGTGACAAAAGAGGCTTTAGAATCAAAGATACATAAATTAACTTTAAAGTTAAATTATAAAAGAGACTTTAATCCGTTAATTTAGAATCCGGCAATGATGATATTAAAGTTAAAATCAGAAAAAGAGAATAGCTTTAATAACAAGATTAGGCAATTAAAATGACTTTAAAGTCAATATTAGGCAATGATAATGACTTTAATGTCAAGATTAGGCAATGGGAATGACAGGATTACGCAATACGAATTACTTTAAAGGCAAAATTAGGCTTTACTGTCAACATTAGGCAATGTGAATGACTTTAAAGTCAAGTTTAGGCAATTATAATGACTTTCATGTCAAGACTAGACAATGGGAATGTCTTTAAAGTCAAGATTAGGCAATGCCAATAATATTAAAGTAAATATTATGCATTGAATGTCAAAATTAAGTAACGAGAATGACTTTATTGTTAAGGATAGGCAATGCAAATGACTTTAAAGTCAAAATCAGGCAATGATGATGACTAATTTCAAGATTAGTCAATGGAAATGACATTAATGTCAAGATTAGGCAATGAAATAATTTTAAAGTAAATATTAGACATTTAATGTCAAGATTAAGCAACGAGAATGATTTTATTGTTAGGGATAGGCAATGTGAATGATTTTACAGTCAATTTTATGCAATTATAATGACATTCATATCAGGACTAGGTAATGGGAATGTCTTTAAAGTCAAGATTAGGCAATGATAATAATATTAAAGTAAATATTAGGCATTGAATGTCAAAATTAAATAACGAGAATAACTTTATTGTTAAGGATAGGCAATGTAAATGACTTTAAAGTCAATATTAGGCAATGGAAATGACATTAATGTCAAGATTAAGCAACGAGAATGATTTTATTGTTAAGGATAGGCAATGTGAATGACTATAAAGTCAAGTTTAGGCAATTAAATTGACTTTCATGTCAAGACTAGGCAATGGGAATGTCTTTAAAGTCAAGATTAGGCAATGAGAACAACATTAAAGTAAATATTAGGCATTGAATGTCAAAATTAAATAACGAGAATAACTTTATTGTTAAGGATAGGCAATGTGAATGACTATAAAGTCAAGTTTAGGCAATGAAAATAATTTTAAAGTAAATATTAGACATTTAATGTCAAGATTAAGCAACGAGAATGACTTTATTGTTAAGGATAGGCAATGCAAATGATTTTAAAGTCAATATTAGGCAATTATAATGACTTTCATGTCAAGACTAGGCAATGGGAATGACTTTAAAATCAAGATTAGGCAATGAGAATAATATTAAAGTAAATGTTAGGCATTGAATGTCAAAATAAGTAACGAGAATGATTTTATTGTTAAGGATAGGCAATGTGAATGACTTTAAAGTCAAGTTTAGGAAATTATAATGACTTTCATGTCAAGACTAGGCAATGGGAATGACTTTAAAGTCAAGATTAAGCAATGAAAATAATATTAAAGTAAATATTAGGCACTGAATGTCAAAATTAAGTAACGAGAATGACTTTATTGTTAAGGATAGGCAATGAAAATGACTTTAAAGTTAATATTAGGCAAAGATAATGACTTTAATGTCAAGATTAGGCAATGGGAATGACATTAAAGGCAAAATTAAGCAAGGAGAATGACTAAAGTTAAGATTAGGCAATAAGAATGGTTTTAAAGTCAATATTAGGCAACGGCAATGACTTTATTGTCAATATTAGGCAAACATAATGACTTTAATGACAAGATTAGGCAATAATAATAACTTTAAAGTCAAAGTTAGGCAATCAGAATGACTTTAAAGTTACGGCTAGGCAATGACACTGGCTTGATAGTCGAAATTAGGCAAATGTAAATAATAATACCGCCCTTCGACTTAAAATTAGGCTGCACTGGAGGATTTTAAATCAAAAATTAGACGACGAGAGCCAATATTTTAGTTACTATGATGTAATCACTTCGATTTTTATAAAATCGTATCTTCTCCACGTATCTCGTCTCGACCAACGCAAATGTATTCTCTCCAAATATTTTATAATTTATATTATATTAATAATATATATATATAATATATATTATATGTAAAGGATTAATAATAAACGCAGTTTTTCGTTATTTTTTTTTATTTATATATATATAATAATAAAAAATGTAAAATCTTTATTATATCATAACATAAATCTCTCCGCCTAGATTTCTCTTCCTCTCTACGATAATACAGACTAGTTTAAATATAATAAAGTAATTATAATATCAGTCTTGTTGCGTAACAAATCATAAAAGTATAATATTCATAATAAATACATTTATAATTACAAAAAAAAATCGCCACATAAAACGGTTAAAATTAAAAATTAAAAAAAAACGCGCGCGCTTCATGGAATTAAAAATACACGTTTACATTTCAATTGGAACGGAATAAAATTTAAACACACATGTGAGAAATAAAATATTTAATCTATTAATTGTTAAGGCTTCTACTTGGTTATACATCGATTAATGAAAACACTTTGTTTATATAATTAAAATTTATCAACACTATAGTTACTTGAGTTACGTGAATAGCTATTAATAATGGGTACATAGTACCTGAAACGTACGTTTAGCATTAAAAATAAAAAGTGAAGAAATGAATATAACTGTGTTTTAATTAAGTTTATTGATAATGTTAGTTCGCTAATTATACGTTAATGGCGACGAAACTCTAGTCACTAAATAAATTTCTTCTTCTTCTGCTATCCCTTGTTGCCCCTTAGGGCGTCGGGTAAATAAATAAATTTCAAAAAGTTAAAAAAAGTGTTTTCATTAATCGGATAAAATATTTAGTTTGAAATTATGTTCAGGGAGATATTGAATTTAGGATTCTTACAATTGATTCATAATTAAATTAATTGTTTGTTTAACCATTAAAATATACTGAACTATAAAATGGTTATACACAATTCAATAACTTACAGCTTAGAGTAATATTTTCCGGCATTCACAGCAATTAGAAATAAAATACTTAGAGTGTAAAGTTTAAAAAAAACGTGTTTTTTTATTATTACACCGCAATTATTTTTCCACATAGTGGCTTCATTTAATTACGCCGTAACATAATTATTATTTTTGAAACTTTGCATTAACGTGTTTTATTTTTAAAGTTAATGCTTGTGACGTTATATTCTTGATACTAATATTGTGTAAAAAAACGATCACTCTTGTTATATTTCATGTTTATTTATTTTTTAATATTGGTTAAAAAAATAATGACTCTTGTTATGTTTCATTTTTTTATAATTTTTTTTTTTCAGTAGAAACATGAAACATAATAAGAGCAATATTGTTTTATTGCTATATATATAGAAAATCTTTATTTCTGAGAGACACATTAAATTACATAATATTAACAACATTACAAACATAAACATCTAGTTAAGTCTCAGAAAATGGCTATCGACCATCGGTCTTTCTGCCGTTTTATTTCTAATTGTAATGATTTTCCAACAAATTAAAGCCTTAACCATGCAACAATTTACGAAGAACGACTAAAACTTACATCAATATTTATTTATAATATTTCTTTTCCATTAAAATAAAAAACATAAATATGCATTTACCTATTTTTGTTTTGTTTTACATTTTAACACAATTTAAAGCTGTTGTTGCAAATACCTAAATGCACTTTTATTTCTTACGTGTGTTATGGATTCTATTATTTTTTTTCTGTATAACATTATTAATTAACAATCACAGCAAATGCGCAGCATTTCTTATTAGTGTTAATATTTGAGCAATATTCGGTTTTAATTTTCTATCGAGTCGCTCGCAAGGAAAATCATTTCAACTCCATTTATTACAAAACGAAACAAATAAAACATCCTCACTTATCATTCGGTGAAACATTTTAAACTAATAATATTTAAAGTATAAATTAAAACACTTTAATGTCACAATTAATAATAAGACAATTCAAAGGTTTTAATTTGTTTTTTTTTAAGTGAGAGCAATTAAAAGAAGAAGAAAATCACTATTAATTGCGAAACAAATTGAGTATTTTAATATAGTATATACCAAGTGGTAAAAAAAGTAATTTTGTTTTATTTATATACTGTATTGAAAATGTACCACCAAGTTAATGCCGACAAAATTAATGAGTATTTTAATTTATCCTTTAAATATTATCAGAGAAAAAAATAATTGGTTGTGCATGTGACTGAGTTCTTACTTAAACTAAGATATTAATGAATTATTTTTTATTACTTGCTTCGTAAGTCATTAACTTGCAGAGCAATTGAACAAGAATAATTAAAATATTGACTTTTGACTCATCTGAAAGACGGTTAACAATGTATAAAGGTTTTTCTTTAAATAACAAAGTGTTTAATTAAAGAAAAAAATATATATAAATAGATTTTTCTTTAAATAACTATGTGTTTAATGAAACGTTCAGTCACCATTGATCTAGCGTATGGATAACTAGTGATGGCCATTTCGGTTTTTCGAACCTCATCAGACTAGTGTGTTCCATGTGCAATGCCTTGATGAAGGCGACTGAACTGAAATTGTATTGGAGTTATATACCCGATATTAATCATAATTAATTAAAAACGACGCAAGCGCCATCTTTGCCTAATTTCAATTGAAATTTAGGCAAAATTATGATTAACTAAGTGTTTATTTAAAGAAAACCTTTATACAATAATTAATTGATTAATTATATTAAAGTTGAAGATGTTATTGGTTTATACATGTGTATTTACGTGTGGTTCGTTGCATTTGGGCGACTCAAATCAAAGTAACGTGTAATCTTTAAAATACAAGGAGAGAACGAATACGATGTCAGACGATTTCGACGGGGGGCGTCGTTTCGGAAATCTGCATTTTCTCCGCGAAGTTTTCTTGGTCTTCTTCCACCCTCCTGCAAACTCTGGGCACTTGCAGGACTCTGCGGGTTTTGCTGTTCTTTAATTTTGATAATTTCCTTAAAAAAAAGAAATAATAAAGATAAGTAATTATGAGTAAAAGTAATGCCGATGTGAAGTTACACAATAACCCCTACATATATTGTAATTATTTATCTTATATTCTTTTGTATTATTTGTATAGTTTCTTGGATTAATTTCTCATTTTTCACCAAGTGCGAAATATATTACACTATGTAAAATAATTTAAATAAAAGACACTTGGTATTGTTTCACAAATTAATTAAATTATAATTTGTTTAAATTATTTTACATATTATTTGTATAATCTGAATAAAGATTTGATATATAAATAATAATAAAACTTCGAGGGTGATGTATTTTGAAGCGTTTGTAGAGGTATTACTGTAATAAATTTCTTGGTTCAAATAAGTAAAAACTTTTTATAAGATACATTACAGAATTTTACAGATAATAGCATTACAGACGGTCGATAGCCGATTCATCTACAGAATATAATTCTAATTTTATATATTATTGTACATACATTTACACATTTGAATAAAGATGTTTAGTTAGTTAAAACTTCGTATGATAAGAAAAGAATGATTAAAAATACATCTCTTGTGATATTCGGAGAATTATTAATAAAAAATCAAACTTACTGCTGCCTGCAATCTATAAACACAGCCATCATGAACAGGAGCACGATTGTCATGAAAACTGCGACAACTATTATCACCAAGGAACCAATAGCGCTGCCTTCTTCCAGCAAGAGTTCTGGGGAAATCGTGGAACCAAGCGGGGAATCGTAATGTTCTGCAAAAGAAGCAATACTTTATTTATTAAAGAAATAATACAGACATTTTTTTAGCAATAATAAAGAGTATTCATTCACTTGGTCAAAGCTATTTAAATAAAATAAATAAAAAGAATTTAGAAATAATTTATTAATTATTTTAAATTATTTTTATTTAATTTATTCAGATTTTTTTTAATGATTTTATTTTAATAAAAAAATGGTGGTATGTCTATTCAAGTACTTTCCTTAGTGAATTCGGTGAAATCAGTTTTTGAATGAACATTCGATTATTAAATGAAAAAAATGATTGTTATATTTTAATGTTAAAATCAAGTATTTACAATATATGTGGTTATTTTTACCTTACAGATATGAATATATTTATGTTTTTAGTCGTCAGCAAAAAACATAAATATATTCACAGAGCTAAATGTGGAAATAATTTATTAATTATTTTCAAACCATTTTTTTATTTAATATAAATATATTTGTTTATTTCTAAAGGAAATTATCAAGCAGGCGAAATTCTTTCGCTTATAACATGAAAACTAAATAAAAACACGCATGAATTATACTTTAATGATTGTTAAGTTACGTGTAAATGAACTATACTGTTAAGCGTGGATAGGAATGCTCTGTGTGGTGGTTCCAAAAGGTCGTTGTCGTTTAACAAGTACACTTTATTTACAAATATACATGTAATTCTTGGTAAGGTGGTACCAAGTGAAACTCTACATTAGATCTGAATTTTCTTATCGGTCCGAGGGTACGACTCACCCCCGGTCCTTGTAATGTAAGCACAGTATACGTATACTGTGCTTGTACATGTGCGAGGGCGGTGGGGCGCGCGCAAGCGTTAACATATTCTGTTTAATAAAAGAATGAGTATCCTTTCTTCTAAATATTTATTAAAACCAGATGTACATTTCAGTCTCGATGTGATCATTATCTATGTCAATCGGGAATATTCTGCAAGGAAAATGTTAAGTTTAACGTGTACATTATATTTTATCATAACAGCTTTTGTAATAGATGTATGTACATAGAATGTGAAAATATTTAATAACATACTTGTCAAACCTAAATTTTCCTGTATGGAATAGCCCCGAATGTCAAACTAAAAAAAATCAAATAATGATATTGTTTCGGGTGCAACAACAAGGATCTCACAAATTGTAATTCAATTTGAACTAAAGCAAAGTAAACAGCAAAGTTGTAGCTTATTGAAAGCTCTACAACTCTCTAATTTGAATTTTTGTTCTATCTCTAACCGTTTAGAAATTATATTGAAAAAACTGCATTTTTGGGCATTTTTGAGCTATTTTTGGGAGTTTTTCGGTCATAAAAAATTATAATTTGAGATAGAACAAAACTGTAAACAGCAAAGTTGTAGCTTATTAAAAGCTCCACAACTCTCTAATTTGAATTTTTATTCTATCTCTAACCGTTTAGAAATTATATTGAAAAAACTGCATTTTTGAGCTATTTTTGGTTTTTTTTCGGTCATAAAAAAAATATTATTTAAGATAGAACAAAACTGTAAACAGCAAAGTTGTAGCTTTTTGTAAGCTCTACAACTCTCTAATTTGAATTTTCATTCTATCTCTAACTGTTTAGAATTTATATTGAAAAAACTGCATTTTTGGGCATTTTTGAGCTATTTTTGGGGGTTTTTGGGTAATAAAAAATTCATTATTTGAGATAGAACAAAACTGTAAACAGCAAAGTTGTAGCTTTTTGTAAGCTCTACAACTCTCTAATTTGAATTTTCATTCTATCTCTAACTGTTTAGAATTTATATTGAAAAAACTGCATTTTTGGGCATTTTTGAGCTATTTTTGGGGGTTTTTGGGTAATAAAAAATTCATTATTTGAGATAGAACAAAACTGTAAACAGCAAAGTTGTAGCTTTTTGTAAGCTCTACAACTCTCTAATTTGAATTTTCATTCTATCTCTAACTGTTTAGAATTTATATTGAAAAAACTGCATTTTTGGGCATTTTTGAGCTATTTTTGGGGGTTTTTCGGTCATAAAAAATTTATTATTAGAGGTAGCACAAAACTGTAAACAGCAAAGCTGTAGCTTTTTGAAAGCTCTACAACTCTCTAATTTGAATTTTTATTCAATCTCTAACCGTTTAGAAATTATATTGAAAAAACTACATTTTTGGGCATTTTTTCGGTCATAAAAAAATTATTATTAGAGATAGAACAAAACTGTAAACAGCAAAGTTGTAGCTTTCTGAAAGCTCTACAACTCTCTAATTTGAATTTTTATTCTATCTCTAACCGTTTAGAAATTATATTGAAAAAACTGCATTTTTGAGCAATTTTTGGCGGTTTTTCGGTCATAAAAAAAATATTATTAGAGATAGAACAAAACTGTAACTAAAATGGTTATAATTCGAACTCGGACATGTCTAAAAGAAACGTTCCAATTTAGAAATAACTGCATACAACAAAGACCTTAGTCTCAGCCAATCAGTACACTCTGCGGAATGGGATGACTTGAGAGGAAACTGCACGCTGTTATTCAAACAAAATTGAGACAAAAATCAACGTGTCTACACAAAATATTAAAAAATGTAATTCAAGAACAATGGAATTATCACGTTCCGATAATCTCCAGCCTGGATCCACCAAATATTGAAAAGCAATTGATCACTGTGGTATCGAGTTTTCCAGCAATGAAACTGCCTATTGAAAATATTATCAATAACCTGGATATCGCAAAATTAGATACCAATGCAACAGCTGGAAATTCGAAGTCGCTATTAGAAAATGTCATCAAGAAATCTACAGACATCAATACTACTAACAGCAAAAACAACGAGAAAATATGAATTGTAGAAATTTCGATGTACAACATTGAGGTATAATTTAAATTAATTAAATATAAAGTGGAAAAATAATCAAAACATTAATCAATGTATCAATGAAATGATCCTGCTATAAAGTAAAGATTGAACGATTTGAATGTATGTCATTGCATAATATTTTAAGATTAAAGATTCTTCAACTGACTATCATTCTCCTCCTAAAGAAAATCAGAAATCATTCGACGTTTTTTTTTTTTAAAAAAAATATCGTAATCAGTGACAATTCCAAAAATTTTTAAATTGCGGCGGTGATTTTTTTTTTCTTTTCGAGGAATTAATTTAACTAGACTTCAAGTAACAATGCTTCCAACAGGTAAAAACTGGGTGGACAAATCTCGATTATCGATTTGTTTAAATAGAGGGTCATCGAAAATTGTTCTACCTGTTGGAAGTGTTACCCAAGGTCTAGTTGAATTAATGAATAAAATATATTGACATTAATGTTTGCATCGTTATTATTAAATAAAATATCCTTAGGGGTATATATATATATATTTTTTAGAAATAAATTTATAATCAACAAGTAGTAAAATTCACAAAATATTTAAATTATTTACCCCCACAGACCGATTCGGCCGGAAATGACCCTACAGGCTAAAAGATTAGTGGGTGGAGAATGTTAAATAAGGAACAGGTGATGAGATGAAAGAAAAAAATCCCAAGTCCTGATTCAGGTACTTCGCACATCCGAACATCTGGTATTATTTGGGAAAGTAAGGACCTGAACATTTCAACTACGTTCGGTAGCTGTCCCCCGTCACGATTCTCTATAAAAACTAAATTTAATTAAATTGAAATAAAATAAAAATAATCACTGAATAAACACCACAAATATTTATTGTATGTATCCATAAATATATACATAAATTCACGACTTAAGTTTCGACGTTTGACAGTCATTATCAAGTGACACAAATTAAAAAAAGTTACATTTATATTGGTAAAAGTTAAAGTGAGGTTAGGAGTTAGTTTAGGGTGAACAAATAACAGATAGAAATATTACAGAATTTAGCACTAAATATGTTTGCTCGTTTAATAGATTAACGAGAAAATTATTCATTCGTTTGAAAAAAGGATTAAATTCGCACCTTTCGTACAATTATGTAAAATTTTCATTTTTTTAATTTCTGCAAATGATTGTTTATAATTTCTGGAAAAGGAAAACTCCAGTTTCTTTTAGTTTAGTCTAAATACGTCAAAATGTATCTCTTTTAAAAACTACAACCGGTTTGGCCTACATCAGTGATGGGAAAAATCGTTTATTTCAATAATCGAATACGAAATAATCAATTATTACCGATAATAAAATGATTATCGTTTCTATGAAGTCCATGATTCAAAACTCAATTATAATTACCGCCTCTATAATTGTTTAATTGATACATTATTTTTTATAGTTTTCAAATAAATCTATTCTTAAAACAATCGATTTTGCCCCCCTCCTATATAACATCTTTTGTTCAGATTTATATAACCCTAATCCCACGTATTTCAATCTCGCCTCCTACGTCCTGCAATACGCTGACGACACGCTCTTAGTAACCCATGCACAAACCCTACCCAAAGCACTACCAACCCTACAGCAACTAATAGATTCCCTCAAACTTTGGTTCGCCAAATGGAGAATAAAAATTAATCCAAACAAATCCCAGCTTCTTATCCCCTATCGCCGCACAAATATCCCCATTTATCAAAAGCCTATCCTCCCTGCTCCGTATATCACGTACTTAGGAATCACCTTCGACCCTAAACTTATTTTCAAAAAACACACTGCCCTTATCAAAAACAAAATTACTGCTAGGGCCAAACACTTCCGCTGTCTAACTTACAAAAACATGGGTATTTCTACAAGAAATGCCACTAAGAATTACAAAATGATATGTAGACCCCTATTAGACTACGGATCCATCCTCTTCACCAAATCCCCCAATCCCACCCTTCAAAACCTACAAGTAAGCGAACGTTCATCCCTAAGATCCCTAACAAAAATCAGACACCCCCTTAATCCACTTTACAACCCGTCTAATACCCTCCTCTACAACCGAACTGAAGTTATCCCTTTTATCGAACGCCTCCACAACCTATCCAAAAATTTCTCCAGAAAACAATCTAATTTCACAATTCTCTCCCAACTTTGTATCCCCAGAGACGATAATATAATTCCTAAATTCAAAAATCCTTCACAAACCCTATTCCAATTCATCACTTCCCTTAACCGGCAATAAGACAAACCCATAAAATGCGCGAACTTTGGCAGAAAGGCTGTTGGCCGATAGCCGATTGTCGGTAAATAAAATAAATGTGTTAATTTCTTTCACATTTATATGTATATTGTACTGACAATAAAAATTCTTTATATATATATCGATTTTGCCAATACACTATTGCATTCGAAACAAGATATTTCATAAAGACCCGATTTTTTAAGGAATTAATTCATTGTAACTTTTGAATTAAATAGTATGTTGGATAATTTACAAGTGGATCTAAACTTAAGTCGTTAATTTATGTATTTATTTACGGATGCATACAATAAATAATTGTGGTAAAAAAAAAACATAGTGTTTATTTAGTGATTATATTATTATTTATCGCGTAGTTACGGTTGCAACCATCATGATTATTAAAAAAAAAAAACACGCTACTAGAAATATTTCAATATTTGTTTAAAAACAACGAATTCCAGACTGAATACATAAAACGTATTTATGTGGATGTCAACACCGAATGCGTAAATACATTTCATTTATCCTGTATGAAAGTAAGTACATTTTTTAATTTGTTTATTCCACTAATATCAACACGACTGAGTCATGTGAAATTTCATGCTAATCTAATGAACGCCGGTGATATTGCATTTAATGATTCACCGTGCAAGAACTAGATAAACATTTAAATTATATTCGTTATCAGCAAGTGAATCTGATTACAAATAGTCGTAATTCCTTATCAAACGACGACGACTAATTGTTTCTCTTTCTAGAAAAAATAATCGTAACTTCTAAAAGAGCAAACGAGAGTGGGTGAAACTAGCAAAATTTTAAAGTATATTAAATCAAATTGAATATAAAAACTAGAGATGGGCAAAGTCGATCTTTTTTGTTACTGCAAAATTAAATATATGACAATTTCATTAATGCAACACATTCTATTAAAATGAGTGTTCCATATTTATTGATAACCAACCATCAATTTATTGTTACTTATTGACTGTATTTATTTAAATTTGATCATTGATGAAGCTACTGTGTAGCGAAATAATTGTAGCAGTGTCTATAATAAAGTTTGTGAAACTCAAAAACACCAGAAAAATTTCGCGGCTGCAAAATTTTTATAGAAAATAAAGGGGAAACTTTTAAAAATAAGAGGAGAAAAATCGTGGACAAAAAGATAAATTGTAAATGTCATTTGAAACTAAACTCCTGGTTCTTCAGATCCACTGTAGATTGCAATTCGTAATAATTACAGTACTGGGTGGCCCAATTTGGATGTTACTATAGGGAATCTCGGTTATAGGAAAAAAAAAATCGATGGCGCATTCTCGAGCTCTTTACATTTTAAGCTTAAGAAGGAGTAAGCTATTAATTAGTACCAAAACATTTTGGAGTGTTATGTTTCAAAGTTTACATTTTAAGCTTAAGAAGGTGTAAGTTATTAATTAGTACCAAAACATTTTGGAGTGTTATGTTTAAAATGTTTAAAGATACAAGAGAAACAATGGATTTTAAAATTCCATTAAAATTGTCCGCGAAAAAGTCAAACTTAAAAAAAAAAATAGCATTGCGTAAAATACGAACTGCTGCAAAAAGGCGTCCTTTTTTTGAAAATGAAGTAATAAAATTAAACTTTCTTTTTTTTTGTAAATATAGTTCATAATTACCATCAATCCATTGCATTCCTGAATTTCCCACATTATCCTCCATGTCCATGTCGAAATAGAACCGCGGCTGATAATGCAATCCAACACAAAACACGACCTCAACAGGTTGAAAAAAAAGTTAAAGCGGCCCCAGGCGAGACGCGACCGCACTTTTATTTTTAATCCAGAACAAATCAACCCGGCAATAATTAATTAATTAAAAATCAATCACTTTCGTGCGTAGATCGAAATAATTTCCGAAAAGGATTGCGAGTGCTGCACGTGAGGACGGCGGGCGATGGTTAAATGAAATGAAACGGAGTCGAAAACGCGGATGGGAACATTGGAAGGTTGGAGGAAATGAGAGAGAGAGAATGTGGAGGGGGAAAGAGATACAAAATTGAAAAAAAATTATGATGATAATAATAACAAACTGGTACGCTCGGTACGGTTGGTACGGGTTTCTCTTCGGCGTTTTGTTACCTAGCCCACCGTTCGACTCACCGGCCGATGAATCAAAAAGGAAGAAAGAAGAAACGAAAACGCTCGTCGGCGGCGTGATTTCGTCGCTGTCCGGATTTAATGTGAACGGGATTTCTTCTTTACGAAACAGCCGGGTCGTTTCCGGTGCTCCTTTTCTTACAACCAGAAGAGAAAGGTTAACTAATAACAACAACAAAATAATAACAATCCAAAAAAAAAAAAAGAACATGTGTTCACTGCTTTGATATTAGTATTATGAAAATGTGTTTTTAGCACACTGAAAACTAGAAATTTGCAAAGTTGTAATCCAAAATAGTTTTTTTTTTTATGAAAATTCTTCACTCTGTATACTGAAAACTAGCTATTTGCAACTGCTCAAAATGATTTTTAATAAAAATACTTTTTTTGTTTCTAATCGAGCTGAAAGTTGGTGGAAATGTATTTTTTTATGATGGATAAGAAACTAAAGTCAGTTCAAACCAAAAATAATTTTTAAAAAAATATTTTGTCTTATTTTTTTTTTTAATTAATGCAGAAAGTCGACCCTTTTGTAAAAAGCTTTTTTTTCGAGCTGAAAGTTGATGGAAATGTATTTTTTATAATGTATGGAATAAGGATCTGAAGTCAGTTCGTGAAAATTCCAACTGAAAGTATTTTTTGATAAAAAAAATTAGGAAAAAAAAAATAATAAATTTAATAAAATTATCAGCCAACATTCATCCAGCGTATGGATAACTAGTGACGGCCATTTTTTTTTTTTTTTTTCGAATCTCATCAGACTAGTGTGTTCCATGTGCAATGCCACATGAAATTAGGCAAAAGATGGCGCTTATGTCGTCTTCCAATTCAAAAATTGTGAAGAAAATATTTTTTATTTTCTTCACAATTTTTTGAATTAATCCAAAAAGTCCCTTAAAAATGCCTTTTGTCTCCGATCGAGATGAAAATTGATGGAAATGTGCTTTTTATTACGTACTGAACAAGAATCTGAAATCTGTTTCAGAAAATTTCAATTGAAATTAATTTCTTTAAATAATAAAAAGTTAGAAAAAAAATATTTTTGAATGACTTTTTTTTAAACTAATCCATAAAGTCAACCCTTTTGCTCTTTGTTTTATTATATAAATGCATTTTGTTACTGATTGTGCTAAAATTTGGCGGAAATGTATTTTTTATAATATGTTAAACAAGAATTCCTGAAAAGTCCTACTGAGATTATGTTCTTTAAATAATAAAAATTAAATATTTTCCTCACACTTTTTTTATTAATCCAGAGGTTGATTAATAAAAAAAAGTCATCCCATTTTTTTTATATTTTTTTATTTCAGTTATTTTAGATTCATAAATGTCTTCCCTATTAAAAAAAGTCCTGAAATTGACGTAATCACCCTCTTTTATTAATTACTTCCATACCAATACATTGATTTTCATTTTTAATCATTCATTGCATTATTTTTCACCCTAATTCACAACGCATGTATCAGTTTTGTAGCTTGTCATCAATTTGACGATCCACTTTACTTCAGATTCATTAAATCCTCACCCGTGAGAGTGCAGAGAATTAAATCATCCACTTTTGCGCATGTTTCCACCCCTATAATTATTTTCTTCAACGCCCTGTTTGTCTATTTTCCACTCCCTATACAAAATACGGACAACAGTTTTACAGCTTGTTATCAGTAAATAGAATTTTCCGTTTGTTCTGTTCAAAAGTTACTATAGAAAATATTTCGACAAGAAAATCGATACGATTTTAAAATGTTTGAAAAATCGATTTCGTTTGGCTTAAGGATTTTTCAAATTCGACTTTAAATTAAAGCTTGAACCTTTACATTTTTAAAGGTTCAAGCTTTAATTTAAGGTCGACTTTTAAAAAAACGATATTTAAGAGTATCTTTGTTGTTTTTCAATTATTTCCTTCCCTTTTACAATCGAAAGCGCTCAAAATGAAACTGCATGGATATAAAAGGTGAAGAAAAAAAAAATAGAAAAAATATTTGAATATTTTTTAAACATTATGAAAAATCAACCCCCGATGATCCACTAAACTTCAGATTCATTAAATCCTCTCTTGTGAGTGTCAAGACTCAAAATAATTAAATCAACCTCTTTTGTAATATAAATAGTTGTGGTAAATTAAATAAAACCAAATTTGAAAATAATTATTTCTTCTTTCAGCTTTATGATATTTTGATTTAAGTTATGTAAGCACTAAAAAATGTACATTGAAACAATTACTTCTCGGGCGAATACCCCGCCAGACATTGAATTAAATAATGCATACTAACTGTTGCATATCAATAGCATATTGCATCATTCAAAATTTTGTTTTATTTACCCGAGAAGTAGTTGTTTTAATGTGCATTTGTTTAACGTACTTACGTAATGTAAGTCAAAAGTCACAGAGCTAAATGTGAGATTAATTATTTTCAAATCATTTTTATTTAAATGTATACTCTTTTCTATAAATGAGTTGAGTGAAGATTTAGTTGATTTAGTCATAGAAAAACACTTGTAAAGACTTTTCTTCATAAATATTAATTGCTACTGAATACGTATTTCGACTACTATGTAGTCATCTTCAATAGTTTACAAGTAATTACTACATAGTAGTCGAAATACGTATTCAGTAGCAATTAATATTTATGAAGAAAAGTCTTTACAAGTGTTTTTCTACATCCCATTTTGCACGTATATATATGTATAGTGAAAACAAATTTAGAATTTTTTTTCTATATTTCTAAAAATTTGAAAAAATCAATATCTTAAATCGTTACGATTAAATCATCTCCATTTGTGCATGTTTCCACCCTTATTACTTTTCTCCTATTTGTTTGTTTTCAATTAATTATTGGAAAATATTCTTCAATATGGTTAAGTTTAACGTATATGTTATTTTTTATTATAACAGTAAAGCATCTTTTGTAAAAGATATATAATACATAGAATGTGAAGTTAATTAGTAACATACACGTTAAACTTAACATTTCTTATATGTCTCATTTAGATAAAAATTGACGTGTTTGAGGATTTTTTTTATGTTTACTAAAAGATTTATTGCCGTAGTTCCAGACTTTACACTCGCATTTTTATATGAATTACGATTTTAGAAAAATTATAAAATTGCGTATGATTAAAAAAAATTGGATCGATTTTCTTGTCGAAATATTTTTTATTTTAATAATAATAATAAGTCATTATTGCCCAACAAGAAATATACATCCCAATTACAAGACAATATCCATAAATCCATAGCCGTGTGTGTATAATATAATATAATATAATATAATATAATATAATATAATATAATATAATATAATATAATATAATATAATATAATATAATATAATATAATATAATATAATATAATATAATATAATATAATATAATATAATATAATATAATATAATATAATATAATATAATATAATATAATATAATATAATATAATATAATATAATATATAAACTAACTTAATGCTAAAATATAAACGAATAGAAAATTAAGCTGCTCTTTGGTATAATTGTGATAACAGAGATTTAATTGTATCATAGAATATATCGCAACGTTTGAACAGAATATATAATAATTAATTATTAAAAAAACGTAATCAATTACGAATCATCGTAGTGATATTGCCGAAATACATTTCGGCATAGAATATAAACAAATCAATCGAAAAACGTGTAAAACTCCCACTTGTAATTAATACTGTTTTTTACGCAATTTAATTGTTGATTATTTAAACTGACATGTGTAAGCAATCAAATACATTCCGAGTAATGTTTCTGATTGCGCGCCCAATGTTGATGTTCCCGCAAAAATCCCGTCATTCCGGATAATTTGTTTATGTAATTATGTTTAAATATAAAACGCGATAAAATACGTCTATTCAAAACTGGGAAAAAAAAAAACTAATAAATTATCTTCGAGCTGGAATGATAACGAATTCCACAGCTTACGCGCGTATGTTTGTATTTCGGCAATATCACTACTGGGATTCGTGATTCATTGCAATTTAGTCTTTAATAATAATAATAATCTTTATTTCCAAACAGGAAATACATATTTTCCTAATTACAAGACAAAATAAAAAATAAAAATAAAAAAAGTTTAATTAATAAAATGTCTGTTGAAGTCAGAAAGAATTTAGGTAACTGGTAGTTATGAAACACGAAATATTTTTCAAGTAATAATTGAAATATTTAATGAAATGTTCAGCCAGCATTTGTCTAGCGTATGGATAACTAGTGATGGCCATTTCGGTTTTTCGAACCTCATCAGACTAGTGTTCGAAAAAACGAAATGGCCATCACTAGTTATCCATACGCTGGATAAATGCTGGCTGAACATTTCATTAAATGTGATTTCGTTTCCTGTTCTCATAAACAGGACAAGTTCGCCTTCCTTTAATGGACGAAACGAAACAAAGTGCCTGACCCTGGTTTTTAATTTTGGTTTTGGTGGATTGGAAGTTAGGTTTAAAGAATAGTTTGGAGTAAAAAAAAAACACCAATTGGAGGAGGAAAAATTGTGGTTTTGTTAATTATGATTGCGGGAGACTGTGGGATAATGAGACAATTTGGTTTTGGAAAGATTGATTTTAAGCACCAGACTTGTACGGAATTAAAGGATATTTGGGCTCTTTTAAGAGAAGCTACATGGGTAATAAGTCCTGTATCGTCTGCGAACAGAAGGGCGTATTGTAAAGGATGAAAATATGTGGGATCGGGCTTGTGTATATTGTTGCATTTTTCTTGTAAATTGGTGGAGATAAGAGAGAACCTCGAGGGAAACCTTGTAAAATAGGAAATGAATGGGAAAGAGTTTGACGGATTTTTATTTGACTGGATCTATTTGAGAGGAAGTTATGAATAAGGATGACTAAATGGTGTTGGATTTATAAGAGATGAAATATCTACAGAAATCCAATATACCAAACCAAATTAAAGGCTTTGTTTATATCCAGAAATGCTTACAAAATGAAGGTTAAAATTGACAGAGGAATGATGTTGGCTATTTTTTTAGAAAGAAGCCAAATTGCTACTCTGGGATGAATTTAATGGTACAGTTAATGAGTAATTAGCGAAGAAGTGTAGTGTAATTTAAATTATATCTCAACATTGTATTACAGCGAATAAATTCGGCGAAAAATCGCGTTTTCACTTAATCAACAAAAAAAAAATATCATGAAGGTTACCCGTGCACGCTCTATCCAACAAAACCAATTGACAGAATCTTCTTCCTTAGCACTACAGCTTTTGGTGGGCCTAGACTAGCTCCACAACATTCCTCCCTGTCTTTAACTCTGCCTAGCCAGTCGCGCACATTTAGTGGCTTCAACTTTTTATCTTTTTCGGGGTCTTCCTCTTGCTCTATTTTCACTAGATTTGTGTCATTGATTTTGGGGTTCTGCCATCCTTCATACTCATGATATACCCGAACTACCTATATAGAGGCAATTTGTATTTTACAAGGATGGAGATAAGAGTGAACCTAGAAGGACACCTTGTAAAATAGGGAATGAATTCGAAAGAGTTTGACGGAGTTTATCATTTCCTTCAATTAGTTTATCTGGTTTTCCTTTCCTCCACACTCCTTCTTCCTGTACTGTCTCATATGCTCTTTTCACATACTCTCCAGGCTTCCTCATCTCTGTTGCATAGGGTCCAGATCTCCCGGCCGTATTAATATTTTGTAGACTTTCATTTTTGTTTTTCTGCTTAGTATCTTGGACCCTAGTAACTTCTTATTGGAAACAAAATAGAAAGACTGTTATTCCTTACTGTGAAGTGAAGTAAGGAATAACAGTCTTTCTATTTTGTGATCAATCACTTCACGTAAACTCAAAAATATACAGTTCTTATTGGAAAGTATGCTTTTTTGTCCCGCTTACTGAGCAATTTTCCCGCTCATCTTGTTTTGGTTGGGAAGCTTCACACCTAAGTGGTCAAACTCTGCTACTCCCTCATACTGTTTGGAGTTTATACGGATTGGTCTTAGATCGTCTATTTGAGATGAACTTTGTTTTACCCAATTAACAGATATTAATTGTATTGTAACGAAAGTGAAATAAGCAACTGGAAAGAACACTCTGGAATGTTCCGTCGAGCACACGACGGTAAACATGGCGTCATGGAAAGTTCTGGAATATTCGAGGAACAAGCACGCGTACTTTAGCGCCTGGCAGGAAGTCACGAACGTCCGAGTGCTCAACATTTAATTATAAATAAATAGTGGCAGTGTGATGTTAATAAATGTGTTAAGTGTACTGTAAATAAGTAAATAGACATTGTTTTACTTATTTTCGATTTTGTAACAATAGATTTGACTTTGTAAGTTTTGTTATTTTTTTATATATATTTTTTGTATATTAAAATAAAGATTATATATATAATAATAATTATTATTGTATTAATTTCGTGGTCTCGCACCCAAATTTGGGTAGAGGGTTTTTCTTTCAATTATATATATATATATATTAATTTCGTTGGGTAGTTTATTTTAAGTTGTATCTGGGGATTTTATCGTAACATGGAGGGGATTTTTTACTAGAATTAAAACGTGATATTTTTCAATTCATTTCATTTATTTACGGTAAATCACCTTTATACAGAATAATAACAATAATCAAAATGTTTAGATTTTATTAAATATATATTATTCAAAGCGTGGACTTTGCAAACATAACAATAAATGTACAAATTACATGAAATCAAAGGGATAGCGAAAATAATCCTTGCATATGAAAGAAATACCTGTAAATAAAATTAACTTAAAAAAATAATACAATAATAACAGGGATTGACAATTTCGTATCGTTTTTAAATTTGACTGCATCAAACGTTTGTATTTTTATCACCTGAAATAATATCTTCCGAAATTTTTAGTAGAAAAACGGAAAGAATTACGTTAATTTTGGCAAAATTCATTATAAAAAAAACGAATAAATTTAATTCAACGGGTATTTTCTTAATGAATAAGGTGTATTGGGGCTGCTTTGCAATATAATATCAGTGCCACACTTTTTCAAATAATAATTAAAAAAATACTTTTTCCAAATAAATTTATAACATAAAGAGAAAAATTATAAATAAAAAAACAAAGAGATTCAGGAGTTATAGTTACGAAAACGATGACAACATGCATATATTTATAATACATTTACTTTGGCAGAAAAAAAATATTTCGAATAAAATTTGTATAAATTAAATTCCGCATTCGTTTAATTCGGGACAATTCTCTTAAACAACAAAATGCAAGTTAAAAATAAAAAGGGAATGACTATTTATGTGAAAAAATTAACCAAACAAGAACAAAATCAATGAAAATCTCAAAAGGAAGTAAATATTTAGTGAGTCGAATCATTTTTTTATTATTATTTCAAAAAATGATTACTTTCATAATTACCAACGAAAATAATTCTTAATTGTATTTACAATTTATTTTCGTAAATTACAATTTGACAGTTCGACAAACCAATTGTTTAAATTAAAAAAAAACTTTTATTGGTAACATAATTATTATTTATTTGAATTATTAACTCGATAATTTTAGATGCATAGCGAGGTTATTACAAATCTACAATATAATTAATAATATTTATGTATAGTGGATTGTAGAACAATAATATCTCAAATATGTTTCCCTTTATCTCAATTATATTTCCATATTTGCCAAAAATATCTCACGATTCCTCAATTGTAATCATTTTATAAATCGAGAAATCATTTAAGAATAACAAATATATTTCAGATATTCACTATATCTGAACTATACTTGTTGAATTATTGCATAATAATTATGTATTCCTTTTTGTAAAACAAAATAGCAATAATTACTTCAACAGTCTGTTAATTTAAATCGCGTATTAATTAACGCGAATTAATCACTATCAATTATTACAATTAAAACCCATTGAAATTTCTCCGTAATTCGATTCCGCGGTTATGCGATTTGCCATTACAGCGAGTAAATTCCGCGAACAATCGCGTTTTCACGTAATCGACAAAATAAATTAACAGGAAAAAATCACGAAGGTTAGCCGTGCACGCTCGATCCGACAAAACCGGTAATTATTTATCTCTTTGCATTAACGGCGATTTTAGAAAAAAAAAAAAATAAATAGCAAATAAATTACAAACGCGTTGTTCGGATCACGTTTCCAAGGCGTTATCTTTCTCAAGCGCACATTATCATAAACCATAGAATTTGCAAGAATTATATTCGCGTATCGGCGTTGTTTATTCTTAATTGTTTATTAAATTTACTCGGATTAGATAAGTTAATTGGTTGGGTTGTTGTTAAGAAAGTATCTTCGAAAAGATTTAAAAAAAACATATTGTAATATTTTCGAAATAACAATGAAATTTACGATTTCATTTATGGTTAGAAAATATTTTCATTAATACTATATTAATGAAAATAATTTTCATTAATACTATTAATGATATAATAGTATTGGGATTAGATAAGTTAATTGGTTACTATTAATGATATAATAGTATTAATGAAAATATTTTCTAACCATAAATGAAATCGTAAATTTCATTGTTATTTCGAAAATATTACAATATGTTTTTTTAAAATCTTTTCGAAGATACTTTCTTAACAACAACCCAGCCAATTAACTTATCTAATCCGAGCAAATTTAAAAAAAAAAATTAGAAAACAATTTTAGAAGCTTTCTAAAAGTTGTTTCCATGCTTTTTCCGATTAATAATTTTTAATAAATACATACATGAAAAATAAAAGAAATTAAGAAGAGCACAAAAATTAAAATTTACAAATTTATACAAGGTGCTCGTTTATGGATCTCGGTTATTTAAAGAGATACAAGGTCGGTTAAATTATGACTGGAGTATAACCAATGCCGTTTTGAAACAATATATAATCCGATTACTTCTGAAGATATTCGAAAAAAATCGAAATTTAAAAAAAAAAGGTTTTTTTGCGAGATTATTTGAAGAGATACTTCAAAACAATTGATAGTTTATCATTATCACTTTGTACACTCTACATCGGGCTGATATACAGGGTGAGTCACCGAAGTGCCTGTCTTTGATATCTCCCTTGTCGTTAGAAATTCGGTATTAAGTTATTAACAAAACTTGCTTGACTTCTCAAGGGATCACCCTATATATTAAATTTTTATTCGATTGCTCTTTAAATTGCCTTTACTGCAATATCACGTAGTTGGTAGTTTTGTCTAACCGTTACTGCAGAAAAAAATATATTCTAAAATTTGTTACAAAAAATCATTATATGATAAAAAATCGACGTTTCGATTTTCAGAAAATATCATCTTTGTTTCTTTTTTATTTTCTTATGCACGCCATCTTGAATTTCTACATTTTCAAATATGGAATACGGTGTTGTGTCATATGTTAGGATTTGATCTAGTAGTTTAATAGAATTTCCAAAAATCCTGCATTTGTTAAGAGTGCCTTGGAAATGACAGCTATACTTTTGTTAGTGAATTGTCGATTCGTGCAATTAAATACAATGAATTAATGTGTGTTTATAATAAACAACCGCAATTGTTTTCCTTTTGTCTTTTTCATGGCTAACTATTTATTGGTGTATGGTAAAATTGAAAACGACTGTAACTTATTTTATTTTAAAAATAACTATGGCATATGTTATATCGGATTAAAGGGAAAAATAGCCCTTTTAATAAAGTCATAGCCAACTATTGTTTCCATTTAAAAAAGGTAAGTTTTTGTCATATCTCCCAAAATATGGGCGATTTTTTTTGATTTTTTGTTATTAATCTGTGTAAAATTTTCTATAACTTTGTCCTTTACAGTTTTTTTCTATCTATGATAATAATAGAGATATATTGATTTCAAAAAAATGACACATTTTACTTTTTTCAAAATATCTAGTTACCCTTGACTTTTTCAAATATTTTGAAAGTGTCATTTTATTCGTCTTATAAAACTACACTTCTTTCCCCATTTAACCGTTTTTCTATCTCTTATAGTTTCCGAGATCCCCATATAGAACATCGAAAAAAAAAAAACTCAGCCTGTATATCTATGTGGTTTTGTATACTCATCTAAATTTGTGTATTATTTAATAAAAATCAATCGATAAACTGCACGTGTTGAAAACAAACTCGACATCGAAATAATAACGCCCGATCGTGAAATCAAGGCTGATCAATCCGAGCGAAGGCTCGATTCGCAATCGGAATTTTAAAACAACGGACATTGGCTAAGTAAACAGATGATGTCGACAAGGACGCCACTTTTACAATTAACAATCAAAAGGCTCCTTTTTTTCGTTTATAATTGTCGTCGACTTTGAGACGCGCGCATTAATGGAAATGGAAACGATTCCCGGCGCTAATTAAATTAAATTAACAGCACATCCTCGTCCTCAATTATGGTGCAGATATTTATAAATAAAAATAATGATACGAATGGGAAACGAAAATTAATTAGGTGTGTTTAATGGAATTGAATTATATATGTGTTTACATATTGTTGCTGTTGTATAATTATTTAAATAAAAATATAATTAATTATCAAATCGCTATAAGCCATTTGCTAGTACACCAATTGTTATTAAATAAATTTCCTATGTTTTTTTTTAAATAAATTGGCGACTAACTAAATTTATTGGCAACAAATTTAGTTAGTTTCCAATTAATCGCGATCAGCAGACTATCTGCAAGGAACCATATTAAGAATTACGAAGCAGACATAAAACAGTTTGCTTCCCATTTTTTAATTAAGGGGTTCCTCATTGAACTTTTTCATTTTTCTTTGAAAATTTGAAAAAAATATTTCTACACGGAATAAAAACTTTCCGATGGCAAATTCGAGTTCTGCAGACTTTAAGCAATCCCTGCAGAAAGTTTCAGCCCATTGCAGCCTAAAAATATTTTTTTATGAAAAAGGTTATAAGAGGTACCCCATTGAACTTTTTCATTTTTCTTTGAAAATTAAAAAACCTATATTTCTACACGGAATAAAAACCATCTGATGGCAGATTCGAGTTTTGCACACTTTAAACTATATCTACAGAAAGTTTCAGCCCAGTGCAGCCTAAAATTATTTTTGGATGAAAAAAGTTGTAAGGGGTTCCCCTTTGAACGTTTTCATTTGTCTTTGAAAATTGGAAAAAAATATTTTTACACGAATTAAAAACTTTCTGATAGGAATTTCAGTAAGTTTCAGCCCTCTTTAGCTTGAAATAATTTTTTGTCAAAAAAAGTTTTAAGGCGTACCCCTGCGAGCGTTCTTTCCTTTCTTTGAAAATATATATTTCTGCACGGAATAAAATAGAGATAGATTATACCGTGATGTAGAGGTTTTTCGGGTGCTCGCCCTTGCAGAAGCGAGCGCGTTTTTAAATAAAATCTGCGCGCGCGCCTTTTTATGCTTAATCCTCCCATCTAGCGTAGGGGCCATAAATTAACTGACGCCACTAACGCCTCCCCGAACGGCAAGCTCTATTATGGCATACACGGCAATAATTGAGCACTTAAGCACTGGAGGCGCTGTAGTCTCAAATGGAAATTTTAAATTACTTTAAACCCACTGAGTTTCATCAACATTAAAATAACGTTCAATGTTCTCACAGTGTTGCTAAAACGTTATTTGTTTTTTTTAATCGGACATTAAAAAAACTAATTAAAATGTGATTAATTTCACAGAGAAAGATGAAGAATTAGAAAGCTGGCTTAGATTGTAACGATAATTAATAACGTGCACGTTAACTTTAACATTTCGCGTACGCAATAGTCTCAAATAATAGTTTATTCACAACATTTATGTGTTTCAAATTAAAAAAAAAAAATTATTATTTTTTTAATATTTATGGAATACTATATCTATGAATGTATTACTTTAGTATAGGCAACTAAATTTACAAGAACCAGTGGCGGAGGTTAAATTAATAGAAAATTACTAGGTTAAATTCGTTCAAGTAAGTTGTAACGGCGTATGTGAACTATTAACTATTAAATTTAACGTGCACGTTTTTCTTTATCGCCAGTCTGGGCTATTCTATTAGAAAAATGTTAAGTATAGTGTGTACGTTAATAAATAACCTCACCATATCTATTGCAAAAGTTGCTTAGATTGTGATGATAAAAAACGTGCACGTTAAACTTAACATTTTCCGGGGTACGGGTAATGTTAAGCTTAACTTGTACGTTATTAATTAATTTCATATTCTATGAATATATAGAACGAGTGTATATATTACATAAACTGCTTAGACTATGAGAATATTAATTAACTTACACGTTAAACTTAACATTTTCCGGGGTACGGGTAATGTTAAGCTTAACGTGTACGTTATTAATTAATTTCATATTCTATGAATATATAGAACGAGTGTATATACTACATAAGCTGCTTAGACTGTGAGAATATTAATTAAAGTACACGTAAAACTTAACATTTTCTGGGGTACGGGTAATGTTAACTTTAACGTGTACGTTATTAATTGAATTCATATTCTATGAATATATAGAGTGACTGTAATTGTTACATAAGCTGCTTAGACTGTGTAGACTGTAAGAATTGTGAGAATATTAATTAACGTACACTTTAAACTTAACATTTTTCTTACAGAATAGTCCCATTTTATCGTCAAATTTAAATCTATGAAAGATTTAATATTTATGAAAAAGAACATCTATGGATGTATTACTTTAGTATAGGCAACTAAATTTACAGGAACCAGTAGAAAAGACTGAATTAGTTTTAGTAAGTTATTTCTCTTACAGAATAGCCTCGGTATTTGCGAAAATCCCTAACCCTATCTATTAATTTTCTATGATCCCTAACGTGAACGTTATTTTTATCATCACAGTCTAAGCAGCTTAATATTAATAGATATATATAAAATAATGTGAAGTACACGTTAAACTTAACAAAACCCGTATGGAATGGCAATTGGTGCCATAGAGGCATAACATTTCACGTACGGAATAACATGAAATGTTAAGTTTAACGTACACGCCATTCGGTATAGATTATGTTTTTTTTTTTTAAAAAAAAAAGGCTTACGTTAGATTTAACATTTCTGGTAGCTACTCAAAAAAGCATGTAAATTTCAATTTTATTAAAGATATAATTTATTTACTTACTTTACAGTCCTTGCAAATTATTTCTGAATATTTAAAATATTCTCTTTATTTCAATTCTATTCCCTTGTTTTTTTATTTTTTGTGTGTATATATTAATGTTGCCCGAACTGTTTCTTACCGTTCGCAATGTTGGCGGCATTGCGAGTTTTATCTATCCCAGTGATCGTGCATGGCGTACGTCGTTTGATGTGTAAATACACGGGCAGCTGAATTGAAACCGAAGGGAACAAATAACTCGCGATGGGGCGTTCGAGATCGCGGAGCAAATCGCCGAGGAAACACCACAAGAGCAAACATCACAAGCGGAGCAAATCGCGAGACCGGTCCGAGCGGAGCTCCAGTAAATCGTACAAGGTTGAAAAAGTGAAGGAGCGCAGCTCCAAGTCCAGGTGGGTTTTTCGCAACGAAAAGAACGTTTATTTGGTTGTTGTGAATCGCGGGGAATTAATTGGGGTTATTTGTTGGGAAAATAAAAGGCTGATTGTGAGGGGGGCTTGTTTTGGGTACGGTAATCGAGGTGGAAAATGTAATTTTTGTTTATCAACAAAACATTTGAATTTCTATTGTTGCTTGATGATAAGGTGTAATCTTGTAATTAATTTAGCACACACTATAATTCAAACGCTGGTTGAATACAAGTTTCTACCGTTCTTGAAGCAACTGCTTCATCAATATCATTTAAAAAATTATTTCTATTAAAATCATATCGCAAAAGGTAATTTGATGATAAGGCGTAATCTTATAATTAATTTAGCACGTTGTTAATACAGTAAAATAATTCAAATTATGGTTGAATTGTTTGGGAAATAAGGGTTGAGTGAGGGGGACTTGTTCAGTGTACGGTAATCGAGGTGGAAAATGAAATTTGTGTTTATCAACAAAACAATTGAATGTCTATTGTTGCTTGATGATAAGGTGTAATCTTGTAATTAAATTAGCATGCCGCTAATCGTACACAGTAGGGGCTCTTCTGTACGGAAAATGTTAAATTTAATGTGAACGTTATTAATTAACTGTACCTCACTATTGAGTAATTATTGTTTTACTTTAATTGTATACACTCGAGGCGGTTTTTTTGTGATTGTAAATACTTTAACACTAAACTAATTTCGCAGGAAAAGATCACACTCCGTATCCTCCGCGTCCAGCAGTGATGGCTCGATAGACCTAAGCAGAAAGCACAAGAAATCCTCCCGAATCCGTAAAATGGACGAGGTGGAACGCCTGGCGGAGATGGAACGTCAGCGGAGGCAGCGCGAGGCCGAGCAGCGGCTCATCGAGGAGGAAACGGCGAAGCGCATCGAGGAGTTGGTGAACAAGCGCGTCGAGGAGGAACTCGAGAAGCGCAAGGACGAGATCGAGCGGGAGGTCGCGAAGCGCGTCGAGGAGGCCAAGAAGATCATGGAGCGGCAGATGATGGAGGAGATGGAGCGGAGGCGCGAGCGGCAGCTCATGGAAGAGAAGCACAGAGAGGTAAGGGAAAGGAGACGGGACGTTGCCGAGCAGTTTTTTTTTTTCTATATCATGTCGTCTATAATTTGTATTTACAGCAGCACGTTTATTTGATTACGGTTATAAAAAGCAATGATTGAATTGACGCGAAACAAAAATTTGTAAATGAAAAACAGTGTGCACGGAGATGACGAGAGAGGAAGACGCCCGACAGCCCGAGCCCGCACTCGTTTATTTATTTCTGTTTTTGTCTCCGGTCTCGGCCGTGATGGCACACGGAAATCAAAAAAAAAAAAGACCGCTCTCCTTGTTTAAATTTTTGTTTCTTGTTGCTGGTCACTTATACAAAATGAGTTTCTTTATTAACGAACCATTTGCCACTTGGCTAATAGCTATTAAGGTAAAGAATCACAGGAAATGAGCAGATGTTGTGACGCAATTCAAGATTATAGAGAGATTATTATGACTGCTTGTCGAGATGGGAGCCACCCACGCGCCACTCAGGTATTATCTACCTTTTATATTTTATTTTAATATATTTTTATTCATTTATTTACATACATATATATATATACATATAAATATAGAAAATATATTTATAAATGCAGGGTGTTTGTGTAATTTCATTTATGCCCAATGGCTGGGTCCAGAATTGTGACTGTGTTTTATTTTTTGTTTGTTTATTTAAAACGTATTTCACAACATAATTTAATATTTATTATGACAGGATTATTAAAAAAAAAAACATCATTATTTAAAAAAAAAATCATTATAGTCAAGAAAATATACTTTACTTACTACAGGTTGAAATCAGAGAAACACAGCACTAAAACGCTTTATTAAAGCCGAGTAGCTCGATGGTGCTTCTCTGCGAATGGTGTCGTATCCTGCAGTGAAAAAAACAACAACACACTATAGGTTATGTTATTCTAACAAATTGAATTGATAAATAATGACACATGTGACGTTTTATTTATTTTTAATCACTGGTGCCAACAAAATGTAAAATAAAGAAAAAATCAAAGCACTCTAGAGGAGAAAAGTTCTTGTTAAATGTGAAGATAATATAATAAATAAATTAATTAAATTCTGTACAATAATCACTAATTAAATAACAAATATTACAAAATGACAGCATATTTGGGGATTGAACCCAGGACCACAATCAGAAGTCAAATTCACTGTGCAATACACCATGCCAGATATAATATTATTGTATATAATTTTGTAATATTTGTTTTTTAATTACTATTTCTAATTATTTTGAAAATGTTTTAAATCAAATTAATAAATTACCTTATGAAAGTTGATTTTAATTCTGGGAAAATTTGACACCCTGTATATGAAAATAAATTTACATTATACTCCTTAAGTAGTCAAACAAATTTTATTAATAAATTAATATTGAATTTCCAATGACAAGGTTTTTCATATCAGTGTAAGTTCAATGAGAGGAAGATACAAAACTTACTGTCTGGGTTTTATTTATTTATTTATTTACGGAAGTCCATTTACAATAATATAATAGATTCGACTTATGGCTAGTTAATCTAAAACTAAACTAAAAGTAAATTATATATAATAAATAAAAAAAAATGCAACACAATTTTTATTAAAACTTTGATGTTTTATAAACAACTGGAAACAATAGCTAAATCTAAAGTGGGCTGGTCCCACATAACGGCAGTGTTGCCAATACAAACATTTTAAATAATCCTTACAATATCAAAGACGGGCATTTCGATGACTTTCCCTGTGTATTTATTTTATTTTATTAAGTGTTATTTAATTATTGTGAATAATTAAAATTAAGCTGAAATGATGTTTTTTTTTTTTATCCTGTTGTAAAAAATTTTTAAAAATCGAGCCGCTTTTCAGTGGTGAGAATTCGGTTGATTTCTTGCTTTTATCCTGTGTACGATGGAGCGAGTGTCGAATATTTGTGTGCGTGTGAATATAACGGATCCAGCCATTCGCACTGTCCATTCCCCATTTCACGCGTTCGATGTTTATAGGAGGAGGAGCGACGTAAAAGGGAAGAACTCGAGCAGATCATGGCCGAGAACAATCGGAAGATCGAAGAGGCCCAGAGAAAACTGGTACGTGTTTTATTTATTCGTTGAAAACTTAAATTTAATTTAAATTAGATGGCTTCGAAAAATATTTATACACAGCGATATTCTTTACAGGAAATGATAATTTTAAAGTGTACATTGTTAATTAATTTCACATTCTATTTATATGATGATATGTGATGGTAAAAAAATTATGTACACATTAACAGATTGAATGCCATTGCGGAGACCAGTGTCTGCTTTTTAATATAAATTTTCTATGAATTTTGAATTAATTATGTATAATTCAAGTCACAGAAAATTGATAGATATATCAGGTCTAGTAATAATTAATGTTATTTTCCAACACTTAAAAATGTAAAAACTAATTTATTTAAACAAAACAAAACTGTTGGTTTCATCGACTTGTACCAAATGCTTAGATAGAGTCAAAATCACAAGAATGTTACAATAGAAGGATTATATTGTAAAATTCTTGTGATTTTAATTAAAAAGAATTCAGTCAAGGCGTTGTTTTTGAGGAACTTGTCATTATTGAAAAGTTTTCCAAGAAGAAGGGGAATATTTAGAGAATATACAGGTTGCGGGAGAACTTCCCATTCCAACTGGGGTAGTTTTTGCGTTGTAATTTTTCTGTATGCAGTCGTACGTCATCGCGGTGAAGAATTACGCACTTTTGATTAATGCTTCTCTCAAAGCTTGGTCTAACTTATTCAATTCTGCACTATACACTTGACTTATAATGTTTTGGTCAGTTCATGATGAAGAATTCCTTTAAAATTCCACGAAACACACAACCTCACCTTTTTCGCATGCAAGTCAGGCTTTTGCACAACAATTTGCTTTAAAAACGGCAATCGGTTTTGATGAAAGAGGACCGAACTGCAGATTCTGACTCTATGAATGTGGTTGTCTTCGGTAAATTCATGTAATAATTTTTTGTGAACAGTTTAAAGTTATCGCAAGCTCTTGTTGCGTTTCTTAAGGATTTCTAACCAAAAGTTAGCAGTAAGTAGGATTCTAAACGAACACAAACAAACGACATTAATTATCACTAGACCTGATAAAAGGCCTTCTCCCATGTTACGAACAAACATAGGTTTTAGCGTGACTGGTCATCTTTTTTCATTGTACTAAAATGGATAAAATCCACCAGGCAGGAATGTAAATTATTTAAGATTTTTTTTTCCAATATTCAATTTTTTTTATTGTTACAAAATTTAAAATTGCACAATATATATAGTGACTCTACTATATATAGTGTAGGGGCTGTGTCGCTCCTTTTGGATCTTTCTTGATCAAACTTCTTGAGGCTGATCAAACCCCCTTTTCTCTGTCTATATTTGTGTGCTTAGTTTTTTCTAGTGATGGGCAAGATCGAAGAAAAAAGATCGACTGATCGATCCTTGCTAGTGATCGAGCCACTCGATCTCTATGTGCGGCTCGATCATTTCAAACCGCTTGAACACGGACCGTTTATTGATTCTGTAATTAATTTTCATATTCATTAAATATTTTTAGTAAATGGATATTAATTTCTAGAGACATATTTACAATAGTAATCAATAGAATATCATTTCCAATAGGCAGATATTACTTAAAAATTAATTGTATAATTGTAATTAATATTTAATATTTGTACAACGAGAATGTTTACAAAACATATGTACTTTTGTCGACGTCGACATTTTTCTGGTCTTGTTGCATTTATATTTTTTAAGATGTATTAAGTACTTTCAGCATTATTATTCAAAATAGTTGTTTTTTATTTGAAATTATTCCATATTTTCATAGTTATGTTACATATCTTGAAACAATCTAATTTTTATTTCTAAAATACTTTTTATTATTATTGATTTAAGTACTGTCAAATAATAAATTATTTAATAGACAACAGTTATTTAAATTGAAAAAAAAATAGTAATTATTTAATTTAATGAACGAAATAGTACTTATCATCAAAGTGGTCACGTAAAAATGTAACTGGACACTAGAAATGAGATAAACAGTTAATTTTCTATAACTATTATAATCGTTGCCGTTACTAAGAAGTTACTATTACTATTAAATTACCTTAAAAATTACTATTTTTAAGGTAATTTAATAATTGTGACTAAATTGAGTACATTTTTAATAAAGATTAATATTAATTCAATTTATAATAACTATTTATTTACTAAACAAACCTGCAATAAATTGTTTTCCACTTGACTGATTTTCAAGAACAAAATTTACAGGGATGACTTTTGAGAGGGGTTGTAATTTTACTGATACGTTTCACGGCGTAGTTTTCTAAGGGAGCGATTTTTGAGTAAGATCTATTTGATCCTTCTGATCGGCTCGATCTTTCCGATCGGCTCGATCTTTCCGATCGGCTCGATCTTTCTGATCGGTTTGATCGGCTCAATCTTTTTGATCAGCTCGATCGGCTCGATCTTTTTGATCAGCTCGATACTTCAACTGATCGATCATGGATTGATCAATCTTTGAGATGATCGATCTTGCTCATCACTAGTTTTTTCCTGCCAATTTCGTACGCCGATGATCTTCAAGTCCTGTGTAACTTCTTGTAGTCAAAATTTAAAATTGCACAATAAAAGAAATGAAAACATACTCTTTTGAGTTCTTCCAAACATTTAGTATTGTTTTAAAGTAATAAACATTAGATTATTTATAAATAATAAAAACAATTACAGTCTATTTACATTAAAATTAAACTAACATCATACATTGAAAAATTACTATGTTGCCATATTTACCAAGGATTGTGATCAGATAACATATTATACATATTAATAATATCAATCATTAATTTAAGATAAATGAAAGATTCATTTCTCACTTCACTTTTTATTTTTAAAATTATGATTCAATTGATAATGAGTACATGGTGCTTGAAATGAACATCTAATCATCGACAAAAATTAAGCAGAGAAAAAATAAAATCCTCGCACTCCTCGATCTGAGAAACAAAAAAAAAAGCTTTTTGTAATTCTCACATTTGTATCGTCTCTATGTATTCCCGTTTTTTCGAAAAGATTACTTAACTTATCTAATGTTTAAAAATAAAAAGTAAAGTAAGAAACAAATCTTCTATTGATATTATATACTCATAAATAAAACTGTAACGATTTTCTTTCTAAGGAATAATCCTTTTTTTATTGTTTAGCAACTTATTTATAAGTTATTATTTAGTCTTATATAACATCATTATATGTTCTTCTCTACTTCTCAGTGAGGTGTTATTTATAAATAATAAACTTATTTTAAATCTGGCAGATTTTCTAAAAAAAAAATCTGTTACATGATTAAGTAATTTATTACGCAATTGTCTTGTTTATCCTTGAAATAACGCACAGGAAAGCACCCCCTGGTGGATCTTTCACCTAAAATTGTGTTCTTAACAACTCCATATAAGTAGGCTCTTCCACTTGCCGTCACAGACCTAAGAGATGCTTCTGTTCTTCAAATCAAGGTTGAAAGTGTTTACTTCTAACCAGTAGCATAACTAGCCAGCCAGGGGGAGATGAAGCTGTAAATTTGAATATCTGAAATAAATCTTCCTCCCTTCTTTTGGTGATTTTTGGGAGAGTGGTTTATAATTGCCTGGCTCTAGGTTAAAATTTCGAGCAATCCCTTCTGAAGACTTTTTTAATTTATAGATTTACAGAATTCTGGAAAGCGGAGAAGATATTACTCTCTTTTATCTCTTGTGAATGCGCACGAGCTTTGATAATTCCAATGGGAGATTCTCATTAATATCTATACAATAATATTATATTAAAGTTAATTTAAAGTGACAATAGAATAATTTAGTGTGTTTAAATTCATTATTGTTATTTATTTTTGTGCAGGCTGAAGAAAGATTAGCGATGGTTGAAGAGCAAAGGAAGATGGAGGAGGAGCGCCAGAAGCTGCGAAAAGAACAAGAGAAGAGGATAAAGGAGGAGCAAAAGAAAATCCTCGGGAAGAACAATTCACGGCCGAAGCTCTCCTTCTCCCTCAAGCCGGTGATCTAGTGTTTAGTGATAGCCGTTGTGCCGACGAGGAATGAAAGTGTTGCTCGGTGAAGTGAACGCGATGTTGTCAGACACTGAAAACGGTTTTATTTTTTAATTATTTAAGGCCTGGTGTAAATAATTTCATGTTCATTGCGGATATAAGTGTACTGAATGGAGTAGTTTTACACGAGATTACGCTGGGGGAAATTTTCTTTTTCTAGGTTAAGATTTTGTTCTGCTCTTAAGCGCACTCGATTAGGAAGCATGGTTGGCGTGGTGCGTGTTTCTTCGGATGACTTAAATGAATGATAATTTTATATCGGTACATTTTTTGTATATAAATGATGAAAAACGCGAATATTATTATTTGCATACCTAATATTAAATTATTACCATTCACTCGTCTTCTAATCACTATTATAAACCCATAAAAAAATATAATAGACATCCATCCATCATTTATTTTTGTAAAAATGCAAAATTTTGCATTTTTACAAAAATAAATGATGGCACTTGAAATTAGGCAAAAGGTGGCGCTTGCGTCGTCGTTTAATTTATTATGATGAGTTACTAGGGGATTCTGAATAATAAAGTATGCAACAAGAATTCCGAGTTCTATCTCTATTAATTATGATTCGGATTCACTCCCTATTTTGTTTTCAGTTACAATTGATTAACTCATTAAGAATACAATTAGAGGTCTATTTTTGCAATCAATGTAATTTCACACCATATCATTTGGATTGTTTTACAATGTTTGTTTATTTATTCAATTAGTTTCAGCCAATCAAGATCTTAAATTGTTTCGACCAATCAAAAATTTTTTATTAATTGACTGAAACAAAAAAAATAATTAATTTGAGCCAAAGATGAATTCATGATTAGTTTTGACCAATAAAGAATTCTCAATTAGTTTCAGTCAAGAATTCTTGATGTGTTTCGACCAAAAAAGAATTCTTGATTAGTTTTGGCCCACCAAGAATTTTTAAGTAGTTTCGGCCAATCAAAAATTCATGATTAATTTCGACCAATCAAGAATATTTGATTAGTTTCAACCAATCAAGACATCTGAATTAGTTCTGCTAATCGAGAATTCTTGGTTTAATTTGTTATTTTAAAAAAAAGACCCCACAATGGCAACTTAATACATTCAACAAATATTTTACATTAATGGAAGGATTCGATTAGCATAATTAAAAAGTAAACGATTAACTTGTCATTATTAAATAATCAGTGAATTTAATTGAATTCGTACATGTATATACATCATAAGAATATAAGTAATATTATTTACACTAGCATCTAATATATAAAAAGACGGACTAATTTTAAAAAGAAAGACAATTTTAGTTAAAAATAGAACAAAAATAATCACTTATCCGATCTGTTTTCTTTTTTTGATTCAACAAAAATAAGATGGAAACATTATCAATACAACTGTGTAAACTTAGTCTTTGGCTTTCCACTTGATCCTAACCACATCAATCGCGTCAAATTTAATATCCTAATCGTAGCACCATACAAAAAAAAACAAAACAATATTAAACAAGAGAATCATATTTTTTTTAAATAAATACACGTTTTTTTTTTTCAGTTTTACACCCTACATAAAGAAAAATAATAGTAATAACGAAATTTTTGTATAAAGCTTATTTATCATTGATTAATTATATTAAAATATATTTATATATATTGCAGCAATAACTCCGCTATTCAGGTTATGTACAGACTTTCTTTTTGCTTTGTTTCACTCGGAGGAGGACCAGTAAATATCAGAGCTGCCCTCTAGTAGTTGTTCTCCGTTGATGCTGTGGTGGTCGGAAGCCGTCACGGACGGGGCTCCTCCCTCTATCTGTGAAAAGGAGCGAATCGCCCTGGAGATTGGTGGAGTGTTAAACGTGCCGCCCTGCGTCACGTGGTTGCTGGCGTTGAGGAGGGGTGTCGTGTCGACTGAGTCGTCGTCCTCACTGTCTGAGCTGACGTAGGCCGTCTCGTTGTGGGCGAATACTTTTCGCTTGCAAACTGGACAGACGCGCCGGTTTTTCGTCAGCCAGGGGTCTATACACTTCGAATGATATGCTGTAAACAAAAGAATTTTTTATAGCAATTAAAAAAAAAACAACAAATCCTTTGAAATTTATAACTGAAGGTGGACGATATTTTGTGATTAATATAAAGGCGTAGGTTGCATTCAGTAGACGCCACCAGTGAAATTAACCTGCCGTAAAAACTCAATTGTTTTTTTTATTTGTTTCCACTCACACATGAATCATGTAGTGTTTTCTGCTTACACAGAATAGGGGTGCACCAGTTCTCTATTACACTAGAGAAATTAATTATGCATTCATGATTTTTTGTTAAAAAAAAAAATTAATAAATTACCGTGGGCACATGGAAGCACTCTAAGTTTCTCCCCTTCGATATAGTCGTCTAAACAGATGGCACAAGTGTCATAGGGATCCCCCTTTTGGAATTTACACGTCGGGACTTTGTTTAGATCAGAAGAGCTCAGCCGGTCTCTCCTCTGTCGTCTCCTGTCATTGATGAATTTCGTCACCTGCAGAAATATCACAAATTAATCTGAAACCGAAACATATCAATTTTAAAATAAATCACCATAAATACAATCATGACGAGGAAACAGATTCCGACAACGATCGCAAATGGCACCAGCAGGTGCGTCGTTATGTTGAATGGCACCTCGGAATTGATTATGACGAAGTATTCCTTGTTGGCGTACATGTCCTTCATGATCATCCCGGCGCTCTCGCTGACGAACACCGAGGGTATGTGGATGCCCGTCGTGTTTTTCGCGGACATCGGCTCCAGCGCCTCCGATCGGACATTGTGGACGATGACGGCGTCGTAGCCGTATTCTTGTGCTATTCTCACTTTCACCTCAAATGAACAGTTGTACCTATAATTATTATTTATACATTTATTTACACCCTTAACAGTATTGAGTTAAAATATTTAATTACAGACTTTGGATGAATAATTTTTTCAACCAACATTTAGCTTCAGAAAATTATATTTTTGTATATATTAATGTGAACAATGAAACATGAAACGCAGCTTCGATTAATGTGGTTTATTGCAATCGATCAAATAAACAAAACGATTGTTTCTGCACAGCATACTACGTGGCAAAGGCCATTTTCCAGAGATAATGGTGGAAGATAGAAACTGTAGTTTCAGTTGTACGTTTTCCTCAACATTGACATATATTTCTATCTTTACAAATCACTGTCTAAGTTAAAACTAATAAAAAACAATACATTTTTTTTACAAATAATTCTGAAAATATTTAATCGGTTCCATACTTTCTGAACACCCTATGTATATAAGTTGCAGTGTTAATATAATTTTGGAAAAATGTAATTTTTGTACCTAGCAATCAAGGCTATCCACTTCTCCGTCCTGTTTTCGATCAACGGCGGCGGTTTCTGGATGGGAGAGCACGCGTCGGCGGGTATGGCTGCAATTATCATACCGTGCAGGCCCTCGTACGGCAACCCGTTGCCGAAAGTCGAGGGCATGTCGCGGAATTCTTCCTCGATGAACCGGCCATCCTTGAATATTACAAATTTCAAAATCAATACAGTAAAATTCAAAACGCAGTGGTTCGACAACGAATGTAAAAAAGAAAAAATGAGGCTAAGAAGAATTACAAGAAGGGATGAGCCACAACAGACTGTTTGGTCGAGGTAGAGGAACTGACTATACCCCGAGGGATGATAGGAGAGGAGGAATTCCGTGAACCAAGACTTTATAAGGAGCAAACGTCAAAAGTGGATGAAAGCGGAGTTGAAGATAGTGAGAAACGTAAGAGAATAATCTACGAAACTACATAAAAGAAAGGACGCCAAGAAGTAGGGTAAAACATCTGAAGCGACTACATAACCTCGAAATTTACGGAAAATTCAACGATAACTCGTTTATTTTGACATATAGGAAAAACATTCTCAAACAAAAGGCGCTTGGAATGAAATTCTCGACAGCTTTTGTTTGAAACGTTTTTTCGCAGCTGTCGAAACGAGCGAAAAACAGTTATTTTTTTTATTCCAAACAATTCATTCAATTTGACAGTTAGGAAAGAAAGTTTCAAATAAAACTTGCTGAGAGTACAGTTTACTATGACTTTTGTTTAAACAATTTTTTCATAACTGTCGAAACGATCGTAAAAAATTTTAAATTGCTAATTTCATTAAATTTTGAAATTAGCAATTTGAAAATTTTTTAACATTAACTTTATGGACCTCAAAACATGTATATCCGTTGAAATTAGCAATTTGAAAATTTTTACTATCGCTTCGACAGTTATGAAAAATTGTTTAAACAAAAGTCATAGTAATTTGTACTCTCAACAACTTTTATTTGAACCTTTTTTTCCTAACTGTCAAATTAAATGAATTATTTAGAATTAAAAAAAATAACCGTTTTTCACTCGTTTCAACAGCTGCGAAAAAACGTTTCAAACCAACAGCTGCGAAAAAACGTTTCAAACAAAAGCTGTCTCAATTTGAAGATTTTTACGATCACAATACTTTCCCTCGGACAGGGGTCCAAAGTGAAACTTAAGCTTACAATTGAAAAACTGGACTATAATATATTTATGTATAAAAAGGTGATATTTTAATTATAATTAGAGTCGAGTCGATTTTTTGCATAAAAAAGTTTATATTTTATTATAATTAGCGTCGAATCACAATCACTTGGGAATAAGAACGGAAACGGATCATATACAGAAAGTCCATAAAGCCCCTTTCCAGGCGATTGTCAATTGATAGAAGTAAATCCTTTGATTCATCTTTCCTGCTTTAATTCTGCTCCGTTCCCAGGCGATTGTGAATCGAGAAACATTTTTCTAACCTAAAATAAACGCAATTGTCGTTTAAGTTCTTAAATCACAAAAGTGAATCATCCAATATTTACTTGTTGTTTAGAAAATCCTGCTGTAAATTGTGTTGAATTATCTTTCAATTAATCAATTTTGTTTTCATCATTATAAATACAAGATGAGTCAAGCAATTATTTCCTCGTTAAAACAATCATGTGAAAATAAGATTTTTTTACAATAAAAAAAAGGAACAGATTAAAACACGATAAGTCGACGGCTCCACACTGCAAACTCATTAAACACAAAAGACATTTTAAAGCAAATAAATCATAATCAAGTTATCACGTTTTCAATGTCAAACGAAACCGGTTTATTAAAAGAAACTCCCCGATTAATTATTGAAGCCGAATAATCAAACTTACATAGGGCAACACGAGGATGTCACCGGTCCCCTCTTTCACAACGATGAACCCGAGGAGCAGGTACAACGGCCACATGACGGTCCTCGTGCACGAACGAAACAAGAAACGCAACGGAGAGACGAATCGGTGAGGGCTGCTTTCACTCGACCATCCTGCGGAACAAGCCAATTGAAATGGGGTAACGATCGAGGGGTGCGCTGGTGTTATTAAAAACAATTAGGTGTTTCGATCATGCAAAAACTGTCAACAAATAACCTTCAAGACTGCCATCCACGGGTTCCTGTAGCCGTTCTTTTCGTGGTCGTCTTTTCGCGACTGCCTCAACGTAAGGGCTGGCGCATCGTATTTTCGGGAAAGTCGCTCGAGTCCTCTTCGTCGTCGCTTTCAAGGTAAATCACCGCGAGGTTTGTAATTAATCGGAATCGGGAATTATTTTGTGACAATAAAATTGACGTTTCTGGGCGGTGTTGTCGCGTGCTGGGGATTTTTTTTGCGCGGAATTCTATTAAATTATTCGCGGGGTGTGCGGAATATCCGAAAATTCATATATTTCAACCAGTTTACAGTTTTAACTTAATAAACCAATCCTAGCACCGTGAACTTTGGACTTCTTTGAAAATCGCTCTTTTGTTTGTTTTTGCCATTACAGTGTTGTAATCTTGTAATCGTGTTTTGTATTGACCACGAGGTGATGCATTTTTTTTTGTTTTCATTGTTGCTTATTAATTTCGTCGAGTTTGTTTTGGTTGAAATTACATTTTACGCCTTTTATAAATAAAACGCATTGCTTCAAATATTAAACCGTGCCGTATTTTCATAGCAATTAGATTACGCATAACAATTAAACCTTTGAAATTATTATAATTATAATGTTTTATTTATAAACCTTTTAATATACTCACGAAAATTTACTTCTTTACAAAATAATTACTTGAATGAATAAGATGTAAATTCATTCAAGTAATTATTGATGACACGAATTTTCGTTCAAGTAATTATTTTCTAAGAAAATATTACAAATATTACTTGCGTAACGTAAGTCAAAAGTCACAGAGCTAAATGTGGAAATAATTTATTAATTATTTTCAAATCATTTTTATTTAATATAAAATATTACAAGTAAAAAAGTGGATTATTTTTTTTAGTTTTTAATATTTATTGTAGAAAATACTACTACAATTATTTCGATACATAGTATCATCATCATCAGGCATATTCCCCAGACAACTGAAAAATAAACCCTATTCATTGGATGCAAACAATTATTAAAAAAAGTTAATTAAATTTAATTCTGTTGCATTAACTCACTTAATTTCTCGCACATTGAGCATAAAATTTAAAATAGCTTTGTGTTAATTTGACATTTAAATAAAAATACAATTGTTAAAAGTGAACAATTTTTAAAGTTCAAATGATTGCCTGGACAATTTGTTAATTCAATTCTGTATTAAATTTAAATAGTCGTGAATCCGAACATGTTTTATTTAAATGTCGAATTAATCATTAGGCAATTTTTAATTAAATCGTTTGTTACAATACACACATATTTTAAATTAAATGCTCGAGCATATAATTTAGAATTATTTAAATAATAATTATTATTATAATCTTCTTTATATTGGTTGAACAGGATTTTAATTAAAAAGTAAATAGGACAAAGGACAGCCATTTTTATTTAAATAATAATAATAATATTTAAATAATAATAATCGCTTATTTTACTCAATTTTAAAATTGTTAATTTTATTCAAATAAAACTTACCTGCTTATTTTTTCATTGTTATTAAACATGAAAATAATAAAGATAATAATAAAAAATGCTTAAATATATTACTAAATTATAATTCTTATGAGGCAATCACGAAATGGCGTTGAGTATAGAAAGCGTCACTAAAAAAAAATATTTACGAGCGCACTATGTTTTCGTCATTCTCTATGAAATTAGTAGCCGATATTGTCGAAAGATGGCGCAACTAACAACAGATTAGTTCTCGGCAGTATTCAAAGATGGCGCCACTATCGACGAAATGATTCCCGGCGGCATTCAAAGATGGCGCCACCAGATAGTCTAGAGTAATCATAGATATTGTACCATAATAAGTTCTCGATGTTGTTCAGAGGGGGCGTGAAAATTGTTGATTGAATTGTTTATAAATTAATTGATCGAGTTAGATGAAATTAAATTGATAAATAATAACCTTTCTTGAATGAATTTAACAAATGTACGTTTCGGACACAAAGTGAGGATTATCAATGGATTAACACTAAATACAAAACAGAAATATAATAATAAATAAAATAAAATAGAGACTGGCGGATTATAATAAAACGGTGGTGGGAGCAAGGTAGATCGAGTGACACATATATACATATGTGTAAAGGTATGCTGAACTAGCGCCTCGCATAGTTTCAACGCCCCCCTTGCTTCTCACCTCCCTTTCGGTCATTTAGACCTCGTGACGTAGACGAATTCGAATATTTTCGCGCGTACACGGGCGAAAACAAGCATAACCTATTTTCGCATTGCGTGCTTTCTACTTCTTTGTTTATGCCCGTTCATTGTTTCATTATTTAGTTATACTTTGGTCTTTCAGCGACCATGCGAAAAGTAAATTTGAAAATTGTTATCACCGGGCGTAATACATTAATTTGTTTGTCTGCGGGACATTACATATTTTTGTATTATTTTATTACTTTGATCCACAATATTTTAAAATGTTGCACTCTTTAGGTTTTTACACAAACAAATGCATACTATGGTAACTGAGTAAAAATGGTAATAGCTAAATTCATTACTACACTGTATTATTATAAAAAAAATAATACATTTTTTTAAGTATTGAAATGGTCACATCGTGACTGAAATATGCATTTGCAATCAATAAATTTTATGAAAGAAGAAGACTCAATCTTTAATTTACTAGTACACTTTTATTTGTACGCAATAAATACAACTTAAGTATCGACTTTTGAGGTTATTGTTTATTATAATTTTATTACGATACAAATATTAAACAATTTAATTAATATTAGTATTTTTTATTTTAGTAATAAATATAATAAAATAAAACGAAAATTAATTATATTAATATAACCTAAGGCCGTATTTTAGTTTAGTCGATAGCGACTCAAAACGAAGATGGAGCGATTCTAAACAACGGTTGATAGAGAGCAAACTCCGTTTCGATATCGTTTAATTTATTATTCGATAGCTATTTTAATCATATTTAAGGCGTGCGCAGTGAATTACTGTGACGTCATGAGATCTCCCATTACATTTCCCCCACTCTCAAATTTTCTATTCCATCTATCCTTTATACATATACTCAAGCGTCGTTGGGTGGGAGCGGAAAAAAAAGACCAGGATTAAGAGATGGCCCAGAGTGATGAGGGTACAGGCCTGGTAATGCGATCCTCCCAAATCACAAATTAAGGTAATACAATTAAATCTAACAGGGTGTTGTGAAGAGGACTTAAATGGAAATTCATAAGTTTATTTTTATGTTTTTTCATTTGAATAGCTTAATGGTTTTAAAATTTAGACATTGGTAGTTCATATTGTATGAAATAAATATGAATAAATTATTTAAAATCAACCAATAAAACACAGATTAGATTGAATTTAAAGTTATTCAATCTAATTTGTGTTTTATTGGTTGATTTTTAATAATTTATTCATATTTATTTCATAGAATAATTTTTACATTTATTAGATTTATATTGTAAAACTGGTTTTAGTTAAGATAGTTTTTTTAAGTAAATTTTAATAGATTAAAACAAAATGTAAGGCATGATACAAGTAAAATTTTGACCATTGGACGCTAAATTGTTAGCAAATAAGAAGCCAAAACAAAAAGATGTGATTTTTTAAAAAATGTGATTATATGTAATTCTACTTGAGTTGAATATAATTTGAATTTCATGAATGTTTTAGTAATTTAATATTGTTTATAGTTCCGTGATAACTGGGTGTTGGGTAAAATGATGGGTAAATATATCTTATCGTAATTACAAAAAGTCTTAGCGTCTGACTTTTTGTAATTGTAGATAAAGGTTAACAATGGGTTTATTTTAAAATAATAGAAGTTTCTTTTTATTAGAAACAGATACCTTTTGCAATAAAAAATCAAATCCAACAAACAAATTTCAAAATGAATTTAAAAAAGTTTTAAATAATTGCAAACATTTAATTTCGGACCGAGATAGATTCAAATTAACGGTGATGAACCCAAAAGCCCCAACTCTTTATGGATTACCAAAAATTCATAAAGATAATGTTCCAATACGTCCGGTGGTATCGTACCTATACGCCCCGACGTATAAATTGTATAAATTTTTAAATAATTTAATCCCCACATGCATAGATTTTAAACCAAAATATTTAATAAAAACACAATAAAGCTAATAAATAATTTAAAAAATCTACCAATTCCCCACAACGCAAAATTAATTTCATTTGACGGCAAGAGTTTATTTACTTCAGTCCCGTTAAATGAACTAAAAATAATTATGGAAAATGAAATAAATAAGTCAAAAGAATCAAATTAAAAAAAATCAGAACTCAAATCTTTAATAGAAATTTGCGTTAATCAATGTTACTTTGAATTTAATAATGGGATCACCTTTGTCTCCTTTACTATCTAATATATATATGGATAACTTTGAAAATAATTTATTCACAAAAATAGAAAGTAAACAAATTTATTTCTGGGCAAGATATGTTGACGATATATTTTGTATATGGACAGGTACAAACAGACAATTGGAAACATTTACAAAATTCATTAATAAAATAAACAAAAAAATCCAGTTTACAGTTGAAAAAGAAACGAATAACAGCCTTAATTTTCTTGATATAACAATCACGAAAACAGTTAATAATACACTGTCGTACAAAATACATAGGAAAGAGACTTGCACAGATGTTATTATACCACAATGTTCAAATTAAATTCAGTACATTCCACGCCCTTTTACACAGATTAATTAATATCCCTCTAAGTAAAATAGATTTTGATATTGAATTAAATACAATAAAAACGATCGCAATTAATAATGGCTACACTGAAGATATAATAAATAACATGCTTAAAAGGAAACAACAAAAACAATTGCGAAAATACTTTTATAGTGATTTAACTGTATGAAATAGATTAGAATACATTAAGCAAACAAATTAAAAATAATTTAAAAGGAAAAAGTAATAACATGATTTTGACAAGCACAAATAATTTAAGAAAATGAATTGTTAATAATAAAATAAAAACAGAAAATTGTAAATTGAAGAAAAGTGGTATTTATGAATTAAATTGTGATGATTGTGATGCATTGTACATAGGACAAACCGGCAGGTCTTTTGATATCAGGTTAAAAGAACACAAAAAAGACATAGAAAATAAAAAACAAACCACCGGTTTTTCTAAACACTATATCACATCCAATCGCCACTTTTCTTCAAACAATTTAAAAATTCTACACACAGGTAATAAGGGATTAACGCTTAACTATCGGGAGGGTTTAGAAATTTCAAAAGCCTTAAAGGCGGGTAAAAAAGTGGTCAACGACAACGGAGACCTTTGGAATTCCCCGATATTAAATGCCCTTATTACCTAATAAAACGTAAATCTGTTTATATATTCTAAAACAAATCCATTTGTACATCGTTCTTGATAATGGCATCAAGCCGAAACTAGTAGAAAATAAAATACAAATAACTGAAACAAAACCAAGTGAATTTAATTTACAAACTAATATTTTTAAAAAATGTTTTACCAAGTGATTAATGAGAAAAAAGTGTCCGATAAAAAGAGTATTCATTCAGTTGGTCACAGTGATTTAAATATATTTACGTTAACAAATTACGTTCGTGTTTTTTTCATTTCTACCGCTTCTGGGAAATGTATATGAAATGAATTTGTTTGTTTCAATAGTTTACTTTTTTCTAATGTGAATTTATGTCCGGTTTGAATAGCATGATTTATTACTGCCGATTTATCCGGGTTGGTTCATATGTTTAATATGGGCTATATGTTCTTTAAATCTAGTTGAGATGTATAGGCCTGACTCAAACTGTCTATGTAAGAGTCAGAAATCATTCTCAACTAAATTCGTAATTTAACTGTCATTAATGCGACGAAGTGATGTAACGATTTCATGACGAGTTTTTTTTTTAATAATATAGAGAGTTTTTTTTATCAGTATACATTAGGGGAAGTGTATACCTTCAAAAAACGCGAGTTAAATGCATTGAACCGATTAAATGTGTATGTTTAGTTGACTATTTGGCAAATGTGTATTCAGTTGCGTGTTGTAGGCAACTAAACACACATACATTAATGCAATTAACTCGCGTATTTTACAGGTATACATCGGGGAAATGTATACTGATAAAAAAAGCTCCCTGTATATTACTGAAGAAAAACTGGAGGAGAATAAAAATGAAATCTGCTTTGCGAACCAAGGAATCATAATAATTTTTGAGAGCTGAAATGAATTGTTTATTTAGAACTATTGTGTATTAGGTAGTAAAGCATTATTATTAATTAACACAGTATTTAATTTTCTCAAAATCGTAATTTATTCACACAACATCAATGCAACAAACTCGACAACGCATACGAATTTAAGTTCAATCTGTAAAAACATCAAAGTGAAACTTCAATATTATTGTGTGTAAGGTAACGAAGAGACGTCCTTGACGAGGTTACCTTTATTCATCCTCCTTTTTCTCTCTTTCTTGTAAATGGTGCAGCTCGTCTTGACGATTAGAAAGTAGACGATTTCGACGGCACTCAGAAAACTGAATCCGAGGAAGAGTCCTAGGAGCCCACCAGTGTTTGCTAAAAATTAATGAAAATAAAACAAATACAGAAAACAAGATAACTTTTTTTCTACCGATTGGATTTTTATTAATCGTGAGTAGCTTCGATTACACGATAATCATTAAATAAAAAAAACTTAAAGATTCTACACAAATTCTTACATTCAAAAATTACAATTCATCAATTCATATCATCAATCACGAATAAACGATTGATAAAGACACGACTACTGGCTGAAAGACCGATGGTCGATAGCTATGTAATTATAATTATACGAGTCGTAATAACTATATTTATTTATTTGAACGTATAAACTTTTTATAATTTTACAAACTTATAATAATGCTAGACAAATATTAATACAAAAATCACAAAAGAATGAAACAATATCGCATGCATGCTGAAATTATTTATAGAAAAAAATATTCAAAATTGTTTATACAGCAAACAAAAAAATTAAAATAGAAGATTATACATCAAATGAAGATGCTGCCAAAAAGCAGTGTTCGCGAAATACATATCGTGATAAATATATTAGGATTTACTCTGTTTTCGCTTTAAGTTCTGTTAATGTTCATTGTGAGTTATTCCTCAATGTTTGTTACATTTTATGTATTCAATGACATTATTATTATTTCAATGACTATAAGGTCAGGTTTATTGAGATAACACTTTCTGACAATTCGAAATGATGAAACACTTGGTACTTACAAAGGAATTCGGAAAATCCGTAGAGTTCGCTCTTCACTTGCATTGGGAATTTGTCCGCCGAGAAGAAGAACGACACGATTATGGCGTTATTGCTAAACAAAATATTAACGTTAATCCGAGCGGTTGTTATGAAAATATAATATTTTCACCTGATATAATCGTGAGTTAAATTCACCCTGAAGACGTTTTTGATCGTGCTGTTGATGTTTCGCAGAATTTTCCCCGTGGAAATTCGTTCGGTTTCGTAATTCACCTCGAAGCATCCAGGCAGACAATTACAAGCTGCTCTGTTATAATATTCAAAAATTAAATTGGGATAAATATATATATATATATATATATATATATATATATATATATATTTACGATTAAAATGAATGACTTTAAATTCTAAACTAGTTTCGGCTTATTTAGTATACTTTCAATAGAATTTAAAATTAATAAAAATAAAGTAAATTAAGATTACGGTTTAGTGGAAAGAGATATATACACACTAAAATCAAATACAGAGCTTAGGGGAAGATCAGTTTATATATTAGACACAATGTTAAATATTGAGAATAACTTAAGTCCTTTTGACAATTATGCATATATATATATATATATATATATTAATATTCTGTTGTATTCACAATTTGTCAATAAATAATTTATTATTATTATTAAAATAATCATTGAAGAAAAGAAGGCTATACTCTAGAATTAATAAAACGAATATGTACTTGTATTGTTTTCTATTTAATATATCGGCCTGAATTAAAAAAAAGTTACCGCCATTATCCATGCAACTTTCACTCTTTCGCCTAACGCAAGTAAAAACATTTTGCAACATTAAAGGATTCTGGTTAATTTCATTATTTTTTTTTCTGTAATTCTCTCCTGCAGGTGAACCAAGTTGTTGTTGATATATGGAGTTTTTTAAAAATGGCCACAAAAAAGTCACATATGGTAATATCACATGATCTAGGAGGGAATTCATGTTCAGTGTTTAAACTAATAATACGGTCATCAAAGAATTCATGTAACATATCAATAGTGTCTGCAGCAGCGTGTGCTCTTGCTCCGTCTTGATGGAAATATCCATATCTCAATTCTTCATCATCAAGTTGTTCGATAAAGGAGGTCAGAATTTCTTCTCTATTCACCTGTTGGGGTACCGTTAAAAAATGGGCCCTGTTACGCGTCTGCGACTTATGGCGCCCCAAACGCCAATTTTTTGGGGATGTAGAGGTTCTTCGACATAAAAATCCTCGGGCTTTGCAGCACTCCACATCCTCATATTTTGCGAATTAACGTACCCGCACAAATAAAACCATGCTTCATCTGTGAAAAAGGTTTTGTCGAGGAGATCGCCATCAAAATTTTGAAGGAACCATCCGCAAAATGTAATTCTTCTAGGATAATTAATTCTATGTAGTTCTTGTACGCAAGTTAATCGATAAGGGAAGAAATCCTTTAGGTATATCCTTCTTCAAAATTTTCTGGCAGGTACCAATTGATACTTCAGTTAATTTTGAAAGCACACGAAGTGAAGTTCTAGCTGAATCTTCTATTACTTGTCGCATATTTTCAATTAACTCTGGAGTACGTTTTGTTGCCAATCCAGTGCCTTCCTTCCAGTAAGATTTAATAAGTAACGAATACCTTCATATTAATTACTTATTAAATCTTACGATTTTAATGTAGAAATGAATTCACGTAATACGCAAAAAACTATTTTTCAAATTTAGGCTGTTATTTTTTCTGCTTAACAGATAAAAAAATGAAGTACATATTATTGAATCCTAGAGAATTGCTCTTTCTTAATAGATTTTTTTCTATTTTATTATATAGCAATCCCTTTCTACTAAACCGCATTCTTAAATGAACCAGTGCGTACAATCAAAAAGGAAATAAAATGTAATTTTTGGGTTGAACTTACTTTTCGGGAGAAGCCATTTCCGTCTTTTCTACACGGTTTCACAAAAAAAAAAAATATGATACTGATTAGACGTTTTTTTATGTTTCCTGTTATTATTATTAATAATGTTTTGATTGTAACTTTTATAATGACATCAAGTATAAATTAGTCGAAGTTAAAATACAAAAAAGTCAAACTAAACCAAGTGGATTTACTTTAACAATTCAATGTAATATTAAAAATGTTATACCAAGTCAAAAATCTGTTGATTCAATTGCAACTAAGATTAATTACTGTTGACGATTATATAAATTGACAATATTTTGAGTTTTACTTGTTACGATATACTCAATGTGGCATTTTGTGTTTTTTAATGGAGAGAAATAAAGAAAAAAATATTTTTATTTTTATTATATTGTCAAAGCTTTTCGTAAAATTGATACAAAAAGCACGCACTTTTAAAAATGTGGATATCAGTGCTTTTTTATCAATTACATTTGATCTTCATGTAACTCACTCAATAAATTTGTTTAATAAAACACTTAATTAAATGTGAGTTTCGTGAAGATTTGAAAGATATACAGGGTGTCCCCGAATGGTCTGTACAACGCTCTACCACATATTTTTTTGAAACAAAATAAGACGATTTAACTAAACTTATCTCTATCCAAAAGTGGTTCCTAAGCCATCTACGAGGCCTCAAAGATATATTTTTTTTTTCATTATTTTTCAAATATTTTTATTTTGGACTTAGGTAAGAAAACCTAATTTGGCACATTTAATTACATTGATACCATGCACTTTTTGCGATATGTTTCTTTATCCTACGTTTAAAGTAAGTGGTCAAACTAGGACCATCGACTTCTTAAGATACCTAAATCTTTTTATTGAACAGGTCAAATCATAAGGAATATTTTTTTTCTGCAAGATTATTCAATTTTACGTATTTTTTGTCTCTTATAAAATTTTGCTATTTTCCCCACAAAAAAATATTTTTATTTGTCAAAAAAAAAAAGGTAAAATTATGAATAATACTTTGCTTCTCAAAACAATTAATAAAGTAGAAATAAAGATAGGTACCTAACAATAAACACAAATTTATTAGTTTCACAACAAATGTTCAAACTGATTGCCATTTTCAACAATACAACATTTTTTTTAGAATTTTATTTCTTTGTTGTTTTGACAAATATTTTTTTTTTGTGGGGAAAATAGCAAAATTTTACAAAGACAAAAAATACGTAAAATTGAATGATCTCGCAGAAAATTAAATGTGCCAAATTAGGTTTTCTTACCTAGGCCCAAAATAAAAATATTTGAAAAATAATAAAAAAAAAAAAAAAATATCTTTGAGGCCTCGTAGATGGCTTAGGAACCACTTTTGGATAGAGATAAGTTTAGTTAAATTGTCTTATTTTGTTTCAGAGAATATGTGGAAGAGCGTTGTACAGACCATTCGGGGACACCCTGTATGTAAATATTTTGTACAAAGTGTTTTCATATATTGTTTCATAAAAGTTGAAAGAACTCACTCTTTGCCCTCCTTGTACAATCTTCGTGCCTTTTGTTGCAAATCCTGGTTGAAGCATTTTCTAAATATTAATAGTTTTATCAACAATATATAATGACATTTTGGAAAATATTCGAAATATTCTTAACTAGAGATGGAAAAAGTCGATCTTTTCGATCTATTTTATTACTGCAAAATTAAGTACATACAATTTCATTAATGCAACATATTCTATTACTACAAGTAACAATTACTTAATTATTATATATATATATAATCTAAAATCCCCATCTACCATAATGGTGGTGTAGGGGTTACTTAATTATTACAATCCTATTTATTTAAGAAAAAAAAATATCAATTTACTGTTACTTATTGATTTGATTTATTTAAAATTACTCATTTAGAAATATTCGATCACTAATATTACTCGATTTTGCCCAACACTATTTTTAACCCATTAATGCTCCGTGGCATATACAAAGATAAATCACGAATATCTATATAAATTGAATATAAGTGAACTTGAATGGAGATTTGACATCGAGGCATATGATGTCAAATCTCCATCCATTGTGGTGTAGCTGGTAAAACACTCAAAAATTACTACAAAACAACACTCACACTACCTAAGTAATACAGATGTACAACAACCTTCAGGGATACAACATGTAACCTGAAATACCAAGCCTTTAAATTAAAAATAAAACATCTTCTAATCAATAATAGAATATAAGATAAATAAATAAATAATTTAATGAATAAATCACCTCATACTGAGAAGTAGGGAGGAACATATAACGATGTTATATAAGACTCTGTTTGGCATCGAGGCTTGCTATACTAGTGCAACTCACTGAATATCCCGCCACCCTTGATTAATCTCCTCGACAACTTCCTAAACAATAGATCCCTTCAAGTTAAAATACGCAAATCCTTCTCCAAAACCTTTATTCCTGAAGAAGGTCTACCCCAAGGTTCTCCCTTATCACCGCTCCTATATAATCTCCTAGTACACGACATATACCACTCTGATCCCAAACATATCGACAAAACTGTTTATCCTCTCCTTTATGCCGATGATACAGCATTAATATCACACGCTTCTACCCTTCCTAAAGCCCTCAGCACTCTCCAAGGGCTGATCGATACTTTACAAACATGGTTCGCGAAATGGCGCATTTCAATTAATCCCAATAAGTCTCAACTTTTAATTCATTTTCACCGACTCCGCAATTCTCCTTTTTCTATCACAATAAATAATCAATCCATTTATCCCTCATCCAGCTGTAAATACCTAGGCATCCTCTTTGACCCTAAACTTACCTTTAAGGATCATTCCACTATCCTAAAAGCCAAAGTTAAGTGTAAAGCGGCACATTTTAGAAGCTTAACCTATAAACAACAAGGAATTAGTACGAAAACAGCTGTACACATCTACAAAATTGTGTGTCGCCCTTTACTAGACTACGCAGCAATCCTTTATTACTATCCCCATCCAGTTACCTTGAAAAACATGCAAGTCGCCGAGAGATCAGCCCTTAGAGTGCTAACCAAGAACAGACACCCCAGAACCCTTTACATAATCCTTCAAATCCACTCCTATATGAGCTCACCAATATTTCTCCCATCAAAGAAAGACTTTCCTTCTTATTTCAAAAATTTGCCTCAAATCCCATAAACATAGAATTAATAAACTCCCTATGCATTCCACGTAACAAAACTATAAGTCCCAAACGTAAATTCCCCAGTCTAACCCTCCATGAATTCATCACTTCATTTCACATCATTCAAGACAGTTAAGTGACATACATATCCGACAGAGACTTTTGACTTAGACTGTTAACGATCATCACATTTTATCCGTTTATTTTGACAATGACGAAAATACAAAATCCAGGCGGAAAGACCACCGGTCGATAGCCAATTGGCAAACTCTTACAGCATGTATTGTAATATTTTATGTTATATGTAGGTGTTGTAGTACGTTTGTCAATAAAGATTATGTATATATAAAACTAAATAAATAAATAAAAATTAATAAATAGAAGATAAATAAAATTGAAAAACAATATGTATTCCCTAATATCGTTAGCCCGAGATGGAACAAATGCGATCCAAAATTCCCGAGGAGAGGACAGGAAAGGCGACGACTTCTGCAAGTGTTCATCTATATGTGTTGTATTAGAAATATTTGTAGACAAAAAAATAAAGAATTTAATTTCTCAGTGTTGTTCATTGAAATTAAATATAAGTGGAAAAGAAATATCTCTGATGGGATTTGAACCCATGTCCCTCGATTTCTAACCGAGTGTATTACCAACTTATGTCTCAATGTTGTTTTTTTTTTTTATTTATTTATTTTACGGCAATGCCATTTTACAAAATTCATAACAAAAAATTTAAAGTAAATAACATACAAATTATAATAACTAATTCTACAACTTCACAATAATTCGTAAACATTGATGAACAAAAACAAAAGAGAAAGTATGCAATTCTAAAGATCTACACGATATAGAAGATACGCTTATGAAATATCATAAATAACCGCCGACAAATCAATTAATTTTAAATGCTACTTAAATTTGCAAAATGATGAATCATAAAATATAAAATTAGGCGAAGAACAAATCAAGTTGTTCATTGAAATTTCATAGATATTGTATTCTAGCCTGGATGCCAATATGATTATTCACTTTATAAGTTATTGCATTGGTTATTGTAAAAAATCTAACTCTTATAGTTTATGAGATTTTTTTAAAATATTTTTTCAAATTGTATGCACTTTTACACAATTATAAAAATTAAGGACTTTTTTAAATTGTGTTGGTCGTTTGGATTAAAGTAGCGACATTTTGAGAAATTACTTACTTGGCAGGAAGTAAGGCACACAGCCGCAGGTTTTCAAAGTGTAATTCGCCTGACATTCCAGACGGCAGTTTCTCTCCGAATATGTCCTACAAAGTAAATATTTTGTAGAATTAAATTATTTGCTTTTTTTGTTTATTTATTAATTTTGTAAACAAAAGAAGTCCGCCTTCATTTAAGGGTGTGGTTTAGACGAAAGAGATAGCTATGTAAATATTGGCAATCACTAATTCGAGTTAGATTGCTGTTGTTATCAATGAAAAATATCGTATTATATATTAAAGTAATCTTAAAATAAGCAGGAATTTCATCAGATGAATTAAAAATTGTTTTAATGTTTAGTTTGTGTGAAAAACAATTATGAAAAACAATGAAAATTGATCAAATTTATAGCAAATTTCAAATTATATTTTTGTTAATAAAAATTTGTGCAAAGCAAATTTAAAGGATTTCACTAAATTCTGCATTCAAACAACTTAGCAGACATGACTTATTAATTTCATTATATCTTGCAATGTTCTTTTCTAACTTGAACTAGTAAATTGACGTAATACATGAAAATTAACGATTAATTTTTTTATTTAGACTGATACTTTTTATTATTAAATCTAAAAGAATGGCTCTTTTTTCAAACGATTATTTCCATTTTACTATATAGCTATCTCTTTCTACTAAACAGCAACCTTAACGAACAACAACGATTCTCAAAGATTAAATGTTGAAGATGCCACTTGTAATTAGGCAACAGATGGCGCTCTGTGCCATCTTTCCGAGATTATATGTTTTTTTTGTTTGTTTTGTTTGATGCCATCTCGCAATTAATAGCGAACGATAGTAAGGAGGTAAGGTGGGAAGAACAATAAAATATAACGACACAATTAAATAATAGTGTAATAAGAAATAAATATAGCAAATTAATAAAAACAGTTCGCGTGTGATTTTAGTTCGATATATATTTACACGTAAAAATTGTTAAAATATTGGAGTTGATTATACTTATATAAGTTCACCGAATTATTTATTTGTTGAGATGGAAATGAAGTTACGTGAAGATTTTCAATATAGAAAATTAAAAAAAAAAACAGTTGCATTCACTTTACTTCACAGGTTTTATTACATTTTAAATGTACATTCTTTTCGGATACTAAGTATCCGTTATCAAATACATTTAATGTATAATAAAGCTTGTGAAGTATATCATTTGATTTGTGGGGCTGCAATGGTACTTCGATCTAAAGATCTTTCGTACATCAACCTGTGAAGTAAAGTGAATACAACTGTTTTTTAATTTTCTTTATTGAAAATCTTCACGTAACTCCATTTCCATCTCAACAAATAAATAATTTATTTTTTATATTGAAAAACTTTACGTATGGAGTTACTTGAAGTTTTTTCAATATAGAAAATTCCATCTCAACAAATAAATAATTCGGTGAACGTATATGAGTATAATCAACTCAAATGTTTTAACAAAAGTCAAAAAAGCCACAAATTCGATTTTAAAAAGATGTACTTTATGCCATAATAATAATGGTGGACTTTTTGAGCATCTTATGTAATATTTAAAATTTTCTTCTATTATTATTTTAATAATTTCGGAATTATTTTACGTTATGTTGCTTTTGACAAATCTAAAGAAAGATAATAAATTAAATATTGATTTCGTTGCTATAAACAACCGCAATTGTTTTACTTTTGTCTTTTTGTGTTTAATTAAACACGACTGTAAGTTACAGTAATTTTACCATGAAAAAGACAAAAGTAAAACAATTGTGGTTGTTTATAGCAAACAAAATCAATATTTAATTTATTATCTTTCTTTAGATTTGTCAAAAGCAACATAAAGTAAAATAATTCCGAAATTATCAAAATAATAATAGAAGAAAATTTTAAATATTACATAAGATGCCAAATATTACATATGCCATAGTTATTTTATTTTAAAAATAACTATGGCATATGTTACATCGGATTAAAGGGAAAAAATATCCCTTTTAATAAAGTTATAACCAACTATTGTTTCTATTTAAAAAAAGGTAAGTTTGTGTCATATCTCCCAAAATATGGGCGAATTTTTTTTTTGATTTTTCGTTATTAATCTTTGTAAAATTTTCTACAACTTTGTCCTTTACAGTTTTTTTTCTATCTATGATAATAATAGAGATATATTGATTTCAAAAAATTGACACATTTTACTTTTTTTTCAAAATATCTAGTTAGATCCCCATAGAGAACATCGAAAAAAACTCACCCTGTATATACATTATTCTATGCTGTTGTATAGCATATTGGTAGATACAGATTATTAATTGATTAATTGTTAAATGAATTTTTAAATACCTGTAGAATTGTAGATATCTTTCGTGAGTAAAAAAGCACTGGCGTTTATTAATGGCGATGTTTCTTATCCCCTCTGTCGATTCCCAGATATTTGGACTGATGGAAATCCTGGCTTCGTCTCCGGGACCGATCAGGAATCCAAAGTCTGCTATTTTCGGAGTTTCAATTGGGTTGGATAAAATCATCTAAACCAACAAATACAAAAAAATCAAAAAAATCAAAGTTAAAGAAAAAAACATAACAGGGGAAACGAATCATTATAGAAATACAATTATTTCATAGATTTATGCGTAAATATAATTAAATTAAACAGGATGGCTGAAAGACCTCCGGTCGATAGCCGATTCATCATCTACAGAATATAATTCTAATTTTTATATAATATTGTACATACATATACACATTTGAATAAAGATGGTTAGTTAGTTAAACAGGATTGTTATAAATTTACTTCTTCTTCTTTTGCTATCCTTTGTTGCTCCTTAAGGCATCGGGTTAATAAATTTACAAAATTAATAAAATTAAATTATTTCATATATTTACTTGTAAACATCAAAACCTATAATTTAAAAACAATTAGTTCTATTATTGTAAAATATATCAACGTCCTAAGAAATTTAGCTCAAAAATATTAGAAACCCTCTTCACAACCCTTCCAATGATTTCTTCTCAAAAATATGCAAAAATCCCATTATTAAACACAGACGTAAAATCCTTTCACTAAAAATTCCCACATAGTTCCTATTATTATCAAATATCTCTCTATCCCTCGTAATCGTAACACTAATCCTAAATATGCCAATCCTTCACTAAAATATGGAAAGAGTAGATAATGAATTGTTAACGTCATTATCTACTCTTTCCATAAGATAATGAATTGTTAACGTCATTATCTACTCTTTCCATATTTTACTGAAGGATTGGCATATTTAGGATTAGTGTTATGATTACGAGGGATAGAGAGATATTTGATAATAATGATTGAATAAAATTACAAGAACTGGACACCACGATCGATAGCACAAATTGTGTACGAAATGTACATCTAACGAAAAAATAAAAATTGTGAAGTAAGGAATTAACCAAGTGTTTTTATTCAAAGCACAAATACGGTTGACAAACAAATGTTACTTCAGGTACTAAACAAACAAAAAATCGTTCATATTTTTTTTTTTCCTTAAATGTGTATTCACCAGGAATTTTTTCGGCTGGGATTATGTTTACATATGTGTAAATTTTTGGTAGAAGAAAATTTCAAATGGAAATTTTATACCATAAGTAGAATTTTTTAACAAAACAAAAAAAAAATAAAATTCAGAAAAGAGCTTCGGTAAAGATTATTTATCAGAGAACCAATCTTTACTAATTAATTATTTAATTAATTAGTTAATTATCATACATCTATCGCTATATAAAAAGTGAAGAAAGGAATAAACCAAGTTTTAATTTTTTTGATCGGCCTAATAAAAAATTATCAATTGCTACCTACGCACCTTGAATCCTGTACTACTGGTTGAAGTACAATAATACTGCTCCAAATCGGCGTCTAGCATCAACGTAAGCCCTAAATGAACGCCGGAGCCGAAACTGCGCAAAGGATACGCTTCCTTGGGCGAGTGACTCGGATAACCATCTTCCGGATTCCAGTCGATTTTATTCGCGGGATACGTTTCATTCAAATCTTCATCACTTCAATTCGACACAATTATTTTTAAAATAGTAATAAATATGAATAGATTATTAAAAATATACCAATAAAATAAATGAAACAATTAATGGTTTTAATATTTAGACATTGGTAGTTCATATTGTATGAAATAAATATGAATAAATTATTAAAAATCAACCAATAAAACACAGATTAAATTGAATAACTTTAAATTCTCGACTAGTTTCGGGTTATTAGCCCATTTTCAAGAGAATTCTCTTGAAAATATTATGAACCCAAAACTATTCGAGAATATAAAGTTATTCAATCTAATCTGTGTTTTATTGGTTGATTTTTAATATTATATTCATATTTATTTCATAAATAAAACAATTTTATTTTATTTTTTAATTTGGAATTCTCTTAAAAAAAGGGCTGATAACCCAAAACCAGACATTTTTTTTAATTGTAAATTTTATTGTTTTGTCCCGAAAATAATCAGAATAAAAATCACTTTTATTCCTTACTTAACTTTTATTTGTATTCCTTAGATGTAAATTTCGAGTGCAAAACACTGATTATCAATAACTAATGGTCTTACAACTAGGTGCGCAACTATATATACTTGACAAAGGTAGGAAAACCCTAATTTCAATTACATAAGATCGCAGCATTAAGGTTGCGGTTTAGTGGAAAGAGATAGCTATATAGTAAAATGGAAATAATCGTTTGAAAATAGAGCTATTCTTTTGGATTTCATAATATGAATGTGTATTTACATTTTTTTGTTACTAGTTCAAGTTAGAAAAGAAAATTGTAAGATATAATGAAATTAATACGTCATGTATTCTAAGTTATTTGAATGCAGAATTTAGTGAAATCCTTTAAATTTTCATTGCACAAGCTTTTATTATCAAAAATTTAATTTAAAATTTGCTATAAATTTCATAAATTTTCATTGTTTTTCACAATTATTTTTCACAGAAACTAAACAATAAAATAAATTTTAATTAATCTGATGAAATTCCTGCTTATTTTAAGATTACTTTAATGTATAATACAATATTGTTCATTGAGCACAACAACAATCAAACTCAAATTAGTGATTGCTCATATTTGTATAGCTATCTCTTTCTTCTAAACCACACCCTTAAGGGGATTAAAATTACGCACTGTTAATGGGATTACTCTTTTTCTAGTAAAAGGTTTAAAAAAGGGTTTTCCAAAGAACTTAAATCTAAATTTAATAAATTACCTTTATGTTTGTGCATTTCTATTATAATAATGGTCTTATTATCGAAATGCACAAACAAAGATAATTTATTAAATTTTTATTTAATTTCTTTGGAAAACCCTTTTTTAAACATTTTACAAGTTATTAGTTTCATTCGAAATGTACATCTAACGAATAAAAATAAAAGTGAAGTAAGGTATAAAAGTGTTTTTTTTTTTATTGTGATTAAATACTCCACATGACTCAATAAAACAATTAGCGAACCCGAAAATAGTCGAGAATTTAAAGTTATTCATTTTAATTTGCTTATTTTAATTTATTTTATTCGAAGATTTTTAATAATCTACTAAATGTAGGAATGTTTAAATATTAAAAGTATTAATTATATTAAAATATTTCTTAGAATAAATTAAAAAAATTAAAAGTATTAATTATATTAAAATATTTCTTAGAATAAATTTATTTCGAATGTGCTCACCTTGGATTCCTTAAAGAGTAATTCGACGGCAATCTGTTGAAAGAGCAACAGTATCCTTCATCGGTCAAAATGCTGTTGATGAATTTCTCGCAATTGATTACATCACTTTCCCATAAACACACTTTGAACATGTCATCGCATTTTTGATTAATCTGTAATGTTTTCATTTAGCATTAGTTAACAAATAATTCATAGAGAATATTATCGCAATATTATCGCGAATCGTTCAAGAATCAGGTGTGTAGGTAGAAATAATTTTCTTACAGCGTTGCTAAAACGTTATTTGTTTGGTTTTTTTTAGAGAGTCATTAAAATTTCGTGGAGGGGTCTTCTAACCCCTGTAACTGTAGAAAATAATTTGATAACATACATTTTGAGCGATACAATCAATTCAATTATTAAAGTCTTTGAGATTCGATAAAATCACTTCGTATGAATAAAAATGAAATGCCAAATTAAATAAATCGATAAGTAAAAAGTCGAGAATTCGTCACGTGTTTTAAGTTTAATAAGTTGCAATGACTAATTTTATTAGCAAATCGATAAATACTTTTGGTTTACTAAACATAACGAAACACAACGCAGGTATAAATCGAATAATATATTTGCATAAGACCGGCGGACGAACTATTTCAAAATTGAGTCACGAATTAATTTTAAGAAATAAAATTAAAAAAAAAATTTCGTGACTCAATTTTGAAATAGTTCGTCCCCCGGTCTTATGCAAATATATTATTCGATTTATACACACACACATATAAGTGTTTGTGAATGTGATGTTTTATTAATGTATACGATTTATTTGAATTACTTACGTCAAGAATTAAACCCCTGACTGTTTTCCAATCAGCTGTATCATCGGAGATATCTGTTTCGTTATATTCGAAAACGTCACAAACTCCCGCAAGTATTTTTTTCTCCATCGGTGATCTGAAATGAATGGACATAACGTTACATTTTTATGTTTCACAGTCTACTAACATCATTTAGTAATTTAATATTTTTCTGCACGTAATCACGACTTCAACAAGTTGTTCACCCTAAAGTATCAATTTAGGAGTATTACTCAAAAATTCGACTAATAAATTAAAATCAATACTATACTAAAATAACTGAGTAAAAAGAAAGAATATAATAACTAAAAGTTTCAGTTGGATAATGACAAGTGTAAATTGTTGAAACTATAGTTACAATAAATATAATTTAGTGTTATACAAGAAAAGTTTAAAGTGTTTTATTAAATTGATAAACAATGTATAACAAAGTTGAAGCCTCAGTTATTAATAAGAATATAATATGATGAATGTATAAGATAAAGAAGGACACAGTATAACAGAAGAGTGTAAAATAATGGAAAGGCGAAGACAATATTTTGACGAACTTACAGAAGAACAGGAAGAGACAACAGAAACGCTAGAAGAAATAGTAAAATTACCAGAAATAGATAGAAAACAAGAAAAAGAAGTAATAGACTGCATAAAAAAGTTAAAAGTTGTAATGATGTTATATATTAACGAAGAAGGTATACAACAGCTAACACACCTAATGAATGATATTGTAAAGAACACAAAAGTGCCAGCTAAGGAAAGCAAAAATAAAAAATATAAATATCGCGTGGAAGTACTATTCTACTGACAAATTAAAAATAACATAATAATTATAATTGGTTTACATTGACCATTTAATTGTTGTAATAATAAGGAAAAATTAAATAATGAATTAAAATCTAAATTTTGTAATGAAACTTATGAATTTTTACTAACCCATAGTTTCTGATTCGATCGACGTTATCCTTCGTCGCGGCATTTACGTTGCAAATAGTGATGGCCGGGAATGGGATGTGGTTGACAAGGCGCATCGTTGGGCTGTAGCCTATGATGATTGGGTTAACGTTGAATTTCTCGTAGATGCTTGTTATGAAATAACTGGCGAAGGCGACAGCTGTTAGAAACGAAATGAACCAAAACAACCTGAAAAGAAAGTTCAATTAAAATTAATTATTTTCAAATTTATTTTTATTTAATTTAATGCATCTAGAATTCAGAACTCAATTGTTAATTCTGTGCTCAACCGGTTCTAATATATAAATATAAATGATCATATAGCCTTATAAGTTTTTGTCGTCGTTTGTACGGCTTAATCATTTCCAGATGCCATACAATATGACAGATTTTTTTAATTTACATTTGATATATTGAAAATTACAACTGCATGAAATTTTTCGTTCCAATCGTATTTTATTTTTCTTTCATATTGTTACGAAATCGGGTTTAATCAGACTGAAAATAAGTAAAACAATGTCTATTTATTTATTTACAGTACACTTAACATTTTTATTAACATTACACTGTCACTGTTTACGTCAAGAATTAAACCCCTGACTGTTTTCCAATCAGCCGTATCATCGGAGATATCTGTTTCGTTGTATTCGAAAACGTCACAAACTCCCGCAAGTATTTTTTTCTCCATCGGATGTTGAGCACTCGGATATTCGTCGCTAACGCTCGCTTATATCGCGTGTAAACGTTTGTTTCGCGAATATTCCCAAAGTTTACACGACGCTATGTTTACTGCCGCGCGCTCCGCGGAATATTCCGGAGTGTTCTCTCCAGTTGCATGTTTCACTTTCGTTACAATATGTATTAATAGCAAGCATTATACTACAAAATAGTACAGGCAGAAATTTTATTAGTTTCGTGTTTTCAAAGCCCATTTACGCCGCATGAATATTTCCCATCTCATTCATATTACATAATTTTTTTTATCTATATTTATTTATTATCACTTGAAGATAGGAATAATTTGCATTTTGTTTTCACAATGAACTATTTGGAATTGATAAATAAATATTTTGATGCGTATTATTTTGTATTTTGTCGTAATTTGTGATTGGTAATTTGCCTTCATTTTATACATATGTTTTGTAATATTTTTAGAGCGTCACACTTTTCTTATAAAATTGTTAATATGTAATTATAATTGTAATTTGGAAATGGAGATTCCGTTAATAAAGTAAATTGATATTGAAGAAAAAAAATTGAAATTATGTTCCGACACAAAAATTATTTCTATTGTTGCGAAAGGTTAAATACATATCTCTGTAAAAATAAATTAGAAAAATATTATTTTAAAACAATGCTGAAATGAAAGTCGTAACATACAAAAATTTCATAGTTTTAATAAACATCAGCAACTTATTATTTTAAATTAAATTAAAAAAAAAAAACAGAGCACATCTTACTATTTCAGAATTATGTGTTTGAAATCAAAATACTTGGTATTGTAATAGTTCACACCGGGGTATGCGCTAATAATAATGAAAATAAAAAAAAATAAAAGCGTTTGTGATCATATAGGGGAAGGGAGAAAATTAGTTGCAAAGACAAAAATGAGAGAAAATAATGAGGCGTTGGGAAGTTGATCGCGGTGGTGGGATTGGATTTAAATGGGGGAATTTGAAGTTGAATCGTGAAATAGAAATTGGATAAATTAAATAAATCGATAATTAAAAAAATCGATAATTCGTCACGGTTGCGTGTTTTAAGTTTTATAAGTCGCAATGATTAACTTTATTAGTAAATCGATAAATACTTTTGCGTTACTAAACATAACTAAACACAACGCAGGTATAAATCGAATAATATATTTGCATAAGACCGGGGGACGAACTATTTCAGTATTGTTTCACAAATTAATTTTAACAAATAAAATATTATTTTAAAACAATGCTGAAATGAAAGTCGTAACATACAAAAATTTCATAGTCTTAATAAACATCAATAAGTTATTATTTTAAATTAAATTAAAAAAAAAACGGAGCATTACTATTTCAGTATTATGTGTTTGAAATCAAAACACTTGGTATTGTAATAGTTCATACCGGGGTGTGTGCTAATTTTTTTTTTTTTTTTGACAAAAATTGTTACATTGTAATTTTGCTCTGCCAATTGTTTTGTTTATTTTTTTATACAATTTAATGGTTAATATTGCGAAGGGAAATCCCGCACACGCTCGAACCCAAAATTATGTAAAATTGACAAATAGTCGAGAATTCGTCACGGTCGCGTGTTTTATAAGTCGCAATGATTAAATTTATTAGTAAATCGATAAATACTTTTGGGTTACTAAACATAATAAAACACAACGCAGGTATAAATCGAATATATTTGCATAAGACCGGGGGACGAACTATTTCAGTATTGTTTCACAAATTAATTTTAACAAATAAAATTAATTTGTGTTTTGATTTCAAACATATAATATTTGAAAATGTTTCACCACGAAACATTTTGCAATTAATTACACGTACTATTTCAGTATTAATTGAAAATACAAATAACTTTTAATATATTATTGCCTCGCACAGTTAATTTTTTTTAAACATGTAAAACGGTAAATAAGGTGAGTGAATACAGGATACCCTCTGTTCTAAGCAAAAAAATATATTAGTGATTATGTTTTTTTTTTTATGACTTTAAAGCGTCACTAAGTTTTAAGTTTTAATATGTTAATTTATTGCTTTTAATGTATTTATTGTTTTTAATGGCCACCGTTAATAAAGGATTATTATTATTATAAGGACTTACCTTTCTGGAATACTTAAATTGTTATCCCCGACGTACTTGAGACCATGAAGTGTGGAACTGTCACAGTACGAATCGAAGGCCGATTGTAGAATTCGTAATATTTTGTGTTTTTTACTCTTCTTTTGTACTAATTCAGGTGCTGTTCGCATTGAATTCCGCGATAAATTTCCTCTGAAAATATAATTGAATAAAACATAATCAACATTTACCCAGGACTGATTTCTCTCGTAAGCTTCGCTTAATTAATCGTCACTTTTTATGGATTATTATCAAGTGAAAAATTTAAGTAAAGTTGAAAATTTAAAAAGTGCCCGTTATTGCTGTATTAAAAAAATAGTGTTGGACAAAATCGAGTAATATTAGTAATCGAGTGCAACATATTTTCTATTCTCAAGTTATTGAAAAACATGAATTTATTATTAAATTCATTCATTTGGATTTTAAATAAATAAAGTCAATAATAATAAATTGATGTTTTTTTTTCAATAAATAGAGAACATAATAATAAATTATTAAAAATCAACCAATAAAACACAGATTAGATTGAATAACTTTAAATCAATATAATCTGTGTTTTATTGGTTGATTTTTAATAATTTATTCATATTTATTTCATACAATATGAACTACCAATGACTAAATATTAAAACCATTAATTAAATAGAGAACAGTTACAGATATTAATAGAATATGTTGCATTAATTATCAATCGAATCGTCATAATTCAAAAATTAATTCATTAATTTTTTAGAGATGGGCAAAGTCGATCTTTTTTGTTACCTCAAAATTAAGTATATTATAATTTTATCTACTTAATTTTGAGGTAACAAAAAAAAAACATCTAAAAAATCGACTTTGCTCACTTCTAAAAAAATCGTTGAGTTAATATTTGAATTATGTCGATTCGATTGATAATTTGATTTCAATTTAAAATATATTTTTTATTGTCGTATGAAAAATATCGAATAAGCATTCGAAAGATGATTCGAAATCAATTTAAAATTTGGAGCAAGTTCGTTTTATATTTTAATATTGTAGTATAAAAAAAATAACCTCGACACCCAATACGGGTAAAAGAGGATAAAATTAAGAAGGAAAGTATAAAAAAAATATCGAAGTATGAGTATTCGAATTCAATTTACATTTTATCCAGTATTGCTTCATAAGAAAATCATCGATATTTTCCATTATTATTGGAAATTACATACATTTTATTAAAATATTATTGAAAATCTTGGTTGGATTTATTGAAGCTTTCTAAAGAAGAAAGCCATATTTCGGACATCCTTTTTTCCATGGTAAAACATTTTTTGTTTGTAAATTAAATTCACTCGGTCTTGTTTCACTTATACGTATTTTATTTTCAACTAGTTTCGGCTTAATGACATTTTCAAGAATAAATTAAAAATTACCTAGCCGTTTGAAATTGCCATTCTTAGGGAATGACAAGTAAGGAGTTAATCATAAAATTATAATTTAAAAATAAAAATTGACCTGAGGATTTTTTTTAATATTCTGAACGATTTGATAAATTTATTTAAAATAAATTTAAGACGACGCAAGCGCCACCTTTTGCCTAATTATCACTAGTTATCCATACGCTAGATGAATAGTGGCGGAACGTTTCATTCAATCTAAATTTATTTAAATAAAATGTATTTCTTCATAAAGTAAGAAATAATATTCTAAATCTATGGCTTTTTATTAAAAACAAATTTGTTTACGATTTTCAACTTTTTATTAATTTCAGTACGCTGTAGCTTCTTCAGATGATTCTATTATTTCTCTTAAACTTACTTCAAATTATCCCCATCCCTGAAATTATAAACGGGCGTAATCACCCCTAACCGCTTCCCCTCTCCACCATCCCAAGCGTGAACATTCCTCCTGGGCCTCACGATATTCTGCTCCGTTAAATTCATCTTCTTCAACAGCTCCAGCGCCTCCTTCCCTTTGATCCGCACCTCCCTGGTGTTCTTATCCCCGAAGTATTCTTCAGGGAACGTCACCTCTTCGGGATTCAAAGCGCTCATGCTCTGCCCTTCGATGTTCTCCGCCGTGAACTGAATATTGTCAATAGCCAGTTCGGTTCGTGCGGGTAATCGGGCGCATCCATCTTCAACCTTGTATGTTTGTAGTATTTTTACCCCTTGGATAATTGTCGGACGCGAGGGTCAACGCGTACTTTAATTTTATTGCCAAGTTCAATTACGGTAATTTTCCTTAGGGGACTGGATTGGAATTGATGGGTGATGAGGTTTGGTTTTAATCAGCCACTTGGGTTAATGTGGTGGGTCAACAATTGTTGCGCTCGGGTGGGTTTAGCTTTTCGGAATCCTGTACTTTGAATGGATATAATTTATCTGCTTCTAAAATAAGAAAGAACAAAAAATAAATCACAAAAAAAACAACACATTTCGCGGATTCTGATTTAGGGTCGATTGATAAACGCCCGGGAACGAGAATGGAAACGGATATTTGTTAAATTGGATTGTGATGAAGAATAATGCTATTTTATCAAGGGGCATTTCTTGACAAAATGAATTAATTATTATAATTACTATAAAGTAGTAAGTAAGTGATTTTTTTTATTATTCACTTAAATTCATTTAAACAAATATTACAACTTTCCGCTCGAATACGCGGGGGTGGAAAGTACTTGATGTATTTGATCACCATAAATTATACCTAATTCACAAGTATTTTCATTAAGACAATTACATACATTTTATAATCATTGCAATTTATAATTTCATATCAATGTTTTAAAGGTTTTTTAAAACGTGTTACCTTATGAAGAATAGAATAGTATATCTATGTTGTTTTATTTTAATTCATTATATATTTATTGTAATGGCATACAAAATAAGTACTTACGATTTATGTTAATATTAATAGAGGTTACATTTAAATGTTTCTGTGGGTTAGCTTATGCGAATGTATATGTTTTTATTTATAATGTTGTTTCCACACCTCATTCTTGCTAACAACCATACCTCCTCCATTCGTCAGTCATCTCGTAAGATTGCTGGGAAGTCTACCGTGATGTAAAAAGGTAATTTAGTTTTATTGCTAATGTAATTAATAATTAAGCCGTAAATTCTTGGGACTGGATTTTTCTTAATAATTTGAAATTTTTGAAATCGTAAAAAAACCGTGACGTTTTTGTAGCAAATTTTTGATTTGTGTTTGGAATGAGGTTGTCGGATCTTTTTTGAGAAGAGCTAGATTTTCTGGAATGTTTTTAGTTTGTCATAATATTGACCTGTTTCTAGAAAAACAATTGAATTTGATTTGTCTGCTTAATTAATGATACAATTTTGATTGAATTTAAGAACCGCTATTTCGGCGATTTGAATGTTTTTTTTTGTGTGACTGAGTAAGGACGGTAAGACGAATAACGGACGGTACACCATTTTAGTACACGTGGAATTTTAATAAAAAATCATGATTCTTGCTCACTTAAAATAGCATCTACTTACACAATATTAACTGCTCGTCACCACTTTCCACACTAGTTACATAATATACTATTTCGTTATTTAAATAAAATTGTTGTCCTTTCTCCTACTTATTTTTCATTGAACTAGATATATTTCGGAAACTATGTTTCCATCTCCAATAGTTGAACTTTTAATTACTAAAGATGGAAACATAGTTTCCGAAATATATCTAGTTTAATTAAAAATAAGTAGGAGAAAGGACAACTATTTAATTTAAATAATTATAGTCTCCGCAACCAACATAACGAAGATTAATACTATTTTATAATTTATAAGAAATTACTATACTTAAACCTAAACATTTTTGAGATTATTTAATATTTATACAAGTGATCACTGTTTTAGATATAATTTAAATATATTATACTATAAAATAGAATATATTCTCAGAAATACTTAGAGTTACAAAATATTCTCAAATTGACTGCGAAGTCTACTGATTGACATTTTTGTGGAAATGCTGGTTCTGGTCATTGCATGAATTTTTTGACAGCATTGCGAGCCAGTTTGTCTGTTATTCTCTACTTTATACTACATTGTTCATTGAATGTATTTTGTGACGTGACTTTCGAGTTTATGATTTGTTTAATTGTGCAAAAATAAAAACAAAAAAAAAATACTGGCTTGATTTTAATCATCATTTTATTTCATTTAGTATAGGATAGCTGCTTCTGGCCGGATCAAGGTTACTACACTTAAGAGTGTGGTTTAGATGAAAGAGTTAGCTATATAAATATTGGCAATCACTAATTTGTGTTACATTGATGTCCTGGTCGATGGACAATATTGAATTCTACATTAAAGTAATCTTAAAATAAGCAGGAATTTCATCAGATGAATTACAGATTATTTTAATGATTAGTTTTTGTGATAAAATATTATGAAATATTAGTGAAAATTGGTCACATTTATAGAATAGCTTAAGTTAAATTTTTATTAATAAAAACTTATGCAATGAAAATTTCAAGCATTTCATTAAATTCTACATTCAAGTAGCTTCACAGTCATTGCCTATTAATTTCATTAAATCTTACAATTTTCTTTTCTAACTTGAATTAGTAAATTGACGTAATATCCGAAAACAAGCTTTTTTATTTAGGATTGATATTTTTTCTTGGTAGATAATATATATAATATATATAATAAATTATTTATCTAACCCGATACGGATTATATGTACATGTATCCCCTTTCACCATATGGTATCGGGTTAGATAAAAATGTAAATACATATTCATATTATTAAATCCAAAAGAATGGCTTTTTTCAAACGATTATTTCCATTTTACTATATAGTTATCTCTTTCTACTATACCGCAACCCCGCATCTTTAATAGGGGTTTTATGAAAATTTCAATGAAATTCTAGGTTTTTCAATTTTTATGGAAGGCAGTATTCGATTACAAATTACTCAATATACTAGAGACATTATTTAAGTAAAGAATAATTTAGAAGAAGGAATTAAAATACATACAGTTTATACTTACGTAATTGCTTTCCATCTAATAACACAACTCGTTTTTTTTTAATTTCATTCCTTTCAGTCAATACAAACAAATACTTAAATTAATTCCAATTAATTTCACAATCAAGTAATTAGGTTATTCATATCTACAAAAAAGTACAAAACGTCGCACTATGACGAACAAAGTGTGACGAACTGGCGGACGACCATCCCCTTAGGTGTCAACTTAAGTGGATTTGTGTGTAATGAACCGTGGGATAATTGCCGCCGGTCGGACGTTCCGATTTTATTTCCGTGTCCGGGCCTAATTGCGTACGCTCCCCTTTCGCCGCCAAAACAAATCCGACTTCGCATTAATTTAATTGTGTTTTCATTTCATTTCGTTGAGGGGCCGAGGGGAAGGTAAACAGCCGGTGTATGAAAATTTGATGCGCGCGGGACGCTTTCAAGGAATTGCCGGGGAGATTTATTAAAAAAAAGGAAAATCGATTAAATTATTTGTGCGGCAACAAATATTGTCTTATGGCTATAAAATTAATGGGGTTGTATAATCTGTTAAGGATATTGATTGTATAAAATTATACAATCTTGATAAACTTTACAAATAAAAACTGTTATCTATGACAAACACCCCTACACCACCATTATGGTAAATGGTATATAATATATATATATATATATATCTATGACAAATAAAATAAAAATATTGGGTCATTTATAAAGTATTTTCCGATTTTCGCGAATAGATAGTATTAGTGGCCCTACATCGCTAACCACTAATTTGTTTATAGAATGTTTACGCGTTTGAAAGCTGACATGTGACGCTATATTTCTTGTGTTGACAGTTTTTTTATGTATTATTTGGGTTCAAGCCTACAAACGTTTGAAAATGAGTGAAATTTTCGAAGCAATCCGTCATGTGATGCTTTTTCATTATAAAAAAGGCTACAATTCATCAAAAACATGCGGAGAAGAGTAGCTAACTTGATATCTAGCAAGATTCCGCGCTAAATATCAACTTAGCGGATAAAAAAAAATAGTTGGCACATCCGGAAAACAATTTTCATACAAAAATAATGTAATAAGCAGGCAGAAAGACCGATGGTCGATAGCCGTTTTCTAAGAACAACATATAGTATATATATATAACATATTATAAGAATTATATTGTTAATTTATTGTATATAAAATTGTCTGCAGAAATAAAGATGTTATATATATATATATATAATGTAATAACGAAAATAATTCTGTAAACGTAAGTAATTCAGAAGAAAGAGAATATGCTATTTACGGCGAGGATGCTGTAAGTGATCGTACCGTGGTTTGAACGTTTTCGTGGTGGAAATTTGTATGTGAAAGATTTGCTTCGTTCCGGCCTCTCATTGAAAAAGCCGACCAAATTTTGGACATGATCGACACAGATCGTCATGCAAGCTGCCAGTACATCGCTCAACCACCACACAGTTTATAATCATTTGGAAAGGGCTGGCAACTCGAAAAATTTATCAATGTTTGGGTGCCACATGAATTGACTATGCGAAATTTGATCAACAGTGTCTATATCTGCAAAACGTTGGTAAATCGAAAGAAAGTGGAAATATTTCTCAAAAGATTAATAACGGGCGATGAAAAATGGATTAAATACTAGAACATAAAACGATTGTTTGCGTTTTATGTTCTAGTATTTAATCCGTGGTCGAAGCGTAGTGAAACGTCACAAAAAACGGTCAAGCCCGGATTGACGGCCAATATGGTTATGCTGTGTGTATGGTGGGATTGGAAGGAAATCGTCTACTATGAAATTTTATAACCTGGCCAAACCGTCGATTCAGCTCTTTACTGTAAGCATCTGACAAGATTAGATCGACAATTCGAAATAATCGGCCAGAATTGGTCAATAGAAAAGGTGTAGTATTCCACAGCGACAACGCAAGGCCACACACATTTTTAATGACCTGACTAAGCTTGGGTGGGAAGTTTTTATGCATCCACCGTATAGTCCGGACATTGCAACGCCTGACTACCATTTGTTTCAGTCTCTGCGAAAACTCCCTCGACGGAAAAGAATGGCCAACAAAAGTGCAACCAAAAACCATGTAGCCGAGTTTTTCGCTGATAAACTACAGAAGTTATACAATGATGGAATAATAATAATAATAAATTTATTACCCAACAGGAAACAGTAGCTCAATTACGGGATAATACATTATAATAATAGCAAGACAAACAATAATATAAATATAAATAAATACCAGTAAAAATATCGATACGAAAACAATAAAATATACAAATAAAGATTACAAATTGTAAAAAGAATTAGTAGCGTAATAATATTGATGAAAGCGTATCACAGAATATATCTCAATCATAAAACCGTTCGTTAAAAATTCTACACATTGTGCTAATAGGAGAACGTAAACCAGACATATTTCGATTGAAGTGAACATAGAATGTTGGTTTATGTCGCCCGTTGAATACTGGAGCATAAAAGTTGATCTGGCTTAATATATCACTGCAGTCAACATGGTTGTGTAAAATCTTAAACAAAAATGAAATACTAGCTGTATGACGTCTTTGTTCAAGGGACTCAATGTTGACAATTTTAAGAAGCATAGTGTGATCAAATCCTTGAGGAGGGTAATGCCCAAGTAGTTTAAAATGCAGAAATTTTCTTTGAACACTTTCAATTAGTAAAATTTGTTGTTGAGTGTAAGGGAACCAAATCAAAGAACAATATTCCAGTTTAGATCGGACGTAAGCGTAAAATATTGATTTCAAAGCTATAGGATTTCGCAAGTCCGCAGAATTGCAGTGAATAAAACCTAGAGCCTTAAAAGAGCTGGCCGCCAGTGTTTGTACATGGTAATTAAAAGTAAATTTATCATCGAACCACACGCCCAGATCTTTAAAGGTACGCACTTTTTCTAGAATATTCTCATCGATCGAGTAATTGAATGTAATGTATTGACTTTTTTTGGTAATAGACATACATTTACATTTGTCCGAATTTAACAGTAATTTATTAGATAGACACCAGTCTGAAACAATATTAAGCTGATTTTGTAAGTGTATACAATCTTCAGGCGAACTATAAACGAATAGATCTTTAGGTCATCAGCATATAGTAGATGTTTGCACTTAATTACACTCGAGAGGTCGTTAATAAAAAGATTGAAGAGAAGAGGCCCTAGGACGGATCCTTGTGGAACCCCCGAACTAGGAAAGAAGGAATCCGATTTAAAGCTATTAAAAGAAACGTAGGTTTCACGATGGGAGAGATACGAGGAAATAAGTAGTTTCGAATTACCCAAAAAAATGGCAAAAGATCATTGATAATAATGGATAATATGTACTCAAATAAAATTGATTTTCAGTAAATTCGATAAAGAAAAATTCCATTCAAAAATAATAAAAAAAAAATCGAAAATTTGATGTAATCGATTAATTTTCATTCCGTCATCCAATCAACTATTATGGATTCATAACGGAAAACAAAATCATTTCGCATTTCTTTCTTTCCTTTTAAATGGAATATTAATAATTTCAAGAAATTAAGTAAAAAAATATTACATGGTACCGAACCATTACACTATATATCATCACTCTCTGTGAGGGCTGTGTTGCATTTCATAAAAAAAATGTTGATTTTTTACATTTTCTATGCATTTATCTAACCCTCCTGAGTTCATCGTGGATCCAAGAGCAAAATCGGGACCTGTCACTAAACACGATTTTTTTGCCATTTTTGCACCCAATTATTCAAGGCTTAACATTTCAATCTCTATTATCACAATTATACCAATAAGCTGCTCTTGATATTCTATTCATTTATATTTTAGCCTTAAGTTAGTTTATATATTATATTATATTATATTATATTATATTATATTATATTATATTATATTATATTATATTATATTATATTATATTATATTATATTATATTATATTATATTATATTATATTATATTATATTATATTATATTATATTATATTATATTATATTATACACACACGGCTATAGATTTATGTATATTGTCTTGTAATTGGGATGTATATTTCCTGTTGGGCAGTAAAGACTTATTATTATTTCATGTATGGAATAATGAAATGTTAAGTTTAACGTGTATGTTTATTAAATCACTTCACATTCTATTTGTATATGTCTAAAAAAATGTAATTCGTGGCCACTTATAGAGATAATAATTTTTCAGCCTACTTAGATTATTACGCGAATTACAATTATATGTATAAGTATTATTTCGAGCGTATAACAATAATTGACGACAAAGTTGGCATTGGAAATCTAAAGTCATGTCTGAACTAAAATCAATTTTACATAAAAAACTATTGATAAAGAGCACATTGTGCTTGAAATGTATATATAGTGATAAAAATAAAAAAGTGAAGAAAGGAATAAAATATTACTACATTATATCAAGAAACTTCAGAAACACGCGTGTGATCTTAGTGCAGACGTGACTCGAGACTTCCAACGCCAACTTCGTCGTCGATTTTTATTATACGCTCGATATAAGCTGTATAGACTGTGATGATAAAAAATATTGTACATGTTAAACTTAACTTAAGAATAGCCCCGAATAAAAATTTAAATTCTTATATTACGTAACTCTAAAAATTACAATCATATAATGATCTCACGCAACAAAATTTTCCAAAATAAATAAATAAAAAAATAAATTAATAATAAATTAACATTAAATGATGTTTTAACAATATTTTTAACAAATTTTTATATTTGCTTTGCCCAGCAGGGCTAAAATTTACTCGAATTGCCCGGCGCATTCACCATTTGTAGCACCCACGTGTGTTCACCGTTGTAATATATACAAACAGCAGAATTGCAATTCTTTACAAATATTTATATTTACAATAAATATAGATGGGTTAGTAGTCTGTCTGGCTATCGAACGAAGGTCTTTCTGCTCTATTGTAATATATTTACATAATTTGGTATACGTAAACTGTGGATCAGATAAATGTTATTGAATGTGTCCACTGAAAATTTCTAAAGTTTTGTCAATTACAAAGTAATTGGAAATTATAAAATTATCTGGGAAACTTGTGAAAACTAATTTATACTCAACAAACTTATTGAATTTAATGAAAAGAATTTAAAATAATTAATTTACTCAATAGTATAATTAATTAATTATTTTAACGTTAGCTACTACTAATTTTTCATTTTTTAAGTAGTTCTGTATTTAAATAAAACTGGACTTTAAAATTATCTTAATTAAGTTGGCATACAATTAGTAAAACGACAATCTAGTTATAGTATTAATAATTAACTTCTCACTCAACCCGTGGTGAAACTAACCAGGTGTTTTAATTCAACTCACTTTTAGTGGGCTTATGGGAACAAAGCCGTCTGAGTGGTTAAAAAAATATACCTTAACTAGTTTTCGTAATTGCATGTCAACAATAATTTCTAACAAGTAAAACGAAAATTTAGTTTTTCATCTCCGATGTCTAATTAAAAGTTAACTTACTCAAGTTAAACAGCAATTGTTTCACTTCCTCATGCTGACTCATGCTGGTAGTATTTTGAATTATTGTTTTTGTATTGTGTAATTGTGAAATTTATAATTTATGTAATCCTTAATCTAGCCTTAAGGCTGTTGGGTTATTAAATAAATAAATAAAGTGAATATGCTTGGCCCAGGTTACGTTCCCAATTAATCTCTAAAATATTATAAAAAATATTATGAGCATATAAACTTAATTGTTATCTACAAGGAAAAGGTTAAAAGCATTATGAAATAATAATGTTATTTTTGTGTTCATCTAAAAGCCAGCTGAAGCTCTGTTTACCGATCGCGTTGGTCGAGTCAGGCGTGCAATGAGTTACGCTAGGATTTCAACAAACTTTGTCCTGACTTCGTACTTAGATAGTCTAGGCATCGTACGAACTGCAATCCGTACGCCCCATGTGCAATACTATCCATCTATCCTCCAGCCACGGCAGATTAGAACCAGACTCAGGGTGAATGGTCCCCGTAGGAACCCCTGGCCAGCAAATCAACTCTAGAGACCTCGACAACACATGTCAAAACAATACAACTAGAGGATGCGTATGTCCCCCTTCACTCATTTTCTGTACACCTATATATAAATAAATTATCAAAATCCCATTTACCCTTTCGGGTGTCGGGTTATTTTTCATATTTACGATTTAAAAAAAAATACATAGATGCATCTTTATGGCTCGCGTTTTAAAACATAAAAATTTACACAATCAATTAACATCATCCTTCAAATTCGTCCTCCTATTTTTTTTGTTGTTGTTGTTATTATTATTATTATTTCTAATCAGATCATCGTTTTCATCACGCCACCGCTCGCGCAAAAAAATGTTTAACAATCACGTGAAAACCTCATTAATTATGCGACATCGTTTCATCAGTCTTCGGGGCGGGTCTAGGTGGGGATGGCGAGGAAGCGGACCATCAATTTCTCTGTTGAAAAAGGTGTGTTTGCGTCGAGGAAAGGAAATCGCTATTTATACTCCGGTGAAAAGGAAAGGAAAACGCGGATCGATCCGGTAAACAAAAGGAGTCGTCGGTGGAATTATCTGTTTGTGTTTAATTGAGAAATATGGAAACACGCTTTATTTTTTTTATGAGGAATATTTATATCTAAGCTTCCATTCGTTATTTCAATAATAATAATATATATTATTTTTTGCTTGAATACGCCACTATCTTTTTCCACAATTCACGTCCTAATGCCCTGAGAAATCTCCAGGTCGCGGAAAGATGAGTCCTTAGGGTGTTAACGAAAATCAAACACCCCAATACCATTCTGTACGAAATCTGCCAAATCTCAACAATTAAAGAAGTCAAACTTCTAAAAATCACAATCCATCCCGAAATATTTTATTTAAAAAATGATTAAATCCCTCCCTCTCTTCTTCAAGCTTCTAAAAATCCAACCCAAAATCTTTTATTTAAAAAAATGATAAAATCGCTCCCTCTCTTCTTCAAGCTTCTAAAAACTACAATCCATCCCTAAATCTTTTATTTAGAAAATGATTAAATCCCTCCCTCTCTTCTTCAAGCTTCCAAAAAATCCAACCCAAAATCTTTTATTTAAAAAATGATAAAATCGCTCCCTCTCTTCTTCAAGCTTCTAAAAACCACAATCCAACCCAAAATCTTTTATTTAAAAAATGATAAATCCTCCCTCTCTTCTCCAAGCTTCTAAAAACCACAATCCAACCCAAAATCTTTTATTTAAAATATTATAAAATCCCTCCCTCTCTTCTTCAAGCTTCTAAAAACCACCAAGCTTTATATTATATCCATCCCAAAATCTTTTATTTAAAAAATGATAAAATCCCTCCCCCTATTCTTCAAGCTTCCAAATACCACAATCCATCCCAAAATCTTTTTTTTAATGATCAAATCCCTCCCTCTCTTTCAACAGTTTACTTCGAAGGACGAAACATTTGTTTATGCCAAGAAAAGTAATAATACGCTTTTCTACCCACAAAAAATGCGCACAACTCTGCAGGCTATCGGGGATTGCTGTTTAAGTATCGTCACAGACAAACATATGTTTTGTCTGTGGTATCGTTTATGAGTATCCACCAAAATTAATCAAAACACTAGATAACCTCCTTTCCAACCGAATCTTAAACTTTAGAATCCACAACTGTGAATCCCATTAATTTTCCCCTCAGCAAGAATTACTATAAGGATCTCCTCTATTGCACATCCAATATAACATTTATATTTCCGGCATTTATAATCCCTATTACTAGTATCTTAACATCTCCACCTATCGCCTTCTGAAAAAATTGATTATTATGACATTAAAAATAATACTAACCTTGAGAGATACCTTGTAAGATTGGAAATGAATGGAAGAGAGGTTGTCGTATTCTTACTTGGCAGGATCTGTTGAAAAGGAAGTTATGTATAAGAATAGTTAAGTGACGCGGAATGTGTAGTAGGAAGCATTTGTAAAGGAGACCAATATGCCAAACTGCATAGAACGCTTTTTGTACATCCAAAAATAATACGGCCGATTGTTGACCTTCCAAATGTTTAGTTTGCATATTGGAAGTAAGGATGGATAAGGGAATTATTGTGGATCATTTGGGAAGGAAGCCGAATTGGTATTCTGGGATATAATCAAACGAACACTTGAGGAGTTTTTGTTTTTTTGTTTAATGAGAGATTCAAAAAGTTTTCCGATGACAGGAAAACCGATAATAGGGCGGTAGTTGGAAACTAGTGTGGGATCATTATCGGATTTCGGAATGCAAACAATTATTCCCTTTTTCCATTGGGAAGGGAAGTATTGATGGGAGTTACAATAATTGAAAATTTTTAGAATAAATTGATGTATTTCGTTTGGGAGCTTTTTGAGAATGAATGTAGGGATTTTATCGAAGCCGGGAGAGGAATTTTTACCAGAGTGTAATATTGTGTAGTAATTTGTCTCGTCTATTGAATCGTCTGGTGATGGAGGTAAAGGAGTGTTGTCGAAAGCGTCGTACCAAATTAAGAGAAAAAATCTTCATAGTCGTTGTCTTTTGTCGGTTTAAACGTCTTATATAACTGTCCTGCAAAAGCTTCCGCTATAGAAAAATCGTCGGTCAGTATTGAATCGTCCGTCGGGTCTTTAGTATTGTTAAAATTGTCAGATTTTTTGTATTTCGATACTTTTTTAATTTCCGTTCAGTAAGCCTTTCCTTGCATTTCATTTATTTTCTTACAAGTTTCTGTCCATTTATTTTGTCTAAACTCTAAAATTAAAAATTTGATCTGTCTATTCAGTTGGTTAAATCGTCGTCTAATTGAACTGTAGTCATTGAATTTAATGTCTCTGTAAATCTGTCTTTTATATTTTAACAGCCTGAGGATAAATCTTGGGAGTGTATATTTGTAAAATTGCTTTTTTAATTTTAGGAATATATCGGGTAATGGATTCGGATAATATTTTATTAAAACGGAAAATAAGAGTAGGATTTATGTCTTCATCATTTTTTAAAATTATCAGAATGCCTTCAGCAACTTTTTCTACATTACAGCTCTGGTAGTGAAAATATTTTATTAATTTAATTTAAAATCGTGTATTTCCCAAAATTTAGTTGACATTGAATATAATGATAATAATCCTAAATTAAATAAATTCTCTCCCTTTTACTGTAATTTGTAATTGTTTTTATAAAAATTATCCTGCTTTGAAATTATTTTATTTAATTTCATTATTTAAATGAAGGAATAATTTATAATATTTTTGTTTTATTTATAGAAAAATTGTATTTATAATAAATTAAATTAATTAAAGAAATAATATGAAGATAATTTCATTCCATGATTATTTATATTATTATTATTTAATTGTTACAATAAAACTATTTTTTTTAGTTTTATCAGAATTAAATATTATGTTGTCATTAACGTAATTAACTTTTGATTACAATACACAACAATATTTTTATTAACAGGTATATACATATTCTAAAAAGATATAACATACACTAATATTATCAAAAAAAGTTTCTACTACTTACAATATTATATTATGTTATATTATTATATGTGGCTATCGACCAAAAGTATTTCTGCTTTCTTTTGATTATTAACTTGTATTTGATTTAAACTAAGTCTATTTGAGAATTCTTATATTGTAATCTTTTTTTTATACAATTTTTCCTTACATAACATTTCGTTCTTTTCATATTTTGTTTTAAAAAATAAACCACTTTTATATCCTTGTGTGTAGAAACGTATTTTTAAAAAAAAATATACAATACATAACGAAGGATAATTAATATTTTTAATTATTTAATTAAATATATAATTGATTGTTGAAGCCATTACTTTGTGATACATATTTATTATTAATATAAAGGTGAACATTTTATAAAAACACTTTCCTTTGCGTGATACAAGCAAAGTGTTTTTTTATTAAATTTTCACATTCATTTCACTTTATTTCATTTAGTTTTCACCCATATGGGTAGAAAGGGTTATTGAATATATATATTTAATTAAATTATTTTATTCTTGGATTTTATAGGCGTTCTCTTCGTTTTAATTTTGATATAAAGAACACACTTATATACCACTTTTATATAAATTAGTTTACTTTATAGTTGATTTTTTGAGGGTATATTATTGTGGTTTTTAACCAATAGTTTTGTAGGTAACTAGAAAAAGAAGTTTCCTGTCGTGTTAAAAATGATAGCAGCGCGTAGGAAAATCCCTATATTTGGTGGAAATGAACACAGGTGGCGCCGTAATAGTTTTTTTTTCTGTAGTGAAAACTATTTTGTGTATAATTAAATGGTAGAGGCTGCGATTCTATGAAACTCCATTTTTAATGTATTGAATTAAAACACACGTTTTTTTAGGTTTCAAATATTTAATAGTAACTACAATTAATAGTTACTACAATTATTTCGATTGTTTCATTACATCAACTCCCTGATGATGATACTGTGTATCAAAAAAATTGTAGTAGCAGTGTATCTATTATTAAATATTGTGAAACCTAAAAAAGAACTTGTGTTTTCATTCAATACATTATGTGTGTATAGAGAAATTCCATTTAACTAAGTCGATTAAAAATGCATCAAAGAATATTGTTTATTTTAGCATTTCATGGCCCATTATATTGATTTTTTAATAAAATTAATAATAAAAGGGATAGAAAATAATAAAACTAATTCTACAGGATTAGCCAAGCATTGTATAGAAACGTGTCATTAATGTCATTGTCAATCTTCTCCAATATATAATCATATTTGTACTTCAAGTCAGTTCCTGAAAATGACCACTTGTCGAAACTAATCGGAACTTAAATATAATTCACATTTAATGAAACGTTCAGTCACCATTCATCTAGCGTATGGATAACTAGTGATGGCCATTTCGGTTATTCGAACCTCATCAGACCAGTGTGTTCCATGTGCAATGCCTTGATGAAGGCGACTGAACGGAAATTGTGTTGGGGTTATATACCCGATATTATTCATAATAATTTAATAATTTTCATAATAATTTAATAATTTTAATAATTAATTAATAATTTTAATAATTAATTAATAATTTTATATTTAAGTAAATTAAAGACGACGCGTCTTTAATTTACTTAAATATAAAATCAGTGAAACGAATAACCAAGTATCTTAATTATTATTTCATCCCGTGATTAATTCATAATGTGGATATTTCTCATAATAAATATACATTTGTTTATTTCTCATATTTCCTTTTTAAAACACGCCTTCACTTTCGCCAAACAAAATTCAAAATAACATCGCTATTTTAATTGTATTTGAAATTAATTGCTGACATTATTTAAGCAGAGAAATATCATTGGCTCGTTCAGTCGATTGTAATTACGACAATTAATCGCCGCGAATGTTAATGTATGTAAGAGCACGAATTAGCCCGATGTGAACTTTAGCAGTCGAGAGACTGGTTTTCGCGTATTTTATTAGAAACGCGTCGCGATTAATCACGCCTGATTAATTAGCAAACAAGCCGAACAAACAAATAACTCTTCCGTTATTAGCGTTTCTAATGTTAAACGCATAAATATCAAAACGAAATGCTGGAAACTCGTGATTTATTCGTGTAATTTTGAAGCTGATAAATTTTTGGGAATGTTTTATTAACGTTCTTGATTTTTTTTAGTAAAGGATTTATAATTATTTCGAAGATTTTGTTTAACCAAAAAAGTTTTGATATTGTTTTAAAATATAGTAAAATCAAATAAAGCATTTTTAACATATATATATATATATATATATATATAGAGAGAGAGAGAGAGAGAAAGGTTTTTTTAACAGTATACATATCCCCTATGTATACATGTAAAATACCCAAGTCAAACGCATTGATGTATGTGTTTAGTTGCCTATAATACGCAACCCGAACGATCGATTCCTTCAACTAGGATAATTCAAAAAATAATTAAACAATTTTCTATTTCTGTTTATGACAGAAACGTCACAATCATGATTTATTTTTTTGCATTTTTCAATAGAATAAAGAGAACGAAACCTTCCAAAGAAATTTTTTTCGTTTTTAGAATCATCCTAACCGAGGTTTTCGGCCACTTTGGATTCACAAAGAACTGTTGGAATTGTAATACACGCTTGAAATTCGACTTTTTCTTCATTTGTATACATTTTCGATCAAATATTTCACACATTTTGAAGTTTAGCGTTTGACGTTTAGTTGTCTGTTATAGGCAACTAAACATACACACATTAATCGGTTCAATGCGTTTAACTTGGTTTTTTTGCAAGTATACAGTTCGTCTAATGTATACTGATAAAAAAGAACTCTCTGTATATACAAGGTACTACACTCTTTGTGGAGTTTCATCGCTTCATGTTGAAGCTCTATCAATCCATATCTTAGGATTGATAGAGCTTCAACATGAAGCGATGAAACTCCACAAAGAGTGTAGTACCTTGTATATACAGTGAGCTTTTTGGGCTGGATTAGTCCCTATGATTTACTGTTTATTTATTGTTCGGTGTCAGTGCTTATGATTAGGTCTGCGATTCTTCTCCATGCTTTTCTGTTTTGTTTTTTTTTCAATTCGTTATACCAAGTTTTAATAATATTATAATAATTAATAAAACATTGTGTAATATTGTATATGTATATTTATATTTTTATACGTATTGTATTATTTTATGGCGTTAGCCGTTAATAAACGTATTATCTTTATTAACGGCTAACGCCTTTTAACATAAAATAATACAATACGTATAAAAATATACATATACAATATTACACAATGTATATAGATTAGAATATAATATTCATTGCAAAATATAACAGTAAGAATTTAATTAATTACAATTTCAATAAGAATATAAATAACGAAAGCTTTATTTTTATCATTAGATGTTACGCTTCAAACTTAGTTTAAAAGAATTAATGGATACATCGAACATGTTAAACCATGATTGTTTATTTAATGAGTTTCCAAGTTCTAAAACACGCGATATTAGGTAATCTTCGACTTCATCTTGTCATCTATTTCCGGGTATTCCACTTCCTTTCTGTTTGTTTGTTGTCTATTCTAATATTGATCTGTTATTGCTGTTAGCCTCTACCTTCCATACGTGCCCTAGCCATTTTATTCTTGCGCGTTTTATTGCTGTTACAATAACGACGCTCCAATTTCTAGCTCCTTCAAAATTTCTGCATTGGTTCTTCTTCTGTTTTCTTCTTCTTTTGTCTTTATGGGTCCTAACATGCGCTTTATCATGCTTCTTTCTGTCACTCGTTGTTTATGTTGTTTTCGTTGTGTCATTTTCATAATTTTTCCTAGTCTTATATATTTGTAGTTTTGTTTATATTATGTTCAGTAGTACTTTTTAATTGTTATATAGAATGCTCTGTGTGCTTTTTGTATTTTTTTCTATATCTACATCTTCGGTGTCGTTTGTAATTGATATTACCAAATATTATATACATATAAACATATATTATATATATATAAACATCGTTATTCAGACAACGTCATTACATAATCGTATATATACATTTATATTTAAATATGAAAAAAAATATTGTGTTAGTCTGTCCGGGCTATCGACCTGCGGTCTTTCTGCCCTCAAATATTTTATTTTATCAATTTTTATCAAATTCATATTTACGGATTTTATTTTTTTCTTTAGTGAATGGTCTTCTAGTTGTCATTAATTTTTAACATAAAGGAGGAAAATAATAATAATAGCACTTTATTAAAAAGTTAAAAACACTTGCAGGATAATATTAAATATACAAAAAAGAATACAATGTAGATCATATAACATAGTTATACAATTGTTATTATAGTTGGCATCTTAGCTGTCCAAGAAATTGACGTAATGATACCATATATTAAAAATGTCAACATTTGAATAATTTCGTATTGGTTTTCAGAATTTGATTTGATTTGAAAAGAATATTTTATGATTTAAAAAAATATCAATAGTTTTTCGGAAACAAAAGAACCGTCCAAATTATTATTAATCATTTACTAAACATTTAAAAAACCTATAGTAAAATATTATACAAAATTAAAGCTGAGAAATTTTAGCAAAGTATTAATAATTATTTCTAAGAATTCTTTTTATTGAAAATCTTTTGATATTATTTTAAATTATAAAATAATTCGTTTCATTTACCAACAAAAAAAGGAAAATAATCGTTTTCCATAAAAAATGATCTGCCTGTTTGTCCAATATAAGTTGCATCGCATTCATCACATTGAATTTCATAAACTCCACATTTCTTTGAATTATTTGTTTTTGTCTTATTATTTATTAAGAGTTTGCCTAAATTTAGCGGGTTTGAACATATGATATTAACATTTTTCCCCTTAAAATGTATGATTATATTATAGATTTATTTTAAACCATTTATTTATTTTTGTTCAGGTGCATAAAAGTATTTAATTAGATGTTTCTGTATGTGTTTCCTTAATAAATTATTTATAACTTCCTTGTTATAACCATTATTTTCAGCAATTGTGTTGATAATAATGTTTAATTCTTGTTTGAAATATGACTCACTTAAAGGGATTCTAATTAATCTGTTTATAAAAGAGTGGAACGTACTTAATTTTATTTTATTTGTGTTGTTTGAATTGGCTGGAATGATTGAGTCCGTATATGTTTCTTTTCCATATATTTAAAATTCTAATTTATTATTATGTCAAGGAAATTTAAACTATTATTCTCTCCAATATCAGTTGTAAATTGTATATTATTATTAATAGAATTTAGGTATTTTTCAAATGAATTTAATAGCCTTGTTGTTCCATTCCAAATGCAAAAGATAACGTCCACATACCTTGCCCAGTAAAACACCGGTTTTGCCTCTTTCTTACTCAGAAGAGTCATTTCAAAATCAGTCATAAAGATTTCAGCTAATATGGGCGATAGTGGAGATCCCATTGGCAAACCTTCCGTTTGTGAGTATGTTATATTATTGAACTCAAAATAATTTTGTTTTAGGCATAACTTGATTAATTGCATCATTTCTTTTTTATTTATATCTGGATTATTACTTTTGTTAATTAAATTTTCTAAAATTAATGATAGGTTCTGAATTAGAATCGAAGTGAAAAGACTCTTGACGTCAAACGATATCAATTTTGCATTATGTGGGATTTTAACTTATTAACTAACTCTATTGAATTTTTTACAGAATATAGGGAGTGAAATTAATAAAAGAAGGTAGTGTTGAATTGAGAAATTTACATAATTTATATGTTGGAGCATATAAATATGACACAACCGGTCTCATTGGAATGTCTTCTTTGTACAATTTAGGTAACCCGTACAATATGGGTGCTCAAGGATTAATTTTTATTAAGTTATTTTTATTCTTATCATTTATTATATGTTTGCAAGATTTTATGCACTTTTTAAGCTCTAATTGAAACTTATTCGTGGGGTCATTAGCTAAGATTAAAAAACTATCAGACTCTAATAAATCGAAGCAATCTAGAGGAGAAAGGTTTTTGATCGTATGGTATAAATAAATAGGAAAAATATTTTTTTTTGGAATCATGGAAGTTATGACCCCTTAGAAATGTGAAGTGGAATCGAATAGTTTTATAAGGGCTTAACGGCGAATAACTCACGTACACACATACAAATAAATCGGGGCAACAGAATGGGAGCATTAGCCCCGTCGGGGGTCCGTTTTGTCAACTCTTCGGGGGGGCCCGCGCGGGCCGCTTTTAAACAATGAGCGCTGTTTGGCGGGCCGCATAGGAGGTCCGATTCTGCCGTTTCGCACACACACTGCGATAAAGAATGGGTAAATAGGGAAGTTCGTTCCGACTTTTTTTTTCTTTTTTGTATGCCGATAATAACGATAGCGGGGAAGAAAGGGGGCGCGCGGCCGCGGTCAGCGCAGACACATGCGCGCCCCCGGAGCCAGCTAAACTGCAATTTGCGATTTGGGGGGCGGCTGCTAATGGACGGTTTGTTTAAAAACGCACGCTTCGAGGGCCACCCGCAATCGCGCTCAATTTCGATTGTTTGTTCAATTAAACCCCCGCCTGGATGCACACACTGTTCAACACCCGATTCCGGGGGGTTGAATTCATCATTTTCATCGGCGGTAGTTTGGAAGTCACGCGCGTGTTCTCATTTGATTAGTTGAGATGAGAGCATAATAATTGCATCTCAAAATCCATAAATACAAAGGGCGTGGAAACAAAAATTAAATGACACAATTTTATGATTGTGTTAATTTATAATGGGTTGTTTACCATTATAAATTAATTCGATTCATTCCATCAAAAGCTAATGAACAGATTATTTTTTTATCATATAGAGAATTAATGTTAACTTTTTATTATTCATAATGTATATATTTAAGTAAAATGTCTGTTTTCTTAGTTTTAAGGTAAATTGTAAATGGTCTGCCGTATATTGAATAAATAAATAAATAAATTAATCATCTGCCTGATCATGCCACTGTGTTAGCGAAAAAGGGGTACCCATTTGAACTTTTTCGCCTTTCTTTGAAAATTCGAAAAAAATATTTCTACACGGAATAAAAACTTTCTCGTTGCAGATTTGAGTTCAACAGACTTTAAACTATCCCTGCAGAAAGATTCAGCCCTATGCAGCCTAAAATAAATGTTTGACGAAAATGTTGTAAGAGGTATCCATTTGAACTTTTTCGCCTTTCTTTAAAAAATCGAAAAAAATATTTCTTCACGGAATAAAAACTTTCTGGTTGCATATTCAATTTCAGCAGACTTTAAACCATCCCTGCAGAAAGTTTCAGCCCTTTGCAGCCTAAAATAAATTTTTGACGAAAAATGTTGAACTTTTTCGCCTTTCTTTAAAAAATCGAAAAAAATATTTCTTTACAGAATAAAAACTTTCTGGTTGCATATTCGATTTCAGCAGACTTTAAACTATCCCTGCAGAAAGTTTCAGCCCTTTGCAGCCTAAAATAAATGTTTGACGAAAATGTTGTAAGAGGTATCCATTTGAACTTTTTCGCCTTTCTTTAAAAAATCGAAAAAAATATTTCTTCACGGGATAAAAACTTTCTGGTTGCATATTCAATTTCAGTAGACTTTAAACCATCCCTGCAGAAAGTTTCAGCCCTTTGCAGCCTAAAATAAATTTTTGACGAAAAATGTTGAACTTTTTCGCCTTTCTTTAAAAAATCGAAAAAAATATTTCTTTACAGAATAAAAACTTTCTGGTTGCATATTCGATTTCAGCAGACTTTAAACTATCCCTGCAGAAAGTTTCAGCCCTTTGCAGCCTAAAATAAATTTTTGACGAAAAATGTTGCAAGGGGTACCCATTTGAACTCTTTCATTGTTCTTTGAAAATTCGAAAAAAATATTTCTACGCGGAATAAAAACTTTCTGATCGCAGATTCGAGTTCAGCAGACTTTAAACTATCCTTGCAGAAAGTTTCCGCTCTTTGCAGCCTAAAATAAATTTTTGGGCGAAAAAATTTGCTTTATTATGGAGTTTCATCAAGTAAAAACTCCAACCATCGAATATTGTTGCTCTCCTTGTACACAAAGATCATATAATAAAACAAACACACTATACTAAAATCCATAGTATAATAACTATACTAAGTTCCATACTATTTTTGTAAAATGATGAAATCCTTAATTTTAAGAAAATATAAATAAAATGAAGATGTTAAAGTTTATTTTGTCTGAATGGGAAATCATTAATAGATTAATGAGTTACTACAAACAACATAGTTTTTTGGTATAAAATTTTAATTTGCATAAAGACTGCGATTAATGTATTATTTCTATTTTATTATATCAAATCTTTTGCCACCGTAAAATATTTCTTAACATAATTTCCTATAACGACCAACCAATTTATGTTAATAATAAAGTACAATAATTATATCCATACCAAAGTGGAATAATTACAGTAATTGAATGTGTTCATCGTTGAATAAAAAAACAACAACATGACAATACGCATTATTTACGGCCAATAATAAATTTTCCCAGTGCGCGTATCGATTTTTGCGAAACGCGATATCGGCTTAATTAATTGAGCCGGGTATGCGCCATCGGGGCCTATTAGCCGACGAATTTATTCAAAGTGGCCACTTTTATCGGCGCAATAAAGGTCCAGTTTTACGGGCGCCAATTATAATTTCGAGGATTGCGCGACACACACACACACAGAGAGAGAGGGATAAAAAATGCGAAAAGGAGGAGAGTGTCGCCGTTTTATTTTTCATTTTTTTATAAATATCGGCTTTACGTCGTTGCGTTTAAAATCGCATAAATTTACCCGGTTTATTGGGTTTCCTTTAATGTCCGCCTGATTACTTCCAACTTAATACGAGTATAACTTACGCGGGGATATTAAGTAATTTTTTCGGCGATTAACTTTGATGTTTTTACGAGGTCCGGCTTGCTGTTGGTATTCGCGACAAGTGGTAGTTAATTGAATGATTATGAATGATGTAAGATTATATGACGTACTATATTTTTTCAAACAAACAATTCTCACAAATAGAAAAGAGTATTTATTTACTTATTTTAACATCTTTAAATTACGTAAGGTATAGCTGTACTGATGAGGGATAGATCCCGAAACACATGTCTGTAGATGGCCTTGTATTCAGTAACGTTCCTTTTGTTGTTTTTACATTAAATTTTTCTCGGATTAAAATTTGTTGCATTATGCAATATTTTATTGATATGCAACAGCAGGTGTACATTATGTAATTCAATGTCCGGCGTGGGTATTTGTCCGGGAAGTAGTTGTTTTAATGTGCATTTGTTTAACGTACTTACGTAGCGTAAATCAAAAGTCACAGAGCTAAATGTGGAAATAATTCATTAATTATTTTCAAATCATTTTTATTTAATATAAACAATTCTCAACTCAAATTCACATAATTGTAATCAAATAGTCGACAATTAAACAACTCCTTACATTACACATCCAATACACAAAAATGAAATACTCAAAAATTTGCCTTTAATCTAAAACTTTCAAACTTTAAAAAAAAGTAGTGAGGTTTTTAAGTATTAATCATTTTTTTTGTTAATTATATTCACATAATTTACTCAATTCAAATGCTATGGATTCGTTTTAAAACATTTTTCATTCTATATTCATTTTACAGCGTTTATTTTTTATTTTTAAACGAATCAATCGTATCTATTTTCGTCGTTGAAGTGAAATCGTCTCCAGCCCTTCCAAGAATCCAGCCCATTTCACGTTTTGCACAATTGGCGCAATTGCCGAGGCCGGGGCACTTTTATGGGGGCGTATAAATCTGACATTGTATGCACCGGGGTTTTTCTGCCGGCCATAATGGCACTGTTTACACCACTTCGCCTTCACGGTATCATGGGTGGCCAATTGTGCGATTCCTCTGAGGCGAGGTTGACGTCTAAATACCCGCGCGACGGTCGTAAATTATGTCGAAACGCGTGACTGTTCAATTTACTTATTTCCGAACGAACACTTTTGAGGAAATCCTCTTTTGAATCAAAAATCATATAGTTCATAATTAATTTTAGATTGATTAATATTTGAATCACAAACATTAATATTAATTGATTACTGAGACACATTTTTGAAAATCTATAATTACTTTTTATTCATAAACAAATTTATTTTTATAAATAGAAAAGAGTATTCATTCACTTGCTCACAGTTATTTAAATAAATTAAATAAAAATGATTTGAAAATATTTAATAAATTATTTCCACATTTAGCTCTGTGACTTTTGACTTACGTTACGTAAGTACGTTAGTAAGGTATAGCTGTACTGACGAGGCATAGATCCCGAAACACGTGTCTGCAGATGGCCTTATATTAATTAACATTCCTTTTGTTGTTTTTACATTAAATATTTCTCGGATCAAAATTTGTTGCATTATGCAATATTTTATTGATGCTGTTGTACATCAATAAGGTGTACATTATGTAATTCAATGTCCGGCGTGGGTATTTGCCCGGGAAGTAGTTGTTTTAATGTGCATTTGTTTAACGTAAGTCAAAAGTCACAGAACTAAATGTGAAAATAATTTATTAATTATTTTCAAATCATTTTTATTTAATTTATTAACCTGGACAGAGAGGATCATAAGCCAGTGAGGGCCGTCACGGCATTTAGGATTAGACTTACAGGAGTAGGATAAAGAATTTTGTAGTTATTAAGAAATCAATATATTTAATTTGTGAAACAAATCATGTATTCTTACTTTGTAATAAAGTGTAAACCACCCACAACAAAACCTGCACGTCATTCGAATAATTATTACATTCTCTCTCTTTTTTCACACTCAACCTTATTCCTCCCTCTTTTTCTAAATTGCATTAAACCGATATTATGGAACACCCATGATGGTCCTTCGCCATTATCCCATTATGCGATGCGTGGCATTGTTGTCCCGGTAAAGGGACTAATGGTTTTCTTATACATAACACCTTCCCGGAATAAAAGAATCGGACCAGAAACATCTAAATATATAACTGCCAGCGTTTGGGTTGACTTCGGTTGTCTCCTTTGAGAAGTTTCCACGCTAGAATGGATTTCTATTTTTTTTTTCTTCTTATTCCTCTTCTTGTTTTGTTTGTTTGTCAGGTCCATTGTGAGCGGAGGAAAAGTCGAAAATCGAACTGTTTTCGTTCAACAATGCCCAACTGTGAATTGACAAGGGAATGATGAGTCGGGTCAGGTGGAATTTGTAATAATTATAAGCTTTATTGTAAATACGTTTAGAAAGAGAAAAAAAAGTAACAGTAAGGATTTTATTTGATTAAAAATAGGCCTACATTAATTCAGGATGATTTAATTAAAATTACCCCACATAGCTCCCATTATCAATCACCTCTGCATCCCACTTATTCAGAATATTAATCCTATATATATACACATCCTTCATTAGTCAATCAAAAGACATTTTTATAAATGAACAACTTACACATTTAACGAACCTATTATTTTTTAAAGGAAGAGAAATAAGAAAACAGTACAACTACAAACACATATGGACTAGAAGCGGAAATATTTATTTAAGAAAAACTGATACAAGCCCTAAATTAAAACACTGAGTGATCTAGAAAAGGCAGAAAAATAAATAAAATTACGCCAAAAACAAAAAAAAAGATAATTTAAGCAACAAAATGTATACCATTTACCTACACAATATAAGAAGCCTAAAAAACAAACTAGAAGAACTAGAAACAATACCAACTCTACACAATAACCCAGAAATAATCGCTCTAACTGAAACGTGGCTACACAAAGAAAATGAGCAACTATACTTCCTAGAAAATTATAATTCCATATACAACTCAAGACAAACTCAAGGTCCTGTTTATAAAAAAAGAAATAAAATACAAAACAATAATAAATGAAACAATAAACAACATTCAAATACTTACAATCAAAATAACATTAATTACACCTATATACAAACCTCCACAAATAAACTTCGAAAACTTAAAGAATATATTAAAAAATCAAATTCTATATAAGCAAAAACCACATATAATAATAGGAGACTTCAACATCAACTTACTTGAAAAAACCGACACAGTAAAATGCTACAAAAACTTTCTCACAGAAAATAACTAAAAAATTCTGAACAAAATTGATAAAGAATCCTATACAAGAATAAACACAAACAAAAACAGTAAAACAATAATAGATCACGTTATTACAAATATACCAAACATAATAACACAAGTAAGAGTAGAACCTTTATGCGTATCGGATCATTCAGTACTGATAACAAACATATAAAATCCTCAACATAAAACAACCTACCAATACTTCAATACAACAAAAGTCAACTACCAACAAATAAATGAAGACATACAAAACATAAAGACAATCGAAATACCATCATTAGAAACGTTATCAGTAAAACTGCAAGGAATTATAAATAACAATACAGAAAACAAAAAAAATAAAAGATCTGCCAAAAACCCTTGGATAAACAAGGAGATAATTAAAAACATAAACGAAACAAACAATCTATACAAAAAATATGTAAAATTGCCTGATAATCTTATTATCAAAAACAGATATTTAAAACAAAAGAGAAAAACACAGTTTTTAATAAAAGAAGAAAAAAACAAAATTCTGCAAAAACATTTTCTCGAATAATATAAAAGAACCAAAAAAGATATGGTTTCATATAAACAAAACAGGAAATAGAGAAAATAACATTTCAGAAATAACAAAAGAAGACGGAACTATTACAAAAAATATAGAAGATATAGGAAAATAAATAAATAAATAAATACTTTGCAAAAATAGGAAAATAACTGGCGGAAAAGCAAATAAAAAAAAAACATAAAGATTTAATAAAAGAAATAACTATAACAAACGCCCCAAAAAATATTGAAAAAATAACAGAAATTAAAGATGCTACAGAACCAGAAATAAAGGAAATAATCAAAAATCTTAAAGACCACGCATCACCAGAATTCGACAAAATTACCAAATAAATAATTAAAGAAAACAATACAATACTTACACGAATACTGACAAGAAGTATAAATAAAATTCTAAGAGATGGAACATACCCAAATTACTTGAAAACATCAATAATAATACCTATATATAAGAATGAAGATAACACAAAACCAAGAAACTACAGACCTATTACTCAAAATAATCTGAAATGGAATTTACACATTGAAAAACTTATAAAAAACAATTCAAAAATGATAGCTGCCGTCAAAAAACTAACACCATATATACCTGACAAGATAAAAAAAACAAGTCTACAATAGTTTATTTTTAGCTCAAAACACATACCTAATAAATATTTTAAGCAATACAACACAAAAATGTATCCAGTGTCTACAAAGACAACAAAACAAATTTTTAAAAATCCTATATAACTTAGACAAAAGAACACCTACAGTAGATGTATACAAACAACTAAACGAATTAAACATAAAACAAATAATTAGATTAAATAATATTTTATTAATTTACAAAATAAAAAATAAACTAATTAACACAAACATACAATTAAAGACAAATAAGCAAATACACAACTTTCAAACGAGGAGAAAATCATTTCTAAGATCAGAAAAATACACGACACAAAAATATAGTCAAACACTAACATCCACAGCAATAAACATATACAACAAAATACCAGCACATATAAAAGACCTAAATTACATTCCATTTAAATTAAAAATTAAACATCTATTATTAAACAACTCACTGGAATAACTACTAAGCAAGACGACAACACAACAAACAAGACACCTATCGGCCCTCAATACCAGTAACAAAGAGGAGGGAATCAGCACCCAGGACCTCGATGTGAAGACAGAGTGACGGAATCAATACTATTAGCATTTAAATTATATTAAATGTAATATGTAATATTTTGAATATAGAAATAAAAAGTATGTTTAAAAAAATAATCGATGGTTCATGCTCGTATACTAATTGTAAATAAAACAACATTTGTCCGTCTCGGTGGCGCGCAGGTTAAGCCCTGGGTCCTTATTCCTGAAATCGATCGAACGAAATCGTTCGGACGTAACTGCCATATTCACATGTAAATTCCTTGCTGTAAAAATTGACAATTTTCTCAATTTAATTGACAGATGTCATACGACCGATACGTTCGAACAATTTCAGGAAAATGGTTCGATTCCAGGATTGGGCTGGTCGTTGTATGAATGGTGTGATTGTCCTCCAAATTACAAATTATAAATGTTTCTGGGTTATATGGTTAAAAATATACTGAAATCCATGTGAGTGGAAGCAAAAAAAACTGTTTTTTAAGTTTCATAAACAATTACTTCGCCAACACAGTGGCATCATAATCTGGCTGATGATTAAAATTAATCACTGGCCTTATTGTTCCAGTGTCTCTACAATAAAAGTTTGTGAAACTTAAAAAAAACTGTCGTTTTTTTTGCTTCCACTCACAAAAATATACCGATATCTATATATTTTTAACCATTTAACCTAGAACCTTATTAAATTTGTAATTTTCAATTTTGGGAACAATCATAAGGGACTTTTACATTATATTAAGTACAGTATTGTATAGTATAATACGGTATATAATTTGAGGTTGTCCTTTTATAGGCTATCGACCCGAGGTCTTTCTACCAAACAATCATAATTTTGTAATCATTGGCGAAATATTTACTCATGAGAAAAATATATTTAATATGAGGATATATATATATATATATATATATATATATATCTTTAAAGATCAATATTAAAATCTGAAATGACAATTAAACACATTTGGAAGTCAATTCCCCTTTCACGTTTATATATATATATATATTTTGTATTCTTCTTTTTTTATATTTATCCCATTGTTGAAATACATTTATTTCGCGGTCGGTTACGGATTGAAGTGCACCCAGCCAGAGTGGGCACACACTTCTCTTCCGCGCCGAAAGTGCGGTAGTCGAGGAAGTCGACACATGCACACATGTCGCAGCACGTGCAACCGGAGACAATGCCAACCACCCGGGGTGGCCTCCGCGTCTCCCGGGGGGCGCCTGGATTCATTTGGTCCCCCGCCTTGGCGTTGTTATTATCATTGTTGTTGTTGTTGTAGTCGTGCAGTTGTAGTACATGCGTGCCAACCTTTGATTCGGAATTTAATATGTGCGCGCCCTGCGAGTCCTCCGGTATGCGTGCATACGCGGGGAATGTCCCTGTCGAGTTATTGCCGGATTTCATTACGGATCGAAAATTGACATTCAATGCCGATTTAATTAATTTGATATGAATTTTTAAAAGAAACAAAAAAAAATAAGTATTATTGTTTTGTATAAAACATTTTTGTGTTAATATTTGATTATTTATAAAAGCCCCGTGAATAATTCAGGATCTGGCAAGTTTAATTAATTTTCAAAAATTGTTAATTAATTAAACTTGCCAGATCCTGCATTATTCACGGGGCTTTGTTTTCAAAGATCATCCGCTATTTTAGTTGTGAATTCTGTGTTAATTTGCTGCAATTGAAACGACACGGAGGATTGAAATCTAATGCAGTTGCAGAAGGTTATAGTGATGATTCAATTAATAACAAAGTTAAAATATCGGAGAAAATTACAAACACCGTTAAAAATGCATCGAAACCTTCTTCGTCGACATTTATTTTGACAGAACCTACACAGTCAACACTAAATTCTTCCTCATATATTTCAATGGCACCTGGATATAAAGCACTTATTTTATTTAAAAATTGTAAAGACATACAGACTTTACAATTTTTAAATTAAATTTTTATTTAAAAATTGTAAAGACGTACAGTCTTTACAATTTTTAAATAAAATAAGTGCATTTTTTTAATATATATACAAACATCTTTATCCCCCAAAATACATAAATATATAATTTAATGTAGAATACATGAAACAATTTAAAACAAATATACAAGGTGTACAGAAAATGAGTGAAAACCTTCAGGTAACTCAATTGATTAATTAATTTTTAATAGAAAATCCAAATAAAAAAATGTTGTATGGTTCTTCATTGAGGCTCACGAGGTCTTCGGAATTTTAAATATGTGACTATAAATTAGTATTGTTTTTTAAATATTTTGTAAAAAATCAATAGCATTAACAATCAATTAGACACGTGTATAATTCCATTGATGTAAATGATTAATAAATCGGATATTTTTACAATTTTATAACTTCATCAGAAGCATTCTTTTAATGAAAATAGATCTGGCAACGACGCACGCTCGTTTGTAAAAGAAAAGGTGTATGCAACACCTCCTGCGGATGATGTAGCAGTTATAAACAGGATAAATGCACACTTGTTTGATCCAGCGTTGCCAAATGTATAGTTCTTTTAAGTGGCCCGTGAGGCTTAAGGAAGGACCGTGTGACTTATTTTCGTTAATATTTTTATCTAAAAATTAGTCAAAGAGTCACGCTACCTAAAGCTTTTCACTCTTTTTCTGTACACCTTGTATATTCTTAAGAAAAAACGCCGCTTCATTCGGGTGTCTCTGCCCTTAGAGTGATAACTCTAAGGGCTGATCTTTTACATCTTAATATATATTGCAATAAGTAAATTTTTGTAGTCATTGTATTGTCATTATTGTTTATTGGTAAAATATATTTCTAATTGTGTTTTTTTTATTCTACACAGTGTGTGTAGAAAAAAACAAACAAACAACGAAACAAGTAATGTATTTCGTTCGTGAGTGGCTCGTGATTTATGCTTGTGTGTAAAACGCTACTTACAAAACTTGTTATGTAATATACTATTCTAAAACGGTAAGTAAATTAATTCAGATTTTCGCCACCAGGTTTTAAACAAATTATACGTGCCTTCATATCGTTTCCTACGAAATGAACGACGAACACACTGCTATTCTACTAAAAAAAGGTAAGTAATCCATACTTAATAAATTAAAGACGACGCAAGCGCCACCTTTTGCCTAATTTCAAGTGGCATCGTTAAAGATTTGGGTCGAGAATCATTGTTTCGTCCACTAAAGGAAGGCGAACTTGTCCTGTTTATGAAAACTTATTAGATATTGTTATCATTGTTGTCGGATTTACCAATTATTGAACTTTTTAAGCTATAATAAAAAATGTTAAGTTTAATAATTTCTAATATATTAAAACATTGAAATTCTCAGATACTACTTCAGCTATACTATTATATGTAATCTGAATTGCAATAGTGATATAAAAATAATGTATATCCTTTGCCATAAGATGTATTAGTTTCTATTAAATTAGGTTGAGATAAAAGCAGATATGCTTCTTGGAAGCATTTTTCTGATCTCCACGTAAGGGTTTTCTACAAAGATTTGTTTTAAGTTTGCATATTTACCATTGTATATCAATTGTGTTGTAGAAAATAAAGATTATTATTATTATTATTTATATGAAATATATTAAAATTTGTTTTTTTAATGAATAATTATATATATATATATATATAGACTAAATCTAATAAAGTAAAACTATATAAAATAAAAGTGTATACAAAGAAACCGAATGAGAATATGATTTCTTTCTAGGTCTCATTGTTAACAGTCGTAATCATTAAGAAAGCACCATGCTCGGGCTTCGGCTCATTGTTATCAGAAAACACAATTCGGCGGCGTTTCTTTGTCGACGGAAACATAATTGGTTACAGCCCGTATTACCCCTCCTAATTATACTTCCAATTCAAATCGGCTCACCCTTTCTCTTTTCATTTCCTTTTCTTCCCCGTCGTATCCTCGATATCATTTCATTATCCTTGCACGCATGCGAGCCCGATAGAATTCCGATTATTATTATTACGAATGGATATCCCGCAGATAAATGAAGGACGAAAAGGGGGATTAATTAATCGAATTGGATAATGTTTTGTTTCGTTTCGTTTCGTTTCGTTTTTCATCGTGGATGCATGATTTATTTTATAACCCCCAATTTTATGTATAAATGGATCTTATGTTATCCATAAAAACATAATAAACTACTAAATCAGAATACAAAAACGATAACAGCCATATACAAAATACGAAGTTACATACCAGAAAATACAAGAAAACAAATCTACCATGCATTATTATCTTCAAAAAACAATTATCTTTGCCACTTATGGGGAAACACTACAAAGAAAAATATAAACAAAATACAAACCCAACAAAACAAAATACTAAAGACACTATACAATTTGGAATACAGAACTAACACCAAATTGCTGTATAGAAAAACAAATTAACTAAACATTAAAGACCTGATAACACTAAATAACATACTGTTATTGTATAAAATAAAAAAAAAACATTATAAAAACAAATATATCCCTAATGCAAAACAAAGACATTCACAACTATGAAACAAGAAGAAAATCAAACATCAGAACAGAACTTTTCGAAATAAAACAATTTGCACACTTACTAACAATGGATACGATACAACAATATAACAATATAGATAAACACATACAGAACTTAAAATACCCTGCTTTCAAACTGAAAATAAAAAACCTATTAATAAACAACAAAATATAAAAAGAAGTAAGAAGAAATACGCGAAAAGAAACCAGACATCCTCCAATACCAGCAGCCCAAGACGGACCAACTCATGGTCCACTCTCTTGAGGCGAAGACAGGAGGAAGGAACCTTAAAAAAAAACAGTCACTTTACGAAAATTAATTCATTTTATATCTATGTATGTACATACATTCTGTATTTTGTTCTGTGAATAAAGATTGTTAAACTTAAAAAAAATATTAGGTATTTTTAGTCAATGTGAATCGTATTTATGAAGTGGATTTTCGTTAAATATTAAAAGTAATTTTGTATTATTATTATTTGAGCACATATGTCATATAATTACGTGCGTCACGAAAGGACGCAGAAACTCCTTGAGATTGCGCTTAAACAGCATGCAAACTTTACTTCTTTAACATGCAATAAATTAATCTTGCAATTGCATTATGTTTCTACAGCAAATTAAATGGATATTTTTTTAAGAACATTTAATATATTTATAGAAAATCTTTATTTCTGAGAAAATTTAAATCCACTGGCGGGTAATGAAAATTTTCTCCTCGAATTTGCTTATACGTGGGCGGTCCGATAAGTATTTAGCCTACAAAAGAAAAAACGAAAATGGTGATTTATTTTTCAACGTAATCTCATTCTAATTCGATATACTTGACCAAGCGATTCTCAAACTTCTTTAACCCGTCTGTAAGATACTTTTTCTGCTAAGTATATTTTTTCAAAAAGAAGTCGCATGGAGCCAAATCTGGAGAATACAGTGGATGGGGCAGCAGTTCGTTTTTAAATTCGACCAATTTGGCAGTGGCAACGGTGTAGGTAGAAGCCGATACTTTGTCAAGGTGGAAAAGAATTTTTTTCTTCGACAAATGGGGCTGTTTTTTTCTTCTTCTGAAATTCAGCGTCGAATCGGCCCAATAATTCGGTATTGTAGAGCCCTGTGAACGTTTTGCCTTTCTTCATTTAGTCGATGCAAATTCCAGAAAACGGTAGCCATCACCTTTCCGGCCGATAGAACAGTCTTCGCCTTCTTCGGAGCACGTTCGCCGGGTGAAGTCCATTATTTCGACTGTTCTTTAGTCTCTGATGCATACCAGAGGATCCATGTTTCGTCGACGGTAACAAAACGATGTAGAAACTCCTTCGTATTGCGCTTAAACAGCATCAAATTTTCTTATTGAAAATGACGAACGTATAAAACTTGCGCCACAAAGATAATAACGTTATTAACTAATAACTTTTCAACCAACAAAAATTATTAATTTGTATTACAATGAAATTAAACAAGGAAAATCTCTGGCAATGATCAATAAAATTCGATCAATCCCTTTTTTCCAACTGCAAAAAAACTGTGAATCATCTTTGTTTCATTTTATTTATTAATTTGTAATTTCATTTAAACTTTAAATTTTGTTGCAGATTTTAATACTTCGATTAAGTTTAGCAAATAATGTATTGAGCTAGAGCCAGAAATAAAGTGGCGAAATATTTTTTTCAAATTAAACACCCGAAAAAATAATCCCTTATAACTTTACCAAATCAACTTGAATTTAAAATTTTCGAACAGATTTAGATTCTCCACTAACAAGTAAACAATTAGTATAGTATAGTGTTTATTGTGTCATACATTACAGATATGTTCAAATGTTTAAAAATTAGATAACACGGAAATATAATAAAAAATCATGTAATACGAATATAAAATACAGAAATATAATGTCGGAACTAAATATAGCGGAACACATTTGTTATTGTCTTAGAGAAACTCTTCTATGAAAAGCAATGTTTTATTTGTTAGATAATTTTGTATTTTATTTTTAAAATATTTCAAGTGGCAACTTAACGTCATCAGGTAATTTACTGAAACATCTTATTGCATAATGTAGAGTTTTTGCTGATATTTTGTTTAACTTAATGTGATTTTTATTCCTAGTGTTGTATGTATGATCATGAGAAAAGTATTTTATATGGTGTTTTTTTATGTATTAAATATATAAACAGGAAACTGTTAATATGCCAAAGTATTTAAAATACGGCTTACAATTATCTCCATACGCAATTTGCGAAAATAGCCTAACTGCACGTCTTTGCATAATAAATACTCGGCTGTACCATAAAGAGTGTCCCCAATCGGTATGGAATATTAGCATTCCATGTGATTCAATAAGTGAAAAAATAGCCACTTTTGCTACTGAAATCCTGCATCACAATGCTATATTTGTAAAGCAAAATACATTTTGGAGAGTTTATTTATTAATTTATTACCCAACAGATATAGTACATCCAATAAAAGGGTAACATCAGTTTAAAAGTAACACAAAATTGGTATATATTAGATAAACTAAATAATAACACCAACAAAAATAAAGTAGCTGCAGTTATACAATAAAACACTCGTTTCGTGTATAGTACCTCAGAATGCGGTCTCCAGCTCAATTTGCTATCAGCGGGCACTTCAAGGAAGCAAAAACTACTAATAAATAGACAGACACATAAATCTAATGCTCGAAAGACAGTAGCATATCGAATTATTGAATTTTAAACCCCTGAAAAAAAAAAACAATCTCTTATAATTTCCGAATTCAAATTTTCTCACTGATTTCCATTCTTTAATTATAAGTAAATAAATAGACAGGCGTGTAGCGCTAACGCCAGAAAGAAAGAGGCGTAGCAAATTTTTCAATTTCAAACCCCCGAAAAAACAATCCCTTACGACTTTCTCTTTACACTACAGTATAAATAAAGTTAATGCAATAAGTTTTAATCAATATAATACAATTATACATATTTACATTTCTCTTTAGAATTATTTTAAAAGAATTATTAAAAATATCACAAGAAAATAAATTGTTGAAACATCTTAAATAAAATTAATAGTTGATTAAATAAATAATTTCCCTTTGATGCATTTTTTTTTTAGAAAATTAACTAATAAAGTAAAAGAGAACATAATTTCACGACCTCATTTTCTTTTTTTACCAATAACCAACTAATAAACCCCTTTTGAGAAACACCAACGCAATTACACCCCACCCGAGCGCGCTTATTTTTTAATAATCCTTCCGATCCATTAAAACCCCGCTCAAATAAAAAAAAAAGAAGTATAAAACACCCAGGGAAAATATATGAAAAAAAAAAAAAAGAGCGGAGCGAGGGGAAGGGAAAAATAATATGAAAACGCAGCGTGGGCCGAACCGAAAACGAGCCCCTTCCTGATAGATTTCACGTTATATAAATTAATCCAACTTGTTTTTTATATTCCACTTCCTCGATGGAGCATTCGTCATAATTTGCAGTCGCCGGGCAGATGTTGTGTCATTCCGTGGAGACCTCATGCGGGGTATAAGGGTGGGTTTTTTTGTTGTTGTCGCTTTGTTATTAATAAAATTATGGTTGTTGCGCCGGGTTAATTTTTCGGGGTGTTATCTTACGGGTGGATCGTTTAATTTTCTCGCATGGGGGTTTCGTTATTTATTTGTGTGTTTCGCGTTAATCGAATGGTGGGTTGCCGCGCGGACCACCCCGTAACATAACCTTCTAAACTTATTACATTTAAATCAATTTGCGTCTTACGTTGATTTGAATGCAATAAGATGAAATTTGCACCAATAATATTTCTTTAATAAATTTGAAAATATTTAAAAATATGTTAAATACAAACAGTTGTAAAAGTAAGGAATGACGGTCTTTTTATTTTCTAAATAAATTCCTCATTTAACCCGCGGTAAAACATTTTTAATTAATAATGATAGAAAATTATAACAATTGTTTTTTTATGTTTCACAGATTTTACTTTATTCTCCGACTAGTTTCGGAAAATCTGTGAAAAATAGAAAATTAATCAAGAATTTAATTTCCAATCATTACTAGTCTTTTTATTTCTGATGAGATGAAATGTTAAATTGTTGATGAAGTTTATTTATATTTTGGAGGGATATATGAATTTCGGGGATACATAATTGTTTAAATATTGGTGATATTTGGAGGTTTGTGGAAAATTTCAGGGAAAGGATCTCAAGGCGCTCTTTGATGGAAGTAGTGTTAGTTTTCTGGTAACGTAGAGTATTAGGAAGAGTGTGTACCGGATTATTAGACACACTCTTCCTAATACTTAGAGCTGACGTTCCGTAGCTTCCAAGTTACGCAAAGTGGAAGGCAGTAAAGGATGACCGAGTATTCGAGCAGAGGACGTTTCTTCATCTTCAAGAAAGGAATAAAATATTATTATATTATACTCTTCTAGAGTACTTTGATTTTTTTCTTTAATTTATTTGTTGGCACCATTCATAGAAAAGTTCTCGATTATATTGCATTAAAAACTTAAATTAATTACAAATTAAAAGGAAATAAAAATTACTATTTTCCAGCTCCCGGAAACTAGGCTACTCCCTCGAAATAAAATATTTATAATCTTAATAACAATCATTGGATTATTATTAACTCAACAATAATAATTAACATCATTAAAATATATCCCATATCCATCATCAATCATCGTTAAGCAATTAAACGAATTACGTCTGTTCTGAAAAGCTTTCAGCTTTTATGCGAAGGAGGGGGATGGGCGATTTGTTGTGAAAATCCGCGATCCTTTTCCACTTCTGTCGACACGCACACACATGCACACCAGCTGGGAGAGGAAGGCTTTGGAAGGATGATAAATCGTCGACGGTTTACCTGGTCACGCCTCTGCCTCACCATTGGCTACCGTCTAATGGTTCTCTTACCTTTCCACTTCGATACCCAACATCGACATGCACATACCCGCAAACGAAACGGAATTTTATTCCTTGAAACGCTCGGAGTTCAATTGCGAATTTCAGATATTGGAAAGGTACACGAAAAAGTAATGGTGGGGTTTTGAATATGATTTATATTTAGGATTAAGAAATTGTTATTTCAAACACTCTTGGATATCTTGGAGAACGGAAATCAACTCTAATAATATTCAAGAAGGTTTTATAATTTTTTTTCATATTTTTCTCAACAGAAAAAAATCATCGAAATTTCGATTTTTTTCCAATAAAAAAGGAATGAATTTTGTGTACCCCGACACCAATTGGTAAAAGGGGACATCGATTATATATACATATATATATATGAATTTTGTGTAGTGTAATACAATACCCCACATTTTGTTATAACACTCAAAATTCATTCACTTTTTTATTGGAAAAAAATCGAAATTTCGATGATATTTTTTTGTTAGGAAAAATAAAAATGTATAAAAAAAAACATTCTTGAATTTTATTAGTATTGATTTCCGTTCTTTACAACATATCCAAGATTATTTTAAATAACCACGGCTCAATGTGGTCTGTTGGAGTTTATTCCAAACGTTTCGCTGACAACTGTGGTTGGCATCTTCAATGGCTCCGTGCGTATAAACTCTTCGGTATTTCCTCGGCGACTGATGCCGCCAAGGAAACACCAATCATCACTAATAATCATTAATCATTATAAATGAAAGACAACGCCAACGCCATCTTACGCCTAATTTCATATAGGAACCGTCAACGATTCGGGTCTAATGAGGTTAGAAAAACCGAAATAGCCCTCACTAGTTATCCACTAGATGAACGCTGGCTGAACATTTTATTAAACTAATAATCATACTGGCCGTGAAAGCTCACACAGTTTGATATTCTTGAATATGTTAGAAAGAATGTCGGATAGGTATTTTTCCCTAAAAAAATCATCTCCGGTTGTTTACACCAATTTTAAACGATGAGTTTAATTTACATGGATTCTTATGAGAACGGTTTAAACAAACCGTGCCGATTTACGCTTTTAGACGCACTTCTGATTAAACTAAAATAACTTTGCTTGTGGACAAGATATAACTTTGGGGTTAGAAGCATAGGATTCAGGAAATTTTAATCCACATTTCACTCCGAAAATTACTAAAATAAACCTTTTGTGCTTGACTAGAAAATATTCCAAAGTCGGACAAAATTTTTACTAATTTTTCTAAGGTCAATTTTACAAGCTGGCTGTGAAAAAACTATTTGCTCCAAATTATTCAAATTCACACAATTGATGCTCCCATTCCTTTCAAACAATTTGGTTATAATTTCAAGTTAATCTGCGAGTTTTGATTTTTCCACAAAAATTGCCTTTTTTCCTGGAAAAAAATTGAAATTTCGATAAAAAAATGTTCTTAAGAAAAAATCTGAAAAAATTCTAAAATACTCTTGAATGTGTTAAAAAGATCATAGGGTTGTTATTTTATTCGAAATAATCATTTCCGCTTTTCCAGTAAAAAAATGAAATTTTGATTTTTTTTTTCTTCAGAAAAATCTGAAAAAATTCTAAAATAGTTTTGAATGTGTTATAAAAACATAGGATAGTTATTTTATCCGAAAAAATCATTTACAGTTTTTTTTAAAGCACATTTTATATATTAAGTCAAATTTACATGGGGTCTTATGAGAACGATTTAAACAAACCGCGCCGTTTGAGGCTCTCAGACGCTTTGCTGATTAAACTAAGATAACTTTGCTTATAGACAAGATTAGACATTGTAACTTTAAGTATAGGATTCGGAAAAGATTAATCCACATTGCTATGAAAAAATTAAACAAATAAATCTTTTTTTCTTGACTAGAAAAAAATCGCAAAGTCGGATAAAATTGTCGCTCATTTTTGAAAGGTCAACTTTAGAAGCTGGCTGTGCAAAAACTATTTGCTCCAAATTATTCAAATTCACACAATTGATTCTCCCATTTATTGCAAACAATTTGGTTGTAATTTCAAGTTAATCTGCGAGTTTTGATTTTTCCACAAAAATTGCCTTTTTCCCTGGAAAAAATTGTAATTTCGATAAAAAAATTTTTCTTAAGAAAAAATCTGAAAAAAATCCAAAATACTCTTGAATATATTAGAAAGATCATATTTTATCCGAAATAATCATTTCCGCTTTTTCCAGTAAAAAAATGAAATTTTGATTAATTTTTTTTCTTCAGAAAAAATCTGAAAAAAATCTAAAATACTCTTGAATGTGTTAAAAAGAAAATAGGATAGTTATTTTATCCGAAAAAACCATTTACAGTTTTTTTAAAGCACATTTTATATATTAAGTCAAATTTACATGGGGTCTTATGAGAACGATTTAAACAAACCGCGCCGTTTGAGGCTTTTAGACGCACTTCTAATTAAACTAGGATAACTTTACTAATAGACAAGATAGAACGTTGGGACTTGAATTATAATATTCACGAAAGATTAGTGCACATTTCTCTTTTAAAGTTACCAAAACAAAGCTTTCGTGATTTTTTAGAAAATAATCGCAAACTCCGACAAAATATTCGCTCATTTTTCGAAGGTCAATTTTACAAGCTGGCTGTGCAAAAACTATTTGCTCCAAATTATTAAAATTTACACAATTGATGCTTCCATTTATTGCAAACATTGTGGTTATAATTTCAAGTTAATCTACGAGTTTTCTTTTTTTCCACAAAAACCCATTTTTTACCGTAAAAAAATGAAATTTTGATTATTTTTTTTTTCTTCAGAAAAAATCTGAAAAAAATCTAAAATACTCTTGAATGTGTTAGAAAGAACATAGGATAATTATTTTATCCGAAAAAAATCATTTACAGTTTTTTAAAGCGCATTTAATATATTAAGTCAAATTTACATGGGGTCTTATGAGAACGGTTTAAACAAACCGCGCCGATTTACGTTTTTAGCCGCACTTCTGATTAAACTAAGATAACTTTGCTTGTAGACTAGATAGGACTTTGGGACTTGGAGCATAAGATTGGGAAAAGATTAGTCCACATTTCACTTCTAAAATTAATAAAATAAACCTTTTACACTTGACAAGAAAAAATCCCAAAGTCGGACAAAATGTTCATGCATTTTTCAAAGGTCAACTTTACAAGCTGGCTGTGCAAAAACTATTCGCTCCAAATTATTGAAATTTACACAATTGATGCTCTCAATGATTGAAAATATTATGATTGTGATTTCAAGTTAATCTGCGAGTTTTGTTTTTTACACAAAAATCCACTTTTTCTGCAAAAAAATAAAATTTCGATTATTTTTTTTTTCTTCTTTTCTTTGACTATAAAAAAAATCCAAAATTCCCTCATTTTTCAAAGGTCAACTTTACAAGCTGGCTGTGCAAAAACTATTGACTCCAAATTATTGAAATTTACACAATTAATGCTCTCATTGATTGCAAATATTATGATTGTCATTTCAAGTTAATCTGCGAGTTTTGTTTTTTTTTTCCACAAAAATCCACTTTTCCTGCAAAAAAATAAAATTTAGATTTTTTTTCTTCAGAAATAATCTGAGAAAATTCTAAAATACTCTTGAATTTATTAGAAAGAACGTAGAATAGTTATTTCAACCAACAAAATTATATACACCTTTTTTTAAGCACATTTTAGAAAAAAATAAAAATAAATAAATTTAGGAGTTTAGACGCACTTCTGATTAAACTAAGTTAACTTTACTTGTAGACAAGATAGAACTTTGGAACTAGAAGCAGAGGATTCAGGAAAGATCAATCCATATTTTTATCCTAAAATTAATGAAACAAATCTTTTTTTGCTTGACTATAAAAAAAATCCAAAATTCACTCATTTTTCAATAGTCAATTTTACAAGCTGACTGTACAAAATCTATTGGCTGCTAGTTATTCAAATTTACACAATTGATTACAAACATTATGGCTGTAATTTCAAGTTAGATTTATATGCATAATTAATCGTTGTAGGTTTTTTTTTAAAGGAGATTCCGTCAATAAAAAAATAAGTAAGTTAAATAAGAAGTCAAATTTATATCACGAGAACGATTTAAAATCGTAAACTCAAAATTGAAGTTTATTTGTTGATTTTATTTATTTATGTTTTGCATTTCGCTTCCATAACAATCGACCGCAGGTATATGGAAGAACCATTCGAAAATAAAGTCAAAACGAATTTTACGACTAACCCAATTCCCAATTTGGAAAAGTGTGTCCCCCAATAAAGTTTGATGCCTTTATTGAGGCAATTGTCCCCCCAATAAATCACGACAATTTTGACAAGCCCGACCGCAAAAAATCGTCCCCGGCCGGTTCACAAAACTTTCATGCTGATACGCCTAATCGGGACTCCATTCAATTTCCACACAAAGATTTGTAAACAGTGTGTCGAATCGATTCGTTTGTTATGGATGTATAATAGCAACGTTTACGTCGAAGGAAATGTTTGGGTTTCGTAAAATCTTATCGAAGAAGTTGTATTCTTCTTACACGTTTTGAATATATTTTTATTTTACCATTTGCCACTGTGGAATTTAGAAATTAATTTGCTATATTTATGTTAAATTTTAAATAATGTGATTTTATGTTAAAAAAATAGCGAAGATAATGAATTGGCGACTCGTTGATTATATGAAAAAAACAGTTAAAGTCATTCGTCTTAAATAAAACTTTGAAAAAAAAAAACAAAAAGTGAAGTAAGGAAAAAACTCGCGTGTTATTATTAAAACTTTGAACGGAAGGATTCGGAAAAGATTAATCCACATTTCTCTGAAAAAAATAAAGAAATAAATCTTTTTTGCTTGACTAGAAAAAAATCCCAAAGACGGATAAAATTTTCGCTCATTTTTCAAAGGTCAACTTTAGAAGCTAGCTGTGCAAAAACTATTTGCTCCAAATTATTCAAATTCACACAATTGATGCTTCCATTTCTTGCAAACAATTTGGTTGTAATTTCAAGTTAATCTGCAAATTTTGATTTTTCCACAAAAATTCCTGGAAAAAATTGAATTTTCGATGAAATTTTTTTTCTTAAGAAAAAATCTGAAAAAATTCTAAAATACTCTTGAATGTGTTAAAAAGATCATAAGATAGTTATTTTTTCCGAAATAATCATTTCCGCTTTTTTAAGCATATTTTATATATTAAATTAAATTTACACAGGATCTTATGACAACGGTTTAAACAAACCGCGCCGTTTAAAGCTTTTATACGCACTTCTGATTAAACAAAGATAACTTTGCTTATAGACAATATTAGATATTGGGACTTAAAGCATATGATTTACAAAGGATTAATTAAAAAAACAACAAAAATTGAAGTAAGGAAAAAACTCGTGTGTTATTATTAAAACTTTGAACAATAATTTGTTAAAATGTTATTTGTAAAAATTACATATAGGTAGGGTTTAACAATTTTTTAGGTTTTATTGGCTATAAAAAAATCAACTCTACGGGAGGATAAAAAGTTAAGATGAATTCACCTCATTGAAAAAATAAATCCAAGAATATATTCCAATTTAGGATGTTGAGTCTTAACATTTTATACTTAACGAAAAAAATATTATTAAATAAAAACACTTTGTTTTTTTCATTTATTTGCTTTTATTTTTATATATAAGATGAACATTTCGAATACCATGTATTCATTATCAATGACTATGTTTTAATTTAATAGTAATAACTTCGCATAACTTATGTGTACAAATCATATTTACAAAAATGTAATTGTAATTAATATTTAGGTTGATTCAACTTTGCTTATTTCATATTTTCCAAAATAAAAATATTCTAATTAATTTAAAATCATAATTAAAATTTGTGGAAAAACAAAAGTTTTAAGAATAGGATAAATTTGAGAAAATAGATGTGTTTTATTCCTATTCTTAAAACTTTTTTTTCGCAATATTTAAGTAATAACTACCCTAAAATAATTCTCTTATTTGATTTTTTCAATCAGAAAATCATTCAAATATAAAAACTTTATTTTAAATCAATCAAATTGATCAGCGCTTCGATTTTCGTTGGACGGAAAAGGAGAGTGCGGTATTTATATGGAGAGTATTTCCCCCGACTGAGGAGGAATGTTAAAATAAAGCGAAATGCAAACGCGTGAGAAAAGCTGACGGAAAAATCGCGGATTTAGATAATGGGTAGTAGACATAATCTTCTATTGATTTTGGGATATTCGCAAAGAGGATATTTTTACGATATAAAATATGGATATTTATAAATGATAAACTGTTCAATTCTGTCTCATCTCACACTTTGTGAAACATAGTTAAGATTTATCTAACGGCCTATTACAGCATACTACAAGAAGAACAAATTGTTTTTTTATTAATCACTTTATGAAACAAAATCGCAATATTTCAAATTTCAAATTTAATTGAAATTATAATTTAAATAAAAATAATTTTAAATAAATTATTTCCTCTTTAGTTACTGTGAAATTTTGTCTTAAGTTACTTAAGTACTTTAAAACAAATGTACATTAAAACAACTACTTTTACAGACAATTTTATTAACTTATCCTGCACTTGCTCGATCAAATAATAGATCGAGCAAGTCTGATTTGTTATCCTTTTTATCCTATGCTCAATTATTTTATTTATGAGTTTAAAATTGTTAAGTAACGTTTAACAAAACTGCTTATAAAAATTGGTTTCGAAGCTTCATAATTACTGAAAATTCAATCGTAGCAATTTCTACTTGTGGAAGGATAAAATCTAGAGTTCATACAATAAATTGATACTTTGTTTAATATTAAAATACACAGTTTTTTTTTTTCATATTTCGTCAAATAACATTCACTATATATAAAAAACTCGTTGTTAAATACACATATATCAATTATCAATCAAATATAAGGAAACGCAGAAAGATCCATAATATATGTTAAACAGAGAGAATTAGTAAACATTTTCCTTATGGGTGCGAATCAAACGCATTGAACCGATTAATGTATGTTGTGTTATAAGCAACTAAACGTATATGTCAAACGCTAAACTTCAAATTGTGTGAAATATTTATTTATTTAAGGGATTTACTTTTTTTATAAATCTACAATATAATTAATAATATCTATGTAAAGTGGATTGTAGAACAAAAATAAAGAAATAACTATTACAGATTATATTAAAATTGTTGAAATATATACAAGACTGAACCTTATAGACAGACATAATAATAACACATTAAAATGGTCTTAAATAACAGAGGCAAATAACACTGACAATTTGCAAAACATATCACAGATTGAAGTTTTCAGAAATAATGTAAATGTCCTGTGTATCTACATTACTATTTGTAATTACTACACAAACCGACTAAATAACAGATTAAAATTATTTCTTTCTTTCTTAATCTTATCCTCTTTTACCCTTATTGGGTGTCAAGTAAAATTATTTACAATCATATAAAAGAAAACACGTCAATCATACAATTTATCAATGATATCAGACAAATCAATTCTAAGCAAATGTATTTTAAATCTCGAAAGAGAGGGCTGGAACAATAAAAAGTTGTATTTGCTGATCATAAGATTAGAGATTCGCATCATTCTACAAATAGGCTCAAATATACCATAATTGGACCCGAATGTAGAACAGTGGTTTTTCCCTATACATACCTTTGTGAGGCACATAGAAATCTAATTTTCCGATAAGAAATGGACAATCAATTTGCCCATTTAATAATTTAAACAACAGAAAATAAGTCATTAATAATTCTCCTGTCTTCCAACGACCCTAGACCCAATGACTTTAGCATCCCACTACGACTAAAATGTTGCCTACTATTTCCAAGCCTAGATGATGCGAGCATCAAACATCTGGCTTGGACTTTTTCTAATTCGTAGCATAAAGTGCGTGTGTATGGTGACCAAACACAAGACTCATACTCTAGGTGAGGAACGTATATAGTATACGCAAAATATCTATGCTAAAGTCTTTGGAATAACGTTGCAGCGCATTGCTTTATTTGTTACATATTTTATGTGGTTTGAAAAGTTAAGTTTATAATTGAAAATAACTCCCAAATCCATTATGTCTTGAACATTAACCAACATCTGATCACATAACTTGTATTCAAATATTGATTTGGTGCGACGGTAGAACGAGATGGAATTACATTTCTTTATATTAAAATATAATTTATTTTTTTACACCATTCATTGACACTATTGAGATCATGTTGCATTCGTTTCTGATCTTCACATGATTTTACGCAATTAAACAATTTAAGGTCGTCGGCAAACAGGAGAAACTTACTAAATTTAAAATATTGTCTAATATTGTCACGTTTGGTATTTCCGGTAACAACGAAGCGCATCGGAAATCAATCAGGCGCTGACATTGCACGTTCGAGCAGGACGATGCATCCTCGGTTGAAGGCCATAAATCGACAAGTAAGCATGTTACGCCGCTAAGTAACAGTGTTATAACCTGCTTATTGGTCGATAGGACTTTAATGGTGGGGTAAATCGACCTATAAAGTGGGTGTTGAACCCCGAGAGGGAGAGTTTTGTCTTAAAGTAAGGTATTGTAGGCAGTGCGGGCAGTTTGTCAGTATAAGTCTTGAATAATGTAAATAGTAAAATATATTTTGATTTGTCATTTAATTTATATGATATCCCCTCACGTCCAGCTGTGGTCGTGACAATATCATTAATAAACAATAGAAACAATATTGGCCCGCAATGTGAACCCTGAGGTACCCCCGACGTAACATTTATTTCTGAAGATGAAACATCGCCTATTTTAACCTGTTGGGTTCTTTCTGTCAAATAACTGCGTAACCACTGTAAAATGTTACCCCCTAATCCTAGATTTTCTAGTTTTGCTAATAATACACCATGGTCTACACGGTCAAAAGCTTTAGCAAAATCCGCGTTAATGGCGTCAACTTAATAGCAATTTTCCAACGAATTAGAATGGTAAGAGTGGTACGAAATGAGATTAGTACTTGTGGACCTACCATTCATAAATCCATGTTGTTCATCTATTATAATAGGTTTGCTAATCCACATTAATTTATCCGATACTAGCTGGTCTAATATTTTTGGCAGTGTTTACTGTAAGCATACACTCCTATAGCTTTGTATATCATTTTTCGCACCATCCTTATATATTGGCTTCAAAAAACTTCGTTTCCAACATTTCGGAAATGCACCAGATGAAAGGGATAAATTGAACGGATCACAGATAGGCTTTGCAAGTGAATATTTACAGTTTCTTACAAAGCACGCTGAGATTCCATCAGGGCCCACTCCACCAAATTCCTGTAAGTTTGCCATTGCTTCAAATACCTCCGTAAGACTAACTTTCATTGAGGAAAACTCTACTGATTGGTTCAATTCAAATGTGTGTACGGCTTCTAAATCACTAATAGTGTAAGAATTACTAAAATGACTGGAAAATAATTCCATGAAGAGAATTTGACGACTGTGCACCAAAATGCATCTTCCTTGGAATTTCATTTATCTTTCTAAATTGATTTGTGTATTTCCAAAAGTATTTGCAATTTTTATTTATATTAGCTTGGATTTTATCAATGTATGATCTGTATAACATATCATTTAATTGGCGACATTCTGATCGCAACTCACTGAAAGTTAAGTAATCAGAGTTGCTACTTGCCATGAGCTCCAAAAATGGAAAATATTGAGTAAATAATAAATTATTTAGATATTAACGAAAATCGAAAAATGAAAAATATTGAATTTTTGGCTATAACTAATTTCTGTTTTCGGCATTGAGATTGTTTCGAAAATATATACATTTTTTCTATTTATAATAACAGCGATTTCCCTATAATAACATCCAATTTGGGCCACCCTGTACATATATAGAGTAATATATTTTAAATTAAGGAAAATATATTCGATATACAGTGAAATATACAATTTAACCCCCCCACTACTTCGTGTACTTTCACTACAGTGCCAAATAAGCCAACGGATAAATTGTTCTGGATTAATCGTGTCCGGCAGTGAAGTGAACATTTCCCCACTCGTCGCCAATTGGCAAACTGCATTACAAATTACTCCTTCTGTTCCCCCCGTGCGTTTTTTTATGTTGTTGTTCTGTTTGCTTCTTTTAATTGCTACTCGAGACCACTTTTCTCAACGCCACTTCATCCCGTTAAGTGCCACCCGTTGGGAGTAGGAGGCACTCGCACCACCACAATCTCTTTCTCCTCCGCTATCGCGCAGTAATTACTCTTAATTTAATTCATGCCATTAATGAACATTAAGTAATTCCCAACAAGGACAAGGGAGTAATGCAGACACGAAGGATTTTATAGCACCCCTAAAATACTGAAATTTATATACATACAAGGTGGCCGGAAAAGAGGTGATAATCTTCAGGTAAAATGGTTCATTGATAAATTTCAAGTAGAAAATATAAGTAAAAAAAATATTGTTCTTAATAAACACTCACAAGGCCATTGATATAATAAATATGTGACTGGAAATCAGTAATATTTTTAAATATTTTGATTAAAATTAGTTCTATTCTATTTAAAAAATATATAAAAAATGTACTTATAGCTCATCCTGTTTACTCAGTTGACAACTACTTATTATTATTCCCTACTTCCATCGACGGCAGTGGTAATAATTAAACTGTTTATCTGTAATACAAATTTTTGTAACGTCACATCTTACAACTATGTTATTCAACATTTATTGCAGCTAAAGTGATAAATAAATAAATAAATAAAATAAATAAATAACTATTAACATCTAGCTAAACATTGCAAATGTTTATTTAATGATTATTAACAGCAATAATTATAAATAAAATGTTAAAAACAAATTTTAGTTACATATTTAGGTAATTAAAAAAAAATATTGGATTATTATTCAATAAGGCCAATTGGATAATAATTCAATATTTTTTTTGTGTGTTTTATTTTATTTAATTTTTTTATTATAAACCCTTTTTTTAATTTTTTTTCTACTTAAAATTGATTAACGAATCACTTAACCTGAAGATTATCACACCTTCTCTAGCCCTTGTATATGCATATATCTTAAATAAAAGAAATTGCAAATTATCGTTGTTGCAGCAATAATGTCTTTTTAAATAATTTGGATGGTAGGCATTTATAGCCGCCAGGAAGATTATTATATAAAGTAATGGAATACTTTACATAATGGAAGAGAGAATAGAAGAAGTAATAAGTAATAGTAAGTAATGGAATAGAAGAATATAATGGAAGAGATCTTTCTGGATTCTCTTCTTTATGAAGGTTCGGTGTTTCGGAATTGTAATTACTATTCTTTTTTCTCGTTTATTACCTATACTTATTACTCTTTTATGTGTAAGAACAAATAAGAGAATTCTATTTTATGATCTTCAAAGCTTTCTAAATGATGTACATCACTTAATGTACATCATTTAGAAAGCTGTTTACTCAGTTGACAACTACTTATTATTATTCCCTACTTCCATCGACGGCAGTAGTAATAATTAAACTGTTTATCTGTTTACATTAAGTGATGTACATCATTTAGAAAGCTTTGAAGATCATAAAATAGAATTCTCTTATTTGTTTTTTTTTTCAACTCAATCAAGTAGATTTCTCTTAACTTTTTATCCTATGCTCAGCTGTTTTATTTATGAGATTAAATTTTACCTGCATATAAAAATTAGTTGTAAAAGTTTCATAATTACTTACGAAAATTCAACTGTAGCAGTTTCTACTTGAATTAAATAAAATAAAACAAAGATGATTCACACATTTGCAGTTATTTAAATTACAATGAAATTAAACAAGGAAAATCTGCAAATGTGTGAATCATCTTTGTTTCATTTTATTTAATTTAAGAGGCATCGTTCCGAATCAACCTTGAAGTTTGCTTATGGGATTTCTTAATAAAAATGCGTACTTTTAGAGAGCTTATTAGTGGAGATAAAGATCTACCTTTTTTTCTGCAAAATCTTATGACCTTTTTTTAGGACTTATATCGATCAAAAATTTTAATTTGATTTTAGTTTTTTTTTATAATAAATAATTATTTCTTACTAGATTTTTACTATTAAGGTCGCGAGGGATGCGCAGAATTTAGTAAGAAGGGAATGATTGTGTGGGTTATTGGCAAATTTTGTGGTAAGAGATAATATACGCTGGGATATGGGGGTGAATTCGTTATGGAGTGGATTATTGGGATTGCTGAAAGTTTCCTAAGGGAGGATCTTTCAGCTTCCTGGAGATGATATAAGGATGAGGGATTTATGTGATTAAAGATGGATCCGTAATCTAAAAGGGGTCGGCAAATTGATTTGTAAATGTGTGTGGCAGTTTTTGTTGATATTCCTTCCTGTTTATAAGTTAGGGATCTAAAATGGCGGTCCCGGTTCTGAATTTTGGATTTAATGGAGAGAACATGTGGTTTGAAGGAGAGTTTAGAATCAAATAGGATACCTAGGTATTTATTTTGATGGGTTGGTCGAATTGTAGTATATTTAATGGTAATTATTGGGGACTGTGTTGTTATTTTATAGAAGCGGATAAAGAATTTGGATTTGGAGGGGATGATTTTTATACGCCATTTAGATTGGATTGAGTCAAAGGAGACTTGAAGGGAACGTTGGGCAATTTGAAGGGATTTGACATGTGCGGTATCATCGAGCATATTGAGAGGGATCAAAATATGTAGGATTGGGGTGATGTATATCGTGGCAGAAAATGTTATAGATGAGTGGGGATAATGAAGAACCTTGAGGGACACATTGTAGGACTGGAAATGAATCGGAGAGTGTTTGACGGAGTATCTATTGGAGAGGAATTTATAAATAAGGATGATTAAATGCCGTGGGATGTTCAGGTGGAAACATTTATATATAAGGCCAAACAGAGTCGAAACTTTCTAGATATCAAGAAATTGATTTTTTGCCTTCTAAGTGTGTGATTTGGATATTGGAGGTAAGAATGGAAATAGGGAGTGTGGTTGATTTTTTGGGGAGGAAACTGAATTGATAATCTGGGATGGATTGCGTTTAGAATTTTTTGTTTGATAAGGGATTCCTTGTTTGCTTAAACAGGACAAGTTCGCCTTCCTTTAGTGGACGAAACAATGATTCTCGGTCGTCTACCTTGTAGACCCAAATCGTTGACGATGCCACTTGAAATTAGGCAAAAGGTGGCGCTTGCGTCGTCTCTAATTTATTATGATAAGGGATTCAAAAAGTTTTCCAATAACGGGTGAATTCACATTCGGGTTTTCGGATATAAACCATTATACTCTTTTGCCATTGGGGATGAAAATATTGATGGACATAAATACATTTTTAAACCTTAACTATTTTTGCACGGCGCAATGTTTAATATATTTGTAAATTTAATAAATTACATAAACCCATACAATTTGTCAGTGTGTTAATAAATTAAATAAACAAAAATTAAAGAAAACCATTTCAAGAAAACGCTGACATTTATCTCCACCATAAAAATCCGAAATTAATTTCGAAATAATTCCCATTTACATTCATAATTAGATTAACCAGAATATTCCCCGTATTTGTTTATGTAAATCCGTCCGGCAGGGCATCGTAAAAGCCATCGGCTCGTAAATTAACGTGTCGGTTTTCGACAGACAGAGATGTAAAAAGGCCGTAAAACGATCTTTTTTCTTCTCCTCTCTTTTTCCCCGGCGATAATTCCATATTTATATAAGGGGGGTTCGCCGGTGGAAAATTATAAATCACCCGGGAAGAGAGTATCGCTCGTCGTCCTCCTCGGTTATTTTAGTTTCCTTTTTTTATTTTTTAATGTATGCGAAATCGCGGAATGACAGCCATAAATCAAACGAACGTGCGGCGAGCGCGGGGTTAAACCACAAATCAAAGCTGAAATGGTTTATGGCCTCACAACACACTCGCTACAGGTATTCTAATAATACGAATGACAGGTTCGGGAAAAAAGGTCCGATAGTTGGGGGAGCGAAAAGAATGTATGCGAAAAAGTTATTAACGTGGACTTTTTGTTAAGGGATTAATTAGTTTTAATGGTTTTAATATTTAAACATTGGTAGTTCATATTGCATAAAATAAATATGAATAGATTATTAAAAATCAACAAATGAAACAATTAAACAAGGATTACATTGAATAAAATGGGCTAATAACCCGAAACTAGTCGAGAATTTAAAGTTATTCAATCTAATCTGTGTTTAATCGGTTGATTTATAATAATCCATTAATATTTATTTTATACTTTTAATTAGGTACAAACGAATTTGACATTAATTAATATGTATATCAGAAAATCAATTCTTTGACCACAATAAAGTTAAAATATTGAAATCAGATAATAAATGATTTATGCTAAATCTTCGCGAAGTACGGTAAATCAAAAGAGAAAGACTTTTTTAGCATAATTTGAAAAAATCGTAAAGATATACTATGGAAAAAAGTGAAAAATCAGAATTTTTGAAACAAAAAAAAATTGACATAAAGTTGAAAAAATTATAAGGCATAGAAAAAAGTGAAAAATCAGAATTATTGAAAAGAAAAACATTTTGACAGAAAATTGAAAAAATCATAAGGCATGGAAAAAAGTGAAAAATCAGAATTTTTGAAAAGAAAAACATTTTGTCGGAAAATTGAAAAAATCATAAGGCTATTGCAGGGAAAAAGTGGAATTTCGGCGAAAATCCAAAATTCTCTAAATGACTCCATATTACATCAAAATGTAGCTAAAGAATAGGGGAATAAGTTGCGAGAATTTTAGCCATGTCAAGTAATTAGTTTTTACTCAATGTGCTCATAAAATGAGGTTTAGCAAATTTGGCGAAAATTTTGTTCAAGTTTGCGATTTTTTTCTGGCGTGCTTAAACAATGCAAAAGTATGATCTTTGCTGAAAATGTAGCTGCATTCTATAAGAATCGAATGCTGAAGAGTTCATTCTTGTAAGTTATCTGTGAACTTGTTAATTTCAGTCCAACCGCAGATGCATCCGAAACGGACAATCGGAGGGCCTCGCTTAATCCGTTCCCATAAGACCACATGTAAATTCCAGGGATCTATTAAAGTGGACAAAAAATGATTGTAAATCATTATTTATCGAGGATTTGAATAGTGTAAATTGTTTGTATTATGAATAAGAGCTTTCGTAATTTTTTTTATAATTTTTTGAAAGAAAAATATTTTGACCGAAAATTGAAAAAAATTCAGTGGAAAAAGTGGAATTTCGGCAAAAATCCGAAAATCACCAAATGACTTCATATTATACCAAACTGTAGCTAAATAATGGGGGAATAAGCTGTGAGAATTTTAAGAAGATTGAGTAATTAGTTTTCCGTCAGTTCGTTTGCAAATTTGGCCTTTGAAAAGTGGGAGAAATTTTAACTTGTTTTCGAGATTTTTTTCTGAGGACCACGGGAGTTTTAGAAAAAATATTTTTTTCTGAAAATACAGAAGGATTCTTTGGGAATCGAATGCTAAAAAGCAGGATCTTCTAAGTTATCCATGAACTTAGAAATTTTGATCGAACCGCAGATGCGTTCAAAACGACCTATCGGCGGGCCTCCACTAAACAGTTCTCATAAGACCCCATGTTAATTTCGCGAAACTATTTAAATTACCAGAAATGCTTGAAAATTATTATTTGTTCGGGAAACTAAATAGCCTACGTTTCTACTATTATCTTCGAGGGTCTCTGAGAATTTTTTCAGATTATTTAGAAAAAAAAAATTGCGAAATTTCAAAAAAGTCGTGGAATTTTGGTCAATAATTCAAAAATCTTAAAATAACTTCATAACATACTAAAATTTAGCTAAAGAATGGGGGAATAAGCTGTGAGAATTTTAGCTATGTCAAACTATTAGTTTTCAGACAGTGTTCTTGTAAAGTGGGGCTTATCAAATTGAGCGAAAACTTTGTTCAAGTTTGCGATTTTTTTGTGGCGATCTTAAACGATACAAAACCATAATATTGGGCGGAAATGTAGCTGCATTCTATAAGAATCGAATGCTGAAGAGTTCATTCTTGTAAGTTGTCTGTGAACTCGGTAATTTTGTTCCAACCGCAGATACTTCCAAAACGGCCAATTGGCGGGCCTCGCTTAAACCGTTCTCATAAGACCCCGTGTTAATTTCGCGGAACTATTTAAATTACCAGAAATGATTGAAAATTATTATTTTTTCGGGAAACTAAATAGCATACATTCCTTCTATTATCTTTGAGATTTTTTTTCAGATTTTTTTGGAAAGTAAAAAATTTTAGCAAAATTTAAAAATTCGTGGAATATTGACCAAAAATTCAAAAATCTCCCAAAGACTCCATAATATACCAAAATGTAGCTAAATAATGGGGGAATAAGCTGTGAGAATTTTAGCTATAGCAAGTGATTAGTTTTCACTCAGTGTGCTCGTAAAATGGGGCTTAGCAAATTGGGCGAAAATTTTGTTGAAGTTTGCGATTTTTTTCTGGCGACCGTAAACTACACAAAACCATAATCTTTGGTGAAAACGTAGCTGCATTCTATAAGAATCGAATGCTGGAGAGTTCATTTTTGTAAGTTTTCTGTGAACTCGATAATTTCAGTCCAACCGCAGATGCTACCGAAACGGCCAATCCGCTAGCCTCGCTTAAATAGTTCCCATAAGACCTCATGTAAATTTCAATGACCAATTGAAGTGGACAAAAAATGATTGAAAATCATTATTTATTGCGGATTTCAATAGTGTACATTGTTTGTAGTATCAATAAGAGTTTTTATGATTTTTTTTTAAAGAAAAACAATTTTGTCAAAAATTGAAAACAAAGTGGAATTTTCAATGATTATAAAACTTATCATTTATAATCATTTTTTTATATCTGGACTTCCCCAAATTTAAGGTCCATTTTTACCTGATTTAAACCGACTTTTGTGTATATACTGTTGCCGCCTTTCATTTGTATTATTCTTTGAAACTGATGTAAAATTTCTTTGTATAAAACTTAATTAAATATGAGTTTCGTGGAGATTTGATAAATATATGAAAACACTTTATACACTTTTCTTCACTTATTTTATTTATTAACAGATTTTAACAGATTTAACAGATATTAACAGATTTAACATTTCGATTATTATCAATGTTTTACAACGAATAATATTAAAAACTAAAATGGTCATAATACATTGGTACGCGGATTACAATCAAGTAGGTAGGTAGTAGGTAGTGCGCAAGATGATTAGCTATATTAAGAAAAAAGTGGAAAGATCGACAATTGAACTAAGTATTAAGGAAAACCGAAAAACAATTTCAATTCAATTCATTTATTTACGGTAAATCACCTTTATACAGAATAATAACAATATTCAAAATGTTTAGATAAATATCATGACTGTAAATCACATATAAACAGAATAATACAATTTTACATATATAACATATTTTAATATCAGTAGCGGAAACTACAAAATAAAAATTAACTATGTTAATTCTAGTTATCAAGATTACTTAAATCAAAATTAAGGAGATCATCTTTATGTACTTTCATATGGATGGCTTTATACAAACTTCATACTGTTATGTTTACTCATTCTGTGTCTGTATATAAATAAATAAATAAATACTGTAGTAAAATTGAATTAATTGTTGTAGCTAGTTTTTTCGTAATTCTTGTCACTTTTTGTAAACGTTTCTTGTTTTTTATTTTATTTTATTTCGATGTTGTTTTAATTGAAAAACATCTTCACAGTAAATCACTCCAATTTAACAAGAATTATAGAAATAATTAATAATCCAGTGGCACGATAAATCTAATCCTCAACTTACGATGCTCAATGCTCGATTCGAGAGAAAGTATTGTAATATATCTAAAACTCTTAGACGGAGCACGCTATATAAAAAAAGGTCCACGATTAATCACCTCTTAGTCTTGAGGTTAACATGGTTTATATTCCCTTCTGCCGCACGCCATTTTCCATATTCAAACGTAACCGAGCCGTATAAATAAGATAGATACATTAGAAATGTAATTCCCGATTATGAATGTTCCGATTATGTTAAACAGGCCCGCTTGCCCCGATGCCGATGATATATCTCGTGGAACAACTGGATGGCTCCCAAGCGACCGCTAACTCACTTTAACGCACCGTCGGGTTGGGTATGGACGCGGATTCTTGGAAAATTGGTGTGATTTTAGTTGAATGAATTAAAAAAAAACAAATATTGACGCAGAAAGATTCGTTCGGTTAAAACTTGTTGAAATGTTTTCATCAATAGCTGGAATTGAAACAATTCGTTTTGCCGCACAAACAATAAAACAAATTAAGCAAACAAAGTGCTTCACTGTATTATCCATTGGAAATGGTTGAATTTATTTAATTTTGATGTAATACATCCAATTAAAACAGGTCAGCTAGAAAATACCTAGACTTTAATAATATTATATTCAATTAAAAAAAAATCATTAAAAGTGAATTTCGCTATAAAAATAAAGTAAAATAGATAAATGGAACATTAATAAGTTATTCGGAGGTATCATCTCTCAATATTTCTTCTTCAATTTTAAATCTATTCCTTTTATGATAAAAAAAGGGGATTAATAATAATCTCGTAATATTTTATTTTGACTAAGCTATACATATTTTATTTTTTTTTTATTTTATGAATAAACTTTCTTTTATTCAACTTGGCGTATATGTTTCTGACCTCATTTTATTCGTTTTCAGCTGATAAGTGACAATAAAATATGTAGTGCAAATTTGCTAGTCCATGACACCTACTATTATTTTATAATGCACCTCAACATTTGAACGAACTTATAAATAAATTGGTTACTATTTTAAAAACGCAATAATGGATCTTATACAAAAAAAAAAAACATATTCGTACAAGACCCGGGTCCTCTATATGACAAATCTCTCTGTAATTGATGGATTATTGTAACGTAGAAATATTTTCATAAGAACTTTGTCTTTTTTCCAATCAATTGGAGGAACCCGTTGGTGGGCTAAGGACAAATTTCTTATGCAAATGTTTCTACATTACAATAATCCATTAAATGCGGAGAAATTATATTAACCGTGGAAGAAATTATCATTTCGCAAACGATGTACGTTACAAAATCTATAGCTGATTTGTTGAAAAAGTGTGAGATGCTCAAATTACTCCATTATCAAAATACCTATATACCTATTCAACACATCGCAATTCAAAACGGTTACGGTTACACTTTTACCTTAATAACCAAATTAATAAATAAATATAAACTAAAAACTGTCAATAAATATATATATTCTAACATTCCACCCATTTGTAAAAACGCATTTTCTTCCCTTACCTACCTTGGTGATATATCTTTCAAAATTAAAAACCTGCTCTCAAAACATAAAATAAATATCGCATTTAAACCGGCAACAAAAATAAAACATTGCATTTATAATCAAAAAAACAAAAATCGAAAATACTCACAGATCCGGGATTTACAAACTAACATGCAAAGATTGTAACGGTGTGTATATTGGCCAAACTGGTCGAAATTTTAATAAGCGCTTGAAGGAACATCTTGCCTCTTTTCGTCATAAATTGATTGATAAGTCATATTTCGCCAAACATTTGATTGAAAACAATCATTCATTTGGCGAGGATGTACTTTCAATCATCCATTTCGCGGAAAAGGGGCGCAAGATGATTTTGGAATCATTAGAGATCTATAAAGCATGCGCTAATCCGGAAATTCCGATAATTAACGACCAAGTTGAGCTAATATACACACCGCTCTTTAAAGCTGTAACCCCTCGCACTACAAAAACAACTACCGCCACAACTAACCCCCTTTCCTTAATCCCTCCACTATGATGTAATCCGACTTATATAAAGAAAAACTGTACGGTTTGAATTTATTTTTAGTTTGATAATGACAAGTGTAAATTGTTGAAACTATAGTCACTAAATATATAATTCTGTTATACAAACAAAGTTAAAAAAAAGTGTTTTATTATAATAATTAAACACACCATTAAAAAAACTTCTTGAATCCGTGTTAAGTGTAAAAAGTTTTGGGGCAGTATAGGCAGATGCCAAATACGTTATTATTTGGGTAAATCGTAGAATGTATGATGAGAACAAATAGCGGCAGATACTAACAATTATAATGGTGCCCACCACCAGCCGAACAGATTTATATAAATAAATAAATAAAAATACACACAAAAAGGTACATCGCGGTACAATTTTTTTAAAGGTTGTGCTGTTGTAAAATAATAGTTGTTATATCTGTTGTAATTTTTTTGATATTTCTCAAAAGACCCGATTACCCTTGTCCCCGATATACGCAAGTTTGAAACCTAGAAGAGACGTGTATGTCTTACGCGCTAGGCTACATCATACAGTATACAGAATGTCGCAAGTTTCAAGTCAAGCAGGCTGAACCAACCATAGAGATTACTATGTACTAAACTAAACGATATTATTATGTATTTAAGAAGGCTGTGTGTATGTGGGCGCTTATGGAGAATTCAATGTAAATTGTTAATCCAAATTAATAGTAAATTATTCATTTTTTTTAAATTATTTTCGCATAAGGAGTGATTTCATGATTAGAAAACGTTACATATTAATTAATTTTTATTTATATTGACCATTGTGGTTTTTGCGATATAACAAATTGCGAAAAAAGTTACATGAAATGCCTCCTCTAGTTTATACCTAAATAACTTCATAAATAATTCATATAATGAAAAGTAATCTGTTCCGTGACTTAGATAAAGAATTGTCGAAAATAAATATACCCAAAATATTGATTAATTTCGAGTGTATATATTTAATATTTGGGTTAAGAAACAGCAATTTTGAATGATCACTTTCAAAGGCTCGCGATTGGCGATGCTCGTCGCACTTTTTGGAGGTGGGGATGGTGCCTCCCTGAACACAGTAGCCTTTCCACGACGTAACTGATAATATGTGACGAACCTCTCACAATTCATTTCTGTCTAATACACACAGCACTCTTAATTTAGTGGAACGGGAACCAGTTTTCATGCTGGACGAATCACAAAAAGAAAATCAAAAATTATTTTCGGATATTGCTCGGTTCGATCCGTCCTACTTTGGGGAAATGAATCGGATTCTTTTCAAGATATTGTGGATTTGATAACGAATCATAGCGTGAGCTCTGCGGACATTCACTCGCACTTGCTCACAGTTATTTAAATAAATTAAATAAAAATAATTTGAAAATAATTAATAATTTTATATTTTATATTTACGTTACGTAAGCACATCCTAACACCTACCGGTAGTAGAAATGAAAAAAATGTAAAAAAAGCGCATAAGAGAAATGCGCAATAAAACAACTACTTTTCGGGCAAATACCCTGCCAGGCATTAAATTATAAAATTACTGCATGATGTTATCAATATGCAACAGCAAGTGTACATTCTTGCTGTTGCATCTCGATAACATCATGCAGCAATTTTTGATTTAAAATATTTTGCGAAGAGATGAAAGCGGTCTTCCAAAAAAAAAAAAAAAAAAAACTGCGACTACCAATCGTCAAACATGTAAATTGTCTTGCATTGTTTGCTAGAGTATAAATTACATACAATAATCTATATAATGCTTATAAATACGTCTTAACATTGCCATGCAGGTTTTCTCAAAATTGAAATTTGTTCTGGATACACTAAGGAGTTCTCTCATACATGAATGCCTTACTCTTGATGTCCATTGAAACGGATATTATTATATTGTAAATATATACACCGGCGATATTATTAATGATTTAACAACTAAAAGCGAATTTTTGAATAATTTGTTGATTGTTTAAAATATACCACAATTGATGTTTCTTGCAAAAAATATTTTTATTGACGTAGTTGTAGTAGAAAAAGACAACTTAATTACTTATATATATATATACATCTTTATTCAGACAATAACATTAAATTTAATATACAGTTATATAATACAATTACAAATTTACATGGGCTATCGATCTGAGGTCTTACTGCCTAGTGATGGCCATTTCGGTTTTTCGAACCTCATCAGACTAGTGTGTTCCACGTGCAATGCCTTGATGAAGGCGACTGAACGGAAATTAGGCAAAACGTGGCGCTTACGTCCTCTTTAATTTATTATGAATAATAACTTTATTATCCAAATGGAAAAATCCAACATAGGATACATTTTTAATACAATTTGAAAACAAAAACAATCATATCAGATAATTAATTACAAAAAATATCGTCGTAGCGTCTGTTAGCGTTAACACTCATATGATAGATAGGCGATTTTAACATATTATTTGTCCATGTTAATTTGGAAATATCTGTGCTAACTAGCTGAACTGTCTTGATTCGTACTGATGAATTGATGGAGTGTGAGACTAGGGTGTGAATTACTTACTTTTAAATCCGATTTGTCCTTTTTTTTTTAATTTCTACAGAAGAAAACCAATAATGACGAGTATTAATAAATGTGTAATTTATTTTATTTCATGTCAGCATGCTTGTTTTTCTAGCTGTTGCACACGGGACGGTCTCCTCGCCCGTTCCACCGATGGATTTATCATTGTTTTAGCACGTGTTTTCCGACGTTAACACGTGTCCGGACGGCGAGGACGCGCGTCCATTTCCATTGGAAACTGCGACGCGACAAAATATTTCCGCTCTCGCGACATTTACGGCCCCCATAAATTTCCTAACCGATCGTCCGACGTTTCAACGCGAACATTTAACAGCTGATTTTCACAACGACAAGGAATGGATTTAACTAAAAATTGTAAATCACAGTATAGAAAAAATAGCGTAATTGAAAAAAAAAAATAATAATTATAAATAAAACACGATATTTGATAATTGTATATTTTTCAAACCAAAATTTTGTATAGTTAAAAATTATTTTTTATTTTGAAAATTATTTTGTATAAAAACAACTTAATATGACAAGAAAATTTGACAAAATTTCCTGGATCTTGGAGGCTTTCACTTCGTGGTACATTTTCAATTTCCCCCCTCTTCGAAGCGCTTTAGTTTTAATATATATACCTGTATAACCCGTTTTTTAAGTACTTAGTTTGATAATGATTACCGTGTAATTGAAACTAGTCACTAAAGTAAAATAAAAGTGGTATAAAAAAGTTAAGTGTTTTCTTTATATAAAAATTGACAAAATTTATTATAACAATATGTACGATTGTGTTAATAGTCTGTCATGGGTTATCGACCATAAGTTTTTCTGTCCCAATTATTTTGTATTTTATATAGTTTGTAAAGTTTCTTCATTGCATAGATCAAGAATATTCTCTTTACCCTCTACTCCTTACATTATGCTTCAAAAAGATCTTTATTTGTAGAATACAAGATGTGATTACCTTCAGGTAGTGTGATTCTTTGACTAATTTTGGATAAAAAATCTAAATAAAAAAAGTTTGTATTCTTCCTTATAACATCACGAGGCCGTCAAAATATTAGAGGTGTGTGGCCACCTTGCATAACGGCTATAGATTTAATAAATTTAATGCGACGTCTGGTGTGCCTCAGGGATGTGTTCTGGGCCCATTATTTTTAATTGTTTTATTAATGATATAATTAATAATTAGATGTTTCTAGTTTGTTATTCGTTGATAACAGAATCTATACAAAAATATAAATAATTCACTAACAATTAGCAATTATTTTCAAATTTTTCTGAAAACTACCAATGTTTAAATATTAAAAGTTGAATAATTTTACTATTTAAACATTGTTAAATAATAATATCTATTGTACTAGTGCAATTAAGGAAATTTTAGACGTTAAGATTGTGAATATAGTAAAATGAAAAAAAAAAATCGTTTGAAAAAAGAACCATTCCTATAGATTTAATAATATGAGTATGTATTTACATTTTTTATCTACCAAGTATAAATTATCAGTCTAAATAAAAAATTAATCGTTAATTTTCGTGTATTACGTCAATTTACTAGTTCAAGTTGGAAAAGAAAATTGTAAGATATAATGGAATTAATAGGTCATGTCTGCTAAGTTATTTCAATGCAGAATTTAATGAAATCCTTTAAATTTTTATTGCTCAAGTTCTTATTAGCCAAAAAAAAAAAATATAATTTGAAATTTACTATAAATTTGATGAATTTTCATTGTTTTTCATAATTGTTTTTCACACAAACTAGAAATTAAAATAATTTTTAATTCATCTGATGAAATTCCTGCTTATTTTAAGATTACTTTAATGTATAATACAATATTGTTCATTGATCACAACAGCAATCTAACTCGAATTAGTGATTGCCAATATTTATATAGCTATCTCTTTCATCTAAACCGCAGCCTTAAGTGTTTTATTTGTGTTCGTAATGGAGTTTCAACAAATAAAAGCCTCAGCCATACAATTTATGTAGTTTTGAAATTATTTTATTAATTATTTTTATTGATTTAATATTTTTTTCAGAATTTTTGGTAATCGAAAACAATTCTTAATTAATTTTAACCACGAACATATAAATTCACAGCAGGAATAAATGTGAAAGGACAACCCCATTACCGAAACAATCGTTTCTCTCTTATTTATTTTTATTTTTTTGACAATTCATTATTTAAACACAAACTCTTTCAACCCCACACAAACCCCCTCAAAAAAAACCATAAAAAACTTTAACAGAAAAAAATCACATAATTGTAATAAATTTCGAATTAATAACGTCCCCTGGATGTCATAAAATCCGTGCGGACGTCGGGGCCGTGACAAATGGCCCCGCGTTCCGACACAGGCCCCCGAAAAATAGCTGGCAAAACATCAATTTTCTGGAGATCCTCCGGACAGATAAAAACGGACGCTCTCCTATTCCCATTTGTTCTTTTTTTATTTAGAGGAAAAAGACAGAGGAGGACCAAATATAATCGTCCGGCCGGACTGTGTGTGTGTGTTTTTTTTTTCTCGTATACGTCTCTCTCTGGGATATTTATTGCTTCGCCCTTTCCAATTGTCCTATCTTTTATGTTGTTCGGGCATTAATGTTGTGTTTTCGGTCCTTTACAGATCGGTATCGTCGCCGTGGATAAGGATCGCCGCGGAGATCCGGATCTCTCGACAAAAGGTTTTGCAGTTATTTTTTAATTTACTTCACAAATTATGCAGGGGACGCGCGATCTAAAGTTTTTATGTTTATTCCTCGTCGTGTTATATAAATGAATAAAATTTAATATCCTTTATATAATCCTGCTAATTTATGTAAAACGATTTTTTTTAATAAAATATCCATATTTCTAACATTCACATTAAATGATTGAAATAAAATAACATTTATTTTAAATTAAATAAATAATTACAGTGTAAGTATTTTTTACAGTTGGAAAAAGGGATTGACCGAATTTTGTTGATCATTGCCAAAAAAATTTCCTTGTTTAATTTCATTGTAATTGACATTTATTTTAAATTAAATAAAAATGAATTTAAAATTTCTGTTTATTAAAACTTTTCTCTTTTCCCTCACATAATTTGAAACAAATCGAATCCGTGATTCCCGAAACAAAACGAAAACACAAAACACATTGAATGATGATTGTTTCGTGTGCACGTACATTTCCGTCGCGGGTTAAACTGGCTGGTATATATAAAAGCGTGGAGCCATCATCATCATTAATAAGCGAGCTGGGTGGAGAGCAAAAAAATAATATTATATTATAAGGGAACGAATGCACGTATAATTTAATAAACCCGAAATAACCAGTCGATATTTCCACCTGACAGTTCGCCGACTAAGATTAATCACGTCATTTCTGGGGAGCCATTACTGGAAATACACCGCCATTGTCATTGCACGCCATCTCTACTTATCTTAGACGCGAACATCATCTCTCTTTCCGCTTCTCCCGTGTAAGGAATAAATAAATAATAAAAAACGAGTAAGTGTAAAAATAAAAGGAGGAAACACAACAATCGGGTAATTTGTTCCGCGCGCCGCGCACAAAAACCACTTTACTCCGTTTCATTTCGGGATTTCTTTCTCTTTCTGTTCATTCAGTGATACACTGCTTGCAGGTAAGGAGGTTGTTGTTGCTGTTTCTTTTCCTGCGAGTTGCGGTTAAGGTCTTCAAGAAGCTCGGTTTTGTACGTGCTGATTGCGATGGTCTTCCCACGATTTGTTCCCGTTCGATTGATTAATCTTGGAGGTCTGCACCGTGAGATTCGGTGTGGGCGTTTCAGTTGGTGTTATTCGAAATTGTCTCGATGGTTCTTTATGTTATGATTGAATGGAAAATTAATAAATTAATAAAATCTATTGTAAATTATAAACTATTCCAATATTTTTACTGATTTTTTTTCTTTCTTAATCTTAATCTTATCCTCTTTTACCCGAATTGGGTGTCGAGGTTTGGTTATCCACTCCTTTCTATTCGTTGATAGTTCCTTTACCTGTGCCTCATTCCTTTTTAATTTAGCGCTTTCTTAATCGAATCTTTCTAGGTCTTTCGTGGTCTTCCTCTCGTTCTCTTTCGATTCTTTCCATTTGTTCTTGCCTCCTCTCGCTCATTGTATTTATGTGTCCAAACCACCTTATTTGTCCCTCTTCTATTTTTTTCTGTATTGATGTGTTTCCTAATCTTTTCTTTATGTCTACATTCCATATTCTGTCTCTTTTCGTAACTCCCTCCACGCTTCTCGGGTATTTCATTTCTGCAGCCTGTACCTTGGATTTTTGTCTTGTGTTCATCACCCATGTTTCGCTTCCGTGCGTCAGTATTGATATGTATTTTGTTCTAAAAAATTGATTTTTTTAATCATATAAATCGAAACACTCTAAGGAGTAATTGATGTGACAACCTGATCTAATGACGATGTCACATAAAATTAGGCAAAAGATGGCGGTTGCGTCGTCTTTCATTTATTATGACTAATCTAATGAGATTAAAAAGTATAAATCGTATAGTACAATGTTCATCTAGTGATTCCCTTTTGGCTGGTCCGCACACTGGACAGCTGGCTGTCCAACAGGAAGTTCCGGGTCATAGTAAATACAGCTTTGTCCCAAATAACTACTGCCAAGGAAGGACTCCCCCAGGGCTCCCCTATCTCCCCGATGCTGTTTAACATCTACGTCGCGGACATGCCCACAACAAGCATCCCCAGAGGCGCGCAATTATTTCAATTTGCCGATGACACTGCAATATTGGTAACGGGTAGCAACATCATCTCGGCCCAGGAAAAGACGGCGACAGCCTTCCGAACTATCACCAACTATGGAAAGAGGTGGAAACTGAAAATTAACGAGCAAAAAAACCGAAGCTATCCTAATTGGCAACAAGATCCCAATCAAGAAATACATCAGGTTAGACAACAGAAGAAAAATCAACCTCAAAAGCAGTATCACATATCTTGGTATCACCGTAGACCGGAGGCTTAATTTCCAGCAACATGTAAAGAGGAGAAGAGGACTAGTCATGAAAAGACTAAGGATGATGCACGGCCTCCTAAACGTCTCAAGTAGCATATCCGATAACAACAGAAGAACCATTCTGAGGTCCATTCTCCTGCCCACAGCGGAGTATGGTCAAGAGGTCGCCATCACAGGAAGCATTAACACCAAAAGAAAAGTACTCAGCACCACCAACGCCCTAGTGAGGAGGACGATGGGGTATCCGTATTTTATACCAACTGACAATATCCAAAATGAAATGAAATTAGAGAATCATATAGCAAAATGGAGAAGACATGAGTTCATCCAAAAATTGCGGAATCATCCCGAAGAGGCGATCGTATATATCGGGAACGCCCTGACAAACAACCCCGCCTGAGAGGCCACAAGATAGAGTTGCCTGTGATCACACGCAGGTAACAAGTCAAAGGATTTATGGTCATAGCCAGATTGCTGAAACCGTAAACTAGGGAGAAAAAAAAAATCATCTAGTGAAGGCCATTTCTGTTTTTCGAACCATCTGAGACTAGTGTGTTCCATGTGCAATTCATCGATGAAGGCTGAACGGATCTTGTGTTGCAATTAAATACCTGACATGAATCATAATAAATGGATAACGACGCAAGCGCCATCTGTTGCCTAATTTCATGTGACATCAGCGACTCTCGGTCGTCTACCTTGTAGACCCAAATCGTTGACGATTTCAGATGGAATTAAACAATAGATGGCGCTTGCGTTATCTTCCATATATTATGATAGCGTAAGGATGACTGGTGATGAGCCTCTCGAAAGTAGCTGAGATTATTTTGAAAGAAGACGTGGAGGAAGTAACATTAAAGGAAGAGGTGATTTCAGTAAACCAATTTGGGTTGGTGGCCGTCCAACAGGCCTACAGACTAATAGAGCAAGCTAGAAAGCTGAAAGAGAAACCAAGGGCTGAAATGATCATCACGCTACCTGAAGTGGAAGATCAGTAACAGTTTAAGCTGACTGAACTTCGCCTACACTCATGACATTTCATTTTGTATTTTTCTCTGTGATAAATAAAGGCATTATTTTTTTTTTGCGGGCAGTGGAAGGGAAAATCCAGTTACGGAGTGTGGGACTCCTTTCAGTCTGGTGTTGACTGGAAGCCTACCCACTAAAACCCCTCACACTTTACCGGCTTCGACAGCTAAAGTCATTAGCCGGTCGCAATGAGAATTGGATGCTCTGACTTATTTCATTTCTCTTACATTTATTGTCTTGTCAGGCATTGCCCTGGTATCCTTAACGCTAGTATCACAGAAAGAGGACAGTGCCAGGGCGGGCATTATTATTACTATTATTGTTATACGGTGCGGCGTCATGGTGTCCTATATAAAATGCAAACTAATAATTTCCCCTTCTGGTTAGTGAGAACGATCGGAGAATAGGCATTTTGAAATAAAGCTGAATGGGATCACCTCCACGAAAGAACTGCAGAAGAAGGCTTCCTCAAGATATCCCGGTGTTACCGATCCAGACACCTGGATATACCTGTTTGTCGACGATACCTCGATCCTTGCCGCTCGTATTAATACCCAAAGCGATATTAATAGAACAGCTTTTGCTGTTAAGATTAGTAAATACGCAAATCAGTGGAGGGCTTATGCGCTTCATGTCTGTCGGTGGAAATGATATCACTCTGGCTGCGGACGTTTTTGCTTGACACTCGTTGATAATTGGTCTAATCACCGTGATAAATAGCCAATAAATCATCTTGGGGTTTAGACCCTATCTTCTGCCAAATATTTTTCGGCAAGACCATCAGTGTAATCGCTGTTTATTGTAATTTCTATTCACCTCAATTTTCCACCTTAATATATTGACCCTTCAATTCCACTCGCTCAACTTATCAGTGCCGTTTTTTTTATGCTCGCACTAGAACGTATTAATTCATTATTTTTATTTTTAATTCATTCATTATTATTAATTTGTTTTTTCGCTTAATTCCAATTAATACAATATTGTTTTAACCGCTGTTTCCTTTTGTTTACAAATTATTACCTTTCCGCAGCCATCTTGCTTGCTTTGATAGCCCCCAATCGATGTGAAGTGTGTCCCTGTGCTTATCTCAGTTTATTTTATCTTTACTTATATATAATAATTTGTTTTAAATGTAATTCAATTGTGGACTCCAGTGATAAATTCATTATATGTGATGGTTGTAACAGGCACATTCATGTAAAATGCTCTGATTTAAGTCCATCCGAAATTAAATGTCTGGAATTACGCCAAAATCCTAAACGACGTATTAACTACATCTGCCTTGAATGTGCGAAAGGATTTCAGCAATCACCGAAACTCATTACATTAATTAATGAACTTCAAGCTGAAATTAATGATTTAAAAGCAAAAGTCTATTCATCAAATAATGTCATACACGTTGATCACTCAGAAGAAATGATCGCTGAGATCTATGAACCCACAAAACGATCTAAAAATATTATTATTTATGGTTCACCTGAGGTCGGTAAATCTAAGCACCAACAGTCTGAATGTGACACTGTCTTTCTTAAGAATATGCTGAGTAAATTAAATATATCTGATTCACAAGTTTATTCACAAAGACTGGGAAAATTTGATGCTACTGAACAGAACTCACGACCAATAAAACTTTGACTGAGATTTTCTGATTCTATTCATCTAATAATTAAACAATTTAAAAAACTATAAACTGAAACGGAATACTCAAAAATCTCAGTGTCTTTTGATCGCACACCCAAGCAAATCGCTTATTATAAATTGGTGAAAAATGAATTAACTGACCGTGTTGATAAAGGCGAATCTAACCTAACAATAAAATATAAAAATGGAATTCCAACTATTCATGAGGAAAACCAATAGACTCCAACAGGATAGTAAACCCAATTAGTATATTTTATCAAAACGTTCGTGGATTAAAATACAACAATTGCTGTAATATAGACTCTGATTTTGTTCTATTATCTGAAACATGGTTAAATGACTCGGTACTCAATAGTGAATTATTTCCACATCATTTTAATGTCTTTCGCTCTGACAGAAACTTTTTACTACTTAATCGGTCAAAAGGAGGCGGTGTCCTGTTTGCAGCTAAGAATTTTATCTCCGTTACTTTAATTGATACTAGCGAAATTAAAAACACTGTTCCCCTCATTGATTGTATTTTATGCAAATGTCATTTTCCTTCTAAAACTATTATTATCGGAATTGTTTATATTCCACCAGACATATCTTATAATAAGTTAGAAATACTAACCTCACAGCTGGAAGTTCACTTAATGGATCAAAAATTTATAATTATTGGCGATTTTAATATTCCTTCATTACAGAACGAATGTATGTCTCCGAATTTAAAGTCAACCTGCTTTAAATATTTCACAGATATCCTGAACATAAAACAATACAACAATTTTTATAATAAATACAATTCGTTATTAGATTTGGTGTTATGTAACTATGAGATTAATCTGTCCATTTCACATGCAGATCTTCCTCTTGTCCCTGAGGATAATTACCATCCTGCCCTGGATATTAATTTCTCAAATTCTAATGAATGTCTTACACATTTTCACAGTAATGACAACACAAGGTTTAATTTCCGTAGGGCTAACTTTATATCTTTGTATAGCGAGTTGTATTGCTTAGATTGGAGTGTACTCAATTCGTTTACTGATGTCGATGAAATTGTGACCAGGTTTTATGATATTATTTATTCCGTTCTGTACAAACATGTCCATACATATAAATCCAACAAATATAAGTATTCGCCATGGTTTTCGTCTGAAATCAAAGGGAATTTAATATCAAAATCTTATTATAGAAAGATGTGGCATACTACCGAAAACCCACATTTTATTCAGATATTAAGCAAGAAACTACTCGAATCGCACGTGTGTTACGTACTGACAAGGATGAACTTACAGATCCCAATGACATAGTTAATGGATTCGCTGGCATCTTTAAAAGTAATTTCAATCGAGTTTCAAATGCCACGCTGGGCAACGATTCAACTGTATATCCGCCATTCTTGATCAATAAAGTGGATGCATCTCAACTTATTAATATAAAGTCACGCTTTCCAAATAAATTCACTGCTGGTGATGATAAAATACCAAGTTTTTTTAATTCGCGACTGTAGATATGCATTGGCTAGCCCATTGTGTACCTTTTTAAATTACCCGATCTCTTCTTGTCAGTTCCCAGAGATTTGGAAACGTGCTAGACTATGTCCCGTTTTCAAGAAAGGTGACAAATCTCATCTTCATAATTATCGTCCAATATCGATCCTTTCTAACTTTGCTAAAATCTTTGAAAGTGTATTGCATCATAATATATTTAAAGGAATGGGTCCATTTATGTCACCATATCAAAACGGATTTATGCTTGCCAGATCGACAACAACAAATTTGGCTACAGTCTCGCAATATTTAGCCGATTCTCTGGATGCTCGTGGTCAAGTTGACGTTATCTATACTGATTTTTCACGCGCCTTTGATTCAATTGACCATGATCTTCTAATTTTTCAACTTTCTCGTTTAGTGTGCAGTTCCTTCGGTTACTAAACTCATTGTTTCATATTTACAAAATCGGCCATGTTATGTATTTTACAATGGTTTTACGAATTTTCTCCTTCCACTGGTGTTCCTCAAGGTTCTTGTCTAGACCCACTCTTGTTTAATATTTTTATTAACGAGTTATTGGGTATGCTTACCTGTCCTGTATTGGCATACGCTGATGATCTTAAAATTTATTTAAAGATTGATTCTTGGGATGATGTAATCACTCTACAATCGAATTTAAATATAATTGCTGACTGTTGTAAGAATGTTAGTTTAGTACTAAATGTCAACAAATGTTGATTCCCGCACTCGTACTTCACTTGAATCAAGTTATCAGATCGAAGGAATCTCTTTATCGAGATGTACCACGTTTAAAGATTTAGGAATTACTTTTGACAACCAACTCAACTTTAAACATCATATTCAATCTGTCCGAACTAATGCGTCAAAGGCTTTAGGTTTTATTCTTCGTGTTAGCCGTGACTTTTCTAATGTTGATGCTATAAAAGCTCTCTATTCCGCCTTTGTGTTGAGTAAATTGGAATATAACAGTTTAATCTGGTTTCCCATTTATGCTACTCACTCACTTTTGTTGGATCGCATTCATCGTTTTAAAATTTCTCTCATTTAAACTTGACCGTTCTTATCCACCAATTGGAATCTCTCAAAATGATCTTCTTCAGCGTCACCAAATCGAATCCCTCGCCAACAGACGAAATCTGAGATGTGCAACTTTTATGAAGAAACTTTTAAATGGAGAAAACGACTGTCCTGAAATTCTCGCCAGAGTTCCATTCAATGTCCCTATAAAACCTACACGATTCTCATCAACATTTAGATTACCATCAGCGCGTACCAATGTGTTACAGCGTTCACCAGTGACGGTATTGTGTAAGTGCGCGGAAAAACAATTTTGTGACACTTTTTCTTAGTGTTTTTATTTAGTGTATTTAATTATTCATTTATTAATATGTATGATACAGAGTGTTCAATATACAGTAGCCAAGTTTGATGAAAATGCAGCGAAAGGCGGGGAATATTTTTTTTTTCTAAAATCACAATTTTATGTTTTTTTTTTGTTATAAATAAGGAATCTATCAAAATTATTATGTTTTGTTTTTTCTCAGATTCTAAATCGCCATTAAAATGTGCTATTTTCCTCTAATTTAAATGACATCATGTACTTATTATTTTCGAGATACAAATAGTTAGCATCGACAAATTTACCACCCAGTATATTTAATCTAAATGATTTGTAATGTTGGATTTTTAAAAATCTAATTGGAAGAATAACAAAAATAGAAAATAATATATTCGGTTTTCAACGGACTCAAGTGGGTTGTTTACCGTTTTCTTGACGATTAAAAAATTATATTTTATAGGATAAAATCCTGTGATCTATTATCCTATAAAATATTATTTTTTAACCGTCAAGAAAACGGTAAACAACCCACTCGAGTCCGTTGAAAACCCTCCCCGAAAAGCACACACAATTTCATTTACTCACCTAATTGCTCCCCGATAAGAACAGCAAACTGTCGACAATAAGAAATTCGCTCATTGAAACCGTCTCATTCCCACGAATCTAGCGTATCGCGATATTTACCCGCGGGCACAATGAGCCGGGCGATGGGAGGGAGGCACGCACAATGATTCGAGTCGAATTCCATTGCACGCCGGAAGTCACACGTGCTGACATGTAATTATTATGATTGCACATGTAAAGTCGAAGGGGCGGCTTTGTTCCACTTTCCGAATGCATTTTGTCTGTGCCCGGGAATGTTTGACTCTTGCCTTTGTCCCGGGGCCGCGCAGCGCCGCGAGAGGCCCGCATTGTGATCCCGATTGACAATGAGAGAGTCGCGACGACGATTTTTGCCCTATTTTTCAATGCATAATGACGATAATAATAACAACAAGAAGGGTGAGATCTAACGTATTTCCTTTAAGGAAAGGCCAAAACGGCGGGGTTTTTATTTCTCCTCTAGCGTTTTTTTTTTATTCCCTGCGAGTAACGATTAGTTCCATTCAAATGTTTGTATAACGGTAATGGTCATTCAACAAGCTTTGGTTGAAGAAATGAGTGTTTAATGTTTCAATGTCTCGTCGTTTTGATATTAGTTTTTTTTTTAATAGCCGAACTAGAAAATTATTCGTTTTTTTTTTTTAGACACTTGGTTTCTAATTTTTTTTTCAACATCCCTGTGTTGTATTTAAGACCAACTCATCGCGTTCACAAGTTGTATTTGTAAATATAGGATTATAATCGCGTCTTCCTTTTGGCGTTTCGACGTTATTAATTACATCTTTGAAATAATAAATTAAAGCTGCTATAAACTTCCTTTACAGTCCCTCTGGAATATTGTCATACCAACTTTAATAATAATAATAACAAACTTTATTAATCAACAGACAAAATAGCCCAATTACAGAGCAATTAACAAAAAATCAATATAAAACAATATGAAAATAATTAGAACTAAATATAAGATCTAAAAGAGTGCAATATATATACATGCAAAAATGTAAATCAAAACAAAAATAACAAATTCAATGTAAAGTACAGAAGATTCACTCAAACAGGTACCAGCAACGATTTGAACTCTCTCAAAGTGCAACGAAATATATCACAATCAAGAAAATTGTGAAGTAAACACATACGACGAATTGGAGAGAGCTCAAGGATACTTGTACGTGTATTGCATATGAAAAATTTGTGTGGAATACCTACTACATAAGCGAGGGATATTAAAGTTGATCCTATAAAGTAAATCCGGACAGTCAATCATATTATGAATAAGTTTAAACAAAAATTGAAAGTGACACAGCTCCAAATTGACATAAAAGCAAATCGTTATTAAAATCCTTGGGTGGATAAGCACCAAATTTCACAAACCATATATTTGTAGAATCTACGTTGAATGTTCTCAATAGATTGCTGATGTGTGTGATTTAAAGGATTCCATATTAAGGATCCGTGTCGAACGTATATATGAATTGAATAAATAAATTAAAGGATAAATAGTTTTGAATTCCTTGTTATTTTGCATGATGAATCCGAGAGATTTATTAGCTTTGCAAATGATTGAATTATAATGTAATCTAAAAGTAAATTTAGAATCAAAAATGATGTCAAGATGTTGTCAGGTTTTCTAATGATTTATTATCCATAGTATGCGTGAACGGAATCGAAAGATTTTTGCATAACTACTTTAGCTACATTAAAGACAGATTGTTAATGGAGCACCGTGTGGAGATTCTATCAAGTACAATTTGCAAATGTAAACAGTCTATAGATGAATCAATAGTATAAAAAAAATTTAAGATCATCTGTAAATAGTAAGTGATTACAATCTATTAGTGATTTACAAAAATAATAAACAATAATGGCCCTAGGTTGGAACCCTGAGGAACCCCTGAGCGGGGCATGAACTTGACAGATGAAAACCCATTGATAGAAAGATACAGATGACGATTAAGTAAATATGATTTAAATTTAATTATAATTAATGGTTTTAATATTTAGACATTGGTAGTTGATATTGTATGAAATATATATGAATAAATTATTAAAAATCAACCAATAAAACACAGAATAGATTGAATAACTAATGTTTTTTTTTTTTTTTTCAATTCTATGAAGCATATATGAAGTTCTTTTCCTTTTCTGAGTGTTTTGTCCATCATTTGTCTCATTATGTGGATTAGGTCTTGTGTTCTTCTGTTTTTCCTGAATCCATGCTGTTCTTCACCTAGTAGCGATGTTTGCTATCACAAGGTCGTTTGCTATGCATAATTCTAATATTCCTTTCTGTTTTCGTTCTTCGTCTTTTCTCCGTATGTGCTCATGTATTTTTCATTACCTTTATTTTCGTTTCCTACTTTTCCATTCATGTCCTCCATTACTATAGCATTTCCTTTTCCTTCGTCTATTTCTCTCTGTAATTCTTCGTAGAACTGATCTTTGTCTTCTTTTCTGTCATTTTCGTTAGGTGCATAGGCTACTATTATGTTCCATATACTTTTCTGTTGCTACTTCAACTGTTAAATTTATTCCGTTTCCGTATTTTATGTTTATTATGCTATTTATTTTATCTGGACTTACTATTAACCCTACCCCTTCTGCTCCTCTTTTATTTTGATCTAATCCTGCCCAATTTAGTCTATACCCACCTTTTAGGTCTTTAATTCCATTTCCTTTCATTTTTATTTCTGTTATTCCTAGGTAGTCTATTTTTTGTGATTTCATCTCTTCTAGAATTTCTTCTAATTTCCCTCTTACGCTTCTTACATTCCATGTTCCCATTTTTACTGTGTGTCTTTTCTCTTTTAATTTTATGCTGTTTTGATTTGTTTCCATTTTTCGTTTCCCTTTTCCCGCTTGTATCATCGTCGTTTTCTTTCCGGTCTGGTTTAGTTTTTTGCCATATTTTCTTGTTTCTCTTGATCCCAAATATATACAGAGAGTTTTTCTTATCAGTACACATTTCCCCTATATATACCTGCAAAATAGGCGAGTCAAACTCATTGATGTATGTATGTTTGGTTGCCTATAACACGCAACTGAACACACATATGCTAAATAATCAACTAAACATACACACATTAATCGGTTTATTGCGTTTGACTCGCGTTTTTTGCAGGTATACACTTCCCCTAATGTATACTGATAAAAAAACATCCCTGTATATTTCCCTCTATGTTTTTCTGCTGGTATCCTATCTTGGTGTGCTTTCCTTTTTCTTTTTGTTCCCTTGCTATGTTTCTTAATGTATTTTCCTTTCTTCGTACGTTTAGTCGTTACCTGCGTACATTTTTGTTCCTCTTAGTTTTTTCTTCTCCATGACCTTCTTTTTGTCTTCCCAGTTTTTTAATTGTATTTTTATTATATTTTTCCCTTCTTTGTTTTGTATACTTCTTTAATCTCTACTTCAATTCATTTTTAATCAATTGTTCCACTTTTTGTTTGGTTATCATTTTCTCCCATAATTGCACCAGTTATTACTATTTTGTTCCTTCTTCCTGTCTCTCAATTTTATCTTCTAAGTAGTTTAACCTTTTTACAAGTTCTTGCTTCTCCTGCATCCATTCTTGTGCCTGTAGTTAACATTCTTTCTTTGTATTCTGGAATTCCTCGCTTAGTTTTTTGAAGTTGTCTTTGTTCTATTTATGTTTATTGTTTATTTCTTCTTTTAGTTTTGTTTTAATTTCATCTAGTTTTCTTAATATTTCATCCAATTTTTCTGCTTTATATATAATTATAAAATAACAGTGAAACAATACTAATATTTAAATTAGTCATGACAGAAGTAGAGGCTACCCAGGACGAGCAAGTTGATAATCAATAATATGTAATAAGTGTTATTATTATTACCAACAACGAGTCGAAATACAAAATATTGATTGAATACACTTATTTGAAACAATGACTAGCATTTTAACCTTATCGGTACAAATTTATCATTTTCGTATTATACGACAATTGTATTTCATTGAACCAATGAAGTAACTCTCTTTTGTATCGTACGAAATAATCAATAAAATAAATTAAAACTTTCCGCGTAAATCAACGTAATTATATTTTTTTTCCTGCGCGCACACAAACAGCTTTAATTATTTATTTTTATATATATATTGAATTTCACGCAGCGCCGAAAACCGCAGTTAAACCTTTTCATCGGAAATTTGAAATTTATTGCGTGCCCCGCGTGCGGTCGCCATAATCCCGTTTTCTTGTGGCGCTGGACAAAGCCACGAAACCCCAATAAACGGTTTAACCTCTTGTTGCTACTACAGATTACCCAACTGTGGTCGCTCTAATCCCACTTAACGAGCAACGAGTAATTCCTCACAAAAGAACTGATCGACGCGGAAGTAATTCCCAGAATTAAAGAATGACCATCTTTCTTTGTTTAACGTGAATGGGGATAATGAGAAAGATGTATTTTTGCGTTAAACTAATTTGCATTGTATTTGAAAAGTCGCATTATTACCGATTTATTGTTTTAATGAAATGTTCAGCCAGCATTCGTCTAGCGAAATTCAGTTAATCCAGATGATAGCCATTTCGATTTTTTTTTCGAATTTCAACAGATCAGTGTGTTCAATATTATACTATACTTACTTTATCTATACCTTGTACAAATTAATCTAAAAATTCAATGAAATTGTAAAGCGCTATCACGAATTACAATATAAAATTTGCATTTTTTATACATATGTTTTGTAATCTTTTTAGAGTGTCACACTTTTCTTATAAAATTTTTAATATGTAATTATAATTGTAATTTGGAAATGGAGATTCCCTTAATAAAGTAAATTGAAATTAAAAATTAGTTTAATATTGACATCATAGAAAACTAATAGATATAAAAGGCAATAAATGTTTCGATTGTGTCGTGATTATATATTTTACATTATTTATATAAATGCAAATATGTTTGTAAAGGAGTTTTTAAATGGGTTATTTATAATAGTTTTATTAACTATGGAAATTATGACTGAAAATTAAAAATTGTAACACAATTATGTTTTTTTTTTAATTGCTGAAAAAAAATGAATACACTCCACGTTAGTTGGGCATATTTTTGAGTCATAATTTCCATAATTAATAAAATAATAAAAAGAAAACGATTGATTTGTAAGAAATTATTTTTAAATTCTTCTCATTTACATATAAATGTGAGTATTTGCCCGGAAAGTAGTTGTTTTATTGTGCATTTGTTTAACGTGCTTACGCAACGTAAGTCAAGGAATAAGGACGCTGATCACGTAAATAATAATTTATTATATATTATTTCGAATAATAATATTCTTTATTCACAAGTTTTCATTACAAATTTAATACACATTATTATGAGGAGAATAATCTTGAAAACAATCGTCGATTGTCAATTCAAATTAGTGATTTAATAGATTTTAAACCACAATGCAATCGATATTATATAATTAGAAGGCCACAGAGCTAAATGTGAAAATAATTAATTAATTATTTTCAAATATTTTTTATTTAATCTTCTGATTTAGTTTATTAATAAAATTATCTATACCATAAAAAAAAGTAAATGAATTTATTCGATATTATTTTTTTATTTAAATTTTATGTGTTAATTCGTATTGTTTTATTTATCGACTGGAGAATTTTCGCAATTAGCGAAATCCGTTAGCGCGATCCGCAGATAAGCGAGCGACGCCGACCGAAGACTGGGAAAAGAGTGCGGTAATTAAGCTTAATTAAGCGTTATTACGGGTGCGATATTAATTACAATTGACGGACACTTCCTGTGAAATTAATTAATTTCCATTCTTCATCCATGACCGTTCACCGGCTGCAATTAACCGCAAACCCTACGGTCTTGATGTTTTATTGTTATTGCGGACAAATTGATTATCATTGCTTTCTAATAGTACATGGTCCGACGATGGACTTAATTCAATTCATTGGATAAATGTGAGGAGGGAATTGAAGGAATGGTTGTGAATTGTATGCATTACATTTATAAATATAATATTTTGAATTAAATTCGTGATGAAAACATTTTTTTATGTAAAAATTATGAAGATTTTTAATTAATTCAGACCCTTTTATTGCTGGGTAAATTAAGTATGTTACCTAGCAGTAAAAGGGTCCGAATCAAACGGAAAAAGCCACAAGTTAGTGTGTGGGTAAACGAGGGGGCCACGCTGAAAAACCTAACCTGTAAATGTGTGGGAAGATTCTTGCGATTTCGTGTCTTGTGTTAATCGACAGCTCAATTAGTATTACGTTTCTTATTTTTTTTTTTACAATCTGCCCTAGTAATTTATAGGTTGAATTGAAGGTCGGTCGCAATTTGGTTGCGCTGAATTTATACCTGTTAGATTTTCGCCTGGTAGGATCATTTTGTAATTATTTAATGTAATATGAGTTGTAACATTCTTTGTAAACTACCTCTTGATTTCACCAAATATTTTGCACGCTATTCAATCGGTTTTCTTTTCATTTAAGATTATGTATAAACTAACTTATTTAATTAACTGCATATATTTTGCTCCTATCCCGAAAGATATTCTCATTTCGTCTGTTGTCCAAATCAGATTGATTGTTTCCACTTATGCAAATTGTCTTGCCAATCGCAATATACTAATAGTTAATGCAGAAGAAGCTAGTTAAAGCTGAAGAAGAAAAAAAAATACTGCATTTTTTACAAAAGATTTAAAACTTAATTTTGCTGCAAAGTAAAATACACAATTATACTTTTCCCGCAACAAAAAAACTGCCTCATGAACTCTTCAAAATTATCCAATGAAAAAGTATTGTTTTTTTTTTTTTTTTTTTTTTTTGAGGGGGAGGCGATATGTAGCCTTCACTGTTACTTTTCAAAAATGCTTAACATTACAATATCGATGTTTACAAACGTGCCATTTATTTATTTATTTTTTTCCTTGAATTAATTTCTCATCTGAAACTATATTACAATATGTAAAGTAATTTAAAGGAAAGACACTTGGTATTGTTTCACAAATATTATTAATCTGTGAAACAATACCAAGGGTTTTTCCTTTAAATTACTTTAAATAGTCCTTTTTAGTGGGGAAGATATATATATGTGCAAAGAAATAATGAGTAGAAGGGCAGTTAAGCGTAGAAACTGCAATGGAGGAGAAATCATTGTTAATTTCGGTTTTGAGAAGGAGTGAACTTTCAATTCTGTGCGTGTATTGTCAGAATGATTATTGCTGTGCTCTTTCTTTTTTGTTCTTTGTGTAAAATACAATTGTAAACTCTAAACTTTATGCCAAATAAAGGATCTTCATATATAGTGCTTTTTCACATTAAATATTTTCTAATGATGAAAAGTTATTATCCTTTTACAATTCTGTGAAATACACCAAAACTGTTGCTTCTGATCAAGAATGTACATTTTTATACTTCTTCCATTCACAAAATGTATTGTAGGGATGCTGATAAAAGTTGCGGGGACATTTGGGCAACTTTTGCGGCTTCCCTTATTTCCGAAGGTGTTAAATCAAACTCTGGTTCAGAATCCATCCTTTTTTTAGAATATTTAAAAACATGATTTGTAGTTAATTTGCGGATATTTTTTATTGATTGTTGCTTAATCGATTTTAATATTCCTCGTGTTGTTAATTTTAGATAAACACAACACTTTTTATATTACAATTTCAAGCGTCATTTATTGTCTAATTTCATTTTATTAGACGTCAAATTATATTAAAATATTTACAAAAGCCTTACTTGAACTTTGTTATACATCGTTTTACGATTAAATAAAAACTCTTTTTTAACGCGTCATTATAAAATTAATAGCCTTTTTCTAACAGACTGTTAGTTCGATAATAACGCAAACTAACACACGGTTAGTTAGATAATGATGCAAACTAACAAACTGTTAGTTTTATAATAGCGCAAGGTAATAACTTGTTAATTTGATAATGACGTAAACTAACATACTGTTAGTTTAATAAAGTCGCAAATTAACAGACTGTTAGTTTAATAAAGTTACAAATTAACAGACTGTTAGTTTGATAAAGATGCAAACTAACAGACTGTTAGTTTAATAAAGTTACAAATTAACAGACTGTTAGTTTGACAAAGATACAAATTAACAGACTGTTAATTTGGTAAAGACGCAAACTGTTAGTTTAATAAAGTCGCAAATTAACAGACTGTTAGTTTAATAAAGTTACAAATTAACAGACTGTTAGTTTGATAAAGATGCAAACTAACAGACTGTTAGTTTAATAAAGTCGCAAATTAACAGACTGTTAATTTAATAAAGTTACAAATTAACAGACTGTTAGTTTGATAAAGTTACAAATTAACAGACTGTTAGTTTGATAAAGATGCAAACTAACAGACTGTTAATTTAATAAAGTTACAAATTAACAGACTGTTAGTTTAATAAAGTTACAAATTAACAGACTGTTAGTTTCATAAAGATGCAAATTAACAGACTGTTAATTTGGTAAAGACGCAAACTGTTAGTTTAATAAAGTCGCAAATTAACAGACTGTTAGTTTAATAAAGTTACAAATTAACAGACTGTTAGTTTGATGAAGATGCAAACTAACAGACTGTTAGTTTAATAAAGTCGCAAATTAACAGACTGTTAATTTAATAAAGTTACAAATTAACAGACTGTTAGTTTGATAAAGTTACAAATTAACAGACTGTTAGTTTGATAAAGATGCAAACTAACAGACTGTTAGTTTAATAAAGTTACAAATTAACAGACTGTTAGTTTCATAAAGATGCATATTAACAGACTGTTAATTTGGTAAAGACGCAAACTGTTAGTTTAATAAAGTCGCAAATTAACAGACTGTGAGTTTAATAAAGTTACAAATTAACAGACTGTTAGTTTGATAAAGTATAAAATTAACAGACTGTTAGTTTAATAAAGTCGCAAATTAACAGACTGTTAGTTTATTAAAGTTACAAATTAACAGACTGTTAGTTTGATAAAGTTACAAAGTAACAGACTGTTAGTTTGATAAAGATGCAAATTAACAGACTGTTAATTTGGTAAAGACGCAAACTGTTTGTTTAATAAAATCGCAAATTAATAGACTGTTAGTTTAATAAAGTTACAAATTAACAGTCTGTTAATTTGATAAAGTATAAAATTAACAGACTGTTAGTTTAATAAAGTCGCAAATTAACAGACTGTTAGTTTAATAATGGCCCAAGCTAATAGCCTGTTTGTTTGATAAAGACAAAAATATCGTTGTTCGATTAAATGAAAACACCTTTTTTAACGCTTCATTATCAAACTAATAGTCTTTTGATTTTCTAATAGACTGTTTGATAATAATTCAAACTAACACACAGTTAGTTTGATAATGACGTAAACTAACAGACTGTTAGTTTGATAATAACGCGTTAATGGCGACATTAACTAGTCACTTGATAAATTTAAGTTATACAAACAATATTAAAAAGTGTAATTATATAGTTATATGACGAAATTTTGAAACATTATAAAAAAAATCTAGATTTTTGTGAAAAAAAAAACATCTTTTCTACTTTTAATTTAACAAAAAAAACCTTAATAATGAACAAAATTGAAAAAAAAAATATAAGCAATTCGCAATCACATCCACAATCCAATCCCGTCTCTTTCTCTCAATCCAATCTCCCTTTGAACCGGCCGCGCCCATTGTGTTACTTAAGCTTAATTAAAGCCACCATCTTGACTCACGGACCGCTTACTCACGCTGACTTTATCCGATTGTCCCGCGGATAAAACACTAATTATTTTTTTTTGCCTCGCCTCCTCGCATCTATCTAGAACATCAATTTGTTCGATTCCTCTGAATAAATCCCATTGTCGGGTGTCCGTTCCGCCCTCCTGCGTTTCCACGCGAGAGTGTGTGTGTGTGTGCACTTAACCGACGACTCCGGGGGCGTAATTGGGAGATCCGTGTACAAGAGGAAATTTGATTAGGGGGTGGATTCAACCCTTAATTTAATGCCCTCATTGAGTTATGCGGTTGCCGATTGTAATGATGTGGAGAGTGTGTGCGTTTCTGTACGGGTGGTTAAATTAATTTGCTATAAAGTAATGTAAAGTAAGTGAGTTTGTATAAATTTTTATGAAGTGTGCGCGCTTTAAATGATCGAGTGGATTGTTTATTTTATTTAATGTCTTGAATAAAGTTTTTTTTTTTAAGATTTTTATACATGTAATGGATTACATAGTCTTTAACTTTATTTTACGGAATTCTCCTTTATAATTGATTACATTTTACAATAATTTACATATTTGTATATAATCAGATAAGTATTCCTAAACTATTAATAATTAATAAGTAAGAGAAGTGCATTCCAAAACGGTTCAAAGAATTGTTTCAGTGTTGCATATGACTTCACAAACTAACATCTACAGGTATATAATTACATAATGGAAACAATAATTTACCTAAGAAAATGTAAAAATAAAATTTAAATAAATAAAAATATAAAGTAAATAATAAAATAAAAGAAATTAAATATATGATCACAGTTTTATCATAAGTATTGAGTATAGGTACGAGCACTGTAAGATAAAATATCACAGATCAATTATCACATAATTATAAAAAAATGTATATAAAAGACACGCTGAGACAACGTTAATAACAAACATAACAAACAACAATATAATATGCACATAAAATGATAAAATTGAGATAAAAATGGAAGAAATAAATAAAATAAAATAAAACAGATAGTCGTAAATGTTTTATGTATATGTATTATATATATACAAACATCTTTATTCAGACAACTATTTAAATAAGAAAACAAATATTGTGTTAGTCTGTCCGGGCTATCGACGTGAGGTCTTTCTGCCCTGTCTGAATTTACGGTGATTTGCGATAAAAGTATCTGTGCTATATGTATTATATTTATGATTATTTTGAATTTCGTATAAACGTATAATTTTTAGCAATAGCCCGGCGCATTCACCATGAAAAAAACTATGCATTTTCAAGTGGTTACAGATTTTCATGTGACCTTATTCCTGAAATTGATCGCACGTTTTAGTCGCATGCAACTGTCATTTTCACATGTAAATTCCTATCCAAATGACAGATTTCGTACGACCGACACGTACGACCAATTGCAGGAATAAAGGCCCTGATCATGTAAATAATAATTTATTATATATTATTTCGAATAATAATAATAATCTTTATTCACAAGTTTTCATTACTAATTTAATACACATTATTATGAGGAGAATAATCTTGAAAAGAATTAATCGACGAAATTAGCGATTTAATAGATTTTAAATCAAAATGCAATCGATATTATATACTTACAAGTTATGGAAAAACGTCATTCCGAATTTTCAATTTCAAGAAATTACAATTACTTGCAATAAAATTGTTTATTGCTTCATAGTTATTGGTTGTCTGCTCCACTGTAATGAAAATGATGGATAATGGAGTGGATCTAGCGACAGAGCAAATAGGCCTGAGGTTTGGTCTAAATCAGAGGTGTCCAAACTTTTCGCGGCACGAGCCGGATTGAAATTAGATCAATATTATACGGGCCACAAGATATAGAAATTTAAAAATATCATTATGAGTAAGGTAGCATTAAATACTATTAATTAATACTATTTTATTGTAACTTGAAAATACAAAATACTAAACAAACAAAGTATAATTGTAGTATAATTATATAATTATTTTATATAAATTGAAATATTCCCAAGCAACTTCTAATGCGAATGATGAAACCGTTATTTTTTTTTTGTTGAAGAATGTCTTTATAGTTGGGATCAAAATTTCTGACACCAATCATAAGCAATGACTGCAAATGATCATCAGATAAATTTGCTCTATATTTTGATTTGAGATACTTCATTCGAGAAAAAGTTTGTTCGCCCACGTAAGTAGTCCCAAACATTGAAATAAATTTACGAGCAAATTTCTTCAAATTTAGAAACTTTTTTTGCATCCAAATATTTATAAAAATCTATTAAGTTTCCTTCCTTGTATTTGTCCTTGATTTGTTCGTTTGCTTGAAGATCAATAATTTCTATTTGAAGCTGGCTTGAAATTTCAGCAATTGCAATCAAATGGATTTTGGAACAGCCGAATTTCTTTTGAATTCATGTGCAAGTCAGAAAAATCGCTTTTGAAAGTTTTCTTTTAAATCGGCGATGATCTTTACTGCAAATGCAATTGGAAATTGTTTTTTTAATTAAATTCGTCGCAGCACTGAAAATGCGTAAAATTATATTCAGTCACTTGACTTTCTATTAAATGTAGTTTCGTTTGAAATGCTTTAATTTGAGAGTATAAATCGCAAATTAAATTGTTTTTGCCTTGGAACTTTAAGTTTAAGGTATTTACGTGTGTCACAACATCTGCAAAAAAAGCCAACTTCCAGAGCCATGCAGCATCCGATAAAAGTGATTCAGGATACTTTTTCTCTACAAGAAATAAACCAATTTCACTTCTAAGCTTAAAAAACCGCAATAGCACTTTTCCACAACTAAGCCATCGAACTTCAGTGTAATACGACAAGTCAACGTACTCGGATTAAATTTGCTCAAGAAAAGATTTAAATTGCCGATGATTAAGTGCGTGTGATCGATTAAAATTTACTACAGAAACAACTTACTTCAAAATGCAGTTTATATCATCATGTTTTATACATAATGCTTGTTGGTGGATAATACAGTGTAGAAAAATTGGTACTGATGCTCCTGAAGCTTCACAAGCTTTTGTAATTTGTCCAACCACGCTGATGTTTGTACCAAACATGTTTCTTCCTCCATCAATTGTCACACTTTGGAGTCGATTCCAGTCTAAGTTAAACTTTATCAACGTTTTTTCTACTTCTTCGAATATATCTTTTCCAGTTGTAGTACTATGCATGCTGTTAAGGGAGGCCAATTCTTGTGTGACATTAAGTTCGTCATCAACTCCACGAACAAAAATTAAAAGTTGTAAAGTGTCATTAACATCAGTTGATTCATCGACAGCAAGAGAATATTGAGTGAACCGCTGTGTTTTATTGGTAATCTGGTGGAGAATATTGTTTCCAATATTGGCGAGCAATTGTATTACGAGAAAGGCTGATCATTTTGAAGAGATTAAACTTTTCTGGGAACAATTCACCAACAGCCTCCATCATACACTCTTTAAAAATTTGTCCATCCATAAAAGGTTTTCCTGCTTTCGCCAACAAATAAGCAATCTTCATACTAACTAAAGTTAATGCTTCATTTTCTTCATTAGTTTTGAACGCAATTTTAATATCTGATGTTTTTTTTTAAATATTTACTAATATTTTGGCTTAGTTTTCCATTCTATGCCATATTTATTTTTTACTTTCCCCGGACCCCCTGTCCAAGGGAAAGTATTGTGATCGTGAAAATTTTCGAACCGCCAATTTCAACAAATATGCACGTTTTGAGGTCCCCTGAGTCCATTCCATCGAGTTTTGAAAAATGTCTGTGTGTGTGTCTGTGTGTGTGTCTGTGTGTGTGTCTGTGTGTCTGTGTGTCTGTGTGTCTGTGTGTTTCCGCGATAGCGCATAAACGGCTAAATGGATTAAGCCCAAACTTTATATCTAAGCTTTAAATAACAGTGGAATGATCTGAAAAGCTTTTGGTTAGAATCAAAACTCATTAAGTGCAACTTTACTCTTAGCAATTTTTAATTTTTTAATTCGGATAGAAAAATGTTTCAAATAAAAGTTTTAGATCTTGGAAAATAAATAATTTCTGTTATAAAACTTTTATTGTAGGACCTCCGGTTTTCATTTTATAAGCGTTTACCTGATAAATTCCCTTAGCGATTTTAATTATTAAAATAATTATTTTAATGACAATTAAAACGTCAAAGTGCCGTCGTATTCAGCACATTCGCAAAGTTTGAAAAAAACGAAGAAGAGTGTGGATCAATGATTTTAACACATTGTAAGGTAAGAACTAACACACATAATTATAATATTCTTCTCAATACTAGGTTTTAACTTTGAAAGACAACAATCAATGTTTTCTATTAATCATTTTGCTTTCCTATTAAATTTTCAATTAGAAACTTATTTGACCGTATTCACCGGGGAAAGTACCATGATGGACACATCACCATTTTTTAGTGATGAAATCGTAGAAATATTTTAATATAGAAGAGCATATTTGTTTACATAAACGCTAAAATTTTCATCAGAATCCATCAATAGAAATTCCAAAGTGCACTTTCTATATTAAGGGTGCGGTTTAGAAGAAAGAGATAGCTATACAAATATGGGCAATCACTAATTTGAGTTAGATTGTTATTGTGATCAATGAACAATATTGTATTATACATTAAAATAATCCTAAAATAAGCTGGAATTTCATCAGATAAATTAAAAATTATTTTAATGTTTAGTTTCTGTGAAAAATAATTATGAAAAACAATGAAAATTGATCAAATTTATAGCAAATTTTAAATTAAATTTTTGCTAATAAAAACTTATGCAATGAAAATTTAAAGGATTTCACTAAATTCTGCATTCAAATAACTTAGCAGACATGACCTATTATTTCATTATATCTTACAATTTTCTTTTCTAACTTAAACTAGTAAATTGACGTAATATACGAAAATTAACGATTTATTTTTTATTTAGACTGATACTTTATACTTGGTAGATAAAAAATATAAATACACATTCATATTATGAAATCCAAAAGAATATCTCTATTTTCAAACGATTATTTCCATTTTACTATATAGCTATCTCTTTCCACTAAACCGCAACCTTAAATAAACATGATTTGAAAATAATTAATAAATTATTTTCACATTTTACTTTCTATATGAATTCTCGGTGTAACACCCTGTATGTAAAATTGAATTGTTCAGGGTCGGATTTACAATAATATAGCGTTAATTTTATTAGAAAAGGCGGTTGCGCGACAAATGTTCTAAGGGAGACAATTTTGAAGCAATAATTACTATTTATCGATGTGGTGCGCCCGGCGCATTCACCATAGTGGAGGCTCCGGGTAAATTATATATTTTAAAATTAATTCACGGTTTACAACAAAAAAAATATATGAAAATATGTCATAAAAATATGCCTGTTTGGTCGCATTTTTGAAAAAAAAGGCCCTATATACCACGAACAGTTGCTAAAAATCAAGTACACATCGTGTAAGTCAAACAATAATATTCATAATTGGATAAAAACTTTTTGATGTAAATGATGCAGGTTAAGTTGAGTATATGTGTAATTTAGTTGGGTGGCGTGTTAAATTAAGCTATGCTCGGCAAAGCATGCAATTATAAGTCGAATTGTAATATACATAATTGTACAGAAAGTAAACTTTTTGATATAAACGAATTGGGCTATGGCTAAGGCTAAGTTAGGCCGTCAGTGTTTGGTTTAACCCACTCCATGCATATCAAAATATATTTTGATGTTTTTATAAAATTCAGAATGTTTCACTAGATGTATTTTCGGGAGTTATGTGAAGAGATAAATTACGTAAAAAATATTAAAAAAAAAACAATGTTTATTCCTTTCTTCACTTATATTTTTAGTTATTAAATATACAAGTGGAGAAATGAATACAACGTGTTTTTTCTTTCTTTCTATCTTCGGGAGTTGTGTGAAGAGATAAATTATGTAAAAAATATTAAAAAAAAAAACAATTTTTATTTCTTTCTTCACTTATATTTTTAGCAATTAAATATACAAGTGGTTTTTTCTTTCTTTTTATTTTTATGTAATTAAGTATGTTATTGACCGATTTACAACATAGTTTTCCCCATTTGGACCAGAGTTCAAGCAAATATGATTAGGTAGGGTCTGTTTGTTTTTAATTTCGAGTCACGCCGTCTAAAATCATCTCTAATTTTCTTGCACAAAATATTAAATGACGATAAGAATCAATAAACTCTTGAATCAATTCGTAAGCGTTCAGATTTTAAAAATTCAGGCCGTCAAAATTTGAATGTTTACAAAATGATAAGAATCAATAAACTCTTGAATCAATTCGTAAACGTTCAGATTTAAAAAATCCAGGCTGTCAAAATTTGAATGTTTACAAATTTTGAATGTTTCGAGAATTTGTGGAAACCTGAAGCAATTTGTTTTTTTTTAATTTTTTTTTTACGATGATTAAATCAAATTATTGGGCTTGAATAAATTTAGGTGTGGCAGAGCTTTCTACAATTTTGTGAAAATATTTTTCTTATTATTTTTTATGTTGTAATTCCTTTTTTATATTAGCTACTTTTAATAATAATCGTTTATATTTTTCTCAGTTTCTTTCGAAGTAATGGTGGTTGAAAGAAAACGATTTTCTCGTTGAATGAATTAACATTTGCTAAGTATATAAAATTATTCCGTATTAGCATGAAATTGTTGTTAGATTATTTATTGAGGTAATAAAAACGGACAAACACGGAGGAGTCTATCGATAATCGCCGGATTAAATGTAAACATCTGCGCCTGACGGTGCGGAATTTTGATGACGTCCGCACGTAATTTTATCACCCCAATGAAAAAAAGGTGTAAATTAAGATAATTTATATTTTTTTCGCGTGGAGGACGTGAAAAGAAGGTGCAAGGAAAATTCAACAAGTGGCGAGCACGCCGGGAATCGAACCACCTCCCGTTGGGATTGGAGCGGTGCGGGCCAACGGGCGCTCCGGTCCAATGCCCGGAGTTTCCCTTTCCCGCCAATGAGAGGAGCGTGCGCCCCGCCGGTGACTCCTGGGCCGCTCCGGTATGGGGCTCTGTAGGTTCAGTCAAGCTGTGAAACCCGGTTGAAAAGGTCGTGAGGTACATCGCGATAAATCCATATTTTAAACAAAAACAAAAAAATAATTGATAATAAGAATTTCAAAACATTCGAGCATTTGTTTCTGTGCGTGTGTTGTTTTTATTTTTTGGTTTTATTTGTGTTTGGTTTTTGATAACTTTGAATGCGTGTGGTTTTTGGAAGATGATGAACGCGGCGTTTTTGGATGGTGGGCATCATCACCATTTGAGTAGTTATGGGATTAAGATGAGTCCGGGGCACCAGAGCAGTGGGTCGATTCCTTCCCCGCATCAGAACCCCTCGGGGATGGGTGGTGATGGGCAGAACCATCACTTTCAGGCTAATTACGGGCATATGGGGCACTTGAACCCGCACGCTGGTTACGCCGCTAGGGATTTCCTGCTGCGGAGGGATCATCACGAGTTTCCGACGGCCCAAACGGCGCCCAACGACCCGGTGCTGTTTCACCACCACGGAGACATCGCCCCCCATCACCAGCACCTAGCCCCTCACCACCAGATGCTCTACTCCCGGACGGACCACCACGCGACTTACCACCCCCAGCCCAACCACCAATACCTAAACCCCCACATGCCCATGCCACACCACCCCACGAACGTCCACGGCGCGTTCTTCCGCTACATGCGCCAGCCCATCAAGCAGGAGATGCAATGCCTTTGGATAGATCCCGAGCAGCCGGTGCCGAGGAAATCCTGCGGGAAACACTTCACCAGCATGCACGAGATCGTGACGCATCTGACGGTGGAGCACGTCGGTGGGCCGGAGTGCACCACGCACGCCTGCTTTTGGCAGAACTGCTCCAGGAACGGGAGGCCCTTCAAGGCCAAGTACAAGCTGGTGAACCACATCAGGGTCCACACCGGCGAGAAACCCTTCCCGTGTCCCTTTCCCGGCTGCGGGAAAGTCTTCGCCAGGAGCGAGAACCTCAAAATACACAAACGAACACACACCGGTGAGTTTTTTCCCCAATTGTTTTTATTTTCCAAATAAAAGTGGAATTGTTCTATTGATAAGACGCCAGAGAAAGCAGTTTTTGTTGGAGGAATGTGGCATTGGAAACAATCGGTTTGCAATTCGAATCGAAAATTAAAGGCGACGTTTTGCCGTCGCTTAAAATCACAACACAAAATCTTCGCTTAAATTATACGCAAACAAAACTAATAATACTACTATTTCCTTTTTTAATTTGTTGATTGTTAAGGCTTTCACTTGGTTATACATTTTGAGTTTATTAAATAAAACACTTTTTCACTTTGTTTGTATAACTTGTTATAGCAAGTTATACAAAGTGAAAAACTGTTTTATTTAATTTCCTTTTTTATTTGAAAAACAGCAATTTTTCAAAATCGTTAAAAAACAACAATGGAAAAATAATAATGCAAAAGCCTGTTCAGGATGATAAAATAATTCTTACATTATTTTCCCATCTTGAACAGCAAACAAGTGTATTATTATTAATTATTGCATTATTTTATCATATAATGTAGTAATATTTATTCCTTTCTTCACTTTTTTACGTTGTGCTTGAAATGTACATATAGTGATAAAGATAAAAAAGTGAAGAAAGGAATAAATATTGCTACATTATATCAAAAACCTTCACGTACTCACCAACAAATATCTTCGTTATTTTCTCATACTGAACTTTTTATAAGAAAATAACAGAATATTCAATTATTCTATTAATATATCATCCTCAACTTTTTTTACATCAAATTATTTTATCAAAAGCTTCATTATCTACAAAAGATTTTACACATAATATGGTTTTAAGTTTACGTGAAATCGACCAATCTCGAAGAAAAAGAAAAACGGAAAAACTCCTTTTCAACTTCATGTTACATTAAGAATTTTCTGCTTAATGTGGTTTTAAATATAAGCGACATATTTTTAATCAATTTAGAGAAAAAAAATCATATTAACTCCTTGCGTATGATTTGCTATTGCTAATAAGCAATTTGCTTCTAAAATTATGTTATGATTTATTAAATTATCAACTCTTTATTTTCCACCAAGAATTTGGTTAAATGCAAGAAATTGCCGACTCTTTATTTTCCATCAAGAATTTGGTTAAATACAAGAAAATACCAACTCTTTATTTTCCACTAAAAGTGTTGTTTTTACGGTCGTTTTAATAAAAATGAAAAATCAGGTTAATTTTATATATTATACAACAAATGTATTGCTGTTGATAATACGCAAAAATGTGCACTTCAGTTCAAGAATAATCGTGCAGAATGTGCCATTAATTATTAACTACTTTTCATTTTCTACTACTACTACTAATAATAATAATAATATTTATTGCCCAACAGGAAACAAAGATTTCCCAATTACAAGACAATATACAAGATAACAACAATATAGCGTATTTTAACATTATAAAGAAAATAATAAAAACCTAATTATTTGATTGACATAAAGCAACTATGGATTTTAGTGATTCAAAAAAGATATCACAAGTTGGAGATAGTTGATTAAAGTTATTAGAAATTATGCTGATGGGTGATTTAGCGTCAAAATTTAATCTATTATGATTGATTATTAAATGTAGTCTTATATCTACTGCTAAAAGTAGGAATATGCAAACCAATTAGTTGTAAAATATCGGGGCTGTCGATATGATTATTGAATAGTTTATATATAAATGAGATACTAGATTTGTAACGACGACACTCAAGAGATTCCACATTAAATTAAAGCAAACGAGAATGATCATATCCTCTCTCAGGATAATGCCCCTCAGTCTTCAGGTATAATATAAGAAATCTAATACAGTCATTGTCGTGTTAACTTTACGTGAAGTGTTTGAAATCAATTAATTTTGAAAAAATAAAAACAGTTTAATTCCTTGCGAAGGTATTTCTATTGACAATGAGCAATTTGCTTCGAAAAAAAAACGTGCATTTCAGTACGAGTAAATCAGGCTATGATTTATAAAATTACCAACTCCTTACTTTGTACTGAGAATTTTGTATTTAGTGTGGTTTTGAATGCACTCAAGTTTTATTGCAAATAAATGTATTGTTGTTGATAACGAGCAACAATATGCACTTCAGTTCGAAAAGAATGATCATACAAAATACGCCATGGATTAATAATTTAAATAATCTTTATTTTACTTTAAGAATTTTGATTAAATGTAAGAGGTTTTGAGTGTGCGTGAAGTAACTTAAATAAAATTCATTACTTCATTTTTATAATTAAAATTCCTTTATTAACGGCAAAAAAAAAAAACATTTTACAAACAGAATAACATAAATATTACAATAACAAATAATATATAAAACTAAAGCTTGGATAAAAAAGTGACTTATAATAAAAATATAAATAGAAATACAATTGGTATTACTGCAATAAACTCATAATGATAATTAACTAAATATTATATTCAGAACATTACATGCTTTAATTTAGATATAAATTGCGTATGGGATTCTGAAAACAAATCAAAATGTGGATCCAAAGATAAATTGGAATATATATTTTTTTTAATTTTATTTATAAAAGTTAAATAAGGAATTTTATTTAGGTTATCCAACTACATCACTCAAGTAAATCGATCTTGTGATTTGAGTGAAGTACTTGAAATAAATTAAAATAAAAATCAATTTTATATTAGGTAAATTAACACATTTGTTATTTTCCATATTTTTATTTTCATAACAAACATAATAAACATAACAAGTGTGTTAATTTACCAAAAAAAAAAAATAAAAAAAAAACAATGTTTATTCCTATCTTCACTTATATTTTTAGCAATTAAATATACAAGTGGAGAAATGAATACAAAGTGTTTTTTTTCTTTCTTTCTATTTTTTTTACGTAATTAAGTATGTTATTGACCGATTTACAAGATAGTTTTTCCCATCTGGACTAGAGTTCAAGCAAATATGATTAGGTAGGGTCTGTTTGTTTTTAATTTCGAGTCACTTGAGTCACGTCTTCTAAAATCATCTATATTTTTTTTGCACAAATTATTAAATGACGATAAGAATCAATAAACTCTTGAATCAATTCGCAAACGTTCAGATTTTAAAAATCCAGGCTGTCAAAATCTGAACGTTTACAAAATGATTCGAGAATTTGTAGAAACCTGAAGCAATTTGTATTTTTTTTTTCACGATGATAAAATCAAATTATTAGGTTTGAATAAATTTAGGTGTGACAGAGCTTTCTACAATTTTGTGAAAATATTTTTCTTATTATTTTTTATGTTGTAATTCCTTTTTTATAGTAGCTAGTTTTAATAACAACCGTTTATATTTTTCTCTGTTTCTTTCGAAGTAATGGTGGTTGAAAGAAAAAGATTTTTTCGTTGAACGAACCCTTTATTTTCTGGTAAGAAATCTACACTTATTGGCGTCTGAAGTTTACCCGAAGTGTAAATGTGCTATTGTTTATTAAATTACCCAATCTTCATTTTCTATTAAGAAATATAATTTAGTTATTGTGGTCTTAAGATTACGTTAAGTATTTGAAATTAATCAACTTATAAAAAAAACAGATTAACGCCTTACAAATGATATTCTATTGATAAAGAGGAATTTGTCTCAAAAATGCGTATTTCAGTTCAAGAAAATAAACATATAAAATGTGGCATTATTGAATAATTTATCTAATCCTCATTCTCTATTAAGAAAATTATAGTTATTGTTGACTTAACTTTACTGGAAGTGTGAAAATATACGCTATTACAAGATTTTAAATAACTGTGACCAAGCAAATGAAATACTGTTGCTAATTTTATTAGACTTTCCTTTATTAATTTTACTAGACTTTCCTTGACTTTATAAATGTAAGTAAAATACGTTATGACGTTATTGTAAAAAAATAGCCATACTGCTTTTTACAAAATTGTCATTAGTCAACAAATTAGTTTCGAAGTGGCTCTCGGATCAAAAATTGTTGCACGATGCAATATTTTATTCATACGCACCATCATTAATTTAATTGATTTATTTTAACATCTTTAAATTATGTAAGGCAGAACTGTACTGACGAGAGATAGATCCCGAAACACGTGTCTGCAGATGGCCTTATATTAAGTAGCGTTGTTTTATGATTTTTACATTGAATTTTTCTCGGATAAAAAATGTGTTGCATGATGCAATATATTATTGATGTACAACAGCATTTGTACATTATGTAATTCAATGTCCGGCGTGGGTATTTGCCCGGGAAGTAGTTGTTTTAATGGGCATTTGTTTAACGTACTTAAGTAACGTAAGTCAAAATGTCACAGAGCTAAATGTTGAAATAATTTATTACATATTTTTAAATAATGTATTTAAATAACTGTAATCAAGTGTATTCAACTCAAGACATTTATTTTACGTGAGAATATTTATATAAAAAACAAAAGAACACGCTTGCATGTTTTTTTTTACCTGCAAATACTAAAATGTAGAGTATTTTTGACGGTTTAAAATGATCTTTCCTATTTTGGGTGTACAGAAAAGATCATCCTAACAACTATACTAATCGCTCAGATCTGATCGTTGATTAGATAATTGTCCCCATATTATAGTCCAAATTAGCATACGCCAGAGAAAAGTAAACAGAAGGGATCATGAATGGCGATGAGTTACAATTTAAATTCCTTGGAGGATAAGCTGTTTTGTTTACTTTTTTGCTACTTCGTCTACATAACAAAGACTAAACAGAAAGTTAGATAATGATATAAAAAAGGATTTATTGATATGGTTGCAGTTATTTATATTAAAAATAATTAATAAATTATTCCCTCTTTTATACTGATAGTGATCTTTGATAGTGTGGTATTTTAACTTATGTTACATAAGTACTTTAAAACAATTGTTCAATAATTTATTTATTTATTTAAACGCAATAACCACAAAGGCCAATTATAGGATAAATTAAAATTAATTGCTAACAAATATCAAGCATCCACTAAAACCCCTTCAAATCTATTTCTTTATTAAATAACCAATATCACTCCTATAGAATAGAAACTTTCTTTTTTTGGCCCAAAATTAATTCAAAAAACAAAACAAAAATATACTTAATTTAAGGCCATCTGCAAACACGTGTTTCGCTGTTGCATCCCTTATCAGTGCATCTGTGCCTCATATAATTACAAAATTATTAAAAAGACGTACCGTTTAGGCTGCAATCTCCGGTGGAAATGATCAATAGGGTGTTGACGGACGCGATTGCAACGCGCAATCTCAATAAATTGTTTTCAGCGACAAAAATGTTACGCTTTGCTAATTATCTTCCGCAACTTTGCTCATAGAAAATTATAAATAAAAACAAACCAATTCCTTACAATAGCATTATTTTAGTAGAAAATTAAGTTTAAGTAAAGCTCAATATATTATGTAGGAACATTTGCTATTACATGAACTTATTTAATACACCTTTTAACTGTTGATTCTTGTCAAATCTATATTTTTTAACCATATTTTGACCACAAAATAGAAAGACTGTTATTCCTTACTTCACTTTTTATTAAATTAAATTAATAAAAAGTGAAGTAAGGAATAACAGTCTTTCTATTTTGTGATGAATCACTTCACGTAAACTCGAAAATATACAACTATATTTTGAATGAAAATTGAATTTTAAGTAGTGCCATTTCGAGATACATTTTTTAATAAAAATTAATTAGCCAAGTGGAATGTAAACATTCTGTCACTTGATATTTGTTGATTATCATTAATTTGAGCATATCCTGGAAAAAAATTACTCTTAAAGTAGTGCAATTTGAAAATATTAATTTTTGAAAGTGAAAATCCGATGGTGACAGCGCGATTGCCTGCAATAAGTGTGATAACAAAGTAAATAAAACGAATGTAAACATTTTGAGAATTTATTACTGCGATTTAAGAATTGTTCTATCATATTTCAATAGAAAAATGAATTTAAATAATGTTATTTCTCAAAAATGGATTATTGAGGTATGGCAGCGCGTTTTGCTAGCAATAAGTGTAATAAAAAATTAACCAAAACGAATGTAAACATCCTGACAGTTGAATATTGTCATGTAATGATTGTAATATTATAATTTTAGAGGAAATTGAATTTAAAATAGTGCCATTTTGAAATATACCATTTTGAAAATTACACCTTTAAGACGGTTGGTGAGACCCAACAAAATGTGTAATAACAATTTAAGAAAGTATAAAGTAAAGCCTTTGACAAGTGATATTTGTTCATTAGGAATAGTTTAAAGAACTCTAGAAAGATAGTTGATTTTAAAGTATCGAATTTGAAAATATGATTATTCGAAAATGTCCCCGAAAGAGGAAAATATGGAAGCTGGCAATAAGCCCCATAGAAATTAAACTAATAAGAATGTAAACATTTTGACATTGGAAATGTATTGTATAATAATTGTATAAACATTTAGTGAAAGAAAATTGAATCTGAATTAGTGCACTTGGAAGAAAAAACATTTTAAAAATTTGACTTTTAGGATTTTTTAATTCACCATTAATTTGTTTAGAATGCAATTAGAAAATTGTGTCTTATCGCGTTTTATAGATTTTGTTTCTTTTACTTAAATGGTTATAAAATGTTTACCTTTAGTCGCTGATTTGTTGTAAAAAATGTTATTTAAATTATTTTTAAAAATGGTGGAAGCGCCGGGTTATTGCCAGCTTCACACGCATTATTATATATACACATCTTTATTTAAGCTATACATATACTATATTAGAATATAACATAAATAATTACAATAGATGTAGGTGTTAGTCTGTCTGGGTTATAAATTAGAGTTAAGTCTTTCTGTCCTTATATTTATATTTGCAATTATAATTTAAATACTGTGTACTAGATTCAAATTAAACTCTCCGCTAAAGTGTATATTTAAGTAAACACGATGGATTTTCTAAATGTTATGTGTTTAAATTGGATTAGCCATGACTTATGAAATTGCAATCGTAAAATAATGTCACAAATGTCACGTTAATTTTAAATGGATCGTTTATATGAAAGTCATGACTATTGCAATTTAATTATGCCATAATTTGAAAATTTTATTGCATTTAATTTATTAATTAAACATTGATTCTAAAATTGAACAAAGCAACTTTATAGACAGATTTTCAAATTGTGTAATTCTTTCAGTTTTTTTTTTTTTTAGTTAGCAAGAAAGTAATTTTAATTTTGTAGATAAAAAAAAACTTGCACAAAAATTCTTAAATTACACTCAATTTTATTATTATTGTATTCTTTAATTATTACTTCACTTACTAAAGTTTTAATTACTGTTAATTGCAGCTTAAAACTTGCAAAAAAAAATCTTAAATCACACTTAACTTTATTCAAGAACGAACGATTTTTTTTTTAGCGTGCATCCATAGTGAACTCAACTCTTTTTTCCGTTTATTTAATTTATCCCCGCTCAATTTTCCGAAAAACGAGACGGGCCAGTTGTAATAACACGGGTCGCAGATAGAAAGAGTCGGGTTACCGGATAAACGCACTGCGCGCTTGATTGATTGACACGTGACATAAAAATATATACGGGGCTAATTAAAAGCTGTAATTACAGCCGCGCGCGCGGATGCGTCCACCGATTCCTTTTCTTTTCTTTTTTTTCTGTGTCTTCTCTCTTTTCATCAAAAGTCCGACAGGATTTCGCCTCGCCTTTCACGGTAGTCGATTCATTACGAAAATGTGAAAATGTGATTAGCGCGTGACGTTCTGATGCTTCAAACTTTTGAACAGACATAAATAAAAAAAAATGGAAATTGTAGACGTTCTTGGGTTTAATTTATTTGATGTGTTAGTTACTGATGATGACGAAAGTGTTAATTGAGTAGAAGAAGCAAAAAAATGATGAGGATTCACAAGATACCAATATATTTTGCTATTAAAGATTTGCAAAATACCAATTTGCCAATACAAACACCATTTATATTAAGTATAAATAGACGTACCCGACACTAGAAAGGGTATAAGGGTTGTATGATATAAATAGGTGTACGTAACGTAATTAAAAATTTCACAGAGCTAAATGTGGAAATAATTTATTAATTATTTTGAAATCATTTTTATTTAATATATTTAAATAACTGTGACCAAGTGATTAAATACTCTTTTCTATTTAAAACAGTTTTAATTGAAATCTATATTAAGACAACGGAAATCTTATAAGTCTAATCAGTGAATGCTGAAATGTTTGTAGAAAGTTCATATACGAGAATTGTTGTCTTCAAAATTTTGTTAAGGGTAGATATTAAAGTCCCCGACTCTTAGAAATGAGGTAATGACAAGAGAATGGCGAATCAATCTCGTCATCATCACCTCCTTCTTGCGCAAACATTCCAACGCTATTGTTGCAACTGCCCTTACATTTTATATATGCGGCTATAAATGAAAAGTTTTTCATTTTTGTTATTGCACGTTCACCGATTCTGATTTTATCACAACATAATATTTTCTCCCATGAATCCCGTCGATGTTCAGGGATATTCCGTACAAAAAAATGTAAATTATGTATAACCACATTAATGAGATTTGTAATAACAAAAGTATAAAATTGTTGGGTTTTTTCTATCGCACATGTAAAGACTTCAATGACATTAATGTCTTAAAAAATATATATAATTCATACGTTCTTTCAAATCTTGAATTTGACTCTGTTATTTGGTCACCGTATCATGAGACTACTATAAATAGGATTGAATCAGTTTTTGAAAATGTTATTCTTTAAAAAATTTGGAGAATATCCATCTGCATCCACTTCATATGACGACCTCTTGATAACATTTAATCTAGAAAGATTAAGTCATAGGCGTACTAAATCGCTAGTCTTATTTGTATACGGGCTAGTGCAGTATCACATCAACGGCCCAAATATCCTAGTTAAGCTGATGTTTCAGGTTCCAAGATTGACATCTCGCAGCAATATTTTGTTTTATCAACCCCATGCAAATACGTTAGCTCGTTTTAATTCTCCCATTATCAGAATGATAAGAACTGTTAACGATTTAAATGATTGAGTGGATGTTTTTTCGGATACTAGGCAATCGATTTTAGCAATAATTTCGGATTTATCAATTTAATATTATATTAATAATTTATATTATGTATTGTAAAATGTTTTTAGCTTTCATTTTTCTATTATATTAATTCCAGTCAATTATCCTTTTGTTATTTTTAAACTAAGTGAAAACATTGATTTAATTGTTTAAAAAATATTTGTAGCATTGTATAATACTAATTTCTCTGTAATTGGATATGTATATATATATCCGTTGGGAAAGTAAAGAAAATAAAGAATTTTAGTTTGGCCATTCCATAGTATACGTATCCTTGAGATGGGATTTTATGTAGTCTGAGATTTATTATTATTAATAATAATATTAATAATAATTTACGAAACATTCATGTATTACTAAAAAATACTTGCAAATTTTTTTTAAGTTAAATAATAATAATAATATTTTATTTTTCAAATAAGAACAAGATACAACAAAATACATTGTGTAAATGTACAAATGTTTGAAATCTCATGGCGTAGTTCAGTACCGTTTCTATGTGTGTGTAAATTTTCGAGCAAAGGACACGGACCCTTGCAACAGTGCAAAACAGTTTTTCAACTAAACCATGGTATTCGGAAGATAATTTAGCCCAGAGTAATACACAAAAAAGACAATTGTTAAGCGGAATAATCAGTACATTACATTAAGGAATAATTATTTTGCTTAGTAATTTGAAAGTAGCTTTAAGAGGTGTTTACGAAAGGTTGGAATAGATTTAGACTTGCAGAAATCAGGTATTTTGTTGTACACTCTAGCTGCTTGGACACTAAACGATCTTTCAGCAAGAATTGTTTTGTGAACAGTAGAGCGTACATTAAGATTATGACTAGATTCACGTCACAAAACAGCTCTTGCTGAAAGATCGTTCAGTGTCCAAGCAACTAGAGTATACAACAAAATACCTTTTTGTTGTAGAGGTAAGGCGGAAATAATTTTCTAACTTTTTCAAACATCTCTGTACTTTCCTTTTTTACTGTTTTTTTTCTGTATATATTTAATATATACAGAAATTACATATTTCATTACTGAAAAAGCATGAAAACCTTGCATTTTTTTTAAGTTAAATATTTTTCCACCTTTGTGGTTTTGCATAAATGTATCAGCAATTTCGTATTTCCGTGCACTTTTCCCCCGCGCTCCCTTAAACAACTCGCATTTTATCAAATCACAACAACGATCCGTGAGTGTGTGTGTTTTCATGATATTCGAAACGCGAAGTGAATTAAAATACGGGGAACGTTGCATATAAATGGGCGCAATTTGTATTTTCTTGTGTTCGTGTGCCGTCCGGCAATTTGTCTCTAATTACTTTCATACTTTACGTGAGCGTGACTCCGCCATTATTAAACGTACTAATCACTTTTTCTTAAATGTACTATTTTTTAAATTGAACGTTCGCGTGTTTACGGGACGCGGCGTTTGGAATTACTTAATTGCATTTCAGCGAAATGCGAAACAAAAGGATCAGAGTGCGCTACTGTTGTTGAATATATCTTTATTAAGATTGTTACATTTTTACAAATATTGGTTTAAATAAATTAATTGATTATTTTTATTCCAAATAAAAATAAGTAATTTTGAAGCTATACCAAGTCTTATAATAATATTTTATTCCTTTCTTCACTTTTTTTATATTTTTTTACCTAATTTCTATGGTAGGGGCTTCTACTTGATGAAACTCCATTATATATGATTATACAAGTAAAACACACGGTTTTGTTCTTAATTTTCACATATTTATTGTAAAAAACACATTGTGCTCTTTATCAATAGTTTTTATGAAAATTTATTTAAACCTTTATTTGGTTCACCAAGTGCCAAATGAGAAACTAATCCAAAACATTGAGTATATACATTAAAATAAAGGTTTGTCTGTCCTGGACTATCGACCGGAGGTCTTTCTGTCCTTTGTTGAATATTTTTTTATAATTATATTGTATACTTTTTCCACATTTATCACTTGGTAAAATATATTTTATAATATTCTTTTGCAGTTGGAAAAAGGAATTGATCGAATTTTATTGATCATTGCCAGAAATTTTCCTTGTTTAATTTCATTGAAATATTTAATAAAATAAATATTTAAATTATAAAAAAATCCATGTGGTATAAAAAAGTAATTTTGTTTTCTTTATATACTATATTTAATAACCGTTTGCGTATTTGGTTTGAGTTACGTGAAGAGATGAATATAATTAAATAATTAAAACATTTTCTTCACTAAGTGAAGTTAGTGTTTTAATTATTTAATTAATAACCCTTTGTTATAATTAAATCACTTGTTTTTGTTTTATTGAAATTTTTGTTATATTTTATAATAATAATTATATTTTATTTCAGCAAATACAACCCTGAAGTAAAAAATAGTTATAAGGTGCAGTACCGCAGGGATCATTAATAGGTTCCATAATACACATATATAAAACTTTCTCAACTAAGGTCCAATTTTACAATCCGCAAGTACGGCGTAAATAACGTATTCGCGGAATAAAAGTTCGGTTGGCAGCATTGTCTTATTTGATATTAAAATAGAAAGAATCAAAAACATTAACTTTTATTCGGTGAATACGTTACTTACGCCTTACTTGCGGATTGTAAAATTGGGCCTAAATCCGCTAAACTTTACAATCTCTCAGAAAACTAAAAAAAAAATATTGCGTTTCAATCACGACAATTAAACACTCGATTTGAAATCCCGGAAGGGTTTCAAACGAACCATGTTGGAAAAAGGCGTATTTGTTTATTTGGTCGTCGGTGTGCCGGTACGGAAAATCCCCCTTCCCGCTCTGATGACGGCCAATGAATTCAAAACGGTGTAATAATGACATAATGATATCGGGGCTCGGCGGCTCAATGAGATTCGCCCTGCGCGCACAAAAGAGGGGAGGTTACGCAAGGGCGCTCACCCAAAATAATAACACGCGTAACAATCGAAAACCATCTGCTTTTTCCACTCGCGCACAGACAGAAAACGGCGTTGCCTGTTTTAACGATAACTAAAAAAAATGTTTAACTAATTTCAATTAGGGGGGGAAAACGGGAATAACTCGATTTTAATTGTTGTTTTGTTCAAAGTCTTCAATGCAGTAGATAATATAAACGATCACCTCACACTGAGAAGTAGAGGAGCACATATAACGATCTTTCGCCTAATTTCATGTAGCATCGCTTATATTTTATTTATTTATTTATTTAGTCTTATATAACACTAAATAAATAAAATATAAGCGATGCTACATGAAATTAGACGCTTATATTTTATTTATTTATTTAGTCTTATATAACACTAAATAAATAAAATATAAGCGATGCTACATGAAATTAGGCGAAACACGGCTTAGCTCGTCTTCAATTTAATATTTCATTAATTTCAATTTTTCTGTTTGCCTTTTTTTTATAGGACGCCCAGTTGACAGAATAAGATGATGAAGATGGTGCATATACAGAAAATACGTTCGTTTCACAATTTAAACTTGCTAAATGTACAACTTCTTATAGTAAATTAAAAAAAAACTTTTCTTCGCTGTGAATTTACGATAAGAACGCGCATATTACACGCGTTTTATATACAATAAATTAAAAATATAATTCTTATACTATATTATACGTTGTCCTTAAAAATGGACCGAGAACAGATCCTTGAAGCACACCAGACGTTGCATTAAATGTATTAGATCTATAATTGTTATATTCTCCAAAGAAGAATCAATGTTGAAGCGTTGATTGAAAATTATATAGATACGAAACGCATATGGAGCGAGTATATCATGCCCCCTTTCACCCGCACAGTTATTGCAGGCATCGACATGTGATGACATCTAAAAATTTCGCGTAATTATGATGCTGTGTTGCTGCACATAATTTTGTTCTCGAGCGGGCATATTCCATCTATTCATTTCATGCAGAGTTCGCAATTCAATAAAATATGTGTGTTGCATTTAACAGAAAAAAAAAACTACAAAAAATATTGTTTTTATTTTATATATATATATATATATATATATATATATAAATGTGGAAACAATTTATTAATTATTTTCAAATCATTTTTATTTAATATAAAAAACATTAAATTCTCGTCTAGTTTCCAGTAAAGAGAATAAAAAAATGTTTTATTTATATCTCTGTGGTTATACAAATTTAAAAAAATTATATGCAGATAGGAAAAATATTTAAAAATTTTTAGCAGTATCAAAAATATTTTAATAAAAAGAAAATAATTAATTAAATTAAATAAAATATTAAATTCTTCAAAAATTAATAGAATAATTGATTTCATATTTTTAAAATTATTTTATTTTTTTTTTCTAAAACGTTAAAATACATACAATTATAACCGCAGTAAAATAATAATAATAATAATTTTTATTTTTCCAACGGAAGAATCCAACAAGGGAAAATATACAATCAAAATCATAATATAAGAAGAGTACAAGCAAAGTTAGTTAAATTTAAACAGAAAAAAAAGAGAACAAAGTATAAATTAATATTAACAAACATAATTAAACATTATGCAAAAAAATATGTCTTCATACAAATAATATAAGTAAAATACAAGCTATCAGATATTAAATTTAAACAGAAAAAAAACAAAGTATAAATGAATAGTAACAAACTAAATTAAACAAAACAAATATTAAATTCTCTTAAAAAAAATGGACTAATAACCCCAAACTTTGGAAATTCAAAGAAATTTTATTGGTAAATTTTTATTATTTTTATATAAGAAGTAGTGTTTACTTTATAGTGATAGTATGAAAGTCAAAATTACTGACACTTTTTGACAATTTTGATGAATTTTGACACTTTGTGCCTTTCGACATTTTTCGTTACACCACCTCCCCCTCTCCCAAAATAATAATAAATTAATTAATTAAAAAAATCATTGAAATTAGTTACTTTTGTAAAAAAATGTTAATTTTTAAAATTTACAGAAAAAGTTCAAACTTTCAAAGACAACCAAAATTTAAAACGACCAAAAAATATGTAATTTTCAACAGAAAATTCAAAATTTATTAAAAAATAAATTGGATTTTCCAAAAATGAAAAAAAAGCTATATATTTAAGAAAATGTTAAAAAAAATGTGATTTTTTTTGTAAATTAGTTATTGATTTCCTGGCAATCGCAAAGAAAAAGTTATAGACATTTTTTATACATAATTTGATTATTTTTCGTTCATTACTGTCGTTTTTTGAAAATTTCAACTTTTTTGGTATTACATTTTTAAAAATTCTGTTTTTTTTTTGACATTTCGTCATTTTCTGTCATTTTTTAAATTTTCAACAATTTTTGTCATTTTTGTCATTTTTGGGGGATTTCACTTTTTTATTATTTTTATATTTTGTAAGGCATATCTGTACTGACGAGGGATAGATCCCGAGACACGTGTCTGCAGATGGCCTTATATTAAGTAACGTTCCTTTGAAAATTAAAACAACTACTTCCTGCATTTAGCTCTGTGGCATTTTTACTTATATATATATATATAGTGGCTATTACCCTTTGTAGGGGTTACGCCGCTCCTGCTGGAGCTTTCTAGATCATTATTTACGGGGCTGATCATTCCCCTTTCGTCCTTTTAAACTTTTTTGCTAATCTCTCTCCATTTTTTCCTGTCCTTTGTTTTATCCTGCAACTTTCTAACGCCAATATTCTTCAGATCCTCTATTACTTCTTGTATCCATGTCGTTCTTGGTCTGCCTCTTCTCTTTTTGCCTCCTGGGTTCCATTGAAGTATTGGCATTTTGACTTACGTACTTTAAATAAATGCAAATTAAAAAAACTACTTCCCGGGCAAATACCCACGCCGGACATTGAATTACATAATGTACACCACCTGCTGTTGCATATCAAAATATTGCAACAAGTGAAATTCACTCAACAATTCTTAATATTACTAAAATGTTTTACCGAGTGATTAACCAGACTCAAATCGAAAATATATTAATGGAGTCATTTCGAGGGTAGCAGAATTGGGAGAGAATTTCGAAATTGCGAGATAATTTGCGAGTTCTACATGGTGATAACTTTTTATGGATTGAAACAGTGTTTATGGAGGATTTCGAAATTTTAGATTAATGTAAGGATTGGTTAAGGTAAAATTTCTTGGCGAAATTGTGGATTCTGTTGGTGATAGGAATTATATTGGTACAGCTGTATAAAAAGACGTTAGTGGGGACTATAAAGTGAGTTGAGAGACAAGAATTTTGATAAGGAATCTTAGGGCTTGGATGTTGTGGAGAACTGCGGTGGAGGACGTCAAGAAAAGGAATGGAAGCATAATCTAATAAGAATCTGTAAATAATCTTATAAATTAATATGGCGTTTTTTTGCTGTTTTTTTTTTGTATTTTTTTATATAAAATACAATTAATGCTGGCTTCTTTTAAAATAGTAATTACTATTTTTGGTATTGCTCGGAATTAAAATCACAAGACAAGAGAAGGAGTTTGCACAAAAGGACAATAACCCCTCGGTCCGTCCGTATAAAACAGTTTTTACTGTCCGTCTCTTTATTTCTCATCAAAAGATTGTTTTCTTTTTAATTTCCGACGATTGGCGATTGTTGCGCTGTAAATTCGATTGTCGTACAATCAATCCGACGGCCGGGCCTGATTGCCGCGATGTCGAATGTCAAGGCGGGAGGAAATGGAAGAAAAAGAAGGAGACGGCTTCACCTTCGTCATTACGTTGCACATTTCGGAAACATAGCGCACAAGTCGCGATAAAAGGGGGTATATTCTAAAAAAAGAGAAGTTTTAATTAAAAAGTAGAAATAATAAATATTGGAATATTCTAGAGTTTTTATTTTTCTTCTTCTTCTTTGAAATATCAACCATAAATGTATTACATTGTACCATATATTAAATTAATGTCAAAATAAAGATGTTTTGTTGTTGAAAATTATAGTGAATTTATTTCAAAACCTATATAGATTCCACAATTTAATGAAAATTGTCAGTTTATTTATTACGGAATCGTGGTTCTGTTCAGCCATGATTCAGGATAGACCAATTTCTGCCATGTGCATGATATGGCTGCATAAGTGGAATGTACAAACAAATTTCGAGGACCTGACGCAATACTTCAACAAACTGAAATTTAAACTTGGTTTAAAAATATAAATAAAACATTTGGTTATTATTTCATTGTTTGTTTTTATTTTTTTTTTTTTTTAACTGACTAGTTTCGGTCAGACGACCATTTTCAAAGTTATTGCAAAGAATGATGTTACAAGCAGAGAGGGATTAAGTCATTACCTAATTGTTGGGGCGCAAATATATCAAACAGCAGGGTGTTAAACGTTCCTAAGTTATCATTAGTATCATTGGTCTATTGAATTCTTAATGTAAAAAGTTCCCTAATAATTAAGCCTCCTACATTTGTTGATTATTTTCAAAGGCGTCATTTAATCCAGATATAATCTTCTGTAAGTAGGTTGTTGGGACTTTAAATTATTTATTTTTCTCATACTTATTTTTTATTCAACCAAATATATTTCGGAAACTATGTTTCCATCATCTGTATGTAACAGTTCGACCCCCGGTATTGTACAAATTGACAACATTTGTAACTTTAATTTAATTTGTGTTAATTTAATTCGCTAGGTTCGTTATTTGTGGCTATATACATTATCGATACTTGCTGTCTTCTAATTCTATCTGAAAAGGAGCAATTTTATATTTTTCATAATTCGCTTTAATTTTTTATATGATCTATTACAAGTAGTTGTAGTTTTTTTTAAGCTATTTTAATCTCAGTTTTCATTCGAGATATGTTTTTATTTTTTAATTTATGCGATCTACAGATCTAAATAAATAAAAAACGCGAACTTTACTTTATGAGAAACAGCGTGATGGATATTTATCTCAATCGAACGTGGATTTTATAAATAGAAAAGAGTATTTATTCACTTGGTCACAGCTATTAAAAAAAATCAATAAAAATTATTTAAAAATAAATAATAGTGGAATTTATAAATTAAGAATATTGTTAGTTTTAAAATTACTTAACGGGTGTCAAGTTAGCATTCCAGCAATAGATTTTATATTTAAAAAAAAAACATTTAAATAATGACAAATAAATGTGCACACCATCAGCAATAATAAAAGGAAATAATTTCCTCTCTCAACAAAAAATATCTTATTGTTTAAATGGGGATGCTTTTTCTTAAAATATTCCAACGCTATTTCCTGCCCTAAGGTTATATCTTTCATAATCTGAAAACAAGTCATTTAATAACTTAATTGATTTGTACATAAACGTCAAACTGATTATAAAAAATCAAGGATGTGTTTACAATAGAAGAAACAGTGTGTTGCTTTGAGAATTTCATTTACGGAAAAGGCTGATATGTTGATAGAAATCATAATCCTGCATTTACTTTCAAGTTGAAATTTTTATGAAATCAATTGAAAGAGTTTATTTGGTATACTTGTTATTAACACAAACTTTTTTTATTTTTCTTGTGTGATCAAACTGTTCTTTACACAAAAAATGAAATAAGTGAAACAAACCAAGTGTTTTAATTTCAATTAAATCATCCTGAATTAATTCAAAAATGAAATTTAATTCAAATACCGAATCGTTAAAACTTACCACCGAAAATTAAAAAAAAAAAAAATGCACACACTTTAACATTGAGTTTTACAAATTAAGCGAGCTTTTGAGCTTTATTAGTATAGGAAATGTTTTCAACAAGACGGAGCAACATGATAATATGAGATTGTGTTGTCGGTTTGGTATACTTGTCGATGACTCAAACAGTGTTTTTTTCTTCTACCTCTTGTTGATCAAACATTAGTCCTTTATACAAAAAAAAAACTTATATTAAAATGGATCTAGACGATAGAGGAGGACATGGCACTGGAATTTAAAAACTTACCATCTAAAAATATAAAGACCAATTTCCACACACACGCTTCAATATATCCCTCCCTCGCTAGATATGTGCCCGATTAAACTTCTTAGTAAGCCAATTGTTGCGTTACAAAATAAAATTTAACCTATTGAAGAAAATTGTCATATACTTCATTTTACAGTGACAAAAAAGATCAAAAAGATCGACTTTGTCCATCTCTAGTATTAATAAAATAAAAAATTACCCAAAAGGTGAATAAATATTTGAATAGATATGCACTTAATTAAATTTTGTGAAGTTTCCTGAAGATTTTAAAGAAATATGAAAACATTATTTTAAAATAAGTGAAGAAAAGTGAACAAAATGCCTACATATATGAATTTAGATCAATGAACTCTTCTCACGATCTTATATAGTAATTATTTTATTACTATATATTAGTGAACATATAATACATATTTTTTTTCTTTTCTGCTATGAATTAGATTTTTTTATTTCAAAATTTTTATTTTGAGTAAATTTTGATTGGTACGCTGTAACTTTGCTAGAGTATTGGATTTGAATTTCTAAAATTCATGTATAATAAAAATGCACATTCAATGATGTGTATGTCACACGGTGATAAAAAAATATTACATATCCGGCATAAATTTCAACTGATTTTAATTAAATTATATCAAAAATAAATTAACCAAACACAAAAATCAAACCGTATCAATTAACCAAACATTCTATTAATATAAAATTCGCATCGTAAACCACGTTCAATTAATAACTCATTTTTATTTACACTTTAAAAACATCAAAATTTTACAACCACTGCAAATCCACTGTCTTTCAGCGCGTTTGCGGTTTGGACCGTACACCTCACGTTTTTCCCCGAAAACCGAACCGACCGAACGACCATTGTCCGAAATTACCTGGAAAACGGATTTTATTGTGACTCCCGGGATGATTTGTTGGACCCTCCACTAATTAAAATCCAACCGGGCCCTTTCGGAATTTGCGGGCAAAGACGAAACGAAACAACAAAAAAAAAACAGAAGAACAACGTTTAAAAGATAAGATAAGTCGGCTCTCATTTCGGCGACAAAGGCAATCTTGTAATCTTGCCCCGATCTGGTTGCTTGACAAGTGTTTGATAGCGGGAGGTGACCTGAATTCTTCGGAAACTGTTAGATTTGATCGCGAGAGGTGTTGTGAATTTTTTCGAAATTGTTTTATTGAGTAATTATTTTTTTGGAAGAAAGAACGATAATATCGAGCTCGAGGGTTAAGTAGTTGTAAATATTGTGATGTAACTATCAGAAATAAAGATTTTCTATATATATTTCTTTTTGATATTATATCGAGTTTTTATTGGTTAATAGTTGTTTATGTAACAAGTCCTTGAAGTCAGCGAGGAGTTCAGAATTTTGACTTGAATTAATATATCGAAAGTGGAAGGCCAAGTTGAACAAGATGGAGCAACTAATCACTGTTAAATACATTTTCGTGTAATAATAGTGTTTTTATTCGAAGTTCAGTCTGGAAGAATATGAGATGTTTTTAACAAGACGGAGCAACTTGTCTCCTTGCCTTATCAGCGTAAACATTTTCATGTGTTCGTTTACTTTATACTGATTCAACGAGTTTAGGATTTTGATTTGAATGAGGATAGCGAAAATAGAAGCGCAAGTTGAACAAGATGGAGCAACTCATCATTGTTACATTAATTTTCGTGTATTATTAATGTTTTTATTTGAAGTTCAGTCTGGAAGAATATGAGATGTTTTTAACAAGACGAAGCAACTTGTCTCCTTGCATTATCAGCGTAAACATTTTCATGTGTTCGTTTACTTTGTACTGATTCAACGAGTTTATGATTTTGATTTGAATGAGTATAGCGAGAATAGTAGCCCAAGTTAAACAAGATGGAGCAACTAGTCACTGTTACATGAATTTGCGTGTATTATTAATGTTTTTATTCGATGTTCAGTATGGAAGAATATGAAATGTTTCCAACAAGACGGAGCAACTTGTTTCCTTGACTTATCAGCGTAAACATTTTCATATGTTCGTTTACTTTGTATTGATTCAACAAGTTCAGGATTTTGATTTGAATGAGGATAGCGAAAATAGAAGCCCAAGTTGAACAAGATGGAGCAACTCATCACTGTTACATAAATGTTCGTGTATTAATAGTGTTTTTATTCGAAGTTCAATCTGGAAGAATATGAGATGTTTTTAACAAGACGGAGCAACTTGTCTCCATGCCTTATTAGCGTAAACATATGCAATTGTGTGAAAATATAAATTTTAGTTGTACAAGGTGAAGAATCTGTTACGTCGCAAACAGTAACTAAATTGAGTTGTACAAATTATAGTGAAAACATAATTTTCCATTGTGTAATTATGTGTTTGTTTATACAAAGTGGCCCATTGAATAGTAAAGCTCAAAATTTTTTGGAGCCTTACTAGCTAGAGTATACAGCTTTGATTAAATCATTTCGAAATACTATTCAATGTACCGCCCTGTATAAACAAACGCATAATTACGCAGTGGAAAATTATCATTCACGACCCATTGCCCGCAGTTTGTAAACAAACTCGATCCATCCCAAGTGGGGGAGAGGTTAATTTAAGCGAAACCGTTGGCGTTTTGTTTTTTCCGGAGGCGCGCGTCGTCGTTCCGAGGGGTTAATCCCGATCGCGCCACCTCCGCCGAGGGTGCAAATGAAAACGGGAATGGAAACACATCCACCATCATCCCTGACAATCCGCCGATCGCATCGCGTGCAACGCACGCCGCCATTTTGCCCGGTGTGTCGGAGACATGCAAGGCACCCTCTCGATCGATTCAACCCCCTGTGTATGTGTGTGTGTACACGCGAAGGGGACAGTGGTAAAACAGTGAAACAAACGCCTACTACAAACGGTCAATGTGAATTATGCACGGCCGGTGGATTTGTTATTTTAGATTTGTTATTTAGGATTAGTTTTAATAAATTAAAGGCGACGCAAGCGCCACCTTTTGCCTAGTTTTATTTTATTGTTGAAGCGTGTTTGTAATCCTGGACGTGAGAATTGAAGAAGGAAGTTTAACCATTCAAACCAACATCTATATATTTTTTATAATTGAATTATATGTACATTAGAGTTAAGCAAAAAAGAAAACAATATCTCCAAAATAAAAGATTTTTTAAATTTCAAAATATGAGCAACATAGAAAAATCTATGAAAATACGGGCAGAAAGACTTATGGCACATGACAGACTACTAACACAACTGTACATATTGTTATTATACATTTTGTAAAATTTTGTTATCATATTGTCTATGAAAATATGGAAATTTCAGTTAATTTGAAGAAATTATTTTTTTTTTCGACACCCTCTAATGTATAATTCATTTTTTTTAATAGAGAGGTTGGTTTCACTCACATTTTCACGTCTACGATTACAAAAAAAACTTCAAAAGTTTATATTTTTTCCACCAGGTGGGGTATCGAAAGTAATCACAAGTGAAGAAGGTACCAAATTTTGCCATCAGGTGGAGTATACTTGTCAATTTTTAATTATTAATTGAAAATAATCACAAACGAAAGGAGTTACATATTTTGTCAAGAGAAAAATCTCTTATCATTTTTTTTAAATTTTAGTCGAAAGAAGTCAGAAACGAAAAATATTCCAAATTTTACAACCATTTTTTTTAATTTCTTTAATAATGGTCCAATCTGCCGAAATTAGTCAGAATTAAATATTTAAGCGATACTCCACACCGCTTATAAATTTAATTCTGACTAATTTCGGCTTATTGGAGAAACACAATGGAAAAAATCCATATAATAATAAAAATTATGATACTACATTAAATTAAATAAAAATAAATTTGAAAATAATTATTGATCATTGCCAGAAATTTTCCTTGTTTAATTTCATTGTAATTTAAATAACTGTAAATGTGTGAATCATCTTTGTTTCATTTTATTTAATGAAAATAATTAATAAATTATTTCCACATTTACCTCTGTGACATTTTGACTTACGTTATGTAAGTACGTTAAAACAACTACTTCCCGGGCAAATACCCACGCCGGACATTGAATATATATTATATATTATCCAACAGATATAGACTGTCCTGTAATAGGCTATATATGTTGGTTGTATTAAGTGCAATCATATACGATAAGACAGAAACATAAACAAAAGTATTTCAAAAGTTACGATAACAATATTATTATTACAATTATTGTTTGTAGAACATTGATAATGATCACATGGTGATCGAAATATACATCTGTTAACAAATAAATAAGTGAAGAAAAGTGTACAAATCTTCACGAAACTAACATTTAATTAAGTCTTTCAAAAGTGTCGTATAATGTGATATTGAATATGTCAAACTTTGCGCAATATGTGTTAAATAAATTGCTGAAAGTAATGGGAAGATCAATGTATTGTGGAAAATATTCTATTTGTCTGTGGATTAACGCAAGGAACAGAAAATCATGAGTTTTTGAAGTAATTACTTACGCAATTGACTCTGAATTAGAGAAATAAATTTCGACTAATCTCTAATATTTTGATTCACCAAATGTTTCCACGTCAATCAGTTCAGTGTGTTTCAACAAATAATGAGAAAACCATTTTTGAAAAGAATAAGTGAATCGAAAGAAAGATTTACTTTCAACAACTGCAACTTTTCTTTTTTTTAATTAATGTGTTTTAGATTAATCCTTTCGTTCTCCTTCAAATAAACGTAATGCCTCCTCCACCCGAAGGCAACGGCTACTTGCCATTTTGTCCGAGCCGTTGATTGTTTCTCTTCCTCCTTCTCCTCCTCTCTCTTTTCTTTTATTTTTTTTAATGGAGCTACCGGGCCCGGGGTTAATTGGGGCCCCGGCCCGCCCCCGGTCGCTCCCGGGCGACGCCCAGATCGGGGCAATTAATTTATAAGACAGTGGTAAATAGCCCGCGGGGCCGCGTAATTGGGCCACTTTCAATCAGGAATGATCTATGGTCCACTTTTACGCTCGGATCCAGACCGGCCGGGGCCCATTAATAATTTTCTTGTTATTGGAATTACTTTTTCGTTTCGTTCTTCTCTTCGTAGTTGTTGTATTCTTCCTTTTCGTGTTTTCCTTCCATTTCTGCGGACGGACGGATTTATGTGGATCGCGTGCGTGCAACGGCCGAAAAGTAAATGACCAATTTTAAAGTGAATGATAAAAAAAAAGACGCAATCAGGATTTTTTTAAAATTTGTAATCATCTTTTTAATTAAATAAAATACAACACAAGTCAGTCAAAGTAAAATAAAATGCAAGATTAATTAAAAATTATTTTGAGAAGTAGCACCATCTACGTTTATAATTGAGTAAAAGGCGAAACACTAACGTATAAAAGTGTATCTTCGTCTAACACGAACCAATATTTAACTTTGTCTCTTACTCTCGTCCATTGGTGTAGAATCGTCTGGGTATATCAGGAAGCTCATGCGCACCGTAGCAGGGCCAGGGTTATCCAAGGCAACCGTCGTTCATCGCCCGTCATATAACTACGCATCTCGTCTCACCCCTCACCCCGCTAAAGTGTAGTTTGACTGTATACTAGACTATTTTATATCACACAACGTGTCCTGTCGTTTTCCTCTCAAGCATGCGCGCCAAATTTGAATTGTAGTCGATCCGAACAATTACACACTATTTTCCGCAATAAGACAGTTTGAAAATATAAATTGGATTATTTCATTACCATTGATTTATTGTTCCGAACTTTACTTGCTTGATTTTTATTGCTTCTACTGAGCCTAAATATTTTACGATAAAGTGTAAACACGATACATCAGACATGGCTATTCGCGCCTACCTATTTTTATTGCGGCAGATGGCTTGTAACCGCGTCGCAAGTCTCCGTTATTCATTTTGAGTATATATGGCAGAGCGCGGCGACGGCCACTGTGGTGGTGGCCGTCATTTGCACTCCCGTTTGAGTTTACTTACTTAGTTGTTCTCTTCTTTTGTATTCACTATGAAAAAAAAAACACGTATCGGCATCTATTGGCAATCGGCTGAACTGCTTGGTGGCGAGAAAAATAAAAATTTACAGTGGCGCCCTCATTATACGACCAAATGTTTAATTGTATTCGTAATTGAGATAGCACACTTTTATTTTTTATTATATTTAATCTTCTTTATCATACGTATAAAGTAGAGGTTTTTCCTCATTTAATCACATATTTTTCGCCTTATTTAAATGAGTATATCTATATGAAATTAATGTTTGAAAAACATTATTTTTAATTTTTATTTTAAACGAAAAATATATGATCGTGTAGCCCATTAAATGTAGCATTTAATTCCGTAATTGTTTTTAAAAAATATATAATCGGAGGCGACTAACATTACAAATCATAAGACCCATTATCAGGATCGCACCCTTAACCTCTTTTTTTATTTTTTTGACTTCTAATACTGTATGTTTAGCTGGATAAATTATTTACTTTTTATGAAAATGAAAGGGAATTCAATAAATATATAACTGGTCGCTATCTGGCATAGATTTTTCGTTAAATTCATCATAAATGCATGACAGAGCAGAAAGACAGTCGGTAGCTCACACAATCTAACGCCTACATGTATTGTAATTATTTATGTTATATTATTGAAATTATCTGTATAATCTGAATAAAAATATATATTTAAATATAACGTCGTTTTTCGAATCTGACTTTTGATCAGAACAGTTGAACTTTCGTTACATTCGAGCGTACTTCTAATAAGGGCGGGGGACAATGGCGAAACGATTAGAGCCCGATTTGGGCCGTCGAGGGCCCTCGGGGCCAATCGTTCACAATGCGGTCTGATGGTGTCAAGGGTGCGCGCCTGAGTGGCGTGCACATTTTAATGTCAAAACACTCGCACGTTGAATGAAGAAAGGGAAAATCACCCACTAGACACAACAATTGACATTACAATTTCAAATTTACCGGCGCACACAATCGCAGCTGCGCTAATCAGCATTCAGTAGCACTCGAGAGACAAAAGGAAATGCGTAACTGGTCGTTAATGAAATGATAATTGTGAACGGGGGATGATTTCATCACAGAAATGAAATGAATTAGAAAAAAATATTATATATATATATATATAAAGGGAATAATGACATAATAAGGATCATATAAAACATGTCAAGCAGAGAAATTTGTTGAACACTTCCAAATCGTTCTATTTCAAATAAGACAACAGTGGCAAGCTGATCTTTTGGTTTAATTATTTGCGTTATTAATTTCAACTTTGAATGCAAAAATAAAGAAATCCAATAAGGTGTATCCCTTCTAGCAATATGCATTTCGTAGAAAAGTGCTGATTTATTAATAAAACAAAAATAAATGTCTTTTTTTTAACATTGTATACCAACATTTTATTCGAAATCATTCGAAACCGCGCGTCGCATCCTCATGATCATCAATAGCGTCATCTGTAGCCGAGGACACGCTACTAAATATAAATAGCGGGAAATTCAACTAAATTATTAGCGCACTGTGATTATTGGAATATTAGTTGCAACTAAAAAATTAAAACCACTCCTGCGGAGAACACTTTTCGTACGAGTGAGGAATATATTATTGATTTGCGATTTTGCGCATAATTGGAAGCGGTAAAGCAAATTGGCCGGTCGACTCGTTTCGCGAAAGTGCAATTGATCACGTTTCGCTCGGGCAAGAGCTCACGTGAACTGGTTGGATAATTGGGTGTGCATTAGCACTAAATCGCATTAAGCCAATTTCACGGGATCGGCCGACACGCGAGAAAGCGCGGATAGTGGGCGTGGTCCAATTAACTCGCCGCGACACGATAGTGGGCGTGGCCCGGGAAACAAAAGAACGCGAGGTTTGATTATTATGTTAGTGCAAATGTTTTTTTTTTAAATTAATTGCGTATACAGGGTGACCCATTTTAATTCAACCATTGGAATATTTCAACCTTACAACAAAAAAGTTTAATGAAATTAAATAATTAATATATTATCTCCTCTTTAAAGTTTAATGATTTCAAGTGGGACAACCGATGCTGTAAAAAAATATTCACTACCACCCCAAAGGGGCGGGGGAGGTGGTTAACTTTGAAATCTTAAATAGTATATAAAAAAATAAGGATTATTGCAGATTCGGACAATACACCAAAAATATTGTAGAAGTGTTTATCACGTAAACTCAAAAACTATATAGTTAATCTTTATAAAATTCAACGTTTTTTTTTTCTGTAACAGACAATTGATTACTTCTCAATTTTTATTCTCGATCCATCTATTATTTCGCTCCGTCAACTGTCAAAAATCGGCTTTCGCCGAAAGAGTTTAAAAATTACAAACACGCATCGCTCATCGCACAGATAGAGACGGGTGGATTAAGCTGTTACATAATCGCTTTATGTGGGGCGAAATAGAGGAGAGGAGGAATAAATAAATATATATATATAAAAAACGGGAGAGACAGGACAGGAAAGGGTGCGCTGGTTGGCTAGTTTCCACGCAAAGGGCAGATGTTTGAGTATTATCGCCCGGTTTTTTTGTGCGCCGGCGGATGAATGAAGCCATCTTGAATGACACTAAAAAATGATGGGTATAATGTCGTGTTGTGAATAATGTTGGAAATGGGATTTGTATGCTTAGGGGATTTATTTTCACGCGTGTTTAGGTGCGGAAACTGATACTGATACTTTACTTTAACTGAAAATTTTGTTCCAGTTTTAAATAATTGTGATAACAAATATAAATTGTTAATTTTTTATCAAATGTAATTGCAAATGAAGAGTATTCCAGTTTTTTCCGTCAGATGGAGTATCGCTTATTAATTTTTCATCGAATGTAATTGCAAGTGAAAAGTGTTCCAAATGTTTCCGTCAGATGAAGTATCTCTTATTAATTTTTCATCGAATGTAATTGCAAGTGAAAAGTGTTCCAAATGTTTCCGTCAGATGGAGTATCGCTTATTAATTTTTCATCGAATGTAATTGCAAGTGAATAGTGTTCCAAATGTTTCCGTCAGATGGAGTATCGCTTATTATTTTTTTATCGAATGTAATTGCAAATGAGGAGTGTTCCAAATTTTTCCACCAGATGGAGTATCACTTATCAATTTATATTTTTTCATCGAATGTAATTACAGATGAAGAGTGTTCTAAATGTTACCATTAGCTAGATTATCACTTGTCGACTTTTAATTATTAATCGAAAGTAATCACAAGTGAAGACTGTAATTTTGCCACACGCTGAAGAAGCGATACTTCAGCGTGTGGCAAAATTACAGTCTTCACTTGTGATTACTTTCGATATATTTTGTTTAATTATGAATCTCGAAATTAGGAAGAGTGTTTCCAATTTTGCCACCATGTGGAGAATCGCTTATTAATTTTTAATTATTAATGTAATCATAAATAAAGAGTGTTCCTAATTTTGCCATCAAGTAAAGTATCACTTGTAAAGTATTTTTTTGAGTATTAATCCAAAGCAATCACACGTGAATAGTATTTCAAGTTTTAAAAGCAGGCAAAGTTGGTTGATTGATAAGACGTTAAGATGTTGAAAATCCATATTCACTTAATATAAATTATGAACAATTTTGTGATTTTCATAAAACTGTGTTCTTGGAAATAATTGTGAAAATAAACATACTTTTTTGAAAATTACAAAATTATTCATACTTTTATTTATAGTAAGTGAACCAGATAAAGTATCACTTATCATTTTTTTTTAATTATTAAGCTAAAGCAATCACAGACGAAGAGTTTCATTTTTTCCACCATGTGGAGTATTGATTATAAATGTCTAATTATTAATCGAAGAAGTAAAAAATGTGAATTTTCTCTCGGAAAAAATCTTAGCCCATTTTAATTAGTTATCGAAAATAATCAGAAATGAAGAGTGTTCCAAATGTTGCCGCCAGGTGGAGTATAGCTTATCAATTTTTAATTATTTATCGAATATTATCAAAAATGAAGGGTGTTCCAATTGTTGTCACCAGGTGGAGTATCGCTTATCTATTTTTTTAATAATATATGTAATATTTCCATTTACAAAATTAAATATTATTTACATACGTAGCTAAAAAGGAAAATAATTTATTAATTATTTAAAAAAATCTTTTTATTTAATTTAAAATTAATTAATTTATTTAGATATAAAAGGAATACAAACGGGTCAAGTCCCAAAATGGTATGCTAGAAATAATCATAAATAAAGAGTGTTCCAAATTTTGCCACCAGGTGGAGCATAACTTATCAAGCTGCTTGAGAATAGTATAACAGACTGAGAGTGTTTTCATAATCTGAAGACATATTTTAATATAAAAAGAATAGTTGATTACTTTTCCCTTTTTTTTCACTTAAACATACTTATTGTGTTTTTAAAAAAAATCAAATTAATTTGGAAACAATAATTATCGCTGCATGAAATTTGGTACCATCCTCCAAATTTTCCCATCAGGTTTTAATTATTAATCGAAATTAATCACAAATTTTTACGAAAATTTACTACCAACTATATTATCGCTTAACAATTTATAATTATTAATCGAAATTAATGATAAATGAAGAGGGTACCAAATTTTGCCACCAGGTGAAATATCGCTTATATTTTTTTAAATAAATAAATTTTATTGCCCAACATCAAGTAACTCTCGCATTACTTGATGTTGGGAAACAAAATTTATTAAGTGTAACAAACTGACAGTGTTTTCTCTGAATATATGTGAAAATACCAATGTTTAAATATTAAAACCATTAATTATATGAAAGTGTTTTCATTATTTAAAGACATATTTTAATATGTAAAAAAATAATTGATTATTTCTTCCTATTTTTTGTTCACTTAACCATACTCATTGTGTTTTTTTATTATTATTTCTTTTGTGGCCGGAAATTAATTTGGAAACGATAATTAAAATCGCCGCACGTAATTTGGGACCATCCTCCCCTCTTTCCGCAACAGTAACAGGTGATGAACAATGGGCGGCCCAACGTATTTATCTTATTTAGTCAGAGCCGACAAATCACCGTCATTTATCTACTACACATTTTTTTAATTAAAAGAAAAATCCCATCAGGTAAAACATCCAAATCATTAATTATCTAATCTCTGCTCCGAGATTAATTCGAAATGACGGACCAAGTGCCAAATGGGATAATAATTCGGGACGGTGAAAAAGCCAAACATTTTTATTTATCACTGAATAACTTAGATTGAGTAAATCGGACACTTTTTTTATCAATAATCACTAGGTAAAACTTTGTTGATATTAGATTAGGTTGAGTAATGTGAAGTGTTGTATAATAATATAGGTGAAAATGAAAATTCCCTATATTATTATACAACACTTCACATTGAAAATTAAATTTAAAGTGAAGTAAGGAATTTTCATTTTCACCTATATTATTTTTATTTATAGTGTGTTAAACTTAACATTTATCTCACAGAATAGCTCGAATTAAGTAACGTGTTTTTGTTTTTTACATAAAATATTCTCAAATAAAAAATTGTTCCACTGTGGAATCATGCAATAGCAAATGTCCATTTTAGTGTATTTGCCCTAGAAGTGGATGTGGATTAAGAGGGAAGACTGTCATGCTTAAATGTGTTGCCAGTTTTCTCCCTTATTATTCAATTTAGAAAAAAAGGTTTTAAATACGTTTCGTAAAGAGTTTAATCATCAACAACTAAATACTGTTGTATCCTTTCTTTACACTTTATTTTCTAATGTTTAGATACACATATTTTAAGTGCTAAGCACTTATTATCAATAACGACTATTAAGTAAGTTAAAGTTGCAGTAGCTTGTCGTTTTATTTAATGAACTTGAATGGTGTTTAGTGTGTAAATATTTACACCGCCGAGGTGTGGAAGGAAACGAGGGGGGGGCGCACGGATTTGATCATCATTGAGACGCATCCTCCCTTTCACCCTCTGACAACTGTAGTGAACTCTGACGAGGCGGGACGAATCGCCGGAAAAAAGGGCCAAACCTCACGCCTTGCCCCATTTTCTTTCATTACAACCCCCCATCCGTATTATCCGCACCTCGAAAAGGGTACGCCGAGATTTCACCCTTTAAATATATAATTAATCTTGTACGAGAATACAAGCAATGATTAGCTGTGCGATTATAAAATTCTAGTGTGTAATTGTAAGCGTAATAATTTCTAACTTATCTCATGGTTGTGAAAGATTTTTGAATATATTGGTTAATTAATTAGTTAAGACTCTTGATTTGTTTTATTGTATTCGTATGCATAATTGATGACACCCAATTTGCTCAAAACAAAACAGCCCCAGAAACGAATATTGTCATGTATGGGTTTTGCGTAATAATGAAATGATCTCCAACATCAGCTCATTTAATTTAAGTTATTTTTTTGTGGTAAAGGCGGTAACTTTTTGATACATTTTAATTATTTAAACTAATTTCTTTTTTGTGTTATTATTTTTTTAATTATTGGTAAATTTATAAAAACTTGTTTATTTTCAATAAAAATAACTTCCTGAAACTTACGAGACAACCGACAGAAAATCTATCTATTTAAGGACATCGTAAGAATTTGGTTTTAATACATTTTGTAAATTTCTGCACTTTCCAAATCTTTTGAAACAACTGACAGGAAGATTATTGCTTTATAGTAATCGTAAAAGAATCATAATAAAAGAAATATAATAAATAAAAATTAATACATAATTCTAGTTACTAAATAATGTAGTAGTATAAGGCTAGATTGGATCCTCGAGGCACATCTGAGCGAGCAAAAATTTTTTTTTAGATAAAAAATTAACTGAAACATAGAGATGGCGTCAGATTAATAAGTTTTAAATAAGTTGATTAAGTTGACATAAAATCCGTAGTTACTAAGCTTACTTAATAGTACAGTATGTTCAACAGGGACAATTTTTTTTTGAGGGTTATTTATAAAAACTTGATTTGAATGAATTTATTTTCAATAAAATTAACTTCCTGAAACTTATGAGACAACCGACAGAAAATCTATCTATTTAAGGACATCGTAAGAATTCGGTTTATTTTATTTTTAATACATATTGTATATTTCTGCACTTTCCAAATCTTTTTAAACAACTGACATGATGATTATTGGTTTATAGTAATCGTAAAAGAATCATAATAAATGAAATATAATAAATACAAATTAATACATAATTCTAGTTACTAAATAATGTAGTAGTATAAGGCTAGATTGGATCCTTGAGGCACACCTGAGCAAGCAAAAAAATTTTTAGATTAGAAATTAACTGAAACATAGAGATGGCGGTCAGATTAATAAGATTTAAATAAGTTGATTAAGTTGACATAAAATCCGTAGTTACTAAGCTTACTTAATAGTACAGTATGTTCAACACGAACAAATATTTTTTTTTGTTTGAGGGTTATTTGGATACAGAATTTTGTATGATTACAAAGTTTGCATTTTTTGTAAGTTTTTTTGTTATATCCAAATAAATCCAATAAATCGTATTGTATCATTCCAATAAACACTGGGTATGTTTCACAATATTAAGACTCAACGATTTTTAATATATATGCTGGCGTTATTAATACTTACAAAATCCAAGCAAGTAAAGAGACATATTTTTTTATTAACATAATATTTTTTCGTAGATAGCTTTATAAAATAATATTACAATTAAATAAAATACTAAACCGCAACCCATATTAACGTTACAATGAATCCATTTCGAACCTGTTCAATTCTTGAATAAAAACACTTAGAATCCTTTCTTCACTACTTATGAGGATTCTAAGTGTTTTTATTCAAGTTATCATCATCTTCACGTAACTCACTCAATCCAAACTGTTCAATTCTATTTAATAGTTTATTGCAAGGTAAGAATTTATAGAGATAATTATAAGAAACACGATTTATATTTTTCTTCTCGAGAAATCAAAATATTTCTAAAGAAAAAAAAATGTTTCCTTTTGGGCGTTTTGGCTCGTTTATTTATACGACGGGCTATTAACTCCTGTTGGAATTTATGGTCTCCGAGAAGAGTTTGCATAACCGTGACGTCGGACAATGGTCCCCTTCGACTTCTTCAGGTAAAGCGGGTTTATGGGCGCAATTAGGACGAACCGCGCCGAATGTCCGTAAATTTCCCAGACCTGACATTTTTTCTTTCTTTCTTTCTTTCTAGATCGGCATAAACGCGTAATAACTTTCTTCGGAAAAATTTACACATAAATAGATAACTGTACCACGGCTTATTTAGCTCCTTTTCGGCTGACTTTTTTGGGATTATTAATGGGTGTATTTTCTTTAAATTAATTATATATAAATAAATGCTGCAGTTTATAAAAACATCGATTATGGTAGAAGGGGAAGAGTATTGGAACTTAACAACTAATTATAAACAAATACGCATTAAGCAACGTTCCTTTTGTTGTTTTTTACATTAAATTTTTCTCGGATCAAAAATTTGTTGAATGATGCAATATTTTATTGATACGCAACAGCAGGTGTACATTATGTAATTCAATGTCCAGCGTGGGTATTTGCCCGGGAAGTAATTATTTTAGTGTGCATTTGTTTAACGTACTTACGTAACTTAAGTGAAAATGAGCTAAATGTGAAAATTTATTAATTATTTATTAATGCGGTTAATCATGAAATGTTTTCCACACGCAAAATTTAGAAAGAATTTCAGGATTATCCGCATTTAGAAACAATTTTCTGACGTTTGTTTTTATAAGAAGATTTATTGTTACTGAAGATTTAAGTAATATAAAAATTACTTTTGTTGCACATCCAAAAAAAGCGAGAAACCTCGTAGTTATTCTAACCGAAATTGCATTTTTTATGGATCCTACCTTTTCATTAAATCTCGGGAAATATCGGGAAATCTTGCAGTTCAGTTCATCTAACCTAATTTTTTTACAATTATGATAGGAGGATGTTTACACTTTCAAGAAATGTTTGGGATATAAAATTTTGAGAGGACCAAAAATTCTCCACAATCAATTTTCCGTTCCTTTATTTCGACGACGAGGAGCATGAAATTAATTTCTGTACATCTCCCGATTCGATTCGATTCAATTTTATTTAGTGCGAATATAATTCAGCGCCGAACCAAACATCTGTCGCGCGCGTTCTTTTCGAAACATGTGTTTTAAACTACTTAAAAGTACCGGGGCACAATGGGCGCGGATTCGAATCCCGCTGGTTCATTGTGACCAAACACTCGCCCAATTAATCTCATTCACCACACCAGATAGTAACAGCGGGACGCTTCCATCCGCGCGACGGATTAGCATTTTTTTTTATAAATAGATTTTTTTTCAAATAAGATTAGATTGATGAATGAAATTCATTCTGATTGCGATGATTGCGAATAAATTATATATATACGAGGTGTGTTCAAAAAGTAAAATGATTTTATATTTTTATAAAAAAATATATAGACCTTTTTTTATCAGTATACATTTCCATACATAGGGGAAATGTATACTGATAAAAAAACTCCCTGTATATGGATTGCGAATAAATTATATATACGAGGTGTGTTCAAAAAGTAAAATGATTTTATATTTTTATAAAAAAATATATATAATGCTTTTTTTATCAGTATACATTTCCCCTATGTATACCTGCAAAATAGGCGAGTCAAACGCATTGATGTATGTATGTTTGGTTGCCTATAACCTGCAACTGAACACACATATGCCAAATAATCAACTAAACATACACACATTAATCGGTTCAATGCGTTTGACTCGCATTTTTGCAGGTATACACTTTCCCTAATGTATACTGATAAAAAAACTCCCTGTATATGGATTGCGAATAAATTATATATACGAGGTGTGTACAAAAAGTAAAATGATTCTATATTTTTATAAAAAAATATATAGAGCTTTTTTTATCAGTATACATTTCCCCTATGTATATCTGCAAAATAGACGAGTCAAACGCATTGATGTATGTATGTTTGGTTGCCTATAACCTGTAACTGATCACACATATGCCAAATAATCAACTAAACATACACACATTAATCAGTTCAATGCGTTTGACTCGCATTTTTGCAGGTATACACTTTCCCTAATAAATTATATATACGAGGTGTGTTCAAAAAGTAAAATGATTTTATATTTTTATGAAAAATATATATAAATATATATATGTATTCATCAATATTTATATTCTAATCGTTATTTTGGTTGTAGGAAAAAGGACAACTATTTTTATTTAAATTTTATAATATATGTATTCATCAATATTTATATTCTAATCATTATTTTGGTTGTAGGGGAAAGGACAACTAGTTTTATTTAAATAATATTTATATTGTACCCTTCAAAGTAATTCCCCGCAGATACAATGCATTTGTGCCAACGCTTTTTCCAGTCCTCAAAGCACTTCTCATAAACACTTCCTGGTATAGTCTTGAGCTTTTCCAGCAATGCAGTTTTTATTTCATCATTATTTTTCCAAATCTCCGTTCATTCTTTTCAGTTTTGGCAACAGCAAAAAGTCGCGAGAGGCAAAATCCGGTGAATATGGTGGCTGAGGCATGATTGTCATTTTGTTTCTGGCCAAAAAATCTCTCACAAGCAACGATGAATGAGCAGATGCATTATCGTGATGCAAAAGCCATGAATAATTTTTCCACAATTCCCGACGATTTTTTTTTTCTTAATGCTTCTCGTAAACGGCGCATAACTTCAAGGAAATTACCGCACGATCTTGAGGTAAAAACTGATGCACTACACCACGGTAGTCGAAAGAAAAAAAAAAACAACGAGCAAAAGATTTAATCAAACTTCGATCTTGAGGTAAAAATTCCTGAGCAAAACATTTTATCAAACTTGGCAGGCTTTTTTCGGTTTTGGCTTTCCTAGGTGATTTCATTGAGATAATTGTGCTTTGATTTTGACGTAATAACCATATACCCACGATTCATCACCAGTTATGACCGTTTTGAGCAAATCAGAATCATCACTGGCGTCATTCCAGAGCGATGTTCATGAGACGGTTCTTCTGATTAAAATTCAGAAGTTTCGGGACAAAGTCCGGGAACACACGTCTCATGTCCAAGACATCCTAAAAAATTACACGACCAGACGCGACTGATGTGCCTACATCCTCAGCCACTTCTCTTATGGTAATTCGACGATTTTCAAAAACAATTTTTTCGCAGCTTCGACGATATCTTCTGTTGTTGAGGCGCTGGGGCGTCCAGGGCAAGGTTCGATATTTTAAATAAATTAAGAAATATTTGTTATCTTTATTTATTTATTTTTTTCAGAAATAATTTCAAGATTAACCTTGAAAATTGAAAGAATTCTTTCTGAAAAAAAAAAAAATTAAATGCAATTAAACTCTTCAATCCAATAAATCAAATAAAATTCACGTTTCTCAATTTTCAATTCGCATAACGCGAATTATCGCGCAGCGATATATATATTTTTTTCATTGTTCCATTTTGAAAAATCGCGGCTTTCGAGCGTGAAAGACAGAGTGTGTTAATCACGGCGACAGGAATTATTGCGCGAAAGGGCAAATGTGAGACCGTGACAGTAAATAAACTGCACCGTCTTCGTTTTATTCACGATTTTTTTCTTTCTTTGCTGGTTTGTTTCGTTTTGTCTTGTTTAGCGTGCCCGCTCTTCCTTTTGTGCGCTCTCGGCTCGCGCTTTCAGGCAATAATCTGGAATTATCTCCCGAGAACACTTCTCGCAGCCAGCCAATGGACTCGAGCTAGAATTTAAATTATTTAGAGTAGAACGATGTTGTTGTTTTTTTTGCGAAAAGGGATTAAGTTTGAAATATGAGAGCAATTTGTACAGCTTTACGTTATATTTGGTAAACATTTTTTTTGTTGATTGTTAAGGCTTTCATTTGGTTATACATTTTGAGTTTATTAAATCAAACACTTTTTAAATTTGTTTGTATAACCTGTTATTTCATTTTAGTTACTATACTTTCGAAGCATAGAGCATCATTATCAAACTAAAAGTAATTTGCATTAACAATTGAAGCGGATTATATAGGCAGTATAACAGCTTTGAAAAGGGGGCTGTATATTAGGTCAATTGATTACAGGGATTTGCCCGTAAATTTAATAATTTTTTTATTGATGTGTGTAACCCTACGGAAGAACTAAAACAGGAAAACAATTAAAAAAATAGGCACATATTGATAATGTAGATTCTAACAATGATAGATTCTAGCTGCATTATAACTTGAAAGATCCTAAATTTAACTGCATTTAGAAAGAATTATTAATGATTATCTGTTTTCAGAAGAAAAAAAAAAGATTAACCATATTCAGGAAGAATTTTTAGATTATCTGCAATCAGAAAGAATTTATATGATTAATAGCATTTAGTAGAAAGAATTTCATTTGGTAAGAATTACATTCCAAATTTTCATCTCAAATTCCGAGACAATGAATCAGGGAACAGCTACATGAAAAAAAAAATGAATATTCATGAAAAAAAATCATGATTATCTAAAATTCATTATCACAGAATTTTAGATAATCATGAAATTCTTTTTTTTCTTTTTTCATTAATAATTTCGCGATTAAACCATCCTAAATTCATTATTACAGAATCTTAGATAATTTAATTTTGAAATTCTTTCTAAACCCAAATCTTCAATATATTTAATTAATTTTTATTTCCTTTGGTACTGTCATGAAAAAAACGTCCTTTTTCCATTTTTGCTATTTTATTTCTTTACTTTTTAATCAACCAAGTCTTCAATTAATTTTTATTTCCTTTAGTACTGTCAAGAAAAAAGATTTTTTACGTTTTTGTTTGCGAATTTATTTCTTTATGATTAAATCATTCAAAATTAATTATCATAGAATTTTAGATAGTTTAATCTTGAAATTCTTTCTAAATACAGTTAAGTGAAAACAAAAATCCCAAAAATATCCTTCTTAACTTTAAATAATATATTATTAGATACAGAAACTCGTTAAAAGCACATTCATTAGGAAGTTTCGATAATTCCGCTATCCTAGCATCCTTATTACGAAAGTCCAATATTATTTAAGAATCACTTCTTAGATTGGAATACAACACCGAAATTGTAAACTAGTCAGTAAGCTATACTGATCCGATTTGGGAATTAAGTTATGGTACTTTTTTAAAGCAGTTTTTAATTCTCTTTGGTATTTATTTGTTGGATTAATATTTATACATTTAAAATTTTCAGAATTTAATAAAGTTTCTAATTTATTTATATAATCTTTTTTACTTAAAATCGTTACTGTATTACCTTTATCTGCCTTTGTTAATATTATGTTTTTTGTTTTAAATTTACTATTTTTCTATGTTTTAAATTATTTGATTGTTTACTAATTCCACGTTCTCTTATCAATTTCGCTATTTTGTTTTTTGTCAACAATCTAGCATTATCTAGTTGGATATTGTTACATATAATTTCAGAATTCAATTTTTAATAAATTTAATTAACAACTTTGCAATTACATAAGGCACAGCTGTACTGAGGATGGATCAAATCCCGAAACACGTGTCTGCAGAGCCTTATATTACGTAACTTTTATTTTAATTTTCTAATTTTTAAAAATTTTTGTTTTTTGCAGTAAATGTTTTCGATTCAAAAATTGTTACATTATACAATTGTTATTGTTATGCAACAACAAATGTCTATTATTAGACATTTGTTAAAGTACTTATGTAGATAAATCAATTTGTCACAGTAGCTAAAGGGAAAATAATTTATTAATTAACTATTTTCAAATTCTTTTTATTTAATTTATTTGAATAACTGTGACCAAGTGAATAAATCCTTTTTCTATTATTAAAATTTAATGTCACAATGCTCACCCTTATTTTTTACATTTAACTGGCTCGATGTTTTCCGCATTCGTTTGTGTTTCTCTTCGATTGATTTGCCTTTTTCAATTAAATCATCCTGAATTAATTCAAAAATGTTTCAACACAGGTTAAGTGAGAAATTAATTAAGCATTTAGTCAGTAAGCTATTGATAATGATTTTTCAAATGTACATTTAGCAATATAAAACAATTGTGAAGTAAATGTATTATTATTGGAAGTAAAATTCAGTACAGCTTCACGTAACTCATAAAACCATGTGATATTTTTTCGATATATAATTCATCATTGTCATTTTAATTAACTTTAATTTAATGTGTGAATTATTAATTTAATGCTATCTGTCAAAGTTTTCAAAATACAAGGCCAATTCGATTTTTTTTTTATTTTGATGTAAAAACTTTACTCATTTAAAATATCATGATTACAATTTTCTTAAATTACAAAATGTATAATGATTTGTAAATGGCCAGTCCGTGAATAAAACATTAGTATTATTATTAAAACAAGAGGGGAAAGACATAAATTGAAATGACCCAAAATATGTATTGTTGTTTAATAAAATGTTCAACTAGCATTCATATACCGTATGCATCACTGGTGAAGGCCATTTCGGACCTCGTCAGACCAGCGTGCTTCATGCGCAATTTATTGACAGGGGGGCAATAGATGGCGCTTGTATTATCTTTCCTATTATTATGTCTTGTTGTACAGGATGCGGTAAAACAGACAGTGCAGTTTGGAACGCCCAGTACATCCCCTGTGGTACATACCTGGAAGGGATCTCATTGTTCATTGTTAATGCATAAAATGGCATGAAGTACCTATTAAGATAAAATAAACCCCATTTTTTTAAATTGCGTCGTTTTTTTTTTTAATAGCCCTTCAAAACTGCACTGTTTGTTTTGCCGCTCCCTGTATTTTATATGAAAATTAACCGTGATCAATAGCTCTGGAGAGTTAGTGTCCGTTTAAAATGCGATATAAAAGGCATAAATCGGCATTAATTCTACGAGGTCAAGTTGAGGGAATTCATTACTTGGGTGTATTCTCCCAGAGTGTGAGGCAGCCTTAATTTATACTCCATACATAGCAGAAATTCCCTTTGGACGACTTCTAATCGACACACGTTGAATTTGAAGTCCAGATAGGCGACGCGTGTTCAAGATAAGATCTAACCAGTGAGCAATATTTTATGTCGAAGTTTCTGTTGACTCGCCAAAGAAATCTCGACATTTTCATAGCGCTCAAACAAATATTTGAGATATGAGTATTAAAGAATAAAATGCAGTTGAACGTCACTCCACGATCCTTAAAGGAGCTAACTTTCACTAAATTGCTAGAATTGATATAGCAAGTATATTCAATCTTGTTTTTATTAATGCAGATTGACATAGAATAACATTTTGAAATATTTAGGTAAAGATGGTAATTATCACACCATTTGTGATTTGTGATTGACCGCTTAGTCAAAGTCACATTGGAAATCGCAGCAATCATTAACAGTGCGAATAATTTTAAAAAGTTTAACATCATCGGAAAACATTATGCAAATTCAAAAACTTCATGCAAATCGTTAATAAAAAGCAAAAATAATATTGGCCCCAAATGTGACCCTTGCGGTACACCTGACGCTACATTAATCGGATTTGAAATAAAGTTCTTTATTTTCACAGATTGGATTCTATGATTCAAAAATGAATCGAGCTAAGATACTGTATTATCACAGAAACCCAAAGAACGTAATTTGCCAAGAAGTATAGTACTGTTAATTCTATCGAAAGCCTTAGTAAAATCTGTATATACCGTATCAACTTGATAACGTTATTCCAAAGCTCACAAAACGTAAAAACTGATAATAGACTTAATTAAATTAAATAAAATTAATACAAAAATGAAAAAGAATGATTTTTTCAATAATTACAGAATTTTTTATTATCTTTGAAATATTTCACACTTGTTTACTTAGTATTTCAAGAATCCTATGCTTCCGTATATTTCGTGATAGAAATGTCTTATTAATTTGTATTTATGTTTGTAGACTTATGCTTTTTTATAATATTTTATTTATTTATAGCGCGAATGACAAATCTCCTCTTTATTTATTTTACGGTAATGCCATTTTACAAAATTCATAAAAAAATTAAAGTAAATAACATACAAATTATAGTAATTAATTCTACAACTCCACAATAACGACAATTGAATAAATGCCTGATAAATCCATACCGACCGATCAGTGTATGGATTTATCAGTTTAATATTATTTAATAGTATAATATATGTTTCGATGACCATGATAATTGATCCGCAACTATCTTATTCTGAATATCCTCATTTATTCAATATCTAAGCAAAGATCTAAGGCTAAGATTTTTGCTTAGATATGTGTCAATCATGAGTGTAAATCATTTAGACATATGATCAATAAAAGACTAAACCACCACGTATGGTTATTACTTATACGTTTCAAATTATACAGCTGTTTGCAATTTTTATTGTGTGATTTCAACAAGAAAATTGTGGAATTGTAGACGGTTGTAATTTATAATCTGCAAATTATATAAGCTTAAATAGAAAACAGTATTCATTCACTTGGTCACAGTTATTTAAATATATTAAATAAAAATGATTTGAAAATAATTAATAAATTATTTCCACAGAGCTAAATGTGGAAATAATTTATTAATTATTTTCAAATCATTTTTATTTAATATATTTATACAATCTCTTTTTGGAAGTTGGATTGTAAATATAATCAGTTAATATTGTTTATTCTGATAATAATTTAAATAACTAAGTCCAAATGAATAAACTCTTTTCTATTTTTATTGGGGATTGTGGAAGGGGAAATCTAGTTACGGACCTAACTATCCATCACTAGTATAGTTAGGTCCGTAACTAGATTTCCCCTTCCACAACCCCCAATAAAAATAGAAATTAATGATGTTCACTGGGAAAGATTACAGTCGTTCTAACTAATTCTTAGAATGCCATGGAATTTTGACCAATACTGTTTGAATGATAATAGTACTACCCGGAAATCACTTGTGTCTGTCAACTATTTTAAAATAATAATAATAATCGTTTATTTTCTCAACAGACTATACTCTAATTACAGAGAAAACATAGCTGTAAATAGCAAAAGTAAAAAATATTAGAATATAAAAAATAATAATGCAATTAAAACTTAGAATCAGAAAAGATTATTTATTCACTTGGTCGCAGTTATTTATTACCTACACACTACATTTTTGATGTAAAATAAACAATATTTGTATCAAAACCGGAGACTTATTGAGTGACCTGTTATATATACAGGGTGGCCAGAAAAGGTGTGATAATCTTCAGGTAAATTGATTAATTTCAAGTAAAAAAATTGAGTAAAAAAATATTGTACGGTGCTTCACTCACGAGGACATTGATATAATAAATATGTGACTAGAAATCAGTAATAATTTTGAAATATTTTGATTAAAATTAGTTCTATTAACGTCCAGCTAAACATTGCAAATGTTTATTGAATGACAAGTCGATTATTAATAGCGATAATTATACATAAAATGTTAAAAACAAATTCTAGTCACATATTTAGGAGCTTATTGAATAATTACTCAATTTTTTTGTGTTTTATTTTATTTAATTTTTAATTATTTAATTTATTTTTTTATTTTAAAAACTTTTTTTTTAGTTTTTTTTTTCTACTTAAAATTTATTATCGAACCACTTTAACTGAAGATTATCACTCCTTTTCTGGCTAATCTGTATATTTTCTTGCAACTTGTAACTATTTGGTATATTTGTAAACATGAATTTCTATACAGTTTTTGTATTTCATTGATACCAAAATGTATTATTTTTAATACACACACATTTCTTCTCTTCTTCTTCTCCTTGTTGTATATTACATACAATTCAAGTTTTTAGTGGTTGAAATCGATCCTTTCGTAATTAGCTTACACTCGTGGGTCGCAACTCGGGGCTTGAATAGCGATGGGCGTCACATAAACCACGGAATAAGTGCACGGCGAGGGGAGAGAGGAAAGAGAAAAAAAGGTGAAAGATGAAATGGGGAGAGGTGTATCAGGTACGGGATGAAATCTGATCCGGCAACGGCTACCAACTGAAAAAGTAGCCGGAGATAATAATGTTTTTAGGAGCGTGTGGGTCCCCCGGTAATTGATATACTGATACTGTCGCGCTGGCGAGACCGTCGGGATTTTTTATTTATGCCCGCCGTGTTCGCTAGTTGTCCTTTTTATCATCCGGCACAAAAGATGGGAATGTTTTATTTTGTGGGTTGGTGTAATGCTGTGGTTTTTGTTTGTTTCGAATTAAAATTACATTGTTGTAAATATTGCATTTTTATTTTTCTTGCTTTATAAAGTAAATCAAAGAAAAGATAATTTGTAAGAAAAAGGGAAAGTATTCAATTAAATAACTTTATTTAATTACAAGAGGAGGAGAATTGAAAGTATTCAATTAAATAAAGTTATTTAATTGAATACTTTCCCTTTAGCTTCAGCAACTTTTTCACTTATGTTTCGGGATTTATGCCTCGCCAGTACAGCTCTGCCGTATAAAATTAATTATTAATTAAAACTTTTTTTAAAATAAATAGAAAAGGGTATTCAATAGAAAGCTAAATGTGGAAATAATTTATTAATTATTTTCAAATCATTTTTATTTAATGCACTTTTTTTAAATTTATCACCATTCGCGCAGTCAATTATTGACAACCCTGCTGAAACATCCATTTTTATAATATGTATATAATTTTATTTATATTTACGGTAATAATAAAATAATAAAAACACTTGATTTGTTTCACAAATTAAAAATATAATAAAACAAAAAAAAATATAACAAATTAAAATAATAAAAACACTTGGTTTGTTTCACAAATTATATATATATATAAATATATAAACAAACCAAGTGTTTTTATTATTTTATTATTATCGTAAATATAAATAATATATATATATATATATATATAGTGGAAGAAACAATTATTCTCGGTCACCTACCTTGTAAACCCAAATCGTTGACGATGACCCTTGAAATTAGGCAAAAGGTGGCGCTTGCGTCGTCTTTAATTAATTATGATATATAATAAATATAATTTTAACAATGTTTCACCAAGTGATAAATGAGAAAGTAATTCAATTCAAGAAATAATTTTAATAAATTAATTTTTCTAAACGCGTAATTTATCCTATAGCGTAGGCTGTTTTTAGGGACTAACAACAATTACAAATCTAGATGACCAAAAAGAGGACTCCCAAAAGAAAAATCCACCACTTCGCAAATGAAATTATTTTATTAAATAAAATGAAATGAAACAAAGATGATTTGCAGCTATTTAAATTACAATGAAATTAAACAATGAAAATGTTCTGGCAATAATCAATAAAATTCGATCAATCCCTTTTTCCAACTAAAAAAAAAAAAAAATACTACAGTGTAAGTTTTACAAACATCTATTGAAATAACTACTTCCCGAGCATTTACCCCGCCGGACATTGAATCACACAATAGATATTTGTTGTTGCATAACAGCACTGCTGCAACTTGCAACGCTTTGAGTCGAAATTATTTAATGAAAGGAAACAACAAATAATAATTCAAGGCTATCTGTAAACACGTGTTTCGGGATTTCATCCCTCATCTCCCTCAAATTATTTTATATGAATATCCAATGATTACGTAACAAAATTAAAGAAATAGAATCTTATACTATAAATAAAAATATCGACATTTTAGCCTTTGGTTTTGCCAGTCGGAAGCGCTCTATAAAGGATTTGTTTGTTGCAAATTGTTATAGTAGACAGATTGCAAAAAAAAAACGGAGGCACCATGATCAAAAGAAGCTGTGAATATTCCGCATTAACATTTTTAAATGATTTATCAATTGAACTAGTTTGTGTGATCTCCGAAATCATTTCAAACAATTTTAATACTATTATTATTGCAATATATCCATTACTAAATGGAAATTATTCGCAGTTTCTTGATATTGTGGCTGGAACGTTTAAATATTTCACTATATAGGGTTTATATTTGTGGTGACTTTAATGTACAATTTAGCCAGCTTGATAGAAAACCGTTGGACCTGTGCAATCTCTTTGCTAGTTACGGTATGTGGCAATTAACTACCCTTGCCACTCGGCGGGGAGCTTGCATAGATAACATTTTTTTCAAATGACACAGATGCAATTAATAGACCGAATGTTGAAGATATAGGTGTATCAGATCATAAGGTACCATTTACCATCAAATAAATTCAGGAAAATAGTCCGACCCATTACTCAACGAGGTAGCATAAGTCTCTACAATCTATTGAGCGATATAAACTAGGATAATGCATATAATAGCAATGTAAACGAGACTTGAGATCATTTTATTAATATAATTACAACTTGTATAAAAAATCCTATCCTGAGAAAACTGTAATTACCCAATTAGAAATTGAATGGTTTAGCCAATGGAACTCATTTAAATTTTATAAGAGAAGCACTTAGACATTCGTCAACACCGGAGCTCAGCGATTACTATAAATTATTCAGGCATGAATACAAAAAAATGCGATTAACGAAGAGCAACGACTTGCAAATGATAGATGTAATTATCATCTTCAAACCAGATTAAGGCTATATGGGATTTAATTAATATTAAGAGACCAACCCAACCACCCAAACGCTCCTCTTGTATTTCGGCCGATGATTTTAATTTATTCTTCGCGTCAGTTGCAGAAAATATTATTGAAACTCTACCAGTCATCACCAATTCATGGCTGGCCCTCTCAATGATGTAAATCACGGTAGATATTTTGAATTTACACAAGTATCGTCTGTAAAGGTCGGAAGTATAATTAAACGTTTAAAACCCACTGTTAGTAGGGATGTATATGGAATGAATATAAAGATGATAAAATACGTAATTGATTTAATAATGGACCACTAATATTTTTTTTAAACCTTTGTATAAGCAACAAAACCCTTCACCTGAAAAATTAGAAAGGGTCACTGAGTATATATATATATATATATATATATATATATATATATAAGCAACAATATATTTCCTGATGCGTTAAAAATTTGAAAATGTATTCCCGTATATAAAAAATGTGAAAGAAAAGACATTTCCAACTACCGACCTATATCAATACTACCTGTGCTTTCCAAAATACTGGAGTTCATATGTATTGACAAGTGTAAAACAAGTATGTTACTAGCACGAATAAAGATTTACTTTACTACTTTACTTTACACTATTAAAAAAATAGTAGTTGATTCTTGATATAAAACCTTTAATTTTTTATATCACTTTCATTTTACTTTAATGACTAGTTCCAATTACACAATACTGAAAATACGAGTTACACAGACGTGTAAACGTTTCGAAGAAACGGGTGTACATCAAGTCAACCTGATCGTTACAGTGGGTTATCTGTTATTATTATCACAATATTTCTGCAAAAATAATCACCTACTCTTTTTTGTAGAAATATTGTAATAATAGTGGCAGATAATCCACCAGTGGTTTATATCAATTTGTAAACAATGTAAGGCAATTATGATTTAACGATACACTAATTGAATTTTTGTAGAAAATCTTATTAAATGTGTGTATATGGTCTAATGTAGCCGAATTAAGCCGAACGTATTACCCCTCTGGACCTAGACGTAAATAAGGGAAGGTTTGTTTACATTTCAGTTTCTTCCACGCTCCCCGATACTCTTTAACACAGCTTAATTCTAATTAAAAAATACTTCACTATGAAATCCACGGAAATTGGTATTGAGTAATTAAAATATTTTTAAATCACAATCAACTCCATCCCCTTTTCTCTCATCTTATTTCCCATTGTGGACAAATTCAACGAACACGCATAAATCCATAAAAGTGGATACCCCGCAAATCCGCACCGAAGTCCGCTCTGTGGGGACCCGATGACCGTTTAATAGTCAGGAAACCGCGGTGTTTTCGAAAATAAAATAAATAATAATAATAAAAAATAGAACGTCGTGTGGAAATCCTTTATGCGCGCTTCGCCTTTTCAGCGTTCCCCCTCGCACTCCTAGGGCCATTTATCAGCAACACTCTGACAACTTTTATATTTTTATTTCTCGGTCCCTTTTATTGTCGTTCCCCCCTTCTTTTCACTTTTCGCTCGTTGAGCGTGCGTGAATAACGGAGATATTGTGATTTTGTCACTGCGGAGAGGTAAATAAATAAACACACGAACACACCAAGAGAGTGGAGGGAGGACCAAATTTTTCGCTCTAAATATATATATATATATATAATAAATAAAAAAATACAAAAGAAATAGTTGGAACAAAATGTTTGGGTATTAATTTTAATCCAGTTCTGATCCAAAGAAAAGCTAGATTTATGTAGGATTTATTGAATGAGTTATTATATCTTTCCTCCCTCCACTCGCTATGTGCGTTCGTGTTTATTTATTTATCTCTCCGAAGTAACAAAATCACAATACCTTTTTGTAATTTAAATAATCCAATGTTCATAATAAATTAAAGACGACGCAAGCGCCACCTTTTGCCTAATTTCAAGCGACTGAACGTTTTATTAAATGTGAATCCAATGTTACTAAATCAGGGTATTTTTTGTCTTGATTTAAATATTTTCTTTATTTTTGATGGTGTAAACTATTACTTTGTGAAATATAGGTAGTTGCGGACAAAAACTATTTTTAATCGATAGTTTAAACTTTTACTTGATGAAAAATAATATAATATTCGTATAAATGCGGCTCTCCTTACACCTAACGGTAGAAAGGAAAAAGATTTAAAAAAATCGGCTTATCAGAACTACAGACTGTAGCGTAATAAATTATCGCGCCTCAAATACTACTCATATTTCACCATCCAGCATCCGGCCCCATTATATTTTTTTTTTCTTGATTAATTTTAATTAATCTAAATTAAAATGATTGCAAAATCATAAAACGGTTCATTTAGATTATTTGTTTGGTATATCTTAAGTTATAATTATTCCATTTTTGGTTGATGTATATTTCGTTTATTTAATATTATGTTAATTTTAAATTATCCTAGTGACGTATGCATGTAAAATATTATTGTAAAAAGACTAATGTCGTTTAATTAAATAAATAAATAAATAGATAACTCATAAATAAATAAAAAGCATGAAGCAGACTATACAAATAATTTAATAATAATTCTGCCCTATTATGAATTTATACTGAAGCCAAACAAAAATCCTTTCTAGCTGGCTGAACAATCCTGATAATTCGAATATATTTAATTAAAAAAAAGTAGTAGGAAGATTAAATTATTTTTGTTTCATTATTTATAAAAATCATTTTTTTAAAAGGCTGCTTTGCATCTATTTCGATTCGCGTCGGTGCATATTTCATGTATATATCTGTGTGCGTGTGTAAAGAAAAAGAAACAGACCCTCTTGTAGATCAACGCTTCAGATTGTTTATAAGGAATGCGAGCGCGTGGGCGCGCGGGGCAATAATTTACCTCAAATTGCATATAAAGTATGCTTCAATGTCTACGTGATGACCAACCGAAGAATTAAAAAAGAAAGAGATATACTGATGTGTCCATCATTGTACGTACCCTTTAGGTATGTGAATAGAGTGGTTGCGTATCATAAGGACATTTTAAGAAATTCTATGTCATAGGTATTCTATTTTATTTAAATAAAAATACTTGTCCTTTCTCCTACTTATTTTTTATTTCAGTAGTTGAAGTTTTATATAAAACTTCAACTACTGAAGATGGAAACATATATCTAGTGAAATAAAAAATAAGTAGGAGAAAGGACAAGTATTTTTATTTAAATAATTAAAGTCTCAAGTCTCAACAACCAACATAAAGAAGATTACAGGGATTCTACTTTAGTGGCGCGAAAATATTTTTGAAATTAATAAAGTTTATTTTACATTTAAGGCTGCGATTTTACGCCTAATAAACGGTGCGATTAACGACGGAGCGTGCAGTGGTTTTTACAAATTGTATGTGTTTATTTTATTAAAACTTTGATTTTTTAACCTAGCGGCAAACATCTCAACTACTAGATACTGTTCCACAATAAGAATAATGGCGTCGAACTGAATTTGTTCTCATTGATTATTTTTAGGATTAAGGAGTATACAAATAATAATATTATGATTGTATTAAATATGGATACTAAGAGGCAGTTTTTCCACATATAATCAGATATATTTAATCTAGATTAAATGTATTCTTGTAAATTAAATTAATTTTTGAAAAAATATTTTTTTCACTTTTTTTGTTTTTTAAAAATAAAAATAATCTCATGTCGTTCATCAGTAAATGAGCTATCTGCCTGTATTTAATGTTTATTTTTTACGACTGTATACAATTGTTAATTTTTCAAAAACGGAAACGTATTGGGGATCGCAGCCTTAATGAAATTTCATTAAATGTGAATTTCGTTTTCCTCATTTACATAAACAGGACAAGTTCGCCTTCCTTTACTGGACGAAACAATGATTCTCGGTCGTCTACTTTGTAGACTCAAATCGTTGACGATGCCACTTGAAATTAGGCAAAAGATGGCGCTTGCGTCGTATTTAATTTAAAGTTTATTTTAGTTAATTTTATAATTTCGTTTCATTACTAGTGCAGTGAATTGTAAGACTTTTATAATCGCAGTTAGTCTCTTTCATTACACGCGATAAAATATGTGGGTCTTAGCTTAAGCGCTTTGAACTTGATCAACAGTTTTATTTAAGATAAATAGAAAAGAGTATTCATTGACTTGATCAATTAAATAAAAGTTATTTGAAAATATTTAATAAATTATTTCCACATTTACATAAGCTGGTCGACAAGTTAAAATTAATGGAATTACTTCCAAACAATTAAATATTAAAATAGGTATACCCCAGGGCTTAAAATTGGGCTCTCGTTTATATTTAGTTTATACTGAATATATTCGCTCTACCCTCTATGTTTCTCTTGTTCTTGTGTTCAATATGCGGATGATACAGTATTTACCAAAAGTTTATTTAACTTTAAATACTACTATACATATTTGACAATCGCCCCATGGCTGAGAGACTACTGCCTAAGTAAAAAAAAACAAAACAATTAATATATTTGACAATAAATGTTCAAATATTAATTGTGAGTGCATATAATTATGCACACTTTCAACATTTGAGCTTTTACAGTAACATTAAAAAAGGAAATATTACTGGCAATGATCAATAAATTTCTATCGTTTTCTTTTTTTTTTTCGACTGCAAAAATTACACTGTAAAAAAAGGAATGATCGAATTTTATTGATCATTTCCAGTAATTTTTCTTTTTTTAATTTTATTGCAAATCAAATAACGTTAAAAGTGTGAATAATCTCTGTTTTATTTTATTTGAGCTGTCATTTCATTACAAACGCTTAAATGTTGACAGTTGAGCATTTGTAATGTTGCTTAAATGTTGAAGGTTGGCAATGATGTTATTATAAATATTTAATAACAACAGATATATTTTAAAAAGTGAAGTAAGGAAAAAACTCTTGTGTTATTATAGATATATTTGTAATGATTAGGGGGGGAAGAGAGAGAGAGAGAGAGAGAATGTGAGAGAAAATTTAGAGAAATCGTATGTCTGCGCAATGTCATTTTTTTTAATATTCTGTTCTTTTCTAAATTCTGTTTCCCTTTATTGTTTGTTGTTTTTTTTTTTTGAAGATTAAATTAGTGAAAAATCGCAATGCCATTTTTTAATATTCTGTTCTTTTCTAAATTATGTTCCCCTTTATTGTTTTTTTTTTTTTGAAGATTAAATAAGGGAAAAATTATTTGTTGTCATAATTGCGTTGTTTTAAATTTATAACTTATGCGAGCAAAAAAATATAAAATGAAACTTTTAAAAAGTGAAGTAAAGAACGAATCATTTTTTTCATTCTATCAGACACACTTCACATAACTCATAAAGCAATCTTGACATAAAAAAAATACTTTTGTCGAATTTTATATATACAAATATCTTTATTCGATGGACTTTTATATTATATTATATTATATTAAGTACAGTATTGTATAGTATAATACGGTATATAATTTGAGGTTGTCCTTTCATAGGCTATCGACCCGAGGTCTTTCTGCCATCGAATTTTATTTGCATGCATATTGTTTTTAAATTTTTTTTGTGTGCATAACGTAGAATTATTATAAAAACCAATAAATCTGCATTTAATGTGTTGAAGGAGAAACAAAAGAAGAGCTCAAATATTTTGTGAAACAAACCAAGTGATTTTTATTTAAATTAAATAAAATGAAACAAGATGATTCACACATTTGCAGTTATTTAAATTATTTTAAATTTTTGAAGTGGGAAAAAGGGTTTGATCGAATTTTATTGATCATTGTCAGATATTTTCCTCGTTTAATTTCATTGTAATTCATTTAATTTAATATTCTTACATATACTGTTTATCATTTAATCCTCTTTTTTAAAAAAAAATGAATAACTACCATCCGAAACATTTCAATCAACATCTTGTTTACAGTAAACACAATCAGTGTGTGAAAATTGGGGACGCTCTCCTCGCACTTCAATTCTTTATTTTTTTATTAAACAGAGTTACTATATATACCATATTTATTATAATACACATAATGATATAAGGTCCATCAATTTAACGTGTGCCTGGATCACAAAGGCCTCATTATTCCCATACGTCTTCCATTATACCAACGTCCCGATAGTCATTTGTCATCATATTATAATGGGACGACCCTCTCGCCGATTTATATATATATATATATTTTTTTTTTTCGTATTCCGAAATTCAATTCTCAAACAGAAATTCACGAATTCGCGCTTATTATGTGTTATGAAGCCCACTTTTCCTCCCCGTATAACAACCATGGCGGAGATGATCGATTGTGTCTGCGCGTGTGTGTGTATGGTGTGTGGATTTGTAAAGTTATTTCCTTTTTTAGAAAATAATAAGTAATTTAAATACGCTGAACTCTCGGAATAAATTGGTGGATATGTGTTAAATTTAACACACTGATTATGTACTCTTTTAAAATTCAAATTTAATAATGCAAGGTGGTTAGAAAAGGCGTGATAATCTTCAGATAGAGTTGTTTTCCAGTAGAAATTTTATAGAAAAAAAATTAGTTAAAATTCCTACAAGCCAAAATAATCATGAGTTTTAATTGTTTTTTGTTTGCTTACAAAAATCCCTTCCAAAAAAAGTCAAATAGTACAAACTGGCATAATCTGTGAGGATATTCATGGTTAAAGCTGCAAACAATAAACACATCTGTGTTTATTAAAAAGTAATCAAAAATTGAGTACCCCAGTAATCATGTATTCACAACTTGGGGTGTAATTGAGCCAAGGTATTGTAATTTTGCTATAATATTAGAAAAAGGAGGCGGAAAGATCTTTGGTCGTTAGCCATTTCATGTAATATATGTGAACATAACTCTACAAATACATTGTAAATAATTATCTAAACTATGTATAAATGTTACATGAATAAAGATGTTTAGTTAGTTAGAAAAATGATTTATTCTGGTGGTCACAGTTAATAAAAATAATTAATTGTTATTTTTGCTAATTGATTTACTTTTCACCTTCTATATGTGTATGTATATTTCACTATCTATAAGAAAATTCCCTATGGATCATGATAAAATCGACTCGGCTCACGTAAAAAAAATGCTCTGTGTTTGATAAAACATAAAAGCGACTGTTATTTTGCCTAACAAATCATATTTGCATGATTACCATTTTTATAAAATAACTCCAACATTTCTTACATACTACAATCCAATCAATTTTTAATCCCCATTTCAAAATTCCACCACCACCTCAACAAGATTCCCCGACTGATATATAGACGGGGTGGAATAAATTACGAAACCCTTCCGTCTTTTGAGTAGGGCCAATAAAAATTTCGAAAACAACCCTGACATTTATACCACCTCCTACACCGTCTACACTTTTATTTTCTCTCTCTCTTTTATTTGTTGGTTGTTGTTGTTTCAAAAGGGATGTGTCCGAGACCTTACCGATGTTGTTGTTTCTTTTTTATTTTTACCTGACGTGCCGTCACTCAGTTTTACATGTGTTCGGCTCGGATAACGCACGGTTGACTGATCGCCTGTATTACGTTTTATAGCGTGTTCTAACATCCACAAAACGAGTACTAAAATAGAAACGGCCCGATGGGAATGATGAAGAGAGAAATGGAATTTAAAACAGGGATGGACACTGTTTGAAAAATTGAAGAGAGTGGAAGGTGAAATGGAAATTAGTTTGTTACTTTCCACTGTAATGAAAAAAAAAAAATAATAATAAATAATAATGTTAACTTTCTTAGGATGTCTAATGTCTTTAAATCAGATAAAATTGATTATTTAAAGGAAATTACAAATGCAAATTATAAAAATAAAGAAAATAAATGAAATATATAAAATTTATTCCTTCCGTCTCTATTCATCAATTGCTTTGTGGGAAACATTTAGACAGTTCAACTGGCTAGCATATTGTTGTTATTATTGGTTTTTAAGGCTTCTACTTTGTTATACATCGTTGTTCGATTAATGAAAACACTTTTTAAGTTGGTATAATTTCAATCATACGAAAAAAGTTAGAAAGTGTTTTCATCAATCGAACAACGATGTATAAAAAAGTAGAAGCCTTAACAATCAATAAAAATGAAAGTAAACAATAATAAAACACTTTCTTCTAACACGCACTTAAATTTTTATTCCGTAACTAGTTTCGACTTGGTACAGTCATTATCAAACATCTGAGAGCTACATTAAATTACATCACAATATTTACATTATTAAAATCATTTACAGCTAGTTAAGCCTCCGAAAAATGGCTATCGACCATCGGTCTTTCTGCCGCAATCAACATTTTATAAAGTTACATTCATAACGATTAAATAAAACGACAAGAACTGGACAGTGTATAAACATCAGTTTTACAAGGATAATAAATTTTTATTTTGTGAAAAATTATTTTATATTTTACAAACTCAATCTTTTTTTGCTAAAGATTCACTTGTGTATTACAGTCTGACGGTAATGTTCGTTATTCTTTTGTTTCGATGCAAGAAGTAGGAAGAAGATATTTGGCGGAGTCGCGTCGGCGGAGCGGGCTGACCTCCGACCTTCGGACGATCGTCCGCCATATATTGTTATATGAAGGAATCTCTGATACAACCGCGATACTAAATACAATGCCTTCATTCCTGGAAAAGAGAGAGGCGACCCGGCAAAAATTATACGAAACGAAAAATAATAAACAAACCGACTCTTGCAACCAGTCTTTGCGCATTGTTTTTCGTTCTGTTAAAATACGAAAAAATGTAAATTAAAAAATATATTTTACAACGAAAAAAGGAGAGAAAATAAGGAAGCGATGAAATAACGTACAGAAAGATAAAAAATGTGTAATAAAAAATCTGTATAGGCTTCTACTTCGTTATAAATGTTAATTTCATAAATAAGTGTTTTATTGTTTATTAAATATATTGGCTTCTATTTGTTATAGATGCTTATTTCAGTAATAAGTATTTTATTGTATATTAAATAAATATTTAACAAGAAAAAAGGAATGGAAGTAAGGAAACAATAAAGTAACGTTTAGAAAGATGAAGAAATTTAATTTAAAAATTTATTTTACAAGAAAGAACGATAAAGAAATAATGAACTGACGTATAGAAAGATAATAACTGTAAATTAAAAAAAAAAACAAGAAAAAAAAAAAGGAAAAAATGAATTAAGGGTGCCGTTTAGAAGAAAGAGATAGCTATACAAATATGGGCAATCACTAATTTGAGTTAGATTGTTGTTGTGATCAATGAACAATATTGTATTATACATTAAAATAATCTCAAAGTAAGCAGGAATTTCATCAGATTAATTAAAAATTATTTTAATGTTTAGTTTCTGTGAAAAATAATTATGAAAAACAATGAAATTTGTTCAAATTTATAGCAAATTTTAAATTAAATTTTTGCTAATTTTTTTTTGTGCAATGAAAATTTAAAGGATTTCACTAAATTCTGCATTCAAATAACTTAGCAGACATGACCTATTAATTTCATTATATCTTACAATTTTCTTTTCTAACTTAAACTAGTAAATTGACGTAATACATGAAAATTAACGATTTATTTTTTATAAATAGAAAACAGTATTTATTCCACTTGGTCACAAGAATTTAAGAATTTAAGAATTGTTTTATTTAGACTGATACATTGTACTTGGTAGATAAAAAATGTAAATAGACAATCATATTATGAAATCCAAAAGAATAGCTCTATTTTCAAACGATTATTTCCATTTTACTATATAGCTATCTCTTTCCACTAAACCGCAACCTTAAAATAAAAAAATATAAAAATCGCTTTGCATTCCTTTTTTCACTTGAATATAAAAGGATTTTTTTATACTTTTACGTAATTTATCTGTTCACATAACTCACAAAAATACCTCTAATATATTACCGTATAAAAATTTAAATTAAAAATTTATTTTTATAAGAAAATAAGGAAGAAATGAATTAACGTATTATTTATCCTCACAATCTAAATTAGGAAGTGGTTCCAATAAGACGGCGCAATATGTCATTTCTCGTGAAGATTAATAACAACGCAGTCTCAAATATTAATGAAAACACGAATTGCATTTCCATTTCCTCTTCCCTCCTCAATCATAATTCCACCTTAAAATCCTCGCATCCATGAATATGAATCAGTTCCGGCGAACAAAAAAAAAATCGAAATTCACACTTAAAAAATTAAAAGCGGGAAAAGATTCGCTTTTCATTCCATTTTTGTTTTTGTTGTTTTCGTTTTAATTTCGCGTGATTGATTGATCGTTTGTCTGCAGATTGTGTTTCTGCGAAAATTATTTATGCAAGTCTTTCGACGTTTTATCTGGGCGAGGGATCTCCGGAGGGGCAGCGATCCTCGCGCACCTTGTGCTTTATCGGGCGCGCCGATCTCGCCGTCAAATTGTTTCCATTCAGTGACACAATGAAAATGAACGGAAGAAAATAAAAAAAAAATAACAAACGCGAGAAATTGTTTTGCGAAAATATCGCGGCGGATAACAAAAATCGCCCGGTGAGAGTGATCAGCGGGAAAGTGATTCGCGAGATGAATAACACGAAGGATTATTTGAATTAAATAATGCTTGAAACTGGCATCAATGGTCATCCTGTTACAGAATTACCAGAAATAATAGTATTAATATTTGTTTATTAATTATTTTCAAATTATTTATATTTAATTTATTTAAATAACTGTGACCAAGTGAATGAATACTCTTTTCTCTTTATAAAAGAAAATAATTAATGAAAACACTTTTTAACTTTGTTTGAATAAATGAAGTTTCATTTAACAAACAATGTTAAAAATTGTTTTTCATTCATCGAATAAGGATGTATAACAAAATAAAAGCCTTAAAAATTAGTAAATTATAAAATTCATTGATTATTATTAAAATTAGTTTAATTTTTTTAATATAGTTTTTTTTATTTAATTTATTTAAAACTGCAATGGAAATATTTTCATCATCCTTATAGTAATAAGTTAATTAAAATATATGCGTGTAAAAATATTCATAAATTGCCAAAAAAGATCCTTATCTGATTATTACCGAGGTGTTATCACCAGGTAGCAATAAACTCGAACCGGATTAGCATTCGAGTGGTTTTCCAGTAGTTAAAAAGGTATAATCCCCCCGCATTCTCACAAAAACCCAGGTAAATATTTGTCGAAAACACTCGACGGAATCTCTTTCACGAGGGGTAGCGGCCAACAAAATGAGGAAGAAAGAAGTTGGTAATCTGAATAATGCGCTCATTATGCCGGCGTTCCGTGGCGGAAATAAAATCCCATTCAGCGGAGGGGGAATGTTGCATTTTTTTTCTTCTTCTTCATCTCCGCACAGAGAAAATGTGCGGTATTTAGGGGGTGTTTTTCTCCGGCCGGGCCCGTAATCCAGAGGAGAGAGAAAAAAAAACGGCGGCACGCATCTTTTCAACGATTGCTCCTCCGATGTGCGGATGCTTGAATGTGTTAACAATGTTGTATTGTCGGGGCGGGGGGTTTCATTCATGCTGCCAGTTTTTAATTCACACTCGACCGCTGCAAGAACGGATTGAGGGAAAGCGCCTTTTTTAAAATCCTTTAAATTTTCAAAAAGGTGTTGAGGTGATCTCTAAATTCTTGATAACTAAGCCTTCAATTTCTTTATACATTTTTTTTTATCAATTTTTCCTGACACAATAAAAGAATGGTATTTATTGGAAATTGAATTCCATTTTTTTGAAACGATAATATGAGGATTCTTCAGAGTAAGATAATAATGGTTTTTATCTTACTCTAAAGAATGGTATTTATTGGAAATTGAATTCCATTTTTTTGAAACGATAATATGAGGATTCTTTAGAGTAAGATAAAAATCATTATTATCTTACTCTGAAGAATCCTCATATTATCGTTTCAAAAAAATGAAATTCAAATTCCAATAAATACCATTCTTTTACTTGTAACAATAAAACAAGTGCTATCTTTGGAGATGGTATTCCATGACAGTCTATATTACGTAAGTAGCTCCATCTATACGAAACCAAAAATGGTCGTCGCTTTTTTTTGGAAATGGAACGTCAATCTTTTTGAAACAAAAGAATGATTATTTTTTGACAATTTACTCCACCTTCCTGAAACAGTAAAATTATTATGAAATCATTATTCTGCAAGAATCAATAAATCGATGAACATTGTCAGAAATGAAATTCCATCTTTTCTTCTTAGAGTTTCATTTTTATAAAACTGTAAGATAATAATCATTATTGCATATGTAGTTATATCTACCTGCAACAATAAAACAAATGCTATGGTAATCAGTATTATACAAGTAGCTCCATCTACATTAAACAATAAAAATATGAACATTGTTGGAACTTAATCTGTTTGAAACAATAGAATGATGATTGTTTGACAAGTTACTCCATCTACCTGAAAATATAATCATTAGCAAAAAATGACTCATTTTTCCTTAAACAATAAAACAATCGTTATTGAAACAATAGAATTATCATTGTTTGACAAGTTACTCCATCTTTCTGAAAATATAATCATTGCCAAAAAAAAGGACTCAATTTTTTCAAACAATAAAACAATGGTCGTTATTGAAACAATAGAATGATCATTATTTGACAAGTTACTCCATCTTCCTGAAAAAAAATAATCATTTGCAAGAAGGACTATTTTTTCTGAAACAATAGAATGATCATTGACAAGCTACTCCATCTTCCTGAAAAAAATAATCATTTGTAAGAAGGACTATTTTTTCTGAAACAATAGAATGATCATTGATAAGCTACTCCATCTTCCTGAAAAAAAATAATCATTTGCAAGAAGGACTATTTTTTCTGAAACAATAGAATGATCATTGACAAGCTACTCCATCTTCCTAAAAATATAATCATTGCCAAAAAAGGACTCAATCTTTCTCAAACAATAAAACAATGGTCGTTATTGAAACAATAGAATGATCATTATTTGACAAGTTACTCCATCTTCCTGAAAATATAATCATTGCCAAAAAAGGACTCATTTTTTTTTTAAACAATAAAACAATGGTCGTTATTGAAACAATAGAGTTATCATTGTTTGACAAGTTACTCCATCTTCCTGAAAATATAATCATTTGCAAGAAAAACCATTTTTTTCTGAAACAATAGAATGAACATTGACAAGTTACTCCAACTTCCTAAAAATATAAGCATTGCCAAAAAAGGACTCAATTTTTCTGAAACGATAAAACAATGTTCGTTATTGAAACAATAGAGTGATCATTGTTTGACAAGTTACTCCATCTTCCTGAAAAAAATAATCATTGGTAAAAATGGACTCAATTTTTCTAAAACAATAAAACGATAGTTGTTATTGGAAATTGAATTTCCCCTTCCTAAAACAATAGATTGATCATTTTTTGACAAGTTACTCCATCTTTCTGAAACAATAATTATTTGTAAGAAAGACTATTTTTTCTGAAACAATTGAATCATCATTGACAAGTTACTCCATCTTCCGGAAAATATAATAACTGGCAAAAAAGGACTCAATTTTTCTGAAACAATGAAACAATGGTCGTTATTGGAAATTGAAACAATAGAATGATCATTGTTTGACAAGATACTCCATCTTCCTGAAAAAATAATCATTGCCAAAAAAAAAAATGACTCCGTTTTTCTGTAACAATAAAACGATAGTCGTTATTAGAAATTGAAATAATAGAATAATCATTGACAAGTTGCTCCATCTTCCTGAAAATGTAATCATTGGCAAAAAAGGACTATTTTTTTCCCTAACAATAAAACGGTGGTTGTTATTGAAAATTGAAGTCTGAAACAATAAAATGATTATTGTTTGACAATTTGCTCCATCTTTCTAAAACAATGAAATTATTAAATGAAACCATTTGAATGCGATTTTTGTTTTAATTAAATCCTTTTATGTTTTTTTTGTAATTGTTTATTTTTTGTTATTGTTACAGGTGAGAAACCGTTCAAGTGCGAATACGAAGGCTGCGATCGGCGGTTCGCGAACTCATCGGACAGGAAAAAGCACTCGCACGTCCACACGTCAGATAAGCCGTACAACTGCCGGGTGGTCGGCTGCGACAAGTCCTACACCCACCCGTCGTCCCTCAGGAAGCACATGAAGGTGCACGGCTGCTCGGGCCGGTCGCCGCAGCACTACGACAGCGATGGCGAGGAGTCGAACTCGTCGTCGGCGGGCAGCATCTCCGTGGCGGCGAGTCCCCAGGTCAGCCACACGCAGGTGCCCGGCGCGACCTCCATCAGCGAGTGGTACATGACGTGCCAGCCGACGCCCCCCACGCCCGACCCCCTCGGCGGCCTGAATCCCTTCGCGCACATCCACCACGGGGGCGCGGCGACAGCGTACTAATTTGTTTAAAGAAGAAGAATGAAAAAAAGAAAACGGACTTTTTTTACGGAAATTAAAAAAAGAAAACAGCGAAATGGCTTTCCGAAAGGTGGAAACGATTTGGGGTTAAATCAATATATAATTATTTTTTTATTTATTTAACGAAATTTCACTATTTTACAAAATTATAACAAGTTTTTTTTTAATATAAGCAATAGTTAAATAAGCTACTATTCTTGAAATTGAAGAAATATTAATCAGATATTATTTTAAAATTTGAAAATAATTTCAAATTCTTTAAAAAATGAAATGTCTAGAAATGAATTTATTTAAATTTAAAACTCTCTATTTTCAAATTTAAATAAAAATTCGAGAAGAGTGAGCGGTAAAAAAATTCTCAAATTTTAAAACTGTTTCAAAATATATTTATTATAATTTGAGAAGAATGAGTATTAAAAAAATCTCAATTTTAATAAAACCATTACGAGAAAATTTTAAACTTACACAAATTTATTTTGAGACAAAACGTATTTATTAAAATTTGAAAACAGTGAGTGTTACAAAAATGTCTCAAAATTGAAACAAAACAAAAAAAAAACATTACGAGAAAAACTTGCACAAAAATTCTTAAAATTGAAAGTTACAAATTTGTCTCAAAATGAATGTATTAAAATTAGAAAATAGAGAGAGTTGCATTATTGTCTCAAAATGAACTTATCAAAATTTGAGAAGGACGAGTGTTAAAAATAATTCTCTCTTTTTTTTTTCATTACAATAACATTTTTTTAATAGATTATTAAAAATCAACCAATAAAACAAAGATTAGATTGAATAACTAAATTCTCGACTAGTTTCTTTTTTTTTGTTGATTTTTAATAATCAATTCATATTTATTTCATACAAAATGAACTACCAATGTTTAAATATTAAAACCATTAAGAACATTTTTAATTTTTATAATCGAAAACTTCAATTAATCCGAAACCCAAAATCGTTTTCATCTTTCTCCAAGCGAAGCAAACAAAAAAAAAACAGCGGAAAGCACCCCGAAAATTAAACGAAACTAAAAAAAAGAAGGAAACAAAACCCCTGTCAAAGTGATAACTCGTGTATATTTTGTGTATATTCGCGCGGCTTTTATTTATATTACGGACGAATTTATTTTAATCGATTTGTATAGATGATTCAGTTTTAAGGAAAACAAGATTTTTGTTTTGTTTGTTTTACATAAGCAAACCCTTCGTGCAATGCGTATCTTTTCTACTTAAAAAAAATCTTGTGTATAAAGAAAGAAAGTCTTTTTTAATTTATTTTTGTTAAGAAAGAAAGAAAATGGATGGAGCGGACTAAAATACCATTTCGTATGCTTCACGCGTAAAAAAAATATAATAAATTCGCGCTTTGTTGTAAAATAAATTCAATTTTTTTATATAATGATTTAATCAACAAAATATTTAAAAAATAACAAACTCTTTTTTTTTTGTTTTAAATAATTAAACAAGAAAATTAATTCTTATTATTTCTTTCCAATATATCGTTATTGGGAAAGAAATAAAGAAAGAAAATATTGTAGGACTTGTTATTTATTGGAACAAAAACACCATTTATAGAAATTTTATATAGAATCAATTCAAAGCAAATATTTATATAAATAAAAACTCTAAACTTTTCTTCGCCGTTATTTTATTATTACCAAATAAATAGAATAACATTGAAGAATACTTCAGTATTTATTCATAATGCAATTATTATAGCCAACTCTATTTATTCAAGCATAAATTTTACAGCCCACTCAAGTCTATCTATTAAGAAAACCTCACAGCCAACGCTATATGTTTAAAAAAAACACAGCCATCTCAACTCTATTTGTTAAAAATAATCTCATAGCTAAACTCTATCTGTTAAGAAAATCTCACAGCCAACTTTATCTGTCGAAGAATATACCTCACAACCAATTCTATCTGTTTAATACAACTTCAAAGCCAACTCCAATATATCTGTTAAGAAAACCTCACAGTTGGCTGTGTTTAAAATAAAATCTCAGCCATCTCAACTTTATTTACTAAAAAAATTTCATAGCCAACACTTTATTAAAAAAAAAATCACAGCCAACTTAATTCTGTCTCTTAAGGAAATCTCACAGCCAACTTTATCTGTTGAAGAATAAACCTCACAACCAATTATATCCGTTAAAAAAGACTTCAAAGTCAACTCAACTATATCTGTTAAGAAAACCTCACAGCCAACTCTTTCTGAATAAAAAAAACACAGCCAACTTATTTCTGTCTGTTAAGAAAACATCACATCTAACTCTTTCTGTTTAAAAAATAATAATCATGGCCAACTCAATTCTGTCTGTTAAGAAAGTCTCACAGCCAACTCAATTCTATCTGTTAAGAAAATCTCACAGCCTACTCTTTCTGATTAAAAAATACACAGCCAACTCATTTCTGTCTGTTAAGAAAACCTCACAGCTAATTCTTTCTGTTTAAAAAATAATAATCATAGCCAACTCAATTCTGTCTGTTGAAAAAATCTTCCAATCAATTGGTTAAAATAAAATCACAGCCATCTCAACTCTATTTGTTTAAAAAAAGCTCATAACTAGATTCTATATGTTAAGAAAAATTCACAATTAATTCTTTCTGTCTAAAAAACTAATCACAGCCAACTCAATTCTGTCTGTTTAGAAAGTTTCATGGTCAATTCAATTCTATCTGTTAAGAAAATCTCACAGCCAACTCATTTCTGTCTATTAAGAAAACATCACTGCTAACTCTTTCCGTTTAAAAAATAATAATCATAGCCAACTCAATTCTGTCTGTTAAGAAAATCTCACAATCAACTGATTGAAATAAAATCACAGCCATCTCAACTCTATTTGTTTAAAAAAATCTCATAGCTAAACTCCATCTGTTAAGAAATTTTTACAATTAATTCTTTCTTTTTAAAAAAATAATCACAGCCAACTGAATTCTGTCTGTTAAGAAAGTTTCACAGCCAACTCAACTCTGTTGTGAAAATCTCACAGCCAACTCTTTCTAATTAACAAAAAAAGCACAGCCAACTCATTTCTGTCTATTAAGAAAATCTAATAGCTAATTCTTTCTGTTTAAAAAAATCATAGCCAACTCAATTTTGTCTGTTAAGAAAATCTTCCAATCAACTAATTAAAATAAAATCACAGCCATCTCAACTCTATTTGTTAAAAACAAACTCATAGCTAGACTCTATCTGTTAAGAAAAATTCTCAATTAATTCTTTCTGATTAAAAAAATAATCACAGCCAACTCAATTCTGTCTGTTAAGAAAGTCTCACAGCCAACTCAATTCTATCTGTTAAGAAAATATCACAGCCAACTCTTTCTGATTAAAAAATGCACAGCCAACTCATTTCTGTTTGTTAAGAAAACATCACAGCTAACTCTTTCTGTTTAAAAAATAATAATCATAGCCATCTCAACTCTATTTGTTTTAAAAAAAGCAAGACTCTATCTGTTAAGAAAAATTCACAATTCTTTCTATTTAAAAAATAATCATAGCCAACTCAATTCTGTTAGCTGTTCTGTTGGCTCTGAGATTTTTATAACAGACGAACTCACAGCCAACTCTATCTGTTCAACTATAAACCTCAAAGCTAATTCTATTTGCTTAGAAAAACTTCACAGCCAACTCAAATATATCTGTTACGAAAACTCATCCAATACTCTCTGTTCAAACAAAAACTCTACAGCTAAGAAAAAAATAACGGAACACAAAGAACAGAAAAAAACATTGCATCAATGATACGTTAAAGTTTAACGCAGTTTTGTAGTCTTTTTTTACATTAAAGTTTAACGCTTTTAATGAGCACCATTTGTCATAAAAAAAGTTGCATTAAGTTTTTGAAATTAAAAAAAAATATGCAATATTTTTTATATATAATTGTTCTTAGTAGAAAATTTTTACAAAACAGCTTTAAGTACACAATTTGACATTCAATAAAACACTGTATGCATTTTGTGTGTCCAATTTTACTCAGTAGAAAACTACTACAAAAAAAAGAGTTCAAAATTAATGTATCATTGAATGATTTTTTTTTTCTTTCTTGTTGCTCTTCATCATTCAATAGTATTGCAACATAATAGACATTTTGTTTAGTGGGTTGATTGATTAAAAAAAAATCAATCTTAAAAGAAGTAATAATAATACATATTTTTATTTAAATAATTAATGTCTCATCAACCAACAACCAACATAAAGAAGATTAATAATAAATGCTTCACGTTTATTATAATTAATTAATTAATTAATCAAATCATTTTTATTTAATATAATTAATTAATATTTAAATACAATTAATGAATCACGGTATTAGCACAAAACTTAACTTTTATTTTTTTCTATATGGCATTTGTTTCAATAATAAACTGAACTAATTCAAAATACCAATCATCCATGGTTTTTCTACCAAACGTTTCAAATTTATTATCTGTGTGTATATATTTTTTTAAATTTTAAATAAAATACAAATATGTTTTTATTAAATAAAGCTAATAAGCTTTCGTGACAAAATTTTTAATTGATTATTTATTTTCAATTATGGGACATTATTCACACGAGAATCAATCAAAATTACGAGAAGATTTTCTTGCTGGATTTTTCTTGGCTTTAAAAAATAAAACAAGAAAATTAATTTTGATTATTCCTCTCCAATAATGGAATTAAATTTTGAAAAAAAAACACCAATGATTGGAAATTGTTGGAAATAATCAATTATCTCTTTTACATTAAAATGAAATAATAAACAATTTGTTTTAAATAATATTTTGGGCATATTTGTAAACTAACATTTTTTTATTCACAGATAATAAAGACAACTTTTGTATAATAATATTTTTATGTTGACTTCGTGGAAAATCGATGCATTTTTTTAATTTATTAAATGAATTATATTAAAAAAATAATACAATTTATTTATTTTTGTATATACTAAGATTCTTTTTTAAATTATTTTGTTGATTAAATTTTAAATTAAACGCATTTTCTCCTCAATGCAAATTATTGTTAAAATAATAAGTTTTGATTATTGTTAGAATGATTATTAATATTAAATCCACACGGCTGAAAGACCTCGGCCGATGGATTTTTGTAACTCTTTTGGGTTCAATAAAAGGATTTAGTACTAATAAATCCACAACATTTAATTAATGAAACAAATCAATACAGTCATGCTATTTAACTAAACATTTTGAATATTGTTATTATTCTATATAAAGGTGATTTACCGTAAATAAATGAATTGAATTGAATTGAAAAATCACACACAAAAAAAAATATTTTTTTACAAAATAGAATATTTGAATTCATAGTTTTATATAAAATTATAAATGCAATTCAGAATTATTATTTTATTCAACTCATTTTTTTTAAATAAACGAATTTATTTTAAACATTTCATACCCGTGAAAAATTTTTATTCTTAATAATTCTGAATTACATTCAACTGAATTAATAATTATTCATAATTTATTCCAATCAAACATTTTTCGACTGTGCAAATCCTATTCTATTTTATGTATCAACTCGTACGTATGTATATATTTCTAATTATTCCCACTCACGTTGGATTCTTATTTTACACAAAGCGCTCACGTTTTTTTTTACACACACACTAAATCACACACATACAAACATATTGTAAACTATAGGACCATTTATTTGTATAAATATTATAAATACCTTGTACATAATTATATTATAAATATATATAAATATATATTAAATCTCTTCAGGGATCTCTGTATATTTAAAAATGAATTGCGAGAAGATGATGATGATAAAAAAAAATTGAATAAAAAAGGTTTATAAAAATTAATTTTATTGAAAATAAAGTTGACTGATGTATAAAAAATTGAAATGTGTTGTTTTCATTGATTATGTTCCTGTTCCCTTGACCGTTTTAATTTTAATTGAATTACGTTTAGATCATTCTTATTATTATTATTATTTTTTTTTTCATAAACACTTGTATCAAGTTTTTTTTTAACATAAATATTGTCGCTTAAGAAGGGTAAAGTCGTGCAAAAATATAATAAAAAGATTCACGAAGCTACTTTTCAAAATAATTAAATTATGTATAGGGAGTCCGACGTGGTCCAGGAAATCTTCCATACAATGGTGAAAATCGTGAAATATCTGTATTCAGACTATACAGATAATATTAAGAATATAATAATTAAAATAATTATAATACAATATAAGTAGGTGTTCATCTGTCTGGGCTATTGACGTAGTATTTCTACCCTTAAATTAAAATAACAAAATTAAGGGTAGAAATACTTCTACACAAATACTACACATAACTTTATTCAGACTATACAGATAACACAAATATTTTTATAGTGCAACAAAATTTGAAAAAAAAATACATTAGTTTTTAAAATGTTAAACCACCATTCATCTAGCGTTTGAATATCTGTTGATGGCTATTTCACTCTTTCGAATCTCATCAGACTAGTGTGCCATCACCAGTAATCCATGCGTCAGATTGTCTACAAATTTGTTTAAACTTATTGTTTTATTCACGCTTTGAAAATTAAAAATAAATATTTCTTAGTCGAATAAAAATGTCTACAAATTTGTCTACACTTATTATTATTTTTTTTATTCACACTTTGAAAATTAAAAATAAATATTTCTAAGCTGAATAAATATGTTCTGATTGCAGATTCGTGTACAGCACACTGAAAAACATCTGTGAACAAAATTTCAGCCCAAAATATTTTTTGATGAAAATTCCAAATGTAACTTATTTTTTTTTTATTTGATATTAACAAAATTGCAAAAAATATTTCTAAACGGAATAAAAATTTTCTGACAACGTTCAGCACACTCTAAACTATCGTTGTAGAATGTTTCAGCCAAAAATATTGTTTGACCCTTTGAACTTTTTTTGCTACAAAAAGATTCTGATTCCGGTTGTGCTGAAAATTGGTAGAAATGTAATATTTAGGAATCTGAAACCAGCTCTTCATAATTCCCACTAGAAATATTTTTTTGTTAAGGTAGAAAATTCTTTCTATTTTTTTTTTTCGAACATTGAAAATTACAAAAAAAATATTTATTTTTTTGTAAGAGATTCCAGTTCATCATACTTTAAACTATCTTTGTAAAAAGTTTCAGCCAAAAATAATTTTTGATGAAAATTGAAAAAGGTGTAACTTTTTCATTTTTTTATTCGAACTATAAAAATTACAAAAAATAATATCTACTGCCACGACATCTATAACCAGGACCCAACCCATTTCGACCCTTCCCAATAAGCCCTTATATTCGCTGATGACACCACTCTTATCACCCATCACATAGCCCAACAATCCCTCCAAAAATCATTCGATGTCGTCCAATCCTGGTGCTCCAAGTGGCGGATCAAAATAAACCCTTCGAAATCCCAACTCTTTATTCCATATCTATCTCATCGATCTCCCACAATTTCCATCAATAACGTCACAATCCCCCCTTCCTATACGTGCAAATATCTAGGCATCCTTTTTGACTCCAAACTCACCTTTAAACCGTGGGGTCATTTCTAACAAATCCAAAATACAAGTAAGGGCTCGGCATTTTAGGTCTCTTACGTATAAGCAACAAGGCATAAGCTTAAAAACCGCAACCAAAATATATAAATCAATTTGCAGGCCCTTACTACGGTGCAATCCTCTTTACCCAAATCAAACCATCATCCCTTTACCATATCGAAGTTGCCGAAAGATCCTCTCTAAGAATCCTCTCAAAACTCACACATCACAACAACCCTCTTCACAATCCTTCCAATGAATACCTCTATGAAAAAAAACAAATCACTCCCATATCCCAAAAATTTGCAAAGAATCCCTATAACCAAACCTTCCCGTCAAAACTCTGTATCAATCGAAATTTAAACATCCCTTCTAAATACAGCCATCCGTTCATCAACATTCATGAAATCATCACAACACTGCAAGAAAATTCAGCTAGCTAGCACAGATAATTTTATTGCAAATCACCGTAAATTCAGACAGGGCAGAAAGACCCCAGGTCGATAGCCCCAATAGACAGACTAACAATATTTGTTTTCTTATTTAAATCTAAATGTATATATACGATTATGTAATGATGTTGTCTGAATAAAGATGTTTGTATATATTACAAAAAATACTTCTTAGCCGAAAAAACATTTTCTGAAAACGCATTCAAGTTCAGCACACTCTTTGACCCTTTGAATTTGTTTGTAAAAAAAAAACGACTTGCTCTGATTAAGCTGAAGATGTAGTATTCAATACCCCGAATAATAAAATGAAATGAAATCAATTCCTAAGGTTTTTTTTTTCGGTTTGAATTTCTGTCTAAACTTTCTTTATTGGACCTTTGAAAATTAAAAAGAAATATTTCTAAGCAGAATACATTCTGATTGCAGAACCGTGTACAACAAACTGAAAACCATCTATGAAGAAAGCTTCAGTTTTCATGAGAATTGAAAAAGCTGTTTTTTTTTATTAAAAAAAGTTTTCATCTCTGATTGAGCTGTAAAATGGCAGGAGTATAGTATTCAATACGGTGAATAAGAATCTGAAAGCAGTAGCTCAAAATTTCCAAGGAAAATATTTCTTTTTCCGTTTTCAAAATTTGTCTACACTTTTTTTTTATTGGAACTTTGAAAATTAAAAAAAATACATACATAATCATTTCTATTGTGATATTTACAGTTACGTTAAGTTTACAAAACATTACATTTTTATTTACAAGACGGCTATCGACCAGTGGTCTTTCAGCCGGCAATCCTTGTTCGTTGTCTCGTATGTTAGTTAGTCATTTATGTGTGATGATATGAATTCACGAATGGTGGATTGACGATGTTTGAATTTTGGAGGGATGTTGTGATTTCTCGTAATGCAGAGGAATTTTTTTAGATAAGAGAATAACACCGGTTTTTGCGTAAAGGAGTGAAGTGGATGGGTTGTGCAGGTTTTTTTTTTTTTTTTGATGCCGAATTCTTAGAGAAAATCGTTCCGCTCCCGCTATATTGTTTAGGGTAGGAGGGTTGTGGAAAAGATTTGCACCGAAGTCAAGCAGGCGACGAAAAATAATTTAGTAGATGTGTTTTTGTCGAGATCCCTTTATTGTCATAAGTTAGGGATCTGAAGTGCCGTGTCCTGTTTTGGACCATGGTTTTTATTATTTGAGAGTTTGAAAGTAACCTTAGGGTCAAAAATAATTTCGAGTTATTTGCAGTTGGGAGAAAGATAGAAAAATGTTTGATATAAATTTTGAATGGAGAGATGAAGAGCTTATGGTAAGGGATAAACAGTTTGGATTTATTGGGATCAATTCTCCATTTAGCGATAGTGTATCGATGTAGAGTAGACAGGGCTTTCAGGAGACTGGCTCACCACCAATTGAAGCCGAATCGTCTGCAAACTGCAGAAAACAGGCGGAATGGTCTAGGTATTGTGGACTAGGATTATAAATGTCATGGACAAAGATCTTGAAAGAGGAAAGAAGGGCGAACCTTGTGGGACATCTTGTTGCTGGGAAGCTGTCTATATGGTGGGGTAGATTTCTAGGGAGTGAAATTTGTATAGAAGACCTTTGTGCCTTTGTGCCTTTTGGATATCTAGGAAAAGCGTTGCGGAATTTTTGTTTTCGAGAGGCCTGCCCCGGAAGGCTGGACACCTGTCCCAGGCCAAATATAAATATCCATACGGGTAAACCCGTATCCGGAGGATCCCCAGATGTTGCAGTGTACTCGACGGAACGGTACCCCATACATTGGACAAATTGTGGTCTATTGTTTAAATATGATTGCATCAACAGTTCCATCCGTAAAACCAAAAGATGATTACTTGCGAAGAATTACGCAATGATCAATTGTAATAAATGCTAAATATAAACCCCAGATCTCAAGCACCAACTGTTAAATAATAATAAATGTTAGCATAGATATGGAGAGAGTCGGGAGCCTTTCTTCGAGGAAGTTGAATTGGTAGGGTGGGATGTGTTTCATTACACAGGCATGGCGTTTATATTTCAAGACGGATTCGAAGATTTTTCCAAGAACTGGAAGCAGGCTAATAAGGTTGTAACTAGATACTTCTGGTGAGTCATTATCGCTTATATGTATATATGTTGTTATACCCGTCTTCCAATTCAGGGGAAAAGATTGGGCTTTGTAGAGTTAGTTGTAAATCTGAGGAATGTAATCATGGATCTCGTTCGGCAAGGCTTTAAAAATGGATCTACGAAAGTAACCATAACCGGGAGAAGAGTTTTTCCCCGTAAACAAGACGGAATAATACTCTTCCTCTTGTATGCCTTCGTTGATCGGATAAGGTTTCGAATGATTTGAGAAAGTGCCTAGTACTTCACTTTCTCAAATCATCCGAAACCTTATCAGATCAACAACGGCATAAAAGAGGAAGAGTATTATAAAAGGAAGTATTTAGGATTGACGATGTTTCTTTTTTTTTCTAAAATGGTCTACCAAAATGTCAGCCAGTTCTGCCATATTATCTTGTTCCTAATGGAGTTTCTTTTAGGGTCGGAATGACAAATGTTATGTTGTAGAGTTGAGGTTAAAAGGGGGGGGGGGGGTTTAAACCTTGAGAAAGTCCTTTCTTTAGTAGAGATTTCAGGATCATTCTCGAAATGTTTTTTTTTTTTTTTCGTTTTACGATGTATTCAATATCCTCCATAATCTCATCATTATGAATGTAGAAATTTTGGCTTGATGTAAGAACCAGGAATTAACGTGGATAAGAACCAAGTGAATGAATAATTCCTTTCTACTTATGTGAAAAAGGAAGTTGATACCATAATCTGGGTAATTAGTGAAGGAGTAGGAATTTTGGAAACGGGTAGCAAATAATTTTGTAATCTTCCTGCCATTAAATATTGTTTTGTGTGTTGTAGGGTTTGTGATTCTCTGGACAAAGTTAGTCTTTCTATATTGGCTAAGTTTTTTAAAAAAAATCTGCCAGTATTGTCTGCCGTGCATGTGTTCGCATAACTTTATCTAGAGGTCACTTTTATATTGGAATATGAGATTATGGATATTTGTTCATTTTATTGAATCTTTTCTCGCGGGTTGTATTTTCTGTTAGTCTTGTATCTCCATATAGTTGTCTTTTATATTTCATCAGTCGGAGGATATATTTAGGAAGAGTCTGGATAGTGAAATTTGATATGGTGTTGGGAGTGAAGTTAGTTGATCACAGTTCTTCCACACATATACGATGTCACAGTTCTTAAAGTTCGTATAGTTTTAGGAGGAGATGTGAGCTTTCTGAGTATATCATGGTGTGAAGGAAGGGATTGGATGTAGGGTCAATTATAGATTTTGAAAAGTGGAAATTTGGGGTATTGGAAAGGTAGTTGAATAAAAGATATGATTTATTTTATTGAGGGGGTTTGTTTTGCGAGCATCTCTTTATTCAATTTAACAAAAATAACATTTGACATACTGTAGAAACACCCATGAAACTGCGTTAGTAAAAGAATCATAATGTAAATCCACATTAATCAACCATATTGTTCCTTACAGCAACAAAATAAACATCCGATCTTCGAGGATGTGAACGCAAAAACAAACGAAAACAAAAAAAATGGCAAAGATCTTCGCGGAATCGTATTTACAACAATTTAGAGTTATAAAGTGTCCGAGATAACGATTGACTTATTCGCCGGGGCGGCGGATTTATGCGATTTTCCACCGTCTCAGCTGATGCCGATACAGATTGCAGATTGCTCCCGCTCGCCCATTGTTGTCCGCATTATTTTCGGACTCGGCTCGTTGCCCCGACGGGTCCATTTATTATTATTTTATGGTTTTTGATGGGAATAAAATATTGCCAAACGAGAGAAAAAAAATATAAAAATCATCGCGCGGGGGAAACGGTATATCTTTATATATTTAAACTGATTTATAAGCGTTGTCGTAAAACGTCTTGATAAATCTACAACTACATTAGTTTTTGAAACAAACTTTGAAGAAAAGAATTATTTTGAATTAATTTAAACAAAATAGCAATTAATGGACAGAAAGACCTATGGGCGATAATGGGCTATCATCCATAGCTCTTTCTGACTACTAAAAATTTATAATAACTATATTGTACAGTTGTGTGTACAATATAGTTATTATAAATTTTGTAAATTTTTGTTATCATATTGTCTGAATAAAGATGTTTGTATGGAAAGCAATTAATCCTCTTTAATTTTGTTGTGAAGACATTTAATTATTTAAATAAAAATTATTTGTCGATAGCCAGTTTCAGAGTTGGAAATATATTGTAAACGTTAGTGTATTGTTAGATATTGTATTGTAATTGTATATTCCAATCTCAGAAATAAAAATGTTTATGTATGTATGTAAAAATTATTGCCCTTTCTCCTACTTTTCTATATTTTATTATAATATATAAAATAGCAATTATAACATTCTGAAGCAGAATTACTTTATAACAAAATATTGTGAAAAAAAGTGTTTTCAATCTAAAGGTAATATAAATCTTCACGTAACTTAAACAACTAAATTATTCATATATTAAATAAAAATGATTTGAAAATAATTAATAAATTATTTTCACATTTAGCTCTGTGACTTTTGACTTACGTTACGTAAGTACGTTAAACAAATGCACATTAAAACAACTACTTCCCGGGCAAATACTCTTTTCTATTTATGTATTTTTTTTTCCTGACTTTTTGCTGCGAAATTAATACACGATAGCTATGTTGTACTAAAAAAAATACACATCCTGTATTATTATTAATAAAAAAAATACATATCAAACTGTGTAGACATTCACGACCAGTGTGATTAGGATTGTTAATTTCCGGGCTTTTAAGTCTGTTCGAGTTTAATCTCTAAATTATTTTAGGCTGAAACTTTATTTATAAATGGTTTTCAGTATGCTGTATACGAATCTGCAATCCGAAACTTTTTATTCGGCTTAGAAATATTTCTTTTTAATTTTCTAAAATTATCTACGCCACTGCTCCTTGTAGATTCAGGGAGCTTGAACGAAGTTTTCTCGGTCTAGATGAAATAAATAAGTGTAAAAAAATACATACATAAAAAGTTGAATGCATTTGCATTGGAGTTTTTAGATTGCCTTTTGAACTTCCTTTGCAGCGATTGCCTCATATATGATGTTTTTGCTGGAGTTTACAAAAGTAATAATATTTTGGGGAGAAAGACCAATGCTCGATAGTTTTTGACAGACTACTAACACAACTGTACATATTTTTATTATAAATTTTTGTTATTATATTGTCTGAATAAAGATATTTGTATGTGATAATAATTTAAATTTAATTCTTAAAAAAATATTCAAATTGTGTTAAAACAGGAACTTTGAGTTTTACTGGAGATAATTAGAGGTTTACTAGAAATAAATTAATAAGAACGAAAAGTCTTATAAATTTATGTCCTGAATCTCTCGGATTATTATTTTTTTTTTTTTTTTGGTTTATTTAGATTGCGTTGTAGTTATAACCAATTATTGCATGATTTTAGTTTACGCATACGTAAAACCGTCATTTTCGCGGACCGACGTGATTATTTTTATTATACCGGGATGTAATAGTAATTGGTGATAAACGCATTCCTTGTTTATTAGCGAAAACTATTTATTACGGCGGTTTATGTTCGTCGCGGAAAATATTAGCGCGGATAATTATCCCGCAATCTTTCAATCTTGAAAATCGTAAATTAAATCGAAATATTTAAACGAGGGATTTCGTACTTACTCACTGACATCTAATTCTTGGAATTGATTTCCTCAAGAGGGTAACGATTTTTAGAATCACCTATGTAGACTATACTTCATTACCTAATTCAATTGTTCTCAAACTTTTTGATTTGTGGTAACTACTTTAAGAACAACTGGTTTAGAATATATTTTATTACCTAATTCATTGGTTCCCAAACTTTTTGATTTGGAGAGCTAGTTTTTGAATCAATTGTTAAGCCGGAGTGGCTGTTTTTTTACTTACTCACAGACAACTAATGCTTGTAATTGATTTTTTCAAAATGGTAACTACTATGAAAGCCACTGGTGTGGACTATACTTAATTCAGTGGTTTCCAAACATTTGACTTGCAGAGCTCGTTTTTTGAATCAATTTTCCAGTGGTTCAAAAACTTTTTGATTTATAGAGCTCGTTTTAAAATCAATTTTTATGATAGTGTAATGACTGCGAAGCCTCTTTTTACTTATTCACTAACATCTAATGCTTGTAATTGATTTAGTCAAGAGGGTAACGATTTTAGAATCACGTATGTAGACTATACTTCATTACCTAATTCAATTGTTTCCAAACTTTTTGATTTGTGGATCTCGTTTTAAAAGCAATTTTTATGTCGGAGTAATGTATGTGAAGCCTTTTATTTCACTTACTCACTAATATAAAAACATCCTCCCTTTGAGAACCACTGGTGTAGACTATACTTTATTACCTAATTCGGTGTTTTTACAATTTCTTTAAAAATCTTTAAATCGTCAGCAAATAACAGAAATGAAGAGTTTTTAATTACTTGAGAACAAATAAAAAGTGCAAGCCCTGAGGTACACCCGACCACACAGAAATGGTATTAGATAAAAAAAATCTTGATTTTAACACACTGCGTACGGTTAGTTAGGTAACTAGTAATCCATTTTATGACAGCGGCAATAAAAAAGTGAAAAAATAAAAAATTCATTTAATTTACAAAAGTACATCTAATCTATATTAAATATATCTGAGTATACGTGGAAAGTTTTCCTCTTAATATCCACATTTAACACATTCATAATATTATTATTTGTATGCTCCTTAATCCTATAAATTTACGAATGAGAACAAATTTAGTTCGGCGCCGTCACTTTTATTTGGAACAGCTCGTAGTAGTTCAGACGTTTGCCGATAGGTTGAAAAATCAAAGTTGGAATAAAATAAACACACAAATTTTGTAAAAACCACTCCACGCTCTGGCCGCTAATCGCACCGTCTATTAGGCGTAAAATCGCAGCCTTAATAGTGCATATATTTAAAATCCGTTTTTTACGTATTGTCTAAAATTAATTTTCGGAGGGATTGACAGTTGGTTATTTTATTTATTGTTGTTTATAACAAAAATAAAAACAAAAATCCCATCTCAATCAGCTAAGATATCTTGTTTTGGTTCCTCAAGGCTCAGTTTTTGGACTTCTGGTCCAAATTATAACTATTTTTATTTATTCTAATAATAATTTAATAATTTTTTATTAAGTACGTTGATATTCATCAACTATAACTATTCACATTAACGATTAATTACTATAATAAAAATGAATAGTTTTTTTCAGCTCATAGTTTTTGTTATAAAGGAGATGGAGTTACGTGAAGTTTTTTAAACTAGAAAAAAATATTCACTTGACTTCTGTGATGTGACTACAATTAAGTGTGAAGAAAAGTGAATACAGCCCTCTACATTTTTTCATAGGTTTTGTCCCAATTTGTATTTTACGAAGTCTAAACTATTGTTTTCATTTTATGTTTAATCACATTAATCCCATAGCGAACCGCGTTTTTTATATACCATTTCGAAAAAAAAAATGACATAATTCACTTTTTATCCAAGTGCCCGAGCGCGAGCGGCGTTAATTAAACTTTACACATTCCAAGCACGGAGTGAAAACGAATGCCAAGATGAAGAAAGGAGACGACGACGAGGAGGACGAGGGAGAAGAAGAAAAAGGCGAAGGAATAAGAGACCATAGTGTTTCTCACGTTTTATTATTAATGAACCGAACAGGTAACAACTTGGCTCATTTTTAATCATAAAAACCAACAGCCATAACTTATTTATCATAATAATTTGTGAACGCGCGGATGACAAGCGTTTTCCCTCTTTATTTTTTTTTTATTATTTTCTCCTTCATTCGATTTCCATAAACCCTCTCTTGCATATAAGAAGAAGAAGAAGAAAGAGACGCGTGCAACATAAAGTTTTGATTATAACACGCGCTCAAGAGAATGCGCTTTAAAAAATGGTTATTTATTGTTGATCTTAAATATAATTGTAATATTTATTCGCGTTTTCTTTTTCTTTTTTCAATTTTGTTTCAGTTATTATTATCAATATCCATAGTGTGTCTTAATTTAAATCTTTATTAATGGATATACCAGTTTACAAAACTTAAATAAATCGTGTAATTGTAGAATAAATACCGCAATTTGTGCAATGAAAAAGTACACGAAACACACGCTGGCTTCTATACATTTAATGTAGTAATATTTTATTCCTTTCTTCACTTTTTTTTTATTTTTATCACTATCTTTTTCAATAGTTTTATGTAAAATTGACAAATAAATAAACATGTAAACAAAATTTAATATACAAATGTGATGTGTTATTAAAAAAAAAAATCAGATAAAGGTAATTTATTGAATTAAATCAATTAATTATAATAAATTATTATTTAACGGAGTTGTCAAAATTTAAAAGTTTTCTAGAATTTTTATACATCTCAATTGCTTCTAACATATTTAGTTTTGGAGAATTAGACATTTTTAAAAATTTTAAATTGTTTAACAAAAATTTATGTCCAAATGTTAGCAATTGCGAATTTTTCTCTGTTGTTTATTTTTGAATAATATATGTGTTCTTTGTATCTTGTTTTTAAGTTTATATTTGTTAGTCCAATGTATAATTTCTCACAGTTACAGCACTGTGCTGAATAAATGCCACTTTTTTCTAAATCATTAATTTTGTTAAATGTATCTCCTAATAAAAAATTGTCTTTGTTTTAGAATAAAATGCTGGTGTTAGGTTAATTTTTTTAAATAATTTAATTTAGGTTCATGAATAATTTTAACAATTTAAAAATTATACTCTTGAATACATATTTAGAATACGCCTCATACATTGTTTAATCATTTATATTTTATTTGGAAAGGATTAAATCAGGGATGTGGATATCGTAACAAAATATATTGTAGAAAAGAGGTGATAAAGGAAAACCTTGAGGAACATTTTGTAGGATTGAAAATGAGGGAGAGCATGGCTGAAAAGTTCTCACTTGATAGAATCTATTGGAAAGGAAGTTGTGAATAAGGATTGAATAAATTTAGTTAACATATTTAATTCTCTTGTGTGCTTATTGTAGAAAAGAGGCGATAAAGGAGAAACTTGAGGAACTTTTTGTAGGATTGAAAATGAGGGAGAGCATGGCTGAAAAGTTCTCACTTGATAGAATCTATTGGAAAGGAAGTTGTGAATAAGGATTGAATAAATTTAGTTAACATAGTTAATTCTCCTTTGTGCTATTTCCTTTTTTCAAATAATATTCTCTCACTTATGATAATGAACCGTAAAGTTTTCATTGATTTGTCACTTTTTGCATCGAAGAGATCTTTTAGATTTTTGATTTTTTAAAAGGTGTTCACTCATATTTATAATTTCCTCAAATAATTCTAATAATTAGGATGCATTTTAATTCAGACACTTTGTTGTTTGTTTCACTTGAGAATTTAATTCAAAATACAGTGCTCTCCATACTTCCACTTTTTCGACTTGTTGCAGTTCGGAAATTCATTGCATGATCCAGGTCCGGAACAATCAGCGATGGACACTATACAGTTGGCTATCGGCTTACCTCACAACTCTGCGAAGTTTTTGACGATTGTATAAATTGTATTGCGGATTGAGAATGTGAAGATTTTCTTCTGAGTCTCATCTAAGTCTTCAATGTCCCCTTATATTTCTCGTTATGATCTTCATATACGTTCTCCGCAGCATTGCAACTTCATAGAATCAAACAATAATTTGGCAAGAACGTACTTTCGGCAATCCATCTCATCGAAAAAATGTAGAAAAATGGTTTTACTGGAAATCCATAAAATCCACAAAGCAAAAATTAATCCGGGAATACTTTTTTGAAGTACCAGATCTAGCTTGGCATACTTTTCTTCTTTCGAAATGCAAGAAAAATTCAAATTCCTAAGAATTTTAATATGTTTCTTTGCAGGAATATTGTAGCCCTTGACATTACTGTTGTATCCAACAAAGAATCCCTTCTCTGACTTAGGATCGAATTTTCTCCTTCGTCTTCGAAAAACTGTTCACATTTATATGGTTTTATTGCAGCCCTTGAAGTTACTGTTGTATCAAAGAAAGAGTTCCTTCTTTAACTTAGGAATGAATTTTCTCCTTCATCTTCAAAAAACTGTTCATATTTGTATGGTTTTATTGCAGTCCTTAAAGTTACTGTTGTATCAAAGAAAGAATTCCTTCTCTAACTTAGGAATACATTTTCTCCTTCGCCTTCAAAAAATTGTTCATATTTGTATGGTTTTATTGCAGCCCTTGAAGTTACTGTTGTATCAAAGAAAGAGTTCCTTCTCTAACTTAGGAATGAATTTTCTCCTTCGTCTTAAAAAACTGTTCATATTTGTATGGTTATATTGCAGCTCTTGAAGTTACTGTTGTATTAAAGAAAGAATTCCTTCTCTACCTTAGGAACGAATTTTCTCCTTCGTCTCAAAAAAAAACTGTTCACATTTGTATGGTTTTATTGCAGCCCTTGAAGTTACTGTTGTATCAAAGAAAGAATTCCTTCTTTAACTTAGGAATGAATTTTCTCCTTCACCTTCAAAAAAACTGTTCATATTTGTATGGTTTTATTGCAGTCCTTAAAGTTACTGTTGTATCAAAGAAAGAATTCCTTCTCTAACTTAGGAATAAATTTTCGCCTTCAAACAATTGTTCATATTTGTATGGTTTTATTGCAGCCCTTGAAGATACTGTTGTATCAAAGAAAGAATTCCTTCTTTACCTTAGGAACGAATTTTCTCCTTTATCAAAAAACTGTGACCATGCGTCTTTAGACAGACATGTCGAGCGTTGGAATAACCTGACAGAGTACAGGCACAGCAAACTAATTCCAAAAAAAAACCCTCCAAGACTTAGCAGAAATTACCTTAGAATAATCACAGGATTGATAACTGGACACTATACTCTAAGGAAATACCTGCATAACATCAAAGTCTTTACAGAGGAACCTATATGCAGGCTGTGACATGAAGAGGATGAAGATACCTCTCATGTACTATTCGAGTGTGAGGGACTTACCTCCTGGAGGGGAGAAAACGTAGTTCAATGGTATCCAACGCGCACTCCCTGAAAGGAAAAATAATCGGAAAGTTGCTGGGATTAGCAAACGAGATTAACAATAGTTATGCAAAAAGTCAAATTATAAGTGACCCATTTGCAGACACCACAAATCAGCAATAAAATTGTTTTATTTTTATTTTTCAAGATTAAAGATGAAGGTGGACACTTCAAGTTTTATTCTTAATTATTTTGAAATTCAATACTTAAAAAATACATCGACCAGGTGGCTTCCATTTCTATCGATGCATATCCGTCCGCGGTGCAACATTGATCCCTTTACACGCCAACACATTTCAGCCGGAATCTCAGCAATACCCTTGCCTTACGTTATATTTTAAGTATTTTCGCGTATGAGGTCGGTTCTGATACACTTTTGATTTTACAAATCATGAGATCTGCGGTAGTAGATAACCCAGGACTTCCATAGATAAATTTAACACATGAGGCCTTGCACCATCTTGTTGAAACCACGTAACATTTAATGCTATCTGGAGTTGACTCCACTAAAAACATTTGCAACATGTCAACATATCGTGCACTGTTAACAACAACTGTGGTCACTCATAATTTGACACACTTTACAATAAGGCACTGCGGTGCTAGGGCAACAACAACCCACACTTCCATTGCTTGTACAACAACAAAAACGGTTCTGATAAATTATTGAAACGTAAAATTTTTATATAAATCATCTTTAATAGAACGAATTATCAATTACCCCCTTTTAACACTCGCCAGTGGTTATACCTTGTGTGAAATTAATAAAGTAGCGACTGAGGGTGTGTGCGGTTCGGCCCCCTGACCGCCTCCGGCCCGCGGGCCTCCTCCGCGCCCGAAATACCCATCAAAAGGCCACTTATTAAACGGCCTATTTATATTCTGTTGGGATACGGTGCTTAAAGTCATTATGATGGAGGGCCCTCCACTTAAAGACGGGTTCTCTCCACTTAAACAAACACTCGCTGGCCATTCGTACGTGCCACAGATACATTTTTCATCTTTTCTTTCGCACAACTTATAATAATTCTAAGCGGAATAAAAAAAAAGAAATGAAAAAAAAAAAAAGGATATTACAGGTCTATAAAATTCGTGTGGATATTATAGGATTTTTATACTAAAGGAACAACAACAATTTAATAATTGAAATAAAAACTGCATAACGCCCATTCTGAAAAATGAATAAAGAGATTTATATGATACAGGAAGCTTTAGCTAATTCCTGCTCGTCACCTAATCTCACAGAATATTTATGATTAAATTGTTGGATATAAAGTATTTATGAAATAAATTATTAAAAATCAACCAATAAAACACGGATTAGATTGAATAACTTTAAATTCTCGACTAGAGAATTTAAAATTTGTTTTATTAAAATTTCTATGGATATTTACATGAATGAATATATTGATTTTTTAATTTTTATTTTAATTTAATTGTGGGGCAGGCAAAATAATTTCAGTCCCAGCATTTGCTCACAAGGTGAAAAAAAAAAACCCACAAAAAACCATCCTCAGGATTATTATGGAATTATTTTGCTAAAATAAAACAAAATTAGTTATTTATAAATAAGTTGGATTGCTAAAATTAAATGGAAATTAATAGAAATATATAGATTATATATATGGTTTAATAATAGAATAAAGTGAAAAGTAGTATTTATAATAAATCATAAAGTGAAGAATATAATAGATCTACTTGTTCATTTAGAAGTGATGAATTAGTGTCTTTATTGTTTAAATAAATTTCGATTGCTTCCAATATATCTAATTTTTGACCTTTTTCACAATGATGTAAGATTTTTGTATTATTTAAATTTGGAAAAGTGTGACTATTAGTAAGTGTATGATTTGAAAAAGTACTACAATCTTTATTTAATCTAAATGCTCTAAAGTGTTCGTTATATCTTATATTAAAATTTCGGCTAGTTTTTCCAATATACACACTATTACAATCAGAACATATAAGTTTATAAATACAAGATTTGTTAAATTTTTCTGTTTTATCTTTCCTATTGTATAATATATTACCTAAATTATTTTTACTTCTAAATCCTATTTTGTAATTACTTTTTCTAAATATATTTGCAATTCTTTCTGAAATTTCTCCAAAACAAAGTTAAATATTTTTTTATTGTTTTCTTTAATTTTTGGATAAACTTCAAACAGTGCTTTCTTTCTGAATTCTTTATTAATTAATTTTTGAATTGTGTGACATGGAAAACCATTTTTTGCAGCAATATTCTTATTAAATTTAATTCATTATTGAATGATTGTTTTGATACTGGTATTTTGAAAGCTCTATTGATCATAGAATAATATGTTGATAATTTTTGACAAAGGGGGTGAAATGAATCAAATGGGATAGTATTTTTGTTACTGGTTGGTTTTCTGTAAATATCAAATTGTATCTGATTGTTTGTGTGTATAATAGCTAAATGTAAGAAGTTGATATTTTTATTTAACTCAATTTCTAAAGTAAATTTTATGTGTTGGTTTAAATAATTGATATATTCTAAAAATGAATTTAAGTTTTCATCAGATCCATATCATCAACATATGTATACCAAAATTTAATATTTTTTTGTAAGTGGATTTTTAAAAATTGTTTCTTCTAATGTATTCATGTAGATATCATGGAGATCCCATTGCCAATCCAGAATTCTGTATATAATAAATGTTATTGAATTGAAAATAATTTTGATCGATACATAATTTAAAAGAAGAAAGTAATTTATCTTTAATAATTGGATTAATATTATTTTTATCTAAAATATTTTTAATAATTTTAACACATTCACTTGAAGGAATACTAGGAAACATATTCTATCTACATAAATACTGGCAATAATCTATAAAATTCGTTCATTCTCTTTTTCCAACTGCAAAAATAACTTACACTCTAAGTTTTCGACAAACATCTATTGAAACAACTACTTCCCGAGCATATACCCCGCCGGAAATTGGATTATACAATTTATTAAGGTATTTGTTCGTTGTGTTTTCGAACGCGTTCTATCAATAATATCAATAAATGTTACATAATAGAAGCATTCATAAAACACACTTTTCCCTTATCCAAATCAATTTCCCAAACACACAAAAAAAAACCAATTCTCTTCCATCAGCACATTCTTAACATAGCAAATCTACAGAACAGAACTATAAACCCCGTTTTTTCCCTGTGTGTGTAAGCTTTTGTTCCTTTTTTTTTATTGTGTAGTTTTATGCTGCAATAAAGGTGTCCACGGATCTTAACGGATTGATTTATCGGTTTGTATAAGTAAGTAGATGGTGAATGTTAATTGGGTGGGCCAGCACTTTATGCTAATAAAAAAATTTATGGATCGTGTTTCAACGCCGAACAATTTGCACAGACATCTGCGGAACGCATAAAAGAATTCAGCGCGCGCAAGGGGATTTCAATCGATCAATTTTTTACGAGAGGAGAGGAATTAATTATTTAAATTAATAATGACGAGGATGAAAAATTAAACGACAGTGTTTTTGTTTGCATGATTTTTTTCTTCTTGTTAACACCTGTTGGAAAAAAATGGCACCGTTTGGTTTGGGTGTTAGCTACCGGCGATTTAATGTAAAATTATATATTTTTAACATTTTCAGGTCTTTTTTTTAAAGTAAACACACTTTCAAAATATAAATGAAAAAAAAAAATTAAAATTTTAACAAGTATAAATTTTCAAAAATTAACAGCCTCAACAATTAAGTAATTAAAATTATATGTATTTTAAAAGCAAAAAAACGCAATTAGGACATCAAATAATTGCGTTTTTTTTTGCTTTTAAAATACATATAATTTTAATTACTTAATTGTTGAGGCTGTTAATTTTTGAAAGCCGACTGTGATTTACATTTAAAATAATACAACTTTATATTCTGTCTCAGAAATTTGAATCTTAAGACAAAATATAAGAACATCGGCGTTTTCTACTAAATAAAAATGTTTTTACGCGCAAGTAATTATCTTTTCATTTAATGAAATGTTCAGTCACCATTCATCTAGAGCGAAGAACTAGTGATGGCCATTTCGTTTTTTCGAACCTCATCAGACTAGTGTGCTCCATGTGCAATGCCTTGATGATGCCACTTGAAATTAGGCAAAAGATGGCGCTTGCGTCGTCTTTAATTTATTATCATAAATATCTTTTCAAAGATTATATTAATATTTCTAAATTGACAGAATTTGACATTTGAAATAACTGGCAAACAATTGAAGATAGACAAATAAAGTGTCTGGCATTAACACTAAAATTGATCCTTGGAGGCGTATATTGGTTTTACTGTATCTTTAATATTAATTTGTTAACATTTAAAGTTTTTTTTTAATTACATATGCTTTGAATATATGAATTTGTCCTTTATTCGCGACAATTGTTTCGCATGCTTTTTCAACTTCTTCAGGCGAATAAAGAACACATTTATATTTTGAAAGTGTTAATTTAAAAAAAAAAACCTTAAAATTTTAACAAGTATAGACTTTCAACAGCCTCAACAATTCAGTTATTTTAATATACATATATAACAATCTTTATTAACAATTAAGTTTACAATAAGGTAACAAACATTGATTATGTATATCACACAAAAATTAATTAATTGTTAAATGGCTATCGACCAGAGGTCTTTCTGTCGTTATTTTAATATTATTGATATTTTACTTAAACTATCGAAAATAGGACACCCTGTACAGACATTCTTAACATAAATTCAATAAATCTGAGACGTTGCGCAATTTAAGAAAATTGAACAAATCTGGGATGCTCTGGAAAAATTGGGGGGTGTATTAAGTTTGATATTTTTTTGCAGCCTCGAGTCTAATTAAGAGTTTTAAGTGGTTGAATTAAACTAGCAGCAGTTTTTAATATTTTTTTGTTGTTGTTAGATTTTTTAATTGGATTTAAATCAAACGACATATATGAAAATGGAACATATCTAGAGTGCTGTGGAAGTATTGGAGGGTATACCGAATTCAAAATGTTGACACTATCTTGTAGCCTGCGTAACAACGGATTGTATAATGCAACTATTTTAGTTTCGAGAATTTTTAATGGAAAGAACATTAAACATTACGTAATGCAGGGCAGTCTGCAGACACGTGTTTCGAGATTTATCTCTCGTCAGTACAGTTTTACCTTGTAAAGTTACTAAAATAAATTAACTGTTTCTGTTTTCTTTCTTCATTTCTTTTTCGATATATACAAACATCTTTATTCAGACAATGTGACAACAAAATCCAATTTATAATTTGTTATTATTTTATAAAAAAGGTGTTATCCGTTAAATAAATAAATAAAATTTATCATAACATTATGTATGATTGTGTTAGTAGTCTGTCATGGGTTATTGACCTATTATGTCTATTATCAATTAATTGAATTGTTTTAATTTTAATATTTTAATTGGAATTAAATCAAACGACATATATGAAAATGGAACATATCTAGAGTGCTGTGGAAGTATTGGAGGGTATACTAAATTCAAAATGTTGACACTATCTTGTAGCATAGAACCTAATTAAATGTTAAATCGTTAAATTAGGTTAGATTAAACGTATACCATTTTTTTTATTTTAGATTTCCAAATTGGAGTTAAATCCACCGACAAATATTAAAATTAAATTAATCTAGCGTGCTGTGAAATGGCGGGTGTAGTAAATTCAAAATTTTGAAATTATCTTCCAGCCTGGAGCCTATTTAAATAATTTAAGTGGTTACATTAAACATGCAGGGTATTTTAATATTTTTTTCAGAATTTTAAATTGGAGTTAAATCAAAAGACACATATTTTTATTTTTATTTTTGCTCCTATCCCGAAAGATATTCTCATTTTGTCTCTTTTTCCTGAACCACTTCGGACTTCCCTTGAACATTAAATGAATCTAGGGTGCTTTGGGAAGATTTTAGGGTTCGAAATTTTCACATCATCTCGCAGTCTGAAATCTTACCAAATAAAACTTGCAGCATTTTTGTTTATATTTTTTTGATTTTTTTAATTGGAGTTAAACAAACGACATATATAAAAATTGAACAAATCTAGCGCGCAGTGGAAGGATTTGTGGGTGTACTAAGTTCATAATGTTGACATTATTTTTACAGTCTGGAGTCTAATTAAGTAATGTAAATGCTTAAATTAAACTTACAGCGAATTTTTATATTTTTTTAGAATTATAAAGTGAAGTTACATACGAAAATTTAATAAATCTAAGGTCATATGGAAGAATTAAGGGTGTACTAAGTTCAAAATGTTGACATTATTTCGCAGTCTGGAATGAGAATTTTATTTCATTGAGCATAGTACTATTGGTTGTTTATTACATTAATTATTTCAATTTATTATATAAATTTATTGCATTTTACATGTATGTCTTATGAAATAAATATGAATAAATTATTAAAAATCAACCAATAAAACACAGATTAGATTGAATAACTTTAAATTCTCGACTAGTTTCGGGTTATTAGCCCATTTTCAAGAGAATTTAAAATTTGTTGTAATGTCTAAATATTAAAACCATTATAATTATATTAATGTATGTCTTATATTTGTAAAAATGGTATATTCCGTTAAATAAATAAATAAATGTATGAAAAATAGGCAACGTTTAATAAAATAAAATCTTCACCGTATAACTATAATCATAAAAATATTTCAATGTAAGATTTATTTTATTTAATTATAAACAAATCTTTTCTTTGAAAGAAAGAAAAATTAACTTTCTAATATATTTATTTAATTTGAATGCAACGCATTTATTTAATTAAAATCCACGTGGAACAAAACATTAAAATTTATAAGATATTTTATTCCAATTCACCAGTGTGAATTGTAAGATGGTGGACATTTCAAAACACAAGTGTATGTGATTGTGTTTTTACAATTTTACAAATTAATCGATCTAATTTGTTAAAATAAACTTCCAGCATTTTTAAATATACTTTTTAGATTTATTTTTTAATTGAAGTTCAGTCAAAAGATATATGAGACAATTGTATAAATCTAGGTCGTCGTGGAAGGGTTGGAAGTGTACTAATTTCAAAATGTTTACATTGTCTTGCAGTCTAGAATCTAATCAAGCAATTTAAATAGTTAAATTAAACTTACAGACTTTTTTTATATATATAACAATCTTTATTAACAATTAAGTTTACAATAAGGTAACAAACATTGATTATGTATATCACACACAAATTAATTAATTGTTAAATGGCTATCGACCAGAGGACTTTTTTTATATATTTTATTTAGAATTTCTGATTGGACTTGAATTAAACGAATTACTATATATTAATAATAGACAGCGCACGAGTACTAGTAAAAAAATAGTCCGACAAGAAAACAAGTAAGTTATTAAAAAATGCATCGCTCAACACACCCCAAAAATTAAAAAACAATTTTACAAATATCCGCTACCTAAATATATTCTAAAATTATTAAAATACAAACGACAAATCTACAGAGACAGTAACTTCTACACAGACATTACAATAAAACAAACCTTTAATTGACTGACCAGACAAATAAAAAAAAACTTTTGGAATACAAAAAATCCAAATGGATTGAAGCCTGCAATAATATAAACGACATGCACGGAAAATCATACTGGACTGAAATAAAAAAAAAAACTATCAAAATATAAAAAGATATATTATACAAATAATATAAAAAATTTAATTAATTACGGACGATATTTTAATTGCTGAAGCATTTGCAGAACATTTGAAAAAAAACTTTTAGGCCAACAGAAGACAACAATTACGATGAAAACTTTTTTAATTTTGTAAATAACTGTTTTAATTCATATTACATAACTCCCAATTTACCTCCTACAGACGATTCACTAGATGAGACAAATTATTTCTCTATATTACACGCTGGTAAAAACTCTTCTCCTGGATTAGATAAAATTCCTAGATCCATTCTTAAGAGACTTCCCAACGAAATCCACATGTTTATCCTTAAAATTTTTAATTATTGCTACTCGCACCAATATTTTCCTCCTCAATGGAAAGTAGGCATCATAACCTGTGTTTCAAAACCAGATAATGACACTACCTTAGTCTCTAATTACCGTCCTATTACCCTGCTCCCAGTAATTGGAAAATTATTTGAGTCCTTGGTCAAACAAAAGCTTCTTACCATCTCCAATAAATCTATCCCAGAATACCAATTTGGTGTCCTTCCTCAAAAATCTACTACTCTACCTCTATCCATTCTCACCTCTAATTTACAAACGAATCATCTAGAAGGAAAAAAATCCACCGTACTCTTTCTTGACATACAGAAAGCGTTTGACTCGGTTTGGCATATTGGCCTCCTATACAAATGCTTCATCTTACAAATTCCACACCACTTAATTATCCTTATACAAAACTTCCTTTCCAACAGATTCTGTCAAGTTAAAATACGTCAATCACTTTCCCACTCATTTCCCATCTTACAAGGTGTCCCTCGAGGCTCTCCCCTATCCCCACTTCTCTACAATATTTATTGTCATGACATATATAATCCTGATCCCGCTCACTTTAACCCTTCCCAATATGCTTTCCTTTCCGCTGACGACACAGCTCTTATTACGCATGCCACTTCTCTCAAAGTAGCCCAAACATCCCTCCAAACATCCTTAGATTCCATCCAAGCCTGGTGCTCAAAATGGCGCATCAAAATAAATCTTTCAAAATCCCAAATTTTTATACCATTCCACAGAATATCTCCTTGATCCCCCAAAATTAATATTAACAACAACACAATTTCCCCCTCCCATACATGCAAATATCTTGGTATCCTTTTCGATTCTAAACTATCCTTAAAAACCCACATCCTATCCATAAAAACCAAAATCAAAACAAGGGCACGTCATTTTAGATCCATCACCTACAAACAAGAAGGCATAAATATAAAAACAGCCACTCACATTTATAAATCAATTTGCCGTCCTTTACTAGATTATGGTGCTATATTGTTTACCCAAATCAAACCATCTACTCTCCATCACATCCAAGTTGCTGAAAGATCCTCCCTAAGAACACTCACCAAACTAAGACATCCTAACAACCCTCTCCACAATCCTTCTAACGAATACCTTTATAAATCCACCAAAGTCATACCTATATCTCACCGTATAACAACCCTTTCAAAAAAATTTGCAAATAACCCATATAATCTACAGCTTCTTACAAAATTCTGTATATCCCGAAATCCAAAGATCCCTCCAAAATACATCCATCCTGCTCTTACCATTCATGAATTCATAAATATGCTTCAAGACGGTTCAGCTAGGTAGCACAAACATTTTTATTGCATATAACAATCTATTCAAGACAGGGCGGAAAGACCTCCGGTCGATAGCCCATGACAGATAAACAATCATATCAATATATATATAATTTATATTTATAAAAATGTTATTATCTGAATAAAGATATTTGTAAATATATATATATTGGGAAGTAGAACAAATCAAGGATACTGTGGCAGGATTGGGAGGTGCGCTAAGTTCAAAAATTTCACATTATTTTACAGTTTGGAACGCAATTAAGCGATTTAAGTGGTTATATTAAACTAGCATACTTAATATTAATTTGTAAATTAAATTCACTTGGTTTTGTTTCACTTATTTGTATTTTATTTTCTACTAGTTTCAGCTTGATGCCATTATCAAGAACGATGTAGTAGAAAATAAAATACAAATAAGTGAAACAATACCAAGTGAATTTAATTTACAAATTAATATTTTTAAAAAATGTTTTACCAAGTGATTAATGAGAAAAAAGTGTCCGATATAGCATACTTAATTTTGCAGTAAAAAAGGCAAAAGATCGACTTTTCCTATCTCTAGTTTTTTTGTTTATAATTACGATGCACCACATGATCGAGAACTATTCTCCTCTAGAGTGCTCTGATTTTTTCTTTATTATATATTTTATTGGAACCAGTGAATAAAAATAAATAAAACGTCACATGCGTAATTATTTATCAAATCATATTCTTTAATTTGTTGGAATAATAGGTTATGTTATTGTAATAAATTGAAGAATAAGCGTGTTCTGACTTTCATTGCCAACATATATATATATATATATATATATATATATATTCAAATATTTTCAATAAAAGAATTCAAAGCACTCTAGAGAAAAAAAAAAGAATTTCCGATCATATGGTATAACAAAGTAGAAGCCTCAACAATCAATAAAGTAACCAATTTATTATTTATCAAATCATATTCTTTAATTTGTTAGAATAATAGGTTATGTTATTCTAACAAATTGAAAAATAAGCGTGTGCTTACTTTCATTGCCAACATATATTTTTTTTCAATAAAAGAATTCAAACTTTAGAGGAAAAAAAGTTTCAGATCATATGGTATAACAAAGTAGAAGCCTCAACAATCAATAAATTAACTAAAACGCTGCTGAATAATAGCTCAAAAAATTAAACTGCTAAACCCTATTTAAAACAATTACCTCGTTTTAAACATCATTATTTATTTCAATCCCACTAATTTTCATGAGAAACAAAACAACAATAGGATTTCCTTTTTAGAAAAAAACCTAATCTAATCTCGAATTATCTCTATTTAGCTTCCACCCGAGGTAACCGCACGTTAGAATCGCCATTGTTCCGCAAACTCGGCGGATTCTTTGTTTTAATTGATTAATTAATGTCTTTCACGGCGAATCGTACGCTGTTCCCACTTTAATTAATGCCCCTTGTCACGTCCGGACATTAACGCCATCAACATTAGAAATTCATGGCTTATTAACGGGTCTATTTGTTTACGGATTGTATTACACGGAGATTTATTAAATGTTATACGTGGAACAAGGTTTTAGTTTTCTTTTTTGTGTAGTTCTTGATGAAATATTTTGAAAGTTGTTGATGTTGAAATGGGATAAAATGGAAATGGTTTATTTCGCTCGCTTTATAAAATATTAACATTCTTTTTGGATGGGATGGATGCGACACCCACAATTTCAAGTGAAATTCAAGTTATGAAATCGTTATAAAACAATGTATAACGATTTCATAACTTGAATTTCGATTTAATAAAGATTTAATAAAAATATATTGTAGGCGCTATTTTTGCTAGCAGAAATATATTATATTTTTGATTATATTTATTATATTTTGATTATATTTTTGAATTATCCGTCTGCGCGCGCCATCTATCGCCGCGGAAAAGAAATGTATTTTATGTTGGCTAGACTTATGAGATTTTAGGGGAGCTATGTTCAGGTTGATTCAAATTTGAAGATTAATATTACGTTACGTCATGTGAAATTGTTGTTAGCGAGTATTAAAGTTTGAAACAAATGCAATCCGTTTAATTTCCAACCCCACGAAGAGGCCATCGCAGACTACAATATTTAATAATTAAAAGTGTTTACAATAATCCATTCATTAGCAGTATTTTCCACTATAAATATTTCAAAGCAAAATAGTATCGCTTTAAAAAAAATCCTCAAGTGAAAACCAACAATGTTTCATCGCATCAAACGTCACACGTAAAGCGATGCCGTTGAGGAACATCAGGATGCCCAAACGCGATCAATGATAAATGCTGCATCGATGGAATGTGCTGTTCACGTCCAATCGATTAACAGTAAGGAAACTAATTAATACAGCAATAGGGAATTGTTAATAAATATCTAGTAGTAAATACTTTTTTTAAGCTGTACGAAATCCCCTGGAGTGTCCGACATTCCTTAAATACATTTATGAAAAAAAAATGTGTCTGGAGTTTGTCTACGGAATGATTGACCGAATAGCGTACATACTCATGTTGTAATAGCCACACACACACACACACACACACACAAATATGTGTATAAACACAGGCATGAACTTATCTATGAAATAACACACAAGCGTTTACGTGTATTATTCCGTAGATAAGCATCGGTTATGATAATATTTACGTAGAATAGTCCTGATTTTCTCTACATCGCAATTCACGGTTATTTCTTGCAAACGCATCGATTCAAATTAAAAAAAAAATAGTATCAAAATGATTTATGTAAAAATTATAATAAAACAACAATCATTTCTGCTGTTATGATGTCAGGAATTGATTTATTTGGTAAATGTAATATAATTTTTCCTCGGTCACTCTCATTTATGCTCTGATAATCAGTCATGCAAAAAATTTAAATTAAATTTTACTAATTTAACCAAGTGTTTTATATTTTTTTAATAATAGTTAAATATGTTTCACCACGTGAAGAATGAAAAACTTATTCAAAATATGTAATTTTTAATTATTACAGGTTGAAGTTTATTGCTTTTTTTTTTGGACTTTACAAGCTGGTTGTGCAAAAACTATTTGCTCCAAATTATTCAAATTCACACAATTGATGCTCCCATTTATTGCAAACAATTTGGTTGTTCAAATTAATCTGCGAGTTTTGATTTTTCCACAAAAATTCCTGGAAAAAATTGAATTTTCGATGAATTTTTTTTTCTTAAGAAAAAATCTGAAAAAATCTAAAATACTCTTGAATGTGTTAGAAAGAACATAAGATAGTTATTTTATCTGAAATAATCATTTTCGCTTTTTTAAAGCATATTTTATATATTAAATTAAATTTCTTATGAGTCTTATGAGAACGGTTTAAGCAATCCGCGCCGTTTGAAGCTTTTATACGCACTTCTGATTAAACTAAGATAACTTATAGATAAGATTTGATATTGGGACTTAAAGCATAGGATTTAGAAAGGATTAATTTACATTTCTCTCTGAAAATAAATAAAATAAACCTTTTTTGCTTGACTAGGAAAAATCCCAAAGTCGGACAAAATTTTCACTCATTCTTCAAAAGTCAACTTTACAAGCTGGCTGTGCAAAAAATATTTACTCTAAGTTGTTCAAATTTACACAATTGATGCTCTCATTGATTACAAATATTATGGTTGTAATTTCAAGTTAATCTGCGACTTTTGTTTTTTTCCACAAAAATCCACTTTTTCTGTAAATGAATGAAATTTCGATTATTATTTTTTTTCTTCAGAAAAAATTTGAAAAACTTCTAAAATACTCTTGAATATGTTAGAAAAAACGTAGGGTAGATATTTTACCCGACAAAATTATATACAGCTTTTTTAAGCACATTTTAAATATTTAGTCAAATTTACACGGGGTCTTATGAGAACGATTTAAATAAACGGCGCCGTTTGAGGCTTTTAGACGCACTTCTGATTAAACTAGGATAACTTTGCTAATAGACAAGATAGAACGTTGGGACTTGAATCATAATATTCACGAAAGATTAATGCACATTTCCTTTTTTAAGTTACCAAAACAAAGCTTTAGAAAATAATCGCAAACTCGAATAAAATATTCGCTCATTTTTCGAAGGTCAACTTTACAAGCTGGCTGTGCAAAAACTATTTGCTCAAAATTATTCAAATTTACACAATTGATGCTCCCATTTATTGCAAACATTGTGGTTGTAATTTCAAGTTAATCTACGAGTTTTCTTTTTTCCACAAAAATCCATTTTTTCTGTACAAAAAATGACATTTTGATTAATTTATTTTTTCTTCAGAAAAAATCTAAAATACTCTTGAATGTGTTAGAAAGAACATGGAATATTTATTTTATGTGAAAAAAATCATTTACAGTTTTTTTAAGCGCATTTTATATATTAAGTCAAATTTACATGGGATCTTATGAGAACGGTTTAAACAAACAGCGCCGATTTACATTTTTAGCCGCACTTTTGATTAAACTAATATAACTTTGCTTGTGGACAAGATAGAACTTTGGGACTTGGAGCGTAAGATTCGGAAAAGGTTAGTCCACATTTCACTTCTAAAATTAATAAAATAAATCTTTTACACTTGACAAGAAAAAATCCCAAATTCATACAAATTATTCATCCATTTTTCAAAGGTCAACTTTACAAGCTGACTGTGCAAAAACTATTCGCTCCAAATTATTGAAATTTACATAATTGATGCTCTCATTGATTGCAAATATTATGATTGTGATTTCAAGTTAATCTGCGAGTTTTGTTTTTTTCCACAAAAATCCACTTTTCCTGTAAATAAATTAAAATTTCGATTATTTTCTTTGTCTTCAGAAAAATCTGAGAAAATTCTAAAATACTCTTGAATTTGTTATAAAGAATGTAGGATAGTTATTTCACCCAACAAAGCTTTTTTAAGCACATTTAAAAAAAACTTAAATCGCTTTCTACAATGTGCTTAAAAGTAAATTTAGGTTTAGACGCAATTCTGATTAAACTAAGTTAACTTTACTTGTAGGCAAGATAGAACTTTAGGACTAGAAGCATAGAATTCAGGAAAGATCAATCTACATTTTTATCCTAAAATTAATAAAACAAACCTTTTTGCTTGACTAGACAAAAAAATCCAAAATTCACTCATTTTCAAAGGTCAACTTTACACGCTGGCTGTGCAAAATCTATTGGCTGCTAGTTATTCAAATTTACACAATAATTATATCTGTTAAACTATAAATAAAATATTCATTGAATTTACCACATAATATATCTTTATTATATATAACACAACGTTTTAACGATCTTGAATCGCGAATTGTACAATTAGAAGATAAATATGGAAACATTGATGCAGATATATCGTTCGAAACCCTGACTAACGAATTAGAAGAGAGACAGAGTCGTCAGTCAAATGTAATTCTTTTCAATATTGAAGAACCCTCCGAGTTGGAACGGAAGGTTATTTCGACAGACACACAAATAGTGAATGACGTCCTTCAACGTAGAAAAATTGCGGTAAAACCTCGTAAAATATTTAGATTAGGTAGAAGAGACATTAGTACTAACAAACCTCGACCTTTAAAAATAATATTTCATTCTAAGGAAGAAGCTTCGACAGTACTTCGCAGCAATAAAAATTTTATTTTTCATGCTGATAAAACCAAACTCAAACTTTAATACTATAATAAGCTAATTTGATATAATTTGTTTGAACAGTGATTTTTCCTGTCATTTAGCTAAATTTAAATTTAATTCTCATGAATCATTATTAATTTATTAATATGTATAACGATATGACTTTGTACTTTTCTACTAAATAATTTACTTTTTTTTCTTCTTATATACTTGTATCTTTAATTTGTAATACTGTTTGTAATATTTTTGTAAAAAGGAAATTTCGTTAATAAAATTAGAATTAAAACATGAACTTGAAACCAGAAAAGCTAGCGGAGAATCTAACTTAAAAATATACTATAGAAATGGCAATCCTTACATAAAAAAAGGTATCACGTCAATGAAATTTATAGCCTACAGGAAACTTACTAGCTTGTTATCAAAACGTTAGAGGTCCTAATTCAAAACTAGTGGATTTTTTCAACAGTGTTTTGTGCAACAATTACGACTTAATTTTCATAACTGAAACGTGGCTTACGGCTAGTGTCAAAGATAGTGAACTTATTGGTAACAATTATAAAATATTTAGATCGGATCGTGACTTAGTTCGAACCGGCCGATCGAAGGGTGGAGGTGTTTTGTTGGCAGCAAAGCATTGATAGTGTACCTACTGAACATATTCAAATTAAAGTAGCATTTATCGATCTCTTAATATGCAAACTCAACCTTAATCTTGAAAACGTCTACATTATTATTGTTTACATACCTCCTAATACGCCAACTGCTGATGTTAAATTATTTATTTTTTTTGCGAAATAATGCAAATTAACTTTAATAATGATCTAATTATATTTATAGGAGACTAAAATTGTCCTACTTTATCAACCGGTCAATTTTCTGAAAAAGGATTACACATTTCTAATGCCTGTTCATTCTTAGGTTTACAGCAATTAAATAAAATAACCAACTGTGCTGGTAACATTCTTGATTTAGTCTACACCAACTTAGATTGTCTTATTCAAAATGATCTCGATCCATTACTCCCTGAGGATATTTTTCATCCCGCTTTTACATTATCCTTTCCATACAACTGGAAAATGTCTCCTATTAATGACACTGCAACGAAATTTAATTTTAAGAGAGGTGATTATCTATCCTATACTTAGGTGAAGTAGAGTGGACATTTCTTAAATCCTATACTAATGTTGATTTAGCTCTTAATGAATTTTACAAAGTTGTTAATAACAGTCTTCTACAGTTTATCCCTATAGTTAAGACAAAAGTTACCCATGTATATCCAATTTGGATTACACGAGATATTATACAACTTATTAATCAGAAAAGTTGTTATAGCAAGCTTATCAAACGTGATTCTACTGCATTTCTCCATTTCAAGAAAATCAGGTCACTGCTAAAAAATAAAATTCGCACAGCGCATAGAAATTATATGCAGAAAATAGAAAATGGATTAACTGAAAATCCAAAACGATTTTGGTCGTATATTAACTCAAAAAGAATAAATCCTTCTAAATTTCCTTCTGAAATGACATTCAAAAATTCTCTCGGTGACATAGCTGATGGATTCAAACAATTTTTTGAATCAGTTTTTTTGCCACAATCCCAGTCGTCTATGAACCTTAAACCCAATAATATTCCTAACTTTAATTTTACTGAAATATCATACAAAACCATTTATAAACACTTACGCAAATTACCTAACAAGATCTCTTTTGGTTATGATGGTTTTTTACCTGCGTTTTTATTGAAAGACTACGCTTCTGTACTCTGTCATCCACTTTAAATTATTTTTAATATGTCTATCAGCCAGTGTGTGTTTCCTTGTAAAGTAAAAATTACATCAATATGTCCTATTCCGAAAACGACTTTCAATCGTGGGAATATTGAAAATTATAGGCAAATAGCGTTACTTTCGCATGTTGCTAAAATTTTTGAAAAAGTCTTGAATGATCAAATTTGTTCACATGTGTCACCATATTTATCGCAAAATCAGCATGGTTTTATCCCTAGGCGTTCTACAGTTACTATTATTACTCACGACATTGCGAATTCATTAGATTCATTCGGAAAAATTGATGTAATATATACCGACATGTCTAAAGCATTTGACAGAGTTGATTATATGCTTCTTTTAAATAAACTTAATAATTTTGATTTTTGTTCAAGTTCAGGACCATTAATGGCGTCATACCTTTCTCTCCGTGAGTCATTTATTTCAGTAAACTATTTTAAGTCTGAGTCGTATTATCCTAGCTCAGGGGTTCCGCAAGGATCTATTTTGGGCCCACTCCTTTTTAATCCTTTTATTAACAATATTGAATTGTAAACACTTATTATACGCAGATGATTTGAAAATTTACTCAGACATTGCTACTGTTGATGATTGCATACATTTACAGGGCCAACTAGATATCATTTCGAACTGGTGTAATTAACCGGCTTTATATAAGCCCTGATAAAAGTAAATTCGCCAAAAAAACAAACTATATCACATCTAATTACACAATCGGCAAGAGTAGCATTGAACGGGTAAATTCTATTAAAGATTTAGGTACTTTTAATTGTCATGTTGAAACAATTGTAAACAATTCATTTAAGGCATTAGGATTTATTCATCGCAATTCCATAAAAAATGAGAATCCTAATGCTCTTAAATCTCTGTTTAATGTTTATGTGCGTTCAAAGTTGGAGTATGCATCACTGTTCTGGTATCCCCAAACCCAACAACAAATTAATTTAATTGAATGTGTTCAGCGTAAATTTGCAAAATTTTTGTATTTTAATTTTTTTTTAATTCTGGTAATTATCCAGTACGTGGTTATGACCATGATATATTGCTTAGTCAATTTAATATTGAATCACTTCAACATCGACGAAAGAAATTATGTTTCATTTTTATATAAGTTAATTCACAACCATATTGATTGTTCCGATATTTTGAAACAGATTAATTTTCATACTCCTTCTTTCAATAGCAGAAATAAATCAACATTTTATGTCAATTTCAATAGAACAATGTCGGGTTTAAAATCACCTATAAACGTTATGTGTAACGTATTCAATGGAATTAATTCAATCTGCGATTTATTTAATGATAACTTTTAGTCAATTATCGCTCTATATTAATTTCATTTGTAATTTAATTTGTATATTTTATTTCTAATTACTATTGTTTATTTATGTTTTATATTTATATTGTCCTGTAATTGGGTCTTTTGTTTCCTGTTGGGCAATAAAATTTATTTATTAATTTATTTATTTATCAGTATACGTTACTCCACTATATTCTACGTCAGTATAAGTATTTCCTTTCTCACTCGATATTACAGTCTTTAGTGTTTTCCGTATTGACTTCGGATCTTTTTCATTTGAATCTACACAATTCTAAAAATATTTTGCCTATTCTGTTCGTATTGCATCTTCTACGTTGATTACTCTTTTTGGTTATGTAATTTATTTGAATTTTTGCTAAAACTAAATGCTGCATTTTGCGCATCTTCGTACATTACAGAGAGATGAACTCTGTAATGTGCGCAAAAATCCTTGGTCATTATTCTGGGTTAAATGATGTACACTCACACACTTACAGAACCCATACAGCACCGGCCATCCCAAACCAAACGAAGAAGAAAAATAATAATGATAAAACCAAAATTGTATGTGTGTGTGTGTGTGTGTGGATGGGCCCGTAGTTGGAGAGAACGAGTCCCTTAATAAATATTCAAATTTGACCCACGATAAATTTCTGGACGGGGCGACGGAGTTATGCGCCTTTTAAAAAAGACAACATATTAATTCGACAAATATATTTTTAATATCTCTCTCGTGGACCCGAAACAACATAAAAGTTGAATGTACGCGCGTGTGTTGGTTCCTCTACGTGGGTATGTTTTTAGATTTTTTTTATTGTCGGGGCGCGGACATAAATTCCGGTTTGAAGGAAAAGCGCGTAAAATGTTTAACGTGATTTACGTGGCCTGTCTAATGTGTGGATGAATGGATTTTCTTCAGTGATTAAGGTTGTGTTGTTACGATTGATCAGTTATTATAGATTGTTTTGATACGATTGATATATATATATAATTCTATGAAATAAAAGTTATTCAATCTAATCTATTGATTTTTAATAACTTATTTATATTTATTTCATACAATATGAACTGCCAATGTCTAAATATTAAAACCATTAAATATATAATCCTTTTTCTATTATTTTTATATTTTGTATTCTATTATTGGGCATACACATAAAATTATTATTATTTGGTTCAGCACATCCTTTTAATTGGCGGTCAGTAAATGGTCACAGTGTAAAACAAGTGACCAGTGGTTATAGAGGTAGATTGAGGTGTGAACCAACAATTGCCGTGGTGCTGAATGTAGGTAAGTGGAGGCAAATTATGGTTTATAAAATATCAAAAAACGGCACGTTATCATCGCAGAAAATTCAGAAATTAATGCCGGAAAATATGATGAACATTGCAGTTATTTGTTACTCGTCACGTTAGAATTGTGTTTGTTATTAAAATAGTAATATCAAAATTTCGTTGTGTCTCTTTGAATCCCTATTTTATTACAACTTAGAAATTACTGATTATTTCCCGTTAGTCAGTCGATTAAAATATGTGACTCAGCTACACAAAAAATGATAGTTGAATGCATTGGCACTCATATTCAAATAAATGCTTAGATTCGTTGCCATTCTAGATTTAAAGGAGTACCTTCCCTTCCTTTAAGAATGTGATGATAAAAAATAATGTACACGTTCAACTTAACATTTCCCACATCAGCCCCGTTTGTATTGTATTGGGAAATAATCAGTTCTCTTATTTTTTTTTTTATTATATTTTTTTTGAACGTTAAAATCTAGCCCACGTGATCGTATTTTAACAGATTTTATTACTGAAGTAAAAGATGATTTCATTTTACAGTCACATATGAAATAAATTTGCATTTTATTGAAGAATTTATAGAGGATCAGAAATATTTATGAATTTCCAACCAATTATTTAGAGTAGCGTTTCCCAATCGGCGCTCAGTGTTCATTTCTTATGAGGATCCCTATCACGCCGTTTTTACCACCAGTGTATGATTCATGTTTTTCATCCAATTATAACTGGTTTATGGCTTTCCCAAATATAATAAAGTATAATCCACAAAATATGCGATCTAACTTAAATAAATTACAAGGATCCTCGAGATAGGTGTTACGAAAACAAGATTATTTCACAAAAACTGACGATTTCACGGAACAATGAGGGTGTAATACGGGGTGGATATTACAACCTGGTTCGTTATGTTAACGGACTATTTACATACATCAGCCGCGTCACCGGCCCGAATCAAAATCGTCTCCATCCAGTATGTCAAAAATCTGTTGCATTCACATCTATCCGGTAGTTTTTGTATTTAATTGCATTCAGTCATCGTATTGTCCCAATCCCCTCTATAAATACAAAAAAGTCATTGTATTGTCAAGTGTATATTTCTATATTTATTTGTGATTGATATTTCGGAGAACGAATTGACTATTATGGCACTAATTTTGGATGAAGAAGAGGATCAACAAAAGAAGAAGAAATCATGGATTCACGAGGCATAGAATAAAAAAGAAGGAAAGTTTATTACGTTATTCAAAAAATTAATTAACGACGAAACAAAGTTTCATCAGTATTTTAGGATATCCGAATACTGCTTTAATATAACAATGAAATTAAACAGGAACAATTTCTGGTGATGATCAATAAAAGTCGATCAATCCAACTACGAAAATTACTTATACTGCAGTTCTATTGAAACAACTACTTCCCGAGCATAAACCCCGCCGGACATTTTATTACACAATAGATATTTGTTAGTTGCATAGTAGTACTACTGCGAATTGCAACGGTTTCAGTCGAAAATATTTAATTAAAGGAAACAACAAATAATTGTTACAAGGCTATCTGTAGACACGTGTTTCAGGATTCATCCCTTATTAGTACAGCTCTGCCCCGTAAGCACTTAGTTGTTTTAATTAATTTTTACGTACCGTCTTCAATACTTTAATATACTACACAGCAAATTAGAAATACATTTACAAAAACTGAAGAAAAGCCTAAACATCAAAAGAACGTTCAGTAGTTTGATATAAGTAAATAAAAAAACAATATTAAAGCGGTTTCAAATAGTAGTGTAATTAATAATAATTTAGAAATATTACAAATTCATTGTTTTTTAGTTTATCATTTTAGGAATACTTTGGTTAATGTTAAATCTGATAAAATTTATGTTGTACTGTGTTGAATAGAAACGAGTATTAATTCACCTGGTCACGGTTATTTACATAAATTAAATAAAAGTAATTTGAAAATAATTAACACTCTGTTGTCTTGTTCTTGTGGAAAATACATCATTTGTTGAAGGACTTGTTGAATATATTAAATAAAAATGATTTGAAAATAATTAATAAATTATTTCCACATTTAGCTCTGTGACTTTTGACTTACGTTACGTAAGTACGTATTTGAAGTATTAGAAGAGATGTTTAATAGCAGAGCTCTCTTATGGATTATATAAACGTGTCATAAATTTCGATTCTATGTGCTGCTTAATGCTTCTAAAAACTGTACTATACAAAACGAAAATTGTAACAACAAAGATTCCATAGCCAATATGAAATAGACAACTTGGTGGAAAGTTTGCTAAGAAAGTGGACACTCTGCCAAAAGAGAACTATAAAAAACATCATCTGTGACGTTTAGTTTCCAAACATATTCGTGATTTTAATGACACAGTTTCTGATTTATCTTTGAAGCAGTATCATTCTTTTACTGTTTTAGATATTCTTGCATAGTTCCTAGAAAATAATTTGAATGAGGTTTTAACGACTGTTAATCCTCTATCAAAGCATAACATTAGCCTAGATATGATAGAATCTTAGACACACTTATATCCTTGTGACAAGCCCGATGAGTATTAAAAACGAAGTGAATTCAATGCAGCAAGTTGTAATTAAATATAAATGATTATACAATGTATACAAATATATTCTTAAATGGCTTTTTGTTCATATAAAATTGATTTTATATTGTACTTCTTGTTTAATAATATTTTTTTTTTTATAAAAGATAGCATAATTTAAATAATAACTTCATTGCCTAACAGGAAACAACATAACCCAATTACAGGACAATATGTATAAAATAATAAACATTAAAAACGTAACAAAAATGGAAATTATAACTAAATAAAGAAAAATACATTTCAAATAAAATACAAATTAATATGAACTGACAATAGCCGACAGTGAATAAATCGCAATTACAAAGTTCATTAAATAAGTTGCACAATATATTTAAGGGCGCCTTAAAACCGTAATTGGTTTTATTAAAATTAATATAAAAGCATGCAGTTATTCGGCTATTGAAAAAAAGGAATATGAAAGTTGATATCTTGCAGCAAGTCAGAGCAATTAATTTACTAATTTAAATAAAAATTATACACACGATTTTTTCCGTCTAAGTTCTAGGGATTCAATCTGGAATCTATTAAGAAGTAGATTATTATCATAGCCTCTAGACGGATCGAAACCAGTGTCTACAAAATACAAATATTTTACTAATTTACGTTGAACACTTTCAATTAGTTTAATTTGTCATTGAGTTTGAGGATACCAAATAACTGATCCATATTCCAAATTAGATCGTACATATGAATTAAAGAGACATTTTAAGGCATTTGAATTAGGAGATTTGCGAAGCTTTAAAAGAATCTTTTACAAGACTGTCAACATGATAATTAAATGCAAGCTTATTGTCAAACCAAACGCCCAAGTCTTTAAAAAACCTAACTCGTTTAAGAATACCTTTGTTGATAGTGTAATCGAATGTAATATATTTGGTTTTATTAGTGAATGATATGAACTTACATTTATCAATATTTAAATGAAGTTTATTGACTGTGCACCAATCTGAAATAATGTAACTAACCATCTTTATTCAAATGTGTATATGTATGTACAATAATATATAAAATTAGAATTATATTCTGTAAATGAATCGGCTATCGTCCGGAAGTCTTTCAGCCTCTGAAATAATGTTAAGTTGGTTTTGCAGGAATAAACAATCATCAATTTAATGAATGACAGAGTATATCTTCAAATCATCAGCATTCAGTAAATGTTTACAACTCAATGCACAAGAAAGATCATTTATGAAAAGATTAAACAATAATGGTCCCAAAATGGAGCCTTGTGGAACACCAGAAATAGGAAAGTATGATTTAGATATAACATTATTACCAGTTATGTAAGATTCACGGCATGAGAGGTAAGTGAAACAGACATTGATGACAGACCAAAACAATTAAGTTTGGAAAGAAGAAGCTGAACCTCGACACCCAATACGGGTAAAAGAGGATAAGATTAAGAAAGAAAGAAGAAGAAGCTGATGATCTAATCTGTCGAAAGCTTTCGACAAATCTGTGTATATTACATCAACATGACCTAATCCATCAAGAGCCCTTGCTAAATAATTTGTTATAACAGCTAAGTTAGTTATAGTAGAACGTTTAGGGATAAACCCATGTTGATATTGTGAAAGGTTTAATGCTACATGTGAATACAATTGATCAAATAAAGATTTTCAAATATTTTAGCTATATGCGCAAGTATGGCTATAGGTTTATAGTTCTCTATACGATCATGGTTAAATTGCGATTTAGGATCACTAGCCACACGTTTACGCTGATAATCCTTTTCCTTAATTAGTTGTATAATGTCATGAGTAAACCAAACTAAAGTCCATCTTTAGGCCTGGTCAAAGGTATGAATTTTAATAGACTATAGTTAACAATTTTATAGAATTAGTCTAGAGCCAGATCAACAGTTGGACATGCGTGTAAAAAAATGTAATTTTTAATTTACAAGGATAAACACACGAATTAAAAAACGTATTAAAGATAATTGCAAGTAAATAGCAGAGCACAATCCTTCGGGATAAAAGCTGGAATCCTGTCAAAACCAGAAGAGAATTTATTGGGCAATTTCTGTAAATATTTACGAATTGTTTTATAAGAAATATAAGTGAAGTTACAAAAATGGAATATTACTTATATTAGGATTTGAATTAGTCTGCGATTTCGGTAGAAAAATAGATTCAAAGCAATGCTGAAATCCATTAGCAATGTCAAATATATTTCCTTGGTAAGTCATTTCTGATGGAAATCTCGAGGGATTTGACTTTTTAACATTGATGAAAAAAATGAAATATTACTTACATTAGGAAAAACCAAAATTATTTTAGATCTTCTGTAAACTGATTTTTGTTATTAATAACATGATTACTATGCTCTCTACAAATTTCCCTTTTTAACAAAACTCTTGCTCTTTTAAATTTTACAAAAGCTGCAGGATCACTAGCTTACGCTGATGATCCTTTTCCTTAATTAGTTGTATAATGTCACGAGTAAACCAAGCTTAAAATTTACGTCCAACTTTAGGCCTGGCCAAAAGTATGAATTTATATAGGCTATAGTTAACAATTTTATAGAAATCGTCTCTAGAGCCAGGTCAATAGTTGGACATGTGTGTAAAAAAATTTCAATCTACTGATCCTGAGTAACTATACAAAGATAAGTAATCACCATTACGAAAATTAAATTAAAATATTAACAAAAAAATATTATTTTTATAAATTATCTTCCCGCCGCTCTGGGTAATAAATGCCTTCTTTACGCTGATGATCTAAAAATATTTAAGACTATTTCATCCTTATTTCCACACTTTTTCAGCATTTCGAAGCTGTGACCAGCCAGGATATGCTACATTGATCTGAACAAGTGATAATCAGAAGGCAGAATGTCTGGTGAGTACGCTGGGTACTACAGAACTTCCCATTTCAGTTGCAACAGAATATCATTCGCAAGTAATCACCATTACGAAAATTAAATTAAAATATTAAAGAATTTATAATCTTTACATTTATTTAAATACATTCTTATGATAATAAAAAAATCAATATGTCTTCGAATATTCCGCAGTCGAAATCCTTTTGTTTGCGTTGTCCGCGGCGCGGCGCGCTATTATAAATCTCATCGGTGCTGGGAAAAATGCGAATCGACAAAGCGTAAAGTTGGCAGTTAATTTTTGCCGTCGCGGGACGCGAACGGGATCTGGGACTTGGGAAAAGTTGGAAGGCCGGTAATTTGCGAGAGTCCCATTACTCACTCGCCCGTACACCGTAATATACCATAATATACCGAACCGTGTACGCTGTCCACCCGCGGATTTATCACTTTCCCACAGAAGATCGAGTCACTCGCGACCGGACCGCGAGGGATACGGCAGAAGAAACGGGCCGATACACACCCAGTGGATTAGACGAAAAGGATGGATTTAGAGCAATTGTAATTACGAGTTGTCTTTAAAAAAAGTCCCAGGAATAAAAAATAATTCAGCCAGTTTTATTAAAAATTTCAAAAACGCAGTATCTGCATTGATTCCAATGACTACTAGATAGTCGAAACTACAATCACACAATTTATTTTATTATCAATTAGACAGTGCTGCCAACCGAATGAAAAAAATCAATAAATTATTATGTGGTTATATTAAATTTTGTTTACATGTTTATTTATTTATTTGTCAATTTTACATAAAACTATTGAAAAAGAGCACGTTGTGCTTGAAATGTACATATTGTGATAAAAATAAAAAAGTGAAGAAAGGAATAAAATGTTACTACATTAAATCAAGAAACTTCACGTACTCACCAACAAATATCTTTGATATTAATGGCTTCCGATGACCAGAGTCCAACTTACTATTCAAATACAAGACAAAGATACAACTAATCAGCGCAGATATTTACTTCCATAACCAGTGTCTCAAAAAGAAGATTTTCCCGAAATTCACAAGTGCAATTAGATCACGTCAAAATAAAATACATATTTCAAAATCGATTAATGAAACAAAAGTCAAATTGATTAAAGTGGAAATTAACAGACTTCATTAGAAACGGAGCTACATCGAAATTCTAGCATACGATCTACATTTAAAATTAGCTAATACAACAACTCCAGAAAATTGGGATAAATGTTAGAACAAAATGCATATTTCTATAAAAAGGGAAGTCCGAAGTGGTTCAGGTAAAAGAGACAAAAGTGGGAACAATCAATAAAAGCTGAAATCAATTATAATACATCGAAAATTTAAAAAAAATTAGAAGAAGAAAAACATTTAAAGGAAACGGACAAATTATCCAATTTTTGAAGAAAATTTAATTTATAACAAAACGACAGAAAATTTCAATGAGACAGAAATCAATTTATTGAAGAAAGGATTTAAACATTCAACCACACCTACAAAATTTCCAATTGAAGAGATAATAAATGACATCGAAACAGCATCATCTAAATTAAATATGGAAGATTCTACTGCCTTTAAAAAATTAGCAAAACAACAAGTTGAAAAATGCATAAAAAGGAAAAATCATGAGACAAGAAAGAAGAGCGAATATCAAATCATTAAAAAACTGAAAGAAAGATATGTTTTTTATGTTTAAATCAGATAAAGGTAATTCTTTAGTAATAATAAAAAAAATGTGACTATATCAATGATATAAATTATATGTTATCTTCAGGTCTATATTTTGGTTGTTCAAAAAATCCATTAAATTCATATATTAGTAAAATCAACAAAATTCTCAATGAACCAACAACCCTTTTTTGATAAAATTACCATAATTAAATTAAAAGTTAAAAATCCTAAATTACCCAAATTATATTGTCTTCCAAAAACTCATAAACCCGGCAACAAATACGGACCAATTGTTTCTAACATAAATTCACCTACTTATAAAATTACAAAATAGTACACGAATTCAAATCTCTCAGAATTAACAATGATTTTTCTATTAAAAATTCATTTGGTTTGACAACAAAATTAAAAAATATAAATATTGAAGATGACGACATATTAATCTCTTTTGATGTTGTTTCACTTTTCCCAAACATTCCTGTAGATCAAACAATTAACATTTTAGAAAATATTCTTAAAGAAAATAATAAATAGAAAAGAGTATTCGTTAACTTGGTCACAGTTATTTAAATATATTAAATAAAAATGATTTGAAAATAATTAATAAAAACCTAAAATTAAATTAATTTTTATATTAAATTAACTAAATTAATAATGAATTGCAATACTTTTGAATTTAACAATAAATTTTACAAGCAAACTTTCGGTACAGCAATGGGCAATCTATTATCACCATTTTTAGCAAATATTTTCATGAACCATTTAGAAAATGTTGCCAAATCTAAAATTTCTAATTTTCCAAATTTATGGTTTAGATATGTTGATGACATTTTTGCTATTATTAAAAATAACGTTAATATACAATTTTTTCTAAATAAATTAAACAAATTATTCCACAGTATCAATTTTACACACGAAACTGAAACTAACGGCTGTCTTCCATTTTTAGACCTTTTAATTGTTAGAAACAATACGAAATTAAATTTTAATATTTATAGAAAATCAACACACACCTTTAATTATATACATTCGAGCTCTTTTTGTAATATAAAACATAAATTTTCAATTTTTAACAGCATGATTTTTCGAACAATGAATTTACAAATTACAGATCAAAATAGAAACGAGTAATTTAAATTAATTCTAGATGTTGCAAAATTTCTAAATTATGATGTTTCAATAATTAAAAAATTAATTAACAAACAAAAAAGGAAATATTTAATTAATCATATTACAAAATTAGAAAACATCAATGAAACAAATACAAATAAAAAATTTGTTAAAATTATTCATGAACTTAAATTAAATTATAGATTAATTAAATTATTTAAAAAAAATTAACCTAACACCAGCATTTTATTCTAAAACTAAGACAAAATTTTTATTAGGAAATACATTTAATAAAATTAATGATTTAAAAAAAAGTGGCATTTATTCAACACAGTGCTGTAACTGTTAGAAATTATATATTGGACAAACAAAAAGAAACTTAAAAACAAGATACAAAGAACACATATATTATTCAAAAATAAAAAAAAAAATAGAGAAAAATCCGCAATTGCTAACCACATAATAACATTTGGACATAAATTTTCTTTAAACAATTTAAAAAATTTAAAAATGTCAAATTCTCCAAAACTAAATATGTTAGAAGCAATTGAGATGTATAAAAATTCTAGTAAACTTTTGAATTATAACTTGAGACCTGTGATATCAAATCTCCATTTAGTGCTTCAAGTGTACCTATATTCAATTTATACAGACATTTCATTTTTATTAGAGATTTTAATTCTTATTAAAAAAAAAGTTTAAAAAATTAATGAAACATTCTTTGAAGCATTATATATTGGAATTTTAAGTAATTCAAAGAATATTTCATAAAAACTTTTTTTATTAAGAATTAAAATCTCTAATAAAAATGGAATGTCTGTATAAATAGAATATAGGATTCGAATTTGATTCGAATCTACAAAAACAAGAAAAATGGGTAAAAAGGAAAATTGGTAGCCGTTAACCGATATAGATATTTGTGATATTCAAATCGCGCAGGAGGCCTCCCACGCGAACCCTCGCGCGATGATAATGAGTTTTCGGTAATTAATTACTTTATTGTGAGGCGGACGCACCTGTACACCACCGAACAACCACCTCGAGCACGGATAACACGCGCGCGCTCGTTGCCGAATTTATTTAAACGCCGCACGCATAAAATCCCCATTAAACACCTACACGCTTCATTATCCCTTACGCTTTCTTTTTTATTTCCACTTTTTTCCGGAAGTTTTTTTTTGTACGCCTTGTTCCTCCGGGTATCTAACGGCCCAGCACATGTCCGAGCTTTACTTTTTTTATAGTTTTTTTGTTGCTTTCTTGCAGCGGTGTAATTAATTTACAAGCTGCGCATGCCCTTGACATATGCAAGTAGTTACAATAATGTAAGAAGTATGTTGGGAATAAATATTAACGGACGACGTACTAAGAGGAATAAAACAAATGACAAAGAAAGTATACACCGTAGAAAACCTAAATAGAAGAGCAACTCCCCTCCAAAAAGGACACTTATAACGATTGTTTACATTATCACATTTTGATACCAACCTACAAACATTGAAAGATTACCTTGCAAGCAGTTCTACCAACATCGACATATTTTGTTAGCGGGAAAATTTAAATCTGAAAGGAAATACTGAGATATTATGTATATAATAGCGGAAAAAAATAATAATATAATGCATTTATTAAATAAATATTAAAATAATCAAAAATCATCCATAAATAACTCTTAAATTTAAATAATATAAAGTATTAACATTTTTTAAACAATTTAAAAATGAACAAATATAATTATAATGAACAAGACATTTTTTTAATTATTCTATAATTATTTTTTACATATAGCACATGGAAAATGTCCACCACAGCTCCATATTATTGTTTGGATATTTTCACTTCCAAGTAGACTCATGTTCTCGATTAAATATTAAACAATAAATTGAGGCAAAACGTCTTAAACATGTGCTTCTAATAATTAAATATTTTTCTCAAAGACTGTTCCTTATTTTCGTATGAATATGTTAATAGAAACTTTTTTGCAATGGATTATTTCATACAAACACATGTACTAAATATACTTAAGAATCTTAAGTAGATACATTTTTATAAACAAGTACAGCAAAACTTGACGATGATTTTGTAATTAGGGAAAATCCTAATACAAAATCAAATGACGCTTTATCATATTTGTTTGCAAGAAATATTGTTTGTTATTGAATTATATTATTGCTTATCCGTTTGTATAATCCTTCAAATTCCAACAACACACGACATTTATTTGAACATTTTATAACATTATTTTTTGCCCATATTATGAATAAATTCCAAGATAAATCACGACACAAATTAAGGTTATACATGTACGATAGCAGACGCCATGTTTACGAGTGCGTGCTTCAGCGTGTTTTTTTGTTTTTGGGTATAAGAGGAAGAAGGACGGAAATAATTTTGAAAGAGATATTTCTGCGTTCAGAGCTCCAAGTGGTTGCCGGAGCACACTACCAAACGTTGAACGGAAAATTCCTATGGAGTTAACAGGGCCTGGTCTTGATGAAGGCGGCTTAACGGATTTTGTATTGTGATTATATACCTGATACTAATCATAATAAATGAAAAACAACGCAACCGCCATCTATGGCCTAATTTCAAATCGTTGACGATGCCACATGAAATTAGGACATAGATGGCGCTTACGTTGGCTTTCATTTATTATGATTAATAATATTAATATAATTAATGGTTTTAATATTTAGACATTGGTAGTTCATATTTTATGAAATAAATATGAATAAATCAACCTAAAAAATCAATCTAATCTGTGTTTTATTTGTTAATTTTTAATAATTTATTCATATTTATTTCATAAAATAATATTACTATTTTTAAATGTCATGACAATCTAATTTCCAAAATTCGAAATATAAAATAGTGTCTCATTATTATAAAAAGAAATCTCTCAATGAATAATTTTGAAAACCTGAATGACACAATCTCCCGATTGAGTTTATGTATGTGTGTGCGTGTCGCGCGTAACTCACTACACAGCCACAACTCTTTTTTTGAATGAAAAAGAAACACACGTCGAGACATCGTTTCATTCAGGCGAGTTTTGATATTTTATTCCTCCCCGTTTAATAATAATTTCCGAGGTATATTTTATTTAAGAAAATGCATAAAGATGGGGAGATAACAGACGATAGAGACTGTTCGGAATGTCGTGGTGGCGTCTCCTCCGGATCCACTACAGTTTTTTATTTATTTATACGTGTGCGCCTATGTGTGTTAGTGTGTGTGTATGTGTTTCGTCCTCTTCTTCAACTCCGTATGAATTATGGAGGATGGCGAGAAAAGTTTAATCCGAGTCTGATTCTTGTTTTCTTTTATTTTTTTTTGTTCATTCGAAATAAAATTGTGTTAATTTTATTATCGATTGTCAGTAGATTGAAATTTTTATTACATAATATAAAGTTTCTAATCGTCTATTAGCTCATTGTAGAAACTAAAGATGGAAACAGTTTCCCAAATATTTATATTTGATATTTTATTTAATAATAGTGGAGCAACATTTTTTTTTTTCATATATTTTATAATATATATATATAATATGTCCGCTGTTATATATACAGGGTGGCGAAAAATTCCGATGAAGTCCAATATCTCAGTTATTAAGAAATATACAAAAAAATGTTACTTACATTATTAGTAGCTACTGTTAAACTTCACATTTTAAAATTAGTTTTATATGTACAGGATGTTCAATAATCACGTGACGTATCAAACATATGTTTTTTAAATGGAATGATATATTTTTTATGAAGATTTTCGATTCTACGTTTAAAAATAATCATTTTTTATATAAGATTTAATAGGTCAAATTTTTATAGTTTAAAAGTTATAAACAAATGAATGTTGAAATCAATAGATGTTTAAAGCTTAATATTTCAATAATGAAAAATGAAATAAACATTCTGTCAACGCCATACAAATGCAAAAATACTTAATAATAAAAAAAATACTCTTTTTTTCTCTTAAAACATTTTTTTATATACAAGGTGAAGCAATACGCAAAATGATTTTTTTCTCTTTTTACTTAAATGGGACACTCTATATTTTTTATGCTATTTTAATAGAAAATTGATCACTCTTCATTTTTTATATAACATATTAAATAGTTAACGTTTACCGTTTTTGAGATATTTAATCTCAAATACAAATTTGGTATTGAATTTTAAAGCAAAGTAGGCCGTGCCAGAACAACTAATTTATTTAGTTGTGAAAGTTACGCTTAATATCATATTTAGTAAGTAAAGTACATTTTACGTTATATTTTGTAACACTGACGCAGTTAAACATACTTCTTCAATAAATGATTAATTTAATTGTTAAAAACTAACAACAACTATATTTTTTGGTTATTATTCGAAAAATATTTAAAATGTTCCTATGTACTTGTTAAATTGATTTATTTAAACAATTCATGTTGACTGAAATACCGAAAATAGACACTAAGTGAAATAATAAAATAATTATATCATTATATAACTTAACAAAACATTTAGTCATTATATTTTGTTAGTATTAACATTTTAATGTATTCATTTCACGCATTTACATAATTTTTTTCTAATTCAATAGCGTTCAAACATTTTACAATTTTTTTCTTAAAAAAATGTATCCCAATAACCATTTTAACTTGCTAAATAATCGTCGAGCAACCATTTTCTTTATATTTTGCATGCGCCTTTATATCGATTGTCATTTGAATATCCTTTTAGGTTAGGAAGTAAATATGTTATTAAATGTCAGAAAACGATTATGAATTGCATTTGTTTTAATTATAGCCTACTTAAATTATAGATTATAAGCGAAACTTATAATTTTGAACTTTGAATTGAAATTTTTAAAAAACGGTAATAGATAGGGGTATAGTTTATTATACAAACATTAAAGAACAATCAATTTTCTATCGAAATAGTGTAAAAAATATAGGGTGTTCCATTTAAGTGAAAAAAGAAAAAAATCATTTTGCGTATTGTTTCACCCTGTACACAAAATTTTCTTTATGGTAACAAACGATTATTCATAAAATTATTAAGCATTTTTTCAATTAAATTGCGTTAACAGAAAGTTTACATCGTTTTTCAATTTAGAAAAATAAGATTTTAAACTTCCATCGATTTCAACATTAAATTGTTTATAACTTTTAAAATATTAATAATTGACCTAATAAACCTTATGTCAGAAATGATTAATTTTAAGCGTAGAATCTAAAATTGACATAAAAAATATAGCATTCTGTTTAAAAAATCATGTTTGGTACGTCACGTGATTATTGGACACCCTGTATATATGAAACTAATTTTAAAATGTGAAGTTTTCCAGTAGCTACAAAATATGTCAATAATATTTTTTTGTAAATTTCTAAATAACTGAGATATTGGACTTCATCGGAATCTTGCGCCACCCTATATATATCATATATATCGTTAATTATTATTACTTTTTAGTTGGCAAGAAAAGTTTAATTCGGTCCGCGTCTGATCGTGAGAAAAGAATAAATTCAGACACGGGCTGAATTAAACTTTTCTCGTCATCTAAAAACGTTTGTTTCTTTTCTGTCGATGTCAAATTTATTAACTTTTTATGTCATGTGCATTATTGTCCGATTAAAATAATGAAACAAATTGGGGTAGAGTATATGCTAGCGAATTTGTATTTAGGAAGCATATTAGGATTCCGTGGGAAAATAACTGTTTGGAGATTTCTTGGTTGACTGGATTGGATGACAATTTTTGAAATTAGATAAATTTTATTTATTTAATATATAATAAAATGTACTTTTTTTCTATGAATTAAATTTAATTTAATAGTAAAAAAATGCCTTTTACTAATATAGAAACACATTTAATTAGCGCGTAAATCGCTTAAGTGAATTTCAAATAAGGCCCGTTTGAGTGCGGGAAAGAAGGCAAGTGCGGAGTAATAAAGTGTAATATAAATATTTCTCCGTAATAACGAGGAGGCAGCCTCGAATTCCGCAAGATAATTTATGGTCGCCGGAGCGTTTCAATTTGAGTGAACCACCACCACCTCCTCCAGCCTCTACCTCATCTACCTCCGCCTGTGAAGAGGAGGCCGGTGGGCGTGTGGAAGCTCACTAATAACCGGGATACTTATTAGATTAGCGTAATTAACCCTCCTCTTCCACCTCCTTCTTTCTTTTCATCCAACCTATTAAACGTATAATTTATAACTACAAAAATAACTCAGAAACGAAAATATATGATATATTATTAATATATGTTTTTACAATTTTAGCAGCTACGTATATTTTTAAATTTTAATTTACAACCGTGATACAGTCTTTGCTTATTATATACACTTTGTTTATTTATAAGTGTACGGATATACATGTATGTGTGTGTGTGTGTACGTTTTACTGTTAAAGCAACATTAATGCTACCTTTGCTATAGAATAATTGTCCCACGTTATGAAAAAGTCAATACTTGCATCATTATGTTAATATCGGATTTTTTGTTTTTATTGTATTTTGTTATCGTAATTATTATTTTCTTGTAATTCATTTGTTACCTCGTTTATAATTAATTCTGATTACATGAAATTTATATTGTTTTAGTTGTAAACATTAGAAATTGTTCTCATGCTAATAGACATTTACTTCGTTAAATAAATGGGTTTTGAGTTCACATGAAGTGTTATTATTTACTTCGTTGTCTGGATTTTTTTTCCACGAGTATATTTAGAAAATTTATAATATATATTATTTTTACTCCTATCCCGAAAGATATTCTCATTTTATTTGTTGTCCCAATCAGGTTGATTGTTTCCACTTTTGTCTCTTTTTACCTGAACCACTACGGACTTCCCTTAAATTTATAATATAAATAATATTATTTATGCTTAAGCGAGTAAATGCGCGAAACGAAAGAAAGAAAGAAAAAAAACACGTCGAGATAGAGAGTTATTATTTATTTTTGCAGTTTTCCCTTGTAGCGTAATATTCCCCCAATAATAACGACCCTCCTCCATCCAGAAGAGCTCAGCGGGCACTAAGTGTATTTCGAGATCAAAGCTCTGAGCACCAGATTATAACTATACTCGCACAAACACACACACACACAACCTTAATTTACTACATACTTCACACTTTTATACCTAAGTGTACACTTAGCGGCGGAGCATTTATTTAATGAAAACAATAAGCGCCCTCTTTTTCTTCCCTCCTCCCCCCTCTCGCGCCGCTCCTTTCACTTCCTCCGCCATTTCCTGGCGCTTAATTCCGATGTAAATGGGTCCCTGAATAATCGGCAGATGTTCGCGCAACTGATGGGTAATTAATTTTCCGTAATAACAATTAGTTGAAACAAAAATCATTACCCCGGGGTAACGTTTTTTTTTTTTTTCGCTTCAACAGCTGGATGTGTGCGCTGGGCATGTAGGAATAAAATTATTTCGAGTGTGTGTGAACGAATCAATTAAAAAGAGGAAATGTGGATGAAAGTAAATCAATTTTGAATGAGAAATACTTTATTTTAATCTGGAAACTTCAGAATATTGATAAATTTTAAACACAACACAACATATCGGTATACCAAACGGAATTGAGGTAAATTAATATGGTTATAAACACAGACAAAACGAAAACTATGATTATATCAAATAAATAGAAAAAAAAAAACATAAAATAGAATTAGATGGCAGAAATCTAGAACAAGTAAAAAGTTACAACTAAATAGGAACACTGATATAAGAAAGTGGGAAAATAGACAAAGAAATAACTTTCTGTTATTTCTTTGTCTATAGGAATAGGAAAAGTTGGAAGAATATACAACACACTAAAGAACACTTTCCTGGGAAGAAAGGAAATATCAAAGGAAATAAAAACAGAAATATACAAAAAAAAGTAGTAAGGCCAGCATTTATATATGGAAGTGAATCTTGGACAATAACAAATAAGATAAAAAGCAAAGCAACAGCTTTAGAAATGGGGTTTCTAAGGAAAATAGAGGGAATTACAAGAAGAGATAGAATCAGAAATAATATTGTGATAGAACAGCTAAACATAAAACCAATAGAAAAATTGATAGAAGAAAGACAGCTTGGATGGTTAGGGCAGATGTACCGTATGGAAAATGATAGAAAAGCAAAGGAAATATACGAAGTCAGAGTACCGGGAAAAACAGAGTAGGGAGACCACGGCTAAAATGGGATCAACAGACTAGACAAGCAGCAGAGAAAAGAGGGATTATATAGAGAAATGCCAGAATGCTAGCACAAAATAGTGAGGATTGGAAAAGAAAGATCAAGAATGGAGAAGACAACATTAAAATTAAATTTAAATTATGTTAAATATGTAATAATGTGTATTAGCTCGACACCGAAAGGTAAAAGAATGTATAGATTAAATAATAAATAAATGTAACATAAGTAAAAATGTCTAAAGAGGGAATAATTTAATAATCATTTTCAAATTGGTTATTTCAACGCTTTCTTCAACTCATATCACCGTTCCAACAATTTGAAATCGCTAGAAAACATGCAGACGTGGAAATTTACGAGTATTACAATTTTGTTTTTGTAAAATTGATAGGGGACGCGGTGTTGGGTAAAAAGTCATCCCTGTCCGCCCCTGGCTTTTTATCAAAGAAGCAAAAACTTTTTTAGATAGATATTCACACTCATACAACTAACGAATTTTTCATTTCTTATATAATTTTTATTTACATTCAATGATTGCACTTTGATTAAGAGTTTTCATTTTGCCTGGCGCATCCACCAAAATAAAATCATTAAAAAAGGTGGTTACGCCTTTGTATTTCATATGCATTTAAGACAGAGACGGTGATGAATACGAATACGACATAGACTAGACAAGGACAGGCGGATAGACCTCTGTTCGATAACCAGTTTTAGAAGTTATATATATATATATAATCGTACAACTAAATTATTCAATTTTCAAACATTTCATTATTTTAGTTTTTGTATTGAAAATAATAAAAGGTACGGTTGACAGAATCCAGATATATATAATCTAAAATCCCCATCTACCATAATGGTAGTATAGGGGTGAGTTGTTTTGGTTAATTATTATTCATATGTACAAATTTTGCCCATTCTTTTTTGTTTCTTGCGAATCCTTTCGCTCTGTCCACGTTTTTCATCGTTTTTTCCAGAATCTCCTGTATGATCTTATCCCAGGTCTGTCGTGGTCTTCCTCTGGTTTTTCTTTTTCCTACACTTGCTTGCCATATTTGTTTCACTGGTTTTGTGCTTCCCATTCGTTCTAGATGTCCCCACCAACTGAGCTGTCTTCTTTCTATAAATTCATCCAGCGGTTCTATTTCTAATTTCAGTGTTTCTCATTTTGTCCATTTTTGTGACTTTCCGTAGGTACTTCATCTCTATCGCCTGTATCTTGCTCTTTTCTCCTCTTGTTAGTGTCCACGTTTCACATCCGAATGTCAGTACTGGTCTAAATATTGCTTTGTATACTTTTATTTTTGTTTTACGTGATATTTCTTTCTTGTTGATAAATGTCTTATTCATTGCGTAGTAGAGTTTGATCGTTTTTTCTATTCTGCTGTTCAATTATGCTTCCTGTTTTCCATTTATTGATATTTCTACTCCTAAATATTTGAAAGTATCTACTTGTTCTATGTGTGTGTCCTCTATCTTTATATTCATATCTATTGGTTCTCCTATCATCATTATCTTTGTCTTTGTTTTGTTTATCTTCAATCCATATTCCTTCAGTGTGTCATTCAATATATTCAGGCTTTCTTAAAGTTCTCTCTCTTCACCAGCTATTATTACTATATCATCTGCGAATGCCCTTCTGAGATTTCTATTCTTTGCATGTTTCTATGTCCGATTAGTAGTTTCTTAGTCTTGTTTGTGCACTTTTTTAGTATTTCGTCTATGTATATGATGAACAATATTAGGCTCAGTCTTCCCCCTTATCTTAATCCTTTACTTGTTCTAAAAGCTTCTGACTGTTGGTTATTTCTAATTACAATGTTGATATTTGTGTTGTATATTTCTTTTAATATGTTAATTAATTTGTTGTTAATTCCTCTCTTTCTTAGTATTTCCCATAGTTCTTCTCTTTTCACCCTATCAAACGCTTTTTCCATATCAATGAATCCAAGATACACATTTTTCTTCTGTTGTTGAAATTTTTCTGTAATTTGTTGTAGTGTAAAGATATGGTCTTGGATGCTTCTCCCCTTTCTGAAACCACTTTGAGCCTCATGAAGTGTTGGCTCTATGATTTTTCTGAGTTTTGTGTCAATAATTTATTCAAATATTTTCATAGCTGTATTTAATAGTTTTATTCCTCTATAGTTTTGACACTCTTTTTTGTCTCCTTTCTTATATATCGCGACTATAAGTGCTGTCTTCCACTCTTTTGGTATTTCTCTTTCTTGCCATGCTTTGTTATAGATGTCTAGTAGTACCTCCGTTCCCTTTATTCCCATTTTTTTCAGCATTTCTACAGTAATTTTGTCAACTACGGGTGCTTTTCCATTCTTCATATTTCTTATTACCTCCTCTAATTCTTCTATTTTAATTTTTTCGTTCGTTTTGTCCTTTTCAATTATTACCTGTTGTTCTCTATCTGTTATTTTATCATTGGCCCTTCGAAATATTCCTTCCGCCTCGCCATTATTTCCTTTTCTTCTATTAGTAGTTTCCCTTCTTGTATTTCTTGTATTTATTTGTCTCTCTTCACGATTTAAGTAATTTATAGAAAAGTTTTTGGTTTCCTTTACTTTCGTTTTCAATTTTCTCTCCAAATTCTATCCATGATTTTCTCTTTTCTTTTATTATTAGTTCATTCACTTGTTTTCTTTTTTCTTTATATAATTTATAGCCGTTTTCTGTTTTTTTTAGCGAGATAAGTAAGTAAGTGTTTATTGATGATCATAACAAAATTGTTTTTCACAGATCAGAGGAAAAATACATGCATGTAAAGTAACTGATAACCTTAAGATTAAGTTGATAAAATATATTAAGTATATCACATAGACATTGAAATATAGGTGACGAAACATAATAAAGTACTTATAACTAACGCTTTAAAATTGGTATCAGATTATATAGAATTAGAAGACGAAACAATAAATAATTATAACTAGCATTTTAAAATAGTGATCATAGTATATAAAATTATAACAAGTACACAATAGACATTACATTAACACATTAAAAGCGTATCTACGTCGCAATTTAAAAATTCCTCACCTGAGTAAAATGCACCTTTAATTAGCAACTCTTTTAGGGCCCTCTTATACGAGGAGTAAGAACTGGTTTTTAAAGGAGGTGGCAACTTGTAAAATTGGATGGCAAAGTAGTTAACGCCTGAGCGTGTTTTTGATAGTCTGTGGTGTTGTTGTTGGAGATTATCTCGGTTCCTTGTATTGTATTTGTGGTCAAAACAGGAGTATTTATTTGGGTATTTTTTACGTATAGGAGACATTCTAGAATAAATAATGATGGTAGTGTTAGTAAGCCTAGCTCTGAAAAACTTCCTCGGCAGTCATCACGATATGGTAATTTAGCTAATATACGGATTACTCTTTTTTGTATGGCGAATATCCGGTGACGACGAGATGAATGGCCCCAGATTAAGACTCCGTATTTAAGGGCTGACTGGAAATATCCAAAATATGCCGTCTTTAATGTTTCTATTGATACCGTACCCGCTAATCGACGCAAAGCAAAAGCAATTTTTGATAGCTTTTTAGCTAATATAGAACCATGGCAATCCCACTTTAGAGCCGAATCGATATGAAGACCAAGGAAGCTAGTCGTTTCATCTGCCTCACTAACATCTACCTTATTGAGAGTAAAGACAAGATTTTTGGTTTTAGTGTCGTTCATTACCAACCCATTTTCTGTACCTCACTGTGCAGTTTTATTTTTCATCATTACAGTTTTTTCTGATACTTCTTCAATATTTTTCCCTTTTACCATTACTGTGGAATCATCAGCGAATAAAATTACGTTTGCCATGCTTAGCTGTTTTGGCTTGTCATTTATATAAATCAGAAAAAGTATCGGACCCAAAATTGAGCCCTGTGGGATGCCCCGGTCTATTATAGAAGTATTAGACATTTGATCTTTGTAGTGAACTACTTGATATCTCTCAAAAAGATAGCTTTTAAGTATCTGTATGCTCTGATTACAGAAACCATATGCTTTTAACTTAGTTAGCATAATATCATATTTAACGCAGTCAAAGGCTTTACTCATGTCGATAAATGACGCCGTAGTTATTTCCTTTTCTTCAAAAGTTTGGTTAGTTAGGTAGTTATCTTTACTTTTACTTCTGTCTTGATTTCTTCTATCCACCAAGCAGTTTGTTTTCTGTTTTTACCTTTTTTTGCCCATCCACACACTGTTTTTGGAGTGTCTAGTATATCGTTCTTAAATATATTCCAAATCTCTTCTATATTTAATTAGAGGTTAATTATATTGTATGTCTAATAGCAGAATCATATAATGTAATTAATTCTGTTGCTTGTATGGAATAAATATTATGCTTTTAAATTAGTTCTTAAATAGATTGTAAAATTAATTTGGCGAATGAAAAATATAAATCGATTATAATGTACTTTTAATAGCATGATCTTAAAAGCATATTAATAGGCGAAGAAGAATTGTTTAAGTCGCTGAAAAAAATATTTTAACTTGAAAAAAAAAAAACCGCGTCTGCGTTTTCTAGACAAAATAATTTGTTGGACTTAAACAATAATTTTGTGAATAATCACACATATGCCGATATACTCTCAGAATTGTATTTGTGTTATCAAAAAAATGGTGATGTGTCCATCATAGTACTTTCCCCGGTGAATACGGTCAAATAAGTTTCTGATTGAAAATTTAATAGGAAAGCAAAATGATTAATAGAAAAAATTGATTGTTGTCTTTCAAAGTGAAAACCGAATATTTAGACGAATATTATAATTAAGTGTGTTATTTCTTACCTTACAATGTGTTGAAATCATTTATCCACACCCTTCTTCATTTTTTCAAACTTTGCGAAAGTGCTGAATACGACGGCACTTTGACGTTTTATTTGTCATTAAAATAATTATTTCAATAATTAAAATCTCTAAGGGAATTTATCGGGTAAACGCTTATAAAATGAAAACCGGAGGTCCAACAATAAAATTTTTATAACAGAAATTATTTATTTTCGAAGATCTAAAACTTTTATTTTAAACATTTTTCTATTCGAATTAATAAATGAAAAATTTCTAAGAGTAAAGTTGCACTTAATGAATTTTGATTTTGACCAAAAGCTTTTCAGATCATTCCACTGTTATGAAAAGCTTAGATATAAAGTTTGGGCTTAATCCATTTGGCCTTTTTTGCGCTATCGCGGAAACACACAGACACACAGACACACACACAGACATTTTTCAAAACTCGATGGAATGGACTCAGGGGACCTCAAAACGTGCATATTTGTTGAAATTGGCGGTTCGAAAATTTTCACGATCACAATACTATCCCTCAGACAGGGGTCCAAGGAAAGTAAAAAGTGCTATAAGAATTTCTTAATTGTATTGAAATATTGCTTCAAATAACGAAGATATAAATAAAAACATTAAATGGCATTTTTCAGTTTTTTTTTTTTCATTTTTCTTGAAAACAAAGAAACTTAGCCCATTTTTCTCAACGTAATATTAATCAGCATGAAATTCTACAAAAGTGCCGAATTTAAACCTACCCTCTATCTCTTATAATAAGCGAGATCCACATGGTGAGACTCGAATTTGAAACATATATATATAATATATAGAAAAAATCTTTATTTCTAAGAGTTCAGTTAAATTATATCTCAATCTTTTACAAATAGTTAAGTCTCAGAAAATGGTTATCGAACATACATTTTTCTGCATTCAAAATATAAAATAAATTTAAAAATAGTGAATAAGGTAAGAAAAACAATCCCAGCATGCGAGAAGGTAATATAAAAAATTTAATGATATATGGTTAAATATATATATTTCTGATATTTCAATAGAATATTATTGAAATGATAGCTTACGCCCTAAATGTACATCTATATATTTATGTATGTTGTTTTTTTTTTCTTTCCGTTCGCTCTTGTTCGATTATTATTTTTTTTAAATATCGGTTGTTGTGGCTGTTATAAATTGTTTGTATAAAGAGTGTACGCCAGTCGCGGCGGTTATTAATCATCCATTCATCATATTAATAACGTAATATATCAAAGTGAAGATTTAGAGCTCAATTTTTGTCCGGGTGGAAAACACGGCGGGGCCGTGGAGGAGGAGGGCGCGGGGGGCTGCAGGGGGGAGTAATAAATAGCAGATATTTCATCCGAAAATTAGGTCCTCCATCTTTATTGCCTGCCAACGGAACGAATGTATATGGAGGAAAAAAAGGAGAAGGAAACTGATATAAGCCGGAGAGAGCGCATTGTCCGGACGCGTTTCACGCTGCGCGATATACATTCGTGTTCCTCCTCCAACCACCTACTTGATTCCACTAATAAATAAATTAATAATCACGCGGGAGTTTCTGTTGTGAACGTAAGCTGAATGATCCAGTTTTACATCTTTGTTTTTATTTTTTTTTTAATGAGAAGAAGTTTAATTAATTTGTAAAAAAAAACATAAACTTTCCAAAGTATAACGAAGTAACAATTCGAGTTCTTTTACTTTACTGGTTACTTTGGCACCCAATGACTTCTTCTTGTTCCCAGTAGTTAAATATAAACTGCGCGGATAATGGTTTTCATTGTCCGAAGAAGCAGTTGATGCCTTCAAAATCTTCTTTTGGAGCTACCATATTCTGACTGGAAAAAAAGCTTTGATGGGTGGTTCAATCGCACGCAAATGGATATAGATCTCTTTGATGAAATATTTTTTCATCAAATTTATTTTGTTTATTCTCAATATATAAGTAGTAACCCTCGTAATTACTGTGTTTTCGCAAAAGCAGGAAGATGATCCAAATTTATCGATTCGTCATAGGTTGCAGGAATTAAGGATGTGTCCGTCCAATACGTGGAAAATTTTACATAAATATATTTAATGAAATTAGGCTAAATATGGCGCCTGCGTCGTCTTTAATTTATTGTAAATATATTTGTCTACGCCTGTATAAAATCCAGCTAGTGCAGAAAATAAAGCCACGTAACCGTCGTTATTTCGCCTTTCGATTGGGATTTAGAGCAGCTTCAAACTGACCCATTGTTTTATCGCAAAATTGGGTTTAGCGATGAGGCTCATTTTTGGCTTGACGGATTTGCTAATTACCAATTTTGTTTCATTTTAATTAGTATCGTCAATTTTATGGTCTTATTAATGACCATTCCTTGTTTTTTTTTTATGAATATTAAATATTTTCTATGAATATTGTTATTTATACAAAGTATTTTGATGATTGCCAGAGTCATTCTTTTTGAAAGGTTCGCCCAATATCATGGATTTGAAAAAAAGTCATCCATGTTTTTTTTTACAATTTTTCAAGCCTTTATTCACTCTTTTTATTATAGTCAGAGTCAAATATACGCAGTTTTGTTCAATTATTTGTTTCCATTCTTCATGATTCCTTTCTCACAAAAGTCCTTGTTCCTATTGAAAAAAAATGGGACAGATGATTTTCACATACTTCTTTTGAAGCCATGAGGGAAATTTTCAACGACCTGAACAGATGATAATCGCTTGGTGCTATGTCCGGACTATAAGGAGGATGCATAAGAACATTCCAACCAAGCTTCCGGAGCTTCTAGCGCGTTATCAATGATGTATGCGGCCTGGCGAACCAAACCTCCTACCTATTGACTAATTCCGGCCGTTTTTGACCAATTGCCCGCCTTAAACGTTCCAATTTCTGACAGTATACGTCCGAATTAAATGTTTAGCCAGGCTGCAGCAGCTCTTAATAGAGTATCCCCTTCAAGTCCCACAAAACAAGTGGCCGCCACTGTCTCATGGTTTCAACTTCATAAACGCATTCAACTCACTACCATGGAACAATATCATTGAAGCACTGAATATATTAGGGACCCCCCCCCATACCTAACCAAATTGATCAAGAGCTACTGATAAAACCGGACGGTGACATCCACAGAAACCTAAAACTTTCCGGATGTCCGGCGGTGTACCCCAGGGGTCTTTTCTAACGCCGCTATTATGGAATATCACCTACGACTCAGCACTGAAACTCAAAGTACCGAGAGAAGCGGCACTCGCAAGACACAGGAGTTTCAGCGCTACGAAGGTAATAGTGTCCAGAGCGGTGAAAATCATTTCACTTGGAAACTCATACACAATGAAGTTGATACCTATTAGCTAAATAAAATTTTCACATTTTTGCATATTCTGAAAGAGCAACATCCCCTGAAAATTTCACGAAGCTACCTCCATTAATAAATAAATTAGGATTTTTTATTTATACCCGTTACAAAATAATTGACGGAAATTCGTGTTTCGCATAAAATTGAAAATAATTCAAAAACTACGGATGGGGTATTTTCTGATTTTTGCATATTCTGAAAGAGGAGGGTTTTAGTAACATCCCCTGAAAATTTCAGGAAGTCACCTCCTATAATAAATAAATTATGATTTTTTATTTATACCCCTTACAAAAAATTGACGGAAATTCGTGCTTTTTCGCATACAATTGATAATAACTCAAAAATACGGATGGGATATTTTTTATTTTTGCATATTATGAAAGAAGAGGGTTTTAGTAAAACCCCCAGAAAATTTCACGAAGCCACCTCCATTAATAAATAAATTATGATTTTTTATTTATACCCCTTAGAAAAAAAAATGACGGAAATTCGTGCTTTTTCGCATACAATTGAAAATAACTCAAAAACTACGGATGGGATATTTTAATTTTTGCATATTATGAAAGAAGAGGGTTTTAGTAAAACCCCCAGAAAATTTCACGAAGCCACCTCCATTAATAATAAATTATGATTTTTTATTTATACCCCTTACAAAAAAATTGATAGAAATTCGTGCTTTTTCGTATAAAATTGATAATAACGCAAAAACTACGGATGGGGTATTTTTTGATTTTTGCATATTCTGAAAGAGGAAGGTTTTAGTAACATCTCCTGAAAATTTCACGAAGCCACCTCCATTAATAAATAAATTATGATTTTTTATTTATACCCCTTAGAAAAAAAAATGACGGAAATTCGTGCTTTTTCGCATACAATTGAAAATAACTCAAAAACTACGGATGGGATATTTTAATTTTTGCATATTATGAAAGAAGAGGGTTTTAGTAAAACCCCCAGAAAATTTCACGAAGCCACCTCCATTAATAATAAATTATGATTTTTTATTTATACCCCTTACAAAAAAATTGATAGAAATTCGTGCTTTTTCGCATAAAATTGATAATAACGCAAAAACTACGGATGGGGTATTTTCTGATTTTTGCATATTCTGAAAGAGGAAGGTTTTAGTAACATCTCCTGAAAATTTCACGAAGCCACCTCCATTAATAAATAAATTATGATTTTTTATTTATACCCCTTACAAAAAAAATTGATAGAAATTCATGCTTTTTCGCATAAAATTGAAAATAACGCAAAAACTACGGATGAAGTATTTTCTGATTTTTGCATATTATGAAAGAGGAGGGTTTTAGTAACATCCCCTGAAAATTTCACGAAGCCACCTCCATTAATAAATAAATTATGATTTTTTATTTATACCCCTTACAAAAAAAATGATAGAAATTCATGCTTTTTCGCGTAAAATTGAAAATAACGCAAAAACTACGGAAGGGGTATTTTCTGATTTTTGCATATTATGAAAGAGGAGGGTTTTAGTAACATCCCCTGAACATTTGACGAAGCCACCTCCATTAATAAATAAATTATGATTTTTTATTTATACCCTTTAGAAAAAAAATGACGGAAATTCGTGCTTTTTCGCATAAAATTGAAAATAACTCAAAAACTACGGATGGGGTATTTCTTGATTTTTGCATATTATGAAAGAGGAGGGTTTTAATAACATCCCCTGAATATTTCACGAAGCCACCTGCTACAATAAATAAATTATGATTTTTTATTTATACCCCTTACAAAAAAATTGATAGAAATTCGTGCTTTTTCGCATAAAATTGATAAAAACGCAAGAACTACGGATGGGGTATTTTTTGATTTTTGCATATTCTGAAAGAGGAAGGTTTTAGTAACATCTCCTGAAAATTTCACGAAGCCACCTCCATTAATAAATAAATTATGATTTTTTATTTTTACCTCTTACAAAAAAATGACAGAAATTCGTGCTTTTTCGCATTAAAATTGAAAATAACACAAAAACTACGGAAGGGGTATTTTCTGATTTTTGCATATTATGAAAGAGGATGGTTTTAGTAACATCCCCTGAAAATTTCACGAAGCCACCTCCATTAATAAATAAATTATGATTTTTTATTTTTACCTTTTACAAAAAAAATGACAGAAATTCGTGCTTTTTCGCATTAAAATTGAAAATAACTCAAAATGATTTTTTTTGATTTTTCGGCAGGGGATAAGGAGTTGTGACTTTCGGGGATTAATTTTGATTCTCCATTTTGCGAACCAGTGTTCGAGGGTGTCAATGAGCTTATGAAGAGTTCGGAGTGCTTTGGGTAGAGTAGGAGCATGGGAAATTAGGGCGGTATCATCGACGAATTGTAGAATGTATTTAGCAGGGTTGGAGTATTTTGGATCGGGATGATAGATGTCGGAACAGAAGATATTGTTGATAAGTGGAGATAGAGGGGAACCTTGTGGTACACAAGTACAGTAACGTGAACATAGTTCGAGTTTTTTGTGACATACAGCCAGCAGTGCGCAGAAAATTATTCCAAAATTTGATATCCGAATGCGGCTTCGTCAGTGACAGCCGCTATATGCCCGAAATCATTTTGAAATGATACGTGTGATTTATTTAAATTTCATGAAAAGGTTTTTTTGAAACTAGATAGAACTTTAAAATGTTAAAAAAATAAGACAAAAAATTAAATTTGCTGTCAGCGTGTCACGTAGCACCATCCTGTTGAAACCATATCTCGTCCAGATCAATGATAATGATTTTTTGTTTGAAAGTATGGATTTTCAAACAAAAAATCATTATCATAGTGCGATAACGATTTCCGTTGACTGTAACGCGAGCTTTTTAAAATTTCAAGTTCTATCTAGCTTTAGATGAAATTTAAATAAATCACATGTAGCGAAAGAAACAAAGTAAACGTGGTGGACATCACACGGCAAACGCATGCATGCAATAAAATGAATAAATAAGTAAACACAAAAGTCATTCATAAATAAACAGTATCAGAGTCGCGCTCGCCGGTCACAATTCAAGAAGAACACAACAGTGGTCGGGACAGTGTCTTAGAGTACTACAAGTATCGCATGCCCGTACGTCACATGCGCCGTGTCCCCGCATTAAATTATGCGCACCGGCATAAACAACGCAACGGTTGCGGATCGCAACGTCTCAATGCGCATAACTCGTGGCCCCGCAAAACCGGGCATTCCGCGAATCGCGCGCGCATTCCCAACGGAAAATAATCGCGCTTATTAACGCCCCGAAACGGATTTATTCCGCGGCCGTAAAGTGTAAAGTCTCCCCTAGCGAAAATTGCGAAATTGCCATCGTAAATAGCGCGGTAATTAAACCGCGCGCGCGCAACGAGCTTAAGTCACATGCGCGGAGAACGGTGCGCCGTGTACGGTTAATTCTTCGATTTATTGCTTATTACAATGTGCGTCGGTGATTTACGCTCGGTAATAAAGCGTGTTTTATTTAATGAGGGCTTTAAAGGTGCGAAATCGTAAATCCGCCTGGAACTTCCACTAATTGGCGTAGATTACATAGAAACGAAAATTTTTACTCATGCCTTGAACCTTACATTCGACGACTTTTTTTAAATTTTATTAACTATAACCGTTGATTGAATGAAGTATTAAATGATATAACATCACAGTTAGTGCGCGATGTTATCAAAAAAAAAAAGTGCGATCTTAACCAAAGAGTGGTCATCGCATAGCTAACAACTCTCCGAATCGTTCATCCAATGTAGCTGGATGAACAGCTACATTGGAAGAACAATTTGTTTTTTTTTCCTCAGCTCAAAAAAAAAAAATAGGCTCATAACACAAATATATGTTATGTCAACTCCACTAAACAAAAAAAGAATCGTTCTTCCAATATAGCTGGATAAACAGCTATATTGGAAGAACGATTCGTTTTTTTTTAATGGAGTTGACATAACCTTCATTCATATGATTTCGATGATGGCCAGTTCGGTCTATCAGACCAGTGTGTTTTACTGTGCTTATAAACACCAACATGAAACACTCATTGGCTAAATTTGTAAAATTTACAAGAATTGGCTAGAGGAGAGCTTTCTTTAAAATTAAAAAATAATTGAAGAAGCGTGTAGTGTTTCATTCTTAGCCTACTTATCCAATTTGTTATATCTTAGATTATTGCTGCAGCTATGAATTCTCATAATAAATGAAGCCATTAAAGACGACACAAATTACGACATCTCCGAAAACTCGTCCCTTCCCGTCCGTAAACGGAATCCAAAACCACGGACATTTCAATTAGTGAAAAAACAATGGAATCCGATTTTATCCCTCCGCGGTCTAATTCAGTATTCTATTTCGGGTTGGCGAAAGGCGAGCCCCCATCGCGGCCGGACTCTCGGGGCACGTGCAGTGACAGGTCGGTTATAAATGATGGAATGGCTTAATGAAATGATAATGGTAATGAGTCGCATTCCATCCCTTGGCTCCGTGGCCAACCTCTCCTCGTACCTCGTGAGAATAATTTATTCCGTGTATAATACCGTGGAACGCACCACGTTATAAATTAACCAAGCGGCCGTGACGCTGGCTGGCTGGCAATCGTCATTTCTCAAAATTCGAGACGTTCAGACGAAAAATTTAAATTATTACCGGACCAAAACGGGCGCTCACGGAATTAAAGAAAAGATGAACGAAATAGAATGGAACGCAAAAACGAAAATCATGGAAAATAACACAGAAATACATTTACAGATTTTACAATTTAATTAAACACTTGGATTGTATAGATGATAAGAAAATGTTGACTTACAAACAATAACTGAGGGTAGGTTCCCAGAAAATCCAGCGATCTTCAACAAAATCAAATTTATTTTTAAAAAAAATGGTGATGTGTCCATCATGGTACTTTCCCCGGTGAATACGGTCAAATAAGTTTCTGATTGAAAATTTAATAGGAAAGCAAAATGATTAATAGAAAAAATTGATTGTTGTCTTTCAAAGTTAAAACCGAGTATTTAGAAGAATATTATAATTAAGTGTGTTATTTCTTACCTTACAATGTGTTGAAATCATTTATCCACACTCTTTTTCATTTTTTAAAACTTTGCGAATGTGCTGAATACGACGGCATTTGACGTTTTATTTGTCATTAAAATAATTATTTCAATAATTAAAATCTCTAAGGGAATTTATCAGGTAAACGCTTATAAAATGAAAACCGGAGGTCCTACAATAAAAGTTGTATAACAGAAATTATTTATTTTCCAAGATCTAAAACTTTTATTTGAAACATTTTTCTATCCGAATTAAAAAAATGAAAAATTGCTAAGAGTAAAGTTGCACTTAATGAATTTTGATTCCATCCAAAAGCTTTTCAGATCATTCTACTGTTATAAAAAGCTTAGATATAAAATTTGGGCGTAATCCATTTAGCCGTTTAGGCGCTATCGCGGAAACACACAGACACACACACAGACATTTTTTAAAAGTCGATGGAATGGACTCAGGGGACCTCAAAACGTGCATATTCGTTGAAATTGGCGGTTCGAAAATTTTCACGATCACAATACTTTCCCTTGGACAGGGGTCCGGGGAAAGTAAAAATGATCCCACTGAGCAAAATGGATATTATCTAGGCTATTCTGTAAAGCGAATGATAAATTTAACGCGTAACGTACACGTTAAACCCAACATTTCGAATATCATTGCATCAATGTTACACTAACGTTTAGACATTGTGATTAGACTATACGTTACTGTAACATTCATCTAAGGTTATTTGTAAACATTTTGTTCGATGAGGTATGTTTTTAATGATTGTAATAGATAAATAAATAAAAAAAATAAACAAACAGGAAGGGAATGTATGTAAGGTTTTTGAAGCGCTTCGAAATCTTTGGCTATTTGTGGGGGAATGTATAAAAATTGATTAAAGATTGTAGTGGAGGAAAATTTCTAAGGATTATGTATTATTTGTGAAAGATAAAAACTTTTGTACTCAAAATATAAATAGTGACAAAGAGTGATTTTAAATAAAATGACAAGAATATGTAATGACATTTATTTTACAGTTAGAATTAAGCAATAAAAGTAGTGATGGGCAAAGTCGATCTTTTATTATTGCTAAATTAAGTATATTATAATTTTAAAAATGTTACTTATTATAAAAATATCAAAAATAACTTCCCATTTGTTAATAAATATAAATTTGAAGTTACTTTTTCGTTTTAAATACTTAAAATGACACATTTAGTAATACTCGATTACTAATATTATTCGATTTTGCCCAACACTAAATAAAAGGTAGTTTTAGTAACTATAAAGTCAAGAACTGGCACTAACAATGATTTTAGAGTAGGAATTAGGCAATGGAAAACAGTTTCATTCACTGTAAAACTAAGAATAGCTAGTAACAATGATTTTAGAGATGAAATGAGATTATAAAAGTGACCTTAAAATCAAGAATTGGAACTGACAATGATTTTACAGTTTTAATTGAGCAACTAAAGACAGTTTCACTCATTGTAAAGGCATGAATAGGCAATGGAAGTGATTTTATAGTTTGAACTATGCAATAAAATAAAGTTTTATTGACTATAAACTCAAGAATGGACACTAAAAAAATATTTTGCAGTAGTAAACGCAAGGATAGACACTAACAATAAATTTAGAGTTTGAATTAGGCAATAAAAGACAGTTTCACTGACCGTAAAGTCAAGAATAGACACTAAAAATGGTTTTACAGTTTGAAATGAGCAATAAAAAAGAGTCTCGTTGACTGTAAGGGCAACAATAGGCAATGACATTGATTTTAAAGTTGGAATTAGGCAACAAAGGACAGTTTCAGTAGCTATATAGTCAAGAATTGGCACTAACAATGATTTTAAAGTTGGAATTATGCAATAAAGTAAAGTTTCGCTGGCTGTAAAGACAAAAATAAGCAGTAAAGATGATTTTAAAGTTCGAATTGGGCACTAAAAATAATTGCTTACTGTAAAGGCAACAATAGGCAATGAGATTAATCTAAAAGTTGAAATTAGGCAATGAAAGACCGTTTCACTGACTGTAAAGTCAAGAATAGGTACTAAACATGATTTTACAGTTTGGTTTAGGCAATAAAAGACAGTTTTAGTGGCTGTAAAGACAAAAATGAGGACTAACAATGATTTCATAGTTTGAATTAGGCGATAAGAGACAGTTTCACTGACTGTAAAGTCAGGAATAGGCAACAACAGTGACTTTAAAGTTAAAATTGGGCACTAACAATAATTTTATAGTAGGAATTAGGCAATAAAAAACAGTTTCACTGACAGGAAAGTTCAGAATAGGCATTAACAATGATTTTAAAGATGGAATTAGGCAATAAAAGACAGTTTTCGTGACTGCCAATGCAAGAATGAACAATAATTTCACAGTTTGAATTAGGCAATAAAAGACAGTTTTAGTGGCTGTAAAGACAAAAATGAGCACTAACAATAATTTCATAGTTTGAATTAGGCGATAAGAGACAGTTTCACTGACTGTAAAGACAAGAATAGGCAGTAAAAATTATTTTAAAGTTCGAATTGGGCACTAAAAAAAGTGCTTACTCTAAAAGCAACAATAGGCAATAAGATTAATCTAAAAGTTGAAATTAGGCAATAAATTCCTGCAGTGTTAAAAAGGAATATATAAAGAAAATATTGAATGGTTGAATTCTAACCTAGCAAAATGTGTGTGTGTAAACTATACAATCGAAGAAAACCAAAGTGCATCAAACATCCATAAACAGTGCGATTTTGTCCTTTATTAAAAAACGTACTCAAAGCATCTGTAAAATGCAAATTACTTGTTTCCGTGTAGAGTTGAAATGTTCATACGGCGATCATAAAAAAAACAATTTGTGTAACGTCAACAGAATTTAAATTTTTTCTGTTTCGGATTATCCTTCCGTGTCGGGTTTCTTTAGTGTTTTAGTGTTGTTCTGTTGTGTTGTTTCATTTATATTGCTGTAATGAATGATGGAAACTTGATGATGGGTTCACATTCGCCTGCAAGAAATCGTAAGAGATTGGATTTGGAGCATTTATTTCTGTCCGAAAAACAGTGCATAATAAACAGATGATGGAATATAAAATATATATATAAATGACTGCTGCAGTATTAGACAAAGTTCATAAGAAAATTGTGTTAAGGTTGGTGTAAATAAATAGACATTGTGTTACTTATTTCCGAGTCTGTTTAAACCCATTTTCGTAATAATATTCAATTATTATTCCGGGAAGAAATAGACCAAATGATAGAAAATGCTAACGGAAGACTAATAATCATGGGTGACTTAAATGGAAGAGTGGGATTAAGAAGAAAATTAAAATGAAGATGTAATTGGATGTCACGGCTAAAAAACAGGGAACAGCAATGGAGAAAGAATTATAAACTTTTGCGGGGAAAACAATTTAATTGTATTAAATACATTTTATCAACACAAATGCATTCATAAATACACAAGGGAAATGAATACAAGGGGAGAAAAATCAATCATTGATTATATAATGATCAACTGATAATACAGAACAGAAATTAAAGGGGCCCAGAAATAGTGGAAAATAAGGAAACAAATGAAATCAACAAACAATACTATTGTTTGTAAATCTCAAGAAGCTATAGCACAGAAATACAGTTCAATAATCGAGACCAAATTGAACGGCAACCGCAACAATATGGACATCGAAGAGCAATGGGAGGAAAATATTTATAATAGTATTAATAGAAACGGCAAAAGAAGTATGCGGCACAAAATAAACAAAAACAGAAAACAAACACTTGGTGGAGATCAAATATAAAAGAGCAAGTTAACGTAAAGAAAAAAATTTAAAGAACAAAACGATAAAGTAAAGACGATGGTCAAAGTATCGAAACAACAATCATGGGAACAATTCGCAATGAAAAGCATGTGAATAAGCAAAAAATGAGAAACATAGGTATAAGAAAACAGCTTAGGATAGAACCAATTAGTTAGATATGGACACTTAATCAGAATGAATAGCAGCAGACCAGCAAAGAAAGTATGAGAAGCAAGGATTTGGGTAAAGAGAGCACGAGGGAGACCAGCAAAAACATGCAATGGCAGCATGGAGAAACTTTTAAAACAACGAAGACTAACACTGCAATAGGCAAAAACTAAAGCAAAAACAAAAAAGAATGGAGAAAGATAATATACAAGATAGAGTCAGGAATGTAGAAACGGAAAACAAACAATTCTTTACACCTTCGCGTAGAAAGGATTATATTAATAGAAAAGAGTAAAAGGATTATAGATTATATATATCAAGAATTCATGATACACGTGTTAAAGCAGAATTTTATTTTGTGAGTGAAGATGAATGATTTTAACTCACATGTATATTTTTTTGCAATATACAAAATGAAAAAATGCATAGTTTTAGTTTTTTTAATTATTAATATGTATTTAAATAAAAATACTTGTCCTTTCTCCTACTTATTTTTTATTTTACTAGATATATTTCGGAAACTATGTTTCCATCTTCAGTAGTTGAAGTTTTATAAATATAAATATGTTGTTATGGTATACAACGCAATATTGATAAAATTAAAATATTTCAAAAATCATGTTAACTATAAACTAATCTAAATATAATTATATATAATGTGCTAAAATTTATGAATTAATAAGATCTAAAAGGGGATTATTTAATGAACTAGTATCGAAATTTAAAAGATTACCTATGTGTTTTTTCATTTCAATGGACTCCAACATGTTTAATTTTGATTCTCGTGAAAATTTAAGAAGTTTAACATTTTCAATCGAAAATTTATGTCCCGTATTTATTGAATGAAAAGCTACAGCAGATTTTTCAGAATTAAAGTTTTTAATATGGTAATTATGTTCTTTAAATCTAGTTAAAATACTTCTAGTAGTTTGACCTACATATAATTTTGTACAATTGCTACATTTTATTGAATAAATACCAGAATTTTCTAAAGGATTATTTTTCAAAAAGGTGTTGCGTAATAATATTTTTAATTTTGTGTTTGAATATGGTGCAGCTATTAAATTAATTTTTTTAAAAATATTATTTAATTTGAAATTTATACATGGATTATATAAAATTTTTGCATAATTTTTACTTGAATTTTGTTCATAAAGTGGTGTTAAAGTTGTAGTATTTTTGATTAAAAAATTGTTTGTAAATTCTAATTATTTTTGTTATTATTTCTGATTCAAAATTTAATTTTTTGGCTATATTATATATTAAATTAATTTCTGCTTTTCTATTTTCTTCAGTGATTGGATAAAAAATGGCTCGATAAATTAAATGCTGCTAATTTATTCTTATAATGTGTGTTAGAATCTGAATCAATGTAATTAAAAGTGTGAGTTGGTTTTCTGTATATGTTAAATTCTAATTTTGATTAATAAATTTTCGATTGAAAATGTTAAACTTCTTAAATTTTCACGTGAATCAAAATTAAACATGTTGGAGTCTATTGAAATGAAAAAAACACATAGGTAATCTTTTAAATTTCGATACTAGTTCATTAAATAATCAACTTTTAGATCTTATTAATTCATAAATTTTAGCACATTATATATAATTATATTTAGATTAGTTTATAGTTAAGATGATTTTCTAAATATTTTAATTTTATCAATATTGCGTTGTATACCATAACAACATATTTATATTTATAAAACTTCAACTACTGAAGATGGAAACGTAATTTCCGAAATATATCTAGTAAAATAAAAAATAAGTAGGAGAAAGGACAAGTATTTTTATTTAAATAATTAAAGTCTCCACGACCAACAACCAACATAAAGAAGATTATTAATATGTAGTCTATAATTCAGTTATTTGTATAATAAATGTAAATTTTATATAAAAATAATTATTTATTATTTAATTTTTAATATTATTTACATTATATATTCAATTTTATTTAAATAATAATTCCGAAATTATTTAAATTTGCCGGCAAAAGAATCTGGTGATTTTTCTGGTAACTTTTTATAGTGTAAATCGGGCTTCGGCACTTACTTCTCCTAGTTATTTAACTATAGATAGCCACTATTAATATGAAATAACCTGTTTTTAATTTACGCTTTCTATCTGAAACGTCAAAAGTAGTAATCTTTAATAGTAAATTTTAGGTAACGGTAAGTCTAATATTAATGAAACTTCTTTTTCGCGTTTTTTTTTACCAAATTCGGCTATATTCGACTATATTGTTGAAATATTAGGTGCTCTGGAGAGATCTGAAATACCTTTGCGTATTTTTGTCGATCTCTCAAAAGCATTTGATACAGTAGATCATACATTACTATTAGACAAAATGGAATGCTATGGTGTAAGATGATGTGCACTGCCAGTAATTCAGTCATATTTGTCCAATAAAACCCACAGAGTACAGATAAATAATAAATTATCACAACCAAAAACCATCAATATCGGTGCACCGAAAGGCAGTATTTTAGGCCTTTTTTTGTAATCTACGCCAATGCTCTACCTATGAATATAAATATAAAAAATGCTTTTATAGCTACATATGTGGATGCTACTAGTCTACTCATAAGTAGTAAAAATGAAACCGAACTAACACAAAATGCCACTGAACTATTGGACTGAAAATAACAAACTGCAGATTAATACTACGAAAACAAACTTAGTTATATTTACAACAAAAAGCAAAGAACTTCCTCAAAACATCACATTAAATCAGTCAAACTGTAACATTAAAACATTCAGAAACTTCTTGGGAATAGAGATTGGCAAAAACTTGAACTGGACGAACCACTGTATGAAGCTTTCCTCGAGATTAAATTCCGTATGTTATTCATTAAGAATTCTTAAAGAAGCTTTGCATACAAAAATCCTTATTACAATTTATAGAGCAAATTTTGAGAGTGTAATAAGGTATAATTCACTATGGGTGCTGAAAATCAATAAACCTTTTGTTCACCATAGAGAAACATGCTCTCAAAACAATTTTTAATTATAAAATATAATGATAGTTGTAAAGGACTATTCAAGAATGCTTGTCTACTTGCAATATATAGCTTAAATATCTATGAAACGTTGATTTTTAATTTCAAAAACAGATATAAATTCAGTGAATTTAACAATAAGCATAATTATAACACCCGCTTCGTTGATAAATGAGCGTATCCTAAATATAGGCTCGCTCTATACGGGAGCTCACCCATGTATGCGGCATTGAGGCTCTTTAACAATTTATCCGAACAACTGAAAGCAGTAATAAAATTCAAAAACAAACTAAAAGCATTTTTAATATAAAAGGAATATTACTCCGCCGCAGAATATCTTAATTAAGTTGTATTCTTACTTTAGTTACTAGCCTGACGTATTCATTTAGCGAGTAAGTGTGCGGTTTATTGTCATATTTTTTCATTATAATATTGCTGTTGTATGATCTCACTATTATGAATAAAGTATATATTATTATTAATAATAATAATATTAATAATAATAATAATAATAATAGACCAGACATTGTACTAGTGAATAAGCAGAAAAAATCAGCGCTACTGATAGATGTAGCTATACCATCTACTACAAATTTAGAATCAACTCACGCTGAGAAAATGAGAAAGTACTCTGACCTACTGGCAAAAATTAAAGAAATGTGGCAGTTAGAATCTGTAATAATAGTCCCAGTGATAATATCTGCAACTGGAGTAATCCCCAAAGCCCTTAGCAAGACACTAAAAACATTGGAAATCGACGAAAATACATATATAGAACTACAAAAATCTGTCATTCTGAGCACATGCAACATTACAAGACGCTTTCTAAATAGCGATATACCATAGCAATAATAGCAATAGTTCACTTACCTCTACATTGGAAGTTATCCTGTAGGGTATTTCACTCACCGCGTAAAGCGAGACAAAAGAAATAATAATAATAATAATAATAATAATAATGATAATAATAATAATAATAATAATATTTTATTATAATTATTAATAATATATCATAATTGATGTTTAAAGCAGGTTTTGAGTGTATTCCGTAAATTAGGATTTGCCCTCCCCCTTTAATATGATAAAACACTTGACATACCTTAATAAAAACAACTGAAAATCCATTCCTTGTAAATAAAAATCCTCGAAGACGTACACTAATCAACTCACTTCGGCTCCAAACTAAGTATCACTCTTCACAAACAAAAATAAATCGCGTATTTAATCATCAATAGTTTTAAATGTTAAATATTACAGCGGAAGAGCACGCGCCGCGTGTTTTCGGCCAACTGGATCGAAATCTGCAAAAAAAAACAACAATCGATAACGCTCTCTGCGAACGCATTCTTTAGATAAGAAGATTAATTCCTGGCGCAGGCAAATACATATGTATTAATACGAATAATCAAGGCTGAATATATCGGACACTTTTTTTCTCATTAATCACTTGATAAAACATTGTTAATATTGAATTAAACTTGTAAATTAAATCAAGGCTGAATCTTGTAGTGTAATACAAAATTACATTTAAATAATATTAAATAAAAATTATTTAAAAATTAATAATATATAATTTATTGAAATTAATATAATTAAAATGATTTGAAAATTAATAATATATAATTTATTAATTTTCAAATTATTTTTATTTAATATTATTTAAATGTAATTTTGTATTACACTACAAGATTCAGCCTTGATTTAATTTACAAGTTTAATTCAATATTAACAATGTTTTATCAAGTGATTAATGAGAAAAAAGTGTCCGATATATTGACATACTCTTTTCTATTTACAAAATTACATTTTTTATTATTAAATTTAAACTTGTGAAATAAATAAAACAATTGGAAACCTCCATGGCTCAAAAGGAAATTACCTCCGAGGGAGATGAAGCAGCCAGGGAAGTGTTCCCTCAACAATTCCATCAAGGCCCGTGCTGTATGGATCTTCTTGAAACCATGTTGTTTTGATTTTCTTTTATTTTACATGTTTTAGCTCCAATGAATAAAAACGAATACAACGTCACATGTATCATTATTTACCAGTTAAATTTGTTAGAATTGCATAAGCTATAGCGTTGGAAATTAACAATAAATATTATTATTTTATTTACTGACAATAGGCTACGTGACACAATTTTCAGTAGTTTCATAGACGAGAAGACCATACTCCCGGTCTTCTCGGTGAAAGCAAATGTTCTCAACTAATAAGTACATTAAAATATTTCATAATATTGTTGTCAGGTTTATTTATCCAATATTATAGTCTTTTATTACGTGAAATATTCAGGAATTAAATTAAACAGTTTTCTTTAATTCCGGATTATCTAACATCGACTTCCAAATAATTAGCATTTAAATTAAAAAAATTAATATCAGCCATCATTGTAAACTAATTTAAATTTGTCCATTTTATCAGCAACCAAACAACAGCAAAAAAAAACTCGCCACAGAAAAATTAATTGAAAAGATTTGATACGATTTACATAATGGGAATAATATTGTAGAGCGATTTGTCCCGCATACAGACAGACAGGCCCGTTCTCTTCCACCGTGTATATACGTGTGCGTGCATCGAAACGATGGAGGAGAAAGAGAGAGTGAGTTATTTTAAACACAATAGTTCATTAGTTTATCGAATCAGATCGCGCCAGTCATTAATCTTGTATACGTGTTGTATACCTGAACGTATTTAAAGCACAGCTGCCCAGAACTGGACGAGTCCTGAAAACCCAATATGTCCGTACGCACGAACCCTTCTCTCTGCCGCCTTCTTCTTCTTGCGCATCACGTTTATTTATATATGTACATAAATATGTGAACGGATAGGTATTTTGACGGATTACGTTGATCCGCTCGATTACACACACACTGTTGTGTGTGTTTTATTACGGCCCATCCATTTCCTTTACAAATGCCCTGCATTTTTGTTTTGTATTTATTTTATTGCTTTCACATTCTGTTCGTGGTTAATAATCTAATTTGTATTAATCAATTTTATGACTTTTTAGAGAGAAAAATTGATTATTCTATACACTTGATAAAAAAAAACACATTACTTAAATGTAATCTACTTGCGAGTAAAGTAATTCTTTTTATAAATAGAAAAAGAGTATTCATTCACTTGGTCACAGTTATTTAAATGTATTAAATAAAAATTATTTCCACATTTAGCTCTGTGACTTCTGACTTACGTTAAACAAATGCACATTAAAACAACTACTTCCCGGGCAAATACCCACGCCGGACATTGGATTACATAATGTACACCTGCTGTTGCACATCAATAAAATATTGCATAATGCAACAAATTTTTGATGCGAGAAAAATTTAATGTAAAAACAACAAAAGGAACGTTACTTAATATAAGGCCATCTGCAGACACGTGTTTCGGGATATATCCCTCGTCAGTACAGCTATGCCTTACATAATTTAAAGATGTTAAAATAAATCAATTAAATTAATTCAAATACAATCAGCAAAATTAAATCAATTATATTAAATTAAATTAATCTAAATCAATTTAAATTCAACCAAATTAATTCAATTTAAATCAAAACCAAATAAAATTAAACGAAAAGAATTGAATCAAATTAATTAAAAAGAGCGACACTCACCGCCTCGCGCTCTGATAGTAATGACGGACAGAGGAAGGACGTTCATGAAATATGGATAGTTTGTACTTGTTTGAATTACTTTTAATCTATCGAAATACTTTGTATTTCAATGGAAAACATAAATCCATAATAAAAATAATTTAATTAACACTAATAATTATGAACATACACATTAAAATGAAGGTTAGTCTATCCTGGGCCCTTATTCCTGAAATTGATCGAACTTTTCGGTTGTATGAAATCTGTCATTTAGATAGGAATTTACATGCGAATTTAACAGTTGCGTACGGACGATTTCGTGCGATCGATTTCAGGTATAAGGCCCCTGGATTATTAACCTGAGGTCTTTCTGCCTATGAAATAATATTTGCTTAATTTTAAACCAATTTATTGTTCACTGTTTGTAAATAAAACAGCGTTTTTTTTAAGTTTTACAAAAAAAAATATTTTTATTTACAAAACCTAAAATCCGCAATGGTTTGTTTGGTGGGGAAATATCGATACCCATGAATCCAGACGGGCAGACAGTTTTGCCCATTTGGGAAATCCTTAAAATGTGTCACGTAAGATATACCTCAGGGATCACACTTGGGATCCCTTCTATTTAATATATTTATGTAATCTTTTTCTTCAAGCGTAAACGGTTTTCCGTTCAAGACAAAATCTATCTTTGGCAGTTTGGGGATTAGGGTGCAACCAATCACCGACAATTGGTGTATCTCCGAGAGCTTTGTTGAAGTTGGTGATTTCATTAACTCGACCAGGCTGGGGCCAATGTCAGCCATTTTTGCAGAATGTTTTGTCGCCAACTTTGACGGAATCCATTTTGAATTGCCAATAAGCTCGCGAATTGAACATCTCCCTGTGGACGGAGATTTTGAATTCACCTTTGTAGTGGACAGAATCGGAACCACCGAAAATAATTTCACCGCCTTTTTTCGCAATAAAATGAGAAAACAGGCTGTTGGACCAACTCCTGTGCTATCATGTTGTCAAAAACAGATGGTACATCGTCTACTGAAATTCGTCGAAATACCATCAAATTTGACGGCAACAAAGGCTACTTCAGGTTCACTCATGGCTTCAGCAAAGGTTTGTCCTTTAACCACCAAGATTAACAACATCACTCGACAAAAATCCACTCAAACTCCCTGAACCATAATGAATGGCAAATTCAGTTCCATTGGCTTGATAGGACTTAGAAGCAGTTGAGTCATATTTATTATGCAGCAAGCAAGCTATACTGGCACACAAATTTAACGAGCCGGTATCGAAGACTACTTTGAACTTTTGCAGGATTTTTAAGGTTGTCAGGCGTCCGGGAATTCCGGGATTGTCCAGGAATTTTGTGTGTTGTCTAGTGTCCAATAATCGTGCGTTAGAATCCTGGAAATTGCTCCGCGCTCGACGCAGGGTATGACTACGATTGGTTAGTGATCGCAGGCACGCGGGCTGCTCCCTCGTCACAAGGGGGCAGGCGAGTCAAACTGTAGCCAGTTGACTCTTGATTGCTGCGTAGCCGCAATGATTTGATTTCGACCAAAGCGTTTAATTCGTAAAATATAAACCTTTAACATGAACCAACCATCCACAAGCAAGAAACAATTCAACGATTCACAAGTTTTAATGATAAGTGATTAAATGATTTTATATACTGGACCTCTAAGGAGAGTGAATTCACAGCAGTTTGCAAGTCATGCAACTCTGATATCGCAGTTCAGTATGAAGGCCGGCGTGCACTAACAATAAGTAAATATTAATGTTATTCCACCTCTTTAAAAGTACCTACGTATAATAATAACAACTTAGATATTTTATTGATTACTTATTCTTTTTCAATAACTGTTGCAGGTTCATGCAAATAGTCATAAACATAAAAAGTTGGAGGCAGCCAGACAAACTCTAAGATCCATTAGCAACTTTTCCATTAAAAAGGACACTAAGGAAGATATTGCGGTGAGAAATGCAGAAATATCATTTGTTTTTCACGCCCATAAAATTGAAATTATATAAGTTAATCTTCGATTTTTTTTGTACACTTGTATAAAAAAATTAACGAATGTAACCTTTTCTTCTTGCAAAACATTTTGCCTGAATTTACAAAATTCATATCGTTATTAGAAAGTAATGATTGCACTATCAATGATATCGATCATCTAATAAGGAGTCTTTTTTGAACAATTAAAAAGCGTATTATCTGATAATTTCTTTGGCGACAAAGTCAGGAGCATTTTTCGAAACCTTAAAGGCGAAAATGTACATTAAAAGCTCAATTTTTTATGCAAAGAACAATCAAATATTTAGAAGAGAGGTGCAATTTTAGACCTGATGCAAATTATAAAAATTTAAAGGTATTGTCACTTAAATTAGATGGATTCAAATTAACATGGCAGTTACTATCTTATTTTCCTAGTTGATAAAAATTGAAGATGCGGTTGACATTGATAGTCTTTATGCGGAGTTTTCTCATATCTGAAATCCTCCCAAAAAACTTGCCGAACGATAAAACCTGGACTTATTTTTTTAAAACAAATACCTCGTGGATGATTGTGTGAATTTAAGAAAAATAGTAGGGTTTTTTCTATCCATACCAACAAGCAACGCTTTTCGCGAGAGAATTTTCAGCCAGCTAAATAATTTATAGACCAAAGAGCGACTTGATATAGTCCGAACTACAAACTAGAATTAATTATGATGAGGCCTGTTCAGAAATTATGTCGTTGTTAAAAAGTAATGATGAAGAGAAACTTTTGAAGATGACAAAGTCTTGTGATAAGTATTTATACAAGTAATTTGGTTTACTTTACTAATAATGATTATTTCCAAAGATAAGATGGTTTAGTTTATAGTTTTTAAAATGCGACTTTATAATTTTTGAATTTGATTTTTGTTTGAAATAAATATGAATAAATTATTAAAAATCAACCAATAAAACAGAGATTAGATTGAATAACTTTAAATTCTCGACTAGTTTCGGGTTATTAGCACATTTTCAAGAGAATTTAAAATTCTCTTATTCATATTATTTCATACAATATGAACTACCAATGTCTAAATATTAAAACCATTGATTTGATTGATATTGTATGTCCATGTAATTCGAGAGTGGTTCCGGCTGAAGTCCAGAGGCTCCATAGCGCATACGCACTCTTTCAACAATATGTGTTAACTGCTTGCAGAGAACGCCTTGCAGATTGAATATTTTATGCAAGGGCACTCTCGCCAATTTGGAATCGTCGGCATTGGCGGCGGCCAAGTCAATGGCGAATGGTTAGTTTGAGCATATCGCCGGTCGAGGAATTATGCGAACTCAACCTCAGCCTGCCAACTCATTTTGTTTCCTCTGATAATAGTAAACCGATCAAATGATTCAGCTCGTCAAAGGTGACATGACATTAATTAAATACGAATAAATATGTGGAAGAATTGGGAATTCTTACGAATTGAAAACTAGAATTACTACCTAAGGCCACTTATATACATTTTTAACTGAGTTTCATCCACTGTTCCACTTATTTTTGCTCGAAATTTCATTTTCTCTTCTATACCTTTCCAATTTCCAGTTTTTTTTTACTAAGAATTTGATTTTTTTATAGAAAAGACTGCTGGGATAATGGGAACATATACCCTGTAGTTCATATAAAAAATATTTGAGAAGCAAGGGCCACAGTAAAACTATATTTATTTATTTACTTATTTAATCAACGGAAGCCATTGCATACAGTAACATACATACATGATTGCAGTTGAGATACTACAAGAAAGAGGATTTAACATAAGTGATGCAGTAAAGATGTTTAAGGATATTTTATTTTAGTAATAGAATGGCTATCGACCATCAGTCTTTCAGCCACAGAAATATATTTACATATTAATTGAATAATAAATAATTAATGCAAAATTTACAATGTTTTTTTTTTGTATGTTTAGATATTCTTTCTGTTGTGTAAATTTATGGAAAATTTAACTAGTCCCGTATTGGTTAATCTATTGGGCAAATAAATTTATTATTATTATTAAAAATTAGGCTTGAACCAAAAGGTTTTTCGTCTAATTGATAATATTTTTCTTTTATTGTAATTCCAATTTTAATGCAATTTTCTAAACAGAAACAATTAAACTTGTTTAATAGTACTATAAAGTAGTTTTAGTATGTGTATCAATTAATTTGTAAGATAATAATATATAGGCCGGCGATAGGAGAGAACACGATGATACGGCGTATTTGATGGTTGATATCGATTGGTCCGCCCACCCGCTGCGAAGTGTCTCCATGGAGACCGCGACACTGTTGTGTTGGGGTTATGTCGGTCGGTCGGTCTCGGGGGGTGGCAGGGCGCTCGCTTGTTCGGTTGTTAGGGGGTGGTCGCGTTACCATTTCGGCGCGCTCCCTCATACGACGACACCGAAGGGGAGCATCGCCAGACCAGACGGGAGACGCGCACCGTCTCCAAACGCCACCCAACCCCCGACACACACACACACGCGCGCGTATCTTCATCCCCCGCGCGGAAGGAGATTATATAGATTTAAATTAGATATCATTGAGGAGGGGGGGGGGGGTGGAGAAAGCGAGTCTTGTTGCGTCAATAGATTGCCAACACGCGGTTTGAATATTGCGAACGAGGTTTTAATTCATAGGGGATGGAATTTATTTCCATAGACACGGTTTTCACTTTTAAACTCATCAACGCAGTCTCATACCACATTCAATAAAAACATTTATTCAAAAAGTCTATTTAAAAAATTTAAGACGACGCAGGTACCATATAGTCTAAAGAGGTACGAAAAACAGAAATGGCAATCACTAGTTATCAAGTTCGCCTTCCTTTAGTGGACGAAACAATGATTCTCGGTCGTCTACTTTGTAGATCCAAATCGTTGACGATGCCACTTGAAATTAGGCAAAAGGTGGCGCTTGCGTCGTCTTTAATTTATTAAGTCTATTTTCATCCCAGAATCACCAGACAACAATGTCTAATGGAAGTGATAACCTAAGGACGGTACTTTCGCTAGGTTCGTAACAAAAAGCAAATGTACGAATTGACCTAACAAGACTCGCTTTCTCCATTCTTCCTCCACCATAATATCTAATTTAAATCTATATAATATCCTTCCGCGCGGGGATAAAGAATCGCGTGTGTGTCGGGGGTGAGTGGCGGTTGAATTTTATATTTTCTACAAAAAATGATTTAAAACGCATATTTTTTAAAGAATTTAATGTGTGTAATACAAAATGTGTCTAAATTTCCTTGTCGTATGTTTCCTGAATTATTACTAAAAGTTACTCTTCTTATTTGAAATTAATAAAGTTGTTTTTTTAAATTGAAGTAAGTTTTACTCCGTTCCAAGGTCAAAAACTTAACAAAAAAGACAGTTTCCGGAGGTGCTTCGATAAGATGAAAATGGACTTTTTCCGGGGCTTTGCTGTCGGCACACAGTAAGTCAAAGCCGAAAAAAAAAAACATAAATGCAAATTTATTTAATGAAACGTTCAGTCACCATTCATCTAGCGTATGGATAATTAGGCAAAAGGTGGCGCTTGCGTCGTCTTTAATTTATTATGAATAAATGCAAAATTGCTTTTAGGCATATTTTTTTTATTCTTTAATAGTTGAAGAATTATGATCCGATGTCATTTTTTCGTAATTTTATTTTTTAAAGCTATAATTGCGTACTAAAAATTTTAAGCCAAATTTTCAGTTTAGAATTGTATTCTCTGGTGTTATATTGGTGCCCTTTTCGGTGGCTTCTTGGAACTCAGATCCGAATTGCGCGGAAAAGAACTGGTGAACATGGTGGGGAAAGTCATGGTGCAGGGAGAGGGGTCGTTCGGCATATTCCTCGCCATCGGATCCGGCTTATAATTTTAGACTGTTTGGCAAATTAAACGAATTGTTTATGCTATTAGCACACGAGTAGTGCGCAGAGAGTGATATGTTAAATAAAAAGAACGACGCACAATTTGAGATTAAGAAATGTCAGTTTTTAACAATTTGTGTATTGTTCTTTTTTAATAAGCACACAAATCAAATGCTGTAAAGTACTGGTTTAACGGCATATTGCACTTACATGACAGAACTGAATAAGCCATTTTAAAGTTATCACAAAAGCGGATGCATGATTTTCGGACTATTTGTCTAAATATCCAATTTATATATCACAACAATTAAAAACTTAGTGGAATAATAAAATAAAATTTAAATCAAATAACAAGAATTTGAAAATTATTGTTTGTTTATTTTTTATTTCGAATACTTTTTATTTCATTTGATTATTTGTACACTAGATTTACATGTGAAGTAAATAATTCTCATCTCTTCTATTGTTACATATTATTGAGACCGAAGAGCAATTATTGCGAGATGTCATACACAATTTTAAAATGTTGAGTATCAAATTCAGAGGTGGTTAAAAGCAAATATTTTTACCTTTTCTATACCTTGGTGGATATTAAGACAATATTATATTTCTTCATGCATAACTCCCATATTCAACAACAAAAAAACAAGAATATGTTGTTTTATTTGGAGTATATAAGTTACGTTAAGATGAAATATATTATAAATAAACACTGTAATGTTTCTTTAGTATAGTTATAGATTGGTTCGCCCACCCGCTACGAAGTGTCTCCATGTAAATATTTCTTTGGTATAGATACAAACTTTCTTATCTGTATCATTAAGAATGTTCAATTTGTAATTATTTATCATAATAAATTAAAGACGATGCAAGCGCCACCTTTTGCCTAATTTCAAGTGGCATCGTCAACGATTTGGGTCGTCTTTAATTTATTATGATTAATATCGGGTATATAACTCCAATACAATTTCAGTTCAGTCGCCTTCATCAAGGCATTGCACATGGAACACACTAGTCTGATGAGGTTCGAAAAACCGAAATGGCCATCACTAGTTATCCATACGCTAGATGAATGGTGACTGAACATTTCATTAATTGTAATTATTTTTTTTTTTCTCGAGACACCCACACTGCGGGGTAGAAACTTGGTGTTGAAGGAGCAAGCAAGGTTTTTGGGCATAATAGTTTATACGAAACTGAACTGGAAACTCAATATCCAGGAAAGAGCAAAGAAAGTAATGGTTACTCTCTATTTTTGAAAGAAGGCTGTGGATAGTAAATGGTGTATGAAACCTAATACTTTCCACTGGATCTACACGGCAATGGTACGGCCTATTATGCTCTACGAGCTCTGGTATGGTGGACAGCTATGGAGAAAAAGTCCCACCAGGTCGTATGGAGTGGATACAAAAGGCGGCGTATTTGTCAATCACGGGAGACCTATGAAAGCACTAGAAACACCGTTAAATCTGATCCCCTATAGATTTATCCTGCTGCTGGTACGGCAATAAGAATAAACTCGATAAGCAAACAGGGTCACTCATAGCGGAAACTAGGCAACAGTCCTACTAAGACGGATAGATGTGTACCTGAAGTACACTTTGGAATCGTCTTCTCGACAAACATCCCTATCAAAAACAACTGGGTTCCGGGAAAGATGGCAAACAAGAATTCAGTTGGGGTTTTCACGGATGGCTCAAACACAGCTAACAGAGCCGGATAAGGTATCTTCTCCAAAATACTCGGCCTGGAACGATCCATCCGGTTTCCAGGTGCGTGTAGGCTGTCCGCGAAGCGGTGAGCATTGACACTGACAACCAGCTTGGGAATCCTCACGGACAGTCAAACCGCCCTAAAAGCTGCAGAAAAGAGTTAAACGAGCCCGCTAGACGATGTGACGTGGGTTCCAGGGTAATGCTTGAAGTCAATGGTGCAAGATTTCCGGCTATTACACACCAGATGGAGCCATCCCATACAATCTTTAGGATAGTGATAGATGAATTCATTAAAAAACTTAATAAGTAGAAAATGGGAGAATGAAGATAAGTGTCACGTAACGAGAAAATATGGGCGAGATTCGATGTGGCCAACAGCGTAAAACTAGTAGCGCTAAGCAGAGTCAACATAAGGATGACAGTAGGTACCATTACTGGCCATTTTTACCTAGGAAAGCACAGGAAAGTAATGAAAATGATACACCACAGGGGTTGCAAAGACGAGAACGAAAAAGAGACAGTTCTTCACTTCCAGGGTCAGTGCCTTAGAAGGAATTATAGAAAAAAATCATAAGAATAGCTCTAATGGGTTGACGGACCTAGTACCACTCAATATGGGTATATATTAGGAGCTGCAACTCTGAAAAGTAAACACTCTGAAATTATTTCAGAATATCAACAAGTTCGCAAAATCGTACCATTACGATTTAGCCACATAATTATTCTTAAAAATATTTTATCCAATCCAGGACAGTGTATAAGTAAATAAATAAATAAATATGACGTTGTACCCTTAATATCTAAAGTGTATTTAAAAGTTGCCGCAGTAACGAATGCAACCGGTTCATTATTGAATGGTTGTTGGCCATTTAATAGTTTTACTATCAATGATTAAGATTTCGCAAGTTCTCTTTTAAATAACCCACAAACAATAACTGAATATGGAAAAACTGCGCAATCAGCTACACTTCTAACTGATGAAAAAGTTAGAAGAGAGAAAAGAACAAATAATGTTAACAGAAGTGAACAAACAAGAAACAAATTAAGAAAACAATCTGTATTATTAAACACTGCTTTAACAAGTGCATCATCGACAACAAGAGTATCAGTAAATTAAGAAGAGTGGTTTTGCATTTTATGCGAAAAAGTTGGACTGGAGGATATGATTCAATGTGTTAAATATTTTATATGGGTACATGAGTCAGTGTCTATATTACAAAAGCGCCGCCGCAATTAATTTTAATATTAAAAAATCTATCCCGGACTATGTATAAAACCAATTTTGAATTTATATTATTGTCCCCTGTAGTGTTTTCCAATACACTTTAATTTCAACTTAATTTCCTAAACAAAAACTAAAAATACAAGTAAATAGAACATGTTTAAACTTCCGGCTAGTACTTACAGTACAATTTATTACTAGGCGTTCTGGCGCATACGCATATGTGGTTGATTCAGCGCCGCCGCAATTAATTTTAATATTAAAAAATCTATCCCGGACTATGTATAAAACCAATTTTGAATTTATATCTTTGTGTTAATTATTCAAAAAATAAAATAAAGTTATTGTTATTATGTTTATAATACCATTGATAGAGTACACATGTTTTTTAAACTCCATTTTTAAAACTACTAAGTGTAGCTTAGTAGTCAGAGAGTCAGAGAGAATGTATGATTTTACCAACTACCTCTCTCTCTCTATATATATATATTTTTATATATTCAAAGTGCTGCCCGTTAATGAAGAGACAATGCCCTAAGCTATCTACAAAAGCATATTTGGAGTAATTAAGTGAATTTCTGCACGAATTCTTTCCTTTAACTCCTCAATATTTGCAGGTTTATTCAAATAAACTTTACTTTTTAAATAACCCCAAAGAAAATAATCTAGTGGGGTTAAGTCTGGCGATCTTGCTGACCATTCAATATGACCTCGTCTACCAATCCACCGATTAGGAAATACTTGATCGAGGTATTCCCGAACTGGTCGTGCATAATGTGGAGGAGCACCGTCTTGCTTTAACCAAATTCTATCATCGGGTCCATCAGGATATTCTGCGTTGGGAAACAATACCGCTGAAGTAGGTAGTACTTAATTTCGGAGAAAGTACAGGTTCACCATTCAGTGTTGTGTCGACAAAATATGGTCCAATAATTCTTAAACCCACCACACCATCCCACACATTAACCTTTTGAGGATATTGTGTGTTCGCTTCAATCATCCAATGCAGATTTTGAGGAGCCCAGTAACGGCAATTTTGTTTATTGACGGTACCATTCAGACTTAATGTTGCCTCATGAGAAAAAACGATGTTTTTAATTAAGCAAGGAGTTTAATTATAGAGTTTCATCATTATTTCACAAAATTGCACTCGTCGATCAAAGTCATCATCGGTCAATTCTTGTACCAAGTGCACTTTATAAGGGTGAAATTTATGTTTTGGGATAATCTGGACACTGTACTTTTTGACGCACTAACTTGTGAAGCGACCTCCACAAGGGTTGAATGTGGATTTTCTTGCACCATTAAAATAGCATCCAATTGTCTATTTTCATTTAAAGCCAATGGACGTCCTGCCTTAGGCTTATCCCATACATGTCCGAGATCGAGAAATTTGTTTTCGATTCGACTTACTGTAGATTGCGATATGGGCGGACGCTCCGGGTGCGTTTCATTGAACGAAACATGAAATTCTTCATGCGTCCGACTTGTATCTCCAAACCCAATCATCATTAAAACTTCGATTCTTTCGATTTCAGCAAGTCTCATTTTGCTAATATTACTTGAATCACAAAAAACTCTGAATTGCGTTTGACATAAGTAAAAAAAAATGCAATTGTTTTAATGATATTGCTATGGCCGCTTCAATAGTGCCTACTCGAATATTGACGCTCTTCTTTGAATACATTTTGGTAAATATCGCCGTTATTTTGATAATTTTTGTTTCGTTGAATTCAGAATAAAAAAATCTATCATTTGAGGTATCGCAAGGGGTGCTCTACTATTTGAATTTTTAAAGTTGGGATTGCCACCTCTTAGGGGCGAAGGGTTGGGGGGCTAAAAAATGTATATCAGGATAGTATTTTAAAAATAAAAATCGACGTGTCAGAGGATTTTTCTAAAATATGTTTATTTACGATTTTATAGAATTTATCCGTTACTTTTGAAACACCCTGCATATATATATATATATATTTATTTATTTATATATATATATATATATGTGTATGTATGTATATGTATTATATATATACAGAGAGCTTTTTTTATCAGTATACATTTCCACTATGTATACCTGCAAAATACGCGAATCAAACGCATTAATGTATGTGTGTTTAGTTGCCTATAACACGCAACTGAATACACATGTCAAATAATTAACTAACCATACACGCATTAATGGGTTAAATGCGTTTGACCGCGTTTTTTGCAAGTATATACTTCCCCTAATGTATACTGATACAAAAACCTCTCTGTATATATATATATATATATATTTCGAGACAAGGACTTAAACACGATAAACCAAGCGGAAAAAACACTGTTCGATAGCCAATTAACAGATATAAATTATATATTTTTTTACTACTACTATAATATCTTTATTTAAAAAAGGGCTATCGACCATAAGTCTTTTTGTCCGGTATATTTTTTAATTGTTATATATTTTTCTGTATATATCTGTTAATAAAGATTATTATTATTATATTCTGATTATCTTTCTCTCCACATTCACACTTCTCATATTTATTCTTTTAAGATATTTTTTAAAATTTGTTTTGCGTTTTCATTTCCATTATAATAAAAAAAATCCTCAATAAGTCCTTCGAATGCTTAATAATTAAACATACGTTTTTATTATAATATTTTTTTTTTGTTGTGTTTATTTTAAATTGATTTGTGAGCATGTGATGTTTTTTCCCTCTCGGTGCGCGCGTGGGGTGTTGTTGTGAAGAGGGGCGCTCCCCGCTGGGGGGGTTCGGCGGAGAGAAGATCGTTCCACGGGGGGTCCGTTTGCTTCGGTTTCTAATTAACCTGATAGATTGCCCGGGCGCAGCACATTATGCAACCGGACTGTAAATCACGGGACCATATTCGTCCGGAGCTCCAACTCTGGGTGCACTTACCGCCTGTTTTATTACCCCTAACCCTCAACGGTCACTTAATTACACACATATCTATATATATATATATATATAATTTTCTTATTTTCTTTTCGTCATACATACACAAATAAATGCACCAATGTTTTATTTAAAACCGAATATAAAAATTGTATACCGGGTGCATCTTGTGTGTTTTTATTCCTAGAATTAGATTCTTGAATAAAAAAAATAGAGGTTCAAATTTTAAATTCTATATTGTTAAAAGAAGTTTGTTTGGAAAGTTTATTCGCGAATTCTATACAGGGTGAGTTTTTTTCGATGTTCTCTATGGGGATCTCGGAAACTATAAGAGATAGAAAAACTTAGATAGAAGCCTTAGTGTAATTAAGATTCTACCAATAACCCCTACACCACCATTATGGTAGATGGGGATTTTAGATTATATATACAGGGTGGCGCAAGATTACGATGAAGTCCAATATCTCAGTTATAATGAAATATACAAAAAAATGTTACTTACATTATTAGTAGCTACTGTCAAAATTCACATTTTAAAATTAGTTTCATATATACAGGGTGTCCAATAATCACGTGACGTATCAAACATATGATTTTTTAAATGGAATGATATATTTTTTATGAAGATTTTCGATTTTACGTTTAAAAATAATCATTTTTTATATTAAATCTTATATAGGTCAATTTTTCATAGTTTAAAAGTTATAAACAAATGAATGTTGAAATCGATAGATGTTTAGAGCCTAATATTTCAATAATGAAAAATGAAATAAACATTCTGTCAACGCCATACAAATGCAAAAATACTTAATAATTAAATAAATACTCTTTTTTTTCTCTTAAAACAAATTTTTATATACAAGGTGAAGCAATACGCAAAATGATTTTTTTTCTCTTTTTACTTAAATGGGACACCCTATATTTTTTATGCTATTTTAATAGAAAATTAATCACTCTTCATTTTTTATTTAACATATTAAATAGCTACCGTTTACCGTTTTTGAGATTTTTAATCTCAAATACAAATTTGGTATAGAATTTTTAATCAAAGTAGGCCGTGCCAGAACAACTAATTTATTTAGTTGTGAAAGTTACGCGAACACAAATATAAAATAATTTAGTGAAACGAATAATCAAGTGTATTAATTAAAATACATCATAATTCATACATATTTTTTTACCACGGGATAAATGAGAATTTAATAAAAAAAGTAAATAAATATTAAGCTGTAATTATTGTAATACACGATAATATTGAAAATACAACAATTTAAATAGGTACGTTTTTGGCTGTGCGCCAGAATCTTCTTATCTCAGGAATGCGTTCTCGTAGTGAGTCGTCGATCGTTTTTTTCTTCTTGATTTGCGATAATTGCGCTCTTGTATTTCGATTCAGTCGTCCGAAAACGCGCAGTGTTCACTATTCCGGTTTAATTTTTAACGTTAGAAATTATTAATAATTAAAAACGCGATTTATTTTTGTTTATGAACAAGTGGTAATTAGTGAGTGGTGGAGGTGAGTTGGTTTTCGATTCACCAGGAATGGGTTCGAAGTTATTTTTTCTATTAAGGTATGTTAATATTAATAATCTATTTTTAAACAGATTTTACGATTCCTATTATTATCATCAATTTATTCTACAAAATTGCATTTATCAATAAATTACTTTCGCAATAAACAAATGCGATTTTCGCAAGACTAAAGTAGGTATACATTAGTTCTAAATTCATTAATGAAGATTTTCTAGTTTGTTTTGCGATTCCTATTCTTTTAAATCGTCCACATCGCAAAAATTATGTTTAACAATAAATTAATTTTGCAACAAAGAAAACATTTTTTTCGTAATTACGTTATATTTTGTAACACTGGTGCAGTTAAACATACTTCTTCAATAAATGATTAATTTAATTGTTAAAAACTAACAACAACTATATTTTTTGGTTATTATTCGAAAAATATTTAAAATACTCCTATATGCTTCTTAAATTGATTTATTTAAACAATTCATGTTGACTGAAAAATCGAAAATAGATACTAAGTGAAATAATAAAATATTTATATCATTATATTTTGTTAACATTTTTATGTATTTATTTCACACATTCACATTTTTTTTAATTCAATAGCATTCAAACATTTTACAATTTTTTTCTTAAAAATATGTCCCAATAACCATTATAACTCGCTAAATAATCGTTGAGCAACTATTTTCTTTATATTTTGCATGCGCCTTTAAATATCGTTTGTCATTTGAATATCCTTTTAGGTATGCATTTGTTTTAATTATAGCCTACTTAAATTATAGATTATAAGCGAAACTTATAATTTTGTACTTTGAATTGAAATTGTTAAAAAATGGTAACAGATAGGGATATAGTTTATTATACAAAAATTAAAGAACAATCAATTTTCTATCGAAATAGTGTAAAAAATATAGGGTGTTCCATTTAAGTGAAAAAAGAAAAAAAATCAGTTTGCGTATTGTTTCACCCTGTATACAACATTTGCTTTATGGTAACAAACGATTATTCCCAATATTATTAAGCATTTTTTCAATTAAATTGCGTTAACAGAAAGTTTACATCGTTTTTCATTTTTGAAAAATAAGGCCCCAATTTTCCATTGATTTCAACCTTAAATTGTTTATAACTTTTAAAATATTAAAAACTGACCTAATAAACCTTATGTCAAAAATGATTAATTTTAAGCGTAGAATCTAAAATCGACATAAAAAATATAGCATTCCATTTAAAAAATCATATGTTTTATACGTCACGTGATTATTGGACACCCTGTATATATGAAACCAATTTTAAAATGTGAAGTTTTACAGTAGCTACAAATTATGTCAGTAATATCTTTTTGTAAATTTCTAAATAACTGAGATATTGGACTTCATCGAAATCTTGCGCCACCCTGTATATATATATATATATAAGATTCTACTACCAATTCATAAAAATACAATATTTATTGAAGAATTATTTATAAAATAAATAATAGTTGCAGATAAAACATGAATTATACCATTATTTACATAAATATCTAATAATACAATGGTTTGTTCCCGGCGCATTCACCATAAACGCCCAACATCCGTCAGTTTTATTAATAGCTGGAATTGAGCGATAATTTTCGAGCCCGGACACGATCTTGATAAAAATCGTAGCGTATTTTCGCCAAGTCCGGTAAATCTCCGGCCGGATTACGCAAAACAAATGAAAGTAAAATTATCGCTGAAAACGCGATAAGTGCTAGATTAGAGGAAGGGCGCGCGCGCTCGGGAGGGGCATAAATAAGGGCCCCGAGATAGCATCGACGTGTTTTATATTTATACACACACGCGTATAAATACACGCGGACGGCATTGTTTCTCCCGGCCACTTCCACTTCAACTTCAACTTCTTCATTTCGTTGCGGGGAGGTGGATTTGCATACAATGCATGCGCGCGGATTCGGAGATAAAATGCCGAGATGCCCGCATGGGGGACGATGCTTCTTTTTTCTTTTTATTTAATTATTTGTCAATTTGAGCGATTAATTTTCTTTTCCGTCGTGGGCTTATTTATGAGATAAACTAATATTTTTGTTAAATGGACGTTTAATTTTAAATTTAATTCTTTATTAATTTGAACGACTAATTTCCGTTTCCTTCGTAACCTTACTTAAGAGTTAAATATTAAAGTAAAGAAAGGAATTTTAATTTTCATCTATATTATTATACATCACTTCACATTTACACAACTTAATTTATTCACTTGGTGTTTTATTTTTTTAAGTCCTGCATGTATATATGATTACTTCCTTCCCATAACTTTTCTATATTTAATAATTCACGCGAATTAACCTTGTAAAATTGTTATCCGGAATAAGAAAGACACTTCCTCTTTCTTATACTGTGTTTTTTTGTGCGTCGTTAGTTTTATTTCCGCATTAAATTCACATAATCACTGATGATGCAGTCGATTTGCTAAAATATTGATGGGATAGCTGTTGTTTCGTGAGAGAAAGAATGGATTTTGCTATTGGCTTTACAACCGCAAATTTCCAGCAAGTCATTCCAAAATACAGTTATTTATTTTCTAATATTTTTGAGAAAGGGGAAAGAAAGAATGGTAATAATCCCCAAAGTTTGTCGATTTATTAATTTTTACTATTAGCAAATTTCCAACAAGGGAATACAAAATGCAGCTATTTAGAATATGTAGGAATGATTATGGAGCAACATAGCTTTAACATTATTATATTTATGCCATCAAATCGAATATAATTTGAATGAATAGAATTTAATTAGTAATAATTAAATCACTACAATCCAGGCAGAAAGACCTAGAGTCGATAGCCCATGACAGACTACTAAACACAATTGTACATATTGTTATAATAAATTTTGTATATATTTTTCTTGTCATATTGTCTGAATAAAGATGTTTATATACACTCACATGCAATAAAAACGGGTCACTGTTTTTTTTTTTTTTTTTTTTTTTCATTTTTAAGTTGTGGTAGTACTTAGAGAAAACGTTTCGTGTTCTAAACTTAAATATATCATCTTTGTGTAGAAAATACAATGTCTTGTACTTATCAGTTTATTTGATGAACATTAACAAGCGAAAACGATAAAGGTAGACTAAAGAAAATGCATTTTCGAAAAATCGTTTTAACAGAGATCTTTATTTCTGAAGTTGTAGATAGAATTTTCATAAATAGAAAAGAGTATTCACAGAGCTTAATGTGGAAATAATTTATTAATTATTTTCAAATCACTTTATTTAGTTTAAAATTTTTATATTTAATATTTACTATCATGGTTACATCAGAAAATGGCTATAGACTGTGGTCTTTCTGTCACATTATATGCTATAATTGTGTGTTTTTCATCAAAGCACCTTCAATAAAGTTATTTAGTTATTAAATAGCGCTTTAAAGTGTTATGCAAAAAAATATCACCAGTAAATTTTATTCTTGTGGGGGATTTCGAAAATTTTGAATTAACGTAAGGATTCCTAAAAATACAAACGTCTGTTAAGAATATCATAATTAGATTGGTTAAGGGAACATTGGAGAATTTGCAGAATCCACAATTGTCGGAGGTAGGGGTTATATTCAGACGGTCATATAAAAGGGCGTATGAAGAATTCTAGAGTAGATTAAGTAAATAGATTCCATTTATACTGATTTTGATATGAAAATAATTTTGATTGAAATAAATTGTTTATTTTATTTTAATTTTATATTTATATTTCCAGTTCATAATACAAAGAAGTCAATAGATAAAAAGAATCTACATGGAATAATCAACGTATTAAGAACTAGTGGTGGTAGCCGCAGCTGCCTTTTCTTCCTCCTTCTTGTCTTTCTTAAGAAGTCCCATGAACGCCATCTTGTCAGCTGGTGTCTGGAATCTACCATGTCAAATTTAAACGAGGTATCAATGAATTTAAGGTTAATCTTTTCCAAAGCAACACGTTTGGTATGGACAAAGAGCGACTTCCTCAAAGTGATGACCCTCTTTTTGGGACCCATGCAGCAACCCTTGATAAGGTTTCCTCTTGATTATTTATGGTCTATTAAGAATTAAAAAAACCTCGACATGCAAAAAGGGTAAAAGAGGATAAGAATAAGAAAGAAAGAAAGAAAAAAAGAAAGAAAGAAAGAACAAAAAAAACCTTTTAACTTTGATTATACAACTTATATTGTTGCACAAATGAAGTTAACGTGTTTCATTAATGCCAAAATATTGCTGCAAGCGAAAAGATCACTGACCAATAGACAATTAACAGATATAAATTATACACTTCTGCGCGAAACGTCCGCCGAGACAGTCACGTTTTCGTTTTCAAATTATTGTTTGAATATTAAGTAGTGTGTGAAATTAAGAATAATCAAGTGCATCCAAAATACAGTCCACTTCAGTCTGGCCAGACCGGGAAGAAAGAGGAATAACATCGGTAAGTGTCCCTCTTGACTTATCAAGGTTTGCCGACTTCGTCGCCAGTTTCTCCTACATTTTTTTGGTTTTCCATTTTCTAATTTTTATTATTTATTTGTAATTTTTTGTTGATGTAAATATCCGTTAATGAAGATTAATATCATTATTGTATTTCTGCAGAAATTTTAATTTAGTCATTCAAGTATTTTTACACGTATTTCCCAGTCTATACATATTTAATCTGTGTACAAATTTTCAATATTTTGTGCTTAATTTATTTCTAGTGCGATCTTCAGTGTTAATAGTTTTTCTCTCTCTCCATCTGATGTTTTTTTTTCTTTCTTGCGGTTAATCTTCGTCTTTGACGTGCAGAAAATTCCATCTCCGGACAGTGATTAGAGAAAGGAGAAAGGGAAAGACGGGGCCCCCTTTGTGCGGGGGTGTGCGTTTGACAGGGGCGGATGAGGGGCGCAATTGCTTTATATGTTTCGGAAGGAAGCGGGGTGGAGGACGAACGGATGACGCCGCCGTCCTTCGCAGTTACGCCCACGCTTAAACGCACACACACACACACTCATACAATTTTATCAATACACAATTACTTTATTTAGAGGGAAAACATCAAAAGAAAAAGATATACAGCAAATGCATACCACTTATATATTTATAAATAGTCGGATTTAATATGAAACAGAAAGCTTGTTTGTTACCCATATTTATCTATAACTAATTTATTTTAACGTCTTTAAATTATGTAAGGCTGAGCTGTACTGACGAGGGATAGATCCCGAAACACGTGTCTGCAGATGGCTTTATATTAAGTAAAGTTTATTTTGTTGTTTTTGCATTACATTTTTCTCGGATCAAAATTTGTTGCATTATGCAATATTTTATTGATATGCAACAGCAGGTTTACATTATGTAATTAATGTCCGGCGGTGTATTTGCCCGGGAAGTAGTTGTTATAATGTACATTTGTTTAATGTACTTACGTAACGTCAATGTCCCTTATTTTTGCCTTTAGCAATTGTTTAGCAGGGGAACAGATGAGTTTCGGACCTATTGTTTTTTTCTCATGGGCATCTGCCATTTCATATTCTATTCCATCATGTCCTGGCACCCATATTAGTTTTAATCTGTTGCCTTTTGCCAGTTGCATCAAAAAGTTATGGCACTCCAGAACTAGGCTCGAGTCCTTTTGCCGGATTCTGAAGGGCCTTAATATTTGCTTCCTTCCTCAAGATATGTCTGGATCATAGTAAAATTGCTATGATTTCTGCTCGGAAGATCCCAGAGCCATGTGGATCTCAGTCCTTTGTCCACTGACTCCCGAACCCACCATTCCATTTCTTATCTGTGTGGGGACATCGCCTCAGGATCAGTCATCCCTTGCAGGCATCATGATCTTGTACCCATTTTCTTCAAATGTGTTTTCTTCGCCATTACTTCTCTTACAAAACTGGCTATAGTCTCCCATTTATCGTTACGCTCTACCAGGCTATCCCTATCTAACGTTACCAGTATTTCCTTGAATCCACTTCAAATATGCAGGGAAGGAGCCCTGCCCTGTGTGAAGTTAGGTAAGATGGTAGTTTTTTTTTCTCCGTGAACCCTCTTGCACCATGGTTTTACCATCTTACCTGTCACCTATCAAGGACCATATCCCTCTCCCTTTCCTGACACTTTCCTGCTTTCCCGTTCTCGGTGTATATGAACCTCTACCGCCTCTTTCAATATCTTGCGGCATGCCCTTATGCATCTTAACACTCCCTTTCTTAGTACTCCAGTCATACCCGCATTCCTGTTGATTCGACTGCTTCTCCCCATAACTCAACACGGAGCTGGCCATCTCACCAACAGCCTCCTTCTCTCCTCCCCAGGATCTCCCTCGTTAGAAATAATTCTCGCCAAAGTTGCTTCTGTTTTAATGGTCTTCTCCATTATCAACCTCGCCTGCTCTCGCAAAAATTCAGGTTTACCACCAGCAATACTCATAGGTAACATAGAAATTAGAAATTCTATGTTCGTGACTCAAATTCTTATGTAATCGCCCTGCAGTTTACCTACCATTCTTGTCAACAGACATACCACCACCCTCTTCTCAAGAGCCAACTCAAGCCCAACTCTATTATAACATTTGTGACTAACTATCCTAGCACTATGGCTTCTAATCATTCTCTGCTGAGCAACGCGATTTCTGTGTCATCCGCAAATGTTATAAAACTTTCCCTTCTCTGGCAATTCTTTTCCCTAACTCTGTGTGCAGTGTTAGATTCCACAATGTTGGTCCTAGCACTGAACTCTGCGGTGCTACTCAGTGGTCTCTCTCGCACTTCTGATTTTGTCTTATATAGCAGGTTCATATTACAGAGGTAATCTCTTATAATATCCGCCAGGTTTCCGGCAGTCTTCTCTTTGCCGCGACGACTATTGATTCCCAGGGTAACGAGTTGAACGCATTCCTTATGTCCAAGGTTACCATAATGTAATATCATCGTTTCCTTAATTATCCTGATTTTGCTTTTGCCGCCCTACTCTTCACTCTTAGAATGGCTTGAGCCGTTAATCGGCCATTACGGAAGCCAAATTAGGAGTCCCGTTTTTTCTATCAGTTTGTTCACATCATCTATACGGCCTATAGACTGCCGGTGTATCGGGTAATTCCACGCCTCCTGGTCTGGGATCAGATCTAGTTGTTCGCTTCCATATCTCCGATGTTTGAGGCACTCGTTCATTGAGGAGGTGAGTAGTTTTATGTCCACCTTCAGCTTGATGACGTCGTTTATCAACCCATCAGATTCTTCGGTTTGCCCAGGACATCCATCAGACACACCAGTGTATTGTTACCCCCCTTTCATCCTTTCGAAATGGCATTCCGGGAATGTTCGATGTTTAAGGCATTTGTTTATTAAGGAGGTGAATAGTTTTATGGTAATTTCCACAAACCCATTAGTTTACCCAGGCTATCTATCAGATACACCAGTCTATAGCCTTACGGTGTATCTGGTTGTTTTCCCCACCATCCCTTTGAAATCAGAAACAGGGTTGCTTGCTTCCAGATCTCCAGGAATATTATTATTTAGGAGTTGAATAGTTCTATGTTCATCTCCACTGCCAGCTTGATGACCTTTATCAACCCACCAAATTCTGTTACCTTCCTCTTGCCGAGTATCTTAGATGCTATCCTTACCTCTTTCATATTACAGCTCAGTCCCTACATCTCCTAGAACGTCCTCCTGCTCTGTATCGTCTCCTCTTGTCCTCCAGGTGGCTATTAACTACTCTAGTACCTTGTTCTTAGCGAGTGTCTTGAGCGCTACACTTATCTCTTCCTTAGTACAGCCCAGTACCTACATCTCCCTAAACTATTAACTACTCCGAGTATCGTCGATGCTACCCTTACATCGTCCTTGGTGCATCTCAGTTCGTACATCTCCCTTTACGTCCTCCATCTCTGCCCTGTAAAATAAAGTCAAAAGTCACAGAGCTAAATGTGGAAATAATTTAATAATTATTTTCAAATCATTTTTATTTAATTTAATGAAAAATATTATAATGTCGAAAGAAAAGTAACTAATTTAATTTAATTTCTTATTAATCAAATATTAAACTATCGATTCAAGTAAAATATATGTAATTTAAATAACTGTGATCAAGCTAATAAACACTCTTTTTTTTTGAAATAATATATTTTTTGCGCTTACCGAAATCCACAACCCAAACAATCCCTTACATAACCCGTCAAATGCACTTCTATATGACAACATTAGCGTAATTTCAATAACCCAAAGATTATCTCAACTATCCCAAAAAAATTGCCACAAATCGCGTAAACTAAGCCATTCTAAACCATCTCTGCCTAAAATGAAACCTATATATCCTGAATTCATCTCATCTTTTATCGAGGACTAAAAGACGGGCATGACACATAAGACAGTGACTTTTGGCTGAAAATAGATTTTATTGTATTTTGTTATGTATAAATACCTCAATAAAGATTATTGCATATATATATTTTTTAATATAATCTTTTTTTTAACAAAATAAAAAATATAATGGAACAATTGTAGTAAAATATTATTAAATAGTTGAAAATCATAAAATAACAAATTTGTTAATGGTTTTAATATTTAGACATTGATAGTTCATATTGTATGAATTAAATATGAATAAAATATTAAAAATCAACCAATAAAACACAGATTAGATTGAATAACTTTAAATTCTCTTGAAAATGGGTTAATTACCCGAAACTAGTCGAGAATTTAAAGTTATTCAATCTAATCTGTGTTTTATTGGTTGATTTTTAATAATTTATTCATAACAAAATTTTTTTTTAATAAAAAGTAATTATGAATTTTCAACAATTAATCTAAGGCACACAGTTTTGTGAAAAAAATTAAATGTCAAGTTTAAAACGATTATCGTTGATTACTGAGGCGCTTAAAGTAATCAATAATAATAATTTGACATTTTTAATTCACAAACTGTTTGCTTTATATTAAGGCAAGATTAATCTCATATTATAATGTAATTCGTGTTTTTTTTATTATTTAATTAGTATTAAATGAAAATTTGAATCATTTAGCATTAACAATAGAGAAATATATATTGTTTATAATTTAGAATTGATATTATTTAAACGCATTAACATAATTAATTATGTATCTAAAACATTATGTTAACACTCGTTCGGGCAAGCGAGATTAAAATGATTGAACATTTCCTTTACTCGATCCGTCATAACGAAACGTAAAGTAATTCACGGTGGATGCGTTCCCATCTTATCAGCCTAAGTAATGGCCGGAGCGCCTATCGCGTATTTTTTCCCCGCTCCTTCCTCCTGCGCGGCTGGCGGAACTAATTGAATTAAATTAAGCCGTTAAAGCGCGCACGACGAAGATTAATTCGAATCAAATAATTTGTCTACCGCTAACCGATATGCTAATTCCGCTTTTCCGGGTTATTTCTTCGAATACGCGGCGTGACGCGCGAGGGACACCTGCTTTAAATTCCCATTGTCGCGCCGGGGCTGTAAATTTCCAACACTTTCGGGATTATCATAATCCTGACGCATGGACGCTTGTCGCCTTAAGGAATATTTATTAGGGGAGGTTCCCTTCTTTTCGAATTTAATTGATTGCTTGTTGTGCCTTTATTTAATCACCGGTTAATTAATCTACTTGCTTAAATGATTTATTACTGATGGTTATAATAATAATTTAATATTACTTTTAAATAAATAAAATAACTTCGACACTCGAAGTATAAGAAGAAAGTTTATAATAATAATAAATAAAATAAAATTGCGAAATTCCGGACGGATAATAATGGATTAATTCAAATTCAAATTCATTTATTAACGGCAAAAAAAAACATTTTACAAACTGAATAACATAAATATTACAATAACAAATAATATATAAAACTAGAGCTACGTGCATCTTGGATTAAAAAAGTGACTTATAATAAAAATAGAAATAGAAATACAATTGGAATTACTGCAATAAACTTATAATGATAATTAACTAAATATTATATTTAGAACATTACATGCTTTAATTTAGACATAAATTGCGTATGGGATTCTGAAAACAAATCAAAATGTGGATCCAAAGATAGTGAATTAGAAATTCGCGTGCACCTGGAGAGTATGTGTAGTTTGACCTATGTAAGGGAATGCGAAAATGTGGTCTATGACGAGTAGTACGATCTGATAAGTTTACGTAAAAATCAACTTGTGCCAATAAATATGGACATTGCATTTGGCCATTCAGAAGTTTATAAAAATATTGACAAGTCCAAGAGAATAAGCGTACATAAGCAAAATAAACAAGTTTGATTGAGCTGACAAATCTTTAGCCATCCTACTTATGTAACCCAACATTTTTGATGCTTTGTTGCAAATTGAATTTATGTGGCTATCAAAAGATAATTTTGTATCCAGTAACACACCCAGATCTTTAATTTCACGCAATTGTTCAAGTTGACTATTATTGATGCTGTACTTGAAGTTAATAATATTTGATTTTCTGGAAAATGAAATTGCCTTACACTTTTGAATGTTGAAGAATAGGTAGTTATCGCAACACCACTTATGGACTGAAGGGAGGTCGCATTGCAGCAGGTCGCAGTCGTCGATTGTTGATATTCGTTTATATATCTTAAGATCGTCGGCAAAGAGTAAAAATGAAGAACATCTTATGACTTGTGAGATGTCATTTATAAATAACAAGAATAGTAATGGACCACAGTGTGATCCTTGGGGTACACCGGATGGTACAGAAATTATTTTTATAAGAAATTCTTGCGTTCGATTAGTTAGAAAACTATTAAACCATTTCACGATATTTTTATGAAATCCATAAGCTGATGGTTTGGCAATTAAAATATCATGATTTATACGATCGAATGCCTTGGCAAAATCTGTGTAGATAACATCCACAGATTGATTGCATTCAAAAGCATTCATTATGTAAGTGGGAAATGATAACATATTTGTAGCTGTTGATTTTCCTGGTTGAAAACCATGCTGCTCTTCAAGAAGTACATTTTTGCAAACCCACCTTAATTTAATAGAAACAAGTTCGTCCAATAGCTTTGGTATAGATGATTGTATTGAAATGCTGCGATAATTCGTTATGTTATCCTTCTTGCCGGATTTAAAAAGCGGTGTAATATAATTTCTCTTCCAGAATATCGGAAATATACCCTGAGATATGAAAGCATCAAATAATAAATGAAGCGGTATGGTAATGGAATATATATACAGTTTCTTAGGAAACTTGATGGTATACCATCAGGACCTGTAATATTGGAATTTTTCAATTTAGCAACTGCATCAAATATTTCACTTTGAGAAAAAGTAAATGGACATTTGAGTTATACTTGTAGGCTGGAATATGCGAAAGTTTGTCAGCACAATAGACAGTCGAAAAGTAATCCGCAAATTGATCGCCGCACTCTTCACCATTAGTACTACGATCGTTGTTATATTTGGAAACATTGAGTGAGACTCTTTAGCATTAACAAAATCCCAAAACTTGTTTGAATTGCTAGATATAATATTGTTGACTGATTGTACCTATTGACCATATAAAATGTTTCTTAAATGTGTACATTTTGAACGTAAATCATGAAATTTTCTATAATTTATAGAATTTTGGCATTCTTTATAGTTTTTATGAGCAGTTCGTTTTTGTTTTATTAAATTAATAAGTTCAACATTAAACCAAACGGGATAATTAGACGATTTTACTCGTTTTATAGGAACAAACATATCTAAAACTTCATACAAAATCTTATAAAAATACTCAACCATTGAATCTACAGTGCCTGTTAGAGTTTTGTGCCAGTCGATAGATAACAAATAGTCGTTAATAGCACGGGCGAAGTCATACGTAAACACATCAAAATGGAGTGATTGAGTAGGTTGCGTAATGGTATATGACATCGAATAAGGTATATGATGATGTTTGATATTAAATAATACGTCACATGCCTGTTTAACATTAAAACAATCGTTTGCAAACACTAAATCAAGAAAGGTATTATTCTCATTTGGTATATTACAAATCTGTCTAAGATTATAAAAACTGAATGTCTCTGAAACAATTTGAGCAGAGCGCTCAGCCGTATTTATAACACCAAGCTCATCGTTTAACCATATAGCCGAGGGTATATTGTAATCCCCACCGATAAGATATTTATAATTAGGATATTTATCAGCAATGATTTCAAAAGTTTTACAATGATCCAAATATTTGGCTGACGGTGAGCTGGGAGGTATATACACCACTCCAAGAATTAGATTTAAATTGGGAATAGCTACAAATAATTGTTCAACAGTATTTAATTCAATATCAATAATGTTACCCCCGAATTTATTATGGATAGCAATCAACACCCCACCGCCGCGATTTTTTGTACTGTTACTGACACTACGGTCACATCTGAAAATATCATAGTTCTTAAGTTTCAATTCTACATTCGCAATTTCAGCATCCAACCATGTTTCTACTAAGCTTATAACATCATACACGCAGCAACTAGTATTTAATTTAAAATCACTTGATTTAGAGCGCATTCCACCTACATTGTGGTTTAGTTTTTTGTCCATTTATTTAACTTTTCCGATTTTTTAACAATATTTGGTACTCCTGAAATATATTTGATCATAAAATCTTCTTCACCGTCTTTCACCCGCTGATCCAATATAGTTTTAAGAGACTTGAATTCTTCTCTTTGTTCGATCAAAGCTGAATTTAATAACGTTGTCTTTTAGCTTGGAAGTTTTAAGTACAATATATTTTACCTGATCATTGCTACGGAGTACTAATTTTAAGGGCCTTGGTTTAGCTGAAGATCTTGTAATACGCATCATATTAACTGGCTCGATTTCTACTGAGAAGGTATAAAATAAAGACACATTTTTTTTTTTTCGTTCAATCTGGTGTTCCACAAGTATTATATTGCGGCCCTTAGTATCATTCGATACCACGCGGCTCGTTCCGCAAATATCATTCTCGCGATTAATAGCCTTGTTGAATAATATACTATTATTTAAAAAAATATACATTAATCTATAAAGAATTACCATACAATTTGTTAAGTGAGCTTTACTTTATTATGTTGTAATTCTTTATGAATTAATTTATATATAATATATATATATATATATATATATATATATATATAAAATTTTATAATAAATTGTCACAGAGTTAAATATAAAAATAATTTATTAATTATTTTCAAATCATTTTTTATTTAATTTAAATTAAATAAAAATGATTTGAAAATAATAAATAAATTATTTCCACATTTAGCTTTTGTTTTATTTGTTTCAACCATTCTGCTTGTTTGGATTTCTGTACTTTACACCTACTATATTATTAATATTATTTATACACACATATTATTTTGATTTAAAACTTTGACGAACAACATTTTCAATTTACTAACTCTTGAATTAATTTCTCTTGGTGAAACATGTTTAAACAATTAGGTAAAAATTAAACCCGTGGTTTGTTTCGCAATAAATAATTATTTACGTGTGGTTTATTTCACATTAAATTGAAAATGTTGTTGGTCAAAGTTTTAAATCAAAATAATATTAATAATATAGTAGGTGTAAAGTACAGAAATCCAAACAAGTAGAATGGTTGAAACAAATAAAACAAAAGCTAAATGTGGAAATAATTTATTTATTATTTTCAAATCATTTTTATTTAATTTAAATTAAGTAAAAAAATAATTATTGTGAAACAAACCACGTATTTATTATTTTTTACTTAATTTAAATTAAATAAAAATGATTTGAAAATAATTAATAAATTATTTTTATATTTAACTCTGTGACAATTTATTTCAAAATAATATGTGTGCAATATGTGTGTATAAATAATATGGTAGGTGTAAAGTACAGAAACCCAAACAAGCAGAATGGTCGAAACAAAAAAAAAATGAGGGAGAAAAATAAACGGAAAGCAATTTATTAAACCCCCAACTCGTTAACTATAAATAATTAATAATAAATGGTAACTAACCACACAATCCTAATAAAAACAGTAATACAATATAAAAACCCGTGATGGAACCGCATTCTTCGGATATTTTTATTGCCCCCACGGTCTCCCATCTACCCATCCACCCATCTCGCACGCATATACAGTCCGACTCAGACACACAAATACATACAGAGAAAGATAGAGAGAGAGAGTCTGGGGCCCGTATTAATTTGATATTATTTTATTATGACGTAACTCGATAAATTTCGATGTCTGCGCGGACACACCGATGATGACGATAATAATAATAAAGAAGAGGAAAAGGAGAGGAGGGAGCGGATGCTGGCGCCAGACGGGAGTGGACGGCGCCAATCAGAAAATGCCCAATTTTATGTATTCAATAAGCACGTTTGTTTACAGTCGACCCGTACGACTTTTATTATATTAATATAAGTATTTAATTAGGTTATCAAATGGAATCTTAACTTGTCTCATTTGTGGCCTGTTTATGTTCCTCCGCCGTTTCTCTAATTAATACCAGCCTACGCTTTTCATTTTCTTCGTCTTTCATACTGGTAATTAGGCTCCAATCGATGATTGGATAATATAAAGATTTATACAATAATAATCATTTTTTGATTGGGGAACATATCACACCTTTATTATTTGTATTCATATTAAAATCACGATTTCCAGAGTGACGGTAAGCAATATAAAAAATATGGATCCATCAACAACTTTAGTGAAATCGTCTTCTCACTATTTTCACATTACTAAATCTAATATTCGCTATAATAAATTTTGGTAAATAGCATTAAAATAGATCGTCATTTCCTTAAATCAACAATACGTTTCACTCGCTTTGAAAAAAAAGTTTTTAAGAGTAACGAACGAGAGGAAAAAAATCGTTATCAACTCCGACAACCAAGCTGCTTTAAGAGCCCTTGAAAATCATAAGATCCAATCAAAGCTAATATGGGAATGCCTCCAAAACCTATAGACACTGGCAACAGTGAATACTCTAACCATTCAGTGGGTTCCAGAGCATTGTAAAAGCTAAAATTGAATCTAGAAAACCAATTATTGACCCAGGGCCAATGTTGAGCATTCCAAAAAAATGTGTTATAATTATTTATATACATACTATTATGTTATACCAACTGTACGGGAGTGCACCTAAGAAAGACACACTTAGACATAGCCAATTGCTACTCGAACAATCGCACCAAGATCTCGCGACTGAGGCCACTGCACTCAGTAGAATATGAGGGTAGTTACAGGACTAGTAACTGGATATTGCTCCCCTCAGGAAACATCTGCACAACATGAATATTCTCGAAGAGAACCAGTATGCAGATTTTGCGATGAAGATGATGAAGACGCCTTGCATGTGCGAGTGTGCAGCGCTTACCAACTGGTACCAAGGTGTAAAGTACAGAAACTAATTCTTCTCAATAGACAAATTGATGCTGGAGCTTGCAGAAAGCACAAAACTCTTTGATTAACTATAAGAGCGAAAGCCGTACAATAAGTCAAATGGCTGCAGTGCTTGGGCCTTACTTTCACTTTGGTCCTCCTCAAAAAAAAAGAACGAACGAGAGAATTATCGCGGTAATTTCATACAATTCGCCAATCCGACAATTTTGGATAGTATCGTGAGTGTACAACTAGGTTGACAATTAAAAAAATATAATATGTTTAATTAATTTCTTACTTAACCCGTGGTGAAACATTTTTGAATTAATTCAGGATGATTTAATTGGAATTAAAAAACTTGGTTTGTTTCACTTATTTATATTTTCTCCAACTAGTTTCGACCATTGCTCATTTTCAGGGAGGAATGTACAAACAATTTTTAACAACTAAACATATATACAAATTCATGCTATCATAAAATCAGGTAATAAGTGCAGACGTTATAGGAGAGTTCCAAATCTCATCCATATTATTTACAATTGGTTTACCCCGCTTTAGCGCCTTCCTAATTTCCAAACCCTCGCGGAAGTATAGGTACCGTCCTTTATTACCCGAGTATAAAACTTTACAATCTGTTGTGTTAAAAATGTGATTATTCTCGATACAGTGTTGTGCGAATCCGGTTGAACATTTGTTATTAATTATTGATTTTTTGTGTTCTTCTAGGCGTGTTCTAAAATTTCTTCCAGTCTGCCCTATGTATATACTATCACAATCGCCGCACTTAATTTCATAATCACCGCACTTATCAAGTTTATCAACAACAGATTTGTTATTGACTAGTAGTCTTTGTAGGTTTAAAGGGTTGGTCATTATGATATTAAGATTAAATTTCTGAAAATGTTGTGTGATTTTTTCAGACAGATTGTCAACAAAATCCAACCTATGCCAGATTGATTTTTCGGTTTTTGATTCACAATAAAAATATTTTTTTAATTGTTTTATTTTTTTTATTTTTTACAAGGTTTTCAATTAATTGCTCATTATAACCATTAAGAGCTATTGTTTTTATTTATTTAATTCTATTTTAAAATTATTTTCATTAAGTGGAATGTGTATTAGCCTGTGAATTAAAGAGTGGAATGTACACAAAATAAATGTGATGAGTATTAGAACAATTAGGGATAATTATATCGGTGAAACTATCTTTCCGGTAATTTTTATAATTTAGTGTATTGTCTATTGTTTTAAAAATGGTTAAATCTAGAAAATTTAATCTATTATTTTGTTCAATTTCTGTGGTGAAAACAATATTTTTGTTCATTGAATTTAAAGAAGTTGTGAATGAATTTAACTATCGAATTGTCCCATCCCAAACGCAAAATACATCATCAACATATCTCGCCTAGTAAACAATATTTTTACACTTAAATTTTCTTCAAAATTAGCCATGAAGTAAAGGCGATAACGGTGAACCCATTGGTAGACCGTCTGTCTGGCAGAATATTTTGTTATTAAATTCAAAGTAATTTTGGTCAATACAAATATGAACGAGAATCATCATCTCCAATTTGTGTGAGTCACGATGGTTTGTGTTTTTAATTAATTCTGTTAATATTGTTTTCAGTTGCTTAGTTGGAACAGACGTAAATAAACTCTTTACATCAAATGATAACATTTTTGCATTTGGAGGGATATTCACACTCTCTAATTTCCTTACCAATTCTATTGAATTTTTGATAGAGTACGGTGACAAAAAATTAATAAATCCAGGCAATATTTTAGTTAAATATTTACATAGATTATATGTAGGTGCGTAAAGATATGAGACTATCGGTCTCATTGGAATACCGTCCTTGTGCAGTTTCAGTAACCCATATAACACCGGAGCTCTAGGATTCATTTTTATGTATTTATACTGATTCTATTTGGGAATTAAGTTATGGCACTTTTTTAAGGCAGTTTTACTTCTCTTTGGTATTTATTTGTTGGATTAATATTTATACATAAATAAAAACATTTAAACTTTGTTTGTATAACTGAGTTTTTTTTAATGTGACTATAGTTTCGACAACTTTAACTTGTCATTATCAAACTAAGAGTTAACAGTTTAATATTTATACATTTAAAATTTTCAGAATTTAATAAAGTTTCTAATTTATTAATATAATCTTTTTTTACTTAAAATCGTTACTGTATTATCTTTATATGCTTTTGTTAATATTATGTTTTTTGTTTTACATTTCTTTTTTAAATTTACTATTATTCTAAATTGTTTGATTTTTTACTAAGTCCACGTTCTCTTATCAATTTCGCTATTTTGTTTTTTGTCAACAATCTATCATTATCTAGTTGGATGTTGTTACATATAATTTCGGAATTGATACCTAAATCCTCAATAACCGAATTATTAATAATATGAGGGCTATATTTTAAACCTTTATTTAACAAATTTAATTCATTTGATGTTAATTACAAATCACTTAAATTTTGGACTCTGGGGTAAAATTTAATGTCACAATGCTCACCCTTATTTTCTACATTTAACTGGCTCGATGTTTTCCGCATTCGTTTGTGTTTCTCTTCGATTAATTTGCCTAGCTTCTCTTTTTGTTTGGTGTAATTTTGGTGTCCGATAGAGTTGGCTTCTTCTCTGGATTCCCGATCAATGATGTCGAATTCTATTGGGTGGACCTGCATAGTTAATCTCGTGTGACAGTTTTAGAATGTGTGATGTTGTATCTCTTTTACTGTACCATTTTTTACTTTCAAGATGAATCCAGTGTTGATATGCTAATTCGATGACTTTCTTGGCTTCGTTTGTTTGTTGATTAATATAGATTTTCATGGATTTGGGAATTATTCCTTCACGGTGGCACACTTTATTAAACCATAAATGGTTATTTAATTTAGCGAACTTGATTAGGTTTCTTTTGTACATTGTTATGAGAATTGCTGCACTAGCACTTACTATATGTTTAATTGATTGATTGTCACTCAAGAGAGAGAGAGAGCATGCGCTTCTACACTGCGTTGTTCTCGGTCCATAATTTTTCCGCACTATATTAATTTCCTTGCAAAAGTTTCTGTACTCATGACTCTTATTGAGCTCTGCAAATTTGCTAAATTCTCCATTTAGATGTACTTTCTTCTTCGTTTTATGCAGTCTCTTTTCTTCTCGCCTCCTGAATTGATATTCTCCGACAGTTGCTTTAGTTTTTCTCCCAATCGATTTCATATATGCATACTTTGTATCAATTAGAAGGTGGTCTATTATTGATTCAACCATCTGGCGACGTCCACGTTGCAAGATGTATATTTTTGTTCTAGTTCCTGTCATAATTAGGGATGCTGCTAGGTTTACCAATTTAGTTCCATTGTCGTTGTTGTCAATATGGACACTAAACCTGCCAATAGTTGGTCTGTATATCTCTTCTCGTCCAACTTTTGCATTCATGTCCCCAATTATAATTTTAATTTCTGTATCATTTCTACTGTAGCCTATGTGTATGTTTCTTCTCGTAAAACTGTTACTTTTCCTCTTCGTTTTTTTTTTTTTTCGCCATATTCGATGGCGTGAAACCTAAGCCAAATTGGAAGTAAGATTGTTATTTTGGACGTCCTTAATACGCTTAATATTTGATGTTTGATATGGACTCCATAAACAAGAAACGTATTTTAAATGTGATTGGACATAGGAAAAATATACTATTTTGAATAAAAGTTTGGAGAATCTCCTGGCTGGAGATATTCAGTTATCCGCTGCTGGTGTGCCAGTTTCAGATAACGGTTTAGTGTCACTGTTTGAAAACGCAGACATTGAATTGACTGTGGGACTTCTCAGTGGTAAAGTCCACGGTTCTTTACCTCGTGCTGGTAAGGTAAAAGGCCAGACCCCAAAGGTTGACAAACAGGAGAAGAAAAAGAAGAAGACCGGCCGTGCCAAGAGGCGCATCCAATACAACAGGAGGTTCGTGAATGTTGTTGCCCAGTTCGGCCGCCGCCGTAGTCCAAACTCCAACAATGCTTCTTAAAACAAAGTAATTTTTATATTGTAACTACTGCAACAATCAACACCATGTTGTAAAAATAAAAAAAAACAGTTAATTATAATTAATTTAATTTATCAACTTTGTAATTATAATAAATTAAAGACGAAACAAGCGCCATCTTTTGCCTAATTTCAAGTGGCATCGTCAACGATTTGTGAACTTTGTAATTATATGAGGCAGAGCTGCACTGACGAGGGATGAAATCCCAAAACACGTGTCTGCCTTATTTTATACATTTGTTCTTTGCATTTACGAATAAAAAAAAATGCGGTATTATACAATATGTTATTATTATGCAACAGCAAATGTTGATTATTGTGCATTTGTAACTTACGTAAAATAAGTCAAAAATATCACAGTAGCTAAAGAAGAAATAATTTATTAATTATTTTCAATTTCTTTTTATTTAATTCATTTTAAATAACTATGACCAAGTAAATAAATCCTTTTCCTATTGATATTATTTTTATCTCAAACATATTAAGTTTTGTGTTATTGAAAAAAAGGGATGCAAATGATTTCGTTTTATGAACGATGGGAAAACAAACAAAGAAACAGTGCGGCGGTGTATGTAGATGCCGGCGAGAGAGCGAGAAAGGGAGATGTCAGAGTCAGTAAGGCAGCAGTGAAAGCCGATAAAACCCCTCATTAAACAGGGTGCACACTTCATCGGCAGGCAGCACGTGCCTCCTGTGTCCGACAGCACGAAACAAACCCCTCTCGCGCCGTCACCACCCACCTAGTTAAATCATATCACACACATGCATCCAACTATATAATTACATCTTTATACAGGCACATGGAATGGAAATTATTTAATACTTCAGAAAACAAAACAAACAAAATAATAGTGGATTTAACTTTGTGGATCTGTATTAATTTGGTGTTTTATTTTACTTATATTAGTACTATTTATTCTAAGAGGTATCTAAAGACAAATTCCATATTTTAACAGTAAAAAAGCTTTTCTTTGTAAATTAAATTAAATGAAACAAAGATGATTCACACATTTGCTTTGTTATATATCTCAATTCCCAATAATAAAACACTTTTACTTTGATTGTAGAACTAAATAAAGTAAAAATGTTTTATTTATTAGAATTACGATAAACAGTGCATTCAACAAATTAATTTAAATTGATGGTGATTATGCTCTAGATAAAAGCTCGGATATTTCAATTGATTAACATTTTAAAGTTTTTTTTTTTTTAATAAACACACTTTCAAAGTATAAATTTGTCCCTTATTTGCGACAATTGTTTTGCACGCTGCAAACCGTGCGAAATAATTGTCGCGAATAAAGAACAAATTTATATTTTGAAAGTGTGTTTATTTCTAAAGAAAACCTTAAAATGCTAACGAATATGGACTTAAAAAAACAACCTCAATAATTTTTTTTTAGTTAGTATTTTTAACTGCGCATTTTTTTCACTCTATTGGGGGAAGATCGGTTATTTCACATAGGAGGGTATTAGAAGGATTATAAAGTGGATTTAGGGGGGTGTTTTATTTTAATTATTGATTATCTAATTGTGTTTCGATATCAAGGTGGGAGAGTTGGGTAAAAGGAGGATATGTATTCATAAAGAGTTATCGGCGGGTTTTTGTATTTAGGGATTATGTTGGGCACATTTTTTTCTGCGAAAAATCGAAGTCTGTCTTTAATAGGAGTAATTTGGGTTATTTTTTTAGAGGAGTACATTTGAAGGATTATGAAGAGGATTTTGGGGCTATCGAAGTTTAGTGAGGGTATGGAGAGAGAGTCTTTCAGGTACTTCGAGATTGTTAATGGTGGCGTTAAATGGGTTAATAAAAATTATGGAACTGGAGTCTATGATGGGACGACAAATCATTTTGTATATTTTTGTACAGGTGTTGGTACTCATTACTTGATTTTTGTACGTCAGGCAATGGAAGTGTTTTGCACGCTTCTCGATGTATGCTTTCACTTCAGAGGTATGATTTTTTAAGAATAGTACAGTGGGCACATTAATGGATATGGAAAGAGGATTAGGTGTAGTTCGATGGTAGGATAAAAAAGTTGGGATTTGTTAGTATTGATTTTGAGTCTCCTAGCCTCAGCCCTTAACTCTCTGCCAGAATTTATAAACCAATCTGCCGGTTTATAAATTCTGACAGAGAGTTAAGGGCTGAGGCTAGGGTTGGTGAATGGATAATTAAGGCGGCATCGTCCGCAAACTGTAGCGGATTACAGGATGGATTAATGAAATCATGATTGGGGTGGTATAGATCAGAACAGTATATGTTATTTAATAGAGGAGATAATGGGGAGGAACACCCTGTTGGGGCTGTATTGTTTTGGATAAGGTTTGTATGCGAATTTGTAATTTGCGATCGAGGAGGAAATTGATAAGATGGATGTATGTTAAGGACACTGCATTATATAAAAAAACCCGATACCAAACGGAGTCGAAGGTCTTAGATATATCTAGGAATAGAATGGCAGATTTTTTTACCTTCTAGACTTTATAAAATATTATCTTGAATAATTATTATTACTTGTGATTTAAATTATTATTCACAATTTAACGAATGCGCTTTTTAAAATTGGTAAACACCGCTCAAAACCCCACAGCATATTAACCATTCAGGAATCCGGAGTGTCCCGATTTTGATGAACGGCCATGTGAATCCAATTTGGAGCCGGACAAACACGCGAAGAAGGTGAAATAAGAAAGACGAAAAAAGGGCGAGTAAGGCAATGAGAACAAAACGAAAAAACCCGCGTGTGTGTGTGAGAACGATGATCAAAGCGAGAAAGTCGGCCGGAGCGATAATTCCACACCGAAACTCAATTACAACCAATCATATTTCAACAATACAAATTTTATAGTTGAACCAGGTGTTCCCCGGAGGAGTGATGACAACCTCTGACCCGCGCCGATAATGAGTTACTTATCCGGAGAGACAACGCCACCACACCCCGAAAACCCCCATATTAATCGGGATGAGTCTTTCCCCCCCGGTAAATTAATCGGCGCGGTGATTTATCGGGTGGCGAAGGCCCGGCCTGGCCCGTTCCGTTCCGAAACTAGCCCGAGGAATGTTTAATTAGTGGGCCATGGGAATCGCTCGGATGTTTAGAATTCTTCGGGGCTCGGAGTTATTCTAGCGTGAGGTCTTAGCTTTTCTTTTGTGTTCACCCTTTCTACCTTGGTTACTTTAAATAAGTGTGGAAATAATTAGGACTTCACATTTTTTACTAAAATGAATAATTATTAAAGGCTTCTACTTCAAAAAATATACTGCTCGATATTTTTAAAATTCAAAAGCGTAAACAAAAATTTGAAATTTTCATTTATATAGGAGTCAAATTCAACAGAACAATGCTAAGCCTCAAAATCACAGTCTGTTGTACAATTCTGTTTCGTACCAGTGGATTACTTACAGTATATGCAGTATATATACAGGGTGAGCCACGAATAACGTCCATTAAAAGTTTTCAGGGTTCCTGACCGTGGAAAATTTTGGAAAAATTCTACATTGCACGGTTGAATACGGCCACCTCATGGAAAATATTTTGACTTTCTTACACTTCCGGTTGTACCTGAAATGGCTACCAACCTAGACAATTGAATCCAAAAAAAAATAAAATATAGAGTATTCTGTAAATCCATCTGAGTGGTTAGGCAATTGAATTAGAAAAAAGAAAGGGTGTTCTATTTATTATTTTAAACAGAACACCCTATATTTTATTTTTTTCCGGATTCAATTGCTTAACCACTCATATGGATTTATGTCTACATAACTCTTACAGTTTTTTTAGATGAAAATTTATTTGTCAAATTTTAACCTCAAATTTCGAAAATGCCTATTATTTCCACACTTATTTAAATCAACCAAGGTAGAAAGGGTGAACACAAAAGAAAAACTAAGACCTTACTTCTAGTAGAAACAAGATAGACAAATCAGCGATATCTTGAATTGTTAGTAATAGATCCATCTAGAATTTATAAAATTAACATCTATCAATTTTGATAGTAGGTACTTCAAAAGTGTCAACATTTCAGTGCCCTCTTAAAAACATCATCATTTCAATGGAATGACGAATATTTTATCTCATAGGACGATTGGCAGGACTATTTGCAATATAAAAGTATTATTCATTCCAATATCTAGAACGGCTGCTTTCTCCATTATTTGGCTTTTTTCGAACAAAATCTACTCTACATTCAACTGTCAACCAGATTTATTTGAAACAAATTTTCGCAACTCTCAAAGCGAGTTATATAGAAAAAACTGATTCTTCGTTCATTTTGACAGTTGGCAAAAATTGTTTCAACAAAATATACTCTAAATTCAATTGTGTTTTATTCGAAAATTATTTATTCAACTGTCGAAATAAGCAACTTTTAAAAATATAATCTCGAAATTAACGAAAAAATCACGGATAACTCGCTCATTTCGGCAATTAGCAAAAAAGTTTTCAAACTAAATCTACTATGAATTCAATTGTCTACAAGTTTACTTGAAATAAAACTCCCAGGCAATTGAATTTTGCGAAAATTCTGTTTAAAACAATTTTTCGCAACTATCAAAATAAAAGAGTTATAGTGAAAAAACAGATTTTTTCATTTATTTTAACAGTTGCGAAAAATTGTTTCAAACAGAATTTTCGCAAAATTCAATTGCCCGCGAAGTAATTTAACTTTTAAAATAAGCGAGTTGTGTGAACATAACCCTGAAAATTACGGGAAAATCATTGATAACTCTCTCATTACGACAATTAGAAAAAAACATTTTCAATCAAAATCCACTTCAAATTCAATTGTCAATCAGATCTGTTTGAAATATTTTTTCGCAACTGTAAAAATAAGCGAGTTATAGTGAAAAAACTGATTTTTTCTTTCATTTTGACAGTTGCGAAAAATTGTTTCAAACAATATCCACTCGGAATTCAATTGTCTACAATTTTTATTTGAAATAAATTTTCGTAACTGTCAAAATAAGCGGGTTTCGATAATTAGCAAAAAACAAAATCTACATTGAATTCAATTATCTACAAGATTTATATGAAACGAGTTTCCCAACTCTCAAAATAAGCGAGTTATAGTAAAAAAAATGATTTTTTTCGTTCAATTTAGTAGTTTAAAAAAAATTTTTCAATTGTCTGCAAGTTTTATTTTAAATAACTGTCAAAATAAGCCAGTTGTATAAACTCGAAATTTACGAAAAAATCACTGATAACTCGCTCATTTCGACAATTAGCAAACACTTTTTCAAACAAATATTTGTTTGAACTCAAATGTCTACAACTTTTGTTTGAAACAATTTTTCGCAACTGTCAAAATAAGCGAGTAATAGTGAGGAAAAAAACAGTAGTGAACAAAGGAATTTGTAGGGAAAATGTATAAAAATCCGGTCTCGTTTATTTATGTGCCAAAATTTACCTGCGACGATTGCTCGGTGCAAGAAATATCACAAAAACAGTCCAACTCCGTTTTATACATCAACTCGTGGTAGCTATTTATTTAAAATAAATCAACTTACCGACTACAAATTGCGAATTTAATATAATCGTTGTAATCACCACTAACTCGCCAGTTACCTGTAAAATTATACTTATTATTGAGTCCGTAGTTCCTGTGCAATTTATCAAAAATCAAGAGCTCACAATAAACCACCGTACACACACACAAAAACCTCTCTTTCTTTTTTGTTATTGTTGATTATTTTCTGATGTTTTTAGTGTGTTTTTCCCATTCACAATCAGAGCATCAACCCACTTTTTTGTGCATGAAAATTGTTTAAATTTGTTTGATGTGTCAATTTATTGTTCTCCTGTCAATATGAAATAAATTCCGCATTGTTTGCTTCATTTGTTCGTTTTATTCAATTTCACACATGAGCATTCCTGAGTAAATTAATAATAATAATAAAAGTAAGTGGAAATAATGCATATTAACACAAATAACGAACCGGTCCAATTAATTAAACGGTTACTACGATTCGAACACAACGTACATTTTATACAAATTATAAATTTGTATAAGGTGGGGGTCTGAACCATTACATTATTAATTGTTTTTTAATAAACGTGTTATGAGTATTTTTATTTAACTTTCATTAAAAATAAATTTCATTTGAATTTAAATGTACCCCTTTAGGGTTGATAAGTAGTAACTCTTAATAAATTAAACGTGTGTTTTGATTGAAATTAGAATGGCCGATCTATTACATTCCTCGCTGAAGATGACGACTAATGGTCGAAACTAGTATGAGAAAATAAAAATAAGTGAAACAAACTATGTCGTTTAATTTTAAATATCCTGAATTAAAATGAAAGTGTTTGTCTATACTCTGATGGATAGTCCAAGACAGTTTTTTTATCAGTATAATTTTATTATGAACTATTATTCAATCAAAATAAAGCAATGGGAAAGTGTAGATACTGAGTTAGCAAAAAAAGATGAAACCATTGTATTGTCATCCCTCTGACGGCGCGCAAAAACAAATAAAAGGGGGAAAAGTGGCCATATATCAGTAACATATTGAGTCGAACGTGTGCCGCACGATCGTATGGGGTTTTACAGAATGGGACGTAATGAGTCGGAAGAGGCGAAGACGGGCCGGGGGGTTGCCGCCCCCGCGGCAATTCCGCTCGGCGTCCCCGCTGAATACAGTGGTGTGCACACGGCTCTTGACTCTGACACACCATAACCCCATAACTCATGGGATAATGTGACAAACGATTAACTACTTGTCGCTGCGATGAATACCATAAATAAATACCCGCCCGACCGACGACGGTTCTCTATCATGGATGGCATGGGGGACTTAATCCCACCAAAACCGAAACCGGCGCGCATTATTCCGGATTATTATTCATCTATTTCTCTGTTTAATCTGATAAATTTAATAAGCTACGCTTACTTTTATTCGAATTACCTACATACACTCTTTTAAATATAATAAATTAATTTCTTGAAATAATTTCTCATCTCGCACTTGGTGAAACATATTACACTATATAAAGTAATTTTCCTTTAAAAAATTGTTTAACAAACCGAAACTATTCGGAATAAAGTTTAATTTGTGAAACAATACCAAGTGTCTTTCCTTTAAATTACTTTGCATAGTATAATCAATTACATAATAAATGAAAGACGACGCAAGCGCCATCTTTCGCCTATTTTCATGTAGCGAAAGATGGCGCTTGCGCAGACTGTCAACATTTCAACTGATTTAGAGCACTGGATTCCATTTTCACACAAAATTTAATGCAAATTATTTGCTCCATTATTTATAATAGAAAATTTCTGAGCACGACAAAACACATCTAACATTCTTATCTATCAAAAACAAACGAAGTATGCTATGTATTTGAAATTGTGAACCTATTTTCGGGACCTGTGTACCAACACAACAATAACAAAAAATCGATATTCGAATGTGCGTTGCCTGCGAAATTTAAAAAGTCACCTTACTTTTTGAACGCACCTCGTATATTTGTCTTTATACTCCATATTTCTAAATATTTTGTTTTGGATGGATTTATATCAATCGCAGAATAAGGCGACCAGACTGGACAGGCATACTCAAGATGCGCAATAGAAAAGTTTAAGAAAAGTAACGTTAATTTCTTTCGAAATATGCCAGACAAAAACCCCACAATCTCATAGCCTTGTCACAAATGTTATTAATGTGTTGTTGTTTTTTTTAATGATAAGCGATTATCAATTATCACTCCTTAATCTTTAACAGATTCCACGCAACTCAAAAGACATGTATTTATATTATATTGTAAATCAAGTGCATGTTTTCCCCTAGAAAACGATATAGACACATTTTTTTACAATTAAGATATAATCTGTTAAATTTACACCATTCTGCAAGCCTATCCAAGTCGCGCTGCAAAAGAATGCAGTCATCAATGTATTTTACAACTTGGATAAGCTTCATGTCATCAGCATACAGCAGACACACCAATAAATCAAGTACATCAATTAAATCGTCAATAAACAAATAAAAACAAAATTGGTCCGAAGTGCGACCCTTGGGGTACACCAGAACTAACGGTTATTAAATTAGATACGTAGTTATGAATTTTAACTCTTTGAGTACGTCCAATTAAAAATTATTTGAGCCATAATAATGTATTTTCATTGAAACCAATAAGCCGCAAATTCTCCAACAGAATATCATGATTTACTTTATTAAACGCTTTAGAGAAAGAAATATTTAAATAATAATGTTCAAGACTCTGAACTGTTTCCTGTCCATTTTACAGTGATTAGATGTGACAGACAAATAAAAAGGGGAGGAGGTGTTCTAATTGCTGTTGACAATATATACAGAAGTAGCATCTATTCCTGTTCCCTTGGATTTTGACGTAGAAATAGTTGCTGTTAATACGATAATTTACGGATTAAATGTCTGAAAATATGTTTATATATCCCCCAGCTCAGTCACACGAGGAGTTACTTAGGAATGTAATGGGTGACTGTGACAAAGCTACCAAGTGGTGATTTCAGTATCCCTTTGTATCACGAGTATGTGACGGATGGAATTGGAGGAAATCTGATATTCAAGGAAGTCTATTCTTTCATTAAGAGCAATAATCTATCGCAAAGAAATAATTTAGTTAATATAAATACAAGAATGTTGGTCTTAGATTTGTCATCGTGTGACTTAAGCGTTGCTGTAGCTCCTAGTATTGGAATGGTGTCGAAAGATTTTCATCATCCAGCTCTACATTTTTACTTAAATATTAACTCCCTGTCCGATCCAAATAAATTTGTACCGAATTCTCAATATCGCTCATACAACTTCACACGCGCAGATTTTGTTAATTTATATAACACAATTAACTTGTATGATTGGTCTAATGTAATAAATTGTCAGGATACCAATAAGGCATATGATATTTTTTATGAAGCTATCTACTTCATTTTCGATGAACATGTTCCCGTACGCAAAAGCTCATAAAAAGTATCCGCCTTGGTGCAGTACTGATGTCATTAGATTAATTAAAATTAAGAGTCACTATATAAAAGTACACAAGAGAAATAATTGTAATTATTTAAAATATAGAATTAATAATTTAAGAAAACAAATTCATACAGCTATTAAAATTGCATACAGTAATTACATTAAAAATATTGAAGAGTCGATATTGAAAGACCCACGCAAATTATGGACTTATGCTAACTCGAAAGAGAACCAATCCAGAATTCCAAGTTTTAACATTGAATAGTAAGGTTTATAATATTCCTTAAGATTGTGTTAATGTATTCGCAAATGACTTTCAAGAAGTTTATATTACTGAAACTTCTACCAATGTTCGATCCTTCTTGAATATGGAAGGTGGTCTTAATAGATTAAATTATAGTCTTCCAAAAATTACAGAAAGTAAAATATTATTGGCAACTATTAAAAATAATAAAACAGCTGGACCTGACAACATTGCTGCCTTTATTTTACGAGGTTGTGTACCCTGTTTTTTCAATTCCATTACAGCATATTTTCAATTTATCAATTAAATGCCAAGTTTTCCCTGACATTTGGAAGTTGTCTAGAGTCACACCTATTTTTAAATGTGGAGACAAGCAAAACATACGAAATTATCGTCCAATATCTATATGGAATAATTTTGCTAAGCTATATGAATCCATACTGATAATCATGTCCAACTTTATTTAAAAACTCAGAAGCACGGTTTGGTGAAAAGATCTTCGATCACATCAAACTTGTTAAATATTACTGAATTTATATCTCAACAGCTAGATGAACATAAACAAGTTCATGTGATTTATACAGATTTAAAAAAAAGCTTTTGATACCATTGACCAAGAAATTATACTTTCTAAGTTGGATATGTTTGGCATACATTCTAGTGCAATAAATTTAATTAGATCGTATCTTAATAGAAGATATCAATATGTAGAGTACTAGGCTTATAAATCATTTAATTTATATTCTAGTAGTGGTGTCCCACAAGGGTCAAACCTCGGGCCACTGCTATTCATCATTTTTATAAATGATATTGTGGATGAACAATCGTCTCATGTTTTATTGTATGCAGACGATCTTAAATTATACAGATCAGTTAATACCTTAAAAGATTGTAGTATATTACAAAAACGATCTAGTTAAAATTCAAAGTTGGTGCATCAGTAACAAATTAGAATTAAACATAAAAAAATGTAAATATGTCGCACACACACGAAAAAAATCAATTATTGGAAACGGCTATAACCTAAATAATATGTCGCTCGAACATTGTACAACAATATAAAATTTAGGTGTAATGTTCGACCAAAAATTAGAATTCACAGCTCATATTGATTCCATTTGTAGCGAGAGTTACAGAATGTTTGGATCTATTAAAAGAACATGTCAGTAACATAACATACATTGTTTAAAGACGTTGTACTACTCATACATCCGAAGTAAACTGGAATATGCTTATGTAGTATTAGTATATGTAGTATTAGTATTTTCTCCGGCATATGCAACATGTAGCGATGCAATTGAAAATTTGTAATATATATATATTTCAAAGAAACAAACATTGATTACAAATAAAAACAAAACTCGCTACTCACTCGTTACGATATGGAATCAACATCTGATCGGAGAAATAAAGTACATATTATGTATTTCTATAAACTAATTAATAACCTTGTCGATGACCCAAATCTTTTAAGCTTTTTGTTCCTGAAAAATGCGTGCGAAATTTAGTTTTATTTAGATGTAACGTTAGTCGATCTAGCCACTACTATAACTCTCCATTTAACACAATGATGCGGTTATATAACTGCAATGTGATATATTTAACAGCAGCTACAGTTAATTTTACTCTTCATTGTTAACTCTTGCGTAAAGTATTATTATTTAAAAATAATTTATTGTCTATGTGTTAAGCTATATATGTTTCTAATCTTCTTCTATTTTTGTAAATCATCCCTGTTATTGGATACAATGTATCTGTTGGGCAATGAATAAATAAACATATTTCGAAAGTATAAAAATATACATTCCACTTGGAAGACAATTTGAACAGCATCATCCAAGTCAGTATTATTTAAAATCTGATTCCAATCAATGTTATAAAAAAAATGTTTATACCCTCATAGTCAGCATATTTTAAAAGGAATACTTTTTTTTCTGGGTTTCCATAAATTCAAAGTCGGTGAAAGTTTTAATTCCCCTTAAATACGCTGAGTCGTGATCGCAAAGTAATTTGAAAATCAACGTCGGAGAAATATAAATCAAGAAAAATTTTCCTTGTATTATAAATATTGATTAATTGTTTAATGCTCATGAAATGAATATGACTTTCGCAACCCATTGAATATTGTTTAGATTATAATCACCAAAAATCAAGAACTTCAAACTGCAGACTCTTGTTAAATTTCAATTTTAAAAATATTTAATAAGTAAAAATATGATAAAAATATATAAAACAATATAATTAATGGTTTTAATATTTAGACATTGGTAGTTCATATTGTATGAAATAAATATGAATAAATTATTAAAAATCAACCAATAAAACACAGATTAGATTGAAATTTTAAATTATCTTGAAAATGGGCTAATAACCCGAAACTAGTCGAGAATTTAAAGTTATTCAATCTAATCTGTGTTTTATTGGTTGATTTTTAATAATTCATTCATATTTATTTCATAAAACAATATAAATTTTAGTGTAAGTAAAAGAAACGTTAGCGTAAAATAATCCCAACTCTAATCGGATATCGTATGAATTAAAACACTCCAAAGAAATGGTGTAATAACATTACTTTTTTCAATCTACCTGGCGGATAACACATTCTGCAGATTTTTGTGTTTCATATTCATTTAGTTTTGTCAAACCAACAGGTCAATCCGGAATGCCTCTTTTGCCCAGTGGGTGGTCCGCATGACTGGCAGCTGACACTCAGTTGAAATATTCGTGTAAATGTGGGGAGAAGATGTGCACAGAAGTAAAGGATTTGAGGAAATCCTAAACCTTTGCACATTTTTTGTATTATATTTTTGGTGTAAACTAAAAACAAATATGCAAATTAAATAATAAAAATTAGTGTAAATAATTAAAGTAAATATATTATATTAAATTATATTATATTATATTATATTATATTATATTATATTATATTATATTATATTATATTATATTATATTATATTATATTATATTATATTATATTATATTATATTATATTATATTATATTATATTATATTATATTATATTATATTATATTATATTATATTATATTATATTATATTATATTATATTACATTACAGATATTACACCACACAGAGCATTCCCAAGAACGCTCAAACATACACTATAGATTAATTGTCTTGTGGTAGATTCCGTTACTTGGTGATACATTTTAATTATTTAAATTAATAACACCAATTACTTTTTTTATATTCATTTTTTGTTTTTACGGTGACTAGTTTCGAATCATCGAGCCATTACCGTAAAAATTAAAAGTGAATACTAAAAATGAATTAGTACTATTAATTTACTTTTCTCTTTTATCAGAGGTTCTGTAAATGAAAATGGATAATAGCTACTTTGGTGCTATGCATCCACAAAGCCAAACAATTGATTTTAATTTGGATTGAATATTTCAAAAACAAATAAGGGGTATATTATTATTACCCCTTACCCCCTTAATAACTGTTACTGTGTAAAGAAGTGTTAGAGATAATTAATTTTATACAGTTTGTAATATATTCAAAAAAAAAAAATATTATTATTTACGGCAGAAAATCCTCTGTTGGATGGCCCCGATAGCTAAATTAACACCTACATGTATTGTAATTATTTATATTGTTATATTATTAAAATTATCTGTATAGTCTGAATAAAGTTGTATATATATATTATTTATTATTCGACAATTTGATCACAATCTAATGATTTCTTTGAAATACAGTGCGCCATTGTCATTTTTTGTGTGATTTATTGCTATAAATTATCGTTTAAACTTATCTGTGTGCTATTACAACTGTTGCCATGCATTTTTTATGTTTTCATGGTTGAAGATAGGTATAGGCGTTGATTGAAAATTTATAGATTCGAAACGCATATGGAGCGAGTATATCATGCCCCCCTTCACCCTCACAGTTATTGCAGGCATCGACATGTGGTAACATCTAAAAATTTCGCGTAATTATTGATGCTGTGTTGCCGCACATAATTTTATTTATTAAATCAGCTGTTCTAGAGCGGGCATATTCCATTTATTCATTTCATGCCGAATTCGCAATTCAATAAAATGTGTGTTACGTTTAATAAAAAAAAAACATAAAAAATGTTGTTTTTATTTTATTTTATATATATAAAAACATTAAATTCTCGTTTAGTTTCCAGTAAAGAGAAAAAAAAAATGTTTTATTTATATCTCTGTTGTTTTACAAATCAAAAAATGATATGCATAATAGGAAAAATATTTAAAATTTATTAGCAAATTAATATATTAAATTAAATAAAATATTAAATTCCTCAAAAATTAATAGAACAATTGATTTAATATTTTTAAAATTATTTTATTTTTTTCTAAAACGTTAAAATACATACAATTATAACTACAGTAAAATAAATATAACAAATATTAAATTAACCCCAAACTTTAGGAATTCAAAAATATTGTATTGGTAAATTTTTAATATTTTTTTTATAAGAAGTAATGTTTACTTCATAGTGACAGTATGAAAGTCAAAATTACTGACACTTGTTGACAATTTTGATGAATTTTGACACTTTGTGCCTTTCGACATTTTTCGTTACACAAACCCCCTCCCAAAATAATAATAATAATAAATAAATTAAAACAATCATTGAAATTAGTTACGACTTTTGTAAAAAAATGTAAATCTTTAAAATTTACAGAAAAGTTTAAACTTCCAGCGACAACCAAAATTTAAAACGACCAAAAAAATATGTAATTTTCAACAGAAAATTCAAAATTTATTAAAAAAAAAATAGATTTTCGAAAAATGAAAAAAAAAGCTATATTTTTAAGAAAATGTTAAAAAGATGTTTTTTTTTGTAAATTAGTGATTGATTTCCTGGCAATCGCAAAGAAAAAGTAATTAACATTTTTTATACATAATTTCATTATTTTTCATTCATTACTGTCATTTTTTGAAAGTTTCAACTTTTTGGTATTTCAACATTGTATGTCATTTTTAAAATTTCTGTTTTTTTGACATTTCGTCATTTTCTATCATTTTTTAAATTTACAACTTTATTTCTGTCATTCTTGGGAAATTTCACTTTTTTGATATTTCTTCATCTTCTGTAATTTTTGAAAATTTCAACTTTTTTTGTAATTTCGTCGTTTTTAACAAATTTTGTAACGATTTAGAATCTTGCATAAATATTTAAAATTCTCAAAAAGTGAAATTCTCGGAAAATGTTACATTTTAATAAAAAGAAACACAAATGTTGAAACAATAATACATTTTTAATATAATTAATGGTTTTAATATTTCGACATTGGTAGTTCATATTGTATGAAATAAATATGAATAAATTATTAAAAATCAACCAATAAAACACAGATTAGATTGAATAACTTTAAATTCTCGACTATTTATTTATTTCAAATAATACATGTATTTTTAAATTTAACATTTGATATTTTTGACAATTCATTTCTTTTGCTTTTTTGGTAATTTTAATGGCCATCGTTAATATAGCATTATTATTGTTATTATTATTTTCACTTCTAAAACCAGACATTTCATGGTTGACGATAGTTCATTTGACATTTTCAATGTTTTGACAATTAATTTTTTAACATAATCTGCATAATCGACATTTTTTAGTTTGACAGTTTTGACATTCTTTTTAGTTAATCAATTGTTAATTTAAAAAATTGAGCATTGTATTATTCAATATTTATTATATATAATTTATTAAATAATATAAACTTCACCTTTATTATATAAATATATTATTGACAAATGGTATTCATAAAGCTGTAACTGAAAATATCAGATTTGAAGATAAAGAAAAAACGTAACTGCTTTAAAATTAATTTACTGAAAGCGCAGAAATGGTTTTAATTTCACCGGAATGTATTGCTTATACACGAGACGCACAGAATTCCGCTGTGAATCCCCGCGTTTTCCGTAGTCTGACTCGCGTCGAGTCGAAAATCCGCATTCGCCGAGTCTGATGGATTTGCGAAGCCAGCGAACACTGGCAACTATGTAAGCAGTCTCGGGCCTTTTAAGTAAGAGGGAATGATTAAGAGTTCTGTCTGTTTCACTTTCGGTGACCAATTGACTACAGACCCATCTTTTAGCAGAAAAATTTTCGGGGGACACAATTGTGCATAGAGATGCGTATCTAGTAATTTTTCAATCAATGGTATAGGGCATTATACAAAAAATGTCTAGAATTCTCTGAGGAATCTAAATATGTAATAATATATAGTGTTTCATTAAAAAAGAAACTTAGTATTGGCATTTGTTTGTGGTACACCCTGTATACACAAATTTTAGTGAAAAAGATGTGCAATTAAAAATACTAATCGATTTGTCCGAGCGGTTTTTTTTTTATAGAAAATAATCACCAACTTGTTGAATTTGTTCCTTTCATTATGAACGCACTACTGTTTAAGAAAAACCCCTTAAAGTTCATCGATGCTCCTTGTTTAGACTTACAAGAAAAAATATTTAAAAAAATAAAAGCATCTAAATTTTGTATTCAACACACAAGCAGTGCGTTAATTTTTTCCCCCTAGCATGTTTACAAACACCATGAATTGCAAATAGCCACCGTGCGCCATTTAAGGTCTCCCTCGGCCGTCCGGGGCGCTTTTTGTCCGAAATGAGCGTTTAACTCCGATTTAACAGCGTCCCGCACACGCCGTTTTAATATTTCATAAAGTCGATCCTCTCGAAATACAAACCAAAAAAATAACAGAGGCTCATTTAGAGGCGTTAGCGTGCGAACAGACGTAACCTAATTTTAGTTTTTCGTGTAAATAAATAAACGTCTTCAGGTGCGTACACAGCGGAGTCGCTGTTTGTGTAAACGAGGATGAACAGTGGTGCACGTGTTTTACGTTTTGGAATTTTCTGTTTGTGTACTTTGGATGGTTTTGTGTTTTTGCGAAATGTCTTCTCCGGCCCGACCAAGGAATTTGTATATTCCGAACGCGCTACAAAATTGAACACATTTGAATGATATTTCATTACCTTTTTAAAATATATTTTAGTTTGGTAGGCGGAAAGACCATTGGTCGATGGCCAAATCATTTATATTCTTTTATATAAACACATTCTTATTCAGATAATCCAGAAAATACAAAAGAATATAACATAAATAATTATCTCGTTAATTGTTGAGGCTTCTACTTTGTTATACATTGTAATTCAATTTTAATAAATGAAACACTTTTTTACTTTGTTTGTATAACTCGGATTGATTTTATAAAATAAAAAAATCAAATAAAATCAATCCGAGTTATACAAACAAAGTAAAAAAGTGTTTCATTTATTAAAATTGAATTACAATGTATAACAAAGTAGAAGCCTCAACAAATTCCAAAGGTCTTTCTGTCTTTTAAATTCTTATTACTGATTAATTTTCCTCAAAAACATTTGGCTGGCTGTTCAAAATCTCAACAAACAAACATTTTTGTTTTGTATGCACTCTCGAATCAATGCGAATAAAATTAATAACTACTTATAGATTAAAATCCGCCTCCCCGTAAAATGGAAAGGCACAATTCTTTTGCACAGTAATTAGAAAATGCAAAGTTATATCTTGACGAAATTACAAAAAAATATCTACAAATTTATACCGTTAAAATTGAATAAAATGAGAACCACGATCTGAACACAACTTAGCAAATTCTTCCTTATATAAATTACATAATCGAAGGTTGAGGTTTTTACTTGATGAAACTCTCTGTTAGTAAATTTGACTAATTATTTTAATATTTTTAGGCTTTTTTAAGATTTTTTGATAATTTAACGTAACTCCATAAACACACTCAGGGCCAAATTTAAATGACACACCAAAAATATCTTGTAGCAAATTTTATTCCTTCAAAAAGGACACCTAAAACTAATAATTTTCAAGATGTATCCAGTTTTATTAATTTTCGAAATAATATTTATTATTGTAAATTATTAGTTTTCAGCTTTTATCTATAAACCGTTTTTTTTTTTTCTGTATGTGAGAAAAGGTGAAACGACCACCCAGTAAATAATTAACTATTCAAAGCTAGAAAAATATGCACACACAAATCCGTTTTCCCGTGTAATAAAGAAAGAAACATCCACTACGAAACGAAACAATCTGATTTATCTCCCATAAAAAAGAAAACCTTTTTTTTTCTTCTTCATCTGAAACAGCATATTTGTGCCCCGTCCCGAAAACCCCAAATCACTTGGCAGATTCCCCCGAAGGCCAGGTGCACCTCTTCCACACGTGGCTACCTATGATTAGCCCCGAAAACGAATTCATTTAAGATAGCCATCTGAAGACGGCCATGGATGGATAGTGGGGGAAAGGAGCGGACCACCTCGTGGAATTCCGGGGTGCGTTTTCCTTAATTAATTGCGGCCCTAATTTTATTTTACCACAAACACGGATTCGTTCTGCCCGTTTTCATACATCAACTCGACAGATATTGTCTTCGAGGGGTTTCGTAAAGTTTGTCGTAAATTCGGTGCTCTTTAAATTAAAGAAAATTAGGGATGTGAAATATAAGGAAAGAACAAAAAAATGATGTACCCAATTAAGGTTTTATGAATTATTTAAAAGGAATTATGTATCTTGTTGTTTTGTAAATTAATGAATTGAAATATAATATTAGCCTATGAAAGGACAATCTCAAAATTATTTAAATTGCTGTATTATACAATTAATGTAATGTACAAATCCCTTTATAAAGATATAACACAAATTGTTACAATTTTCAATAATAAATTTGATTAATTTATTATAAATCTACCAATAAAATAAATAAAAACACAGATTAAAATGAATAACTTTAAATTCTCGACTGGTTTTAGTTTATCAGCCCATTTTACAGATTTACTTGTACTCGGATAACTATTTACTATTTAAATTACAAGGAAAATTTCTGGCAATGACCAATAACATTCGATAAATCCCCTTTTCCAACTGCAAAAATTACTTAACTGTAAGTTTTACAAACATCTATTGAAACAACTTCTTTGTTTCATTTAATTCATTTACTATTTGTAAATAAAACAACGTTTTTTTTTTTTGCAAAAAAAGTTATTGTATGGCAATGTCTGTGCAATATTTCTTTTTTGCTTTACTTGTGTTAGCAAAACACACAAGGGCATAATCAGGCAGATGATTAATAGAATATCACTAGAAATTGTTTGGAAATTCTGGAAGAGAATAAAGTTCAAACTGCAAATATTCCTTCTACTATTGGAATATAGATAACGTCAAGCGTTTAAGACCGCAACAATTGTAGCAATATCTCTACAATCAACATTTTTATGAAGCTTTAAAAAAACTGTTGCTTTACTTACAAACAGTCTATTATGGAGTTTCATCAAGTGAAAGCCTCAACAACTATTAATTATTTAAATATTTTTTTTAATTTTTTTAAATACTTTTTTAAATTTTCGGATATGTTCCTTCTCCGATTTCGAATAGTCAAATATTTTCATCCGTTTTCAAATAACTATCGGGTAAGTCGAATACCCGTGCATTTGTACATTAGGATCGAAGACGAGTTTGTCTGCTATTAATATTATTTACTTTTAGGCCTTAAAGTTTAAATTAGGGAATATTAGAGACTTTAAAATTTAAGTTAAAAAACATTGATGACGTCAAAGTCGAATTTAGACAATATTAGAAACTTTAAAGTCCAAATTAGGCAATATTAGAGATTTTAAAGTCCAAATTAACCAATATTAGAGGTTTTAAAGTCCAAATTAGCCAATATTAGAGACTTTTAAGTTGAAATTAGGCAATATTAGACTTTGAAGTCTAAATTAGGCAATATTATAGACTTTAAAGTCCAAATTAAGCAATATTAAAGACTTTAAAGTCTAAATTAGACAATATTAAAGACTTTAGAGTCCAATTTAGGCAATACTAGAGACTTTAAAGTCAAATTAGGCAATATTAGAGATTTTAAAGTCCAATTTAGGCAATATTAGACTTTGAAGTCTAAATTAGATAATATTAAAGACTCTAATGTCCAATTTAGGCAATATTAAAGACTCTAAAGTCCAATTTAGGCAATATTAGAGACTTTAAAGTCAAAATTAAGCAATATTAGAGACTTTGAAGTCTAAATTAGACAATATTAAAGACTCTAAAGTCCAATTTAGGCAATATTAGAGACTTTAAAGTAAAAATTAAGCAATATTAGAGACTTTGAAGTCTAAATTAAACAATATTAAAGACTCTAAAGTCCAATTTAGGCAATATTAGAGATTTTAAAGTCCAATTTAGGCAATATTAGAGACTTTAAAGTCAAAATTAAGCAATATTAGAGACTTTAAAGTCTAAATTAGGCAATATTAAAGACTCTAAAGTCCAATTTAGGCAATATTAGAGACTTTAAAGTCCAATTTAGGCAATATTAGAGACTTTAAAGTCAAAATTAAGCAATATTAGAGACTTTAAAGTCTAAATTAGGCAATATTAAAGTCCAATTTAGGCAATATTAGAGACTTTAAAGTTAAAATTAAGCAACATTAGAGACTTTAAAGTCTAAATTAGGCAATATTAAAGACTCTAAAGTCCAATTTAGGCAATATTAGAGACTTTAAAGTCAAAATTAAGCAATATTAGAGACTTTGAAGTCTAAATTAGACAATATTAAAGACTCTAAAGTCCAATTTAGGCAATATTAGAGACTTTAAAGTCAAAATTAGGCAATATTAGAGATTATAAAGTCTAAATTAGCCAATATTAGAAACTTTAAAGTTGAAATTAAGCAATATTTGACTGAATAAATTAGGCAATATTAAAGACTCTAAAGTCCAATTTAGGCAATATTAGAGACTTTAAAGTTCAAATTAGGCAATATTAGAGATTTTAAAGTCTAAATTAGCCAATATTAGAGATTTTAAAGTCTAAATTAGCCATTATTAGAGACTTTAAAGTCTAAATTAGGTAATATTAGAGATTCTAAAGTCCAAATTAAGCAATATTAGATACTTAAAGTCTCTAATAAACACGAATTTCTGTCGAATTTTCGATAAATGGAAAATAACAAAATATACAATTTAATTACTTTGAGGGGTGGCTTCGTATTTTTTTTTCTGGAGGGGTTCCTCAAATTCCCCCTTTTAGAATAAGCAAAAAAACAAAAAATACTCAATCCGTAGTTTTTTTGAGGGGTGGCTTCGTATTTTTTTTTTTTCAGGAGGGGTTCCTCAAATTCCCCCTTTTAGAATAAGCAAAAAAACAAAAAATACTCAATCCGTAGTTTTTGAATTATTTACAATTTTATACGAAAACGCACGAATTTCTATCGAATTTTGTGTAAGGGGTATAAATAAAAAATCGTAATTTATTTATTTTAGGAGGTGGCTTTGTGAAATTTTCAGGGGGGCGTTACTAAAACTCTCTTCTCTCAGAATATGCAATAAACAAAAAATACCCCATCCGTAGTTTTTGAGTTATTTTCATTTTTATGCGAAAAAGCACGAATTTCTGTCAATTATTTTGTAAGGGGTAAAATTAAAAAATCATAATTTATTAATTATAGGAGGTAGCTTCGTGAAATTTTCAGAAGGTGTTACAAAAACCCTCCTCTTTGAGAATATGTAATAAACAAAAAATACTCCATCCGTAGTTTTTGAGTTATTTTCAATTTTATGCGAAAAAGCATGAATTTCTGTCAATTATTTTGTAAGGGGTATAAATAAAAAATCATAATTTATTTATTTTAGGAGGTGGCTTCGTGAAATTTTCAGGGTATGTTACTAAAACCCTCCTCTTTCATAATATGCAAAAATCAAAAAATATCCCTTCCGTAGTTTTTGAGTTATTTTCAATTTTATGCGAAAAAGCACGAATTTCTGTCAATTTTAAGGAGTATAAATAAAAAAAAATCATAATTTATTTATTTTAGGAGGTGGCTTCGTAAAATTTTCAGGGGGTGTTACTAAAACCCTCCTCTTTCAAAATATTCAATAAACAAAAAATACCTCGTCCGTAGTTTTTGAGTTATTTTCAATTTTATGCGAAAAAGCACGAATTTCTATCATTTTTTTGTAAGGGGTTTAAATAAAAATTCATAATTTATTTATTATAGGATTTCATTTTGTATGAATTTCCACAGAAAATTTGTGCTTACAATATCTCATCTAAAAGATAGCGATGATGCGTTGTGGCGTCCTAATAATTCAATATAGTCAATTAAAATTAATTATTAACGAAGTTAAGGAATGTACCCCTTACTTAATTTCCACACTGTTTAATGGCATTTAGAGAAGAATTAAAAATATATTTATTGTTTATTGTGTTTACAAATTAACGTGTTTATATTATCAACAACATTAACCCAACATAAAATTTCAATTCACAAAACTCAATAAACAATAAAACCAAACCGAAAACCTTAATCGGCGTTGTTTGCTTTTTAAACAAAATTGGATATTTTTATTGCGTCGTTAATTTCGAAACTCGAACCGAATTTATCCCCGATATAAAAACGCGGCCCAACAACGTAATCTGTCGGAGTGATTTGTAAATCGGTAGGCCCAGCACGCGCCCTTCTATAATTAGTAGATTATGTTAAACACGCCGCATTCCGAGCATTGTTCTGGCCGGGGCCCCGAAATTTATTACCGATTTTTTCTCCCCGCATGGATCTATAGTTTTTTTTACCTCTCGTTTCTATTTGCCTATGATTACCATATTTCACGTTCCGTTGATAGCCCATAACAACGTATATTATGGCCGAGGCCATAATGAGCATTAATAAACGCACACAATGCCCCGTGAAAATTTACTTCTCAATATTTAAGTCTCTCGCCAAGTGATTTATGCGCGACCCGAGTGTGGATATTGTGATTTTATTACGAAGGGTGTGCGGTTTTTTTTTGTGTTGAGTGTTGTATTTGTTGAAACATTCAATTTTAAAATATATATACACACATTCAGACTATACAGATATTACAAAAGAATATAACGTAAATATTTACAATATATGTAGGTTTTAGTCTGTCTGGGCTATCGATCAGAGGCCTTTCTGCCCTTTAAAATATATGTGACATTCAATAATAATAGATTATTATTAGGATTTATGCAGTACTAATAATACAACCATTATTAACACTCCATAAATCCTAATATTTATAATTATCTTCTTGCAAGTTCATATAATCATTTGGGGATTTAATTATTTTAAATATTTTATGGTCATTGGTGGAAAGTAAAAATTGAGTATGTTTAATATGATACTGAATATCACTTATAAATAGCAAATATATTATAGGGCCACAATTAGAGCCCTGGGGACCCCCGATGTGGCACTGAAATGTTCTAAAACATAATTGTCTGTTTATTAATATCAAATATAAACAGAAAAAAAATGTTAGGGTCACAATAAGAGCCCTGAGGGATCCCCGATGTGGCACTGAAATGTTCTAAAACATAATTGTCTGTTTATTAATATCAAATATAAACAGAAAAAACAGTTATGGTCACAATAAGAGCCTTGAGGGACCCCCGATGTGGCACTGAAATGTTCTAAAACATAATTGTCTGTTTATTAATATCAAATATAAACAGAAAAAATAGTTAGGGCTACAATAAGAGCCCTGAGGGACCCCCGATGTGGCACTGAAATGTTCTAAAACATAATTGTCTGTTTATTAATATCAAATATAAACAGAAAAAACAGTTAGTGTCACAATAAGAGCCCTGAGGGACCCCCGATGTGGCACTGAAATGTTCTAAAACATAATTGTCTGTTTATTAATATCAAATATAAACAGAAAAAATAGTTAGGGTCACAATAGGAGCCCTGAGGAAACCCGTATGTGGCACTAAATTCGTCTGTTTTCACTCATAAATAACGATTCATTGTAAATGTCTTGATCCACGAAAAGTATTTATCATAATATTGAATAAATTCTTTATTATTATTATTAATATTATTATTATTTGTTGTTGACCTAAATGAAAATACTTCTAAATCCCAGATAGAATGTTTAAACCAAGCACAGAAACAACACCCAATCACTCGAGAAACAATTAAAACATACACGCCCGGCGATCATGATTATTTATAATCTTGATTTGAGTTTTAATAAGATGAACGAGTGAAAGAAAAGAAAATGAAAAAAAAAAAACGAAGACGAAACAGTCGAGCCGGTTAATTATATTACAATGGGTTCAGTTGTGTGTTTCGAATATCCCCGTATAATCCCATCTCCCGTCCGGCATAATAAAGTGCATTGTTCGGCGTAACAGCCATTTTAAATTCACCAGGCCAGAACTATTAGTGTTATTGATGATCTCCCGATTCTCTGCCTTCTCCCCAATTGATTGATGATCTTCGGCCGCGTCGTGAAAACTCAGGCTCGAACTCTGGGCTCGGAGTCGGGACGAAATGGTAAAACTGATAAAAACAATGATTACCGATGATGATGATGGAATGGAATAAGAAGAATTGTCGACAAATAGGGGGATAGAAATTAATATATTTGTATGTTTTTTTTTTAATTTCAAACATACAAATTTCACTATATGATCTATAAGCAAGAAGCCGGTTAACTTTATCCTAATACTGTACTGTTTTGGGATAAAGTATAAAAACTGTATAAAAACTGTAGCCTTACTCCGAAAGCAATCGATTATATATATATATATACATATATACAGAGAGCATTTTTATCAGTATACATTTGGGGAAGGGTATACCTGCAAAAAAAAACGCGAGGCAATCGCATTTAACCGATTAATCTGTGTATGTTTAGTTGACTATTTGGCATATGTATGTTCAGTTGCGTGTTATAGGCAACTAAACACACATACATTAATGCATTTAACTCGCGTATTTTACAGGTATAAATAGGGGAAATGTATACTGGTAAAAAAAGCTCTCTGTATATATATAAACTGTACCGTTATACTGAAATTTGAATGTTTGAAATTAAAAAAAAAGAAACATATATTAATTTCTATCCAAAATTATTCAACAAGTTGCCAGAAGAAATAAATCTTCTCGTAACTAAATTATTTAAAACGAATTTCGGATGTTATGGAGAGTTTATATTTTTGTTCTTTAATAGTTTAGTAGATAGTTTTTTTGTTGGTTTTACTTATCGTTATTTTTTGAGTTCGCTGTTGTTTGTGTGTAAAGTTTTGATTTATTTTGTTTATATAATCTGTCACCCCTACACCACCATTATGGTAGATGGGGATTTTAGATTATATATATATATATATATAGTCTGTAATTACGTGTTTGAGTTGAGCGAGGCTGTATGGATTTTCAGTCCAACATTGCTATTTTTTATAATAAATGGAAATTTATTAAATAAATTCACGTGAAATCATCAACGATTCGCTTGATAATTTTTAAAACATTTTATTAAATGAATTGCTATTTTTATTATTTACGTATTTTCGCCTTTTTTTCTAAGAAAATTAGTGAAAAATGATTTAAACTCAGGCTGTCAGCGAGCGATGTTATTAATATATTGGGGCACGGAAGGTGGAGATTGTCTGTCAAAGAGAGAGAGAAAGAGGAGAGAAAAGGGCTGAGTCATCCGGACGGAAAATTGCTATTAACTCCGGATAATAAACGACTATTATGTATCACAAAAGTTGCGTGTAAACGTGTAAAACCATTTTCAAATTGGTATTTCTCTTTCCACCTATATAGACTTGTTTTTTTTTTGCTTCCACGAGAAGGAGACCCGCCTTGTAGTTTATCATTCTCATCCCGGCCGTTTGTAATGAATCATTCTGGACACGAGCGGGATTTGTTATTTTGTTATAAAGGGTGATTTACAGAAATGTTTCATTTGTGTTAACCACCGTAACTTATGACAAGTTTTAATATTCGATGCTTGAGTCAGTTATTTTTTTAATTCCATATTTTTTTTTTTAGACTAAAGATATAAAGTTTTATACTTTAATGATTATTGAGGTACAAAAAGACAAACTACACTATTTTATGCAATCGACGTTTTAATAATCAAATCAGAACCCTATCATGTTCCTTGTGCAATCCTCGTTGGGGGCGGTTCAGCAGACAGGACTAGTTCGCCTTCCTTTAGTGGACAAAACAGCGATTCTCGGTCATCTACATTGTAGACCAAAATCATTGACGATGACTAATAGGAAATTAGGCAATAGATGGCACTTTCGTCGTCTTCCATTTATTACCAAATCAGAATTGAAACTTAATATTATTAAATAAAAGACACTATTAAATGAAAGAGAGTTTCTTCACAAAAAATATTGTACATTTCATTCTAATATACATTTATTTCACGCCCTCACTAATCTGTATATGTTTAGGTACAAAATGAGTTGAAAGACAGAACCTTGAGGAACACCATATAATGACTACGTTAATTTTTATTTTATTATTTTTATTTACGGAATTCATCTATTTTACAAATGTTAGAAAACACAATTAGCTATACATAAACATATCTAGCTCATGCTCATTAAATAGAACACAAATAACTGCATTAAACAACATAATAGGAGAATGGGATAATCTGAATCTGAAACTGTATCCCCCTACGGTTCAATAGCTGAGGTTAAATTAATGCTGCTTATATTTTATATCGGAATGCAAGTTATATGTTTAATTCATTCTTACTCGAATTGTTAGACAAATAAGACTTGATTAGATCATACGCACCAAAACAAAGTAACTTTACAATCAAACTCTAATAATAATGATTTGACAGTGTTTTCAAAAGCTTTACTCATATCTAGAAATGCTGCTATGCATCTAACTTTCTTAAAACAATCAAAAATGGATCGTTTTACAACAGCAGAGTAGGTAGATAGAACCTTGAGGGACACCATATAAGTGACAAGATATATTACGAACTGGGCAAATAAGATTTGATTGTAATAAATAAGTTGTACAGAAATTAAAACTTTCATGACTGACACTTTAAAAAGAATGTAAATTTACAGTATTTACGTATTGAGGAAACTAGCCATTAAATTTAATTTGAATCTATTCGATTCAACATTTTGTCAAACTCCAAATTTCGGTTTTTTTGCTTTTTCCAGACCCCAAGAGATTATTGGACGATAAAAAAAATCGAATCGCCAATTTCAACAATTCAAAAAACATTCAAAACGTCCATTTTGTGACGTCTATTACATTGAGTTTAGAAAAATGCTTATTTGTGTATGTTTCCGCGATAACAAAATAAATTATCACATTCTTTTAAATTAATCAATTATTTCCACATTTTGACTTACGTTACGTTCAACAAATGCATATTAAAAAAACTACTTCCCGGGCAAATACCCCTTTTAAAATACTTTAAAGACAACATTTTTTTTTCATTTAATATTAAATTTTCATTTATTTTACTGATTTCACCGGGGAAGTACCTTGATGAACACATCATCATTTTTTTAACATAAAATAGTTGCCTGTTAAATAATAATCGGGGTTATTCTGTAAGGGAAATTTTAATTTTAACGTGTGCGTTATTTTTTATCATCATAATCTAATAATAATGTATTCATAGAAATGTGAAATTAATTAATAACGTACACGTTAAACTTCCGTACAGAATTGACCTAAATATCGTCTGAACGAAATAGATTGTAAATGTGGAGGAAGTGATAATTAATTTTCATACTCGATATATTTATAAATTATTTAAAATAATTATGAATTATGGTCACAAGACGAAGCTGCGTGCTTTACTGTTTATTCACTCAATCCCCTCCCCTCTGCGAGGTCCGCGTGCGCGAGTTAATGAACTGGATGACGCTGCGCTAAAATTAATTTCGATTTTAAATTCCTGCGGTCGGAAAATGTAAATTGGATTCCGAAATTAAGACAAGGACGGACCTTTCCACCGAAATGTCATCTCGAATAACGAATCGGTTGTAATTTCGATCGTTTATTCCACTTCTAATATCCATCTTGATGATGTATTTGTAAACTTAGACAAATAATAATAATAATAAATTTATTATGGAATCTTCTTTTTACAAAGCATATGCTACAAATATATAATAATAATAATATAGTTTATTTTCATTTGTAATTACATACTGTATTAGTTAACAATATGTACATTCAAATTAACTAAACTTAAACAAAAAATTCTTCAATTGTGTACAAACTTTTTTCAAGCAAGTAACTTTTAAGTTTTTGTTTGAAAATTAATACGGACGTACTGTCCTTAATCTCATACAGAGAGCTTTTTTATCAATAAACATTTCCTTATGGAAAATTCGACATTTTCTTCATTTGTATACATTTTAGATAAAATATTTCACATAATTTGAAGTTTAGCATTTGTCATGTATGTTTAGTTGCCTATAACACAACATACATTAATCAGTTCTATGTGTTTAACTCGCATTTTTTATGGGTACCCATAGGGGAAATGTTTAGGGATAATAAAAGCTCTCTGTGTATAAATAATATTCTATAATTTAATAATATTTTATTCCTCTTCTTCACGAGCTCGGAAAGTGGAGTTTGAAAAATGTTTTCATTAAAAATGATCAATCGGGGTGTAGGGAATTGAACGGTACTAAAATATTCTCTATGGGGAAGAAATAATTAGTGAAAATTATTTTTTTTATAGGAAAACATGGGATTTCTTGCATTTTTAATTTATGGGGGGTGGGGGAGGTGGGGTTTGAAAAATGTTTTCATTAAAAATGATGCTTGTAAATGTACATTTAGCGTTAAAAATATAGAAGTGAAGAAAATAATAAAATATTATTGTATTAATCAAGAAACTTCACGTACTCACCAACAAAAATCTTCAATAATATTCTGATATATAATTATAATATAACAGTGAACAGCACAACCAAAAACCTCACTTAGACAATGACTACAACGATTAACTTCTACGTTAAACTTAATATTTCATTTACGGAATTGCCCCGATTATTAAATAACAATTTTCAATCCGTGGATTTGGAAGAATCTATAAAATTCGCAATTTATCCATTATTAGCAACACATATATTTTTTTACGAACTAGTAAATTAATCCCGCACATTCCCAGGCGGTAATTTATATCCGTTGTGTGTTGGCAATATGTTACATGTATTAATCCAATAAATAAATATGAGCGCCATAAATCGCGTCTCGCTGCGCGAAGGAACGAAAGAAAGAAAAGGAGGAGGAGAAGAGGACGAAGAAAAAAAGGCGAGCGCGTGTAATTTATAATCCAATTAAAAGGTCCTCGGGTCCAACAAAAGATTATTATTAACTGCGCCCCGGATCTAATATTAATCGATAAATTCACTCCTGCTAATAAGTAGCCAGTAAACGTAAATTTTGTCATACGCGATGATCATATTTTGATTGTCTTCATAAAAAAAATATACGTATTTGGTAATCGGTGCTATTTTGTAAGGGAGATGTTTAGTTTAACTTTTATAATCACAGTCTAAGCAAAAACATTATAACAAAACACCACACCAACAGTCACACACAATGTCCACTGAATCTTGATATGATCCGTTCAGTAGATAGCTCTGTCGCATGCCGTGATAGTACAAAAAATAATAATGTTTTATTTACAGACTATAAGGGTCCTGAATTAGTAAAGTTTAAGTATCAAGTTTGCGAGCGATAGCGAGCTTTATAAAGAAATTACAGGCAAAACTTTTTATATTATAATAATTTTTTATAATACTTATTATTTATCAATATACATGTAATGTTGTAAAAATTGTGAAATATCCACGAACAATTAAATCATAAAGAAAATCGAATTAGGGACTGACAATTTCGTTTCAGGATTTATGATTCAATCCCGCATTTATTGATTCGTTTCGTTGGGCGAGAAAGAGATGAAGAGGGTTGTGAATAAACGGAAAGGTATAATAGTGAGTCTATAAAAAAAATATTTATATATATAGGGGGTGTAGATGATATGTCACCCTCACCTGACTGCGTATTAAAATGACAATGGCACTTGATTTGGGGGCGTAGTTTCTTTTCTCGACCCGTACCAAACACAGTTTACAGCACGATAATAATATACTCCAACACACACACACACACACACACACACACACACACACACACACACACACACACACACACACACACACACACACGAAAGCACACACGTACAGCCAGACACACGCACACAAAAGAATTTAATATAAATCGGATTATGTTTTCTTTATCTACATCAACAACACGATTGTTATACCTGATGTGGAGCCGTTTTGTTTGCGCCTCGACGGTTTATGCTGAGATGAATTTTCTGGTGAAGTTTAATCGTCATTTGCGATTAGAAAATTGAATTATAAGAAACGCTCATTTGGGTAATGTAGTTAATTAAATTTAATAACAAAAAAAATATTAATTATTTGATGGAACGCAGAGCAGAGTCTGAATCCTTCCAGTGTGATTCACACTCTGCTTAATTAAATTAATAACAAAAAATATTAATGAAATAAATATGAATAAATTATTAAAAATCAACGAATAAAACACAGATTAAATTGAATAACTTTAAATAATTAATAAATTATTAAAAATCAATCAATAAAACACAGATTAGATTGAATAACTTTAAATTCTCGACTAGTTTCGGGTTATTAGCTCATTTTTTTTTTTAATTTGTTTTATTAAAATTTTCATGAAAATTTTAGATTCTCCCAAAACTAGTCGAAAATTTAAAGTTATTCAATATAATCTGTGTTTTATTGGTTGATTTTTAATAATTTATTCATATTTATTTCATACAATATGAACTACCAATGTCTAAATATTAAAACCATTAAAAAATATTAACTATTTGGTGGAATGCAGAGCAGAGTGTAAATCACACTGGACGGATTCACACTGTGCTAATAATTAATATTTGTTTGTTGTTTAATTTAATGTGAGCGAAATTAAACTTCAGTTATTAGAAGCTGTTATTGATTTACATCAATCCTACATAACTGTTTAAGTTCCACAATAATTTGTTGTATTTCGTGCACTTTTGTTGTACTTTAGTGAATAATTTCAATGTGGAATTTAATGAAATCCTTGAAATTTACACTGCGCACGTTTTTGTTACAAAAAATATAGGTTTAAAAAGGATAATACGATGGCCTGTTTTCATTGTGTTCTTTTTTTATCTTCTCATGAAAATAAGTTATTAAAATTAATTTATAATTCATTTCATGAAATTCGTGCATATTTTAGTATACTTTAATCGTCTATTAACCAAGACGCCAATTAGCCTCTTTACAGCTATATATGTTTAGTCTACAGAGACGTGCTGTTAGAATTTTATCTGGAATCGGATTCAGGGAAGATTGCAAAGAACTTAGTACATTAAGGTCGGAAATTTACACGTTATTTGGCCATAAGAACTAACAACGATTAATCTTCCACAATAATAAAAATAGAGCGTTGAAACTTTTACATATTATACATTGATGCTTTGCAAGTAAATTGACACTTTTCATTTAAAAAATAAAATCATTCTTAAATTAAATAAAAATTGAATAGTGGAACACTATCAAATGATCACATAAATTCGTGAAATATTTCCACAAGAAACATTATTTCTTTTTCAGATTGCTTCGATTTATGGAAATGATTATTATAAACATATTGTATTAAGTAGATTGATCTAAAATAAATTATAATTAAAATTAATCGTTGCTTAAAAATCTCCATAAGAGCAATATAGTTTTTGAGTATGGCTTTAATTACTAGGTGGCAGCATCGTGCCATTTTAGTAATATACTATGATTTCTGAAAACATGTGAAAAGAAATTAGGTTTGATACGTTCAATTCGTGTACTGTAATTGCGATACGGTCACCCGGCCTTGAGTTGGGAATGTCTTTTTCTGCCGCGAACTGTTCATTCATTATTTATTTATTTATTCAATATACGGCAGACCATTTACAATTTAGCTTAAAACTAAGAAAACAGACATTTTACTTAAATATATACATTATGAATAATAGAAAGTTAACATAAAAATTAAAATTATAATACACAATTAACAAATACACATAATTATAGCATACGTTATAACAATAAAACAAATCATTGGCTTCGCAAATAGGTTTCAATAGATGTATACTTCCCTGCAAATAAATCAAAGTTGACCATATTAGCGTGGCGCAGAATACGCACCGAAGCCGAATTTTTCCCATAATCCGTACTTCTGAAGGGTACGTGAAACGTGTCATCATTACGCAGCATTCTAGCTGGAACACGAATGCCAATATTTTCAAGTAGATCCAGACAATCTATAAGCCCGTGTAAAATTTTTAAAACAAGTAGTACATCCGCATCAATGCGTCTCTGCACCAAGCTTTTAAGTTTAAGTACATGCAGTAAATTTGTATATGACTTAAAAATATCTTCATATCATCCGCGAATAATAAACATCGAGCATATGAGAAACAGTTAGTAACATCACTAATAAACAAATTAAATAATAGAGGCTCAAGGTGGGAGCCCTGAGGTACCCCTGATGTAACATTTATGTTTCTTGACATAGATTGACCTATTTTAATAAACTGCATGCGGCATGATTCAATCCAAGACAAGAGTTTTCCAGAAATACCAATACGTGCTAATTTGGACAATAAGATGCAATGATCCACACTGTCGAATGCTTTAGAGATGTCCGTGTATATGGAATCAACTTGAAAACCACTCCCCAAAGCATCGACAATGTAGGAATCATACTCTAATAGATTAGAGGTAGTTGAAGCCCCAGCACGAAATCCATGTTGATTGGAAGATATTGAGGATCGAAGAGCATTTGTTAAAAATGATGCCACTAACTTTTCAAACACCTTTGGAATTGCTGATATAATTGAGATTGATCGATAATTTTGGACTCTCTTGTTATCACCAATATTGGAACAACGTTAGCAAGTTTTCAATAGGCGGGAAAAACACCACACGATAAAGATTTATTAAATAATAACCATAAAGGCCTACATAAAGAAAATTAACATTTTTTTCAGAAAAGCGGACGGTATTCCATCGGGACCAGGGCTGTAATTTATTTTCAATGAGGAAAGAGAGTCCAAAATTTCAGTTATGTTACAAAGAAAGACATTATTGAAATATTTCCATATTCATTTTGTAAATATAATTGTATTTCTTGATTCATGTTTTGAATAGGAATGTGGAATGCCGGTAAATTGTGATTCAAGTCTTGCTGAGTCGGAATTTTTTTTTTTTCATTTATAAATTACTAAACTGAATGTGCAGCACATGGAGATTTGATCACCGGCGCACTTAGTTAGCTAAGCGTTTTTAGGTCCGGAGTTAGAATTATATTATCATAATTAGCTAGTCAGCTACTAGTCCTGATGGTATATATTTAATAAAGCATGTATAATTAATGTAAAAATCATATTTTTAGATCTAATAGGTGAAGATTCACTTTAAATAGGAAAGAATATTTATTCACTTGTTGAAATTAAATGTATACCATCAGTATCCAGAAAAAGAGATTGTCGATTGGAATTTATGTTTAAAAAATCACACATGTATTATTATCAGGTATATACTGGGTGAGCATTTTTAATCGGGAACATATTATATAATTAAAGATGAATATTTTTAATCCAAAATGTAACTATGCACAAAAAATGGCAAATAATTCAATTTAATTGCATTTCAATCTATACTAACATTCCCTATACCTACCTTCTTTTTCTTTAAAAATATTTTCATTTTAATGAATACAAATTATAAGAAGTATCAGTTACATTGTTTTTAATTATTTATTTATTTATTGAGAGAAAACATAACATATATATTTGATTAAGAAAAATATGATGTTTATTTTGTGTACTCTCAACAATTTGAGGACTAAACATGAATAGTTAACTATTGATAATCAACATATAGTATTCGAAATGTACATGTAGTGCTCAAATATACAAGTGAAGTAAGAAATTCTCACCGCTTTATGACTCTTTCTACTAAACCGCCTAAACCGCACCCTCAAAATTTTTCAAAAAATTGATATGGAATTTATTTAACATATAATAAAAATTAAATTCCATGTCACTTTTCGAAAATTCTAATAATTAAGTGATATGTTAGAGTTGTCCTTCTTTATAAATACATAAAAAATCCCTTTCTTCACACACTAAAAAAAAATTCTGAATAAATAACAAAACCAAACATTCGATCCTGAATAACCGGGACGAAATTTACGAGCCTCCTTTTTACCTAGAAACAAACCCGTCTCTTTTATAAAATTATTCAAAATTATTCAAAACACCTTACACACACACACACTCATGCATGCACTCACTGGCAGACGGGTTGAGGAATACATGGGAGAACGGAGGGGGGAAAGGAGAAAAGAAAGAACGACACACGGAGTGAAATATGAAAACCATATAAAATATGACAAACGCTTTATGCCCTTTGTTATAATATTTTTGAAATATATCAGATGCGAGATAAGGGCGCCAGATCGGTCGGAAAGTCCGCCCCGGCTCTCGCTAACGGGTCCAGGTAGACAAGCCCGGGATCAGATTAGGTTGTTTTTCTCTTTTTTTTTTTAAATGTAAATACAATGGTGGTATAATTGGGTGGATAAAATCGAATTATTTTTAAATTATTGATCTATAAAATTATTTTAAAAGAATGGGATAAACACAAGAAGAAACATTTAAATAAATTACTTCAACTCGCTATTTTTGAATGAGCCTCATTCCTTAAGTAAAACGTTAAATTTAACGTACCCCTTATTATTCATCATCACATTCTAAGCAAATATGTAAGTAGGTATCAACGGAATTAATACTTTTGTTATGACCAATTTAAATATTAGTATTATTTACTGTCAGTTTATAATTATATTTCAGTTTGATTATCATTTACATACATTTATATATTTAGTTGTAATATTGATTTTTGTTGCATATGTTTTGTAAAAAGGAGATACCGTAAATAAATATATATTATATTAAAAAAAATATAATAATAATAATACCTTCATTTATCACAAAAAGATATATAAAATGAAATTTTATGAGTGTAGGCGAAATTTAGTCAACTAGTTACCGATCCTCCACTTAACCTACGAAAAATCAAACATAAATATAATTGCAACATGTGAGATAAGGTATAAACATATTTCGACGTCAATAATCCTGAATTAATTTTGTAAATTCATAGCTCATTACGTAGTAACAGAGAATGCAAGTGACATCTGAAGCTGTTAAATTTTAGTTGATGGTTTTTGTTATGTATACCTACATTGTGAAATCAAAAATAACGTTTACGTTAAATTTAACAGATTTTCGTACGCAATGACCCTTAATTATTAATTATATTTAGTTTAAATCGAGGCTATTCCGTACGGGATATGTTAAGATTAACGTGTACGATATAAATAGAAATCATTTTTACTTAAAACAAATAACGTACACGTTAATATACGTGTACGTTATTTGTTTTTATCATCATAGTCTAAGCAACTTTTGTAATAGATATACAGGGTGAATATTCAAGAAAGGTGAGTCTAAAGATTGCAAAAACTATAGGAAAATTATCCTACTAAGTATTGTATAAAAAATCTATAAGCAAATACTGGAAAAAATATTCAAAAAGATAATAGAAAGACAACTTGCGGAACAACACTGCCTTCGAGATAGCTGAGAAGTACATCGTCATTCCCAGAATTTTGAATCTTAACTCGTTGCCTGACGAACGAGCTGTTATTACTTACGTTTCTTCGTACTACCATTGTTTCTCTGGCATTCAAAAGGCTGAGACTGCCGCCAACAGCATCTGCATCAGAGAAGTTCCTTTTCCACTTTATATTTAATTAATTTAAATTATTCCGTAATGTTGTGCATTGAAATTTCTGCAATAGAATCTGCAAGGTTTTGAAAGTCAACCAAGAGAACGAGCGCTTGATGGAGGAATACGAGCGTTTCAGCTAGTGACCTTTTGGAATGGATCAGGCGCGCCATGCCCTGGTTGGGCTAACGCCAAACCGATAATTCCCTGGCCCGAGTGCAGAAGAAGCTCGAAGAGTGCCGCACTTACAGGAGGGTGCACAAGCTAGAGGTTTGTGCTTCCTTCTGTAAGTGCGGGGGTTTGTGCTGGGGGCTTGTGCTTCCTCCTATAAGTGCATATCGAATAGAAGGCTAAACTGGAGACCAACTTCAACACTCTCCAGATCAAACTTCGCCTTCAAAAGGCTAAACTGGAGACCAACTTCAACACTCTCCAGATCAAACTTCGCCTTCAGAAGGCTAAAATGGAGACGAACTTCAACACCCTCCAGATCAAACTTCGCCTTCAGAAGGCTAAACTGGAGATCAACTTCAACACCCTCCAGATCAAACTTCGTCTTCAACAGGCCTATATGCCAATTGAAGGAAAAATAGTTTCTGAAATCGCCATCCATGGAAGGGTTTGGAGACGTCCGAGAAGGCCTTCGAAGAGTGGCTGCTTTCGGAGATGATGCGCCTGGAGAGGCTTGAGCAACTCGCCCAGAAGTTCAAGCACAAGACTGACGCGCACGAGGAATGGACCCGCGGCAAGGAGATGTTCTAGAGCCAGAACTTCAGGTAGTGCCGCCTCAACGAGCTCAAAGCGTTGAAGAAGAAACTCGAGGCCTTCTAGTCCTACTTGGCCGCTCACCAAGATCGCGTCGAAAAATACTCAATACTTTGGAGTAACATGATAGTGTCAGTGTAAAGGCCCGTTGCCAGCGCATCTGCGACCAGTGGTACAGGCTCGGAGTCCTGACTCAGAGCCATCGCTAGACTTTGGACGAGTCCGAGAGGATTCTGGAGAAGATCGACATCCTGCACTTGTATTCGTCAAACGTCCCGTTCAACAACTGGTTAGATGGAAACCGCGAGGACTCGGTCGACATCGTGCACACTGTTGAGAAAATTCAGGGACTGATCGACACTCATTCAAATTTCTAGGCAACTTTGAAAGTATTACAAAACATCGTCAAGTCCAAACCATCGTGATGCCTTTAGAACCCCCATACTACATTCACTGCACATGATATCACTAGAAAGTGGACCGATGTCAGACAGCTCTTTCTACAGAAGGACGCCACGTTACAAGCCGAACTCAGGAAACAACAGAACAAAGAAATGTTACACAGACAGTTCGCCAACGCAGTGGAACCATGGATCGAACGCCAGTTGGACGCTGTCATCCATCGAAATGTGTCTCCACGGCACCTTCAAGAGAACCAATTGCATAAGTTAAATTAATGAACTCAAGAATATCCAAGAAAGCATTATCTTCGAAAACACAATGGAGACACTCCGCGTCGGCGGATCAACCGCAACATCAACCAAGTAGAGAACCAGATCTTGACCGGGGACATTGCCCAGGAACAGTTGAACGAATTTAATTCAAGACGCATAAGCAGCGCAGAGGAAGATTTTACCATGGAGAGGGCATTAAGGTGCATGAAGAGAGGTGAAGCAGTCGGCCCGGACGGGATTAAGGTCGAGGCGTGGCAGTGTTGTGGTAAGGAAGGGCAACAAAAAACGCTGAAAATTATAAACAAACCATTCCCGGGCGAATAGACTGAGGGCATACACAAAGGAGGCAAGACCATCCAGCCAGATAGTTACAGGGGCATAACATGCACGGACTTGTACAGTACATCAGTAGGTGATGTGTATAGTGAAGGAGGGATTGGAAGAAGAGACGGAGGAAAGGTTTTGGCTTCCTGAGGTTCAAGCTGGCTTCAGAAAAGGGAGGTCGACTACAGAGCATATAGCCACACTGAACTGGGTGATTAAAAGGGCAATGGGTAAGAAAGAGAGATTATACGCTATTTTTGTGGACTTTAAGGCGGCGTATGACTCAGTAGACAGAATAATGTTTGTAGAATGTTTGAAAAAAAAGGGTGCGTCGAAATGTCTGGTGAGTTGGATAGAAGAGGTTTATAGAGAAACTTGGTGTAATGTAAGAGTTGAAGAGAATGTGTCTGAACGATTTAGAGTGAGAGTACTAAGGCTGTCTCCCTGTTATTTAACTTATATGTGGCAGATATGGAGAGAGTTTTGGAACTGGGACAAGCAGGGGGAGTCGTAATAGGCACATCCTAAATTTGGAGTTTGGCCTACGCAGATGACGTAGTAGTGTTGGCTAAATCGTTGAGTGATCTGCAAGAGATGAGCAAAAGGCTTGAAAGTTACTTATGAATGTAAAGAAAACGAAATGGATGTTATTTCGGAATGCGGGAAGAAGAGGGAAGGAAGAAGAATTGTTATGGAAGGGTGTGCGTATGAAAAAAGTGATAGAGGCTTTATGTTCACGGAAACGGGTAGTAAAGCCGGGCATATTGAGTATATCTGTAAAAAAGCGAGAGTGGCGATAGAGCGGTTGAGGAGAACGTGGGAAGATACGTTAGGAAACAATGTGAGAATGCAAATGATTTGGTGGGATGCATGCATTAGGACTGTAGTATTGTATGAAGCAGAAGGGTATAAGTGTAGAGGAAAAAGTGGAAAGACTGCAACTGCGGTACTTCAAAAGGTAGGGTTGAAGAGAACCACACCCGGTTACGTGGCGCTGCAGAAATGCAACAGAATGTCTGTGGCGTGTATGGCAGCAAAGAGAGTGGTGAACTTTGAAAGGAGGTTGAGTGAAATGGAGAATGGAAGTTTAGTGCAAGAAACTTGGAAAGTGTGTTATAGGGAATTGGAGCAAAAGCACGAGAGTATAACATGGATGCAAAAGAGAGCAAAACTGTATGAAAGAGCTGGAATGTCTGTGATGTATGTAGAAGTAAAGCTAGATAGGGGTCAGAAGTTAGAAGATGAAGTAGTAGAAAATCTGAGGGCAGAGGAGCTACAAATTCGACAAAACAAAATAGCACAGAGTCCCGAACTACAAGAATCTACAAGTTTTCGGAACAACCTTTGACCTACAGAATAGAGAGGATGTACGAATGCTAGCTCTTTCGAAGAAATAAGAAGAAAGGTATGGATGGGAAAGGAGTATACGGTGTGTGGATTTTGTAACTTGGGAAAAGACGTATGGGAACATTGGTTATATGAGTGCATGGAGGGATCTAGTTTGAAGAATAAAAGTTACGAAATACATATCCCTAATTTTATTATTTTAAATGATTATTTGGACCTCTAGCAACAATTTCGTAACAAAAACAAGTTCCTGAATTGTGAAAAACACCTACGTTTTGGACTTAAAGAGTTTGTCTCTTTATAGGGAATCCGTTGCTGAAGTTTAAAAAATTGTAACAAAAAGTTCCCGACACCCGAAAGGGTAAATGGGATTTTGATAATATATATATATATATATATATATATATATATAAGTTACGATATCCATAATCCTGATTTTATTATTTTAAATGATTATTTATACCTTTAGTAATAATTAGTTCAGTTAATTTGTTCAGTAAGAACAAAAACAATTATTTGTGACAAACACCTTCGTTTTGGACATTGAATCTGATATATATAAGTCTTTATTAGAGGCTAATAATTGAAATATTTTAAATTAAGTTGGACATATCTTGTCACAATTCTTGTACAATTGGGTTGTTTTCATTCGTTTATAAGCTGTGAATCACTTAAAATAAATACTTTACCCGGCGCATCCACCATGGTGGAGGAGCCAGACAAATCCGTGGCTGGAGCTTTCACATCGGTTTTTATAAATACATAATTTTTTATTTCAAATTAAATTTTAAATTGTGCCGAAATAACCAAACAACCCCCCCACAAAAAAATAAATAATTTTATTTAATCACCTCTTGAACAGCATTTTATTTCGCTCTATTTTTTTCTGTGTACATTCGTTCCATTTCAGTTGGAAACAATTAGTGTTTAATGAAACGATTCGTGCGGATGGAAATTGTGGATTTTTCGTTTTATTCCCCCCGTTTTTTTTTTTGTTGTTGTTTGTGTGCGATTGTGCGAGGAATAATTGATGGACATGTAATGTGTGCGGAGAGGGGGGCGGGCCGGGGGGATCGATCAAACGTCGAGGTAATGACTTCATGGATAAAGTCAGGTCGATTTTATGGGCTTGATGAGTCGTCGTGACTCGTCTGGTTGTTTTAATCAGAGGCACGTTATTAAATATAATAGGATTTAGTCGAGTCGAGAGTCAGGGTCCGGATGGCTGCGAGTATTAACGGTTTAGAATATTTGTAGTCTCATTAATTATCATTGCTTTTATAGCGTTAATTTAAACAAAAACAAAATAAAGCTTTCGATCGCTTTTGGATTTGAAACTTTTTCGTTATTTTAACCAAATTTATAACTTACACTAAATATTCAATTAATTTTAATATATATATATATATTGGCAAAAATACATATAACAGAAAATATTACAATGTATATTGTAAAAGTCTACCACTTGGCTATCGACTAATGCTATTTTCATCCTTGTCAAAATATATGTGATCATCGTTAACAGTATTATGTCAAAAGTCTAATTTTAATATAAATAGCTATATGCATAGTCTGTTAGTCGTGACTAACTTGAGTCAAACTATTCATAATAAATTAAAGACGACGCAAGCGCCACCTTTAGCCTAATTTTCTTTAAATTTGAGTCCAACTATTTTTCACAAACAAATTACTTCTCTTCATTTTGTAAAATAAATTAGCATTGCTTTAAAAGCGTTTATGACAAAAAAGCTTTCTATTTTTTTTTTCTAACCTTTATAACTTACACTAAATATTCAATTAATTTAAATATAAACAGCTAAGCATAGTCTGTCAATTGTGCCTATCTTGAGACTAAATATTTTTCATAAATAAAATAATGTTTTTTTTTTTTTACTTTGTATAATAACCAAAATGTAATGTAATCTTAATGCGCTTCTATTTGATTATAAATTATTAATGCCCGTTTGCACCGATTTTACTTTAAGGCCTCCTTAGTTAAGGGTTCCTTAAAAGTTAAGGAAAGAATAGTAGAGATTGGATTGCACCGCTCATATAAAATCTCCGCTTAGTTAAGGTCTCCTTAGTTGGGGGAAAATCTAGTGGAAAGTCAGTGCCTAACTTCATGTCGTCTATTATTCTCGCTTTCTAACCTTGAAATCATAGAAAATTATTATTAATTTTAGAAAATCACAATTATTTGGGATAATTATTACCGTTATAAACATTATAGTAATCAAAAGAAACTTTAAATAATATATTTATTTAAGAATGTATACATTTCACCATTTTTTATAACATTATCGTTCGATTTCTCTACTTTATACGTTATCTATACATTTATAGGTTAGAATCAGCCGTACGTCAACGCTAAGGAAGCCTTAGTGAAGTTAAGCCGCCAACATCGGCGGCTTAAATTTAAGGAGACCTTAGACATCGTGCGCGCGCGGTGCAAACCAAATGTCATAAGTTATGGATTACTTAGCACTAAGGAGTACTTAAACAAGGCGGTGCAAACGGGCATAAATAGTGAGAGCAATAAAAACTTAATGCTAATTCAAACTAAAAAATATATATCCTAAGCACTAATTCACTCACATCAACAATTTACACTTCACGATCTATTATTGTATACACACATTTTTATTCAGACTATACAGAAAATGCAAAAGAATATAACATAAATAATTACAATACATGTAGGTGTTTGTCTATCGGGGAGTTAAGTCTTTCTACCTTGATCTAATATTATTATTATCGATTGTTTTCTATATTTTGTGAATAAAAAAAAAATATTTTTAAATATAAAAAAGTGTTAGTAAAAATAACTCAACGCCAATTCCAAATAAACCTCTAAACAGAGATTCATTCAACATCAACTACTTACACTTTACGATCTCTCGGATGGCATTCATGAAATTCACAAGGATATCGCCAATATTAGACGGGCAATATATCTATCCGGGCATTAATGTATTTGTACGTGTGGGTAGTCGAGGCTTGCCTCCCCGCTCGCCCCCGCCCGGCCCCCGACTCCCCCTCGCGAAAGCAGATGTTCCCGGCGTGCATTGTTGTCGCCCCGTTGGTGGTCATTGTTAACCCTCGGCACACCTCCAACACTTTACACCACAATATACATACGTACACACACACTCCAGTTCATGCCTTCATCTCGCTCTAGTAATTATTCAACGATAAGGAATAGAGCTCAGCCGCGTCGGGAAGATGTGTGCATATGCGGCAAGGATTGACTAATTTGTCGAGTATTGCGATGATGTTTATTGAAAACTGCAATGGTTGGGCAAAAAAATATAATCGAGAAATATAGATTCGTGTACAATATATCGGGTTTTTCTGGACCATGATTTGAACGAACGGTATTTCAACTAGTGTGGTATACCACAAGTATCAGTTACAGTTCACTGTATATTTATTTAGAATATTAACGTTTATATAAATCTAAGATAGTGTGAGAAAAATAAAAACAAAAATTACTTAAAATAATTCAAATTGGAAACGCTAGAAGAAAATTAATTAATTAACAATATCCAGAATAATAAGGGCGTTTAAATAAATTATAAGGTATAAAAATTAGGATTCAACATAAGAACATTGTAATACCGCATAATACGAGAAATAGGATTATGAGTAACATGCAAGGTTCGATGGAAATTTCATCGGAACAAAAGTCTACAACGGGTCTAAGACGAAATTAAAGATCAAGAATTGACATGTCCATTAATCAATTTAAATCGATAAAACAAGTCGATATTCTTTTATACTGTAAATATTGGACTTATCAATTTTACATCGATGTAAAATTAAAATAGTAATAATTACAAGTTTAATTATAATTAAAATTGTAAAATAAAATTATAAAAAAAATATTTGTAAAGGAGAGAAACATATTTGCATTTAAAAAATGATTATACATTATTTAATTATATTATTTCAATTACTAAACAAATATTTTAGTGAATTGAAATATATTCATTAAAATAACCATTGTGTAGTCGGAGTAAACACTTACCTATTTTAAATGGCATTAGTTTTGCCTGATTGCCTTCTTGAATAAATAATAGTTTTTGTATTTATACAATAAATACCTGATATATATTTTATACTTGACATAAAATTAATTGAAATGTACACAAATTTTGATCATCTATATGTCCTCCATCACTCTATATATAAATAAAATACAATAAATAAAGAAATAAATAAAAGATACAACTCGCATTTTTTCATTTTTTCTTGATTAAAAGAAACTCAGCTCAGTTTTATGAATGGGATATTAATCAGCATAAAATTCTGCACATGTCAATTCATTACTGATTGAAATACAAAACAAATCTAAGATCTCAATATTCTTTTGGATATTTGACTTATATAGATAGTCAGAATATAAAGTAATATTCAGCAATTATTTAATTATTAAGCATTAATCATACCTTTTTAGAATTAAATAAATATCCTAGAATGATTATTTATACTACAGCCAATGATTAAAATAAGTGGAAATAATAATATATTTACATCAACGCACATAATTTAAAATGTTGACAAAACAAAAAATTCTGCATATTATTATATTTAACCATTTACAGTAATTTTATATAATTAATATTAGCAGCAAAAACCAAAATGAATTTACAAAAAAAATACCATGTGATATGGAAAACGATTTCAACCATTTTTTTTAATTTGCATAAAAATTATAAAAAAAATGTGGTCTATATAATCACAAATTGTAATTGTGGGAAAATTATTATTCTGCTTCTTGCATTGCCTCCATCAATTTCCTTCTTTCAATCAAGGAAGATCTGTAATACAGTTTTCTTTGGCAGAAAGAATGTGTGGAGGATCCCTAATGTTATCTTTTGTTTATTATGAATTTTCTCTAATCCTTTCTGCTTTTTGCATTGCCTCCTTCAATTTCCTTCTTTCAATCAAGGAAGATCTGTAATATATTTTTCTTTGGCAGAAAGAATGTGTGGAGGATCCCTAATGTTATCTTTTGTTTTTTGAGGTTGAATTATTCATGAGTGATTTATGACAGACCGACAGACCAACTGACCGACCGATTTCATTTTTCAATAACAATGTAAAAATTATGATTGAAAGTGAATAAAAACTCCACAAGGCGTTCACAATTAGTAAAAACATATTTGTGTTCTCTATAAAATTACGAATTAAATAATATGTATTTGGCAATTAGAGTAAATTAAAAATTCATTGTTTTGGGATTTGTTATCTATAACTCTACTAATTTGAGTTGCAAAACTATTTTGTTAATATATATATTTGAAGCAATGCTGATTGATTTTTTCATAAGAAGTATGAATCAAGTCGTTTCACCTTACGTATATATATTTTTCTATTTACAATGTTATTTAATTATTGCTTTATCCTTGTTAATAATAAATAAATAAATATTTTTAAGTTAGCGGGGTGAAAGGTTTGTTTTTCATTTTTTTAAATTATATTTTACTTTTTTTAATTTTTGGTAATTATTAATTTTAATGTAATTATTATTTCATAGTAGTTATGTTTCAAAAAATAATACTTTATTAATAATATATATGATAGTAAATAATGATTAAATGCATTCCATTTAAAAAATATTCTTGCCTGCGCTTCTAAATTCCTATACTCTAAATTTCTACAGAAATGTAAACAAAAACTCCTTATCGTCAAGCACGATATCGGTTTCCATATGATCCACCCACCGAGCGCATTCCCGTGTCTCTTCACCAGTTTTACGGGCCTATTTTTTTTTCATTTTTTTAACGCCAAATAATTAATTAATTATTCATTTTAGAATATTCTTTTTCAAATAAAATATATTTTAAATATTGTAACCAATTGCGAGCTAAGCTTTTTTATTAAGAAATCCTTCTATTAATACCAAATTATTTCATTATCTCTGTTATCAATCAATATTTTTTTTTTTTTGAGTTAACTCGCACAACCTGATGATATTTCATATAACTTTTATTTGAAACTTTTTTTTCTAATATGAGTAGTAATGTCGGAATCTGGCGACAAAATTTGGACATGGTAGTCTTCCCTCTTAAAGTGGTTGGAATCTTTCTTGAGCAACAGAACTCAATGTGTAAAAATAGGTAATACAATATCAAAATCTATAAATTTACCATCAGGGGTTCCACAGGGAACACATAGTGGGCCCATCTTATTTTTACTTTTTATAAATGATTCATTAAAAAAAATGCCATTATCTGTTCTTTGCGGATTATCTAAAAATATTTAAATCTATAACGCAACCTTGTAATCAATTTTATATTCAATCAGATCTCGATTACACACTTGGTGCAATAAGAATTTTTTATACCTTAATGTTAATAAGTGTAAACACATCAGATTTAGGAAAAATTGTGATGATGTTTTCTATATTTTGAATGGCTTACAAAGGGAACTAAATTTGATATATCTATATTGAGATTACTTTATTGTTCCTTGGTACGCTCTAGGTTGGAATATGTTAGCATTGTGTGGTCTCCGTATTACACAACTCATATTTCGAAATTGGAGCGGATACAAAATAAATTTGTAATATATATTTCATTTAGATCTGGTGTACCACATTCACATTTTGCTGCAACTATTGAAAATTGAAAAATATAACCCCCCCCCCCCGCGCATACCCGTGTCCGCGAGTGCATCATTTGGCCACACTGTGTAGCGTATAATCGGAACTTTTCTCAATTACTCTAAATAATTTAATATCATCAGCAAACTTCAAAAATTTAGTGTACTTAATATAACCACTAATGTCATCAATAAAGAGCAAGAACAGAATTGGGTTACAATGTGAACCCTGGGGTACACCAGACGTGACTTTGATTGCTCTGGAGATAAAGTTATCAATCTTAACGAATTGTTTGCGTTTACAAGATCACAAAATCCTAAACCTTCCAGTTTCTTTAAAAGAACCGAGTGACTAACAAAAATCAGTGTAAACAGAATCGATCTGATGACCTTTCTACAAAGCATTCAACAGATACATCTGGTAGGAAAGCAAATTAGATGTCGTAGACCTACATTTTATTTGTAAAACCTTGTTTTTTTATGTACTTATTATGTATTTATGCACCCGTTGACAAAAGACCAGAATAATTTAAAAATAACTTTTATGTTATCTTCAGATTTCCAAATATGAGATTCCTGAAGTGTTTAATTATCATCGAATATATGAATTAGGGTGTTTCGAAAAAGCTCTAATGAACTGAAATTGAGCCATGCGATTAAAAAGTGAGAAATTAATTCAAAATATGAGCCATGCGACTTTATTCGGATTTCAATAATTATTTGGAGGATCTCAAAAGAATCATCAAAAGCGTATTAGTAAAAACTATAATGGTTTATTGCACAACCATTACAATTACAAGTTGATTGTTTTTTTTTAAGAATGAAGGAAAGTCTATGTTTCTCCATTTTTTCTAAATATTGCACTCAACCTTATTGTAAAGTTAATGTTTATCACTCTCATTAGAACCATGCATTACAATTTGGTGAAGAAAAACGCTTGCTATGTTCCATTATTTTATTTGCAGTTTCCTGACAACAATGGGATTAATTGAACATTGTATCAATACTGGACACCACATGGGACAGATTATCCCGATCCAATTCTGCCGAAAACGAATAAAGCTTAACCTCATTGAGGGCTTGGAGATTAAGCGGGCCATCAACAACGGGGATTATCTACTAAATAACCAGCAGGAGCTAACAACATCATTATCGCAAGACTTTCCCATAATTAACGATACCGTATCATTGTAGACTTCTTCATTTGTAATTTAAGTTAAACCTTTGAGAATGATCCGAAAAGATCGAAACACGTGTCAGGAAACTGCAAATGAAATAATGGAACATAACAAATGTTTTTCTTCGCCAAATTGCAACTTTATTGTATTCATGTCTGGTTTCTCTTCGATATTTCAAATAGTGTGGTATACCACGAGTATCAGTCTTAGACTCTATGTCTGTTTTATTTAGAAATAATTATCAAAGTTATGAAGAAAAAAAAAAATAAACAGTCTCTTATGAACTGTTTGAGCCACGCGAATCCGTGCGCTATTCAAAAATTAATTGGAGGATCTCAAAAGAGTCATCAGAAGCATATTATTGAAAACTGTCATGATTATGCAATAAAGTTTAATGAAATTAAAAAAAGAGGAGGAAAGTCTACATTTCTTCACTTATTTTCTTTTTTTTTCTTTCAACTTTACTGTATTCATCATATCGAGTTTCTGGCGGTTAACTTGAACGATGCGTCACATAGTGTGGTATACCACAAGTATCAGTTTTAGAATCCATGTATGTTATATTCAGAAATTTCCATGCAACTTTATTGTGATCATCAGGGGGTCCATACGGAGATGATTGAATGAAAAGAAATTAACTTTTTAATAATTGGAATTGATGAAAATTTTTGAATACAACAAAGCCTCAGCTATCAAAATTACCCAACATAATAATTCACAATTTCCAAAATTTCATCTTCAAAAAAAAAGTAACTTTCCTGTCATACAATCTTCACCTCCATAATTCCTGGAGCTGGTAAAAATAATCTCGCGGTAATTACAGCGATCGAAATTTAATCGAGCCCAGAAGCTCCTCGCTCACTCCTTCCACATTCCCCACGCTCCTTCCGAAGTTCCAGTCCGACACCTCACCTGCCCAGGTGCGTGACCATCTGATTGGCAGAGGAGGAGAGGCGTCCCGGTGCCCGATTGGTCCCCTGGCCTTTGTCTTAGCCTGCCACCATGATGCGGGCCGGCCGCCAGAGACACAACCGGTTCCGACGTGATCAATGAAAACAGAAACAAATCGGAATGAGAAAAAAAAAATAGAAAGGAGAGAAAGAATCCGGATCGGAATACACTTACTCACACGCCTGTTAGATTGAATGTTTTATAATTTTGTTTAAATAAGTACTTAGTTAACCCGTGGTGAAATTTTTTCCTTTTTTGAAACAATAAAAATAAAATCTTGATGAAATTACTCATTTTTTTGACAATTTTCGGGCATATGGTATTTATATTATTGAAAAGATAGAAGGGGATGCGTCTTTCCTAATGTTATAGTAGAGATACTAAATCGAAAGTATGATTTGGTTAATAATTTTGGATCACATGAAGAATTGACTTCTTCTAGATGCTTTGATTTTTTCCAAATTTTGCAATTGAAATCCTGAAAATAATAATTGTGAGATGCCAATTAGAAGCAAAGTTGAGGCTTTAAATTATTTATGAAAATTAAGACAATGTCGTTTTCTAGCGTTTCTTTTTTTTTCCTTATTTTGTTATTGAAATCCTGAAAATGATACTTGTGGGATACCAATTAAAAGCGAATATGGCTTAAATTATTTATGGAAATTAAGAGTAGTATTACAAATATCTATTTATTTATTTATTTATTTCAACGGCGTGCCATTTACATGAATAATACAATATATCGTTTTTTTACAGTAGAAATTCTAAATCGAATTATCGTAAGGTGCTTCTAACTCGATTATTATTGAAAATAAATTTAGTAGATTAATTTCAATTGAACAAGGCGCAATCTCAACTTTTTGAGTGGAAGAATTACAGAGTTAATTCTTTACACGCCTATCAAATTAAATATTTTCCCATTTTGCTTCTCAGCCCATGATAAAACATTTTTTGGAACAATATATTTAAAACTCAGCATCGTTTGTTTAAAGATAAAAGAGAATGAGTTAACTACGTATTAATTGTATTACTTTGAATGACATCACTTGAATTCAAAACCAATCGTTTTGATTTTTAGAACAATTACGGTTAAGAATTAATCTCTTTAAATAAAAAGTCTTTTATATAATTTTTAAATCAAGCTCGCTTTATTTGTATAGCAATTTTTATTAATCACCCAAGTATTTTCAACCTTTCATTTTCAAGTTTTTTTTTTTTTTAATATTTATATAACAATCAATTTGAGTTAAAAAAAGCCTTCGATTTAGAATCTCTACTATAAAAAAAAAACGATATTAGTAATACTTACTCTTAATTTCCATTAATAATTTAAGCCATTTTCGCGTCTAATTGGTATCCCACAAGTATCATTTTCAGGATTTTAATAACAAATTAGGAAAGAAGCACTCTAGAAGGGGATAGTGTTCAATAATATAAATACCGTATGTTCGAAAATTGACAAAAAATCAAAAAATGAGTAACAAGAACCTTATCATAGTTTCTATTTAGAATCTCTATTATATAAAAAAAACGAAATTTGTAATACTTAGTTTTAATTGGCACAAACAATTTAATGCCTCAGTTTAAGTAATCTGTGCTTTTAATTGGTATCCCGCAAGTATGATTTTCAGGATATCAACAATAAAATGAGAAACAAATCAAAGCAATCTAGTAGAGTACAATATGATAAAAAAATGTGAAAAAAAAAAACGAGTGAGAAGAACCTTATCATGATTCGATTTAGAATTTCTACTATAAAATAAAGCGATATTTGTAATAGTCTTAATTTCCACAGACAATTTAAGGCCTCAGTTTAAATAATCTTTCCTTCTAATTGGTATACCGCAAGTATCATTTTCAGGATTTCCATAGTAAAATAAGAAAGAAATCAAAATCACAATTTTCGCAATATGATGGAAAATTGTGAAAAATATTGAGTGAGAAGAGCCTTATCACACTTTCAATTCAGAATCTCTACTATAAAATAAAAATATATTTACAAGAATTTAATATAAAATTAAGAAAAGTGTAATAATAATCCAATTTCATTATCCTTTCCCCTCTTTTAACTCTACTCTTCAGTATATTCCAGTAGAAATTCCTCACCCAATTCCAAGGACTTCTCCAAGGCTCCCGTTTTAACAATTATCCATTAAAGATCGAATCTGGTATGCGTGTTTTCGTTTTTAGTAAGATTAATCGCGGCCCGCGGACCGAAATCCGAATCGAACGGATTAATAATTAGGACGGCGCGAAGATTTATGTCAGACATTAATACCGATGATGGAAACGGACGTCGAAAATATTTATTTTAATATGATGCACGGCCATTTTATTTGGACGGAATGAATGGTCCCGCGCTGACACCGAGATATTGGCCCGATTTAATTTGTTTCTCTTTATTTAATGGTCCCGAACACGCGATGCGCCCCGGCTATGGCCGCCACTGCCGACTGAATAGTATTTCATACAGGCTTTGATTAAAAACAAAAAAAAAGTAATAAAATTGTTTTTCTTAATATTATAACTATTTTCTCACATATGGAAATAATTTATTAATTATTTTCAAAATATTTTTATTTAATTTGTTTAAATAACTGTGACCAAGTGAATGAATACTCTTTTCTATTTATGTTTTATTTCTTATTATCTAGTAGACCTAAATCAACATCTATGTTGTTATTAGACATTATTTCCTTTTTTTTTGTTGATCGATTTATTCTAGAAATGTATCTATAATAAATATTATGAAACTAAAAATATTAACATCATGTTTTATTTTTATTTATTTAATTAATGAGTATTCAATGAATAAAAAAATGAAAATAATACCTAATAACGAAACAGATGTTGATTTAGGTCTGGGAATAATAGAAAATAATCTTGATAAAACAAATAGCGCATTAGTTATACAATCACCGATAGAAACCGACGCTGATTGACGTTAATTTCAATTAAGGGGAAGGCACGATCCGCAAACAAAAGAATCCTCCACTGGAATCACTCGTAATCACACATTACATTGCGTTTCCGTTCCCATTTCTGAATAACCTCATCAGGCACGTGTCCCCCCCTTGTCCGGGACGACCACAAAAACCTTATCACCGCCACGGATCGTCCCGACAACATTCCCAACACAAATGCACTTTATTAAAGTCGCTCCCCAGTGATACCGATCTGGCGATCGAGCGCACAAACGCAAACAAACACAGATCCGACAGATCTAATTATTTCGCTGTCGCGCATCTTGTAAGCCTACCTGGACTCCCGGAAGATAAGGATCTATTGGTGTTTTTGCGTTGAAAACGGCCCAAAAATCATTCCGCTACCTGTGAAGGAATCCGAGATAAGCAAACAAAAATAAATGTGTTTTAAATTATTTTTCGACTTGATTTGGGTTTGATGTAATTACACGGTTCTGTCGTGAAAATGTGATGTTTAAAGCTTTATTAGACAGAATTACAAAAAATCAAAAACAGTTTTTAGAAATATGCATGATTTTACATAGAATACAGTTGATACCTTTAAGTTCCTCTGTCATATTTATGACAGGCCATATTTTCGTAATTATACCATTGCTATTGCCCCCAAGCTTTGGTACCCGGCGCATCCACCATTAACGTGAAGTATTTTCAGCCGCGGATTTAACTATATATTCCAAATTTTCTTTCTACGTAGAGTTTCTTAGGCTACTAAGATAAAGAAATTGAACGTAATCATTTTTTGCTTTTAAGATAAGAACATTCTTCAAAGTAAAAAAGGGCCACTTTAGGGGAAATTACGGAGTCGACGAAAAAAATCATTAAAAAATAACTAAAATACACACGCTGAATTATCTTTCTCTGAACAATCCCTAAGACTGCTTAAACTAGCTAAGACTAAGAAAATAAAAATAAATCGCGCCTTTAGTAGTCAATTTTGACTTTGATAGTTATTCTTATATTCAGCCAATTTTAGCGTCGATGAAAAAAAATCCTAAAAATTTAACTAAAACACACATTTCAAATTTTCTTTTTCTAAAAAGTTTTTTTTTAACAATTTCACATTTAATGGACAAAACATTGATTATCGGTCGTCTACTTTGTAGACCCAAATCATTGACGATGCCGCTTGAAATTAGGCAAAAGGTGGCGCTTGCGTCGTCTTTAATTTATTATAATAAATAATTTATAAAATTTCCTCCGAACAATATTAAACCCATATAATTTATAGCGAAGCCATTTTTTTCTCTTCGCTTAAAACCCTTATGTAAACTGTTAATTATCACCCTCCGCCGTGCGGGGTGTTTTAATCCGATGATCGACGACTTTGTTTATTTAATTTAATAATGGGGCAATTTGATCGTGCCCCGCGCGGTTTTAATTAATAAACGAAGAGTTGTGGCTGGTTAATATTAAATTAAAAAGAGCCCGGAGACGAATATGTTGTGCACGAGGCGCTTTAATAAAATTGTCCCTTGGTGGTGATGCGTTTTACCATTTAACATTTACCCCCTGTATGTGAACGCCACCCTTATTACACCATTATAAATGAATTATCGCCCCCCTTGTATTTTCGCCTCGTTGCGATAGTGTAACGACGGCTCATTGATTTCATTTTCACGAGAGTATATATCGTAAATTTTATAATATAGTTTCAATAATAAATGGAATTTTATTACTTTTGGAATAATGGAGTCGAGTAGAAGGGGATGAGTATTTTTTTAAATAGATTTGAATTCAAAATAATTAAATAAAACTCTATTCCAGATCGTATATCTCTTAATATCAATACAAAAAATATCCATTCACTTCATCACAGTTGCTCTTTACATTAAATATTCTCGGATATAAAAAATGTTGCATGCTGTAATATCTTATTGATATGAAGCAGCAGGGGTACATTATGTAATTCAATATCTGGCGTGGTATTTACCCGAGAAGTAGTTATTTTAATGTACTGGGTGTCGAGATAAGAAAGGTCACCGGCTATATCTCAGGAACTAAGACTCCTAGAGCTATCAAATAAAAAATATGATAATAAAAGTGACCATGAGAAAATGTTGGAAATATATTTCAAGTTCGTATCTCTTCAAATAGGGGGCGCAATGAACAGTCGAAAAATAATTCTGCGATTATCTCAAAAAAAGTTCAAATAAAGGCATCATAAAACTACACTTTTTGAAATCATGATGAGTTTATAAAACAAAAATGTTACAGAAAATTTTCTCTTACTCTTGAAATAAAGGGTGGGGGAAGGTCAGAATTTATAAAGATCAAATCTCAAATAACTCTTTTGTTTTTTAACCGATCTTAATGATTTTAATTTCGTACGAAATAACTTATCATACTGATTAAAAAAAATGACAACAATCATAAAAATAAGTAATTCAGTCGCCGCTAGGTGGCGCCAAGTTAAAAAGAATATATATTTTTCATTTTTCTTACAAAATTTAAATTAAACGATATATTTTTCTTAGTATCAATAGAATGTGCGTAAAATTGTAAGAAATTTAGTGAAAACCGCATCTCAATACCTTTATTCTATCACAAGTTATATATAAAAGAAAATTTCAAATTAAAAATTTCAAATGTCATTGGAAAACTTTTTGAGTTTAATAAAATTTATAACAAAAACAACTAAACTGAATTAGTTTACCAATACCAGCGTGCTAAATTATTTGAATATACTCTTTCTTGAAAGGTGAATAGATGGAGATGCCTATTTTTTTGGTCACCACGATTTGACGAATGTTCAGATTTTTATTTTTGGGGCAAATTAAAAAATATTTTTTATCAATCCAGGCCCAGAACGAGGAAAGACATAATTTTTTAGATCTGAAATATCTGCTAAGTTACTTGAATGCAGACTTTAGTAAAATCCTTTAAATTTTCATTGCACAAGTTTTTATTAGTAAAAATATAATTTGAAATTTGCTATAAATTTGAGCAATTTTCATTGTTTTTCATACGAACTAAATATTAAAATAAATTTTAATTCATCTTATGAAATTCCTGCTTATTTTAAGATTACTTTAATGTATAATACAATATTGTTCATTGATCACAACTGCAATCTAACTCGAATTAGTGATTGCCAATATTTATATAGCTTTTTCTTTAACCTTAAACTCACTTAATAAACTGGAGTAGCTGACAGTGCTTGATAAAATGAACATAACCTACATTATTCCGTTGATTTTGTTTTTAATCGAAAATATTTCCACACATCTCAAGCAATTTCCAAACAAACCCCAAGCGTCGAAAACTCTGGCAATTCCAAGAAATTGAAATTCCATTTGTGAGGGTCCGCTCGCAGCATCATTTTTTATCCTTAGACGCCTCATTGTCTGGGCCAGAGATCACGATTGGGATCTCGGGGATGTTCCCATCCAAAGACAATCCCCGCCGCCCACACGGACACCCTTGTGCCTGCGAAACAAAACCGAAACGTTCCGTCGTTTATTCGTTTGTTTTGTGCGAGCACCTGTGGCCCTTGAGAACCACGAACGGGACGATTTATCACCTGAATAGGGGTGAAACGTCGATGATTCCACTTCTCCTCTTCTTTATTGTTGTTGTTGTTGTGTAATATATACACTTCTTTTGTGCGTGCCTATCGGAGGAGTTATGAATAACGAACGATTTTCGAGTTGGGTCAGCGGCGATTTTTCTTCTTTTGTGGCTTTTTTCGCACACGTAACATAAGGTTAAGTTGCGTGACTAATGATCTTAACGTTTTGTTTTCATGCAACTTACCTACGTATTTATAAAATTTTATTTTGATGATTTCTTACAAGACAGCAATACAGTATTCTCATACAATATCGAGATTCTTTCTAATTTTACAAACACCCTCCGCATTGCAAAATATTATTTTCTATATGAATTCATGTCTTGTTGTGAATTATGTGAAGAGTTTTGAATAATTAAAAATAATGTAACATAATAATAGTAATTTCTCCGCCGACATCCCTCTTGCGGAATGCAAGAGAATATTGAGGGATAAAACGATGTCATTTGTCAACTTAAGGTGGAAAATAGTAATAGATTAATTGCACTTAGTAGAATCGATGTAAGGAAGGCAGTGGACATCATCACGGGGCACTCTCTTCTAGGTAGACACGCACACGAGATGGGTCTCAATTGCAATGACTTTTGCAGAGAATGCCTGGATGAAGAGGAGGAAGAAACAGTACTCCACTATCTGGGACAAAGTCATGCTCTTGAGGGGAAAAGAATTAAGTACCTCGACCTGCACTACGCAAATGAGCTGCCGGAACGTACACCTATAAATGATGATGATTAAATCAAGATGAATAATTTGATAAAGTTCATTAGGTGCTCAAACTGGATTGTATAGAAGGGAAGGATCACCATCTCTATGGCATAAAAACGGACGCCTTGGGCCTAAGTGAACAGTCTGAAGGCTGTTGCCATTGAAACCTAACCTAACCTATAATAATAATAATTTAAACAAAATAAGTAAAGAAAGGAATACAAAGTGTTTTATTTGTAATTGTTCTATATGAATACTGAATGACAAGTTATTATCAAAAACAACGCCCAAATCCCTAAACGTTTCCACTTTATTAAGTGTAGTAACCCCAATTGAATAAAAAAAAATGGTTTATCTAAATTTTAAACTTCGGCGAACTCATTGCGTAATTAATAAATGTTACGCAATATCTATTTATTAACTTGTTAATTCTTGAGGTTTCTACTTCATTCTACATTGTAATTTAATTTTATAAATGAAACACTTTTTAATTAATAAATGTTATGCAATGAGTTTTTAACAGTCGATGATTCTCGGTGCAGTAAATATTAAATCTGGTTAGATCATCTTGAATTGTTTGTAAATCGTAATAGAAAAAGGATTTATTCACTTGGTCACAGTTATTTAAATAAATTAAATAAAAGAATTTGAAAATAATTAATTACTAAATTATTTTCTCTTTTGCTACTGTGATATTACGACTTATGTTACATAAGTACTTTACCAAATGTCTAATAATAGACAAAAGAGAAAATAATTTATTAATTAATTATTTTCAAATTCTTTCATTTAATTTGTTTGGAAATCGTTACGGTTTCGCACAATTCATTAAATTTTGAGATCATCTGCATATAAGAAAAATCTGCAATTTTTAATACTGTGTTGAATATCATTAATAAACAAATTGAATAATATAAGACCCCCAGTGGGATCCTTGAGGGATACCAGAAGAAGCAGATATAGGTGAAATACTCTTTACTTTGTTTCTATAACGTGGATTGTATATTGTTTAGTATGGAATTATTGAAACAGAAAAAGACTTGTTTATTGTTAACTATAGTTACGATAAGTTTAGCGTGTCATTATTAAAACAAAAGAAGACTTGAATTGCTTATTTTTGACTAAAATTTCGAAAACCTTAGCGTGCCATTATCAAAATAAAAGAAGACTTGGGTTGTTGTCAAATCTATTGTTAACAATAAACAACCTAGGTCTTCTTCTGTTTTAATAATGACAATAATGACAACCTTAAGTTTATTTCGATAAGTGTATCTCCATAAACTGATTGACAATTTTATTGTTGATACCCCTGCTTTGGGGCTAGTCAATTTTCATACAACTAAGCTTACGAATAGGGCATGTTTTCTTATTGCACATACTTCTCATTAGGCGAGAAGTATTTTTATGTTAAATATGGAATAGAAGAGATACAAACCTTTCACGTAAAAGTTGTAAATAATATATTTTCAATTATAGCGATTGTAATTTTTATTTATTTATTTATTTTGTATTTCGACACCCGATAGGGTACAAGAAGAAAGTTTATAATAATAATAATTAATTTTGTAAATAATACTAATCAAATTTAAACGGTTCGGCAATTAGAAAAGTCGTTTGAATAAATAAAGAAAAACAAAAATAAAGACCGCAGCGAAAGCATCCCCGAGTTCCTTGGCCTTCTGCGTTTAATAAAGTCGGCGCGCGTAAATTAAAATTACAACAATTAGCGGAAACTTTATAAACAAATGAAGGTCCACACCCCCGCCGCGTTTAACGCCTTTCCTGATGTATCGCTTTAATTGCGAACGGCCCCCCAAACCGCGAACCGTTCGTTCGCCGTTCTTAATGAATTTCCTTCTTTTCCCCCTAATTAAAACACGCCCTGATTATGATTTACACTTTCTAATTAACGGTACGAAACTTTAAAACTGTAATCAAACGCCGCGGCCGCTCTTAAACGACCCGGGAAATATCCCCCACCCCGGGAGGGCGGTTTCGGTTTTCCTTTTTCCGCGCGATTAATTGCGCCAAGTTTATTAAGTGTATTACGCAAATGGAGGTTTGTCGTCGACTATTTGACCCTTTAAAGTAGTTCGTATTATTATTACTTGCTTAATTCGATTTCAAACATTTTTTTTTAATCTTAAAAGAAAAGATTTGTATAAAAATATTCCATTCATCAATTCATTTGTGCGAATCATCACAAGCTAGCTAGCATAGATTTTTTCTTTGACTTCATCATAATAAACGTTGAGTGACCACAGAACAATAAAATATAACCTACTTTGTAAAACGCGAACTAATAAGAATGTTGAAGACGCGAAAATATATACAGAGGCTACATTCTGGACTAAAATTGGTGGGAAAGTACGGAGAACAATAAAAGAAACTAATATACAGGGTGTCCCAAATGTCGCGAAGGGGTTTGAGCTTCTAATAACTTTTTTGTTTATAATTCGTTTTTTTTTTTCAGGAATTGTAGTCAAGACTTGGGTTATTTCATATGGAAAGACTCACAAACCAAAATAGCACAATTTTACTTGGAAAATCAACATTCAATGTTTCTAACGCAAAGAGCATATCGACGATATTTTCACGCTCGAAATACTCGCTTAGAATCAGAAGCAATGATTCATCGATTGGTCCAACGTTTTCTGGCACAGGGTTCTGTAAGTGACATCCCACGTACAGAGCGACCACGTTCAGCTATTGCAGACGCGAATATTCAACGCGTCTGAGATAGTGTTGAGGAAGATCAAGGAACAATAAAATAAAACCTACAACAGCTTAAGAAAAAAAAATCCCGATGAAAACATTTATGGAAGCAAACGGAGACTGGCTGCTGAGCATTTATAATGAACGTTCCCGAACATATGGAAAAGGGCAACCTGGCATATAATAAGGAAAAGACAGAAATAATATTTTGTAGCGAAAAAGAGAAGACGAGGGCACCCGTAATGGAGAAACTAAAAAAAAATGAATAATTCGATTAAGTATCTAGATAAATGGAACACGATGCAAACGCCATCTTTTGCCTAATTTTATGTGGCACGTTAACGATTCCGTCTACAAGGTACTGAATCGTTATATCTATCTTGTAGACTCGAATCGTTGACGCTACCACATGAAATTAGACAAAAGATGGCGCTTGTGTCGTTTTCCATTTATTATGATAACATAAAGATCATATCATTCTTGACATATTTCTTGTAGACTCGAATCGTTGACGATACCACATGAAATTAAACAAAAGATGGCGCTTGCGTCGCCTTCCATTTATTATGATAACATAAAGATCATATCATTCTTGACATATTTCTTGTAGACTCGAATCGTTGACGATACCACATGAAATTAGATAAAAGATGGCGCTTGTGTCGTCTTCCATTTATTATGATTTAATTCACAAGAAAGACGGCAGTAAAAGACCCATTACTGCCTATCATAGGGAAAGTGTCACATAAAGAGTACAGCACCATCTAGAAGAGTACGAACATCTAGCAGAAGAACAATATGGCTTCAGATGTAGAATAATCCAAGCGATAGAGTGGTCGAAACGATCGAACATGCCATGTTGAACGTATTCTTAAGGCCCAACGCCACTACTAGCATACGCTAGTTTATTGTTCTTGTTAAACTTCATACGCTAGTGGTAGCGTTGAACCTTAAGAATACGTTCAACATGGCATGGCCACCAGCAATAGAAGACTGGAAATAGGGTTAAATAGTCGACAACTTTAGATTTCCAATGCCAACTTCTTCATTGATTTTTGCTATACGCTCGATATTATCTGTATGATCTAAATGACATACTAGATAAATAGAAAGGGCCAAATATAATAGCAGGCGACATGAACGCCGAGAACACCAGATCACTTAAAGGACATAGTCGTGAGTTTTTTTTTAACGAATTAAAGAGTGAGTGAGAGAAGATGCCCACAGGCATCAAGGAGAACTCATGGAGAACTGGTTTGACAAAATCAAGAAGGTCAAAGGCGTACAAGCAACAGCGTATGCAGATGATTAACTAATTATTGATACTGAGAGTTCGCTCAAAAAATTATAAGAAAGGTGGATTTCGCATTCCTCCCGACCATCTGATGAGAGGAATGCGAAAGATTTGCGGACTAGTGCAACCTGGCATATAATAAGGCGAAGACAGAAATAATGTTTTTTAGCGAAAAAGAGAAGACGAGGGCACCCGTGATTCAAATAAATGGAGAAACTCAAAAAATGAAAGATTCGATTAAGTATTCAATTTTTAACTCTTCTAATACCATTTATGCCTAATATTAATAACATGAACTTGTTTTGAACTCGATCAAAAACTTGTTTGACCGAATTCGCCATGATGGACACATCACCATTTTTTTTTTTAATTATACGAACATGTCAAGAATGATATGATCTTTATGTTATTATAATAAATGGAAGGCGACGCAAGCGCCATCTTTTACCTAATTTCATGTGGCATCAACGATTCGAGTCTACAAGCTACCAAGAATCGTTGTTCTGGGTTATCTACCTTGTAGACTCGAATCGCTTGCATCGCCTTCCATTTATTATGATAACATAAAGACCGTATAATTCTTGACATATTTCTTGTAGACTCGAATCGTTGACGATGCCACATGAAATTAGACAAAAGATGGCGCTTGCGTGGCCTTCTATTTATTATGATAATATAAAGATCATATCATTCTTGACATATTTCTTGTAGACTCGAATTGTTGACGATGCCACACGAAATTAGATAAAAGATGGCGCTTGCGTCGTTTTCCATTTAATTATGATTTATATCAGTTATATAAACGCAACACAAGATCCGTTAAACCGCCTTCATCAAGGCATTTCACATGGAACACTAGTCGAAAGATCGAAATGGCTATTACTAGTTATCCATACACTAGATGAATGCTGGTTGAACATTTTATTAAATAAGTATCTAGGAGTTACAATCGGAAAAGATCTCAACTTAATCGAACATATAAGCGAGATGAATGACGAAGGAAATGGGGAAGCGAGAGCAATATAATAAAGACAAAATACCAACGAGTCTTCGCCCCAGCGATGGCTATGGGAAACAGATTTAGGGAAAGAGATCGAAGGATTGACGAATAAAGAAACACCTAGCAGCCACGTAAAAGCCGTTCCTGCTTGCAATTACGAACACATGTAGAACTGCCTCCAATGCGGCTTTACAAGTATTGGCTGGCACAACCGCCATTCATATTGGATCCAGAATAGCGTATGCAGATAAGATGAAACATAAGAAGTCGGATTCCCAAGCGAGGGAAACTTAGGCAAAAAAATGCACCCAGCATTCGAAAACGAAGATGAAACGGAAGTAGAAGGAAGGGATAAAACTAACGTCACGATTGAGCTCGTAGCAATCGAAGAAGGCCACATCGGGGCAGGGTGGGTGATAGAGCAAAATAACAGTAAGAGCCAAATACCAAGGAAATATACAAGAAGCTGAGCTGGCCACTATCAGCAAAGCAATGCAGGAAGCACAACAAAAGGGTGCAATGAACATTAAAATCCGTACTAGGACAAAAAGAACCGTATTCTCAATCAAAAATAATAAAATAACTCAATAAAACACTTTTAACTTTGTTTGCACAACTATTTTTTATTATTTAGTGACTATAGTTTCGACATCATTAGCGTGTTATTATCAAACGAAGAGTTTTGTCTTAGTTGTCGAAACTATAGTCACTAAATAATAAAAAATATTTGTGCAAACAAAGTTAAAAGTGTTTTATTAAGTTATAATAAACCATGTACAACCAAGTGGAAGCCTTAACAATTAACAAGTAAAAAAATAATAAAAACTGTACGGCAATAGAGATACAAAGAGCGCACAGACTATGATCTAAGATCAAGTTCGTGAGCAGAACCGGACATAGTGATGTGAGGGATATAATGATGAAATCAAAGCATAGCGGATCAGAGGGAGAAAGGATAGGGTGTGTATAAAAAAATAATAATATTAAAATTTTAAGAAAATGGTGATGTGTCCATGGTACTTTCCCCGGCGAATTCGGTCAAATAAGTATTTGAGTGAGTTCAAAACAAATTCATGTTATCAATATCAGGTATTAGAAGAGTTGACTACAATCGTACTATCATTACTAGAATTGCAATCATTATAGGAAATGTGCAAATTTACTGATTTATGTATTTCGTACAAAATTGTACACGATTGTAGTGAGCTTTTGTCAAAATTAAAATCGATATTCCTTCAGAAATTTTATGAAAATCAGCGCAGAACAAATTACGCGCAGCATTTCTTCATCAATAGAAGGATGAGATTGAGTAATTTAGCCAATCTTTGTGTTCTCCAGCGCGTCGCTGGATAAATTCAAAGTGCACCAATTATTAATTATTTATTATTATGATAACATAAAAATATTATTATTATTATGATAACATAAAGACCATATACTTCTTGACATATTTCTTGTAGGCTCGAATCGTTGACGATGCCACACGAAATTAGACAAAAGATGGCGCTTGCGTCGTTTTCCATTTATTATGATTTATATCAGTTATTTAAACGCAACACAAGATCCGTTCAACCGCCTTCATCAAGGCATTTCACATGGATCACTAGTCGAAAAATCGAAATGGCCATTTCAAATCATTTTTATTTAATATATTTAAATAACTGTGACCAAGTGAATAAATACTCTTTTCTATTTGTGCATCAATAAGTTTTAAAACTTATTGATAGATCTAGTCGTTCTTAATGCGGTATATACTGGGTGAGTTATCGAAGTACCCGTTTTCGATATCTTTAGAAATTTATCATTAATTTATTAATAAAACTGAATATAAAATTATATTCTTATATACAGGATGTCCCATTTTTTCCGGAATTGACATCACCTTTGTTATTTTAAATAGAACACGCTATATATTATTTTTATTCGATTCCTCTTTGAATTATCTTTACATTAATATAACGTAGTAGTTTTGATTAGTCGTTACTGCATAAAAAATGTTTTATATATTTTGTATTTTAAATATTATATTTGTTATGTGTTTAACTTATTTGTCTGTTTAATATATTGTATGCAGTATATTAATAATATTATTATTGTAATATTAATAATAATATTATTGTAATAATTCAATATTTTGAAGCCAATATTACACTCTCATATAGATTAAATAATAAGCTGTCATGATTCAATATTATGAATATCGATGCGATTAAAAAATCAAGTTGGCGTATTGAATACATCTTAAAAAAAATTACAGCTAGGGTGGATATTTTAACAATTTTGAATAGATTAGTCAAATACAAGTTCCAAAATTTCATATTGTTCCGAAAAATAGTTCCAACGATATTCATTATAAATTGTTAATCACCAATAAAACACTGTTTTTTTTACTTTGTTTGTATAATTTATACAAGATGTTCAAAAAAGTATGGAACCGACTTTTTTTAATATCATGAATAAATTATACAAAGTAAAAAAAAAACAGTGTTTTATTGGTGATTAACAATTTATAATAATAATAATTTTTTATTGAACGGACCAGCCATTTACAATTTGACAAAAAACATAAAACATAAATTACACAATCAATCAAACATTGTAGGCTTTCACGGCCAGTGTAATTATAATTGTTGATTTCCGGGCTATTAGGAAATCATCAATTCTAATTTATAATAAAATAGAAGCCACCGTAATTACTACATTAATTAAATTTGTAATAACAATGAAGAAGGTAAATCCTGATGCTGCTTGTTTTTGTATTTATTAAGATTGGCTAAATTAATCGATTAAGTCGATTAATCGAATAAAAAAATTTCGATTAATCGATTAAATTGTTTGTTGGAAAAATTTTCTATCCGTTTTCGATTAACCGATTAGTTTCGATTAATCGATTAGTTTCGATTAGTCGGTTATTTTAACCGACCGATTACTTTCGACTAATTGGATATACTAATCGTTTCAATTAGTTGATTATTTGAACCGTTTCGGTTAGACGGTATATTTATCAATGTAACAGAGTTATCCATAATTTTTAATATTTATCATAAATAATGTTTAATAATATCGTGCATTATATGAACAACGTATGAAAAAATAAGCAACATAATTTTTTTATTTGTTTTACATTTATTTAATCTTTGCTAATATTCTCTAAATTTAAATGTTATTTGAAAAGATTTGTATAAGAAGAAATTAATTACAACTCATAACTATTTTTTTGAATAATATAATTTGCTTGCTAAAAGTCAAAATAACAAAATGCAATTGTGTCCTTAAAGTTTTTCATCTTTTCATTTTTTGTTGTTTTAGTCGACTATTTTATCCGTTTTCGATTAGTCGGTTATTTCAGCCGACCGATTATTTTCGATTAATCAATTACTTTCGATTAATTTCGATTAGTCGGTTATTTTCAATTAATTGACGGATAAGTCAATCGAATATTTTGAACTTCGATTAATCGATTAGCGCCGAAGTCAAAATTGCCAGCCTTAGTATTTATTAATATTATATTCTTTATTATTTAATTAAAAATATATGTCCTTTCTCCTACTTATTTTTTATTTAACTAAATATATTTCGGAAACTATGTTTCCATCTTCGGTAGTGAAGAAATATATTTAGTTAAATAAAAAATAAGTAAGAGAAAGGACATCTACTTTTATTTAAATAATTAAAGTCTCCACAACCAACAACCGACATAAAGAAGATTATTATATTCTCCTTAATAAACATAAAACACATCTAAGTGAAGTAAAAAATCAAGTGGCGACATATATTGCCACTCTGTTTATCCCATTTTTTCTTATTTATCTTTCGTTGTTGTTGTTGTTGTCCCCGGATCCTGCGTTGATAAAATCTACACCGGAGAGCGTTTCGTAATTCGCGCACATCGCACATTCACCGCGGGGGTCGTTTATATTGGCCCTCTGTCAATTTTCTCATAAGTGAGTCGCCATTTGTTTTCATCGGGGGCACGCCATGTGATTTACTGTAGGGCTATGGTCGTGCTTGCGTGGGTGGGTGGAGAATGAGTGAGAGTTTTCCTCTAATAACTAAGTGATCGGTGGGGAGTGAAAATGAACGCAAACAAAACGAAACAAAAAATATATATATATAAGGCTGGAGAGAAAAAAAAACAGCTGCTAGGGGTAAATAATGGGGGATGTAAAAAATGTGTATATAGGGAAAAATGGCAGCTATTAATTTCAATGACGGACATTAATTTGCGCTATTATTCTCCTAAAAATTAATAGGCAAAGCCGAAAAAGAATTTTTGAAAATAGAAAATCCTCTTGAATATAACTAACATCAAGATAAATCTTCAAATTCATAAACGCCTTCGTCAGGAAGGTTTTTTCAATTTACCAATACCAAAAACTATACCTATACTTTGTATGCTTTTTTCGAATAAAAAATTGGTCCCTCTTAATTTTTTAATTTGCATTTTGAGATTATATCGAGCGTATAACAAAAATCGACAACGAAGTTGGCGTTGGAAGTCTCGAGTGTATAAAAAAAATCGATGACGAAGTTGGCATTGGAAATCTAAAGTCATGTGTGAACTAAAATCACACACGCACGCGTAAAGTACTGGTTGTCATGATGACAAATCACGCGTGTGATCTTAGTACAGACATGACTTTAGATTTCCAATGCCAACTTCTTCATCGATTTTTTTATACACTCGATATATACACAGATGTTTTTTAACAGTATATATATCCCCTATGTATACATGTAAAATATCGAAGTCAAACGCATTGATGCGTGTGTTTAGTTGCCTATAATAAGCAAACCGAACGATCGATTCCTTCAACTAGGATAATTAAAAAAATAATTAAACAATTTTCTATTTCTGTTTATGACAATATCAAAATGCACAATATGGAAGAATTTTCGCGATCGTTTGAGTTACTGTCTTGCAGTTTCTCGTGGTCATTTCTAGCACTTATTCTAATTATTTATTTCAAGTTTATTGTTCTTCACTGTTACTTTTCTTTCAAATTGTCTTAATAAAATCCGCTCAATGCGCGCGTCCTTCATCGCGATCACTTCCATCCGCGATCTCGTTGAAGATGGTACGTAGAAATTAATTAAAAATTGTTTAACAACTAAGGGCTTGCAGGGCATAGCTGTACTGATGAGGGATGAAATCCCGAAACACGTGTCTACAGATAGCCTTGTAACTATTATTTGTTGTTTCCTTTCATTAAATAATTTCGACTTAAACCGTTGCAAGTCGCAGCAGTGCTGTTATGCAACAACAAATATCTATTGTGTAATCCAATGTCCGGCGGGGTAAATGCTCGGAAAGTAGTTGTTTCAATCGATGTTTGTAAAACTTACAGTGTAAGTATTTTGTGCAGTTGGAAAAAGGGATTGATAGAATTTTATTGATCATTGCCAAAAAATTTTCCTTGTTTAATTTCATTGTAAATTAATAAAATCTCTTAATATTTTTTACATGTAATTTCTCCATAATAATAAGTATTTTTGATAAAAAAAAAGGAAATTGCTTGTGACGGTAACGCATGCAGTGTTAGTCATGATTTATTTTATTGCGTTTTTCAATAGAATAAAGAAAACGAAACATACAAACTTCCAAAGAAAATATTTTAATTTAATTATTTTTAGAATAATCCTAACCGAGGCCACTTTGGATTCATTGAAAACATGTCTTATCCTCCTCTAGTACTGTTGGAATTGTAACACACTTTTAAAATTCGACTTTTTCTTCATTATACGAATGAAGAAAAAGTCGAATTTCAAGTGTTCAAATATTTCACATTTAATTTTCGATCAAATATTTCACACAATTTGAAGTTTAGCATTTGACGTTTAGTTGTGTGTTATAGGCAACTAAACATACACACATTAATCCGTTCAATGCGTTTGACTTGTATTTTTTTTTGCAGGTATACAGTTTGCCTAATGTATACTGATAAAAAATCTCTCTGTATATATTCAAACATCTTTATTGAGGCATTTACACAAGGTGAAACACATTCGCATAGTTTGAAAAAATGAAGAAGAGTGTGGAGAAATGATTTCAACACATTGTAAGGTAAGAAATAACACACTTAATTATAATATTCTTGTGGAAGATGTTAGGGAGTTCACAGAGGAGGAAATAGGTAAGGCATTTGACGAAGTGAAGGAAGGGAAGGCTGCAGGGCCTGATGGGTTAAAAGCAGAAATGTGGAAGCAAATTGGGAAAGAAGGTAGGGGCAGATTTGGATATCTGCTGAACATGATGTGGAGAGGGAAAATGGAAATTCCAAGTTCATGGCGAGTGGGAGTGATGGTGCCAATATACAAGGGCGGAGAAGGAACAGACTTTGAGAACTATAGAGGGGTGACGATTATGAGCACAAGTTATAAGATTGCCATGTCGGTTATAAAGAACAGGATGGAGAAGGAGGTTGAAGAGCGAAAGCTTCTGCCGGAGACTCAGGGTGGATTCAGGAAAGGAAGGGGGACAAGGGACCAGATCTTTACGCTGGCTAGGATGATTGAGAGAGTGTTGGATGAGAAAGGGTGCATGTATGCAGTATTTTTAGATCTGAAAGCGGCGTATGGCAGGGTACCGAGAAACAAGTTGATGGAATGTTTGAGGAGGAGAGATGTGAGCAAGGATACGAGAGAATGGGTGAAAAGGATGTATGAGGAAACGTACGTAAGAGCAAAGGTGGATGGAAAGTATTCAGAAAAATTAAGAGTGTGGATGGGGGTGAGACAGGGATGCCCGCTTAGCCCATTGCTATTCAATATATATAAAGAATTAGATGAGGTGTTGAGAAAAGGGCAGGCGGGCGGGGTAGTGATTGGAAATCAAAAAGTATGGATGTTGACGTATACAGACGACGTGGTGCTAGTGGCGAGAGATTTGGCAGGAATGGAAGAGATGTTGCGAAGAGTGGAGAGGTATATGAATAAAAGAGGAAGTGAATGTGAGAAAGACAAAATGGATGAAATTTAGGAATAAGGGAAAGGAAGGTAGAGTGAGTGAATTGAAGTGGAAGGGAGAGGTGATAGAGTGAGTGAAAGTGTTTAAGTACTTGGGCTTCATATTCAAGTGTACTGAAGGATATGGCGAGCATGTCAAATATGTGCAGGGTAAGGCCAGGAAGGCGTCTGGAATTATGGTGCAGAAGTGGGGCAGATGGTTGAAGGGAAACTTCCTATTGGCTTGCAAACTCTGGGATGATCGTATGAAGCCCATAATACTGTACGGCTTTGAAACGTGGGGAATGAAAGAATATGATGCATGTGAGAGAGAACAAGGCAGGTTCCTGAAGCAAATAATGGGGTTGGAGCCTAAAACTCCGGGCTATATTTTGCTTCAGGAAGCGAATAGGTGGAGCATGCATGGTGAGTCTGTAGAAAGAGTGATAAGGTATGAAATGAAGTTATGTGGTTTGGAAAATGAGAGGCTAGTGAAAGATGTATGGAAAGCATGTGTGGGCGTAGAGAGGAGTGAGTGGAGGATGGACCGTAGAAGGATGTTTGAAAGGGCGGGGCTGTCGGAGAGTAGGGCAAATGAGTGGTTGGAGAGGGGAGTGAACGTGGTTGCATGGATAAGAGAAAAGTGGAAAGAGGTAGAAGAACATGAAAGGCAAGTATGTATAAGGAAAAGTGGGTATAATCCAATGTATGGAATGTGGCAAGTGCATAGGAGTTTACCAAGGTATCTCGGCTCAAGAAGTTTATCGGTGGAGGAAAAGGTAACCTTGGCAAGAGCTAGGTGTGGATCCGGAGTGAGAGGATGGAAGATATGGATGGGGAAGAGGTATGGTAGATTTGGTAGATGTGTGTTTTGTGAGAGTGGCAGGGATACATGGAGTCACTTAGTTGAGGAGTGTAAAGGAGTAAGTAAAGAATGGTTGCTGGGAAGAATGAGAGTTGATGAGTGGATGAGAGAAGATGGAGCTAGAGTAGAGATACTGAAGAGACTGGAGTGGGAAAGAAGAAGTAGAATGATATTAAATTGATGTGAAATTTATATGCCAATAAAGGTTTTTTTTTATAATATTCTTCTAAATACTCGGCTTTAACTTTGAAAGACAACAATCATTTTTTTTCTATTAATCATTTTGCTTTCCTATTCAATTTTCAATCAGAAACTTATTTGACCGTATTCACCAGGGAAAGTACCATGATGGACACATCACCATTTTTTTCAATTACTGCTTTAAGTTCATTTAGCATACCCTGCTGCTGGTGTCAAATATTATTAATTTTTCCTTTGCATAAACTTAGAGCGATTTTTCGGCGGGAAATTTAACTTATCTGCAATCATTATTGATCACTTTGTACAAACGGGATGTTTTCTTCATCGAATATAAACAATACAACTTATGATACCATACAACATTCCATTCGTTACAACATAATAAAAAAAAACTAGTCTATTGATATTAAAAAAAAATCACTGAATTAAATCACGCCTATAACACACATTAATCCCCTAATACACATCCGATTTAATTAAAGAACGTCTCCGGGGAACGGCGAATTTGAGGGTTGTCGCGCTACAAAATTACCATTTTATTAGAATCGCAGTGGATGTCGATGATAATAACTCTTTAATATGTGGACTTCGGGGGTTATCTATCACTCGTCGCGTCAGCGAAAATCCCTTTCTAAATCCGGGCCCAACAAACAACACGCGTTAAATAATTTAATTAAATCAGATCGAGGAGGGTGAAACGGATCCGGAGGGTGGACGCTCGCTCGCACCATTTCTCCTCGTCGTCGTCGTTTTTTTTTTTTAATTTCGACTCTGTAAACATTGCGGATTACAACCGGATTAAAGCTGTCAATTCGTGCGTTGCGCTGCGAAAGTGTATATAGGCTCGTTTGGTTTTCTTCTTTATCCGCCGAGGTTTATTTTTTGTTTGTTAAGGGGTTGGCTTTTTTCATAAGGTGGGATTATGTCGTTTTATTAAATCGGGTTTGAATGGATTCGATTTATTGGGAAGGGAGCATGATGGATTTGATTAGTTAGTCACTAACTAATCATTTTTTTAATGCTTTGTATAACCATTATAAATGAACACCATGCCTAAATTTTGAACCCATTTTTAGTGTATTTTTGTAAATTATGACAATTATTATTTCCTGTTCTTATAAACAGGAGAAGTTCGCCTTCCTTTAGTGGACGAAACAATTATTCTCGGCCGTCTACCTTGTCATAATTCATAATAAATGAAAGACGAGGCAAGCGCCATCTTTTGCCTAATTTCGTGTGGCACGTAAGCGATTTCAGTCTGCTGATGTGCCACGTGAAATTAGGCAAAAGATGGCGATTGCCTCGTCTTTCATTCATTATGACAATGTAAACTAGATAATAATAACACTGTTTCAACAATTAGCACAAGGTGATTCTCAAAGTTGAGTCATATTATAAATATGACACACCTGCCCTTCTGGAGAATAACACAGCACGAATGTACTGGGATCGGAGCATAATTACAGACAAGGCGATACCAAACAATAGACCGGATATTGTTCTGTTCAATAGATTAGCACTATTGATATATGTCATTATACCAACCACCGCAAATCTAGAATCCACCCATGATGAAAAAAAAAGAAAGTACCTACTTAATGAAATCAAGATGTGGCAGTTCCATATTCATATCAATACATATTGCCAGTAGAAATATCTACAACTGGAATAATTCCCAAAAGCCTCAATGAAAGCATAAAAAGAATGGACATCAGGGGAAAAAATAGACTCTCTAACTAAACACTACACAATTCCTGGCTTGCATTATTGCTTATATATTTTTGATATAGTTAAAACTAAAATAACTGCAACTGGTTGTGGAAACTGGGGTGGCAGAGATTGGCGGAGAATCCACGGAAGAGATGTAATAAAAACATAAATAAATGCAGCTGTTGGTGGAAATTGGGGTGGCAAAGGTTGAGTTGGTGGAGGTAGTAGCGGCGGAGCCCAAGAAGGAAACAGTGAAGAAGAAAGAAGTTATGAAAAAGAAAAAGAAGACTACAAAGGACGATAATTATCTCTTTTTTGTTGTATTTTCATTTTACAAATAAATTAAGTAATGAGAAAAAGTATTTTCATTTTACAAATAAATTTATAAATGAGAAGGAAAAGAAAAGTTATTAATTATTTTTAAATCATTTTCATTTAATTTATTTAAATAACTGTGACCAACTGAATAAATACTCTTTTCTATTTATAAGAAAAGTCGCTTTCATCATTTTGAATAACGACGTACTCAGAATCTAAAAATTAAAATATTAATTCATATTTACTTCAAGATCATCAATCTAATCTCTTCGATCTTCTCTCTAACAATATATTATTTTTTAAATTTTCATTTTCACATCATTTATTTAAAGCTGAGAGATTTATGCGAATCTGAACAGGTGTCAATGGTTTCTTCTTTTATTTTTCCACCCTCTTTTCTTTCTCTCTCTCTCTCTCTCTATCTATCTATCTCTTTCTCTTAGTTTTCGTTAACTATTCCCACCGCACTGACGAAAAGAAGTCCATTGTTCGCGTGGAATGATCCCGCCGGTGAATGGGGAATAAAAAAAGATAAATTGTTTTCGCTATTCTTTCAGAACAGAAGAAATGAAATCGAGAGGGAAGGTGTGGAAAATATCTAAACCGCGCGATTCGCAACGCACTGAAAGCGTCCAGTCCAGACGATTTGTCGCCAATACAAATCGGATTTATATGTGTGGTGGAGTTGAGGGGGTGAAATTAGAAATTAAAATGCTGCGTAACTTCATGAATTCATTTTCTCAAATATTCTAAGAAAATATCTACATAAATATCAGTTGAAAAAATATTTCATAAACTTAAATATTGTTGTGTTTGGAAATTCAAATCTATGTTAAGTACAAATTCTCAAAATAAATTTTATTGGGCTAATTGACAACGTATAATAAACAAATAAAAAATTATATTTGCAAAATATATTTTAAGAATTTGAAAAAAATATTTTTTATTTATTATTGAATTTGTTCATATATATTTTTTAATTATGCATACTATTTCAAAAAATAAATACATTTTCAAACAAAATAATAAGAGAATTCTTAAACTTTGAGAAATTGCTTACCATTTGTAGTTTTATAAGCTGTGGTGGAAGAAAAATTGGGTACTGTGGAGGATGACAAATTACTGACAATGATGTTTCATGTCATTTATATTAATTAAATGTACGTATGGCAATTTCATCCTCACTTAGAGATATTAAATTTTTAAATAAAAGTATAAATGATTCGGAATTTTAATTAAAATGCGACCAAACTCAAGAATAATTAATAAACCAATGTAAAATCTCCAAATTAAAGTATTTTAATTTTTTTACTTGAGACTACAGCGCCCCTATAGCTCAAGTGGAAAACTATTGCCGTGTTTCCCACATCAAATAATCGTGGCTATTCTGTAAGGAAAATGTTAAGTTTAACGTGTACGTTATATTTATCAGCACAGTCTAAGCATATTTTCTAATGGAAATGTATTCATAGAAAGTGAAATTAATTAATAACATACAGGTGAAAAGTAACATAATAGAGATAAAGTATAAGAGGGCCAGATCCATGTATTTAGCGGGAAACACGCGCAACGCCATCCAGTGCTCAAGTGGACAACTATTTCCCAAGTTTCAAACCTTTATAAGGTTTTTGAGGTTAGGTTCATATAAACACTATAATATAACTAATGGCGGGACTTTTGAACATTTTTCTATTTATAATTTTTTGTTCACTATTTTACTTCAAATTATTTACATAAAAGTTTTTTTTTTATAAATGTGCTATTTAACAGAAAAATATCAGTAGATCATGCAAATAAGAAATTGCAATTAATAAAATTATCTGAAAAAATACATAAAAAATAACAAATAACAACAACAATATTTTTAAGTAAAATATATTAAACTTATAAATTATTATTATTATAAAAGTATCATTTAACCTGTTATTACATTCATACATTAATTAAAACATATTAACAACAGTTATAATTTGAATTAATTGATATCTCCCAGCTGGATAATTTTATGAACTCCTTTCCTTAAAGAATCTAAAAAAATATGGATGTAAATATTACTTCAAAAACGTCTACGTTAAATACATTTTTTCTAATAGAAAATATTGTAAAAAGCATAAACTATATAATAAAAAATGAATATTTATAAACCGAAAACATATCTTGAGAATGTGGGAAATAAATCAAATTTATTAATAATTAATTATTGCTCGATTGGTTCATAATTTTAAATTATGTATATTCTTTAAAAAATATACAATGCATAGAAATTAATAAGCAAACGTATTTTAAACTACAAATAATAACTTACCAGTTGTAATTTTATAAGAAAAAGTGAAGAAACTTATGACGAATAAAAAAAAAACTGCCAAAAACATTTCAGGTGATTTACATCAATCAAATTGAAATATGGCAAACTGATCCTTATTTAGAACATCTTTAATTGTTTAATTAAAAGTATAAATGTTTAAGAAATATAACTTATAGGGCGACAAAAGTCACAAATAATAAATAAATCATTGTAAAAACTCAAAAATAAAGTATTTTAAATTTTCCACTTGAGACTTCTGCGCCTCCAGTGCTCAAGTGGACAACTATAGCCGTGTTTCCCAATTTCAAATATTATCCGACCCCCCCTAGGAAATATACACGTTTCAACAACGTATGCAAATTATTCATTTTTTTTATTTATTTTTTAGCAATCACGTTAATGCAGCCTAACAATTTCGATTGGAAAACGTATGCAACACAATTTACCAATCTACCGTTTTGAAATATATGCAACATAATGTTCTTACGTAAATCATTATAACGTATGCAACAATGTCTACCTTTTGTGATGTATGCAACACAATGTACATACGTTAATCATTATAATGTAAGCAACACAATCTACCATTCAAAGTTTTCGAAATGTATGCAACACAATGTACTTACGTAAATAAATTAACCGTTTTGAAATTTATGCAACACGATCTACCGTTTTGTGGTGTATGCAATACAATATACTTACGTTAATCATTATAACGTATTCAACACAATCTACCAAACCAAGGTAGATCGAGTGACACATATATACATATGTGTAAAGGTATGCTGAACTAGCGCCTCACATAGTTTCAACGCCCCCCTTGCTTCTCACCTCCCTTTCGGTCATTCAGACCTCGTGACGTAGACGAATTCGAATATTTTCGCGCGTACACCGGCGAAAATAAGCATAACCTATTTTCACATTGCGTGCTTTCTACTTCTTCGTTTATGCCCGTTCATTGTTTCATTATTTAGTTATACTTTGGTCTTTCAGCGACCATGGGAAAAGTAAATTTGAAAATTGTTATCACCGGGCGTAATACATTAATTTGTTTGTCTACGGGACATTACACATTTTTGTATTATTTTATTACTTTGATCCACAATATTTTAAAATGTTGCACTCTTTAGGTTTTTACACAAACAAATGCACATACTATGGTAACTGAGTAAAAATGCTAATAACTAAATTCATTACTACACTGTATTATTATAAAAAAAATACATTTTTATAAGCATTGAAATGGTCACATCGTGACTGAAATATGCATTTGCAATCAATAAATTTTATGAAGGAAGAAGACTCAATCTTTAATTTACTCGTACACTTTTATTTGTACGCAATAAATACAACTTAAGTAACGACTTTTGAGGTTATTGTTTATTATAATTTTATTACGATACAAATATTAAACAATTTAATTAATATTAGTATTTTTATTTTAGTAATAAATATAATAAAATAAAACGAAAATTAATTAAATTAATATAACCTAAGGCCGTATTCTAGTTTAGTCGATAACGACTCAAAACGAAGATGGAGCGATTCCAAACAACGGTTGAAAGAGAGAAAACTCCGATTCGATATCGTTTAATTTATTATTCGATAGCTATTTTAATCATATTTAAAGCGTGCGCAGTGAGTTAATGTGACGTCTTGAGGTCTCCCATTAAATTCCCCCCACTCTCAAATTTTCTATTCCATCTATCCTTTATACATATACTCAAGCGTCGTTGCTACCAAACATCATTTTTGAAATGTATGCAACACAGTCTACCAATTAACCGTGTTGTAAATGTATGCAACACAATGTACTTACGTAAATAATTATAATGCATGCAACACAGTGTACTTTCGTTAATATTATAACGTATACAACACAATTTATTGATCATATTAAATAATTTTCATTTAATTCCACAGATGGCACTATATAGATGTTATATTCTATAGAGTATTCGAAAAATTTTTCTTACTACATACACTTTACCTGTAATCTGTGCACTTTACATACAAACGAAACAATTAGCAAATATAATTTTATAGTAAATGCAATCCTTTTTGCAACATTAAAATAATTTATACAATTGCAACAACATCATAATACTCGCTTTCAGTAGATTTATAATTATAACTATTCAATACTCGATTATATTATTTAAAGTAATTCAAATCCATCATGTTAAAAGTAACGTTTAGGTTAATTTTAACATTTCTTCGCAACAAAAACGAAATAAAATCCTATATCTATTAAAATCATAGATCAGAATTGACTTCTATAATTAAAACAATTTAATAATTTATTAAATCTTAATTTAATAAACACTTTAAATTAAAATTACTATAATAAATTAATTCAAAAATATACTAAAATGAATTCAAAAGAATACAAACAAAGTATATTATTAAAACTTGAAACAATGTACAACGAAGTAGAAGCCTTGAGTTTATCGCGTACGTTAATTTTTATCATCACAATCTAAGCAACACATGTAATAGATAAATATTCATAGAATGTGAAAATAATTAAAAACGTGCATATTATACTTAATCGGGGCTAATTAAAACTTGAAACAATGTACAACGAAGTAGAAGCCTTGAGTTTATCGTGTAAATTAATTTTTATCATTACAATCTAAGCAACATGTGTAATAGATAAATATTCATAGAATGTGAAATAATTAAAAACGTGCACGTTATTCTTAATCGGGGCTATTCCGTATGGAAAATGTTAAGTTTAACGTGTAGGTTGTTTCATCCTTACAGTCTATGCAGCTTTTATAATAGATATATATTTATAGAATGTGAAATTAATTAACATCTTTCGTGTTAAAATCAACATTTTCCATACGTAATGCTTGAAAACTTCTCATACGGAATAGCTCCGATTATCAATAAATTGTTTTAATTGCAGCGATTATGGACTAATACATGGTTTTCATACATAAAGATTTTGTGTCATTTTGCACTTTGAATTTATTTTACTAAAATTCCAAGTTATACAAACAAAGAATTTTGTTAAAACCTAAAACAATGTATTTATAACAATAAATAAAAGTTAATAAATTATTTATTAAACAGTTTTTATCATAGACATTAATGTATCTATGTAGATAGACGTAGATATATATTCTAACTCAATATAATAATAATAATATTCTTTATTTTCCACAATAATAATATATTAAATAAAAATGATTTGATTTAATTTATTAATTATTTTCAATTCATTTTTATTTAATATATTTAAATGACTGTGACCAAGTGAATGAATAATACTCTTTTCTGTTCTAACTCAATGCTAATCTATGATTTTTTATAGATATAGAATTTAAAAGATATAAAAAAGCATTGATTACAGTCATGTAGCAATCATTATCAATCCAAAAATTAAAAAATCTTTTATTTAATTTTGATCATTTATATTTTACTCTCACAGATAATGCTCAATAGAGATGATATTTGGTTTTGTTTGCAGAAAATAACTTCATATAAAAAATATACATTGATAAGTTTTGTATTAAAACGCTTAATTTAAAATATAAATAATTATTACAATTAAATTATGTCCGAGTTGATTCTATGTGTTAAATCAAAGTTAATTATACAAACCATAGGATTAGAAATATCTATATCTATGATACAAATTCATTGAAAATTATTGTTGTATATGCAACACAATTTCATAAATTTATATTAATATATTAATTCATTATTATTATTATTATATTGTATATGTATTGTTATGCAATTAATAGAACATTATGATAATTTAATATTAAATTTAAAATATTAAAAAATGTATTTTGATAATTAACTTGTGAATTTTATGAGAATTCTTATTTTAATCTCCTTTTTTAAATTCGTGAATTGATTGCGAAAAAAGTGTATTGTTATTTTTTGCAAAAATTAAATTTAAAAACATTGATTTTTTAATTCCGGTCCTCTTTTTGCAGTGGAATCAGCAGGAACCAATCGAATCCGCACTAATTACACCTACCAATCTATCCTTAAACTTTCTATGCGCGCGGTCAACTTCACGCGTCTGTTTGTTATTATTATGGTGGATAAATGTCAGAGTGTCAAAGTTTGTTAAACATCGCCTCGCATTTCCGAAAGTTTTCTGAAGAAATGTCGGAGGACCTGTGCAGGATGTGCCTACAGAAGGGCAACCGCAACAACTTCATCAGCCTCGAGTTCGGCCAGCCGTCGATGAAGTCGAAACTGGCCGCCTTCATGCCCGAAATGGTGAGTGGAGGTGTTTACATTATTTATTTACATATCTGCTATCGGGCGCCCTGGGTTTAGCATATTAGTTAATGTGCTGGCGCGATTAAATCATACCGAGTTTTTGGAACGGGCTGAGCGTGCTTGTTTTGGGGTTCTGGCTCGGGAGGTGTTGATTAGGAGGGAGTGAATGGTTCGACGTAGGAGTGATTACTTTGAAAGTTGAATTTGTTGGTTGCAGTTGCTGCGAAATGTTTTTCAATGCCGAATTTGTAATCGAAGCTAGAGTTAACATTAATTGGGATTATTTCATGAGTTTAAATGAATATTATAATATGTTTTTTAAGTAGTATTTCATTTATAGATTAAAACCTAATAAGTTTCAATTTCTATTAATTGTTCAAAACTTTATTTTCAGCACAAAACCCCGTCTCATCACATCCTCGCTCTTCTACTACTTAAACACACCCCCTTTTCACGTTCTCCCAATCCGTACTACCAACTTTATTCATTTCACTCTTAGACCTTTTATACTCACAATCTGTTTTTAGACTATTTATAACAATTTAATTGTTGGTCCATCTTTTTCAATATAAATCATTGAAAATAGTTGTTTTACTAAATTAGATTTATTTTTCAATTAAACTTAAACAAAGTTAAGTATTTTTAGTAATTGAGTATTTCTAAATGAGCAATAATCGAGTTACAAATAGCTTTCGCGTCAATATCAGGGAATGGAAGTGACTTTAAAGTCAATATTAAGCAATGGGGTGACTATAAAGTCAGAGTTAGGAAATTTCAAAGATTTTAAAGTCAATATTAGACAACGTTAGTAATTATAAAGTCAGAATTTGACAGTATTGAAGATATTAAAGTCAACATTAGGATGGGAGTAACTTTAAAGTCAAAATTAGGCAATATTAAAGACTTTAGAGCCATAATTAAGCAATATTAAAGACTTTAAAATCATAAATAGTCAATGTTAGGCAATGTAAATAACTGTAAAGTTAATATTAGGCACTATTAGAGACTTTTGAGCCATAATTAGGCAATATTAAAGACTTTAAAGTCATAAATAGTCAATTAAGGCAATATAAGTGACTATAAAGTCAATATTGGGCACTATTAGAGACTTTAGAGTCATAATTAGGCAATATTAAAGACTTTAGAGTCAGAAATAGTAAATATTGGGCAATGTAAGTGACTATAAAGTCAATATTAGGCACTATTAGAGACTTTAGAGTCACAATTAGGCAATATTAAAGACTTTAAAGTCATAAATAGTCAATGTAAGGCAATATTAAAGACTTTAAAGTCATAAATAGTCAATATTAGGCACTATTAGAGACTTTAAAGTCACAATTAGGCAATATTAAAGACTTTAAAGTCAGAAATAGTCAATATTATGCACTATTACAGACTTTAGAGTCATAATATGGCAATATTAAAGACTTTATAGTCAGAAATAGTCAATATTAGGCAATGTAAGTAACTATAAAGTCAATATTAGGCATTATTAGAGACTTTAAAGGCAATATTAATGACTTTAAGGTCAATATAAGACATTGGAAGTGACTATACAATCAGAATTAGGTAATATTCGAGACGTTGAAGTTAATATTGGGTAATTGTAGTGACTGTAAAGTCAGAATTAGGCAATATTTGAGACTTTAAAGTCAATATTAGTCAGTTATGTGTGTCTTTAAAATCAAAATTAGAGAATATTAAGTCGGTATAAGCCAATAAAGGTCCCTTTTATTGGCTTAAGCCAAAATTATGGAAATATTGAAATATTGTGATACATGCTTATTTGCACAGGGATGAAAATAATTATATAGTCAAAATCTGCAAATGAGAATGAATTAAAAGTGGAAATTAGGCAACAAAAGAGACTTCTAAGTCAAAATATGGCAGCATAAGAGACTTATAACACTAAATCAGGCATCAGAAAAGACATCTTAGTCAAAATAATGCAGCAAAAGAGAGTTCTAAGTGAAAATGAGGAAATTAGAGAGACTTCAAAGTCAAAACCAGGCAATAAAGGAGACTTAAAACTCAAAATCAGGTAACAAAAGAGTCTTCTAAGTCAAAATCAAGAAATAAAAGAGACTTGAAAGTCAAAATTAGGCAACAAAAGAGACTCTAAACTCAAAATCAGGCAATAAAAAAGACTTCAAAGTCAAAATCGGGCAATAATAAACACTTCAAAGACAAAATTAGGTAACAACGAGACTCTACAGTCAAAATCAGGCAATAAAAGGGAATTTAAAATCACAATCAGGCAATAAAGGAGACTTTAAAGTCAAAATCGTGGAATGAAAGAGTCTTATAAGTGAAAATCAAGCAATAAAAAAGACTTAAAAGGCAAAACGGGCAACAAAAGAGATTTTAAAGTCAAAATCAGACAACAAAAGAGACTTTAAAGTCAAAATCATTCAACAAAAGAGACTTTAAATTCAAAATTAGGCAACACAAGAGACTTTAAAGTCAAAATCAGGCAACAAATGAGACTTCAAAGGCAAAATTGGGCATTAAAAGAGACTTATAAGTCAAAATCAGGCAATAAAAGAGACTTAAAAGTCAATATCGGGCAACAAAAGAGACTTCAATGCCCAAATCAGACAACAAAAGAGACTTCAAAGACAAAATCCAACAACAAAAGAGACCTCTAAGTAAAAATTGAAAGTCAAAATCAAGCAATAAAAAAAGACTTCAAAGGCAAAATTGGGATTCTAAGTCAAAATCAGGCAACACAAGAGACTTCTTAGTTTAAAATTAGGTAATAAAAAAGATAGAATTTCATAAAAACGAAGGTTTTACACAATTATAACTTATTTATGACTATTTAATTTTAATGTGAAAATTTCATATTCAAAATGCTCGTAAATTTCACAATTTTAACTTATTTTTTGAATAGCAGATTGGTAGGGGTTATTATTTTCCAGAATTTCTGTTTCATTTCAATAACCTTAGTTTCATATCCTTAAATAAATAAATAATGTAAACCTTGTAGGTTTTCCTTATAATTCTACGAAATACAGTAGTAACAAAAATGTTTTTTTTTTTTAATATTTTTCACAAGTATAGATTTAAATTTAGGCATGGTATCTATTCTTCTTAATTAATGTTTATTAAATTGAATGTTAATTTTTATTTTAATTTCGTTGATAGAATCTGGATATAGTGGAGGACCCAGTAATATGTGCTCACTGTTCTGCTTCTTTGGAAAACGCCTATCAGCTTAAGCTGAAATGTTTGCAGACCGATGGGAAAATCTGGTCGAGAATACAGAGCACTCATGGTTACAACCCAAACCTCGCTCCGGTGAAACTGTGCCACCTGATTGAACCGCATGAAATTCCTCCACCGCGGGAGGAAATCACGGTCGAGCCGAATTTCAACTACTACCACCAACAACCCGCTTACCCGTCTAACATTCCGAACATGCTCTATCAAAACCTCGACGTGGACAAACGCGAAGCGCACAGTACGACGACGAACCGGGAAGAACCTAACTTTCTGACCTGCGCGACATGTAAAGAAACATTTGAATCGCAAGAGAAGCTGCACGAGCACATCCCCAGGCACTTCGGCCAGCGCCCTTTTATGTGCACCCAGTGCTACAAGTGCTTCACGTTGAAGAGCAATTTACAAATCCACCTACGGACGCACACTAAAGACCGGCCCTACCCGTGCGATTACTGCAAGAAATGCTTCACGACGAAAGGAAACTTAAAAACACACATCCGGGTCCACACGAAAGAAAAACCCTACACCTGCAACATCTGCCAGAAAGCCTTCATACAAAAAGTCCAACTGAACACGCACCTGCTCCTGCACGAGGACGACCACATATTCGCCTGCAACATCTGCAAAAAAAACTTCAGCACGAAATACACGCTGCAGGTCCACAAGAGGATACACGAGGACGTGAAGCCGTTTCTGTGCGAGCACTGCGACAAGTGCTTCACGACCAACGGGAACCTGGGCGTGCACATGAGGAAGCACACCGGCGAGAAACCTTACAAGTGCGACGAGTGCGAGAAGTGCTTCAGCCAGTCGGGACAGTTGAAGCTGCACGTCAAGAAGAACCACAACCTGGACGTGGACGTTATCTCGAACGACGGGCAGAGCTGCTTGGGCGATGGGATTTTGTAGAAGACGATCCCTTAAAAGTCTGAGTTGAATTGTTTTGTAGTGAGAGGAAAATTGATGCATGGTTAAAAACAAGAATATTAATCTTGATTCTTCTTTAAGAAAAAAAAAAAACACCTGATTTATTCAGGAAGAAAGAAAAGAATGTAATTGTTACGATGGAATATGTAGGGCAATATATTATTTCATTATTATAAAGAAAATAATATTTATTCTATTATAATAAGAAATAATTAAATTACTAATTTTTTTTTTTGTTTTTTCAAGAAATTTTCATTTATTTTTTATATCTTACTCAAAGAAATATTTCTTGAAACAACTATTTACCTGGCAAATATTCCACTGGTTTGGATATTGATTTATAACAAACAGACTTCAACAGTGTTTTAACTACTTTTTAATATGTAATACAAAAGTCTTGTATACATAAACATATCCATGCAATGACTTCTTTCATATTCTGAATAACTTCGTCATTTAACCTGTAGTGAAACATTTTTAATTAATAATGATGTAAAATTAAAACACTTAGTTAATCTGTGAAACATAAAAAAAAACAAGTGTTTTAATTGTCTATCATGATCTTTGATTGAGTAAGAAGGAAAAAATACAATTTTTAAGCTTTTTTTATTCATTTAAACCATTTGTTTCTTTCTTCCTAAAAAAAAGGGTAACATTTTTTCTTTACGAACAAGAAGAATCGATTATTTTCTTCTTCTAAAAAAAAAAAATGTAAACATAGAAAAATAACATACATTGTTTGCTTGATGAAATGCGAATACAAATCTTGTTTCTTCTACTAGAAGAAAAGACATTTTTTTGGGTTGAAGTTTTGCGAAGTGAAATTGTCGTTCCTTGAAAAGAGTAACAAGTTTTTATTCCCGTTGTTCCTTGTTTGAAAGGAGTAACGAGGTTTTTTTTATTGAGCATGAAGGAAGAACGAGTTTTTGTTCTATCGGGAATTGAAATCGCAACATTGTTGCTTTTTATTAAAGATTTCTTTTGTTTAAAATAAAAAAGAAATTGTAGAGAAGGAAATTTTGTTCGTTCTTCGTTATGAAAAAAAAAAACAGTGTTTTTATTGTTTAGAGTAGTGTTGGGCAAAATCGAGTGAATTTAGTAATCGAGTATTTCTGAATAACCAATTTTAAGTAGCTAAAGTTATTAAATAACAATAAAATTGAGTTTATTAATCAATAGGTAAAACTTTCCATTATTACTAGTATAAATAACATTAAGAAAATTGTCATAAATTTCATTCTGCAGTGACAAAAAAAGATCGACTTTGCCCATCTCTAGTTTAGAGTGTAATTGAAATGAATACAAAGTTTCAATTTAATACAACAATGTTACCCTCATGGCCTAATTTTAATACAAAGTTTCAACTTAAAATTAGGCCATGAAGGTAATTTTACTGTCAAAATTAGGTTAGATGAAGTTTGTTTGAAGACAAATTTCATCAGAGTGTTGGTCCTCTAAAAATAAGATTATAAATATCGATGTATGATCGCAAAGGGCCCAGTAGCCTAATTGATTGAAACCTTGTATCCTTCCTTTACTTCTCCTTTATAAAAAAAAGTGGTAAGAAACAGCAAGCAAAAAAAAGACAATGCATTTATTGTGTATCGGTTTCTTTGTTTTATATAAACAAAATAAAAACATCTTTTCTTTATGAAGAACAAACGCTTTAGAAAATTAGCAAAGAAGAATGAATTATTTTCTTCTTCTGGAAGAAGAATACAAACGAAACTAACATAAATTGTATCGTAGTTAAAGAATATTGATACACAGAAAGAAGAAAATAGAAGGGGTTGTCTTTGGGAAGAAATGAGTGATTGTGATTTTTCTTTAGCAAGGAAAGTAAAAAAAATGTTACTACTAAAGAATTTTTTTCTTTAGACAGGAGAATAAAAAAATATTTTCCTGGCCAGGAGAATAAAAAAAACACACAGCTAGTAAATCTAAAAAAAATCTAAAAAAAATGTTACTCTTTTCTTCCCAAACATTTTTTTCTTTAGCCAGGGGAATAAAAAATACATACAGCTAGTAATTTTATTATTCTCTTTAGCCAGAAGAATAAATAAAACAGCAAATAATTCTATTAAAAATATTGCTCATTTCTTTCTAAAGATTTTTTTCTTTATCCAAGGGAATAAAAATAATATTTTGCTGGTTAAAAAAAAAAAATTCTTTACGACGAAATGAGCAACATTTTTAATAGAATTAGTAGCTGTTTTTTTTATTATTCTGGTTAAAGAGAATAATAAAATTACTAGCTGTGTGTTTATTCTCCTGACCAGGAAAATATTTTTTTATTCTTCTGGCTAAAGAAAAAAATTGGGAAGAAAAGAGTAACATTTTTTTTATTCTCTTCATTAAAGAAAAATTACAATTTCTTTGTAAACCATTACAAAAAATTAATATAATTGAAACAACAAAATTTGTATTATTGTTGAGGCAAATAAATAAGACATTCCAAAAAAAAAAAAATTGGCCAAAATATTTATAAAAAAATATTTTCGGCAGCAAATTCGCAGAAAAATCAAAATATTCTGTAAGAAGCGAAATTACGTGTTTCCACTTTTCTTGTGAGGCAATTTTCGATTGTTAAAGAATATTTTGGTGTTTGAATAAATTGTTATTAATCTACAAATAAAATAAATAAGAGGGAGAATACAACTGGCCGAAATATGTATAAAAAAATATTTTCATCAGAGAGAAACACATTTACCTCGACTGTTTCTGATTTTCAACTATTTATTATATATAAATAACCCTACACCGGAAAGGGTAGAAATATATATATTATATATCAATACAATTGTCGTTAATATTCATCATCGTAAGAAGCTACAACGTTTCGAAACAATAGTTGAAAATCAGAGTGAAGTGAACAAATACTCTTTTACTATTATTATAAACAGTGTTCAATTTAAAAATCATCAAACGATTATTTTTTTAACTCAGGTATAAATATAACATATTCTCATATTTAAAAATACAACTTTCTTCTTTCTGCGTATCAAAGAAGATGAAATAATATTGCATTGATTAGAATTAGAAGAAAAAAAAAGACTTTTAAGGGATTGTTTTTGTTTTACTGTAGCTTTTAAAAAGAATAACATTGATTTTTTTTTATTAATCGAAATGTAAGGTCAACAAAGCCGTAGGTTTTAGGTCGCTTTAACTCACGCGGAAAAAGTGAGGTGTTTGTATTTAAAAAAAAATAATTTGCGATTTCAGTGGACGAATCCCGTGGTTGAATTCTAATTAGATTCAGTGTTGTAATAATGATAACAGCCTTTATTGTCCAACAGGATTTCCTAATAACAGGACAATATAAAAGATGTATCACGATGACCCTTTCTACCCACATGGGTTTGGGGAAAGAAAATATGAACATTTTTATTGAATCTACCCATTAAGATGTGGGTAAGGTGATAGATTCAATAAAATTCCATATATTTTCTTATATCAAGCCTATAACAAAAATCGACGACGAAGTTGGCGTTGGAAGTCTCAAGTTATGTCTGAACCAAAATCACACGCGCACGTGTAAAGTACTGGCTGTCATGTTGACTGCAACCAGCATTTCACGCGTGTGATCTTAGTACAGACTCGAGACTTCCAATGCCAACTTCGTCGTCGATTTTTGTTAAATGATAAACTGTTTCAATATTATATATCGAGCGTATAGATATATAATATTGAAACAGTTTATCGTTTAATAAATTAAATAAAAATGATTTGAAAATAATTATTAAATTATTCTCACATTTAGCTCTGTGACTTTTGACTTACGTTACGTAAGTACGTTCAATAAATGCACATTAAAACAACTACTTCCCGGGCAAATACCCACGCTGGATATTGAATTGCATAATGTACACTATCAATAATAATCAATAAAATATTGTATAATGCAACAAATTTTTATCCAAGAAAAATTAAATTTATTTTTTAAATTGTAAATATTGCATGCATTTTGCTTCTTAATTCAATATCATCTATAATTCTGTTTCCGTTCTAAATTTTAATTTGTTTGTAAATATAATTATCCCTAACTATTACTCGACACAATTTCATATTTTCATTAAGGCCCAATTTTACAATCAGCAAATAAGGCGTGAGTAATGTATAAAAGTTGATGTCTATGATTCTCTTCATTTGTTTATCAATAAGACAGTGCTGCCAACATAACTTTTATTCTGCGAATAATATGTACGCCTTATTTGCAAACCCTACACCTGAAAGGGTAGAAAGGGTCATTGAATTATATATATATTTACAATCCGCAAATAAGGCGTACATATTATTCGCAGAATAAAATTTAAGTTCTGCGAATAATATGTACGCCTTATTTGCGGATTATAAATATATATATATATTCAGTGACCCTTTCTACCCTTTCAGGTGTAGGGTTTGCGGATTGTAAAATTGTGCCTAATAAGGATGTTTAGGTAAATAAGAACACATGTGTTATTTCAATTGTATTTTTACTCCACTAGTTTTGCTTTTTATTATCGGGAATTCTTGATGATGCTCTAAAACTTTACTTTTATTTTTACTCGACTAGTTTTTTGGTGATTGCATTACTGATTTACATTTACTGTTCAATAACGCTATGAAAAGTGAAACTATTCAATAATGCTAAGAAAAGTAAAACGAGTTGAATAAGTGAAACAAAAAAAGTGTCCTCGTTTAACTAAATACCCTTAAATTATTTTATCGAGTGACCAAATTATCCAATTAATGCAGTATTAATTTCCACTCGAAACGATTTTAATCACGGGATTCCACAAACGCAGTTTCCACCACTGATAGACTTCATACTTCATTTTGAATTAAAAAAAAATATACATTTGTTGACATAATATTTCCTCCCTCATGACATGACACACGTGTATGTATCCGAATATGTAAAAGCCGAAAGAATTTAGCGGGCCTAAAATGACTTTTATCGTGCATACTTAATTAATATTTATTTTATAGTTATTCGCTATTTTGTCTTATTCTATTTTACAAAAAATAAATTGATAATTTTAAGTTTTGAAAAAGAGAAACTCATAATCCGAAAGATGTGAAGTGAATGTGAATAAAAATATACTTAATGTAAATGTTTTGTGTTTAATTGGGCAACAGATGGCGCTTGCGCTGTCTTCTCAATTATACGATTTTTTGCGCTTTGATTAAAACACTTGATTTGTTTCAGTGATCAGCGAAGGAAATTCGAGATTGCAGGATTTGTTTTTTTTTGTAGTAATCAGGGAGGACATCAAATGCAGATAAGCTAAAATATAAGTCTAAAGTATAATTGTAATTCATTTTTTTTCCATTTATATCATAGACGTAGAATACACATTCTAACTCTGTGATGTATATGCTGTATGTATCAAGGTTAGTAGATATATATGTTTATATATACAGGGTGAGTTTTTTTTTTCGATGTTCTCTATGAGGATCTCGGAAACTATAAGAGATAGAAAAATGGTTAAATGGGGAAAGAAGTGTAGTTTTATAAGACGAATAAAATGACACTTTCAAAATATTTGAAAAAGTCAAGGGTAACTAGATATTTTGAAAAAAGTAAAATGTGTCATTTTTTTGAAATCAATATATCTCTATTATTATCATAGATAGAAAAAAACTGTAAAGGACAAAGTTGTAGAAAATTTTACACAGATTAATAACAAAAAATAAAAAAAAAATTTCGCCCATATTTTGGGAGATATGATACAAACTTACCTTTTTTTAAATGGAAACAACAGTTGGCTATCACTTTATTAAAAGGGATATTTTTTTTCCCTTTAATCTGATATAACATATGCCGTAATTATTTTTAAAATAAAACAAGTTACAGTCGTTTTTTAATTTTACCATACACCAAAAAATAGCCATGAAAAAGACAAAAGTATTAATCTGTGTAAAATTTTCTACAACTTTGTCCTTTACAGTTTTTTTCTATGTTAATAATAGAGATATATTGATTTTACTTTTTTCAAAATATCTAGTTACCCTTGACTTCTTCAAATATTTTGAAAGTGTCATTTTATTCGTCTTATAAAACTACACTTCTTTCCCCATTTAACCGTTTTTCTATCTCTTATAGTTACCGAGATCCCCATAGTGAACATCGAAAAAAACTCACCCTGTATGTATATATAATCCTTGCTACAGGTGTAAGGAATATATTTATATATATATTAATGAATTAGCATAACCAACAAATTATAAGCACGATTTACAAGATAACACATGATCATAATCTAAAACACTCGCTAAATACTTGAAATGTCAAATTTGAAAGAAAACAGACTTTAAAAAACAATTTTTAAATAAACTAAAACACAGCCTACATTGCATATACCAATTTTTTTTTAAATGTTAAATTTGGAAGGTCACATTTAAAAAAAAAATTCCGATTTTTGGTATTGGCCATTTTAATTCAAATTTAATAATCAAGCTTTTAAATAATTTATTACAAGTACGCATTAGGTATTAAAATTGTTGAGCATAAACTAATCGACGTCCTCGGGTCGAACAGGATGAGCCAGTGGTATCACCGATTTTTGTTTTACATCTCTCGAACAGGCTTTTCTCATATCTAAAATAAAATACATTCAGGGCTATTCTGTAAGGGAAATATTAAGCTTAACGTGTACATTATTTTTATATATATTTTGTGGTGGAGGCGGTTACTTTGTGATACATTTTAAATATTTCAAATAATAACACTTATTTACTTTTTTGTATTCACTTTTTATTTTTACGGTGACTAGTTTCGACTCGTTAGCGAGCCATTATCAAACCAAGTACTTAAAATTAACATCGAAGTCCTTATATATACTTAAAAATTAGGAGTCAGGTAAAACAGAGGGGTATACATTAGGTCGGTCTGGTCGTTTATTAGCGGAATTCCCGGATTGAACTTTGCTTTGTGAATTTCTAATGATTCGAGAAGGTTCATTTTATGGCCCTTTTCCGCAAAATGTAAAACCGAAAGTACATCCTTTCCAAAAATGTGACCTTCTTCGATTATGTGATTGGATTGGATAAATCAACATTCTCCAATCACATAATCGAAGAAGGTCACATTTTTGGAAAGGATGTATTTTCGGTTTTACATTTTGCGGAAAAGGGCCATAAAATGAACCTTCTCGAATCATTAGAAATTCACAAAGCAAAGTTCAATCCGGGAATTCCGCTAATAAACGACCAGACCGACCTGATGTATACCCCTCTGTTTGACGCGTTTTTACCTGACTCCTAATTTTTAAGTATATATAAGGACTTCGATGTTAATTTTAAGTACTTGGTTTGATAATGGCTCGCTAACGAGTCGAAACTAGTCACCGTAAAAATAAAAAGTGAATACAAAAAAGTAAATAAGTGTTATTATTTGAAACATTATTTTTATCATCACAGTCTAAGCAACTTTTGTAATAGATATTTATTCATAAAATGTGACTTTATTTAACAACGTACATGTTAAACGTAACATTTCCCATAGAGAATAGCTCCGATTGTAAATAATTAACAAACAAACAAAAATATTTCTAATTTCCATTGATGACAGGGCTGATTCACAACTGCCTGGGTACAAGAATGGAAATTATTCATCATTTCCGTTCTTGTATTCAGGCTGTTGTGAAACGGATTTACTTGTATAAATTCACAAACACCCGAGAAGGGGCCTTATGGGCTTTCTATAATCCGTGTCCATTCTTGGTCAATTATGAATTGACCCTTAATATTTATCTATTTATATATTACGCACCTCACACTCTACACACATTAGAGAGGCACATATAACATACAACGGATTACAAAAAACATTCTGGTGTCATCTGTGATACATTATTTGTGAACATTTAATTCAGTGACAATGTTTCTGGGCGATTGTCAATTGTTCCCAACATTATTGCAACGTTTTTTATATCCACTTTGCTCAGCGAGATATTTCAATTACAAGATATATTGAAAATATTTTTTCTCAAAAATACTTTTAAAGATAACATTATGAACATTACAAAATATGATAATCATTGATTTTCCGATAAACGTATTATTATTCTTACCATAGGCATCTTCGTCAGGATCCCCAGAATAATATTCGAGTACTGTTCTATAAACAATATACCCCAAGTTTTTGTACATATTTATGGCAACTTTATTGCTCACCCTTACGAATAAATCAACAAAGTAAGCTCTCTTCCTGCAATACAAATAATTCAATTGAACCATTAAATATTTACAAAGAATTTTCATTGGTCGTGAATTAAATGATTTAAAAAAAATATTTAAATTGTTTTCATTGGTCACATTCAGCAGACACACTTGGTGAAACTAACTGAACGTTAAAATCTTGATAATTTCTTCAATTAGTAACAAATAACTGTAGAATACAAAATCCCAATGACAAGGAAGTTCATTTCTTACTTTTCAGAAACGTCTTCGAGGAAGTTCATCAAAGACGCAGCCAAACCGAGCCTCCTGTAATCGGGAGAGACCGTCAGAGCGGTTACGTGTCCGTGCCAGTTCTCCCCGTGGCCCTCGGCCTTCCCCATAATGTACCCCATGATGTCTCCGCTGGGAGATTCGGCGACTTGGAAATATTCAGGCCAGTGCGCCAAATATTGCATGTAAAACGATAGGCCGTAGGTTTCAGTTAAGGGGTCTAAATTCCTGAAAAGAGAAAACCACCAATGAACGTTTTTACACAATCACCCCGAGAAATGTACTGTACTAGTAAATTAAAAATAAGTAATACTTTATTTTTTAAAAAAGATACATTGGAAATATACACGATTTAACTTTATGAATTGACAACCGCATGGGAAGGAGAAAGGAAATCGATTTACAATCACCTGGGATCTAAAACAGAACGGAAACGAGAAAGATGAATCTTAGGATTAACCTTTATCGGTTTACAATCACTTAGGAATAAGAACACAAATGAGAAAAACGATTTGTAGGATTAACTTCTATCGATTTACTATCCCCTGGGAATTAAAAACGGAAATAAAGAAGGTGAATCATGATTGATTTCTATTAATCTACAATAACCTGGGAATGTAAACGGAACAGAAATGAGAAAGATTAAACTTTATCGATTGACAATCGCATGGGAAGAAGAACGGAAATTGATTTACAATCACGCAGGAACTAAATATACATATATATTATCGAAAACCCCGTTTACCCATATAGAGTGTGGGTTACAGGAACTAAAACAGCAGAAACGAGAAAAATGGATCTTAGGATTTACCTTCATCAATTTATAATCGCATGGAAACAAGAGCGGAAAGACAGATCATAGTATTTACACATATCGATTCACTATTGCTCAGGAAGGGGCTTCATGAACTTATTGTATACAATCTGTTCCCAGGCGATTTGAAATCAGCCCATAATCATTTCTAATAGTTATAAGCGAAAACTCAACACTAGCTAATGATGGTAAATGAATATCGATTATGAATGAATGTAAACGAGTTATGTGAAAATAAATTTAATAACAATAAAGTTTCTGCTTGAATAAAAGTTTACCTGAATGCAAGATACTTACACATTGTTGAATTTGTACATATCATCACAAGTGAAGGGCCGTAAAGTCGTCATTTTTGTCGTTGAATAGCCCCTTTAATATTTATTTTTTTAATGAAAAATCAACCCTTTAAAATTAGGTTATGTTTACGATCATCGATTAATATCATAGAGAGACCCACTTCGGCCGACAACTTAAAAAAAATTAATTAAACATTTCGTGTAAATTTACAAAATTAAATATTCGCGGCTATTCTATAAGAGAAATGTTAAGTTTAACGTATACGTTATTTTTATCATCACAGTCTAAGCAACTTTTGTAACAGATATTTATACGTAGAATGTGAATAAATATTAACATACACGTTAAACTTTACGTTTCTCGTACGGAATAACCCCAATTGAGCCTATTCTGTAAAGCAAATAATAATTTTAAAATGTATGTTATATTTTATCTTCACAGTATAAGCAGTTCATGTAATAAATATTTATCATAGAATGTGAATTTAATAAATAACGTATAAATTAAATTTAACATTTCCGGTACAGAATAGCCCCGATTATTTATAATACGTATGTATATGTTAATTTTACGAAATAGCTATCGACTAGAGGTCTTTCCGCCTCTGTCTTTGCCTACTTACTCGTCAAATAATTAAATATATATTAAATAAATTGATATTCCTTTTAAATTATAATGTACATCTATAAATTGTAGAATTAATTAATTAAATAAAGATTAATTTAACAATATGCCAACAATAATTAAATTTAAATTCAATTAAATTGATATTACTTTTAAATTATATATACATCTATGATTTGTATAATTAATTAATTAAATAAATATTAATTTAACAATATGCTATACAACTTAGAAATATATAAATAAACATAAAAAATTAACATTTTATTCTACTTAATTTATAAATTATCGAGGCTATATATATCTATTATAAAAAAAGTTTAGACTGTGATGAAATATTAACGTACACGTTAAACTCAACATTTCTTTTACAGAATCGGTCGAAATCGGGGCTATTTTGTAGTGATGGGCAAAGTCGATCTTTTATTATTGTTAAATTAAATAATTATAATTTTATGAATGTTACTTATTACAAAAATATCAAAAATAACTTCCCATTTATTAATAAACATAAATTTGAAGCCACATTTTCGTTTTAAATACTTAAAATGACACTTTTAGTAATAATCAGTCCAAAAAACATTTTTTTATATATAAAAAAAATAAATAAAAAGAATTTGAAAGCATAATTTAAAAAATTAAGTTTTTGAAAATAATTCATTTGATATTGTTTTTTTTTATTAATTTATTTATGTTACTCGACTAAAAAAAAAATAATAAAACAATACCAAGTGAATTATTTTCAAAACCTTCATTATTTAAATTATTATTGAAAATGTTTACCAAGTGATTAATGAGAACAAAATTTAAAAACAAGGCAATTCGATTGATTAATTAATTAATTATTCGTGGCTATTCCGTACGATAAATGTTAAGTTTAACGTGTACTTTTTTAATTACATTCACAATCTATGTATATAAATATTTAATGCAGAACCTGCTTAGACTATGAAGATAAAAAATAACGTACACGCTAAACTTAACATTTTCCACACGGAATATCCCCGATTTTCTCTTTAGCTACTGTGATTTTTGACTTTTTTTAATGTAAAAAAATAATAAATATTTTTGGTCCTTAAGTTGCCGAATGAAGTGGGTCTCTATAAGAAATTGTTTTTCGTACGATTCTATGGATTTCACGCGCACATAACCTCAAATTTATTTTATTGATGTTTCTCAATAATTTAATCGAATATCGCAAAAATGTTTATTAATAAAAACAGGATAATTTTATTATCATAGTTGCTGATACAAAAGGCATTTATTTGAATATAAGTGTAAGTCTCACGAGAAAATATTTTACTTAAAGATCGTTTATTTTAATTAATTATTTTATCCTAAGTGAAAAGACCATAAGTTGATAGCCAGATATAAATTATATATATCCTATATTTTTGTTTTTAGTGATTTAATTATTGAAAAATAATGGAAGTAAATCCCTTGAGCATAATCCTCGTGAAATCCGACAGTAAAGGTGACAGGCTGCTCTTTCGTTACCCGTACCACGCGCAGGAAACCGCGGAACCGGTCGGCACCAGGAGGAAAAACCCGTACACCTTGCCGGTAATCGAGGACTTACTTCAAACCCTCCCGCAGCCCAACACCAACATAAACAAAGGATTTCTCACCGGCTTCACCGATGAAGTCCTGTCCTCTCTGTTCGCCGTCAAGCCGGAACTGTGCAATCGGAAGTTCGAGTTAAAGGTGAACGACGTGAGGTTCGTCAGCCATCCGACTTTAGTGCAGCTGAGGAACAAGAAACACGACGAGAGCGGCTGTTTGCTGATTAATGTAGTCTTTGCTTTGCAAGCTTTAGCTTCCCAATCCGTCGGTGAGTTTAATGAATTAAATTTAAGGAATTGTTGAATAACAATAATAATAAAGAGAATTTATTTAGCGCTTTTGCCATATATTTAAAAAATTAACAAGATATATACACCTCACACTGAGGAGTAGAGAGGAACATATGACGATGTTATATAAGACTAAATAAATAAATAAACAAGATATATAAAAAAATAATAAATTATATATATATATTATCAAAAACCCTTGTACCTTTATGCGTGTTGGGCAATAAATAATCCATATTTTAAATTTTTCTGAAAATATTCGTACATTATGTTTAAAATACAATTATTTATGAAAATGTTTATTTTCTTTTTATCGACAGTTAGTTGCTATCATGATTTAAGTAAGAGAATGGGAATATTATTGGAGCACGAAGAGAGGCGCTGCGGTTACATAAACGAGGAGACGCAGATAATGATGACGGCCCACGACGACAGTTGCGCGTTGAACCAGGAAGCAGTGTTTCAGACGATTCTGGAAAAGTGCATACTGGCTAAAAATATAAAGAAGATGTATGAGGATTTGTCCTCCACGGGGCTCGTTAATATCAGGATAAACAAGTGGATCCCGTTGAGCTTCTGCCTGCCGCAGAAGGCGCACCAGTGGCATCTGAGGGGGAAGCTGGTCGAACCTGAAGATATAGATCGGTTGGTATTTTTAGGCTTTTAACAGTTGAGAACTATATTTTGTTGGGGCTGCGAGCGGTCGAGTTGTTTGTCTTGGAAGTTCAACAATTTCTTGTGTTTCACCCTAGTCCCCGCTTCTTCCTTCCACCCATTTTTTCCATTTCTCCAGTCGTTTACCGCTTCTTCTTACTCTTCTCTTTGCCTCTCTGCCGAACTATACAATCCTCTACTCTGCGCCGTTTCACTCTCCTCCCGCATCCTGCTGTAATCTGTTTAATATTTATTTTACTTTACAGATGTATAAAATCGTTACGTCCCTATCATAGTTTATTACTGCTCTGTCCTGTACACACAATGAGTGATTTTATTTCTCTGGATGGTTCGCCTTCGTTGATCAGGATGTTGACTCAGTATTCGCCTTTGAAGAATCTGCAAACATTGGCTGCCGATGCCGATCTGACTCTTTCTCATGTAAGTTGACGATCGTTAAAAAAAAAATATACTTTTGTATTTCTGTAATTATAATAATATTTCATATATTAGGCACCTCACGCTGAGAAGTAGAGAGGAACATATAACGATGTTATATAAGACTAAATAAATAAATAATATATTAGACAAAAGGTGTCAACCTCGTTTATCTAATGGTTTGATCGGTTTACAACTTAATACGCTGCTCATGGATTATCCTCAATTACCTTCAATTCGGCATGATCTTGATGAATTGAATAGAAATCTACAAAATTTTACACAATGATTTATTGTCCTTTCGAAAAACTCTTAAGATGTAAAAGAAAATCACGTTCGTCCTATTTCATAAAATATTGCAATTAGAGGTTAACAATATAATAAAATTGATTTCTCGATTTAAAGGTGTTTGATTTGACGGCTCACTTGGTATATTGGTCGAAAGCGACGGTGATTTACCCGATATGCTCGACAAACAAATACGTGATAGCCCCGGAAGCGCCGTTGCATTTAAACTCACCTCTAATCGACAAGTTCAATGAGGCTTTCCCCAACACCAACCTAATCCGTGTGATTAGCGATTTCTCACTGCCTACGTCTCTCGGACAGAAGTGCAATCCGCTGTATCACCCGTCGCAACAGTCGCAGCTCGTCCCCATGATCATCTGGATGCTGCAGAATCATTTGCTGCTGCAGCTCCACACTTACATCCAGTTCATGGCCACCGATCAAATACCTTCTTCCCCCATGTAAGTATTTTTAATAGTTTTTACAAAACATGATTGAAAATTATACAAAAGATTAGATTGCATTTTTATATATCACAATTAATAAAATTATAAAAGTTCTCGATCATATTGTATATGAGAGCTTTTTTTTCTAATTATTTACAAACATCTTTATTCGGACAATATGACAACAAAAATTTACAAAATTTATTATAACAATATGCACAATTTATTTGTATAATGTAACTTTTATGTCTGTCATGGGCTATCGAGCATAGGTCTTTCTGCCCTTTTTTAATTATTTTCAATTTTCTACAGAATTTTAAATAAAAACTTGCTTAATATATTATTGTTATGCAATAGCAAACATTTGTTTTATGTTACATAAGTCATCACCTCACACTGAGAAGTAGAGAGGAACATATAACGATGTTATATAAGACTAAATAAATAAATACATAAGTCATAATGTCACAGTAGCTGAAGAGGGATTAATTTAATTATTATTTTCAAATTCTTTTTTATTTAATTTAAAAACGTACGTTTTGGAGTCCAACTGACCAAATTTATTTTATCGACCTGCTCTATCACATAATTTTTCAATGCTCCTAAATGAAAATGTAATAATTTCAGAGATTACGTGTCACCGTCCATACAGATATCGAAAAATGTTCCGATTACAAACGTCGCCAATCCGACAAAATCACGGACAGAATCAGAAAGCGGCACTTCGACCATTTCAGAGGGTTTCGAAACAAAAATTGATGGAGAAGTGAAAATGTAAGAAAATTCTAGTTGAGTAAATGGCATGATTAATTTTACAGAAAATACTAAAATTAGTCTAGAATACACAATCTTATGTAATGGCCTAACATGGCCGACATAAGAGACCTGCCCGCCTCTGTAATACTGCATTACCTCCATGGGACAGTCTGGTTGTAGCAGAGGAGGGCAGGCCTGTAATGAAGGGAGGCTAGGGGCCTTTTGGCCTATGCACAGTGATTACAGCACACCTTCACACATACATACACAATCGGGTGGTGGTTGCTCTCTGTTTTTCAGTCGGTCCTCTCTCTGGATTTATAAACAGAGGGTGGAGGCCGATCTGTGTTGTACGATTATCGATTTGCACCTCTCGGATTCATGAGAAACAATAAAGAAAACTTCATCGTTTCTTGAGGAACAGACCGGTTATTAATTGCTTTTTAATAATCCGATGAACGATGATTGGTTTTGAGTTATGTGAAGAGTATAATCAAAATAATTAACACTAATTATTTTAATTTTCTTTGTTCTTTCTCCTACTTAAAATAAGTAGGAGAAAGGACAAATATTTTTATTACTAATTATTTTAATCTGATGGGATAAACTCATTTTAATAATTTTGAAGATTTTATTAAATTTTGGCCGGTAACTAATTAAAAAACACATTGAATTTATTAAATGTAATCACACTATTTATCCTATACTTCTTTTTTTATTGAATTCAAGGTTGGAAAATATGAGCTTCACATCTGTTGATGACGACAAAGGCGATTATCAGGAGGAACTGCTCTTAGATTTTTCACATGAAGAACGAAATGTTATTTTTAAGGTAATATATATTTGTTTTTATTATTATATTATTAGTGGTTAAAAAAAAAATAAGTAAAGGAAACTATTGTTGGATGTGGATTATTTATAGCACTTCTTTTTTAACTTTGTTTGCATAACAGAATTGTATATTTAAATATACAATAATCCATATCACCTCTGTCACATACAGTGGTGCAAAGGAGGTGATGGGAAAAAAATGATATAAAGTGACCCTAAAGTTATAATTAGACAATAATAGTGAGGTAACATGACTTTAAAGTCATAATTAGTCAATAATAATGAGATAATGTGACATTAAAGGCATAATAAGACAATAATTGTGACATAAAATGTTGTTAAAGTCATAATTAGACAATAATAGTGACATTAGGTCACTTTAAAGTCATAATTAGGCAATAATAGTGACATTAGGTGACTTTAAAGTAATAATTAGTAGACTTTAAAGTCATAATTAGTCAATATTAATGAGGTATGTGACGTTAAAGTCATAATTACGCAACAATAGTGACATTAGATGACTTTAAAGTAATAATTATGAATTAATAGAGACATTAAGTGATTCTAAAGTCATAATTAGGCAATAATAGTGACGTTAGGTGACTTTAAAGTCATAATTATGCAATAATAGTGACATAAAGTGATGTTAAAATCATAATTAGGCAACAATAGTGAGATTAGATGACTTTAAAGTCATAATTATGCATTATTAGTGACATTAAGTAACCTTAAAGTCGTAATTAGGCAATAATAGTGACATTAGGTAAATTTAAAGTCATAATTAAGCAACAATAGTAAGATAAAATGACTTTAAAGACATAATAAGGCAATAATAGTGTTGTAAAATGACTTTAAAATCATAATTAGGAAATAATAGTGACACTAGGTGACTTTAAAGTCATAATTAGGCAATAATAGAGCCATTAGGTGACTTTAAAGTCATAATTATGGATTAATAGTGACATTAGTTAATAATAATGTGGTAAAGTCATGTTAAAGCCATAATTGGGCAACAATAGTGACATTAGATGACTTTAAAGTCATAATTATGCATTAATAGTGACAATAAGTGATTCTAAAGTCATAATTAGGTTATAATAATGACATTAGGTGACTTTAAAATCATTATTAGGCAATAATAGTGACATTAGATGACTTTAGAGTCATAATTAGGCAATAATAATGAGGTAAAGTTACTTTAAAGTCATAATAAGGCAATACTTGTGATGAAAAGTAATTTTAAAGGTATAATTATGCATTGATAGTGACATAAAGTGGCTTTAATGTCATAATTAGGCAATAATGGTGAGGTAAAATGACTTTTAAATCATAATTAGGCAATAATAATGTGGTAAAGTAACTTTAAAGTTAAGTTCTGGCGTTAATAGTGACCTAAAGTAACTTTAAAGTCATAATTGAGCAATAATAGTTACTTACAATAACCTTAGTTTGAATTTAAGGCAATAATAGTGACGTAATGTGACTTTAATACCATAATTAAGCAATAAGGGTGAGGTACAATGACTTCAATGTCAATTTCAAGCAATTCAATTAGTGACATAAAGTGATTTTAAAGTTATAATTAGGCAATAATAGTAATTCATTATTATTACATATATTATTTATTATCGATATTTATACCAAAAGTAATTGTTGATTCTTTTTAAAGAAAAATCTGCTTTACCTATAAATTTAGAGATGGTTGGCAGAAAGGCTGTTGGCCGATAGCGGATTGTCGGTAAATAAAATAATAATAAAGATTCTTTATATATATTTAGAGATGGGTATGATCGATCTTTTTAAGATGAATCAATCAATAATTATATATATAATAACAATTCTTGTTTTGTTATTTTTTGTCAAATATTTCATGCTTCATTATTCTGTAATTGGAATTTATTTTCCATTGATTGTATCCAATAAATAAATTATCTTTCTTAATTATTTATTTTGAAACGATTCTTTGGATATGAGCTCCACTTCTCAAATAGTATTTTAACAAGAATGCTAAATTATAGTTATATTCATTACTTATATAGTATAAAATATACATGTAATTAAATATTGAATTTATTGTTTAAAAATGTACAATAGAAATTAAATTAATAATATATATAATATCATAGTAAAAAAAACATTTCCAAGAAATTATATTTATTTTATATTGTTTCTAAGAATATTGTATTTTTGTTGAGATTAATAGTTATAACAGTATTGTTATAATAAGGTTTTTAATGCTATCAGTGGTGTTTTTGCTTTAATCAAACGTTTATAAAGCATTATGAAATTCTAAACAATTGTGCAGATAAAATTTATAACAAAAAATATTTAATTGTTTTGAATACCAAGAATGTTTTGATTGAAATAGCTGTTGATATCATTGTAAATGAAAACAGAGATAATGAATTTTTCCAAACCAGTAAACTTCAACAATCATAATTATGATTTTGAATTCTTGTTAAAGATAATAAAACTATGCAGTATTTACGAAATATTTGAAGAATAAGAGATTCTATTCATTGTATATTGATATATATAGATATTGATATATATAGATATATATATAAAATATGGGAATCTTTGAAACTATAAAAGATTACAATTTAGGAAGTCCAACGTGGTAAAATATAGGGAATGCCATTTAAGGTTTTTTTTTAAACTTCTTAAGGTGTCTTCTTCGAACAACGTGGAGGACTTAAAATTATTCGCGAGGCTCTGCCGGAAGAACTACTTCCAGGGCAACCATCACATAGAGGAAATCATGTATCTGGAGAATCTCAGGCGGAGTCAGATCCTTCAGCTGCTCGACAAATTTAGGGACGTATTGATCACTTACGAGACCGAGGACCCGACGATCGCTATGTTTTCCAGATAGAAATGAGACGAGATTATTTTAAAATGATTAAAACAATTGTGATAAAGTGTATAAATTCAAAGAGTATTTAATATAGATTTTCTTATGTTTTTTTTTTTCACACACTGTATATTTTGTATTTTATTTCAATTGGAGCTTTGTCAGTCACAGGTGACCGACACACCCGTAATTTCATCTAAAAAATGCATCAAAATGAATCGAATAAGCATATTCTTACTCATTTTATAAAATAAATTATAAAAACAAAGAAAACTTTTTTATATTTTACAAAAAAAATAAACTTGTTGGCAGGCAACGAGTTTAGTTACTAATTTATTTTTTTTAAATAAATATGCATAACCCGAAACTAGTCGAGAATTTAAAGTTATTCAATCTAATCTGTGTTTTATTGTTTTATTAGTTGATTTTCAATAAACTATTCATATTTATTTTATACAATATGAACTACCAATGTCTACATATTAAAACCATTATTATTTTTTTTTTTTGGTAAATAAGTAAACTAAATTTGGAGTTTTATATTTAAGTAGTCAAAAACTATCAAACTCTATGGGATTCATTTCTTCATTTTTAAAGTATTATGAAATCCTAGTACTAGCATATCCGTGGGTAACTACCCTAAATACACAGTTGACTGTTGTAAGTGGTTTATCTACCAATAAAATATATAAAAAACAGAGATTAAAATGAATATGTATAAATTCTCAACTTGTTTCGGATTATTACTTTGATTTCTGTTATTATTATTATTATGTTATTGGTAGATTTTTAATAATCTTGTCTTTCTTAATATTTTCCTCTTACCAATACCCGTATCATCATTTATTATAATTAGTAAAAGAGGATAAGATTAAGAAAGAAAGAATTATTTCTAAATTTCCAAATACCATTTAAAATAAAATCAAAATAATATTTCGCTTTGTATTAATTTTGTAAATATTTGATTTGTTTATATATTTCTTTTTAAATGGAATTGATGTTAGTTAAAGCTACAGTTTAAAAAACAGGCCTAAATTTAATTTTAAATCGATTTTTAAACCAAGCACACCTTTATAAAAATAAACCTTGGAAAGTTTATGTTATGCAACACATTTTACTAATTTTGTGTATATAGAATTGCCTATATTGCCTATGATTTCGTCATAAAAATGAATGTCGATTTTCTGTCTACGTATAAAATTGCTAATTTAAATCATGTTTTTGTTGAATAAATTTACTTAAAATCAGGTAGAAATTACGTAATGAGGAACAATAAAAACGAATCCCGATCCCGCGGGGACGACGCACGTTTTGGTGCCCTAATGGTGGCCAGCCTGTCGGCCGCAGTTTATGCTCCTATCTTAACCAAAATGGAGCGCCATTCCACTAACCTTTTAGGCGGGGAGATTGGATTTTTCGCAAAACAGCCGAGGATTTAATCGCGTTTCGAGCCCGATTCTAGAGCGGCGAGCTCGGACCAGCAGCGACCCGAACGAAGGTAATGCCCGTTTTCCGTGCGGTTTGTCGGCCCGTTAGTTTTTTTTCTCTTTTTGTTCACGTCTCGATCGCTGCCTGCGGGACAGTGCCAGTGCGCCCATAACAATGATGGCCTCGCCGTGGGCCAACCGTGGTCGGGACCGTGCCCCTGCGAGGGGCTCCGTGCGGAAATGGTGAGGTGTTTTTGCCCCGGGATCCGTTCAGACGACCACTGCCATAACCTAATGTGCGTTTTTGACAAGTCGACCTAACCTAAAGTGTGTGCACAGGTCCGGTGTGCATTTGCGTCGTTTGGGACTCGCAAAACCGACTAGAGTGTACCAAGTCGCTTTAATTCGTGTTACAAGGATGGCAAGTACACGTACTTGAGTGAAAATTGAACAAACCAGTAGATTTACATTACTGCAACTCTCATATAGGTGTAACTAGTTTTTTAAGTGTAACCACTTTAATTAAACACTATACAGGGTTGAAATAGCCGAGTAGGCATGAGACAGACACTGTGGGTTCGAGTCCCATTTAATTTATTTAAAAAGACAAATTTCATTTGGAGTCCATGGGTGTACTGTGACATCTTAAATTAATATTAAAATAGCAAAAAAACTATTATTCCTTACTTCTCTATTTATTTTTATGTTAGATGTACATTTTGAGAAACATAACAAACTCAGATTGTTATAAATAATAAGCAAGTTGTCTCGAAATGTACATCTAACATAAAAATAAATAGTGATGCAAGGAATAACAGTCTTGTGAAGAAAGAAAGGAATATAACTGTGTTTTCAATCAAGTGATATAAACCGTCAGACACTACATCAAACAGTCTTTTTATTTGTGAAACTAATCACTTTACATAAACTTAGTTTTGAGTTTACGTAAAGTGATTAATTGATAAAAAAGCACTACATTTGATCTTCACGTAACTCAATGTAAAGTGATTAGTTTAGTACAGTTAAAATAGCAGTAACTGGTCGAAAAGACTTAAAAATCAATGCAATTATCCCCAATTCATATCCTTTTTTTTTCTGATCATTTAAAATTAAGAATAAACACTATACCTTACAAAAACATTTTTACTGAATACAACAATGTACAGAATTATGTATTTCATAATATTGCATGTTTTTACTAAAATTTGTATTCACCGACTATTTGCAGCAAACACTTTTTTTTTAAATCTTTCCTTTCTATTGTTAGGTGTAAGGAGTATTTGCAGCAAACACATTACGAGTTATTAATTTAAGTAATCGATGGTTAAAGCTTCTTACTTGATGAAACTTCATAATACACTATTTGTAAATGAAAAAATGTTTTTTAAGTTTCACAAAAATGTTTATAGTAGAGACCCTGTTACAATTGTATCGCCTACACAGTGGCATAATCAGGCAGATGATTAATCGACAAATAATCATTTATTTATATTTCTTCATCTACTGTGTAGCAAAAAAATTGCCACAAACGATAAATTAAAGTGAAAATCAAAAACTAAATAGTTTCATTTAAATTAATTTTAAATATGTTAATTTCGTAATCTTATTTATGTTGGTTGTTGATCGTGGAGGCTTTAATCATTTAAATAAAAATTGTTAACTTTAACTTTATTTTACGGAATTCTCCATTATAATTGATTACATTATACAATAATTTACATATTTCTATATAATCAGGTATTTATTTTTTATTAAACTAGATATATTTCAGAAACTATGTTTCCATTTTCCGTAGTTGAAGTTTTGGTAAATAATGTGAATTTTATCTTATAATCTAGTTGAACTTATTATTATTTGATTTGTTGGGCTCTAGTGGAACAAAAAAAAAAAGATCTTTACTTTTGTGCCTCCCCTTACACAATTTAGTTGAGTTAACTTATAATTTATTTTAACTACAACTACTGAAAGGGCATTTTACATATTAAAGGAAAATTAGCTATAAATTGATCCCTGATATTTCCTATATGAATTGTTAAAATTAATATATATATAAATAGGGTTATTTTGTGTGTGGATTGTTTAATTTAATGTATACACTATTTTTTAACATCACAATCTAAGCATACATATCAATTGTTAACAAATTAAAAGCAGAAATTACAAGATTATTCAAATGTTATCTTGTAAATCGTGCTTTGAATTTATTGGTTATGTGAAGGGAAATTTTGACAGTAAAGGCCGATTCACAATTGCCCGGGAACTAAAACGGAACGTATATAGAAAATCCATAATTGTAAATCGATAGACATTTATTCTATAATTCATTGATTCTTGTTCACCTGCGGTTGTGAATCGTTCCATACTGTCAAATTTCCCCTTCACATAACGAACAAATGAAAAGCTTGATTTACGGTGTGTAATTTGTATTTTTAACTTGTTTATAATCCATATACTGGGTATTGATGTGATCAGGTATACATAGAGATTTTTCATGTAAAAACATTTTTTTGCAAATTCTTGCTTCCCGTTTAATTTATATAGAAAAAACTGAAAGAATTAAAATGTGTTTAGAATTTCTAAAATGTTGCTTTGTTCAATTTTAGAATCTATGTATAAATAATAAATTTTACATTTAATTTGAAAATTATCGCATAATTAAATTACAAAAGCCATGACATTTATATAAAAGAACCTGACATATTTTTATGATTGCAATTTCTGTTGGATTTTTTTTTTCGTAAGTCATGGCTAATGCAATTTAAACACGTAATAAAAAGTAGGCACCTCACACTGAGAAGTAGAGAGGAACATATAATGATTTTATATAAGACTAAATAAATAAATAAAATAAAAAATAGGGTTGGGAATCTCAAACGGAAGGAGATGGAGAGATGTGCGTTTTCTTTTATCGTTTTCAGGACGAAATTTGTCGAATGAGATTTTATTTAAAAGGTTTCGAACCATCACTTTTGGGGTCAAATAAAGCAACCATTTTAAAATTGGTCTTTTGAGGAAACGTGAAATTAGTATAGTCTCTGAATTATTACTCATAAAATAAATTAGCTAATTAGAATAGTTAACGAGAGAATTATTTAGTTTAATTTTTCTTTTGAATGCTATCTTTTGTCCGCCTCGGTGGCGCGCAAGTTAAGCGTCAGGCTAGTAAGCCAGAAGTCCCTGGTTTGATTCCAGGATTGGGCTGATTTAATTGTCCCCCAAATTTGAAATTACAAATATACAAAGGTTACTGGGTTATATTGTTAAAGATAAACCGATATCCATGTGTGAGTGGTGCAAAAAAACATTTTTTTTTATAAATAGAAAAGAGTATTCATTCACTTGGTCACAGTTATTTAAATAAATTAAATAAAAATAATTTTTATTTAATCAATTTTTTTTTTGTACAATTGCTACTGATTGGACAATAAATACTAATGTTTTTTTTTTACAAAAATTCTTCACAATCTGCGTAATTAGTTTGTTTTAAATCTGAATGTAAATAACGACTTGTGACTAATTTAGAACTCTAAATTAGTCACAAGTCGTTATTTATATGGGCCGGGAACGAGAGCGGAATCGCCCAGAAAAAAGAGCTTACATACTTTCTGTATAAGTTGTTAATTGTTAAAGCTTCTACATTGTTATACATTGTAATTTAATTTTAATAAATGAAACATTTTTTACTTTGTATAACTTAATACTTTTGACAACCTTAGCGCATTATTTATCTAATATATACCAATGTTGTGTTATTGTTAAACTGATGTTACCCTTTTATTGGATGTACTGTATCTGTTGGGTAATAAATAAATAAATAAATTATTACCAAAACAAAAGTGATTAAAATTATTATAATAATTATAATTACAAGTAAACCCTACACTCTTATGGGTGTAAAGTTTTTTTTTATAATATATATATATATATATATAATCACAAGTATGTATATTTATTTATTACTGTATAAAATCTATTTATGTTCTCGGTTCTGGGTGATTGTGAATTTTTCCCATATGACATCAAATTTCTGTCTGTTTTCCGCATACGAACAAAATTTAGGGGTGTGTTTGTTGATAAAAGTTGTAGCTCTGTTTCAACAGCAGAATTTTTGAGATATTGACAATCAATTCTCAACACAATGTATAAATCATAACTTATCGGGCAAATTTAGTAATTTCTTAAAATTTAAACACATGAATCAAGCAGATTGTGAAGAATTTTGTAAGAATGCAACGTATTTCTTAATCAATCAGTGACTATCGTAAAAAAAAAAAAGGTTAATTATACAACTGTCACATCTTCCTTCGCATAACCAATAAATTCAAAGCACAATTTACAAGATAACACTTGAACAATCTTGACATAACCTAAAACACACATTAAATTACTGAAATGTCAAATTTGGAAGACCATATTATTCATTACATTTAAGCGTCACCCCGACACCAATAGATAAAAGGGGACATCAATTATATATATATTTAAGCATCAACTTAAGAAATTACTTTCATTTTGTACTTGCATATACGTTGATTGATTGTAACACTGGTATATATATATATATATATATATTCCGTAACAAAATTATTATTATTAAATAAACAGGGGTTGAGATAGTCGAGCGGGCTCAAAGACCTTTCTCATGTTACAGAGACTGCGGGTTCGAGTCCCATCCCGGATAGAATATTTTTGAAAAGACAAATTTCATTCAGGTCCACGGTTTTATTGTGGCGTCTTAAATTGATATTAAAATATCAGGGACTAGTCGAAATGGCCTAGTAGCCAAGGCCATTATCTTCAATTCATATGTTTAGCCTATTTATCCTTTCATCTCTCAAGCTTTAAAAACAACAGACTTTATATTAAATCGAATATATTTAAATTCTTCACAAATTTTGGATTCAATTGATTTAATAAATTGAAACTAAACTAATTTAAAATATTTGTCCTTAAATCTAAAAAAAAATTCGGCGAATGCAAAAAAAAAAACACAATTTACTTTTATTGAATAAATTTGGTCCTCGACACCCAATACGGGTAAAAGAGGATAAGATTAAGAAAGAAAGTAAGAATAAATTTGTTTCAGAATTTAAAGTTGTTTAATTTATTCGTACTTGTTTAGAAAATCAACAATTTTTAAAAGTAATCATAAAAATTAAATTTAACAAACAACTAACATTTATTTAATTGTGAGTCTGAAGTAAATAAAATTAAATAATTTTAAATTAAATGAAATGAAACAAAGATGATTTACACATTTGCAGTTATTTCATTGTAAAATAACTGCAAATGTGTGAAAATTAAATAATTGAAAAATTTATTGATATGGCTGATATCTATTGAAAATTTATCTTCACTTTTATAAAAATAAATCACTTTATATATTGTGCATCGACTACTATTGTTTCTTAATGTAAAGAAATCATTTCTTTGCATTGTGGCTTCTTCAGACGAAGAAATAATTTTATCGCTTGAAGAAGCCACAGTGCGGCAAAATAATTGTTGCCGATGCACAGTATATATTTGAACGTGTTTTATTACCATAAAAGTGTAAATAATTGAACACAGTTATATTCCTTATCAACTCACACTGAAAAGTAGAGATGAACATATAACGATGTTATATAAGACTAAATAAATAAATATATTCCTTATTTCACGTTTTTGTTTCAATATTGCATAGTTCGATAATCAATAAAATTCAGATATGTTTTGCTACTTAAAAAAAATATGGAAAGAAAATCTCCTAATTGAAGAAATTTTAAACTCACTTGAGTTGTAATACGGTTTTATGAAATTCAATTACAATTTTAGATTCTTTTTAATCTGTTGCAATAAACTAATTTTCATATACTTTTCTAGGGTAACAAATCTAGTTAATCTCCAGTTAATAGAAAAAGGATTTATTCACTTAGTCACAGTTATTTAATTAAATTAAATTAATAGCCTGATGGCTATGAGGATGCTTATTCCTCATTTAATGAGGAAAGATGGACATAGTCGATTTGTAAATGAAACACCTTTATAATTTAAGTTTAAATTGAGATGAGATAATGTAGAAATTATTTGAAATAAAAATATGTAAAAGGTAAAAAACATTTTGAAAATAATTAATAAATTAATTCTTTTTATTTAATCTCCAGTTAGTCGTGATTACCTGATTATTATAAATAAATAATAAATATTGATAAACATACAATTTAACACGCCCAATGGTATATAAATACATGGTAGTTGGATTGAGGAAATCACTCAACACAAAAATCAGATGATTTCCAGCAGAAAAAAAATGTAAAAATGCATTTTTCTGAAAAGCGTTTCATTTCTCATAAAAATCGAATAATTTTGTGTATATCTAGTCGAGTTGTTGAGTTGGAGTCGGAGTTTTCTGAAGTCGTTTTTAGTCAAAATCAAAAAGCTTATTCCGACTCAACAGCTCTGCAACAAAATATTTTGATTTTTTATGAGAAATGAAACCCTTTAAAAAAATATTGCAGTTTTGCGAAAAATGTTGTTTGCATTATTTTCATCCACAAAGAGGGAGTCTAATGTGGATATGGTTGATGTTGTAAAATTATTTCTTAAATTTTTGTGTTGTTTTGAATTGATAAATGTTGATTATATTATTGAAGAAAATTGATGTATGAAATGTATATTTCTAATTTAAGTAATGATATTTTAGATTGAAAAGTGAGTAACCGAAGGAGTAATAAAAATACAAATGTCGGAATGGAAGATGATCCCGATGACCACACGTCATCGGCATTCGTTGCATCACCACCGCTGAAAAATGGAGAGCTCGATGACAGAGCTTCGGACGACATGGCCAACTTTCCCAACACGGACGACAACCCCCCTGTGAGTTTCTCGAAGGTCAACGGCAGCGTAACCGATCCAGCGGGTGAGCCGGGAGAAGACAGAGACAGTTCGGACTGTGACGCGCTGGTGATAGACGAGGGTTCCGACCCGGCGACGAAAAAACCGAAACTAGAGAATGAAGGCGGCGGCGAGGGGGAGGAATTCCGCCATACCAACCCGTACTTTTCCGAGTCTATCTTCGACCTGTCGACCCAGTACCGGCCGCAGAGGCCCCCCAAGGGAAACGGTAAGAAGCTGCGGGGTAAAAACGGAAAACCGAAACTAAGAGAGTATGCTCAATATTTAGGGTTGCAACCGACGGTGCAGTTCAAGTGTTCGAAATGTTTCGCGGCCGGATTTCAATCGCTGCAAGTACTCAACGAGCACCACTCGACGTGCACGGCACTCCCGGTCCCCTCGCCGCCCACCACCCCACTGCCTAATAACGGCACCAACATCCGCGTCACCCGTAAAGTCTTCCTGTGCTCGGCCTGCGGAACCTATTACGAAAACTGGAACCTATTCCTGCACATGCGCGAAGTGCACAAGCGCTACATATGCCTGTACTGTCTAGGGATGTTCCCGCATGCCGAGAAACTCTCCGTGCACCTCGTATCCAAGCACAACTGCAACCCCAAAAACTACGAAAACGTCTCCGAATTCCTCAGCATCTACAAAGACCCCTGTTTTCTCATGTGCTGTGATTGTCAAACGGTTTTCAACGAACAAGAAGACTTCACCAATCACAGCTGCATCGAAACCCCCACCCCCCCGAAACCACTCCCCCTGCCACAAGCCGAAACAGAACCGGAAACGGAACCGGAACGACTACCGGAAGTGCAAGGAAAAATCTCCGAGGCGGCGTGTGAAACATCAGAGAATCTCGTGTCGGAAAATGACAGGACTTTGTCTGTGGAGAGGCTCGAACTAGAAGAACAGGACAAGGAACGGAGGAGTGCTCAAGTGGTGAACAGTAAAGAGTGCAGTGACTCGAACAGTGAGGTGAACATTGTGGAGAACGAGGAGGAGAGCAACGCGGCTTTGGAAACTAGTGATAATAGTGTCGACGGGGACAAGAAGGAGGAAGCGGACAACGAGGAGGAGGAAGAGGAGATGGAACGGGCGGAAATTAAGGAAGAGAGGAACGACTCCATAGAACCCGACGACGAGCCGGAGAATTTTGATATTGTGATTAATAAAAATGACGGTGAGTAAAATAAGTTTACGCTTTACGAAATAAATAACAAAATAACTCACATTTATTAGATATCATCGCCTTATTTTTTTTTCCGTTGCTTAAACATATAATAAAAACACTGACTCACTTTGAAAAAAAAAATCTTTCTATGTGGACAGGACTTTTCATTTGACAATTTCAAAGCAACTTGATTTAATAAAATTTTCAACCTCCATTCATCTAGGTTCAACGTTTTATTAAATGAATTTCCTTTCCTGTTATAATAAACTGGACAAGTTCACCTTCTTTTAGTGGACGAAACAATGATTCTCGGTCGTCTACCTTGTAGACCCAAATTGTTGACGATGCTACTTGTAAATGCGGCAAATGATTGTATTTTATGCTAAACATATTTGTTTATGATTTTAAATTTTTTATTAATTTCAATACAATTCGCTACTCCGCAGAATTTAAACTTTTTCATCTTAATTTTTGAAAATCCATAATTACTATTTATTAAAAACAATTAATTTGTTTATGATTTTCAACTTTTTATTAATTTCACTACAATTGTAGCTTCTTCAGGTGAAGACATAGGGAAATAATTGTAGAGAAATTATTAAAAAGATGAACATCATAAACATATTTGTTCGCGACAGACCGCGAAAACCGTACGGACATTTATATTTTGTTTCTATTGTAAATTATACGAACTTTTACATTCTGTCTCTTTGAAAGATTTACAGTTTCATATGAATTGTAACAGAATTTGTATTTCTTAAAAACTCAAAATCCACGAACCCGAGGCTGCTTTACGACCGACCCAAACGGTGTGGCTAATCAAAGAAGCGCTCTACAATTAGCTACGCCCCACAACTCGATCTTGGGGTAATAAACCTTCCTCGATAACGAAATTTGAAAAGGTCTTTGTGCTTAGTCGAACGTGATTGATACAATACGACACCATATCAATGCGAGGCGGGTGTTTATTTCCGATAAGAGTTAAAATGCAGCCTCGGGAATTTGTTAATTTGTCAAGTTTCTTACGTCCTATCTTTTCTGTCTCTCTCTTTAGATTTCGTACCCTCTCGAAACTTTTCTATCGTCTCTCGCACGAGTAAGTAACCCTTCTTATATGTGAAACTTGTTGAAATCTTTACTTGTCTTGTTTAATCATCATTTTCGTTATTTTTGTTCACTTTTATTTTGTATATATTATTTTGAACTTGTAACAAATTAAAATACTATTTAAACTCATTACATTGTAATATTTATTTGTTTTATAAATAAATTATTATCTAAAATACACACTTAGGTAATAAAGAAATTTATTCCTATTTACCGTGTTATAAAATTAAAACAAAAACCGCCATAGGCGTAAACAATATTAATTATTTTAAATAAAAAGTAATTATGGATTTTCAAAAATGAACTTATTATTATTAATATTTATTTAGCATCTTGCTATATGATAACAAAGAATATATATATGTAGTGATCAACAATTTTATACTATCTTTCCAATTTTATGATTAAACTTGATTTAACTAAATTAAATTAGTTTAGGTTATAGTGGTAGAAACAACTGTAAGGATTCCTGAAGAAGAAGACCCATTGTGTTACATTTAAATTAAAAATTATCTTCACAGCTCACTCGGGAATCATAGCGCAGAAAAACAATCGCCCCAAAAAAAAAAATCCCACTGAGTAATTCCGATTGATTTAAGTGCACATTCATGAATGATTAGTCATTACTGCAGTAAATTTTTGATACGCAAAACAATGGATGTTATGCTTAACTGGAATTTTATTTTTGAAATCTCACATTACCAAATAATTTACGAGTTACGTTTATTAATGCTTTACAGATGTAATGTAATATCAGCATAATTTTATTGCTTACTAGAGTTACGCTATCAAGGACTGATGATAACTAACAATATAATGACTAATGTTTGCCGTGCACTGGCAGTTGTTGTTTAGCATCGAGAACAGTAATACGTACGAGATTATGTGCTTAGTGAGGGTGTGTTTGAATAACAACAAATTTTTGAGTGAATAAGCAGATTATTAAAAAAGAAAAGTGGAACATGATGTGGTAGTTGTTAGTATTTAAAAAATAATTATAATGAATCGTAGGATTTACGTATATAGATTCATAATTGCCCGGGAACGAGAAAGGAAATGGGAAAGATAAATCATGTATTTTAAGTTTATTGATTCAGAATCGTCCGGACTCTATGTATTTGAACCATTTCGTTCTTGTTTCCTCGGCAATTGTTAAAAAATATTTTTGAATAAACTTCTTTAGTTTTGTGTACTTTGTAAGCACACTTAGTTGTTACGACTTGGAAAATGAAACACAAAATCTACTTTTCACTTAGCTTCTATTGATCTTCTATTTACAGAAGTTCGATAGCTTGCTTTTTAAGGTTTGCCATGCAAAACGGGCATACTGAGCCATACTACAAATGCGCTTTGTAGTTGAGCATAAAAATGCTGCCAACATTGAAAAGATATTTACAAAAATATATATAAAAAATATCTTTAGTGGGGGGGATCGCTTAATCGAAACACGGAAAAACAATGAGATTGGCACGGCATGTAAGCAGAAATTTAAGATTACATACCGACTCCAATTTTTTTTTTGTGTTGTGGAAAATCCATTTACGGACGAAGTGTCGGATTCCCTCCAGGTAGGAGGACTACCGACTAAAAACCCCTCCCACTTTGCCAGCTTCGACTACAAGGTTATTAGCCGGTCCAAATTATTTTATTTTTAAAAGTAATCAATTATTCTGTATTCGATAATTGAAATAATTAATCTATTTTATTCTAAAATAAATGTGTTAAAAATTTTAATTTTATGTCATGCAACATTTATAAAAGATTACTTTGAATAGCAAATTTTACACTTACCTTAAATAAATAAAAAAAACACACGTGAACAAGTCTGGTGGTGTCTAACAGGTGCAACTAACTTATTAAAACAGTTTTCCTTTTAAATACAATTCAATTCAACACACAAAAACCAGTTCCTCCTGCAGCTACAACATTTCATTTACAATTTTATCAAACTTCTTCAATTATACCCTAATTAAATTCATTCTTATCAATCTAATTAACATTATTATCTCCCCTCTTCTTTTTTTTTACAAAATTCCAGTCTCTGAGGACAGCGACAATAAATTGAACGATCAGTCTGAGACGGACGAGGCGCCCGAACAAGAACCCTTGGCGGACGACGAGGAGGTGGAAGAAGAAGAGGAGGAAGCCGAGGAGGAACAGCAGCAGCAGCAACCCGAGGTCGAGACCGAGGTGCGGAAGGTGCCTAAAGTAACGCTGCGCTTGCCGAAGATCACAACCCCCTACGATCCGGCCGATGAGGATGACGAGGAGGATTATCAGAGTGAGGACAGTGAGAAATTGACAATGGAAGTGGAAAAGGAGAATAATAGTGATGTGGATGTGGTTAATGAACAATTAGAGAACGAGAGTGATGGGGTGAATGTAAATCAGGGTGAGGAGGTTAAAGTAGGTACGTCTTTAGCGACGGCCGGGCCGGACGTACCGGTTATTGAGCTAGAATTGGAGCAGCCATTGGACAAATTTGATATAAAGCTGCTGTTGCAGAAGTGTTTGCGATCGACGGTGGGTGGGTGTTTATATTGTAATCACGCTCGGAAGATTGCAGTCAATGGAAAACAATTGGGATTACACGCTATCGCCGAACATAGATATTCAGCTATCGTTAAAAGCATAACAGCCGAAGAATTAATCCCCGAGAGCTTCAACACTAGAATAAAGGAGAGTTTAAACGAATTGGAGAATGTGTATTTTAACTTGGAATCCGCGTCGACGGAAGGAGGGGTTACCTTCTCCCACCTCTTCGAATGTTTCCAATGCCGCTACAGCACAACCGTTCACAAAGAACTTTATTTACACAACAGAAAACTTCACGCGAAGTCAATTCTGCTTTGCACAATGTGCAAAACGAGCTTTTACAGCTATTGCGAGCTTGTATGCCACTTATGCCCGGGTTTATACGTTTTAGAAAGAGATGTGCAATTTCGCTGCTGCTTATGCGTCAGCGACGATTTACCCTCCGCTTTTCGCTTGATGGTCCACCTCAGGAAAAGGCACCACGTGTGCGATGTCTGCCTCGAAATGTGCCACGATCAATCCAGACTCTCGAATCACGTCTGGAAGCACAAGCTGCACCATTTGTGCTACCGTTGTGGTATCGCCTACCGGAACAAGCCAGACATCACGAAGCATTTGTACTGGAAGCACGGCACAGAGAGTGTGCTATGCAAGAAATGCTTGCAGAAGAAATGGCCGCACGTCTACCACTTTTGCATACCGCCTGGGAGTTTCAGCTGTGAGGAGTGCAGCCTGTCGTTTGCCAGGGCCGTGAGCTTGATGGTGCACAAGCGGTTGCATACAGATGTTTATCCGCATGTTTGTTCGGAAGAAGGCTGCAGTGAGAAGTTTATTTCGAAAAAGTTGCTAGCGAAGCACGAGTATAAACATAGGCAGCCGATTGAAGAAGTGAAACAGGAAGAAGAGGTTAAGAAAGAAGAAGTTGAAGAGATTAAGAATGATAACCGTAAGTTAATATTTCTTTATCAATAATAAACAAACAAAAATATTTTTAAAATTAAAACATAAAATCTCTAAGCTCACTCTTTCAATCAGATAATAAATCGGCCATATTAATGTTAATTGTAAAAATGTCAACTAAATTGATAATGTTTGATAGCGCAGATTAACCAGATAGCAACGTTTTTGGATATGTCGGCAAGGATTTTTTGTTGCTAATCCCCAATAGTTGAGAATGATCAATTTGTATTTAGATCAAAATTAATTGATGCAAATGAAATATAATTCTATGAATAATTATTTAATTTCCTTACTCTTTGAAAAGAATTTTTATTAAATAAGCTGTAATTTTTGGGGGCTATTCTGTAAGGGAAATGTTAAGTTTAACGTGTACTTTATTTTTTATCATCAGCTTTTTTTAATAGATATATATTTACAATATATTTATACATAGAATGTTAATTAATAACGTAAATGTTACCCTTACCATTTCCATACGGAATAGCCCTGATTAATATAAAATTATATTCTACTAAATATCAATAAATTTGTGAAGATTTATAACAAAAATTATAAATCTAATTTCAAATTATATATTTTATAGATGAGACAAAAGAAGAGGAGAAAGAAACAAAAGAAGAAGAAGTGGTGGAGGAAAAGCCGGCGGAGAAACCCAAACCGAAAGTTGACGTCTACGATCTACCTGAACTTAATTTATCCGAGAGTGACTCGAGCGATTCAGAAGACGAATCACCGAAACTGACGCTTGCAAACGCCGACCAGGCGAAACCCGAAACGACGGACCCTATCCTGGAAATTCCACAAGGCGACGACATACTAAAGACTGATGAACCGGCCGCGGAAAAGAAGATCGATTCCGAAGAAAACCCTATTCCCGTTTTAGAGAACATCTGGGATGACTTCAAAAACTATCAGGCGAACATAGCCAAGCTGGATATTCTAACGGATGTCGGGAACGAAGACAACGATGGACAGCCAGAGATTCTTACCGACATCGAGCCTCCTCTTACTCTAGAGCTGGCTCTGCGAGATCATGATTATTGCGCCCCAACGATGGACACTCTTAAGGAAGAGGAAGGGCTGCCCCAACCAGCCAGTGAGAAAGATACGAGTGCTGATCATGATTATTGCAACGCGAAGGAAAAGGAAAAGAAAGAGGTTAATGCTATGAATAATCACAAGAGGAATAATGCGAAAGATTCTAGTGATTCGAGTTCTGATAGTGATTCTTCAAGTTGTACATGTGGATCGAATTGCTCTTGCAGTTCTGCCAGTTCGAGTTCTAGCTCGTCCTCGGATAGCTCTGAATCAGATAGTTCCAGTGAAGAAGGTATGATTTCTACTTGATAAATTTAATTATCAATATTTCTAATATTTAAAAATTGTTATCACTTTTGATATAAAGAAAACACTTAACTTTTATTAAGGGGGCCGCGGTGGCCGAGCGGTTAAGGCACTGGTCTTGGCAATTCGGTCACTGCAGGATATGCAGGTTCGAGTCCCGGCCAGGGGAGTGTCTTCTTTTGGAGATTACTTGTTCTGAAAACCATGAGTGTTGTATCATTCTTGTGTGTGCATTTAGATTTAAAAAATAAAAATTATAAATCGTCCAATATTTTGTTAGTGGCTGACTGGAGAAAATCTATGACAAAAAAAAGTTATTAAAAAATAAAAATGGTATTAAAAAAAAAATTTACCAGTTTTATTAAAAAAAAGTTTAAAAAAAAAGTTAAGTATTTTCTTTATACTAAAAATTAAAAATATCATTTATAATCAAGTTGTATGTGTGAGAACTCATTGAATTGATTTTTTTTATTAGGTCGACGAAGACAACAGATGAGAAGGGAAAAAAGGCGACAAAAGAAACCTAAAAAGGAGACAGAAAACGTGACGGTGGACGTAGAGGCTGTAGTGAACGAAAACCCAGCCCCCAACCCTCAACAAAACCAACAGCAGCAGCAGCAACAACCACAACCAGTAATCACGCCCTGTGACGCCCCCATACGGGAATCCGACCTGGAAACGACGGAATCTGACACAGACGAAGACTTTTACGACAAAGAACCCCAGAAACTCGCCAATAAACTACTGGCCGAGAAACGGGAAAAATTGTTGCAAATGGCTGGAATTGGGCCGTACATAAATGGTTCGATGATCGACAGCCGGCCGTCAACCCCGAGTCTCATTCCGGAAGACAAGAGACCCTCGAAGAAGAAATCAAAGTCGAAAAAGAAGAAGAAACGGAAGAGTTCTAAGCACGAGGTGGAAAGGATGGAGGTTAACAATACGAACAATTACCCGTTGACTTTAACGTTACCTAAGAATTCGCCAGTGCGTAGTCCGACAGTCGTCGGTAGTTTACCTGTGAATGTGCATTTGCCTCCAGTGAACAACGCCGGGGAGTCGGATTCTAATACGAGAGCTTCGAAACGAAGACGGGTACCCAATAAATTTTATGGTTATTCCAGTGACGAGGAAGGAGAGAAACTGACACCTGTACAACAAAGTATTAAAATGAGAAAGGTGATTTAATAAAATATTATAATAAATAAATAACTATATTATATTGCTACAGAAAATTTTGTAGCAAAAATTATTAATACAACAGTTTTATAATAATTTAGGACTAAAACAAACGAATTAAACTGTGCTTGTATATTTTTAGAGAAGAAATGTAGAATTTTACTAAATTATTCATAACATACTACATACAGTATTTAGTATGTTGAGTACTTTTCTCCTCTAGAGTACTTTGAATTTTTTATTAAAAAAATTATTTTGGCACTAAAAGTAACCTAAATGATACGGTTGAAAAATACGCTTTGTATAAAAAAAAAATTTACAAGAGCAAAAATTAATGTTTCAAAAGGAGACATCATCCTGGTCTAAATTCAGCCCCCCTACTGTACCCTCAGTGGGCGGGGTGGGCTAATAACCCGAAACCAGTCGAGAATTTAAAGTTATTCAATCTAATCCTGTGTTTTATTGGTTGATTTTTAATAATATATTCATATTTATTTCATACAATATAAACTACAAATGTTTAAATATTAAAACCATTAATTTGTTTTTAAATTTCAATTTGAAAATTTAAGTTAATTGTGGATAGCTGGCAAACAATTATTCTAGGTCACATATTGTCACTGTCATTCTCTTCTAATTTTTATCATGGATTACACAGATGCATAGTAAAGAAAAAATTTAAATGATTTGTATTTATGGTGAATGCAGGAGAAATTCGATGATGCTGTCAATTTGTATGCTGCATTTGTTTTTTTTTTTAAGTTGAAATCATTTAATTAAATAATTTTTCTTGCAGAAATTAATTTTAAATTTTATATAATAAATACCCGACACCCGAAGGGGTAAATGGGATTTTGATAATATATATTTTAATACAATACATGTAGGTGTTAGTATTTGTTTATAATGATGATAGAGAAAATATCTATCTTAGTTTTAATTCTATAATTTTAAAATGTTATTATGTATTTTAGTTGGAGGTACAAACACCGAAATCCCCCTTAGTGGTTCCCCCATTGACGATAAAGGCAGCTCCATCGACACCGACAGTCGAGCCAATCTCGATACGAATGTCATCAAAGCCGGGAGAAATGAAAGTGCAACCCCTGAGGCTCCCATTTGCGAAGCGCGTCGCACCGAAATTGAAGCCCCTAAAACCGTCCCCTCCGCCCCCTCCCCCGGCCGTCGTCCCTCAACCACAAGACTCGAACTCAGACTCAAACAGCACGTCTAGTGACGACGAGCCCAAGATGAGCATCAACGTCAGTGGTCCCTTACCTCCTCCGATGGGCTCGAAACCGAAAGAAACCCCCGCACTCTACTGCTACTGCCGGTGTCCCTACGACGAAGTCTCAGAAATGATCGGCTGTGATTCCGACGACTGCGCTATTGAATGGTTCCACTTCGAGTGTGTAGGCATCATGGTGCCCCCCAAGGGGCAGTGGTACTGCCCCGACTGCCGGAAGAAGAAGCAACAGAGGCGAGAGGCGTTTCACACGCAAATGTAATCTCGTTATCATTATTTTTTAATTATTTCATTAATGTAAAGTTTATGTAAATAACTGTATTAGTACCTGTAAATAACGACTACATACTTAATTCATTGTGATTACATTTACATTGTATTCTCGCTCGAAAGGAAATCGATTTGCCAAATTAGAATGTAAATTTGTATATATTTTTTAATGACGTCTCTCTTAAATCATGTAAACTACTTGCGTTTTTAGTTTAGATCTGAATTTTCCAATTATTTCCATTGATTTATCATATATCTGAATAAACATGTCAGAATGATCGTAAGCTTATTTTATTATTTACAACAAAAAATCTTTAAATTTGCACAAAATATTCTAATTTGAATATAAACACATATTTTATTAAAATCTATATGATAGAAATCCATTAACACTAGATAAAGATTTTCTCATGTAAATCCCTATAAGGCGTTAAAGAAATGCCTTGTATAATTAAAATATAACAGTGAACAATATTAATGGTTAAATTAATCACGATAGAAATAGAAGCTTTTCGGGATTATCAATATACAATTAAATCGTACTATGATTCCAGTAAATAATAATAATCATCGTTCAAAATAAATAATTTAAAAAAAATCATATATTTAGCGGAATTTATTTTGAATATATTTTATTGAAATTAATCAACCTTATTTATATAATACCTTGGAAATCATTACCAACTTAAATCAATGGGAAAATATGTCGTTGTTTCGAATGTCATTTACTTAGAACATACCAACTTAAGAAAATAATACCAGTGTTGCCAACTTAAGAAAATTATACTAGTGTTGCCAACGTAAAAAAAATATATAAGTGTTGCCAACTTAAGAAAATTATACAAGTGATGCCAACTTAAGAAACACAAATGTATCTATGTAATATACTATCAATGTCGCCCCATAATTTGCTGCCAACTTAAAAAAAATATTTCGATCCACAAAAGTGCTGCCAACATTTAAAAAACTACGCAGTATAAATCTATGTAATGTATTATTTATTACTTAACCTCGACCCCATCTCGCCGTCCACAAATAAAGCTTGACCATCTTCTGGTGGTCAATCCGCAATGTATTGTTCGTGCTAATTTTAGTATTGATTTTTGTTGGATTTGACATTCGTGCGTGACTGTGTTTGTGTGAGTGTGTATATTTTTGGAATCGGACACCTTTGCTTTGCCATTCTTCGCACACCTTTCGTCACGTTACAATAGGAAGATGTGAGTATTCGTTTTTTTTTTCCTTTTTGCTACGCCCCGCGAAACATCGAAGCTCCTTCGGTTTACGAGCGATTATTTTTGAAAACGTCGCGAATGTGCGAAGTTGATGTTTGCATCGATTCAAATCATAATTTTCAATTTTGTCAATAGCAAATTTATGTTTTCAACTTTCTTTCAATTGCTCTTTATTTTTTAAAGAAACTGAAATTAATTTAAAGTTTGAATCATTAATGAAGAAGTAAAACTCTTGATTTTTACAAAAAAATATGAAAATTAATACTACTAAATATTATCTGAGAAAAATACATTGTTTATAATCTAACATAATATAATAAAAAAATATTTTCATAATATATTGCTAAATGAAGGCTATCAACCATTAATCCTTTTTTATTTTAAGAAATTGAATTTTACTTAACACTTTTCTGCCCGAAAATTAATATTTCATTAATCGAATAAAGATGTATAACAAAGTAGAAACCTAACTGATTGTTATGTAAAATTCATTTTCTTAAAATAAATAAGTATTTTATAATGTAAAAAGAGATGTTTAAACCTACCTCTTTTTACATTAGTTAAAAAGTAATGGTTCAATAATCAATTTTAATATATTTTATATTTAAATATACCATTGAATGAAAAATTCAATGCAATCTAAGTTGAAGTTAATACATACATTTTTATTTGTGCAATTTTACATAATTATTTACATCTTCTACCCGACACTCAAAAGGGTATAAGGATTATATGATAATATATTTATATTTACATCTTCTTCTGCTATCCCTTGTTGCCCCTTAGGGCGTCGGGTAATAATTATTTACAATACTAATAATTAACATATTGCGAAATGTTTATTTACCAGAGGTTTTTCAGCCAATTATTTTATGTATTTAAATGTTTTATTTTATTACTATTATAAACATTCATATAATTCGCAAATACATATATGAATGAAATATTGTTTTAACTTAAAGTTTAAGATTACCATCCTCATTTAGAACGGCAGTAAAAATCGGTTGCATGTAAAATAAAATTAAGAGGTTTTAATAATAAATATGAATAAATTATTAAAAATTCGTCAATAAAACAAAAAAATAATTTAAATGCTCTTATGATTGTAACGCTGGTGTTGGTCACTTGAAAAGTATCCAGCACACAACATGAGAATCGGCTAATAACTTGAAGCTAATTGAAAGTTTTTGAATTTAATCTGTTTTTTGTTTTAATTTTATTTTATTGGTAGATTTTTAATAATTCACTCATATTTATTATTACAATAAGAACCAATAATGTTTAAATATTAGAAACTTTTAAAGTTTCCGAAATAGGTTTAGCTAACTGAAAGCATGAAGGAAATCGAGAATGCGCTGGACTCAGTATTTTTTTTTGTTTGTTTGTTTCTTGGGGCTTTTCAGGCTGTGCCGGTGGAGAGCGATAAAATGAAAGATGTTTCTATGGACGAACAGAATAATAAGACAGAAGCTTACACGAACGGGAACGTTGTCGATTTGAATGGGGTGATAAACGCGGGTGGGGCCAACGTGAAGCGAAAGGTCGCTCGCAGACGATGGGCTATTTTGGCGAAAGCTCTCAAGGTCTGTTCAATGTAAAAAAAATCATAAAAATTTACACGAACCATTTTCTGAATCACAGTTTGCTTTAATTTGTTGTTTTTTTTTCTATCCTCCACTCACTGAAATGTCGTTTTAAAGCTTTCTGTAATATTTTCGTTTATTTTTTTGAGTTTTCTTTTTGTTGTTGTTGTTCAGGAATAAACTGAGAGAAAACTTTTAAATTTGTTTTTTTAATTACAATTTACATTTTTTCTTGTATTGAATTATTTTTGTTGTAAACGATAAAACACAACTTTTTATCGTTTACAATAAAAATAATTCAATACAAGAAGATTAATTTACAACCATAGCATTTTTTTAATATATATATATATATATATATATATTTCAATGACCCATATGGGTGTAGGGTGCATTTTTTTTTAAATATTGTAAAAACTGTGAAAATACCAACTCAAGTTCAAATTGGATAAAATATTTAAAAAAAATCAGGTTTACCATATATACAGGTTGTTCTAAGTTAAGTACGCACCATTGCTAACTTTGTTACTAGTTCAGCTAGGGAGTCGGTTAAATTAGTAAAGTAGTAGTAAATTTTCCGGGGATTACAGTGAAAACAAAAAAGCATCGCGTTTATTACTTCTAAAATGGCTATCGACCAATGGTCTTTCAGCCAAGGAATCGAATATTTTTATGAAAAAAATCATTTAAAAGTTTTCTTGAATTATTCAAATTTCTCTGTTTTAAATTATTTTCTTCTTCATTGAATTTCTTTGGAATACACCTGGATGGGTTTTAATAGTAATCGAAAACTTGTTTTATCTGTAGAGTCCCACCGGCAGCGAGCCGTCGAGCCCAACGGACGAATACTCTGTCCGCCGAATCTCGTCCTTCATGCTCTTAACCACCCAGCAAACGCAAAGCGTGTACTTGCCGGACAAGAACGCGGCGAACCAGGCGAAAAACCGCACCTGGTACAAGTACTCGATGTCGGTCGGGGAGCACGAGCTGCACGTGACCGTCGGCCACAGGATCCGCACGTTCTCCGCGGAGGACCTGATGGGCTTCAACAACACCGGCAACGTCTGCATCTGGCCCTCCGAGGAGACCCTGACGTATTACATCGGTTGTAATCTGGATCTGTTCGAGGGGAAGACGATTCTGGAATTAGGGGGCGGGATGAGCTGTTTGGCGGGGCTGGTGTGCGCGAAATACGGCCGGGCTTCTCACGTGGTGCTAACGGACGGTAACAAAATCTCGGTGGAGAACGTGGAGATCAGCTTGATGTGCAATGAGTTCACCTGCCCCGTCAGCTGCTTGGTGCTCAAATGGGGCCAGTGCAATTTGAACTGTGAATTCGAGGTGATCCTGTGCGCCGATTGTCTGTTTTTCGATGAGGCCCGCGCCGATCTGATCGACACGCTCTGGAAGCTGCTGGCGGCGAACGGGCTGGCCCTGGTCATGGCTCCTAAGCGCGGCTCCACACTCGAGAACTTCAAAAAACAGAGCGAGTCCAAGGGATTCTCCTGCAAGGAAATCCTCAATTACAACAACGTCGTTTGGGAAAAACACCTGGCGTTGAAGAATAATTGTGATTACGATGAAAACATCCATTATCCTATACTTATAGAATTGACCAAAGTTTAACCAAAAAAGAAAATAAGTGACCTTAGTACAATCTAGTTCAGCTTAAAACAAAAAATTATTAACTAAATATCTTTATAAAGAAAGTAAATATTCAATATTTAAACAAACTAAAAAAGAAATATTTTTTTTTTCCAAATTAGAAATTTACTTTTTCAAAAAAATAGTGTTTTCTTCAACAAATTAATGTTTTTGATATTCACTAAAATTAAAAAAATACTCATAAAGTAGTTAATAAATACATTCATTTACTGTATGATCGAAAACTTTTCTCCTCTATAGTGCTTTGAATTTTTTTATAAAAAAATGACGTTGGCAATGAAAGTAACCACACACCATAGGTTATGTTATAAAAAAAGGAATTGATAAGTAATAATATGATAAAGTGAATTAATTTAGCATTTTTGCCATATATATAAAAAAATCTTATAAAAAAAATTACAAGAAATATATATATATATAATATCTTATGTTATTAACTTATAAATAATGACAGATTGTATGTTGTAATTGTTTTTATTCACTGGTGCCAACAAAATGTAAAGAAAAAAAAATCAAAGTACTCTAGAGGATAAAAGTTATCGATCATATGGTACTTTTTATTAAAAAAAAAAAATAGTGTTTTCATCTACGAATGAATGTTTTTGAAATTTACTACAAAGTTTTAGCTGTAATAATTAAATTCGCATCCATATTAAATTAATGAGAATCAAATTTGGAAGACAAGGAAGTTGAAATTTTATGTTTAATTAAGCTATTCCATTAGCTTACAACATTACATTAGGTTACAACTTGACTATTTAAAAAAAAATGAAATATTGACTCTCTTAGACCAAACTCTAAGTTAAATAAAAAAAAATAGATAGAAAATTATCTTTTTCAAAAATATTCTTAGGCAAAAGCTATGGGGCAAAAAATACCCAAATCCAATTGACCTAAAATGGGCACACCCGGGTGTAATACTGAACTTCATCCTTTACTTAGGATGGTTTCGGGATGCACCAGAGTGATGGAACTCCAGGTGGGAGGGAGCGAAATTAGGGCCTGATTACTAACGGCAACGTGAGGCCCAATGAGATATCTAAATCAAAAAAAAAAAAACTTAGGCCAAACTCAAACTTTAACTTAATTAAAAAATAATATAAAATTATATTTTTCAAAAATATTAACTTTCTTCTTCCGAATAATTAAAAAAAAATATGTGTGTTTCCCGTATAATATAAACATTCTCTAATTTCGCTTTTAATATAAATACTCTCTAAATGTGTTATAATTAATTAAATCAATAAATTTATTCTTTTTTTTTTCAAATTAAAAAGAAACAAAAAGCAAACATTTAAAAATGAAATGTAATCAATGGTGACATTATTTAGTGACAATTCCAATATTAACAATTATAAAAACTTTTGAAAACACTATTTCAAAATTAGAACACTGTTTTGGTGTTAGAATGCAGATAACACGAAATGTAGTTCTTTTTTATACATGGAAGTCGATTGTTCGGCTTCTTGATATTGCGAAGAAAACACGGAACAAACACAAAAAGTTAAACGTAGAGCATTTTAGTGATTAAAACGAAAAGAGGAAAACTTAACTATTTGGCCTTTTCATATTAGATGAAAATTTAGTAGAATTGGAAAAAAGGTAAACACAGGGATTTTTCAGTCGTGAAATTGATTATTTGACTTTAGTGTTTAGAAAAACAAAATTGATCACTAAACAATTTTTCTAGTTAAAAAAAAATAAATAAAGAAAAATGAAAAACTAACATTTTTCAATGTACAACAAATTGAAAACAAACTTTTTTCAATGTTACGAAAATGTTAAAAAAATTTGAAAAGAACATTTTTCAACGTACAGAAAATTAAAAACAAACCTTTTTCGGTGTTGATAAAAAAAAGAAAATTTAATACAGAAAACACTTGAATTCTGGAATTTTCTTTCGATATTCAAAAGTCGATTTACTTGACTTTGTGATATTGGAAAGGGAGATTTTTTTGATATTGAGAAGTTGAAATTTACTCGTTCCTATATTAGAGTGTGTTGGGTTCGGAAATTCAAAATGTTTTTTATAATGGATAGATGGAAAATTTGTGGATAATGAAATTTAGATCCCCAAATATAAAAAAATGCAATTTCATTCATCTTTATATTAGATAACATACATAAATTACCCGTTTTTTTTTTTCTAATTCAATCGTGTAATTGAAAAGACAGCACAAAGCGCCATCTGTTGCTTAATTTATGAGTGGCATTTTCAACAATTTGGGTAGACAACCAAAAATCGTTGATTCGTCCACTGAAGGAAGGTGAACCCGTCCTGCTTATGACAACTATTTGAAATTAACATTTATATAAAAAATGTGACAAATATAATATACTTATTTATAAGTGTGAATGAAGTTGCTTTTTTTTTATTTTGGCGGTCTAAATCTGCCTCCTCTGGAATAAAATCCTGGCTATGCTCATGGACAGTTTTATTTATTATATAAAAATATGTAAACAGCTTTAAAAGGTAATATGCTCAATAAAATTAAATTACCTTACAATTTTCAAAGGGACAAAACCGTAGAGGATTTTATTTACTTTTTCCCTCATAAGTGAATTTTATTTTTCTCCTAAGCGAAAAAATAGTATTGTTTCTCTAAGTGAAACAATTATATTTTTTTTTTTTGTAAGTGTAAAAATATTTTTTTTTCTCATAAGTGAAAAAATAATATATTTTTTTAATTGAAAAAATAACTATTTTCAAACATTTATTTACTTAATTCAACTGTTTTCGTTTATGAATTAACATTCTGGACATCCGAACTCACAATAAGCAAACACACCGAAAAAACCGACTCAAAACTCGATTTGAATTGTAATTGAATGTTATTAAATTATAACCCTGCCCCGCCCCCCACTTACATATTATATACATATAGATAAAATTATAGTATACACATTTCTACCTTTAAATAAATATTCTAGTCTTGTTGACATTGTTACCTTATCTGTGATAAATAATACCAATTTATTAAAAAAGAAAATTACAAAAAAATATATATATATAAAAAAAAAACGGAATAACGTGAATGAATTCATCCCGTCTGCTTTCACTTGGAATAAAAATACAATTAATTCGCACATATCCCAAAAAAAAAAAATATATATATATATATATATAAAACAAAGCTCATATCATGTGTGTAAATTTAATAATCGGAGAGATTTTCAATGATTGTGGCCGTCTGTCAGTATTTCCGAGCGGAATTATTTTATGATTGTTTTAAAGAGTGATATTTATTTCCAAATTGATTTTATTTACATTTTGTTAATTTATTTAAAAAAAAAAACAACAATTGTGTGTTACTAATAGGATGATGAGGAGGAAGAAGAGACAGACAGTACTTCACTTCATTGGCCCCCCTCTAGAAAGGAGTGGATTACAATTCCTGGGAATTAAGTAGTATTATGTTGGAATTGTATTGATATTTAAAATAGAGAATATGAAACCACGGTCGCGTTCAGCAGACTCCACTGGTGAGAACTAACTGAATGTTTAAATTTAGTAATATTCTTCAGTTTGTAGCAATTAATTTATACATATATACAAACATCTTTATTCAGACAACATCATTACATAATCGTATATATACATTTATATTTAAATAAGAAAACAAATATTGTGTTAGTCTGTCCGGGCTATCGAGCTGGGGTCTTTCTGCCCTTAATTTATATATTTATGACTAACATACCTCTCCTTTATAGAATTTTCAAACTTGTTAAAAGAGGAGGGAGGTGCAGGTAGCATTGGCATTGGTCGAGTTTAGCGGACGCCATCTGTGTGACTGGTGGAAGTAACCGACGTTTAAATCTAGCAATATTCTTCAGAAAGTAGCTAATAATTGTTGAATATAACATAGTTTATACGTTCAGCTAAAATTCTTAAGTTTATATCGAACAATAACCGAGTTTTTAACAACAGTTAATTCCACCAGGGGGTCTTATGGTATCTACTGAACGCAATTATTAATATATATATATAATCTAAAATCCCCATCTACCATAACGGTGGTGTAGGGGTGGTAATTATTAATTAAAAAATAAAATAAATGTAAAATCAATTTGGGAATTTATGTTGTTTAAATTTCTATAATAATTTCAGATTCATAACAAAATTTGCTCAATTGAATTTCATTCATACATCAAACAATCATTGATAATCAGGCCTATTCCGTAAGTGATCTAATAGTTAAAAAAAAGTATTAAATCATTTAAAGTTAACAATTGATAATGAACACATGGTGTTCGAAATGTAGATCTAGTGCTCAAATAAACAAGTGAAGTAAAGAATCAACACGTACTGTTTGAAATGTACATCTAGTGCTCAAATAAACAAGTGAAGTAAGGCATGAACAGAGAGTGTTCTAAATATACAATCTAGTGCTCAAATAAACAAGTGAAGTATGAAATTCTCACTGCTTAAATTATTTGAAATGATTTACGTACATTATTTTCGAGTTATATGAATGTTTTTAAAAAGAATACCTTCACATAACTCTCAAATTTATTTATTTATTTAGTCTTATATAACATCGTTATATGTTCCTCTCTACTTCTCTGTGTGAGGTGAAACTCGCAAATAATATACGTAAATCAACGATTCACAATCAATAAATTCCATTGCTCTTTACTATTCTCAAACATTTCGACTGAAAGACCACTGATCGGCTATAATGCGTTTGAGAATAGCAGAGAGTAATGGAATTTAACGATTGTCAAGAATCGTTCACTTCTGTTTTCATTAACTGAACTGCAAACTCGACAAAACATCATTTTGCGCCGAATTCCACAGCTCTCTCTTGCAAACGTACAAACTATAAATGCTCTAATATTTGCTTTAGCTGGTGCATCACTTACGGAATTACTCAGTGCGAAAGGATGACGTTGCATTGTCCTCCTTTAAATAAATTTGTTGTGAACTTATACTGCATACCATATTTGTTATGAAAATAGTTGTGATTGTTATTAGTGTGCTGGTTTATTTGATAAAATTTGATTCGTATCGATGGAATTAACCCCAAAAGTTGTTCAATTAAATTAAAGAAAAAATTATATATGTATTAAGATGTACTTAATTTGTATCACGATGTAATAATCAACTAATCTGTTGTAATGACAATAGAAAGAATTTCAGGCTGATTAGAGTGTTTTAAAGATTATAATCTTTTTGTAATTAAAGAATCATAAGTGTGGTAGAAAGAAATAGCAAAAATATTTTGTATTCTTTTCTACTAATAAAACATTTTGTTAAATTAATTTATTGTAATTATAATTTTTTGCCATAAAAAATACGTTTAAAATGTATAATATTAAAATCTCAATTAAATTATTATTTTTATATATATATTAAAAAAAGAAAACATTATACCTATAAGAGTGTAGGGTAATTAAATTATTATTAATACTATTATATTTTTATGAATTCACATTTTAACAGAAAAAAGTATATCAAGAATTTAATTATAACTTTAATATTATAATTTTATAACTAATATTCAATTTATGAAATAATTATCTTGTAAATTTGAATAAAGAAACAAACAATAAAATTATAAATAAAGGCTGGAAGACCTAGCCATTTTGCAATACTCTTACATATATGTATTTTAAAGATTAAATAAGTATGTAAAATTACGTGAATTAAAAAATCATATAATTGAAAAAAAAAAATCATATAGTTGTGAAGAAAGGAAACTCAATCTTTCATTTATATATATATATAACATCGTTATATGTTCCTCTCTACTTCTCAGTGTGAGGTGATCTTTCATTTAATGAAACTTAATATGACTTTGATTTATTTACGAATTGAAAATATTATTATTAACTTTCAAATACTCAGATGAAAAATTTTAAATGGAAAATATTTCTATAGAGCCATTATTTAATAATTCTCCTGAAATTCGTATTTATTACATCGCGATACATTTCATGTTTCAAATATTTATTGTTGTTAAAATTAAATATAAAAAAACGCTATTAAAAAAAATGACAATTTGTGTTCTTTATATTTTATTCCTCGTATATCTCACGTCTCGAATTATTGTTGTTAAAATAATAAACTATGAAAAAAACTCGAAAAATGCGTTTTGTATTTAAATCCATCCTGAGATTTAGCCAAGACATACAAGCCTCATTGCTTAAGGTAAGTTTGTAATACGTAAAAATGTTGGCACATTAATTTCGTATTTTATTTATTTAAATAATAAAAGAAGCTTAGAATTATACAGTTACAGTAATTTTATAAATATTATTAACTTGAAAAAAAAGATAGTAAATGAAAGAAATTTTATGAAACTACTTGAAATTGTTATATTTTTTTAAATGTATATACGTTTATAATAATAATAATAATAAAACCTACCAAAGTATATCTACATAGAACCACTAAAGGCAGTAACAGACTGAATATCAAGATTCAGTAGACATTGTGTGTGACTGTTGGTGTAGTTTTATTTTGTCATCCCCCAAGAACAAATAATGATCACTTGTCGCATATTTAGGACGACAAAACACCACACCATTCACAATGTCAATCATTCACACACAATGTCTACTAAATCTTGATATTCAGTCTGTTATTGCCTTTAGTGGTTCTATGTAGATATACTTTGGTAGGTTTTATTATTATTATTATTATAAAAGTATATACATTTAAAAAAATATAACAATTTCAAGTAGTTTCATAAGATTTTTTTCATTCACTATTTTTTTTTTCAAGTTAATAATATTTATAAGATTACTGTAACTGTATAATTCTAAGCTTGTTTCGAACATAAGGTTTCTCCAATAAATCCCGTTACGCAGTGTGCGTGATTTTTGCAATTAAAAGTTAAATATAAACCTGGAAATAAAAATAAAACACTCGGAATCGCTTCTGAATTTCTTATGTGGAACGAATCAATAACTCAATACTGCCAATAATAGCGTTGTTATATATATAGCTTCTTTATTTCTTTCCGTTTTTTTTTTCCAATAATTATATAAAAATAGCCTTTATTATTATTATTTATCTATTGTTGCTTTAGTTTCTCAACACAAAAAAGATTCTAATAATAAAATATTCATTTTTTTATTACTGCTTCCTTACATTTATAAATTCATTCTGGACATTTAACCTAACAAAGCCTAATCCTAATTGAGGGTACCGAGGAGGGGTTGTACAGTGCTGCAAGTACAATCAATTGGTATTGTCTGATAGTTTGAAGTCTTATTAAGAGATCCATCTAGTTAAATCATCTCTTAATCGGTTTTTAATATTTTTTGTGATTTTTTTTTAATTGGAGACGATCTAAACAAAAATAATCCTAATTGAGGGTACCGTGGAGGGGTTGTACGGTGCTGCAAGTACAAACAATTGGTATATTACGACAGTTTGGAGTTTTATTTTTTTTATCCTATTGGGTGTAGGGTAATATAGATATTTTTTTTTAAATTGTTTCGCGACACGGCATGAAATAAAATTGCCGGTGTGTTTTATTTATAAAAATAAAGAATAACCCGCGACAAAAACAACACAACGCGCACGGACAATTCGTGAAACACGGCCAAGTGTTTAATGTTAAAAATAGAGCAAAGAGAGAAGCGCACAAGAAGAAAAAAATAGACGCAAGTTCACGCGTCCAAGGAACAAACAAACACACCGATGAATATAAATAAATTACATTTCGCGACAGCACAATAAAAATAAAACACGTAATATGTAATAATTTTTTTTTCTACAGAGAAATGTGAATCAGGTTACCTCATGACAAAGCAAAGCCTCTCTTTGGGACTAAAAATCAGCGTTTTCGCTTGACTTTTCAACTAGTAGAAATACTATAATGTATGTGTTTCTTGTACGTTGACAGATTTTCTTTTGGTCCGAAAGAGAGTTCCAAATTTGGCCACCTGGTAGAGTGTCGCTCTCAACTCTATTTGATGGTAAAATTTGGAGCTCTCTTTCGGACCTAAAATCAGAGTTTCAACTGAAAGAAACGCCATAATGTATGTTTTTTATATAAGTTAAAAGAAACACCGGGAATCGCTGATTTTGGTGCCAAAGAGAGTTCCAAAATTTTGCCAACCAGTAGAGTGTCGCTATGAACTTTATTTGATGGTAATATTTTGGACTTTCCGCGTGATTTTCCAACTGAAAGAAACACTACAATGTACGTATTTTATATCAGTTGACAGAACCACGTGGAATCGTTGATTTTGATCCCAAAGAGAGTTCCAAATTTTGCCAACTTGTACAGTGTCGCTCTCTATTCTATCTGGTGGCAAAATTTGGAACTCTCTTTCGGACCAAAATCAGGGTGATTTTTCCAACTGACATAAACTTATATAATATATGTGTCTGTGTTCGTCGACAGATCATGTGGAAACACTGATTTTTGTCTGAAAAAGAGTTCCAAATTTTGCCACCAGATTTTGCTTTAAATGTCCCAACTTATAGATATCACGTACAGAGAATACTTGTATGATTGGGCTCACGAAGGGCTTTAAAACAGAATAAGGTGTTAATTTTCTGATGCTTCCTTCCATCTTGAAATATCAACAAATTAAATTGTTTTTTTTTATTTTTTTTTTCTATATTTATGGTAATTGGAAAGTATAAAGTATTATTATATATATATTCAGTGACCCTTTCTACCCTTTCAAGTGTAAGGTTTTTATTATTATAAATAATTGTAAACTAATAAGATGTTTATAACATAATTTAAAAATAGCAATAGAAAAAAAGCTAAAGGGAAAGTAATTTATTACTTAATTATTTTCAAATTATTTTTATTTAATTTATTAAAAAAAAAACTCTAACCTCGACACCCAATACAGGTAAAAGAGAATAAGATTAAGAAAGAAAGAAAAAAACTAAACGCACATTGTAATATTGCTTCGAACTTTTAGAAATATAATTAGAATTCATAATAAAGAGAAAATGTCTATCCTGTGATGAAAGCGCAATGTTTTGTAAACATTTCATGTTGTTTTAATCCAGACATACATTACACTCAATTTAAATTCATTATTCTCCTTTGAAATACAGATTAAATCGTTGATTGAAGTATCACATTATAAATATTTCAATCAACGATCAAACGTTACTAAACCACGTCAATATATCAAACCACGCGTTTGTCAACTGTTTTATTTCACACAGAAATTATTAAGCGGCGCCATAAAGTAAACTTGGGCAACATTGATGGATTACATTTATGTTTCATGATTGGAATAATTCTCACGACATGCGTTTTTCTTTTTTTTTTCTCTCCCTCCGCTATTAAAAATAAACCAGTGACGTCTTTTCCATAGCAATAAATTACATTCCCGATAAAATAAAATATTCCCCAAGGTGGTTTCGTTAATGCGCGCCCGTTTGTCAACGTGGCGTTTGCACAACGTTTTCATCGATGTATTCTAAATTTCGCGAATCCGCCGGGTTTAGCAATAACCCGCCCACGCGTCCGATAATTAAGATATTATTGGATATCGGGAGAATTATGAGAGGAGCACAGGTGTCCGGGAAATGTTGCTCTATCGACCAGGTTTCGGTTTCTATTTTTACGGCCACCTGAATGACTTATAAGACTTTTTATTAAGAAAAAATAAACGGATTTAATAATAGCTCCGTGTTAATTATGTGATGCATTTCGTTGGCAAGGAAGTAATTTTGGGGTTTCACTGTTGGATTTCCATTTCAATTTCCAGCTTCAAGCATATAAATTAAATTAACATGTTCTCTCCAATACTCTAATTTATATTTATTTCTTATTAAAGGGCCGATTATTGGAAATCCCAAGCGCGAAAATATTGCGATTTTTGCAAATGCTGGATCACCGACAACAAACCGGTAAATATTAAATTTATTGCTTTCATAATTCCATTCCACTACTATTCTCTATAACACTTTTAATAATCAGACCAAAGATGGCGCTTGCGTCGTCTTTCCAATTCTATGATTCGTTAATTCTATTTTATTTTAGAGCGTCGAGTTTCACGAGAAAGGCAGAAGGCACAAGGAGAACGTCGCCAAGCGCCTGAAGCACATCACGAAGAAGAGCCACAGGGATGAACAGGAGAACGTCAAAGTGGATGCAGCTCTGGCGCAGATGGAGGCGGCGGCCCTGGAGGCTTACAGGAAGGACGTCGAAAATAACGCCGATTTGACGTCGCGGGCGATCAACAAGAAACTGGAGGAAGAAAACTTGGAAATCGGCCCTAGCGGGAAAGCCTGGAGGGAGGCCGTTTCTGAAGATGGAAAAACTTATTACTGGAATATTTTAACAAATGGTATTTCACATTTTTTAAGATTATTATATATTAGTATATAACCATAGAAACCCTACACCCATATGGGTAGAAAAGGTCATTGAATATATATATATATATATATATATATATATAACCACAGAATTGGTCCTGATTATTCTGTGGTATAACTAATATTTACTGTAAGTTTTGATAATTGTTTTCATTGCAGAATCCGTATGGGAACCCCCAAAGGAAGGTTTCGTGAAAATGTCAGAGCAAGATGATAAAGCCAAAAAGATTTGGAAGGAGTATCAAACAAAGACAATTCTTTCGACTAGAATGAGGTGATTTACTTTGACAAACCTTTTAAGTTTTACAATTAAAATTATCATAAAATAATTAATTAGACTTTAGAATAAATAATAAAAAGGGGGTTGCTCGTTACAAATTCGAATCCTCCCCCGCCCTTTATTTCAATAATAAGACAAAAATTGTCTGTAATATTTTAGTTCTATGAACTCGTCATGATTACAAAAAGTGTATCTTTAAGATGCGTTTATTAGAACTTTATTTGAGTGTTTAATACGCCCCCTACTGGAAGAGTTACGAACTTGAAAATTGTTAATTTATTTAAATTAAAAAAAAGTCTCAACACTGGCTAATGCCGGTAAATGAGTGTCAATTGTGAATGAAATGAAAAAAAGGATTTTCAATTTTCTTAAATTAATTTAGAATACAGAAAAATAATGATTAACATTTATATGAACTTCGCCAATATGAAATGGAAAAGTAAAAAATTATTCATTCCTATTATAAATAAAAGTGAAGTAAAAACGAATCATTTTTTCAAACACACTTTACATAACTCATAAAGTAAACTTCACATGAAGTGGACACTCGATTTTAAACTAAAGCATTAATTAGTGGTAATGTCTACTTGCAAGGTGTGAAAAAAGCGAAAATTCTGGAATTGTTTTTCTTCTCGAAAACGAAATAAGATAGATAAAATCATCATCACACACTTTAGATTTATACTTTTAGGATAGAAGAGGATAAGAAAATGAAAGAGGAGGAAAGGGCGGCTGCTGAACGGGAAAAGTTAAAAGAAAGAAGAGTGGAACCATTAGAAACGGTCACTGCAGCTCCTATTATTGAAGCAAAAGTTGAACCATATGGCAAGTGGAGCGTGGTAAGGTAAGTAGCAAACGACTGTATTTATCAGAATCGACTTTTAATAGAAATTTTATATCTCATTTAATATTTTAACCCTACACTCTTATGGGTATAAAGGTTTTTTTTGATAATATATATATACATTTAATATTTTAAAACAATTAACTTTCATTTTTTACTCAGTGTGCAAGAAGTGGAACAACAAGAACCTGAAAACACTGCTGAAGATGAGTGGGAGGGGAAGGAAATTGAGGAACCGGCGCCCGCGGTTAAGGAATTCAAAGAGAAAACAGTCGAATCACTTGGAGGCGGTGGTGAGAAAGTGCAATTCAAGAAACGAAAATTCAATCAATCTGCACGGAAAAATGGAAGGATTCGATTGGATGATGATTAGGAAAATCAATAACAAAATTGGATTTGGGAATGATTAAAAAATAAAACATACAAAAAAACGTGAAAACGGAAGTTATTAAATTATCTGTAAATGCAGTATTCAACATAATATTCCACATTTATTAATGCTCTTTTTTTATTAATTTTTTTACACAAATTTTTTTAGTAATAATTATTTTTTTTTAAATAATTGGTTATCCTGACGTTAATATTAAATTAAATAATACTTAAATAATTACAAGTATATAAAATATGGTAAACATTTTTTTCACTATGTAAATAATATTATGTAAAAAAGGATGAAATAAAATATAATACTAAATTACTATCTTTGGATTACTTACACTGATAATAACATTATTAATGATGATAGTAATAAAATACAACTGTAACAATTCAAGAAGCATAAATCGTTTTTTAAAAAAAGCCTAAATAATAAATTCAATGACTTAAAACTTTAACACGTTCACTAACAACGGTAACATACACAGGATTTTATGTAACATCAATAAAATGCTAGAACTATTGTTTTAATGAGGAAAAAAAATAGGATTTATTCTAAAACAATTTTTTTTGTGATATTAAATTTGCACATAAAAGAATACATATAAAATTTAACTTTATAATTTCCTATTTTTTGACACTAAAAGTTGAGTTTTTGTGAAAAAGTAGAAATTAAAATTGTATTTTTTACAGTAACAATGCTAAAGAGAATGTTTGTAATACAATTAAAAACATTTTTTATTCCTTACTTCACTTTTATTTTTATATGTTAGATGTACATTTCAAGTGCTACATCTAACATATAAAAGTAAGGTGAGGAATAAAAAGTGTTTTTAATTGTGATTATAATCTCTTCACATAACTCAAATTAAATAACTAGTTTGTAATACAAATGAAAAAAAATTAAAAAAAAAAACAACAACTAAGCAGACATTTTAGTAATGTTTCATCTACATGAAAATAATGTTAAATGTTGTTACAACGTTGTCAAAACGTTATTTGTTTTTTTTTAATCAGTCGTTAAAATTTGGGGGGGGGGTGGTTAGGTTATAACCCCCTATCTACGCCATTGGACAGAAATGTATGCAACAAACTTAGTGGGCCACATAGACATAGAATATAGTAGATGAGATTTTTGTTACAAAAAATACAATTTCTCAAAAATCAACTTTTAGCTTTAAATTACCTTGATATGCCTCTCAGTGCTGGTTCTTTTGTTCTTTTTTTTTTTTTGATCCACGATAAACCTTTTACAGTAGTGAATGTGTTAAATAAACAATTATTTTGTCTTGATCTACATTACAATAGGCTACGATAACATCATTATTAATTTATCCCTCCTCTTCCCCGGCTAACTGGTAGTGGTACCTCCTCAGCGACGCCAACCTCTGCCTCTCCTGCTGCAATTCCTTTTCGAGTTCCAGAACCCTGACCTGCGAGTCCATTTCCAGGCGTTTCGCTTGATGGAGGGACATGTTGGTAACGTCAATTTCAGTGGAGTTGTCGATCAGCTCACTGCAGTCTTTCACTGTGCCGACTATTGCGCCTGTGGATCGCGTCACCTCCTTGGAGGCGATTTTCAGCTGTTTCAGGTTTTCACTGTTTTTGTTCGCTTTGACTTGACTAGCTACTACTAATTGAGCCGTCGATGCCGATATCTCGTGTGCTGCTACAACCAGCGTTTCCAGTTTACCTTCTCCGCAAACTACTTTGTCTGCCGAGCTCCTAAAAATTAAAATAAAATCCATTTTTTTTTTGGGTACACTGTATGGTATAAGTTACGTTTTCATATTATTTACGATTGTTGAATACTTACAGAAGAAACGTTGCAGCAACGGCGATAGATTTTGCTGCAGAGATGAACCCGTCCGTCCAGCGGTGGTTCCTCTTGTAGAATTCTTTGGTGCTGGCGGTGCCTTTGCCCTGCTTCACTATCTCCTCCTGCAGCAAACGACTCTTCTGCACTAAATGCCGGATAGCCTCCATCAGTTTCGTGCAAGAATCCAGGATTTTTTCGTTCACTTGCAATTTGATGCCAGAGTCGGCCTCCCGTGATTTACTCAACATGTCCTAAATTTAAATAGAGAGAAAGGATTAAAAAAAAAAACAGTACAAAAAACATGTATGATCTAAATGTTGTATATCTTTCCCAAAATATTAACATAAACAAATAAATCTTAAGAATAGAAAAAAATACAACAGATATCATTATAGGCGTAACCCTAAAATTTTTTATGGGGTATAGTTATGCCTATGGATGGAAATTGCCAGGCTGGCGGAGTGGGATAAGGGGTGCCACAATGAGCCTTAGGTTATGGTCTAAGTGGTCGTGGTATACTTGCTGCTCCTAAATCCTTAAGCCTATGCATTACATTAATTTAATAAGGCTAAGATGTATGTGATGCCCCATGCATCTCGCCCTTATTAAATTAATCCCAGGTGTTGTAAGAGCGCTTCGACAACTTTTGTCATTCGCGCTCCAACATTTAGAGAAGTTTTGGGAGGTTGTAGAATTAAAAACACAGATGGGAATTCTTACCTCACAAAAATTGACATTGAAAACTAATTCATATAAGTTGTTTATTTATTTAGTCTTATATAAGATCGTTATATGTTCTTCTCTACTTCTCAGAGTGAGGTGTGTATAAGTTAACTTTGCAGTAATGAAAATTGATTTATTTAATTCGATTACTTATTATTTTTCAAATTATATAATTGGAAAGACAGCAAAAAGCGCCATCTTTTACCTAATTATAAAAACATCAAATTTATATTTCTAAACAGTTTTCATAAAAATTAAACTCTGCACATGAAATATTAAATTTAAAGCATAAATTGTTCACATTATAAATCTGCACAAGTTTTGTATTTTATATATATATTTTTTTAAACATAATTGTTTTATTTATGTGATATAAGTCAGAATGTCGCAGTAGCTTAAGAGGAAATTATTTCTTAATTACTTTCATGCTCCTTTTATTTAATTGGTTTACATCAAGTTTTGTAATTATAAGGTTAAAATTCTTCATACGAATAAAATAGAAATGCTTACTTAGTTCTACAGACCCCCAATTTTCTGCAATAATTATTGGACATTACTGAAGATATTTTTTTGAAAAAGCAATTCCAAACTCTGAGGTTATTATATTTGTAGTCGTGTTAAAAGAAACAACAAATAATTCATGATTAAGAAGCGAATATTCTACAAAACAAATTATTTGCGCTATTTAGCACTGTTTTGTTTATAATGTTGGTGCTGTTTAAATTCTGAATAGTTTTTGAACTAATGCATGTTTTAATCTAAAATTGAACTTTATTTTTAAATAATCGATGGTTGAGGCTTTTACTTGATGAAACTACATAATAAACTATTTGTAAATAAAACAACAGTTGTTCGCCTCAGTGGTGCGCAGGTTAATAAGCCAGGAGTCCTTGGTTCGATTCCAAGATTGGGCAAGTCATTGAATGAATGGTATGATTGTCCCGCATATTGAAATTTATAAATATACGAAGGTAATTTTTGAAATTACTTTATTAATTTAAATATGTATCACAAAGTAATGGCTTCAACGACCCAAAATATATAAAAGTTCCTGGGTTATACGATTAAAGATATACCAAAACCCATGTGTAAGAGAAAACAAAGGTTTTTTTTTTAATTTCACAAAAAAATATTGCTACAATAGTTTTGCCAACACAAGGGCATCATGAAACTTAAAAAAAACATTACTTTTTTCCCCATGTGTGAGTGGACATAACCATTTCACCCAGTAATCTCTGTAAATATTTATAATTTCTAATTGGGGTACAATCACACTATTTATAATACGACGTATCCTACCAAGCCCTGGAATCAAACCTCAGTAGTGCAAAATCTGTGCACCACCGGGCAGACAAAATTTCGTTTTATTTACAAATAGTAACTTTACAAGAACATATGAATAATTCATTTAATAAAATGTTTAACCACCATTCATCTACCTTGTGGATTAGTGATGGCAATTTTCCACTTAATTAATGGAATAATTGATTAAGTACGTCACATTAATTGATTGTTAAATGGTTATCGACCATAGGTCTTTCTGCCTATTAACTTTATTTATACCGTAAAGCCCAATTTTATAATCATTGTATAAAAATGGCTCCCTAATAATCTAACGATTGTAAAAGCAGGCTATTTAAGATTTTGTAGTACCTCGGGTAAAACTGAAAATAAAGTTCAATCTGCGAGCCAAACCAAACTGTTTTAATTCTGAACTTTGTGTTAGTGCTGCACTTTTCATCTATGACATTTATACATTTGCGAAAGCAAACAACGCTATAGTTACCCCATATTCAGTGGTCGACTGTAGACAATCAACTTTTTTTATCTGTTTGAAAATTCACTTTTAGATACTTAATAACTTAAATTACACAAAATAAAATAGGGAATTAAAAAAATTATACCTTTACAATATAACAGAATTTCAAGGAAGAACATGTTTAAATTAAATAGAAAATATTGCAAAAATAATAATTACCTTCAATTGCTCCGCACTTACAATTACATTATCATTAAGAAAAGATTTATTTAAAATGTACGATTATACAGATTAAATACAGTAAGCAATTGAAGTGGTTGTTTTAATGTACTTCCGAAACATAAGCCAAAAAGTCCTAGTAGCTAAAGAATTAATTATTCTTTTAATTATCTTCAAATATTTTTTATTTTATTTATATCATTTAATTAATTATTTTTGCAATCTTTTCTACTCAAATCTCTTTTCTTCATGTTTTTCTTGCTTGATTTTTATATGAAATAAATTATTAAAAATCAACAAATTTTAAATTCCCTTGAAAATGGGCTAATAACCCGAACTAGTCGAGAATTTAAAGTTATTCAATCTAATCTGTGTTTTATTGGTTGATTTTTAATAATCTATTCATATTTATTTCATACAATACGAACTACCAATGTCTAAATATTAAAACCATTAATGATTTTTTATACTTCACCGCTTTCTACTTACTTGCATTTTAATCGCAGCCTCCTCGATCGCTTTATCCATCATCATCAATTCGTTGTTCAGTAAACTTTCTAAATTCTCTACAGTTTCCCCTTTTACTGATCCGATCATGGTTTCAGCCAACGTCACCACATTCGACAGTTGATCCAGCGATTGATTGACGGCTGTGTCTACAGGCTTTTTCTCCATCAGACACTCCAGCAGGTACAACACACTCTGTCCCAACGTCTTGCACGATTCCGCCATTTCTACCACATAATTTGCAGGTCATTCAATTTATAAATTACATTTTACTCAATTAAAAAAAAAACAAGCAGTGACAAAAAAAGTAAAGACGATATTGTGTGCTACAATGATATCATTGTGCTTGTTAGCATCAGACAGGTGCAAAATCACAACTTACATAGGCTGTTGGATACCACCTCACATAAGTAAATCATATTTATTACTAACAAATACAAAACAAGCACAGTATGCAAAATGTACGATATGATCGAGAACTTTTCTCTTGCTTTGAATTTTTTTATTAAAAAAAAAATTATGTTGGCAATAAAAGTAACCACACGCTATAGGTCATGTTATTTTATAAATAGAAAAAAGTATTCATTCACTTGGTCACAGTTATTTAAATAAATTAAATAAAAATGATTTGAAAATTATTAATTATTAAAAAATCATTTTTATTTAATTTATATTTATGTTATTTTAACAAATTGATATGTTCAGATATGTTTTTTTCTGTTATATTTATATTTTGTATTCTATTCTTGGGTATACAAATAAAGTTATTATTATTATAAATAATCCTACACCCATATGGGTAGAAAGGGTCATTGAATATATATATATTACTATAAATAATAATGTTTTATTTGTTTTTATTAACCAGTGCCAACAAAATGTAAAATAAAGAAAAAAAATCGAAGCACTCGACAAGAGAAAAGTTCTCCATAATTATTTTTAAATTTAATCATCTCAATTACTTACTTTCACCGAATGTTATGTCGGGGCTACTGTTGGACGTCGCTTTCCCATGAAGGATGTAAAGAGCGCTCTTATTGGCTATTCGAGTGCTAGCCGTGATCAACTTCTCAGGATCGTCCCTTGAAAGGTTCAGGGCGGACCTCAACGATTCCTGGCACCCGGCCGTTAGGCTGCACAAGTAATCCGGGCTGCAGGTGACTGCCGTCATCGCAGGATTGTCAGTCTCGTCGACGGCGTATTTTACAACCTTCGAGTTCTCGTCCAGAGTCGCTCTGATCAAGTCATCGATCCGATGATCGTAATTCGATTTCACTAAGAAATTAATTAGGAGGAATATGAGAAATCAATGGGAATGTGAGTGAATAAAAAATCTAAGCGAATGAATATTAGATATTAAAAAATAAGTGAACCCCTACACCACCATTTTGGTAGATGGGGATTTCAGATTATATATATATATATATATATATATAAAATATATATGAGCATTAAAAATCATTAAATTTGATATTGAAGAATGTAAAGTGTTCTATATTATAGTGTATTCATATTAAAGAGGCAGTGGAGCTAAACAAACTCGGCCATGTGTGCACTTCAATAGGTGCTTGCGATGAACAATTTTGTAGTATTTATAGAGAGAATAACAAAATAGAATTATATTTCGTTGTTTGTCAATCTGATAGAAATAACCCAAAAAATAATTTAACCTACTATTTTTCACCTCCTCGTCCTTATTGCTCGCGTCTAACATAAACTGCTCCAGTTCCTTCACCTGATCTTCCGTTTTCTTTTGGTAAAATTTTAAATTCTCCTCTAAGTTGGAATTTTTCGATGTCAAGTCTTCCAGTTGAGCTTTAATATTCTGCAAAGTAGATATTCTTTTTTAAAACAAAAACATTTATGAATGTAAATCTTTTAATAATGATAATCATAAATGGGAAATTAGGTGTTATTCCACAGGGGATTCCCCTGTGCAACTTGTTTGAAAAATGTGCATGACTAATGGAGGATTAATAACAATAAATTACTAATAATATAAATAACTTGTAATGAGACGCTATTACGACTGTGACTCACGAGTTTTCAAAAAGATGAACATTAAAACTATTATAATTTGCTTTAATAAATCTTTAATTTGGCTCTCATTAATCATTTGATGAAACATAATCACAATATTAATAAGTTGAAAAATACACTTGGTTTGTTTCACTACTTAATTTATTTCCTCCGACTAGTTTAGACTCTCGTCGACACTCCTTGATAATGACGAGAGTCGAGACTAGTCGGAGGAAATAAATTAAGTAGTGAAACAAATCAACTGTATTTTTCAACCTATTAATATTTACTTTAATATTCATCTTTTTGCATGAATTACAGGCTTCGTATAAAAAATAAAATAAAAATTTAAACAATTTTGTATTAAATTTATGTAGAAAAATATTATTTTTAGTTTCGGACTTACTTGATGTTCCTTTTCGATGTCGGCCTTTTCGCGAGCGACGCTGAGCACTTCATCGGTCTTGCACGCCTCAAGCTGCTTATACTCAGCCTCCAACCGTTCGCACTTGCCTTCCGCATCTTTAAATTTATTTTCAAATTGCTGTTTACATTGTTCGAGTTCGGTTAATTGGTGACTTACGGTTTTTAAGTTCTTCTCCAACTTGGCTTTCTGGATTCAAACAGAAAGACACGAAAATAACAACCGTCGATCGACAATTACGCATTTTGTAAAAATAATAAATAAAAATTTAGTTTGTAATAAACAGAAACATGACATATTTCGTTGTTCACTCTTGTGAAATGAACGGCAATAATTTAAGCAAACATTTATTTATTTATTTAGTCTTATATAACATCGTTATATGTTCCTCTCTACTTCTCAGTGTAAGGTACATTTATTTATTAATGAATTAAATTTAACCCGACTTCTTAAGGGTATAAAGCGTTTTTTTTTTTTTTGATAATATATGTAAATTAAATTCACTTGGTTCAATTTCAAGTATATTTGTTTTTATAAAGCAATGCTTATGAAAAAAAATTGATTAAAATACTCATAAAATAATTTTGATAAAATACTTGTAAAACAATTGCAACAATTATTTTAAGGAATCAATTGCATTTACAAAACGTTTGTAGAATAAATCACAATCAGGTGCATTTCCACGGGGGGTAAAGAGTGTATTGTCCCCTCCCTCAGAATACCCTGAGTCTTTATATTTCTTAAAATTTGTACATAGATCTAGAAAATTAACCCCCTTCTAAAAATTATAATTGGAAATGTAGCGCAAGTAGTTTAAATCGTACTTATAAGATTTTTTTATTACAATTGCGAATGATCTTTTAATAAGCAAAATTATTTTTATACGAAAGCCCACTTTTTTGTGATAAATGTTGAAAATAAGGGGTGCTACATGTCTTCCATGTTTATAAGAAATTATTATTGTTTTGTTGTTTTATATGAGAAATGTTACAAGAGTAAAAACATGTAGTGCAAAGTGAAATAATAAAAAGAAGAAGCGCCATCTCTTGATTAAATTTCAAGCGGAAACGTCAACGAACTTATATGAGAACATGGTATATAATTTCTTCACTGCACTCTTGATGAAACAAAATTATAATATAAATTAATAAAGATAAACAAGTTTTTTTTAATTTCAGAGAACAAGGTGGTTGAAGATTTTATTAAACACTTCTAACTAATTTAATTTCCCACTCTCTCTGGAGCGACTGTCTGGATACGATACGAATCACAACAAATATTGACAAATAAAATAATTACCTCTCTTAAGAGCTGTATGTGTTCCACTCGTAAAGTTAGATATGAAGCCTTAAATTTCTCCTCCTTTGCATTTTCTGCAATATAAAAAAAATGAATCTTTAACGTAATTAATACTTTAAATATTTAAACGTTGGTAATTCTCTAGGTTTTAATTTAAGTTATGTGAAGTTGTTTTAATACAATAAAGTAAACAGATTCACTATTGATAATGAGTGCTTGAAATGTACATATAATAATAAGTGAAATAAGGACTAAATCTGTTTACTTTATTGTATTGGTAGTTCATGTTATGATTAGAAATGGGCAAAGTCGATCTTTTTTGTTACAGCAAAATTAAATATAAGACAATTTCATTAATGCAACATATTGTATTAAAATCAGTTATCGTTCCCTATTTATTGAAAAACATCAATTTATTGTTATTATTGACTTTATTTATTTAAAATCGCTCATTTACAAATACATACTCGATTTTGCCCAACACTAATTACAATTAAATTTTAAATTCTCTTAAAAATGGCCTGATAACCTGAAACTAGTCAGAAATTTTAAGTTATTCAATTCATTCTGTGTTTTTATTTATTTTATTTGTAGATTTTTAATAATCTATTCATATCATTAAAAATATATATTTAGATTTTAAAAAAATGTAGCTTGTAATAACATACGTTCTTCGTCATGAACTGGCTGTGAAGCAATTAACTTTTCGTTTTCCAGCTTCTCGTGCAGCAGCTCGCTCTCCGTCACTGCCAGTTTGGTTTCCAGAGTGTTGATCTGCTCTTGCAGTTGCCTCTTCTGTTGCTGGTTTTTATCACGGAATATGCTTATTTCTGCCCTGATAAATAAATAATAAGTTATTATAGCTCCAAATATTTATAATAATAATAATAAAATGGCTTTATTCAAAAATTTTGAAATATACAAGAGAGAAAATACAATATAGTGTAAGAGAAGTTCAACCAGTTTAAATGCTCTTCTACTTAACCTGCTTTGATACCAAAAATAATCCATAGAGGAGTACATAATTATATAATCAGTCTTAAATACTAAATATTCATGTATATTTAAATGAAGAAGAAGAAAAACTCCAGTTAAATCAGTTACATAGCTTTTCCAATCTAATTTGTCGAGACATGCCTTTTATATTTAAATTAAAATATATTTTTATTTATTTAGTCTTATATAACATCGTTATATGTTCCTCTCTACTTCTCAGTGTGAGGTGATTAAAATATAAGAGTTGATTAAATTTTGTTTTACAAAAGAAAAGATATTCAATGATCCAGTCAGGGAACGGTACTATTTAAGCGCTTTATTAAAATGAAGAAGCTAAATAGCAATTTAATAAAATGTTCAGGCACCATTCATCATTAGACAAAAGATGGCGCTTGCGTCATTTTTCTTTTTTTATGATTAAACAGCAATGCTATTTCACTTATCATAGAGTTATTAACCCTACACTCGAAAGGGTAAAATATATATATTTTTTTATATAACGTCAATAAATGTTCGTCTCTACTTCTCAGTGTGAGGTGATAATAATATATATATAAATAGTTATTAAATATTGCAAAGGTATATTCAATAAAATCATATTTTTTAAACTTCAAAATCTACTGTTGATATGAACCTCGATAATTAAAAAAATATCCCTTGCCTTAAGCGATCACAATCCGTATGTAGGCTCTTGATGATGTTGTCCCTCTCTGCTAGGATGTCGAAGTCAACAGGAGGCATCCTCGGTTTCACTTCTTCGACAACGGGTGGCGGAGGCGGTTCTGAAGTGTCAATCAAGTTAACTTCGACCACCTCCTCTTCCTCTTGGGGCACAAAAACCTCCTGTGTCACGTACGTGTTGAAGTTTGCTTGGAAATTCGGTGGTGTCTAACAAAAACAAAATAAAATTATAAGAAAAAAATATTTCTTATAACGTTTAGATTTCACAATTCATTAAAATGTCACAGCAATATATTCATGTATTTGTTTATACAAAAATTTAAAAAAAAAAAATGAGAAATGTGACATAGGATGAAAGTTTGTATGGACCACGGAAGGAAGAATACTAGCATGAATGCAAGATTGTTAAAAAAAAACTATAATCTTACAGCTCTATATTTGAACATATATATATATATATATATATATAACATCATCATGCATCATGTTGATATTTTGTTAAAACTGCTTCAGTTGTTTGAACTATACTCTCTCAGTGTGAGGTGATATTTGAACATAAATTCAGTTAATAATTTTTTTTCACAATTTAAAACAATTCGGTACTTACGTCAGGTAAAGGAGCGACGGTGATCAGATTTTTAAAGTAGTGCATCATGTTGGTATTTTGGTAAAACTGCTTCAGTTGTTTGAACTGCTTCAGGAAGCGCTCTCTGTGACCCTCAAGCACATCGTAGGGCACACTCGAGTGTAAAATGAATAAAATCTTGACGTTGTGATCGTACAGTCGAGAGGCGTCTTGGATGCACGGGATAATGGGGGCTAAACGGCACTGGCCGGGCATTGTCATGGAACTCGCTTTCGATAAAAATACTGCAAAAAAATTACAAATTATACAGAAATGATACTTTTAATAATTTGTTAATTGTTGAGGCTTCTACTTTGATATATATTGTAATTCAATTTTAATAAATGAAACACTTTTTTACTTCAATATTTTGATATAGTAAACATGAGCGTTGGATAAGGACAATAATGGAATGGAAACCAGGAAACGTCAGAAGAAAAGATGGTTAGAAGAAGTAGAGAGTGACTTAAGAATACTTGGAATAAGGAAATGGAAGGAATATACAAGAGATAGAAAAGAATGGAGAAACATAGTTGAGTAAATGAAGAGGACGATCTGGGACTAATCCACCGAATGAATTGGATTATAAAGGCTCCGAAACCCTACACCTGAAAAAGGTAGAGGGGGTCACTGAATATATATATAAAGGCTCCGAATGGAGCGGTAAAACTCCTTGTGGAGTGGAATGAGTTTAAATTAAAAAAATAAGTAATTACCTGTTTGTTGTAATTCCAAAATAGCATCTATATAATCGAACATTTCCACTGATAATTGAAAACTGAAAAGAAAGTATTTATTCAATATTTGTATGATATTATGGATACTTTTATTTAAGACATATTTTATCTTAAGGTGATTATTAAATCTTAAAGTATGCATTTGAAACTAGTGCATAATAATTGAGACTTTCTGTACGAGAAATGTTAATGTTAACGTACACTTTATAATTATTATCACAATCTAAGCAAGTGTTATATTTAGTATGTATACTTAGATTGTGAGTTTACTTATAATGTATGTATTAACTTTAACATTTTTCACAGCCCAATAGCCCAGAAGCCAATATGATGATGAATCACATGGCTTTAACATTTTTCGTACGGAATAGCACTGAATATCACCACCATCCATGGGAAGTTTACAGCCTACTACAAAAATCAACAATGATTAATTTTTACAGTGGCCTTAGGAATTGTTCAAAACAAGATATATTTCCAGATCCATTGAAATTCAAAGTCTTAAATTACGATGAAAAAAGACATAAAAAATATTTTTGTACATAGTAAATTTCAGTGTTAAAAAAAAACAACATAAAATTCAGTTCATTTCACATTGAATTGAAATAAATTACCATATGTCTGGGTTATTCCCGCATATACTCGTCAGATCTTCCGTTTTCACGCTTAAATTCCCAGGAAACCGGGGATTCCGCCTGTGAAAGTCCAATTTCGCAATCAACAAATTCGTGTATTGTTTTATCAGTTTTCCGTAGCCTTCTTCTAAATGTCCCTGCAATAAAATAAATCATATTGACTTTAACTGATAGTAACATATATAAACAAGTCAATTAAAGATGTTTTTCATTATTGATTGCTGCAACCTTATTATGTGGATATTATCAGGGGCGGATGGGCCAAACGGGAGACAGGAAAATTTCCAGGTGGGCCGGTAGATAGTTTGTCCTATGGGCTGGTAGGTAGACAAACTTTTTGTTGGAATGAAACTATATATATATAATATTTCCCGGACCGCTACTGTACTGCCCAACCGCAAGATTGGTAGATATATATTTGTAACAGGTAGGCCGCCTCGTAATGTAATTTAAAATGTGTGACAAAGAAAGCATAATTGACGCCTGTGACATCTCTCTCACTTAGATATTCAACATACTACATATTTTTATTGGCATTAATTAAACTCTGTCTACCATTTTAGAAAATGTTACCTTAAAAAAATATTTTTCATTAAATTAAATAAAAATGATTTGAAAATAATTAATAAATTATTTCCACATTTAGCTCTGTGACTTTTGACTTACGTAATGTAAGTACTTTAAACAAATGCACATTAAAACAACTACTTCCCAGGCAAATACCCATGCCAGACATTGAATTACATAATGTACGCTTGCTGTTGCATATCAATAAAATATTGCATAATGCAACAAATTTTTGATCAGAGAAAAATTTAATGCAAAAACAGCAAAAAGAACATTACGTAATATAAGGCCATCTGCAGACAGATGTGAGAATAATTTATTAATTATTTTCAAATCATTTTTATTTAATTTATTTAAATAACTGTGACCAAGAGAATGAATACTCTTTTCTATTTATATTTTTCATTATTCGAAACCAATGTTTTATACACAATCATTTCTAACTACATACAATATCTCCACCTATTTCCCAATTTGTACTTCTTATCTCCTTCTCCCACTCTAATCTTTTCCCTGGTCTTGCTTTAAACAATTTAATATATATAAAAAAAAGTAATTTCGATTGATAATATTTACCCACCCATAATTTACCCAATTCCTCTAAAAACCTCCGGTGCTGCTGGCTGTGGTCGATGCAGAGCGGGTGACCCTCGCGCAGGATCTTGTGCAGCACGTGGCAGAACTTCCAGGCGACGATCATGTCGTCCATGCTGGGCAGCCGCAGGGCGATGCTCCAGAAAACCTTGGCGCCCTGCTGTGAGAACGTGCCGATGATCGTGGACCGGACATGCTTCTGCTTCACCGGGGTCTCTTCCTTATTGATCGCCTTATGGATTGCTACGTTCTAAAAATTCAACCAATAAATACAATTAAAAATACAATAATAAAATTGCGAATGATAATGTTTACCAAAGTAGAAGCCCTTAAACATTGGCAAACTTTTAAATATTTTTATTTTAATTTATCATGCCCTGATCATCAACCTTATACTTCACAACATAAAATAGTTAGTTAATTATGATTATAGCTAAAATTAATTTATGTGTGTGTGTTTTTTCTTTTACTTACATATTTGTAAAATTCTTTATCACTATAAATATCAGCATCCATTGTTATTGGGGGTAATTAGAGATGTTAGTATTTAAAGCCTATAAAAACGCTCATGCAATATCTGAAATTAAAAATCATGCATAAATTATAGAAGCTCGGACCAAATCACTTAAAACATAGCAAAGGTTAATGATAGGCAAAATCGATTTATTTTAAATTGAATTCCAAATTACCTCAAACACTTATAAAAACAATATTTATAATAATTCTAGTTGAATTTTTAATCATATATTAACGATTAAAATTATCTTTCGATTATCAAAAATAAGTGATTATTTCGTATTCGATTTTACCCATCACTGGCATAGATGCATGCGAGGAAAAAGAAGAGGGGTAACTAAAAACAGTGCAATTGTCGGCAAAATTTGTTCACAATAATTTATTTTTGAGAAATGCAACAAAGGCCAGCCCCCACTCCAAGTAAATAAATCTGGGTATAAAGCCAGGCAACCTCACACTGAGAAGTAGAGAGGAACATAAACGATGTTATATATATAATATAAAGCGAGGCAAAGGTTCCATTGAAAACGACTACTGTCTGGTTTTCCTGCCTCTCCATCAACACTGTTCCTTGGGTTATTACTATTTTCACCCCATATTTTTTTAATAATTTATGAGTTTTTTTTTTATTCAAGCTTTTTTTGTGTGTGTTGTCTATTATTTGGACCAGTTGTTTTTGGTTGGTTGCTCTTCCCGTGCTTTCTGAGTTAGAATTATTGGGCGCGTTCAGCGAAATTTTAGACATGTAGCGCTACAGCGCAAAGGGCTTGATGTTCTCTGAACACGCTTTCGAGGTTAAGGACGCTCACAAAAATATGGCGGTTTTGTTTACAGCTGCACGGCTTGAAAAGCAATCAAGCGGAAAAATTATATGCTTTACTGCTTGATAAAGCGCTACACATAAAGCGGTACCGTTCAGCGACACCACTTTCGTAGAGCGCTGAAGAGCTGCAGTTATTTAATATATATATCTATATTTTTTAATATATATTTTTTTTATTAAAACCGTAAATATCAAACATATTTTGTATGTGGTAGTTAAAGCTGTATCTGATAAATCATAAGCACAAAAGGCTAGCAATATTTGCCAAATATTTATTGCAATAAAAATGTCATTCAATTCTTCACTTTAATTTATGCATTAGAAATGCTTGTCCCTGATATTCATCGATGACTAATCCCAATTTACCGGGGATTACATTCGACTTTTTTTTTATTTGTTTATAAGGAAGTAAGATGAATCATCGTGTTGATGCTGAACAGCATCGCAAATGACACACAATTTCATTTCTCACTCTCCCTATAATATTATAAGTCTAACAGTTCTAGTATTGACAAAATGTACGATTTTAAAAAATAAAAAATATATTTTTTTAATTTAAATCAAAAAATAAATTAATAAATAATTTAGTAATTTCATTCAAATTCCTTTCTTTTTTATATATAGAGAGCAATAACTTTTTGTTTGCTATTCATTTGTAGAAATAATAAATTTAAAATCACAACTTATAAATTAATACAATCACACTATTTTCAGTCTCTTATGTTACTATGAGTTAAATAATAAAATACGTCGAACTGTCAGACGTTGACAATTATATATGAAATGAAAGCAAATGTTGACAGTAGAACCGTCAGGCATTGACAGCCGAACTGTCGGACATTGACAGTCGAACTTACAGACTTTAATTTTTTTTAATGTTTATTTTATATTTATTTAATGATGACTTTAATATTTTTATTTTATTTTAGTGTTTAATTTTTAAACCCAAATCGTCGTTAGGTATAAACAGGATAAATCAGATTAGGCAATCGTGCAATCATCCCCACTTAAAATCAACATTCCCAACGAAATAAGAGAAGAGTTAGAGAAACAAGGAATAAAATGGGAAGAAGCCAGAAAACTCACACAAAACAGAAAAATTTGGAGAAAAACATACACAGGACAAACAATCACCTCACACTAAGAAGTAGAGAGGAACATATAACGATGTTATATAAGACTAAATAAAATTCCCAACGTTCTGAGTTGACATTGATCACTCTGTATATTTCGTATTATTAAAACAAACAAAATTATCGAAAAACATTTCCCCAAACCATATGTTTTATTTGCTTTATGTTAATTGGATATAAATATGTGACATTTTTAGGATAAGGAAACCGAGAACAGGAATGCAAATTAAGCAGGTGCTTTAAAATTCAAACAGGTGCAATTGGCTCGAATTTTAATAATTCAACAGGCTCCTCGGGTAAACAGTTACAGTTTTAAAACATAACAATTACAATTACTTCATAGTGGAAATTTTGCGTTGAAAGAAATACACTAAAAAAAAAAAACCTTTATTGGCATAAATCCACATAAACCACAATTTAAATACACTAAATTTATAGTAATAAAATTTCAACAAATTTATACTTTCAATAGTTCTTTCCCCCAAAACAGTGACATCATCAGGCAAATGTTTAATCAATTATTATTTATATGTAGTTCGAAAGGTGAAAGAATATATATATAATGTTGTTTTCATTTTGGAAATAAAAATAAAATATGAGTGAGTAAAGTCAGCCTATCCACTGCAACCAGATGGTCAATTGTGGCTAAAGTGAATAAATACTCATAATTCTTAGAATTTTATAAAAAAAAAGCAACAACCTCGTATATGTAGATTGAAAGCAATCAATCAACGGAAATTGGGTTATGCATCAAAGTGCTTCCATTCTTATTTGAAATGTTTATTTATAGAAGCTCCTCATTAAAATAATTAATCTACATTACCGCTAATTATGTTGATGTAGGTTGTGTTACTTCCATTATGCGTATTTTAACGTCTCATTAATTAAATTAATAGATCAAAACCAGTCGATGGTAATAAAGTAATGTTATTTTTAAATTAACAAAGTAAACATTGAATGATTGCATACATTTAATAATCCAATAATTATACAGAGAGCTTTTTTTATCAGTATACATTTCCCCTATGTATACCTGCAAAATACGTGAGTCAAATGCATATGCCACATATGCCAAATAATCAATTAAACATACACACATTAATCGGTTCAATGCGTTTGACTCGCATTTATTGCAGGTATACACTTCCCTTAATGTATACTGATAAAAAAACCTCCCTGTATATAACACAGATAATATAATTATATAACTAGTTTCTTAGCCTTATTAACAACACAGGACTTGTTTACTCCAGATGTTGCAAAAAGAGTGCCTTGGAAATGACAGCTATACTTACACAATAACATAAAAATTGTGATGTGTCCATCATGGTACTTTCCCAGGTAAATACGGTCAAATAAGTTTCTGATTGAAAATTTTATAGGAAAGCAAAATGATTGATAGAAAAAAATGATTGTGAAGTGATGTTATTTCTTACATTACAATGTGTTGAAATCATTTATCCACACTCTTCTTCATTTTTCAAAACCATGCGAATGTGCTGAATATGACGGCACTTTGACGTTTTATTTGTCATTAAAATAATTATTAAAATCTCTAAGGGAATTTATCAGGAAAACGAAATTCTTCTTATAAAATGAAAACCAGAGGTCCCACAATAAAAGTTTTATAACAGAAATTATTTATTTTCCAAGATCTAAAATTTTTATTTGAAACATTTTTCTATCCGAATTAAAAAACGAAAAATTGCTAAGAGTAAAGTTGCACTTAATGAGTTTTGATTCTAACCAAAAGCTTTTCAGATCATTACACTGTTATATAAAGCTTAGATATAAAGTTTGGGCTTAATCCGTTTAGCCGTTTATTCGCTATCGCTGAAACAGACAGACATTTTTCAAAACTCGATGGAATGGACTCAGGGGACCTAAAAACGTGCATATTTGTTGAAATTGGCGGTTCGAAAATTTTCACCATCACAATACTTTCCCTTGGACAGGGGTCCGGGGAAAGTAAAAAACTAACACAAACTTTTTGTTTTTGTTTTTTATTTCTATTTTATTATAAGATATGAAAAGTAGAAAAATATTATTGAAAGGCTGAAAGATTTATAAATTTACATTGAATGTATTGTATTATATATGTATATGTAAATACCACAATAAAGATGTATATATATCATTCAAATTTATAACATAGAATGAAATTAGAGTCTCGTGCTCGTGAAGAAATTAACCAATCTTGCATCTCGTCAAATAAAAAAGATCCCCATGCTTGAACTCCAAAAACGAGCACCCTATATACAATGTGTTATTTTCTCAGATAATAAAGATTTAGTAGTAAAATATTGTTGGCTCAGTTTTGATTTTAGTATTAAATATAGATTTATTTTGGATTCATAAAGGAATTCATGCAAAGTCGATCTTTACGATCCTTTTTTTTTGTCAAAATGAAGTATATGACAATTTTCTTAATGTTATTTATCTTTCTTTCTTAATCTTATCCTCTTTTACCCATATTGGGTGTCGCACCCAATGCTTTGATGCGTTCCTGAACAAATCGAACATAGGGAAATTTACATTGAATACATTCCAGCATGTTCGGTGTTACATAAAACTTTCTGTATATACATAATCTTTATTGACAAACGTAATACAACACCTACATATAACTTAAAATATTATAATACATGCTGTAAGAGTTTGCCAATTGGCTATCGACGAATAGTCTTTCCGCCGATATTTATTAATAAACTCCAATTTATTGTTATTATAAACTTTAGCTACTTAAAATTTAATATTCAGAAATACTCAATTACTAAATTTATTTGATTTTACCCAACACTAGAATACATCTTATTAATAAAAAAAAAATGTGTGATGATTACTGATAATTCTTTTACTAAAATTTGTGTCATCCAACATAATTTTTAAATAATCCTTTGTGTATTTGCTTGAACAACTGTATTACACGCAGCACAATTTCAATTGTAAAAATGGTATATAAATAAATACTGCACAAATGAGTTTAAAAAGTGTACCATTTAAATTGTTCTATAATCATTCTTCCTTTTCCACCATTAGCTTACAGTAAATTCCAATTAAAACAGTTGATTTGTGGCAGTGATATTTATGCATTGCTGCACTCTACGCGGGGGGCCGTTATGCATTTGTCATTTGCTGCCACAAACTAACTGTAAATCCATCCATCATTCGCACACACAATGCAAGTTCTGGAGCAACCATTGACATTACAAAATATTTATTATTACAAAGAAAAAATATATATATATATTTGTATTAACACAATAATTAAAAAAAAAACTAAAATTAACTGATTGAATAGAATATTAGTCATTATAATATATATATAGAAAATCTTTATTTCTGAGAGATGCATTAAATTACATATTAAATAAAAATGATTTGAAAATAATTAATAAATTATTTTCACATTCTTTTCTATTTATATTAAATTACAATATTTACAACATTACAATAATAAACATGTTGTTAAGCCTCAGAAAATGGCTATCGACCATCTTTCTGACTAGTAATTAAAGAATAGGCTGAAAGACCTACAATCAATAATAATATAATAATAATAAATTCTTTTTATTTTTCTATGTACATCCATTACATATACACATGTGAAAATATAAAACATCATTATACATGAAAAAATTAATGGATATATAAATCTACAAACTACCGCAACAGTGTTTTACTTTTGCCTTTTTCATGGCTAACTATTTTTTGGTGTATGGTAAAATTAAAAACGACTGTAACTTATTTTATTTTAAAAATAACTATGGCATATGTTATATCGGATTAAAGGGAAAAAAATAGCCCTTTTAATAAAGTCATAGCCAACTATTGTTTCCATTTTAAAAAAAGTAAGTTTGTGTCATACCTCCCAAAATATGGGCGAAAATTTTTTTTTTAATATCTTGTTATTAATCTGTGTAAAATTTTCTATAACTTTGTCCTTTACAGTTTTTTTCTATCTATGATAATAATAGAGATATATTGATTTCAAAAAATTGACACATTTTACTTTTTTCAAAATATCTAGTTACCCTTGACTTTTTGAAATATTTTGAAAGTGTCATTTTATTCGTCTTATAAAACTACACTTATTTCCCCATTTAACCGTTTTTCTATCTCTTATAGTTTCCGAGATCCCATCGAACATCGAAAAAACTCACCCTGTATATATATATATATAAATATATATATATAAATATATATATATTGTAAATAAATAATAATTATGTAAAATTACATGAATAAATATGTATTTATATATATTACAAAGTCATTTATTCCAGTAAAAGTAAAGTACAAATTAAAAATACAATTTTAAAATAAAAAAAAAAAATAATTTGTGTTATAAAAGCATGCATTGGAAGATTAATTAAAACTCTTAGTTTTCTTTCTCTTTTTTATATTTCTACAAGAAATAGTTCGCATTGGCGATGATAAATATAATGAAACAAAACCAAGTGTTTTAATTATTACTCTAATTAACATAAAAAATATTTCACTACAAGTTAAGTGGGAATTTAGTTCATTAATAATAATAATCATCTTTATTTAGCAATATTTTATACAACAACAAAGAATAATACATGTAATAAGTATATATAAAAATACAACATCCCATCCCACTTAACCTATAAATTATATCCGTACGTGCATAATAAATCAGGTAATGTAATAATATTCCAACAAAATTAATCCAAGAAAACGTATTTATATAAAAAAAAAGATCCATAATTTGCACGCGTTAGAATTTAATAGAAATGTGCGACAACTAAACGATAACCGTTCGCTCACAGGAAATCATCGCTGAGTTGAATTAATTGATTTAAATTAAATTATAACCAACAGATGCAAATATGGGGAGTGCATTATCATTCCGCCAACACGCCTCTTCTCCGACACAGCAAAACCACGCAATTGAAATGTCTTGCACAGATTTAAATACTTATTTTCTATACAACGTAAAATTAATTACAAAATTACAATTCTTCACCATTTCACCTGCAGCAAAGAAATATAACAGGATTTCATGTTTAGATTTAAAAGTGTTTCTACAATGTAATGGCAAAAATCTATCTACATCTGATTTTAAACACGTATTTTTATGCATTAAAAAATATTTATATACAGGGTGCCTCAGACATGACTCCCCAGGTCTATAACCTTCTTATTTTGAAGAGAATAAAAAAAATGACCCATTACTGTCACAATATGAGCAGATATTTTTGAAAATGTTATTCTTATCATTTTAAAAAGAATTTGCTCCCATTTAAAAGTATATATACAGTTTAATATTTTTATCTTTAAAAACAAGAAAGTTATAGGCCTGTATATATATATATATATATATCTCCTTACACCTAAAGGTAGAAAAAAAAAAGATTAAAAAATAATAATATATATATATATATTAAAAAAACATATATACCCTTCACAGGGTGTGTGTTTAAAAAATAATAATAGTTTGTATTGCCCAGGGCTACATGGCCCATAGCGCTTATACATTTTGTATTATTTTAAAAACTTAGAGAATTTTTCTCCATATTTTTAAGATAGTACACACATTTTTGCTATTACATCAGAGAAATATTTGTAAAGAGAGAGAAAAAAAAAGAAATCCTAGTATACTCTTTCACTGCATGAAAGGCGAAATGCGTGGGTGGAATAATAATGCATGCCCTGTTTTACCATCTGCTTTTATAATCCCATATAAAACACACATAACTAAACAAAATATATGAAAATTCTTTTTTTTTTAAACGTCAACATATTAAAAACTTAAAATAGCATCAATTAATCAGGGCTATTCCGTACATGAAAAGTTAAATTTAATTAATGCGTTAATTTTTAACAACACAATTTAAGTATACATATCAGTTATAAAATTCGGTTAGACTGAGATGCTATTTATTTTAAAATGTCGGAAGTACATTTAAAAATAAAATAATGAAGAAAGGAAATCAAACAGTGTTTTATTAGTGATTATTACTTCACATAATACAAAACCAAATAGTGAATAGACCGTGATGATAAATAACAAATAATATGTGCGTTAAATTTAACAATTCGCATATGGAATAATTCCAAATATCCATTATATAAACAATATGTAATCTAAATCATATAAAATTAATAGATCTAAATGAAATTCATGGAACAGCTTCTAGAATAAGCTGACCTTACTCTTAAGTGCCCTACTTCAAACAAACGAATCACACCATTGCGTGCGATGAAAAATAAAATAAAACTCATTTTATGAAACATTATTTGTATTTTGTGATTAATTAAAACTGTTTTAAACGTAAACTCCCCAGTGTAACCCTTCATGAATTCATCACTTCATTTCACAACATTCAGACAGTTAAGTGACGAATCTTTCGCATAGACTGTTAACGATCATCACTTTTTACTCATATATTTTTACAAGGATGAAAACAAAACAAAAATCAGGCTGAAAGGCCATACATTTTACTGTGTTTGTCAATAAAAATGACATGTATGTTCATTCTTTTTCATACTTTCTTACAAAAAAAAAAAAAAAAAAAAAAAAAAACATCAAAATAGTATAATTATAATAATGAGTACAAAATAAGTAACAATAATTACAATAAAAAATCACACATTTGGTCATATTAAAAACTGATCAAATGAGCATAATTTTTGTATATACATGCTATTTAAAAAAAATCAATTTGAATACTTTTTAATGTAAGATTTATCTTTGGACAAATGTTATACATTATGAATGAACTTTGTAGTCTCCATATTGAGGATATTACTTATAAGATTTATTATTTTATTTATTATAATTTCTCTAATTTTATTCTGTATGTAATGGCCTCCATTAAGCTATCGAAAATGTACAACTAAATAAATATAAATCTATTGTTTGAAATAAACCATAGTGTTGCCGGAAAACAGTTATTGACTGTCGGTCTTTCTGCCTCATAATTTGATTTTGTATATTTTTCTCTATATATCTGTTAATTAAGATTATTGTATATAATTACAATTAATGACCGACATCCGAAAGGGTATAAGGACTTAAGATAATAATAATAATTACAATTTTATTTATTTATTTAATCTTATATAACATCGTTATATGTTCCTCTCTACTTCTCAGTGTGAGGTGATTGTTTGTCCTGTGTATGTTTTTCTCCATATTTTTCTGTTTTGTGTGAGTTTTTTGGCTTCTTCCCATTTTATTCCTTTTTTCTCTAACTCTTCTCTTATTCTGTCATTCCATTCCTTTCTTGGTCTACCTTTTTGATTTTTGCCTGGAGTTCTTGATTCATATATTCTTCTTACATAATTACAATTAAAGTTTCATGAAGTAAAATCAATTTATTTTTGGCAGAACGGCTTCTGGCCGTTAGCCGATTGCTGTTTTATTTGATATGCAATTCTAAATTAAACGATATTGTGACAGCGAATCGGAGCTCTTTCTCTATCAACCGTTGTTTGGAAACGCTCCATCTAAACTAGAATCTGGCCTTTGATTTCAATCTATTAATTTGGATAAATTAAATAAAAAGAATTTGAAAATAATTAATTAATAAATTCTTTTTATTTAATTTATTTAAATAGCTGTGACTAAGTGAATAAATCCTTTTTCTATTACCATTACTTTGATATTATATTTTATAAATATTGTAATAAAACAGTAATAAATCTTTATTCAGACTATACAGATAATACAAAAGAAGATAACATAAATAATTACAATACACGTAGGTGTTAGTCTGTCTGAGCTATCTACCAGAGGTCTCTCTGACCCGATTTATTTTATTTTTTAAGAATTATTTACAATACAAAATTCATACAACATATATTTCACTACATGCAAACAAACCACGAGCAACACCTGTTTTCACACTAAATTCGAAGGAATGAATTTATTAAGATTGATTAAATAATCGGTTTAAAAAAAATCTGATTGAGGAAATTGAAAACAACTAAGCAACACTTCTTATTGCGGCAAACAATTTCTAGAATAAACCGTGTTTACAATTAATTAAACGGATTTCCCAACTTGCTTCTTGCTTAACGCCGGCGTTATTTTTTTATCCCACCTCCGCAATTCAATCAGAACCGATTCGCGACGATCCGGGATTATTAATTAATTGAAACTCACCTGCGATTTTTCGAATTGTTCCTGTTCGATCTCCAAGCTGGTCTTTCTGTTCTGGAGCACCCGCGGCAGAGATAACGAAGCCATTTATCCTCTTATCAGTCGATCGATCCGTTGTCGTGTACTCTCTGCTTTTTTTTCTCTCTCTCATTAATTTTCAAAAGCACGATAACAATACCGCCTGACAGCGCATCACTTGAGGCGGCGACACACGGCACGCGTGAGTTGAAAAAACGGCACGGAAATGAGATTGTGCAGCACCGTAGAAAAACACCCACCGGGCTGACGCACATCTGCCAAGAGTGACGTCTACGGTGGCGCCGCGGTTATTCGGAATTCGAGACAACTTAATCATTAAATATTAATTACATGCGTTAATTATTTTTTTATATAATGTGAAAACAACATTATTTAATTTTATATATTTTAAAATAACTTTATTAATGAATTACAAGCTATAAATTTGAATTATAAAAATTCCCGCGATTTATTTTGTTAAAACAGCGCCGCTGGTGGAGGGAGTGTGAATTAAAATTTGACGTCTACGAAAGCGCTGCAGGTGTTCAGAATTTGAATTAATTTAATTATTTAAAATTAATCAAACACGTGAATTACTTTATAATTAACGTGGAAACAATATTAATTAAAATAATTTTAAATTATATGTGTTTAAAATATATTTATCGATGAATTATAAGCAATAAATTTGAATTATATAAATTCCCGCGATTTTTTTTTGTTGAAACAGCGCCGCAGGTGGAGGGAGTGTAAATTAAAATTAGACGTCTACGCAAGCGCTGCAGGTGTTCGGAATTTGAATTAATTTAATTATTAAAAATTAATCAATCACATTATTCAGTTTTTAATCAATGTGAAGATAACATTAATTAAATCACTTTTAAATTATATGTATTTACAACATCTTTATCGATGAATTAACAAGCAATAAATTTAAATCACAAAAATTCCCGCGTTTTTTTTTTGTGACAACGCCGTTAGTGGTGGGACCCTGAACTAAAGTTGGATGCGTACGGTAGCGCCACATGTGTTTGTAATTTGAGCTATTTTAATTATTTAAAAATAATCGGGGATATTCCTGTAACGAAAATGTTAAGTTTAACGTGTTCGTTATTTTTTATCATTACAGCCTAAGCAGCTTTTGTAAAAATATATATAAATAGGATGTGAAGATAATTAATAACATTAATCTAACAATTTTCTGAATAGTTTCGATTATTTTTTTAAAATATGTGGATTTTACATTAATTAAAATATTTTTAAATTGTATGTATATACAATACCTTTATCGATGAATTTCATTAAATCACAGTACATTTCACATATTGTATATTTTATGTGGAGCAATTAATATTAGTATTGTATATAAATTAATCACAAACCCACGATTTTCCTAACATTACCATTTATTAAACAACGTATTTAAAAAGCTGACTAGATCACAATTAACACTACGCCTCGACTGCATTTTTTCCTAATTCCCTGTCCAGTTCCTTCTCGATCTCCGTACCCTCATACAGACTGTGCTTGCGGACGAGCTCCTGCATGCGCTGCATTTCAAACTTGGTCTGTGAGTATTTGTACCTGCACTGCGTCCAGTATGATATGGTGATGATGGCATAGCAGGCCATGCCGAAATTGCAGGCAGCGTGCGTCCTGCTGGTGAACATGAAGTATGTGAGGCCGGTCCCGATGCCGCCGCTGATCCCGTACAGCCAGCTGTTGCGGAAGCACGGCATTTTGGTGACGTCCCTCCCCATTATCACCAAGCCCTAAAATTGTAATCATTTTTTGAAAGTGAAATAATGTTGGGATGATTTCAATATCGAAACAAAATTTTCTTCTATATATTTAGAAATAAACGATTTTATTTATGAATATTATTCAATTATTATAATAATAAAACTGTATGTAAGATACACAAATATTTTTGTTGCGGCTAATTCAATCCTGGTTCAAAATCTCCCGACAGGCGCGATGTTTTTTACCTGGTGACCAAAGAAAGGGACAGGCCCCAATTATCCATGGACTCAAGAATCGAGTTTAAGAATATGAATTGATGATAAAAGCCTTGGCTATTACACTCTCTCGACCAGTCTCTCCTATTTTCAATATTAATTTAAGACGTCCCAATACACAACACAAATAAGTTTAATTAGAAGAACAAATAATTCTGTGAAGACTTTAATACACCTCAATATATATATTTTTTTCAATAAACCCAATGATTGGGGAACAGTAAAAATTACCATACCTTATTTTCTGTTTCTTCACTCATTGTAATTCCAATTTTTATGCACAAATCACGTGAATTGCATTTAAAAATCGGCGATTATTTTAGAATAACTTTCATGAAAAAAGTGAGGTTATGTCGGCAAACGATCTTCATCTATGATTGCGACGTTGTCGGATTTAATAAAATGCACAAAATAGAAGTGAATTCCAAAAAATAATAATAATTACATGTAAATATAAATACGGGGAGATTCTGTAAAGGAAATGTTAAGTTTAAAGTGTATGTAATTTTTTGTTATCACAGCGTAATCAGCTTTTGTAATAAATATATATATATAACATAGAATCTGATGTTAATTTATAATATATACGTTAAATATACCATTTCCAATAGAGAATAGCCCCGAATACATACAAATATGCTTTTTATGAAATAATTCGTTAAATATTTTACGAACACAATAAAAATTACTCAATAATTTTTAATTTAAATTTGTTGGATTTGTGTGTACTCAGCTTAATGTTTTATAGATAGGCAACCAAATTTACTCCAATATTTAACTTTATAATTGTAAATTAATAATTTAAATAGCAGTTGGTAAATTCCATAGACGTAAAATATAACTTTTATTACTGTATAATATTCTAACTCTATGGTAAAATCGAAATTATTGTATACATAACATAGGCAAGCCAACATACATCGTCACTGTCTTTGTCTTTTAAAACAATTTTTGTGAATAATAATTTCAGGTAATAATAATTAATTCAAGGCAGAAAGACCGATGGTCGATAGCCGTTTTCTAAGGACAACGTAAAACATATTATAAGAATTATATTGTTAAGTTATTGTATATAAAATTGTCTGCAGAAATAAAGATGTTATATATATAATTAATTCAATTAATATAGTTAAAAATTAATCGCAATTATTTCGTGATTGTCTTAAAAATGTGAATCTTCTAAGCAAATTTTATAATTGATGTATATATATAAATATAGATCGTGAGTTAAAAATAACTACTACTTTAAATTAAACATTTTCGCCTCAAATAATTATCAAATTTGTTTAAATTGTGATGATGAACAACGTGTAGGTTAAATTTAACGTTTTACAAGAGGAATTGCTTTAATTCATATATATAGGAAGTGGTTAATGTAACTCTACGATTCTAAATTATTAATAGATGTTAATATTATTATGTATGCAATATAGGCAATCCAACATACATCGCTACTGTTTTTTTTCTCTTGTAAATCAATATTTATAAATAATAATGTAATTAAATAATGATTTCAGGTAATAATAATTAATTTCCTTAACTTAATTAAAATGTAATCACAATTATTTCGTGTCGGCCATAAAAATTTAAATCTCCCGCGATCGCGCCGCTTTCCAAACATCAGCTGTCAGACGTGTGTGTTGTGATGTGGCTTTTGTGAAAGTGTCTTGTCAAAAGTTGGAAAACCATGACAAAATGACTGGGTTTCTGTTAGTTTTCCTGCTGTGCGGCGCGTTCCACCTGCCGAAAACGGACGCCAAAATCTCGGACAAACGCCTGTGCGCCGACCAACAATGTTCAGGTAAAAATCGAGCCCCGTACGCGACATAACCTATAAACCAGGGTACACATCAGTCGAACTGGGGTGAATAAATGCATATGTAAATAATGAAGGCGATTGCAATGCGATAATTGAAAAAGAGTTTATTTTATGGGGTAATTTAATCCGGTTTGACTTTTACAGATTCGTTCGTGAAAGGTAATAGTTTGTTTTAAATAAGAAAATATTTTATACAAATCTAATTATTCTTATCGATATTACAAAAACGTATTTTTGTATTTACTTTTAAAAATCAAAACTTTTACAGCAATTTTTAAAAAACAACTGGTTTTGAGTGAATGATATTTTAAGAGATTGTGAACGGAGAGAGTCGATCAGTGTGTCTTATTTACAAGTTATTTATATCCTCCCTATTTAAAAGCAGCAATTGAGGAAGTGATGATGTCAATGTAAGATCTGGAAATGTGTTTAGTTTACGATTTAAATATTAGCGTGTTTGAGTGTGTGTGTTGTTTTGTTCATTTGGATTTGCTTAATGTGTTTATCATTAAATACATAATTAAGATAACAATACATATATATTTTGTAAATTGATTCAAAGTAACTAAAACACTAGAAATATTTTTTTATTTTATAAAAAAATAACCCGACACCCCTAAGGGTATAAAGGTTTTTTTTAAAAAGAAATAAAATCTTAATTTTTTCAATTGTTTATTTGGTTTGAGTATAACGTGAAGTGATGTAACTTGAATAAAAACACTTTTTCTGAAGTAAGGAATTAACCCAGTGTTAATTTTTTCAGTTTTATATTAATTTTTTATCCAACACCTGAATTCAAGAAGCAGAAGAAGATATTAATTGTTATATTAATTGCTTTAAAGACTCGATGCTTTTGACTGTTACTACGTAACAAACCTTAAGGGGAATCGGTACAGCTCTTTGGTGTGTTTCTGGCTCAGTAGATGGCACCGCTTTATATGGGACTTATAATGTAAAAGTTTTTCCATTATTTCTCGAAAACTGTAGTTTGTAGGGGAAAATGAAAATCACCATCGTGTTCAGCGCAGTTAGGAGCAGTACGCATGTGAAACCTTTTTTTCCTAGAATTAAGTATTTGTAAGAAAATAATTAAACAAAATATTTAAGGCTAACATTCCCGCCTGTGTTAAATAAAGACAAACGTGAAACGATACCAATACATTTTTGCGAGTCAAGAAAGAGGATAGATAATTGAATCGTCGTCGTAGTTTTTCAACTTGTAATTTATCGCACTCCGTCGCCTCCGATTGGAGATTGACGCTTCGACAAGCATTTTTAGTCCACGTGGACTCGTAAATACAGAATATAAACAAACAAACATAGAAAAAAATTGAATACGCTGATTTTGGAGCCGACAAAAAATCAATGAAAGCATCCAGCGGCATAACGCTGATATTTATTTACTGATTTGAATGAATTAAAAAATAAAATCAATGTCGGTTTAAATACTATAAAATAATAGTAATTATACATTTTTTCAAAATTAAATTCACTGCCAAATAATAAACTCCATAACCGCGTTTATGAATGAAAAGTAATTCCAGCAGATCTCGGACACTGCAAATCGTATCAAAAAAAAAAAAAGAAAAATTGCATTGATTTCAGATAATCGGGAGCACTATACACGTGGAGTACTTTTTGCAATATGTTAAATTTCAAAAATTCCTAAATAATAACGCATATTCCGCGGCAACAAAGGAGCCAAGCTACGTGATTTATGTTATATTCGTATTTCTTAGTATTTGAACGGCTATTGGCTTTGTTTTTTTTTTTGTTCAATAGTTCAGTTAATAAATATTTTATCGGCTATGACGTTGGGCACAAGACATAATTTCAAAATGTTTGTAAAATTAAATTCGTTACATTTTAATATAACCTGTAAATATAATTTTATTTCAGATAAAATGTTTAAAGTTCTTTATAATCTAAAATAAATCGAAAATACAAACACATGTTTCAATATTACTCTCTAATAGGCATATTCCTACATACCCGTGGATCAATAATTTCTTTTAATAAAATATTTTAATAAAAAAAATATTAATTTATCAATAATTTTTGTTTTCCAAAAATTGTCGTCTCTGACAACTCTTTCAATTGACAGGTCTTGTTTTGTCCATACGACAAAATCACAAAAGTTGGCTTTTGCAATATGCACCTGGCCCTGGATTTTGGTAATAATAAAAAGAAAGTTTTTTTTCGTTTGCTGCTTGTTTAGTGGTCATTTTTTCTATCGATTTTGAGCACTTCACCTCGATAATTCCGCGACCATTTTTCTATGAGTCTATCTGGAGATGCTCCCAAAAAACCATACGTCTTATCGATAAAAATGCCGCACGGTATTACGGAACTTTTGATCATTTCTTCATACTTTTATAAGGCATTTTTTTTCATATATTTGTCCGTAGACTGTGGCTTCATTTGAAAACGGCTCCTTATAAAGTAAACTGTATATGAGAAGAGCCCATTTTGTTCTCTGTCGCCTTTTACAGATTGCGCCAAATTTAGATGCTCTTCGTTGTCGGCCTGTCCTCTTGTTTTCAACTTATTTTTTTTATTATTATTAAAACTAAAATTTTAACTCATTTATAAGATCAATCTCTATTTCGTACCCACATTTAGATTTTCAATAACGCTAATTTAAATAGAAAATACTATTTATTTTACATTTGTTTTGAATTTCCTTTATTTTTTATGGTTACTTTCGTTTCTATTGTTTTTCATGTCCAACTATTTAATTCATTGCTAAAAAGGCATATAAATACTACAAAATGTGAAATACTTTAATAAGTATAGAAGATAGGCATCTAGTATATTTAATGAAATATTTGTATCATTTTATGATAATTAAAAAAAAAGTATAGGCGCCATTTAAATAAATACGTCCGTTTGAAAAGTCACATATTTAAAATTATTTTATTTATTTGCACAGTGTATGCAAATATTTCACATTTAATGTTATTATTATATTAGTATATATTAACAATTTAATGTATCCATCTCAAAACACACAAAAAAATATAATTTTATAATATACCAACTATTATGCAACTGTCGGAATTTTTAGAATTTTTTTTTCTGCAGTAACGGTTAGTCAAAACTACTAATAATGTTATATTAATATTAAGATAATTTAAAGAGGAAACGAATAAAAAATAATATTTAGGGTGTTCCATTTGAAATAACATAGTTGATATGATTTCCGCCCTCTATTCTCAAGAAAGTTTTATCAATAAATTAAATAAAAATGATTTAAAAATAATTAATAAATTATTTCCACATTTAGCTCTGTAACATTTTGACTTACGTTACGTAAGTACGTTAAACAAATGCAAATTAAAACAAAAACTTACCGGGCAAATATCCCGCCGCTAATGTGGAAATAATCAATTAATTATTTTCAAATCATTTTTATTTAATTTATTTAAATAACCATGACCAAGTGAATAAATACTCTTTTCTATTTATTTTATCAATAAATTAATGGTGAATTTCTACAAGGGAGAAATCGAAGGCAGTCACTTCGGTGACTCACTCTGTATAAAAAGTACTCAATTCTAAATGCACATTTACTAAAATAAAGCATACAACTCCGGAAAATTAATTTTGTAAAACTTTATTTGTGAATAACCAAAACCTCTAACGCAATTGATTTTATTTACTTATCTTGAATTCAAATATTGTAATAGACCAACATTTAGACGTTGTTTTGGTCTAGATACAGATTGCGGTTAACTTTTTTAGGGTATTTTGAATCTGAGTACCTTTTGGCCATATTTTTTGCAATCAAATTCAATTCGTAACAGATAAAAATACACTAAATATAACACTTGTCACTAACTAATTGCAAAATTAGTATATTTATAACTTTGAGAGTTATCCATTGTCGCGGAGGAATATACGTGATTATTTAGGAATCAATGCATTATTATTTTTTTGATACGATTTGCATTGTCCGAGATCTGCTGGAAATACTTTTCATTTATAAACACGGTTATGGAGTTTCCCCTTAAAAATTAAAAGATGACTATTATTTGGCAGTGAACTTAATTTTGAAAAAATGTATAATTACTATTATTTTATAGTATTTAAACCGACAATGATTTTATTTTGTAATTCATTCAAATCGGTAAATAAATATCAGCGTTATGCCACTGAATGCTTTCATTGATTTTTTGTCGGCTCCAAAATCAGCGTATTCAATTTCTTTCTATGTTTGTTTGTTTATATGCTGTATTTACGAGTCCACGTAGACTAGAAATGCATGTCGAGGCGTCAATCTCCAATCGGAGGCGACGGAGTGCGATAAATTACAAGTTGAAAAACTACGACGACGATTCAATTATCTATCCTCTTTCTTCACTCGCAAAAATGTATTGGTATCGTTTCACGTTTATCTTTATTTAACACAGGCGGGAATGTTAGCCTTAAATATTTTGTTTAATTATTTTCTTACAAATACTTAATTCTATGAAAAAAATGTTTCACATGCGTACTGCTCCCAACTGCGCTGAACACGATGGTGATTTTCATTTTCCCCTACAAACTACAGTTTTCGAGAAATAACGGAAAAACTTTTACATTATAAGTCCCATATAAAGCGGTGCCATCTACTGAGCCAGAAACACACCAAAGAGCTGTACCGATTCCCCTTAAAAATTAATTATATAAAATATCATGATTTATATAAATATATAAAAGAAAATTATTTATTGTATATTTAAACATATCTTAATTAATATCATAATTATTTGTATTATAAGCAACTAGCATTAAATCATGTATTTACACCTCTATAACAAAACAACAGTATTTGAATTCATATACATTAAAAATAAGAAAAAATAAGATGTGTGTGAAGTTACTAATTGATTTTGCCAATAGAACATAAAATCTTTAAAAACCAATACATTGAATTCATTTCTTCATTCTAGAAGAGATTATATCGAATAAACTCAGCAAAATCTCTTTTAGAGTTTGAAATTATTGCTTTTCAAACATTTTTCAACACTCTAACTATTTATATTCCTTTCTTGATTTTCCTGAAGTGCGTCTTCCCCAATAAATATTTCTTTTACCTAGAAATACTCCCCATATACCCTTTATTAACTTATAAAAGAAACAAGTTTCACACTACACCCCAAAATCCCCAAACATTAAAAATTTAAAAAACATATGTTTTTTGATAAGTAATTAATTTTGTCTTCTTTCATAGAAAATATTTTTATACAGTTGAACTCCCCATATATTAATTGTTTATTTTCAACAAAATATATTTTTTTATTGGACTTCCCCCACCCCCTACAAATTAAATATCTGAAAAAACACATGTTTTTTCCGGAAATAATTAATTTTGGCCAATTGTCCTTTCTCTCATAGAAAATATTTTAATAAAGTTGAACACCCCATACATTAATTGTTTATTTTCAAAAAAAAAAAATTTTCATCGGACTTCCCCCACCCCCTATAAATTAAATATCTTAAAAGACACACGTTTTTTCCGGAAATAATTAATTTTGGCCAATTGTTCCTTCTCATATAGAAAATATTTTTATACAATTGAACTCCCCACACATCAATTGTTTATTTTCATCAAAAAATATTTTTTCATCGGACTTCCCCCACCCCCCACAAATTAAATATCTGAAAAAACATATGTTTTTCGATAAATAATTATTTTTGGCCAATTGTCCCTTCTCTCATAGAAAATATTTTTATATAGGTGAACTCCCCATACATTAATTGTTTATTTTCAATAAAAAATATTTTTTCATCGGACTTCCCCCACCCTCTACAAATTAAAAATCTGAAAAAACACATGTTTTTTCCGGAAATATTTATTTTTCGCCAATTGTTCCTTCTCTCATAGAAAATATTTTTATACTGTTGAACTCCCCACATATTAATTGTTTATTTTGAAGAAAAAATATTTTTTCATTGGACTTCACCCACTCCCTATAAATTAAATATCTGAAAAATCAGACATTTTTTCGATAAATAATTATTTTTGGCCAATTGGCCCTTCTCTTATAGAAAATATTTTTATACAGTTGAACTCCCCACACATTAATTGTTTATTTTCAATAAAAAATATTTTTTCATCGGACTTCCCCCACCCCCTACAAATTAAATATCTGAAAAAACACATGTTTTTTCCGGAAATAATTAATTTTGGCCAATTGTTCCTTCTCACATAGAAAATATTTTTATACAGTTGAACTCCCCACACATTAATTGTTTATTTTCAATAAAAAATATTTTTGCATCGGATTTTCCCCACCCCTTACAAATTAAAAATCTAAAAAAACACACGTTTTTTCGATAAATAATTATTTTTGGCCAATTATCCCTTCCCTCATAGAAAATATTTTTATACAGTTGAACTCCCCATACATTAATTGTTTATTTTCAATAAAAAATATTTTTTCATCGGACTTCCTCCACCCCCTATAAATTAAAAATCTGAAAAAAACACATGTTTTTTCCGGAAATAATTAATTTTGGCCAATTGTTCCTTCTCACATAGAAAATATTTGTATATGCATTAATTGATCATTTTAAGCAAAAAATATTTTCTCATCGGATTTCCCCCACTCCCTATAAATTAAACATCTGAAAAATCATGCTTTTTCCATAAATATTAATGCAGTGGATAATTTAAAGGTTGAAGAAAATCTGGTTGACTGAATTGGTACATTTTTTTTGAATAAATAAAACTTATAAAATTGTTTGGTAAAATGTTATTAGTTTTTTGAAGGGGTTTTGGGGTGAAACGTGAAACATTTTTCGACTTTAATAACTTATAAAAAGTTATTAAAGTCGACATTGGGAGGAGTATATCTAATTAATAGAAATATTTATTGGGGAGGGAACACTTAGGGTAAATTAATAAATAAATAGAACCACCCCTATGGTTAGGGGGTTGAAAAATGCATTTATTTAGAAGAGATTATTCTGAGTATGATAGTCAATAAATTAATTCAAAATTGGCGCTATTTTCTAAGAGAAATATATAGTGAAACAAAACCAAGTGTTAAATTTGTAAATTTTTTTTTTATAAATGTTGAGTTCAACGTGTACTCAAATTTTTATTATCACAATCTAAGCAAGTTTTGTAATAAATAATATTAAAATAATATTTAATTATAGAATATGAAATTAATTAATAACGTACACGTTAAACTTAACATTTCCTGTACGGAATAGCCCCGATTATCGATTTCAAAAGTTTTTATGATCTATCGGTGGATTTTTAAATCGTCACACCCGTCTTATGTACATGTATTGGTTTTAACCTTTTAATTCTATTAGTTGTGTCTATTATTAGAAAGTATGCATAACTAAGTGGAATTTATGAATTTCTAATAAACATTACTGTAAGAAAAACACTTTTTATAATACAATTCAGGGTAATGATAATAGTTGGAAACAATTGTATATAAATATAAATAAATAAATAAATCTTTATTAACGGAATACACCTTTTACAAAAAAAATATAATAATAATAAAGAATTAGTAATATATAATGTAATTAACTACAATTATGTACTATGGTCGCATTCCTTTTTTTTAACAATACTTAGGAATTCACTTAAGGAGTTGTAAAATAAATCGACATTAGTCGTTACATTTAAAGCATTGGCTGTCCGCATGAATCGTGTAATAGGAGAATAGTAACCATAGTTCGTTTTATGAAAAGGCAAGCTAAAAAGTGTTGAGTTGCGCAATTCACGATGATCAGTGTTATAGTAAAAACCTATTCGTGAAAGAAGAGTAGGGCATACAACAAATCCATTCAAAATTTTATACAAAAAAGACATGTCTGCATACAATCTTCTACAACACAGAGAATCAATGTTAAATTCATTTTTAATATTACCAGTACTATAACCTAGCTTAAAACCTAAATCAGCTACAAATTTATTTTGAACGTGCTCAATAGTTTTAATATATGTCGCTTGATATGGACTCCATACGCAGGACGCATATTCCAAATGCGAACGGACATATGCAAAATAAACAGTTTTAAAGGACAACACTGACAGATCTCTGGACACACGTTTAATAAAACCTAACATTTTAATCGCGCGATTACATATATAATTAATGTGATATTCAAAGCTAAGGTTTGACGAAAACCAAACGCCTAGGTCCTTCATCATATTAACCTTAGAGATATAAGTGCCATCGATATGGTATCTAAAGTCACACGTTACTTTCTTACGTGAAAATGTAAGATATTTACATTTATCAATGTTAAAATGAAGACCGTTTAAAACACACCAGCTAGTCAATGAAGTAATATCATTTTGAAGTAGCTGACAATCTTCGGCACTATGAATTTCTCTAAACAGTTTTAAGTCATCGGCAAACAATAAAAAGCTAGAATTTTGTATGGAAGCAGCTATGTCATTAATGAAGATCAGAAATAACAAGGGGCCGGAATGCGAACCCTGAGGTACACCGGAAGGAACCCAAAAAACATTCGAGAGGTAGTTTTTAATTTTTACACATTGTGTACGACCTTCCAAAAAGCTTCGAAACCAAGAGACAATTGACTGATTGAACCCAAATGCCTTTAATTTAGTCAACAGAATATTATGAGAGACTTTATCGAAGGCCTTTGAAAAGTCCAAATATACTGTATCAATCGAACGCCTATTTTCAAGAGCATTGATAATAATATCTTGAAAGCACAAAAGATTGGATGTGGTAGACCTACCGATACGAAAGCCATGTTGTTCCTCAATAATTACTTGTTTAGTCATCCATTCAAGTTTAACCGAAATCAGTTTATCAAAAAGTTTAGGTATACAAGATTGTATCGTAATGCCTCTATAATTGCTGATATTATCTCTTTTGCCCGATTTGAAAATAGGAGTTACGTAGCTTCTTTTCCAAATGTCCGGAAAAGAACTGTTATTTAAAGAATAATTAAAAATTATGTAGAGAGGGGTGGTTATGGAATAAATGCAGGATTTAATAAAGATAGATGGAATGCCATCCGGTCCTGAACAAGAATTTATTTTCAGGGTATCAATTGCATTAAATATCTCACTTTTGGTAATAGACCAGGGTATATCCAAAACCTCTTTTTTTTGCTCAACATTAAATGTGGATAAATTTGACATGACATCATAGTTATATACCGAGGAAAAAAAATCTGAAAATAGGTTTACAGTCTCCAAACCAACTCTACTAGATTTATTATCGTAGTGCATTACCTCCGGGTAAAAAGAATCGCTATTAGTTGCTCTTACAAAATTCCAGAATTGCTTGGGATTATATGAGATATTAGAATTAACAGAATTAATGTAATTATTATATAAGTTGTTTCTTAAATTATCACATGCAGTACGTAGTATTTTAAATTGACTATAATTGTAAGAAGTTTGACAGCACTTATATCTCTTATGCGCTACTTTTTTCTCATAAATAAGGCGTATTAGTTCACTGGAAAACCATAGTGGGTATGACGATTGCTTTAAACGCTTTATAGGTGTAAAAGCATAAATAACATCTTCAATGACATTGTAGAAACAATCTAACATAACATTGATATTAACACATTTGAGTAATTTTTCCCAATCGACCGAGGCAAGATGGTAATTTATAGCACTATAATTTGCTTTTGGAAAATCATAAACATATTCAGTATATAAAAGGGGCCTAGAACGCTCAATAAAGTGCGAAGTGATACAGTAAGGGATATGGTGGCGGCTGATGGGAACAATTAAATCAATCGCCCTACTCACTAAAAATTCAGGTCTTGCGAATATTAGATCCAAGAATACATTAGATTCATTAGGAATTAAACAAAGTTGGTGTAGATTATGGTAAGCAAAACGTGATGTAATTATATTAGCCGGTTCAGAATTATTTGCATTATATAATAAACCTAGATCGTCGTTATTCCAAATGCCACCAGGAATATTATAGTCACCACATAAAAGAAGTTTTGATTGCGCAAAGTGGCTAACAGCTGTATCCACTGTGTCACAGTGAAATAAATATTTATCAATAGGTGAATTAGGAGGAATATAAACGGCACCCAGAAGAATATTGACAGACTCGAACACAATATTTACAAATAATTGCTCCACGCAATTATCAATAATACTAAATTGTTCACTAATAATATTATTGTGAACGGCTATCAATACACCTCCGCCGCGTTTTTTTAAGCTGGTATTGGAACCACGATCGTTTCTATAAATTATGTAATTATTTAACCTTAATTCACTGTTAAGAATTGCATCATGAAACCATGTTTCGACTATAACAATTACATCATACGTACAGGTGTTTACATTTAACATAAAGTCGCGCAATTTGGAACATAAACCACCAGCATTCTGATAAAAAATATTTAGTTTTTTTGAACCGTTGATGTTGCTCTTGAAGACATTTTTGAAGTTTTCATAACCTTTGGTACCCCAGATACATATTTAATTATCAAGTATGTTGTATAAACAACATAGTAGCTATTTTTAATTATTATTTATGGTTATCAAAGAATAATGATATAAGGTCATGAACTCTTACATGAATTGTTTTTATATCTCTATAAGAAGCAGTACTTAATATTTAATGTAGTAATATTTTATTATTTTTTAATAAAATATTACTACATTATATCAAGAAACTTCACGTACTCACCAACAAATATCTTAGTACTTAATATTGTTCGGAAAATGATTTAAAATAAAATACAAAAAAATTGTGTTTGGAATAACGATTTCAAATAAAATCGTTTTTCTAAAAATGTTTTGTTCGGGAAATGATTTAAAATAAAAATCATTTTCCGAATAATATTTTGCTTGGTAAAAAAATTTAAAATTAAATTATTTTCCAAATAATATTTTTTTAATAAAATGTTCAACCACCATTCATCTAGAAAATTAGGCAAAAGATGGTACTTGCATTGTCTATTATTTATTATAAATGATATTTTGTTTGGAAAAATGATTTAAAATAAAATGTTTTGTAATCTTTTTAGAGCGTCACACTTTTCTTATAAAATTTTTAATATGTAATTATAATTGTAATTTGGAAATGGAGATTCCGTTAATAAAGTAAATTGAAAATTTATATTGAAAATTATTTTCCAAAAAATGTTTTGTTCAGAAAAACGATTTAAAATCAAATTATCTTCTGAATAATGTTTTCTTTGGAAAATGTATTTAAAATATAATCGTTTTCCGAATAATTTTTGTTTGTTTAAATTTTTTGTTGTTTGTTTAAATTATTTGAAATAAAAGTGTTTTTCGAACAATATATTATTCATAATAAATGGAAGATGATGCAAGCGCCATCTTTTGTCTAATTTGTTAGATATAATGTGAGGTTATGCAAATTATATGGACTTGATGTGTTTAATATTTTCAGCTTATCAAAATGTGTTTTTTTTTTTTAAGAAATATTAATAAAGTCTTATTATCATTATAATATTCCATTTAAACGGTTGTTTGTGTAATTTATTTTAATAATATTGATAAAATTTTATTTTTTTGTTTTATAAGTAAGAAATAAATTTGAGAATTAATTAAATCGGGGCTCAGTTTTCTTTCATGCTGAATTTCATTAGATTTCTTCACCCTATTCTTAGCACACTTTTCATAAATTTCCCTTATCACGCTTTTTGAGGATTAAACCGGTTACACTCTTAGCATTGAGTTTGCTTAAAACTTGAAACTGCACAAGAAATAGTTATTAAGGTTCCGGTTAAACCAACTACACTTTTAGCTTTGAGTTTGCTTTAAATTTGGAAAAGTACAGGTTGAAACAATGACACTTTTAGCTGCTTAAAACTCGAAAAGTTTTGAATCTGCATAAGAAATAGTTAATCAGGGCTATTCGGTAAGGAAAATGTTACATTGTACGTTATTTTTTATCATCACAGTCTAAGTAGCTTTTTTAATAGATAATGAAAATGAATTGAAGATAAGAATATTTTCTGCAATCCGTTGTAATATGTAAATAAACAAATAATTAATAACGTAAAACATTTCCTGTACAGAATAGCCCTGATTAATGTCCAGGTCGAAACAAGCTACACTCTTAGCTCTGAGTTTGCTTAAGACTTGAAAAGTATCAAGTCTGCACAGAACACATTTGTTAAGGTTAAGTTCCACTTAAAGTTTTCACAAAGGTGTAAATATTGCAAATATACATCCGAAATTTTTACAGGCATTCCTGCGGAATTAAGGTAGGCATTTCATTTTGATTCCCTCTCGAGATTCGATTGCGCCCCCGTTTCGTTGAGTAACAGTTTTCGTTCTTCTCTTTGCAGAACCAATTTCCACGGTGAGGACCCTCTTGCGGTATTCGGCCCCCGAACAGGGCGTCCTCTCGTTCGGCGCCAACGAACTGCTCACCGTGTACAGTAAATCGGCGGGCAGTAATAAAAATTTGTGGGGAGTCGAGAGGCACGGAGTGCGGGGCTATGTCCCCTCGTCCTACCTCAGGGAGGAGAAGGTTTTCAAGAAGAATCTTAAGTTCGAGGTCGACACGGAGTTTGTAGGTTTAGGTTCAAAGGAAGTGCCTTCCACAGTGAAACCGGATAAGCCGGAGAGGATCGTCGTTGACGGGACCACGATTTACGGGGACGATATCGATCCTAGCAGTGTGAACGAAGAAGTGGTGCCTACAGCTTTGCCTTTCCAAAAAGCGTCTATTGAGCTTGAAGAAAAAAAAGAAAATACTCTTCAAACCTCCGAAGAAGAAGAAGAAGAAAAGAAATCATCTGATGAGAAAATTCTAGAAGTAGAAGAAGAAGAAGATGATGATGTTTTTATAGAAGGAGAAGATGATGAAGAGGAGGATGAGGATAACGAAGACGAAGAAGAGAATCCTCAAGCCGAAAAACCGGCTACTTTTGAAGAGAATGAAATTCCTAAAACCGAACAAGAAAAAACAACTGATGGAATTAACAAAGAACCAACTGATTCTTCTACAACAAAACTGGATGATAATACAGAATCCAATAATGATAATGAATCCCCGAAACCCCAATCAGATTCATCAGCTAAAGAAAATGTCGAGCAATCAAGTGCGGAAATTCCCTCTGAGGAAACGAAACAATCATCTGATAGTTCTTTCCTCTCAGGAGGACTTAGTGGGTTCTTCACATTTAATAATCCTGAAAAAACAGAAGAAGCTACGAAAACGGAAACAAATGAGGAAATTAAAGAAGGATCAGACATGAATAAAAACCATCATGAAGAATCATCAATTGTTTCTCCTAATGATGGATCACAAATTGTAGAAGTCTCTTCTGCTGAAACTTTAGAAGAATCTTCGACTGTTTCCCCTGAAGCACTTTCTGAGGCATCACCAGGCGTGTCTCCTGAAGGATCCCCAATGGATTCTTCAGAAAGATCATCAGTTGTGCCTTCTGAAGGGGCATCGATTGTTTCCTCTGAAGGATCTTCAACTGTTTCTTCTGAAGGATCACCGGTTATGTCTTCGGAGCGGGGATCAATAATTTCCTCTGAAGGATCTTCGAATGTTCCTTCTGAAGGATTACCAATTGTTTCTTCCGAAGGGGCATCGATTGTTTCATCTCAAGGATCTCCAGTTAATTCTTCCGGTGAATCGACTGTTTCCTCTGAAGGATCTTCAACCAGTTCTTCTGATGGATTACCAGTTGCGGCTTCCGAAGGAGCATCAGTTATGTCCTCTGAAGGTCCTCCAATTGTTTCTTCTGAAGGGTCACCAATTGTGGCTTCTGAAGGGGAATCAGTTGCTTCCTTCGAAGGTTCTTCAACAATTTCTTCAGATGGATCACCGGTCGCGACTTCCGAAGGAGCATCAATTGTGCCCTCTGAAGGTTCGACACTTATTTCTTCTGATGGATCACCAGCTGTGGCTTCCCAAGGTGCTTCGACTCTTTCTTCTGATGGATCACCGGTTGTGACTTCCGAAGGAGCTTCAATTTTGTCCTCTGAAGCATCTTCGACTATTTCTTCTGATGGATCACCGATTGTGCCTTCTCCAATTAATACTACCGATGAATCATCAATTGTTTCCCCTGAAGGATCTCCAACTATTGACGGATCCTCCGAAGGATCACCACAAGCTTCTCCAGTTGTTCCATCTGAAGGAGTGTATAACAATGCATTAAATGGATCAACTACCTCTGAAGTTTCTCCTGACGGATCACAAGCTGCTACTTTCGAAGGAGGACCGCGAATTAATTCTCCTCAAGATGAAGGTTCTATTCCTCCGAAAGAAGTTCCGTCTGCCTCCTCCCAAGGATCGTACTTTCCTCCTAAAGAAGATCCAGCAGCTGGCTCGTATTTTTCTTCGTCCGTTACCAAAGACGGGCTGCCCGTTGTCCCCCCCCTGCACTCGGATCAAACTTTCCCATCGAGTCCTCCGAACCCGAACAATTCTCCCCCTCAGGACGTTCCTTCGAGTCCTAACTTAAGCGAGGATTTGTTGCATTCAATTCCATCCGGTTACGAGAATAATCAACCGCCTATGAAGTTCGATTATTCCGACGGAGGTTTTTATAAGCCAAAAACTGAGGCTTTGCGGTCTCAGGATGAAACGAATGACAACAGTGAACAACAAAGCACGGAAAAGCCGGGTGATTCAGAAGAATTAGGAAGCAAGCCGAATGAGATGGAATCGAAATCAGAAAATTTGCAGGATGTGGATGATGAGGGATTTTTCGATCAGTTTTATAATTTGTTCAATGCTGTCGAGAAGGTTGAGACAGCCGAGGAAGGATATGTTGAAAATAATAATGATGTTTTGATATCGCACACTAAGAAGGGTAAGGAGTTTAGCATGGTTTCTGTCTGTTTTTGTTTGCTGCATGCAACTTTCAGGATTTTCTATTTCTCAGCAGAGCTTTCATCAAATAAGATTCGTATTCAAAACAAATTTTTATTTAAAAAAAAAGACATTTCTAAACAAAAATATGTCTTCTGCAATGTGCTTTAATTTATATTACATATATATATATAATCTAAAATCCCCATCTACCATAATGGTGGTGTAGGGGTATTTATATTACATAATCATCTTAATTGTGATATTTACTTTAAGTTTATTACAAAACGTTACATTTTTTTGGCTATTGACCAGTGGTCTTTCAGCCGTCTTTAATTTATTATTATTATTTATTTATTAACCATAAAATATTACAATAAAATATTACTATTTTATTGTAATATTTTATAAAATATAAATACATTAAACATTTAAAATAAAACCATATTTATCCTTTTTTTAAATAAAAATATGTTTTTAATAACCAGAATATCAAAGAGCTAACTAGATTTTCACAGGATTTATCAATGTTTGTTAATGTAACAAGTTTTTTCAAGAAAATCATGGACTTGCATTTCTGTAGGTAATTTCGAAAGCATTTCTGGTATTAACTGGTAAATATATAACAATATACAAAATAAATAATAAAAATTACAAAATCAAATATATAATTCATATAAATATTACGTAGAAATAATTAATTATTTTCAAATCATTTTTATTTAATTTATACAATTCATATCTGTGAATTGGCTAAGAACCAGTGATCTTTCCGCCTTTTCCGGTATTAAAAGTTAATAATTAGCTATTTTTGTTTTCAAGTGTAATGTAATTATTTATGTCATTGTTGTGTGGCTAAAGAGAAAAAAATACAGTTTTATTATAGTTTAATTGTTTGTAAGAGAGAGAGAGAGAGAGCTGAAGAATGCTGCTTAGCATAAATATCCATTGAGTTCAATTGGAACTTATATATATATATATATATATATATACAGTGACCTTTTTTACCCTTTCAAAAAGGTGTATGGTTTGACTGGAATTGGAACTTACTATAATTAATTTCAGAATTCAATAAATATATTGTGTTATACAAATAAATAAAATATTGTGATATACAAAGAAAGTTAAAAATGTTCTATTGGAATGAATTAACATGTATAATGAAGTAGAAGCCTATACCATTCATAATTCAATTAGTAATTAATTTAAGTAACTTTTTTTAATTCAATATATTCAATAATGTAATAATAGTATGAATAAAATAAAACACTAGCATGTATATTTTCAAAAATCATATTTTATTGTCTCAAAACAAATGTTTCACCACACAGTGGCATCATCAGGTGACAATGTCAATATCGTAATTATGATTATGTTAATATCGTCACCTGATGATGCCACCGTGTGGTGAAACATTTGTTTTGAGACAATATAATATAATTTTTGAAACTGTACACGCTAGTGTTTTATTTTATTTATAATAATAAAATAACGATGTCTATATAAGACTAAATAAATAAAATATAATAATAATAATAATGAATCTTGATATAATCCGTTCAGTGGATAGCTCCAGCCTATACTGTGATAGTACAATTTTTTTTTTTTTGCCCCATCACCTCCTTCCTTCGCCACTGTGCGATCGATGTGAGAACCCGCTCTTGAACAGCATAAACTCTGTACAAGCCCGAGCGCCCCATCAATCTCACTTCCAATATAATTTTTTTTATTATCATTACCACAAACAAAAGATACATAATAAGTTTAAATAATAAGTAATGGAGACATAAATATTTCTTTACAAAAAAAAATACTGTTTATTTATATGCCACGAAGTCATAGACTTTTATGTGGCAATCGCCTTCACTAGTTGTGTCCATTGTTTTTGTTATTTAAATAACCATTCCCTCACTCTTTTTTTTAAACACATTTGTTTTTGTTTCTATTATGATGTCTCTAGGTAGAGAGTTGAATAATTTGCGCAGGTGTATTTCTTTTCGAGGTAGTCCATACTTGTTGTTATGTCTTTTTACGTCAAAGTACCCGGCTGTTTGATGTCTTGTCTGTTTCTCATGTTGCACTTTATTCCAAGTTGCCACTTCTTTAAAGTTGTTTATAATTCTTCGCCAGTTTGTCAGTTGTTTAATTGTCATTATTTGTTCTTCTTTGTATATGTTAATGTTCGTTTTGTGTTTTCCTTTGGAATAATAATAATAATAATAATAATCTTTATTAACAGATATATACAACAAAAAATATTAATTAAATATTAAGAAATTACAAAATCAAATGTATATTTTATATCTGTTAATTGGTTATCGACCAATGGTCTTTCCTTCTTCTATTTATATCAACAAATAAAAGCCTTAACAATTTAATAATGTAATAATAAATATAATTGTTAGAAAAATAATAACAGTAAATCACTGGAGGAATAAACAAAACGAACAACATTGTATTTATTTTATCGGTTCTCTAATATAAATCGATTATTATTTAAGTCAATTATGGCATTCTAACAATAAGGTGTCCAAATTGCCGTGCAGCTTAACTATTTAAAATAAATTCCTTGAGTTACTTCTTGGCAAACTTCCTTCATTACAAAAATACACTCACAGAGTGAGTCGTCGCGGCTTCATCCACACAATGAAATCGCGGCGTGTGTTTGTTTGTATAGTTTTCACTGCAATTTTCACTTTTACATGTGAGTCTTATTACGCTTATTAAACAATATTTTCTTCCAAGAAAAGTCTGTGCTTAAATCATTTTTTATGTTTGATTACATACAATCAATTTTATTGAGATATTTATACACTTATACTCTTTTTTTTTTTTTAGATTTTTATTAATATTAGAATGGCTATCGACCATCGGTCTTTCAGAAAATTTTTAATTATACAAATAATCGAAGTGGAAATGGTCTTTTAAATGTTACGACAGGGATATACATTTTTCGTAAATAAATAAATTAATTATTTTCAAATCATTTTTATTTAATGTACATTTTTCATGTTTGCATTTTTTTCAAAAAAACAAATGTGTCAATCAGGGCTGGATTCGAACAATTTTTCGGCTGAGTTGTCATTATAAACCACAACTTTTGACTGACAGTTTTGAAACTTGCAGTTTTATTTAAACACCTCACACTGAGAAGTAGAGAGGAACATATAACGAAGTTATATATATATTATAAGTTTTATTTAAATGTATATCTAACCTGTTGTCTTTTTTCACTTCTGCTTTATACACCACACATTTTTTGCCACACTTATAATTAATCTCCGTCCTCGAATCTATTTGTTTTGTCCTTAATCTCACTGATATCTCATAACTATTCGCTGTCACATCTCTCTCAAAAAAAAAAAAAAAAAGAAGAAGAGGAAGATAGTGTCCATTAAGTTTGTTGTTATTATTATTATGTGAGAATAAAGTTTTATTAATTGTATGGGTTTATATAGTAGGTTTTTGGATGCCAAATAAAGGCTATATGTCAAAGCTGTAAAACAACTGTCAACCCAGAGTGCAATATTTTGTCGATATTTCCCTTTTGATTTTTGTGAAATAGTCGAACATTCCCATATTTTAAAAACATATACAGCCCTTCTTAGTGGGCTACAGCAATCGGGTTTTGCTTGATTATCCGCCGCACACCGTGGCCGAATATTCTCCACAACCTACATATAAAAGATTTATAACTATTGATTTATCCCCAGAATTACGATCTACAGCTATCGGAGGCATCTGTTGACTAAAGTAGAAACAATGAATTAAATTCTAAATTAATTAACACCTCACACTGAGAAGTAGAGATTTAACGATGTTATATAAGACTAAATAAATTAATTAAATTCTTCTAAATTGGGTAAGGCTTGAAGCAAATTTATATATATATATATATATATGTACTTCATTAAATTGCAATATATATATATAGGTATATATATATACAGGGTGTCTCAGCGTGCGCGCCGAGTAGCTTTACGGCTAAATGGTTTATTTTTTTCAAAATCGGCTTTCGCAGGCGTATGTAGGTCTATTAGGACCACATTTTAAAATTAGTTTCAAATATACAGGGTGTCCCATAAAAGCATGGTGTATCATAGTTATATTTTTTCTAATGGAATGACCTATATTTTATATTTTTTTCAGATTCTACATCAAAAATAAAGTTAACTTTTATAATATATTCATATGCCTAAACCTAACAATTTTTGAAATATTTAAATATTTTTGGAAAAATTGACGTTTCGAAAAAAAATCATAACTCTCAAATGGATGAATGAAAACAGATGAAATTTTGTACCTGTATATTAGACTAATGGGTAAATATTTTAGGCTATTTACAGGAATTTAAAATGTTAAGATGTTTTGATAATTTAACGTAACTCCAGAAACACATTCAAGGTCATTTTTCATGCTTATTTTAAATGGCACACCCTATGTCTAATAGTCCTATCTTGTAGGAAATTGTATTGTCTTTCAAAAAGTATAAAGATATTTTTTACCTAAACCTAATAGTTTTTAAGATATATGCATTTTCGTTAACTTTTGACATAATATTTATTATTCATAACATGGAAAGTCGATACAAAGCGCCATCTATTGTTCAATATAATATTTATTATCATTCCATAAAGACAAGTGTTTAGTTATTGTTTATAAATAAAGTCAGTTGACCCAACAAATGATTTTCGAGATATTTCCTAAATTAATACACTAATTTTATTAATTGTGAATATATAATTGCATTATTTATTTACACATGTGTAAATTATTTTTCATAAAAACTTGTTAGAATTGTAAAACAAATATAACGAAATACATCAAATAAATTGACGAAATAGAATTAAAAGTAATTTATAATAATTTTTCAAAAATACTACCATCGAATACATAATTCAATTTTATTTTAAATGATATTTTGACATTTCTCAGCATATTAGGTATAATTGATCTAAATGTATTATTAATTCTGCTTTCCATGTATTCTTCCAATTTATTGCTTATTAAACCACCTTTTTTGACGAATATTCAATGGAATTAAACTTGTAATTGTGTCTCCTCATTATTAGTTACTGTATTCAAGGTAGTTTTTTTTTTTTCAAATACTTCATACTGCCTACAGTTTTGAATGTATTTAAAACGTCTTCTACAGTCTTCTTATTAGGATGTCTTCCATCAGAGAACATTTTGTACACTAAGAGACAATCTTAATAACGTTACATTATTATTAGAATCATGTTAATTCTTTGATTTAATGGAAACATTATTTTTTCAATTGTTAGTAATAATACGAATGTGTCAATTAAATTTGCTTATAAACAAAAGCCTATTAGAATAACTGGCAATAATAATTATTAAATTAAGCAATAGATGGCGCTTTATGTTACATTGTCATATTAAAATAATAATGATAATGACGAAAATTAACAAAAATGGATATATCTTGAAAACTATTAGGTTTAGGTGTAGAATACCTTTATACTTTCTGAAAGACAATACAATTTCCTACAAGATAGGCCTATTAGATATAGGGTGTGCCATTTAAAATAAGCACGAAATTTAACCTTGAATGTGCTTCTGGAGATATATTGAATTATCAAAACATCTTAAGATTTTAAATTTCTCTTAATAGTCTGAAATATTCACCCATTAGTCAGATATACTGACACAAAATTTCATTTGTTTTTATTCATCCATTTGAAAGTTATGATTTTTTTTCGAAACATCAATTTTTCCAAAAATATTTAAATATTTCAAAAGTTATTAGGTTTAGGCATATGAACATATTATGAAAGTTAACTTTATTTTTGATGTAGAATCTGAAAAAAATATAAAATATGGGTCATTCCATTAGAAAAAATATAACTATGATACGCCATGCTTTTATGGGACACCCTGTATATTTGATACTAATTTTAAAATGTGGTCCTAATAGACCTACATACGCCTGCGAAAGCCGATTTTGAAAAAAATAAACCATTTAGCCGTAAAGCTACTCGGCGCGCACGCTGAGACACCCTGTATATACAGAGAGTTTTATGTAACACCGAACATACAAGAATGTATTCAATGTAAATTTCCCTATGTTCGATTTGTTCAGGAACGCATCAAAGCATTGAGTGCGATGTGATTGGCTACTATTTCTAAAAATAATATAGTCAACCCAAACTACACCCTTCTCCGTCAAAATGACTTACACTTGTCAGTTATCGCAAGCAAGTGATATTTACTGTTCTCGCTCTTAAAGCAGAAGTAGACGAAGAGTTGGACATCTTTATGTATCAATAATGCATACAAAGGAGGATAAGATTTTTATGGTATGCATTGCGGTTAAGTATAATATTCATAATTATACATGTTGCACTTGACATAATAGTTGACATTAGAAATCGTAGCCCATCACATCGCACCCAATGCTTTGATGCGTTCCTGAACAAATCGAATATAGGAAAATTTACATTGAGTACATTCTAGTATGTTCGGTGTTACATAAAAATCTCTGTATATCTACGTTATAATATATATATACAGGGTGTCCCACGAAGTAGTGGACAGCCGATATCTCGAAAACGGTTAGTAGTACGAAAATGAAATTTAGTGGCTTTAAATGGTTGGAAATGATGCCTTTTTCTGAATATATAGATTTTATTTCCGTTTCTCTATTTCTTTGAAAATGATATCAAGAGAATTTCAAATGGAGCACCCTGTATATTTATAGATTTTTGGAAAAGTGATTGAAAGAAAAATACAGCAATACCATATTATTAGGGAATTTTATTGTAAAATGTGCTGAAAATGAGTTTCTTCCATCCAATGCGGATAAGATAAGATACATAAGCAGCATGTCGACATACTCGTCGTACGTAAAACATTAACAAGAGACATTACTTGCACGTAAGCAGAATGTATTGTCAACTTGACATCACACATTTGACATGAAGCATTTTCAATATTTTACGCTTTTTTTATTAATCCATGCCACCGCGATTATCTATATCGATTATTACTTCAATAATATTCCCTCATTTTACAATAAAAACTCCCTAATAATATGGTATTGATGTATTTGTCTTTCAATCACCTTTCCAAAAATATATAAATATACGGGGTGTCTCATTTGAAATTCTAAAATTGATGTCATTTATTCGGAAATGGAGAAACGGAAATGAAATCTATGTATTGAAAAAGGGGCATCATTTCAAACTATTTAAAGCCACCAAATTTCATTTTCGTACTACTAACCGTTTTCGTAATATCGGCTGTCCACTACCTCGTGCGACACCCTATATATATATAGCTTTACAGGCCGTGACGACCCATTGCCTATACTATTTCTCTTCACTCCACTCGTTCAGCTGTTTTTTTCCTCTAGTCTTCAATCCCTAGTTTTTTCAGGACTTGTACCACTTCCTCCTCCCACCTGCTCCTTCGTCTGCATCTACCCTTTGTCCCTATTGGTTTTGTCTTTAGCATTAATTTGGTCATCCTGCTGTTTTCCATGTGCTGCACATTTCCACCCATCTAAATCTCTGTTTTATAAAGTGTACTATTGTGGGTTCTTTGTACATTTCCTCTAGTTCTTTGTTCGTTCTTCTGTGCCATATTCCTTCTTTTGAAGGGTATCATAAATTCTTCTTAATATCTTCCGTTCTCAGGCCAGCAATTTCGATTCACTTACTGACCCTAACTTCCATACTTCACATCCGTACGTTGCCATTGCCCTTAACAAATGTAAGCAAATTTAGCAAAAGGAAAAATTATCAGCCAATTTAAGAGCCTAAAATTCCTGTCAAATCTAATGTAAAAAAATAATAGTGTATACATGATAATGACATATTTTTCATGTACGCATTTTTTTTTTTCAAAAAACAAATGTGTTGAAAATATATATATAAAAAAATGGATTGAGTAATTCATTAAATTGTAATTAATGAAGTACACAATCCATCATTAATTATAATTTAATGAAGTACTCAATCAATTTTTTAAAGTCAAAATCTAATTCCGAACAAGTTTGATTAAGAACAAGTGAATTAATACTCATTTCTATTATTTTTTTTTCATTTACTTTTAAAAGAGAGAGTGAGAGATATACAAGATTTTCTTTGGATCTAGATCTCAGTATAACAAACTGTGTAGGCTTTCACAGTATAACCCCCACTGAGATCTAAATCCAAAGAAAATCTAGGTAATCTTTTTTGTCTATCTTTCTCTCTTGTCCCAAAGAACCCATCATGCGCCCTCCTATCTGGAGTTTCATCAGTCTGGCGCAGCCCGAAGCCATCCTAGGTTAAACATGAACTTCAGTATTGCGCTTGGGCGTGCCCCTCTTATGTCGCATGAATTCGGACGTTTTTTTTGCCCTATAGTTGTTCTCTAATTTGAGAGAGTGCGTCGCATTGACTTTACTTTGTGAATGAAAGTAAAATTCATGAAATTTATTATTTATTATTAATCATAATAAATGAAAGTCGACGCGAGCGCCATCTTTCGGCCGCCTTCCTCAGGGCATTGCACATGGAATAGTGTGTTCCCTGTGCAATGCCCTGATACGGCCATACGCTAGATGAATGGTGGCTGAACATTTTATTAAATGATTGAGCGATTAGTTGAAATACATATTAACTGGAAACTAACTCTAGCAAATAAAATTTGGCCATTGATCGTAATTCCGGGTAACCTACTATAATTTGTGAAATACTCATTATAAAATATTTCTTAGTTTCAGATGCTACCAATACCTGCAGCGCCGACCCCACGGGTCAGTTTTGCACGAGCGACGAAAAAACCCCCGCGTCCGAAAACCTCGAGGGGGACACCTTCATCAACTTCCTCGACCTGCAAAATCTCCTATACCTCCTCGGAGTCTCCGGCACGACCGTCGTCGTCTTCCTGTGGGGCTACATAATCATCGACAAGATGCGCAAAGAAGGCCCCCTGATAGCCAAAATAAACAACCTCGAAAAGGCCCTCCTGGTCACCAAAAAAGAAAACCAGATCCTCTCCGAAAAACTCCAAAACGACAACGCGTCCTCCGGCAAAGAGTCCGCCCTCAGCAACGAGATCATCGAGGAGCTGAAGACGGAACTCGAGGAGGCGAACAACGCCCGCTCGGTTTTGGAAGAGCAGGTGCAGAGCTTGGAAAAGGAACTGGAGAATTCCACCGAAGTCGGCCTGGAATTGAACCGGATGCTCTCGGACGTTCTGAGCTCGCAAAACGGAAGCGAGACGCTCATGTCGAACATCGAGCAGCTCCAGAATAAACTAGTCGAACAGCAGGCTATAATAAACACACTGAATTCTTCGGTGAGCGAAAAGGAAACGGCCAATCACGAGCTGCAGCTGGAACTGGAAATCAACACTAAGAAAGTCGTTGATTTGCAGACGGAGCTCGATAAAATGGTGGTGAATTTGTTGAAGATCGAGGAGGAGAAAGAGTCGAGTCAAAATAAATTCGAAACGCAAATATACGAACTGCAGTCGAGTTTGAGCACGCTCAGACAAAGCAGCGGGAAGGAAATCGACTCGATGAAGCAGAAAATCGCGGAGAGCGAGAGGAAGCTGCAGGAGACGCAGCGTAATTTGGAGTTGAAGATTAACGAGTATAATTTGTTGAGGGATAATTTCGGAAGCATGAGCGGCGGGAATGACGTAAAGTCGTTTTTGGATGCTAACGCAACAAAAGCCGAGCTGCAGCAGTTGCAGCGGGAGAAGGCGTTGTTGGGTGAGCATCTCCAGCAGCACCAGCAGATGATTACTGGATTGGAGGGGCAGATTGAAATAATGAGGAAGGATTTGGATGGGTACAGGGGGAAGTATGAGGAGGCTGATAAGGAGAAATTACAAGTGATGACCAAGTTGGATGTGCTGAACGCTTATTTCAAGGAGAGAGAAGCCGAATTACAAAAGTTAGTACAAAATTTTACATATATTTAATTCACGACAATTAACATCAATCCAAAAGTATTTGCTTTATACTCTATTCCACAGATTTGGCATATTTCTAATTGTGACAGCTGATTAGGTGTTTCCTGGCTTTTTGTCAATAGTAGCTATCATTTTTTTTTACAAATTTGGCATATTTCTGATTGTGACAGCTGAGTAGGTGTTTCCTGGCTTTTTGTCAATAGTAGCTATCATTTTTTTTCACAAATTTGGCATATTTCTGATTGTGACAGCTGAGTAGGTGTTTCCTGGCTTTTTGTCAATAGTAGCTATCATTTTTTTTCACAAATTTGGCATATTTCTGATTGTGACAGCTGAGTAGGTGTTTCCTGGCTTTTTGTCAATAGTAGCTATCATTTTTTTTCACAAATTTGGCATATTTCTGATTGTGACAGCTGAGTAGGTGTTTCCTGGCTTTTTGTCAGTAGTAGCTATCGTTTTTTTCACAAAAGTCAATGTTTTATTTTCATCGAAGACCCTTTTCCTCACGTTGGGTCTTTTTGATGTAGCACTGGAGTTGTCTCATGTCTTATCTGGTGGTACTAAATTCAGACAAGACCTGAATGATAACATAATAATATATAATTTATTCGATATTTGCTTTCTGTAACATCAATATACCTTTATTTAGGGAAATTGCCAAACATGAATCGATGTGGATGGAAAAACAAGGCGAAGCATCGTCGACAGTAGGAAGAATCAAGTTTATGCAGGAGGAAATTCAAAACTTCAAGTAAGATTTGAAATCTAACAATTGCACAATTATTTATTTTGAGCAACGAGAATATTATTGTTAACATTTCCTTTAGGTCACAGAACGAGTCACTGAAGCAAGAGATCATATCGCAAGAGGTCGAACTGAAGGGCCAAATTTCAGTGTTGGAGAAGAAGGCTCACGAGAACTGGGTGTCGGCCCGGCAAGCCGAGAGGAAACTGGAGGACGTCAAACAAGAGGCGGCTACGTTAAGAAACAGACTGACGCTCAGAGAGAGGAATATGAATGAAGATAAATCACAAAATCGTACGTTACAGACTATTTAATGGGTTTTTATAAGTGAATCAATTATTCGGCGCAATTCCGTGATAAGTTTATCATGTACGTTATTAATTAACTTTAAGTAGGTAGGTACATTTTTATAGCAACAGCCCTGAGACTGTTCAGGACTCATTATGATACTTCCGTCTGTAGGACACTGCAGTGGTTTAGGAATCGAATGGATTTTCTGAAGTTGAACTCATGTAAGAAAATTCCAACTCTGATTTCAGACTTGGAACCATCCGTGAAGAGCCAGACGTTACACTTTATGTATAACGTACATGTTAAACTTAACATTTTCTGTAGGGAACATTCCCGATTAGCAGTTATGTCTAATACAGGGTGCGGCAAAACAAACAGTGCAGTTTGGAACGCCCTGTACATCCCGTGTGGTGGGGATACCTACCTGGGAGGGATGTCATTGTGTGGGGGGTGGTACTTAATGCATAAAACGGCATGGTGTACCGATTAAGATAAAATGAATTTAAATTGCGCCGTTTTTTTTTAATAGCTCTTCAAAACTGCACTGTCCGTTTTGCCGCGCCATGTATGATTTTAATTTTTTGTGTTGTTTCTTTTTTAATGAAGTTGAATTTCAGGTCTCCAAAGTCCATTAGAGTCCAACGGAGACCATCCCCTCTCCCCGTTGCACATGCCCATGGAGTCCCCGGCGTCCCCTCCGCTCTTATACGGCGGCCGTGATCATATGACCACATCACCACCACTGCCTGGACTGCCGCCTTTCTTGCATCCACCACCAGTGGTGCCATTCATGCCCCCGCCCATGGTCGGCATGCCGCCGTTCATGCCGCCACCCCCCTCCATGTTCCCCGGGGACCACAGGCCGCCGCCCTTAGGTCGCATGTCCTCTCCTCCCTTAAACAGTCGGTATTCCCCTGACTCTAGATACTACGATAGGAATACCCCCTCGCCGACGGACGATGAATACTATGCCAGTTCGCACAGAGGGTACAGTCCTGGTCCGTACAACGGTAGTAGGGACAACAGAAGGGATTACGGTAGAAATAGGTCCAGCATGAATAAAGGTGAGTGTCCAACGTTGTCCAACATTTGTTTTTCAAAACCTATTAAGTATTTTAAGCAACAATCTAGTGTGATAACATAATGGACCTTAAATGCAAGGCTGGGCCATTGAATGCGTGGTGTACCCACTTGCGGGGCGGGTGAAATATGCGATACTAGTGCTGCTTCTTGCGGTGGTATTTGTAACTATTGTGCGCGTTATTTACACCATAGAAAAATAACCTCATTTGCACATTTGAATTAGCCAAGCTTGGGCAATTGAATGCGGGGCGGGGTGAGTATGCGATACTAGTGCTGCTTCTTGCGGTGGTATTTGTAACTATTGTACGCGTTATTTACTTCCTGGAAACATATTACTGTTATTAGCAGTTGTTAGTTTTTTTATCCAAATTTATTTAAATTGAATTGAATTGAAGTTTTAGGGTGCTTCGACAACATTGGTCATTTGCGCCGGTATTATAATTGAGCCACTGATTTTTTTTTCGTGCTTATTCTATTTTATGTTACATATCACAAGCAAGTCAGTTTATGAACAAAAAGCAAATTTAATATTTGTTGCTCTATTTTCTTCGTGGAACTTGATGACTCTTATTACTTATTATTATAAGTGCTTATTATTTCCAAACGTAAATGTATTTAAGTTAATTTGAACTGTTTCAATTACTTTGTGGCATTTTGCTAATACGAAGAATACAATCCAACAAGTAAATCTGCACTTTGACTTCGAGAGTATTTTTGGTTTTGTAAAATCCAGGTACAACGGCTTGTTCTAGAGTTTCTTGCTGATCGGTGATCTTCTCATCCAGCTGCACCACCAGAGACATGTCAAACTGCTTCAAGTCCTCTCTCTGGGTCTCCTTCAGCTCGTTCAAAAGTGCCACCTTCCCCTCGGCCCCCACATCGGTCCGATTCAATATCTCCTGCTCGTCCATTTTTTGTTTGTTTTTGGAATAAGTGCTGTTCGGTGACGTGCTGGATTTCCATGAGCCTTTGTCGATTTCGAAAATTGTATCGTTTAACAAACAGTTGGCCAGGCTCGACAGTAACTCGTACGGTATTCTCATTTGGTATTTGGGTGGAATATTCCTGGCCATGGATTGCAATTGTTCTACGAGGAAGCATAACTTTTTTTGCAATTGCTCCGGCTGTTGGTCCATGATTTTCCTTCACTTTTCCGCGATTTCCTGTTTATTTTCTACATACGTTTATGTTTTTCATCCATTATTGGATTTTCAACCCATGCAAATCGATGGAGGTTATGTGGGACAACAAACCAGCTGTCATTTGAAATGTATAATTTTAGAGGGGTATCTCAGCGCCACGCCAAACACTTCGCGCAAATTAAGAGTGCTTAACTGGATTTCAAATGTGGTGCCAATTAGTTCGCATACAAAAATGGCGCCCCCCCGCCGTAATCTACACCAATGCTGCACCTTCCTACCGACCTTATGCTACGTCCTGATATTCATAGGTCCATGCTTAAATGGCTAAAGTGAGCCAATTGCTGTCACTACAATTTAACCTAACAATCTAGTGAATATCCTACTTTAGAGTTTTTTTTCAGTAAAAATGAAAAGAAGGCTACTTTTGCATTTTTTCATCAAAATCTATTAGAGTTGGTACATTCAGGTTTTCTATGTTCAATTAAACATTCTTTTGGTCAAATTTTAAGAATGTATTTTTATTAAAAAAAATCAACATAGCGTAGCCTTTTCTCTACGAGTCCGGGACGGAGAAGCTTTCACGGCATGCAGCCCGAACGGTTCAATTGAAATGAAAGTTTATTGTCGAGAAATACAACAAATTTTTAGGAGCTTGACGTAGAAAATAATGAAATAGTTGATTTTTTTAAATAGCAAAGAGTATTCATTCACTTGGTCACAGTTATTTAAATATATTAAATAAAAATGATTTGAAAATAATTAATAAATTATTTTCACATTTAGGTCTGTGACTTTTAACTTACGTTACGTAAGTACGTTAAACAAATGCACATTAAAACAACTACTTCCCAGGCAAATACCCACGCCGGACATTGAATTACATAATGTACACCTGCTGTTGCACATCAATAAAATATTGCATAATGCAACAAAGTTTGATCCGAGAAAAATTTAATGTAAAAACAACAAAAGGAACGTTGCTTAATTTAAGGCCATCTGCAGACACGTGTTTCGGGATCTATCCCTCGTCAGTACAGCTATGCCTTAGATAATTTAAAGATGTTAAAATAAATTAATTAAATTAATCCAAATACAATCAGCAAAATTAAATCAATTACATTAAATCAAATTAAATTAAATCAATTTAAATTAAATTAAACCAATTAAATCAAAACCGAATAAAATTAAACGAAAATAATTGAATCAAATTAATTAAAAATCATTTTTATTTAATATAGTTGATTTTTTTGTTCAAAGGACAATCTGTGAAAAAAGTAGTTTTTTCACTCTTTTTTTTATGTGGGTGCGCTATAAAAATCACTTAAAATGAACTTTCTTGAAATGTTTCTACGTCAAGCTCCCAATAAAAAGGTTTTCTGTGGCCGAATTTAAAGGGCAATACTCTCTGTTAATTAGATCGGCTGCTATCGTGCTCGCCAGTTTGAAAAATATGGTTTCGAGAAAAATGCGTTTAAATTTTTCGGTTTACTAGCCAACTGACAAACGACTAATCTAAGTTGGCAGTCAATAGAGCTTGACAATGATGCCTTCAAGCGTTTCAGTACCCCAAACATCCCTATTTTGCCGATAAAACCGGTTTTACCGATTTCCAAAGTGGTCGGTATCCCTGCGCTCCAGAAGCGTCAATCCGGGCTGTGCATTTTTTCATTCAAGATGCGATTTGACTCAAAATGAATTGGGCTTTCAAAAAACTATTTCAGAGGCATATTTTATATACAACAATTATTACGAAAATGTGTTTTTTTCGGTCGAAAATTACCGTAAAAAACCCTTAAGGGCGCGGTTTAGACGAAAGAGATAGCTATATAAATATTGGCAATCACTAATTCGAGTTAGATTGCTATTGTGATCAATGAACAATATTGTTTTATACATTAAAGTAATTTTAAAATAAGCAGGAATTTTATCAGATGAATTAAAAATTATTTTAATGTTTAATTTGTGTGAAAAACAATTATGAAAAATAATGAAAATTGATCAAATTTATAGCAAATTTCAAATTATATTTTTGCTAATAAAAACTTGTGCAACGAAAATTTAAAGGATTTCACTAAATTCTGCATTCAAATAACTTAGCAGACATGACCTATTGATTCCATTAAATCTTATAATTTTCTTTTCTAACTTAAACTAGTAAATTGACGTAATACACGAAAATTAACGAATTATTTTTTATTTAGACTGATATTTTATACTTGGTAGATAAAAAATATAAATGTATATTCATATTATTAAATCCAAAAGATTGGATCTTTTTTCAAACGATTATTTCCATTTTACTATATAGCTATCTCTTTCTACTAAACCGCAACCTAAATTTGACAGTTTTAGTATGCTATCTAAAATTAAATGAAATATTTTCAATGCAATAACAATTTTTATTTAAAAATTTTAATATTTCGATATATAATATATATATTTAACAATTCCCAAATTCTAAATTATATATATATTTTTAAGAATATGTTACTTAATTTTCGTTAATTTTTAGGTGGTGCCAGTTCGGGCTCAGCAAATTCGAACGACTCACTGGACAAAATAAATAGGCACAATTCGAAAGTCTAGCACCCCGCCGGTGATGTAAATTTTGTTTTAGAGAACGATTAAATTACGAAAGGATGAAATAAAGTAACAAGTGGCGAGGCCGAGCGTATTGTATTGTTCGTATGCATTTTTTTTTTTACTGATTTGATTATCTTCGAGTCCGTTTGGTGATTTCGGTCGGGCCAATGTTTACACTTCCGCCAAAAAATATTAATTCAAGCACGGTCCTGCCGCCTCACCTTGTTTATAGGTACTGTCTTTTTCTGTATAAATAGTTGTTTATATTTGAACATATGTAAGTATATGTATATGAAAAAAATGAAAAACATGAAACACAAGTGAGCAACAACAATTAAATTTTTTTAATTCGATTTTTGTATTGTTTTATTTTCCATTATAAATTATGTATTCACCGGATGATTGAAATGAAATCTACAAAAAATGTATTAGAATGAATCAATTTGCAATTTATACTTATCAATTTAAATCATTTTATTAATGTACTCGAACCTCGACACCCAATACGGGTAAAAGAGGATAAGATTAAGAAAGAATTAATGTACTCGATGAAAGTGCAAGTGAGCTTAAAATGTAATCTAAAAATTGAAAAGTTATTATTTTTTAATTTAATTAATTAAGACGCATTCAAGGACGATACAAAGGATCCAGTAATATAAACAAATTAAAGAAGTAAAAAGCGATTATTTTACTGTACAAAAAATATATTGATACCTTCACATAATACTTGAGACAAATCACTTTTTCTCGCAACGTATTCCACAATAATTTTCGAACTCCTTCAATTTCACGTCGGCCGTGTCCAAACGAGACAAATATATCATCGCGGCTGAAAAACAAACAAACAAATCAAACCCCCCAACTTAATCGGAGCACTTTTCTTACCTTCCAATTGAACATTTCTGTCCAACAATCCCTGCCCGATGTACCTGGCGATTAGCTCTACGTGAGGAAGAAGCCCGGCCCTGTATTTGGACACGAGAATCCTCAGGAGGTTAACCTGAGCGGGTTGCAGTTCCTTCTTCGCATTGAGCGCTTCCTTTTCGGCGATCGAGTACACGTTCACGAATAATTGTTTCAATTGACGTTTCACTGCCTTTTCTTCGTTTTCAGCATCATCAAACTAAACGATTAGAAACGAAGGGGTTTTAAAATTGTTTAGAAAAAAGACTGACATCACTAGATAATACATTACAATAAATTAACACTATAGAGAATACACACCCTATATACTAGAGTAGACACTATTATTATTTTTACTTTTCTTTCTTTCTTAATCTTATCCTCTTTTACCCGTAATGGGTGTTGAGGTTATTTTTACTTTTATAAGATTATAAAGGTCATAGTTTGAAGCTAAAAACAGTTTCATCTGAATTGCTAAATTCTTTGATATTTCAACAACAAACGACAGTGTTTTAAATTTAATAAAAATTATTTCAAAATAATAAATTATTTCCACATTTAGCTCTGCGACTTTTGACTTACGTTACGCGAGTACTTTCAAGAAATGCACATTGAAACAACTACTTCCCGGGCAAATACCCCGGATATTGAATTAAATATGCTGCATATCACTAACATATTGCATCATGCAACAATTCTTTGATCCGAGAAAAATTCAACGTGAACAACAAAAAAGAACGTTACTCAATATAAAGCCTTCTACAGACACGTGTTTCGGGATCTATCCCTCGTCAGTACAGCTCAGTGTTTTAATCATCGCCCGTTTTACTTTTAGAAAACTCACTTTATCTTCTCCCAAAATACTGATCATCTGAATTCTCCCGTCCTCGACTTGTTCCAAGACCCTCAAGAACCCGTCCAGAGTGATGGCATTGCTGATCCTCTTGTTGATGATGGCCTCGACCAGTTGCAGGAAGTATCTCATCGTTTCCGGGCGCGCCTTGAAGGCCACCAAATACAGAAGGGTTCCCTGGGTGGTCGATATTTTGTTGATCCAAACCCGAGCCTGCAATTGCACACGACAACCAAATATTCATGAATGTATGGTATAAATTAAATAAAAAAAATAAAAGCTGGCTATCTGTTGTAGTTTGTGCTAAAAAATGTCATTGAACTGAACATTGTGACTGTTAATCCGTAAGTTTTTACCTGTATTTTGTGTGCAAACTCGATTCTAGGAGGATGACCATATATAAAATTTTAGGAAAAACACAACGAATTGTAATTTGGTAACAATATATTTTTTTCAATTAAATGCAATTTTTAAAACAAACCTCTATTTGAATTGAAGTAATTTACTTCTGGTTCTTTAAAACAAGTGCAACGTTACCTTTCCGTTAACTGGTAGAAGCGGTAACATCTATTACTGCTTTATTTTTAGGAATCGCCTTTTTGAATAGAATGACTGGGCGCTGTAGAGGCCCAGAGCATGCCTCCAAGACTGGGAATTGCAAAATCACCGGATTGTAAAGGGTAAACAACACAATCTATCATTAAAAAAAGAATGAAACATACGAAATTCTTACAATAGTCCAATACTCGATAGCAAAAAACTGACTAAGCGGAACGAAACTACAAAAAATCACAGGAATAGTAACTAGACACTGATTTCAGTAAATATTAGTATAGAATGGAAATTGAAAAAAGTTGTCGTTAGGCACTCCTTCAGGATTTCCTCTAATAATCCAATTTCCAATATCCCGGAGATTCTAATGGAAGAGACAGATTATTAGAGGGAAGCCCGGAGGAGTGCCTAATACCATTTTTTCTTAATTCCCTCATTGGAAATTCTCGTACATCCTCGAATCCAAAGGAGAGACTGATGATTTCTTTCCTTCTTCGTCGATTCAAAGGGATTGTGCATATGCAAAGCATACAAACGACAACGCATGAGAAGCTTTAAGGGCGGGAAATCCCGAACGAAGAGATCTTGGTCGGGAGACACCGCATGGGTGTCGTAAGGAGCTTCAAATACCTGGCCGTTGTGGATGCACCGATCGTTTGCATCCTGCCAAACGTGGGAGGCACGGGACAGGGTAAGAGGAGACCGATTGGTCCAAACTCCAGCTTGAGGGAAAACCGTGGAGTTAGGAAGAAATGCCAACCTGATGCGGTGCGCACAAAGAACAGGGCCCTAAGATGTATAAGGGCTTACCGGACGATTTCCACGGAAGCAGCGGAGGTGTTTGCGTTCATCTTACCTGAGAGTGAGGGCCATATGAATACGGAGGCTCTGGGAAAAGCGAAGGTCAAGAAGCTCGCAGAGGTCAGAACGCTTCATCGGTGGCAGGACAGGTCGACAGGCTGGACCAGGACGTCGATCTCTCACATTCAACTATGGGCCGAAAGGAAGCATGGTTGACCCAGATGTTTACTAGACTCTGGTATTTCAGAAGATACCACACAGGATCAGGAAGTATGGCAATACAATACACCTCCAGTGTGGAGTGGCAGATGACAGGGCGAAGCATATACTCTTTGAATGTGACAGGTGGGAAGTCGAGAGACGTAATTATGGCACACTGTACGAAAGATCGCTGGTTCTCAGGATGCTCGAGAAATTTTGAGAAGAAGTATGCCGCTTCCCTAGGAACGTCCTGGTTTAAAAAAGGCTAAGGAGTAAGATACCGCTCCGCACCTGAAGTAATGCCTAATGGCGACTCCAGGTGCAAATCGAGCGAAGAAAGGAGGGAAGGGTTTTAACCCATCGGTACATCACTTTAGCAACCCGGCACTCCTCGTCGGTTAGAGCCAAGAGCGAGGATGAGCGTCTGACATTAGATTTCTAATCTCCTTCTACAAAAAAAAAGAGAAGCTTGCTCTTCCTGAAATGGAGCTCAGGAACACCTCCTAGCTTAAACTCCTTAAACCTCTCTAGATAGGGGCCAGAATACACTTAGAGTCTACGAGGCAAGAAAAGGGCGTTTACTCACATCGTAAACCGCTTGCTTCTCACTTAACACTCCTAGGACCAGGGTGGAAAAGCAAGGGGTACGGGGGTCTAGACTTAACCGCCTAAATCGCGAGGATGACCGGCCATTCTAAAAACATCCCCAATCCCAATGTTACAGACACACTGAGGGGAGGCTCTGTCGCGAGTGTTTCGAACCTCGGGGCGCATTCCGGTCCTATGGCCGAGGTGTAGAAACAAGGGGTACAGAGGTCTTTGAACCTCGTGGATGAAGTACCACTCTAAAAACTTCTCCAATCAAAAGGTTACGGACACGCCGTGGGGATGCATAGCTGAGGAATAGCTCAGTTGCGAGTGTTTCGAACCTGGCGCTGCCCGGTTCTAAGACCGTCGTGGAGAAACAAGGCGTACGGGAGTCTGGACTTAACCGTTTGAACCGCGTGGATGAAGTACCACTCTAAAAACTTCCCCAATCCTAAGGTTACGGACACGCCGAGGGGATGCATAGCTGAGGAATAGCTCAGTCGCGAGTGTTTCGAACCTGGCGCTGCCCGGTCCAAGGACCGTCGTGGAGAAACAAGGCGTACGGGAGTCTGGACTTAACTGTTTGAACCGCGTGGATGAAGTACCACTCTAAAAACTTCCCTAATCCTAAGGTTACGGACACGCCGAGGGGATGCATAGCTGAGAAATACCTCAGTCGCAAGTGTTTCGTACCTGGCGCTGCCCAGTCCTAGGACCGTCGTGGAGAAACAAGGCGTACGGGAGTCTGGACTTAACCGTTTGAACCGCGTGGATGAAGTACCACTCTAAAAACTTTCCCAATCCTAAGGTTACGGACACGTCGAGAGAATTCGTAACTGAGGGGAAGCTCAGTCGAGTACAGCACATTCAATTCTTCTCAACTCGTGGAACCTCTATGGAAGTACACAAAACTTAAAACCGCCCAATCAATAGGGTGTGATCCCGAGTCACATCTGCTGTAACTGGCGCTGAACGGCCCGATGAGTAGAGAGATCTGGATATATCGTCAAGTAGGAAGACCTAGCTTTTAAACTCACCTTCGGCTGACAGAAGCGACCCAGCTGAAGCCGTAAGACTATCAGGAGCAGGTCAAATACGTATGGCGAATTAACTCAAATTGGGCATGACCGAAGGCGAGGCCCTGCACAAAGTCCTCAAGGAGAGAGAAAAATGTCGGCGAGAAGAAAATCAGCACCCAATAAGGCCGCGGTAAGTACTAAATGCACAAAACTGCTCAGGTCAGATGGGAAAGCTAGTTAAGCACCTGCACACCACTGACCAAGCTAGGTCTACGCCTCAAACGCAGAGGTGGAACGAAGGACAGGAGGTGATCCTACACCAGTAGGATACCCTAACGCCAACCTGACGTCGGACAACCTTTTGGCCCTTCGTTGTGCTATTCACAGGAGTTGGAGAGAATAGAGAAAAACGTCGGTAGGGGGAAAATCAGTAACCAATAAGGCCGCTAAAAGCACAAAACGGCTGAGGTCAGATGGGAGCACACCCAACAGGGAGTGAGTTAAGCACCTGCACACCATTGACCAAAGTAGATCTACGCCTCCAAAGCTGAGGTTCAACGAAGGACAGGAGGTAGCTACATGGCCGCTGATAGTGGCATCAAGCTGGGCATTGCACCAGTAGGATACCCTAGTTCCAACCTAACTTTCTGTCTCCTCGTTGTGCCTACAGGAAGAAGATAAACAACCGAAGGACACTCCCCACAAAATACGCGTTGTACTCAAAGACCAGACTAGCTACAAATAATCTGCACAGACGATTATATGGCCCTGATCTTTATAGAAGGCGTAGGAGTATACGGGGAGTAAAATATCCAAAGAACGACGAAGACCGTCCCTACACAATCACAAAAATGCATCTGTAAATTTTAGCAAGAAGAATTTAAGACTTACTTCTGTAATGGCAGCCAAGAGTCGACTTCTAATGTCATCATCCTTCAACGCATTGCTCGCCTCGTCCACCATAAAACCCAACGCCAGAAGGAAATCCAACGGTGTTTCCCTCTCCGAAAAATCAATAATCGATTCGGTGCTCTTCAGCATGTAAGGCGACATCCTCAGCTTGTCCTGCTTGTTCAAATTGAAGCAAGCCTCGCCGGAGAGCATAAGATGATCCGGTCTGAACCCCCTCGCGAAGCACGTTCCGATATCCTCCGCGTCAACACTGCAATCAATCTTTTTCTGCACGGAAGGATCTTTATCGGTAAACTTGGGCCCGCGGTATTTATTCACATCAATATTGGGCTTCAAATCGGTCGTGCTTAGTTCATCCAAAGAACGCTCTTCGAGGACAATCAGACTGGAGGCTTCTTTGAGACTCTCGTTGAAGAATTCCGTGTTGCGGGAGAGCTTCTCTGCAATGCTGGATTTCCGCTCGAAGTCCGTGAGGAGCCGATCGAAGACTTCTTTATCCGTTAATTGGCGCGTTTGTATTGAGAGTTGTGATTCCACTGAAGAGTGGGTTTGTTCTGAAATTAATGAAACGGTGGACAAATTCCTGGGATCCATATATTTAAATCGTCTTTCGTAATCGATGAAGTCTTCCTCTTCCTCTGGTTCCTCGAAGACGTTAGCTGGTGTTTCTTCAACAACTTCGGGTTTAGGTTGTTTACTGCATTCCTTGCAAAACTTCTTTGTTTGCGTTGTTTCCTTATGCGATCCTTTGTGTGGTTTGTTTGAGGTTTTTGTTGAAACACTAGGAAGTTCCTCGCGGGAAGGAACTTGCCTACAGCACCGACTGTTCTCGCTTTGTTTCTTTAGCGCGGCATTCAATTTCTCCCTTAGGATCCCAATTTTATCCTCCTCCTCTCTTCTTTTGGATCTGTCCATTACGTACCTATTCCTTTTAATCGCTTCATATAATTTCTGCCGCAAAATCATAATCTTCTTACTCAAATCATCATCGGCGTAAATGTCGTTCTCGCCGCAACGACACTTTCCCGAAAGTTTGCAAGTGCTTGTCGCTTTACAATATTTTTCCTTAGGTTTTTCATTACAAGTCTGTGTGTAATCCATTTCCTGTTGTTTTTTCTTTTTCGCGAAATTAAACCACATTACGCTTTTGCTCTGCGTGTTTTCAAAATCTTTTTCACTCGTTTTTTTCTTTCTTAAAAACTGGCGAAGCAGATTTCGACTTTTCAAATGAATATCCCCCACCTCTCTGTGTATCTCTTCCTCAATACCGCTCAGATCATCCTCCTCGATTGCACTCTGCGAATCTTTTCCATACTCATTTGGATTATTCACAACGAAACCTGCTCTTTTATTCTTCTTCGATTTCTTCTCTTCGTAAACTGAATAATCCAGCTCGATTCCCTTGAAGCACTCCTCCGGGCTTCCTTCTAACAACCTGCTCCTTCTATACTTGCGCGTCGCGATATTTTCCCTATGGAAATCCTCAAACATCCTCGAATCCATTGGAGGATCTGATGATTCCGTTTCCTTCTTCGCTGAATCAAAAGGAAGGCCTGAATACCTCTTTGAAGAACCCGAGGACGTGATCCTCCTTTCTGGAGATCCACGCTCTCTCCTTTCCATTTTCGGATCATAACGATCCGGATTTCTGCCGTCTCTTGTATCAAAAGAGAAGCCCGGTGTTCTGATTGGTCGCGCTTCCATCTTCGAATCGAATGACGGTGCTGAAGATCTAGCGTCCTTTAAATCCGAAGATAACGACGAACGGTTTTCCTCTCTGTCCTTCTTCTTCGAAGCGTTGGGAGAATCTGAAGTTTTGGTATTTCCCGTTATATCAAAAGAAGATGTGTCATCGTCTCTATTTTCCATCTTTGAACCAACTGAAGAATTTACACCTTCCTTATTTTCCATTTGCAAATCAGTGGAAGAATCTGAAGTCCTTGGATCAACTCTGTTTGAAGACCTTAGATTATTAGAATCTGAAGATCTTGCATCTCCTCTTTTAGAGTCAAAGGAAAGGCCCGAAGATCTGAGATCACCCCTCTTAGGATCGCAAGATGCGTCTGAAGATCTTACATCAGAGGGAGAGCCCGAAGGTCTTATATTACTTCTCTTTGAATCAAAGCAAGGACCTGAGGACCTTACATCTTTTTTAGAATCGAAGGATGAACCTGAAGATCTTACATCTCCTCTTTTAGAATCGAAGGATGAACCTGAAGTTCTTACATCTCCTCTTTTAGGATCGAAGGATGAACCTGAAGATCTTACATCTTTTTTAAAGTCATAGGAAGGACTCGCGGATCTTTCATCGACTCTCCTGGAATCAAAAGATGAACCTGAAGATTTTCCATCACCTCTCCTAGAATCAAAGGAGGGGCCTGAAGATCTTACTTCACTTCTCTTAGAATCGAAGGAAAGACCTGAAGACCGTACATCTTCTCTTTTAGAATCGAAGGATGAACCTGAATATCGTCCTCTTTTTGAGTCATAGGAAGGACTCGAAGACCTTTCATCACTTCTTTTAGAATCATGAGAATGTCCTGAAGACCTTACATCTCCTTTTTTAGAATCGAAATATGAAGATCTTAGATCTCCTCTTTTAGAATCATAGGGTGATCTCTTAGGATCAAAGGATGAACTTGAAGACCTTACATCTCTTTTAGATTCAAAGGATGGACCTGAAGATCTCACATCACCACTCTTAGAATTAAAGGAAGAACCGGAAGTTCCAATTTCGCTCACTTCCTTTACATTAAACGAAGACTCCACCGTTTCATCTCCTTCATCCAAGCTTTCAAACGCTTTCGAAACATCAAAACTCTCAGACTCTAATGTTTTCACTTTCCCCGCATCCCTCTCATCCTCCTCGATCACCCTGCCTTTGATCCTCTTCGACTTTTTGAAAACATCCAGCAGACTCCCGCCCTTCCTAAAGAAACTCCTGATCGAATTCGAGCTGTTGACCATCGAAGTCTCGTATCCGCTCTCGTTCGACGTGAACACGTCCCTCGTGCTCGACGAGCTCAGCTCGCAGACGCTGGGCGTTTCGCTGCTGGGCCTCGTCTCGGTGCAGGCCTTCCTGGTGTAGCGGAATTTTATGCTCTCGCTCCCCGTTTTCTCACCGATCTCCGATAATTTCATCAGCTTGTGCTTCTTCCTCTTCAAAAACCGGCCGGTCAACAAAATCGGGCTCTTCGTGTACTTCGGACGCAGCAGGCTCAACTCGGGGGCGCTGTCGTCGGTTTCGCGGGACTGTTCCGCCCACGTCGTGTACGACTTCGGCATGTATGAAACGCCCAGGATTTTCTTGCCGAAGAAATTCTTGTAAGCGCTGACGGAGTTTTCGCTCTCACTCAGCGAACACGGCTTCGTGTAATCATCATTGAGATTCGTCGCGTCTTCCACGGGAGAATAATCCAAACACCTCGCTTTATAACTCGAAACATCCTCACTTTGAATATTTAGAGAAATTGCACCAGTTTCAACAAAACCGCGAGTGTTTAATGCATCATCGAAAGGATGATCCACAATTGGAGTTTCATTTCCAATCACAACAATTTCTTTATTTGAATATTCCTCAATTACGACACTTTCTTTATTTGAGTATTCCTCAATGCAATCTCTCTCCCCTACAACTTGAGTACGCATTACTTCAGAAACATTTGATGTTTCATTCAACATTCTGGAATACCTCTTCGCTTTACAATTATCTGAATCAACTGACGCCGTTTCCGTGTCCAACGAATCCTCTAAATACATACAAGCAGACGAAGCGTTTTTACTCAAGCTAGGAGTACCATCTACCTCATTTATCTTACTAATCCAGTTAATCGGTATTGGAGACGCTTCTTTTGAACAATTCCTCCACGTTTTAAACGTTTCACTACAATCACTGCAAGAATCCTCATTTATCCAGCTTTTACGATTATTCTGCTCTTCAATTCTTCTAATGAACGGTGCTTCATTTCCTTGAAAAACACTTTCTTCAATTCGCTTTTCTTTATTTTCTTCCACAGCGATTCCATTGTCTATTTCACTGAAAGATGTTTGAACTGCCAAAGCTTCGTTAACCTCATTACGGATCGGCGCTACAAAAGATTCAATTTTATTCACACAAACCTCTTTCTCGTGCACATCTTTAATTTCAATACTCAGATCCGCCAAACACTTCTCCGGTGTTTCATTAATTCGTTTTACGGATTCATCTCTGGGTGTTTCGTTTGTTCCAATTGCAACAACTTTAAAAGATTGCTTGTTTTCAAGCTCGTTTTCTTCAGATTCCATATTTAGTGTTTTATTCTTCTGAAATTTAGTAAATACTGGTGTTTTAAAAATACATTTTTTTGTTTTAATTACAGGACTTTCTTTATTTTCTAGTAAGTCTTCTTTATCCACTGGACTCTCTCCTTTTAATACTCGACTCCTTTCAAATGTTTCTATTTTAGACGTAACAAACAAACCCATCTCAGATGTTTGATTCTCTTCAAACTTTTTACTTTTAGATGCTCCATCCGTTACTCCCTTTCCTATTTCCTGTGGAGTTGACTCAAGTGTTCCTTTTTTAGAAACCTTCCTTGTTTCAAGCATTTCTGCATCACTTACTGTTTTGTGTTTAGATGCTTTATTTGCTTCAAATACGTCCGCTTTAGATTCTGCAATCGTTGGAGGTATTCCTGTTTTCATTTCAGGTATTCCCACTTTGGAAACTTCATTTGTTTCAGGTGTTTCCATTTTGGAGATTTCATTTGTTTCAAGTTTTCCCATTTCGGAAACTTCTTTTGTTTCAAGCATTCCCTTTTTGGAAACCTCATTTTTTCTAAATATTTCCATTTTGGAAACGTCATTTGTTTGAAGCATTCCTTTTTTGGAAACCTCATTTGCTCGAAGCATTCTCTTTTTAGAAACCTCATTTGTTTGAAGCATTCCCTCTTTGGAAACCTCATTTGTTTGAAGCATTCCCTCTTTGGAAACCTCATTTGTTACAAGAAATCCTTTTTTAGAAACGTCATTTGTTTGAAGCATTCCCTCTTTGGAAACCTCATTTGTTACAAGTAATCCTTTTTTGGAAACCTCATTTGTTTGAAGCATTCCCTTTTTAGAAACCTCATTTGTTACAAGAAATCCTTTTTTAGAAACGTCATTTGTTTGAAGCTTTCCCTCTTTGGAAACCTCATTTGTTTGAAGCATCCCCTCTTTGGAAACCTCATTTGTTACAAGCAATCCTTTTTTGGAAACCTCATTTGTTTGAAGCATTCCCTTTGTAGAAACTTCATTTGTTTGAAACATTCCCATTTTGGAAACTTCCTCTATTTCAAACATCCCCATTTTGGAAACTTCATTTGCATCAAGTTTTCCCTCTTTGGAAACCTCATTTGCTTCAAGCTTTCCCATTTTGGAAACCTCATTAGTTTCAAGCACTCCTTCTTTAGAAGCTGTTTTTGATTTAAATCCAACAGTAAACATTTTAGTAGAGATTCTTCCTACTTCAGGCGCTTCTTTTGTTTTAAGCATTCCCATTTTACTATCAAAACTAGAAATTATTCCTAACTCATTGCAATTGTTTGAAACTTGACAGGTCAAACCTTTGGGTTCCGTGCTTCTTGAGTCATCCTCCGCAAATCTAGGCGTTTCAGAAAATTTCCTTTTCAGCTCATCCAGCGTTTTCAATAATTTCACCTTTTGATTTTCGTCAACTGCATAAATCACATCGCTGACAATTTCTCTTCCAAAGTTCAAAGCTTGATTCGCAGAATCTTGCTTGATAGAAATGTCTTGCTTGACATCAGCTCGCGATTTCCTGGTCGCAGTTTCGCTTTTAGCGGATTCCTGCGTTTTTCCGCTCGAAGCAATTTTCGTGCTTGATATTTCGTTCAAAATGGCTTCGGCTTCGTTCAGGTCATCTTCAATTTTCTTCAAAATCCCAGATTGCATATTGAGGGTTTCATCGATTTCAACTTTTGGAGTTCCATCACTGGAACGACGAAACAACAAATTTTCTTGTAAATTCGTGGAATTATTCGCTTCATCTCTAAAACTTTCTAATTTCGACGAATCTTTAAATTTATGTAAGGATGCTTTATTGAAATCCGCAATTTTTAAAGATGAATCCGGAGCGAGCGTTCTTTGAATATTTGAAGATCCTTCATTTGAAACTATTCCATCTTCATTATCACCACTTACAGTTATTTCATTCACATTCGTATTAATTTGAACTACATTACCATTTCCCCTTTGTGCTGCCGTTTCTTCATCCGAAACATTCTCACCCCTCTTTTTAAACCTCTTCTGGTAAATCGTGAAACTATTATAAACATGATACGCGTATAGAGGCGGCGAGAAATTAAAAACCGCCGTTAGCGGTCGCAAATTCCCATCAAAAACCGTCTTCTCCAAACTGTCAACACTTCCAGTTTCTTCTTTCTCCATAAAAAACGGATTTTTCGCAATCAAACATTTCCTGCTGGAATCCTCTCCGATTTCCCCTTTCTCCACCGAACATTTCGAAAAAGCCCTCGTTTGCGAAAGGACAACGGCGCTGGTCAAGGACTCCATCGACAGACTCCCCTTCTTCAAAGCGTTCTTCATGTTCACCAAAGAGCGCTTCCGGTTTTCCTCCTCGCACCTCAATTTCGCTTTGAAGGGGGAATTCTCCTTGTTGATCTTACCGAGGTTTTGTTTTGCGCTTGACGGTTTTTCTTTCGGTTTCATCTTCAAATCTTCTTTCGATTTCGAAAGGGTCTGCTTGGATTTCTTCTTTGGGCACCGTTTAAGGTTGTTCTGCGTGAGGGATTTCTTCATGCGATTAAGTAATTCTTGATCATTAGCTAGATTTCTTCTGTGAAGACAAGAATTATTATCATGTTCAAAATTATTACACGTTTCTTCTCTTCTATTGCACATTCGACTTTCTTCCCTATTTTTTCTTCTAATTTCCATTGGATTTTTATCGTTTCCATATTGTTTCACTGGATGCATTTCTGCTGACAAAACGTTTATTTCCAATTCCCCAAGAGTTTTATTTGCTTTAACTTCTCTCGTAGTTCCTTTTCTTCTCAATCCTTTTAATTCTAACCCACCTAGATCTTCATTTGTTTCAAATTCTCTCGTAATTCCTTTTCTTCTTACACCTATTAAATCCATTTCCTCCAGAACTTCATTCGCTTCAATTTCTCTCGTAGTTCCTTTTCTTCTCATTCCTATTAATTCCAATTGCTCCAGATCTTCATTTGTTTTAAATTCTCTCGTAGCTTCTTTTCTTCTCGCTCCTATATCCTTAACTTCGTTTGGATTAATCGTTCTTTTTTTTACAAATAAATTATCAATTGCTGGCATTTCCTCTGCTCCAGCTTTCCTTATTTCATCATTTCTTTGTATTTCTTCAGAAGTACCATTTCTTCTCGAGCCCCCTATTAAAGCACTTCTAAATCCTTTTTTAGGATCCATCCCTTTAAATCCATCTATTTTGTACCTTCTATCCCGTTCTCGATTTTTCATTTCTTTTGAATCATTTCTGCGTTGCATTTCTTCTTCACTCGCTTCTTTAAAATTATTCTTTCTGCATTGCATTTCTTCTTGACTGCCTTTTCTTCTCGCTTCTTTAAAATGATCCTTTCTATCAATTGATTCCACATTATTCAGTAATCTCGCATCCTCGTAATTCAAATCTTTCCTTTCTTCATTTCTTACAAAATCATCCTCACACTTATCCCTCGCCCGCCGCCGCATCTTCCAACCGCCAAACTTGAAAATGTACTCTCTGTCATCTCTGGACTTCACTTGCGATTTTAAATTGCTCTTTTTGCGCGTGAAGAACTTCCTCCTGATCCTCCCGCTCAACGAAAGACGGCTTTCCCTGGATTCATCCCCGATGGACAAATCTTCTTTTGAGGTAAAACGCGCTTTATCTTCACTCGAAACCTCTCCGCCGGAATCGAAAAGAGCCTCCAATCGCAATCTCCTCTCAAGCGGTGTTTCTTTCCTGGTTCTTCCCGCAGGTTTATCTTCTTCTTCTAGCGATATTTCTTCTTTTGAGCTTAAATAATAATGCTTCACTTCGTTTGATGTTTCTTCATCCGAGCTGAATTGTAAGTGCTTTCCGGGAACTTGCTCTTCAATAGGAATTTCTTCTTTTGCGCTGAAAAGAGAGTTTTCTTCGAAGATTTCGTCGGGAATTTGTTTGTAAGGAATATTCATTTCCACACATTTTGGCCTTGAAGTTTCTTCTTGCTGCCCTTTCTTCTCCATCATTTCTTCGAGCAGTATATTTCTCTGTTTTTCGTTCTTCTTCATACCGGCTTCAAAATTATTCGTAAAGGAAAATCCAATATTAGAAACTGGCGTGTTGTTTGTTGTTTTAAAGTTACGTTTATTTAACATCGGTGAGCGTTTGTCATATTCTTCGTAATTCGTTGATTTCTTCAATAGCTCATTTTCTGTATCAACAAACATATCCTTCTTCATTTGAGTAGTTATATCTTGATTTGCTACAAATTTATCCGGTGCGTTGCTTTTAGTGTGAACTTCAACGTACTGTTTCTTCATTTCTTCGCAATTCCTCCTAGTTTTCTTCAATAATTCATTTAATTCCCCAATTGTTTTTCTATCATTAGGGTTGGTATTAGGAGTCTTCCTATAAATTTCTACTATTGAAGAATCCTTATTGGCTTTGAGTGTTTCAATTGAATCATCCTCTATATCTTCATTGGAACTACTGCTTCCATCTCTGTTTACAAAAGTCGTCTCATTTCTTCCCTTACTGTTTAATAATTTTTTATCTATTCCAGCTTTAACTGCTAGAACGTTAGTGACATTTTGTTTCCACGCGTTTTCTTGCTTCAATCTTTCGTCATAATCCATCCTCTTATATTCTTCTTCATCATTAACGAAGTCCGCGTTTCTTCTTTCCTTACACCCAATCAATCCCTTCATGGTGATATTTTGTTTCCGTGTGTTATCTTGCTTCAATCTTTCTTCAAAATCTCCCCCCCTCTTGTATTCTTCCTCATCATTAATCAAGTCCGCGTTTCTTCTTTCCTTACACCCGATTAACCCCCTCATAGCCACCTTTTGTTTACACGCGTTCTCTTCTTTCAAATATGCTTCAAAATCCCCTCCTCTCTTGTATTCTTCCTCATCCGCGTTTCCTCTTTCTTTACAACCAAACCCCCTCTTAGTGGCATTTTGTTTCCACGCATTCTCTTGCTTCAATCGTTCTTCAAAACCCACCCCCCTCTTGTATTCTTCCTCATCATTAACCAAGCCCACGTTTCTTCTTTCCTTACACCCAATTAACCCCCTCATCTTCTGTTCTTCTCTGAATCTTCGCAACGACTCGGGAGATTCGTACCAAGTGATATTTTGCTCACTGGAGAAATCCTCCAGAGATGAAACGTTTCTCCTGTGGAATTCTTCAAATTTCTTAATCTTACATTTCCCGCACGGTTTCATCCTCGAACGGCAAGCCCTTTTATTTCTTCCACCGCTCGAACCTTTCGCTACGAGCAGAAGCGGTTTTTCGATTTTTCTTCGTTGCTGCTTTCTTCTAGCCAATGAAGATACGTGTTTTTCATTCGCAATTGAAAACTCGTTGAATTGCTGCACCGATGAAGAAGAATCTTTAAAATCACTTATGTTGAGCGATAAGGAAGATAGGCTTCTTCTACGCGTGGAAGAAGAAGACTCGCGGGGCATTCTTTTCAGCAACATCTTGTTGAAGAACAAAGCAGGTTCTTTTGTTTTGCACATTTTTTTATTAACGACAAATGTGTATTCCCCAATTCTGCTCTTATTAAATCGTTTCCTGATGAATGAAGAAGAGCCGAATTTTGACTTTCCAATCGTACCGTTTCTTCTATTATCGAAATTCCTTTGCGTTCTCCTCGAGTGTTTCCTGAGCTCCTCTGAATTTGGCAAACTTTGACCGGACGATTCGTTTTCTTCAATTGATAAGCTTCTTCTTAATCCATCTTTGTTAGTATTTATATATTTATCTTCATTTCTCCTGCGTGTGTTTGCTTCAACAAGATCATTCATTTTTAATACATCCTCACTAAAGTTTACTCCCTGAAAATCTTCAATTTTCTTTGCGAAATCAGTCTTCTGAATAATTTTCTTCACTTTACAGCCATGGAAATCTTCAATTTTTTTATTATCCGCAAAATCAGCCTTCTGAATAATTTTCTTCACTTCACGGCTGTTGCAATTATTATTATCATCCTTCGATAATTTCTGAAGAATATCATTGAGACATTTCTCCAACGCTTTGATTTCATTACGGTGACAACTGAAGATTCCACTCTCCGTTTTCTTCGCGGTTTCTTCACACTTTTCGCGCTGTTTACTGTAAATCCTCTCGAATTCATTCAAAACAACATTTTCCCTACTTTCCGCGTTTCGGCTCAGTTCACTCGAAGAGGACCGTCTTCTAGAAAGTTCGTTTTTCATTCTTCTAGAAGTCGTTTTTCTTCTTACAGTACTCCTCTGGTTCTTTGAAGCATCGTAGCCGTTAAGAACAATCATGTTTTTTTCTGCTTGTTCTTCATATGAATTTCTTCTCGGAGAGCTGCTTTTACGATCTTCGATCTGCTTAAATTCTTGATCTTCATACTTCAAATTCGATTTCTTCGAAACTTCAAACGATTCTCTTTTATTTTTATACAACTCGGATTCTCTGCACGAGTTTCTTTCATTTTCAAGCAATTCAGGTTCTCTGTTAGAATTTCTCTTTTTTTCAAACAACTCCGATTCTCCGTACGAGTTTCTTCTATTTTCAACCCTTACGGAGTCTTTACAAGAGTTTGTTTCATCTTGAACCCTCTTTGATGTGACGTTTTCTTCTTCACGTTTGCTTGAGTGCAACTTTCTTTGATTTTCAGCTAGTTGCGATTCTCGATTTGGGCTTCTTCTAGAAAGATTCTTCGCATCTTCACGATTGCGGTTGCTCTTAATAAAACAATTTTCATCAATTTTCGGATTAAAATCTTCTTCGGTTCGCCTGGAATACCGATTCGAGTCTTCTCCAATTGTTTTGGACTTTCTATTTTTCGCTAATCCGTTTTGTTCCACTTCGCTTCTTCTGCATTCGTGACTTTTAACACTTTCTTCCCGCTCAACAATTCCATGATTCGTGCTGAATTTTGGTGAACATTCTTCAGTTCGCTTTGATTTTCTTTTGGGAAAGCCCTTCCGCTCTTCTTCAATTAGCCTGGACTCTATATCCACATTTCGCTTCCATTTATCCTCTTCCACGGGATTTGCTTCCAAAGAATAGTGTTTCTTCCCGTTTTTCGGGCGTGTACCGCGAGGACTCAATGAACACCGCCTTTCTTTCCTTTTAACATCCACTTCGTTTGTGTTCATCGTCGAAGAAAAGGCTCGTCTTCTACGGCCCGTAGGGCTTCGTTTTTCCCTTCTTGAATCTTCTCCAGTTGTTGAAGAAAGTGGGCTTGCTCCAACGTTTTGATTCTTCCTAATTAATGCTGAAGATGCAAGTTCATTCTTCATTTCCTTCCTGCGACGTGTTCCACAAGGACTTAATGAACATTCTCTGCGATTCGCTGCAGTTCGTTCTTTATTCAAAACAGATTTTGAAGAAATGAGGTTTTCTTTAATTTTATCCATATTATGATCCGATTTTTGTTTATCTACATAATGACCCATTTTTTGTTTATCCACATTACGATCCAAGTTTCTTGTATCCACATTATGATCCATTTTTTGTTTATCCCCATTATGATTCAATTTTCTTGTATCCACATTATGATACAATTTTCGTTTATCCTCATTGTGATCCAATTTTCGTGAAGAGAAATTTGAATGGTGATCTTTTTTGTATTCCTTATTGTTTCCAACCGAATTGTCTTTATCGCCCTTTCTTTCTTGGTTTTCTTGATTCTTCTTTTCAACAGATTGGTTCCTCCTTCCAACCCTAATTTTCAGGCCATTCACATCTATTAAAGATCGCGAAGTCTTCAATGGATCACATTTCGAATTCTCATCATTTTGGATGCAATCCTCGCTCTTTGAAGTTTTTTCGACCATTAAATTAGAAACGTCCCTTTCAACTGGCGCAAACATTGATTTCGAACGCTTGAAGTCCACATCCCTCTTTGAAGATTCCTGTTGTTGTTTCTTCTTCAAATCTTCTCGGCGCATACTCTTCCGTTTCGAATCTTCGCGGTTTTGCTCAAATTTACTTTTCGAATCGCTCCTCCGTTCATTATTCCTGAAGCTTGAGTTTTCTTCCCGCGCGCTAGAAGATCGATCTCTCAGGAGAAGACCGTTGTTTATCCATCGGGAATTAATGGAACGGCTTCTTTTCGATAGTAAACGTTCCCTGCCGCTTTCTATTTCTTTCTTCCTGTCGATTTCCAGCATTTCGAGCGGTTTGTCTTTCTTGAACGAAGCCTTTCTTCGGTGGAGGATAATTTCGGCACTCGAAGAACTCCTTCTTCTTACACTAGATGAACTGTTCCCTCTCCTGTTTTTGTGATCGTTATGGAGAACACTCTCGGAGGATTGCTTGTTTATGTTTTCTGCAACATTTCGGGGGTCATCCATAAAGGATCCTTCTTTAAGCCGGCTTCTTTCACTGTTGCTATCGCGAAGCGTAATTTCTTCGCTGGAACGATTTTCTTCAATCGCGTCATCTCTGTGCTTGTTGAAAATATCGCTTGGAAATAATCCCTTGATAAAATCGATTCCTTCTGGGCTAATTCCAAATCCGTCTGTTTTCAAAATTTTAAATCCGTGATTAGTTGCTTCGACTCTGGAACTGGTTTGCGTGGTTGAATCAATCACTGAAGATTTCAAAGGAATTACTTGGTTCTTTACGAAGCAGGCTTTATTGTGGTATACTTCCAACTTCTTCGCCTTTTTCTTCATCTCCCTTTTAATCCCTAGCAGGTTAAACGAGCGTTTTCCTCGCGGCGAAGAAATGTTGCTCACGTTACCGATTAGAGGAAACGTCATCGCGCTGGGTGCATCGAAATTTATTGAACTCCTCGACACGGCTTTCTCGTTTCGACGCACACCGTGACTCAGCAAGGTTATATCGCTCAAATTCATGTCGATTCCTTTAAAGGTTTGAATTTTCAAACTCGCAATCCTCTGTTTTAGATTGTTTAAAACATCCTCGCTTTTGTTGGTTTTATTAAAATTCTCGAAAACCCGGCTTTCTTCGTTCCGATTAAGAACACCGGCTTGTTCCAAAAATTTCTGCACCTTAATCTCGGCCGGATCCGGCTTCGCTTCGAAGCGGAGCAGCTTCTTCGCGGGCTCAACTCCTTCCACGGTGAACTTGACCTCCCCGTCTTTCAACATTTTCGAAGAAATTTCCACGATCCTATCATTAATCGCGCTGTTTCTACACCGGTGAAACCGGTTATTCTGCGAAATCCCCCGTTTCGGGCTCAACAACCCGCAATTCTTCTTCCTCCTGGAAAACTTCTTCCCCACCTTCTCCAACTCCGCGACCTTGCAGATATCCCTCAAAGCCAGCGCCGTTTTCGACGAAGCCTTCACGAGACTTGTATCCGCTAGCGATTTGCGCAAACCCAAGTTCAGATTCAGATTGGAAAAGCCCAACTCTTTGCGGTAGATCGATTTCGTTTTCGGGCTCCTCAGCACGTTGATCGTCGTGCGGAATTCTTTCCTGTTATAAATTCCAATCCTATGATCATCCCGTTCCTTTCTGTAGAGCTCCAGGAGCTTCCGAAGAGATTCATCAGCTGTTACCTCGATTACGTTCTTTTTTAACGTTACCGACCGGCTCGATTCTGTTGTTGCTGTTGTAGGGGGCTTCAATTTTTCGGAATTGGTTAAATTCAAAGAGGAAACATCTTTGGAATCGGAATTGGTGCTTGGAGTGGAAATTGTAGTATAATCAAGTTTATCACTAGCAAGTTGCTGGCTGTTTCCTAAATAAACACCTCCCACTTCTTTTTTCGATGAAGTACTTGTTAATTTATTAGCATCCTCCATTTTTTTCTTATCCAATATTTCTATTGCTTTCATTCCAATTTGAAGTTCTATAAAATCCTTGTTAAAACCAATCATTTCTTCACTTTCTGCATCTCCGTATTTTTTTCTTGGATATTCTTCATTTCCTGCTCCTCCGTAATTTTTTCTTGAATATCCTTCATTTTCTGTTCTTCCGTATTTGTTCTTTGAATTTTCTGTTTTTCCGTATTTTTTTCTTAAATACTCTTCATTCTTCTTCGAATCTTTACTTTTCTTCCTCCTTCTTCTTACATCCAAACCCTTCTTACAGCTTCTTCTTTCTTGATTTACTTCTTCCTTACTCGAGCTTCGATCGTATTTTAAGCTTACCTTATTCTCAGTTACATTATCTTCATTTTCTGTTACATTCTTACCAGCTATGTCTTCTTCATTTCTAAAATCTTGCAATTCTTTGTTGTTGTATAATTTATTATTAGATTCGACTTCTTCCTTACTCCACCTTCTATCTTTCTTATTGGTTCTCGTTTCTTCCAGTTCCCTACTTTTATTATCAACTTTCTTCTTTGACTCGTATCCATCTTCCTTATATGTCTCGAATCTTCTGTGGTCTATAAGTAAATCTTCCTTAAGCGTAGTTCTATCTTCTTCGCAGACTTTCCTGATAGCCTCCCGATCTTCAAAAACATCATTACTAAATGTTTCTTCGCGAAATTCCCTGTCATCCATCCTTTTATAACCGTTCGTTTCTTCCAATCTAAAACTGATTTCATCCCTTCGAAGAAAGTTATCTTCCCGTTTCTGGCCAAAACTCAATCCCTTGGCCGAATTATTAAAACCCCAATTCTTCTTAATTATCCTGTCTCCGTTCTTCGAACTTTCTTCATCCGCTTCCCTTTTCTTCCTCCGCCCGAAAAACCCGTACCTATCCTTCTTCAGCCTTTCTATTTTGCACGATTTCGTCAAGCTCTGAATGTAATCCTTGAAATCCCTCCTTCCTTGATCTTCCGCATCCTTCTTCGGCAACGCGCTTTCGTATTCCATATAATTACACTTGATCCGTTCTTTGCGATTGTTTTCTCTACACCAAGCAACCTCATCACGTTTTATTGTTGATTTATCTTCAACATCCTCTCGTTCTTCACTTAATCTTCTAAATTCCTTTCTTCCCTCTTCACTCAATCTTCTAAATTCCTTTCTTCCCTCTTCGCTTAATCTTCTAAATCCCTTTCTTCCCTCTTCATCTTCCTCACCGAAACGTTCTTTTCTCAACGTCTGAAATTCTTCTTGATTTCGCCCCTTTTCCTTCAACTGCTCCGCTGTTTCTTCGCGATCCTTCCTCCTTAAGTACTTCTCGAAGATCATGAAGCCATCTTTGCTCTCTGCCCCTGCAACGTGTTTCTTCTTCTTTGAATCGATTTTTTTGTTACTCTCAGCTTGAATTGCTTCGGGTTTATTGGAAATCGAACTGAAACCACGAATCCCCGAATTCAATTTGGTTTCTTCATTCTGCTTCAATCGATCTTCTTCGCTGGTTTTTGACGTTTGGTTGTCGGAAGATTTCGAATTGTGCCTCCTCCTATGTTTATTCTTACGTTTTGATGTAGTTTGATTGTTCTGCCCATCATGCTTTACAAAACTATTGTTTTTGTTGAAATCATCACTTATCAAATCTGAAGGATTTTGAAGATTAAATCCTTTTTCCGTAACAACGGGCTTTTTTGTTTTATCCAATCCCGCAACATCTTTTGTTCCACTCAAAATTTTCCTATTCTCTTCAACGAACCTCATCGGATTCTGCAAGAGCCTCTTGCGCGCATCATCGTTTTCGACAATCGCATTCTTATTACTCACAACGACGTTCTTCAAATACTCCTCGTATTCCTTAACGGATTTCTTCATTTTCGACTCGCTGGAATCCCGCCGCTTGTTCAAGAGCGTTTTCCCCAAGTCCTTCGAGGTCATCGATTCGCTGAAATCGGCGTAAGCGTTTGCGTTCTCGTACACTGTTATCACATCCGTTGATTGCTTCTTCGTTTGTCTTCCCGGACCGTTTTTATGGATCTGTTCTTCGAATGAGCCGATTTTATTAATATCTGGAGTTTTCGATTGGATGTTCTCGCGGGATTTATTTTTGCGCTTTTTAATAGCGCGCGTTTTTCGTTTTATTTCTTCAAACCGGTTTCTTTCTTCGCGGTCGAGCCCTAAGCAGCCTTTACTTTCTTCCGAGTTAGAGTCTTCCTTTTTCTTCATGATAAGTTGTTCATTGTTGTGCCTCTCTTCGATGTATTTTCTTTCTTCTAATTTGTGATCTTCAAATTGTTTTCTTCCCTCAGATTTAAAATCTTCAATTTGATTTCTTCCTTCAGATTTAAGATCTTCTGATTGATTTCTTCCTTTATGTTTGAAATCTTCAAATTGCGTTCTTCCTTCAGATCTAAGATCTTCTGACTGAATTCTTCCTTCAGATTTTAGATCTTCTGATTGATTTCTTCCTTTAGGTTTAAAATCTTCAGATTGCTTTCTTCCTTTAGATTTAAAATCTTCAAATTGTTTTCTTCCTTCAGATTTAAAATCTTCAAATTGATTTTTTCCTTCAGGTTTAAGATCTTCTGATTGATTTCTTTCTTTAGGTTTAAAATCTTCAAACTGTTTTCTTCCTTTAGGTTTGAAATCTTCAAATTGATTTCTTCCTTCAGATTTAATATCTTCTGATTGATTTCTTCCTCTACGTTTGAAATCTTCACAACACTTCCTCTGTTCAGAGCTACGCCCTTCAAAATTCATCCTCTCTTCCGTGTTGAATTCTTCAAATTGTGTTTTATCCTGCACGTTAAAATCTTCACTACAGCGTTTTACATCTTCAAAATCACGATCTTCAAAACGCTTATTTTCTTTTAAATTACAACCTCTAAAGCGTTTCGTGTCTTGTTTGCAGATTTTCCTTTCTTCAGAAGGATTTTTTTCGAAATGTGCTTTTTCTTCGAAAGGATTTCTTTCGAAGCGTTTTCCCTCTACGCATGGACTTTTTTCAAAACGTCTCCTCTCTTCCGAATTGAAATCTCCGCGTTTTGAATTATACTTAGCAAAATCTTTTCCGCCATGTTTTACACTAAAATCTTCTTTTTCGTCTAATTTAAGATCTTCGAATTGTTTTCTTCGTTGCGATTTAAATTCTTCGAAACGTTTTCTTTCCCGTGAATTGCGATTATTGAAGTACTCTTTGTCTTTCGCATTTAAATCTTCACTCCCCGTGATGAGATTTTCGAAATATTTTCCTTGCTGTCGCTTCAAGTCTTCAATGCGTTTCATTTCTTCAAGATCGCGATCTTCAAAGTGCTTGATTTCTTTCGAGTGAAAGTTTCCGCTATGTTTCCTCGCTTCGGAATTAAGATCTTTGATGTGTTTCTTTGCGATAGCGTTGAAATCATCGAGGCGTTTCGTTTCTTCGGGAAGAAATTGATCGGTATGTTTCCTTGCTTTTGAACCCGAGTCCCTTTCTTCCGGATCAGTGGGTTTTCTCGCGTTTGAGTCTTTGAAGCGCTCTCTTTTTTCTGGATTAAAGTCATCAATGTTTGAATCTTCGAAGCGTTTTATCTCTTCTTTATTATTGTTTTTCTTTGCATGTAAGTCTTTGAAACGTTTGCTTTCTTCTTTATAAATATTATCATTGTGTTTCATTGCGTTCAAGTATTCCCTTTCTTTTTTGTTAATATTGTCCACGTGTTTTACTCCGTGGAAGTCTTTGGAACATTTACTTTCTTCTGGTTCATTATTATCATTGTGTTTCATTGCGTGTGAGTTTTTGAACTGTTTCCTTTCTTCTTTTATAATATCGTCATCGTATTTCATTGCATGTAAGTCTTTAAAATGCTTCCTTTCTTCTTGAATATTATTATGATTGATTGTGATTGCTTGTGAATGATTCATTTTTTCTTGATCAATATTATCAACGTGTTTCTTTGTATGTAAGTCTTTGAAACGTTTCCTTTCTTCTTGATTAATATAATCATTGTGGTTCTTTGTGCGTGCGTCTTTGAAGTGTTTCCTTTCTTCTGGATTCAAATGGTCATAAGGTTTATTTACTAACGTGTGAAAACCTTCAAGTTGCTTACTTTCAAAACTTTCGCAGCGCTTCGTTACTTTCGCGTTCCCACCTTTCTTCTCTTCCGGCTCAATTTTGCCTCCATCTCTCCAGCAACCGTCCAAAGAAGCGTGCTGCCTCCTGTTCCTCCCCGCTCTGCTCTCCCCGGACGAGCCCCTCGACGATTTCGCCGACGACGACCGCCTGGAGCTCTTCGAAAATTCCGACTTGTCCTTGCTGTCGCCCGAAGAAGACGAGATCTCCTTGTTCCCGTAGATCTCCTCGATCTGGGCGTTCCTCGCGGAGAGCTCGCTGATCTTCTTGGTCAGGTCGACGTCGGACGCGCCCCTTTTGGCGCGCCGGTTCCTTCCCTGTTGGTAGTTCTCGACGATGTCCAGCTCGCAGAAGGATTCTTTCTTCGGGCGGCGCTTCGCGGGCGAGACGCGCCCGGCGCAGCTGCTCGTCCTCAGCGTCGTTTTTGATCCCATCCTCGTTGCTCTTCTTCACATTTTAATCGGGCATTGCCGCATTCGAAATTTCGACAAAAAAATTATCTCAGGTTATTACAGACAGCGTCAGAGCTGACAGGAAAAGTTCAACACACTATTAGATTTTTTTTAATTTTGAAAAATAAAACAATTGCTTCATTAAATTCACATTTTCAGCAACCATTCATCTAGCGTATGGGTAACCAGTGATGCTTCAAGAATATTGAAATTATTTACTGCATATTTATTAAGAAATCAATAACAAAATACATTATTATTATAAAAAAATAACATAATTAAATATAAAATTATATACAATACCTTTAAAGATTGAAGAATTGGCTGATTGGAGAAAATCCTACGCAAAAAAAATATTGAAGAAAAATTTACATTTTTTCCACCTCCAAAAAAATTCTGAATAGAATAGTTTCACTGCTCAATGTCGCATTGAGCAGTGAAGGCTCTTCAAAAATGTAAATTTTTCTTCAATCTTTGTTTTTCTATTCTTTTTTTTCAATCTATTTTTTTTTTTCGTGAATTTTAGCTATGATTTATAGAATCTCCTTCGCATATTCTTCGTCATTTATTCAAATTGATGATTTCTTGTACCGAAAGATCAGTTTTGCAGACAATGATTGTTATTTATGATACAATATCTATTTACATCTAACAGTAGAAAGGAAAAAGAGTACAAAAAGATCCAATGTATATCGAGTTGTATATGTAACCAATTGTGATCGAAATAATTTTTACTTATTTGCAGACATTAAACAAAAAATAAATCAAGAGCGGGCGTTATAAAAAATGGTTTAAATTAAATAATTAAATTTTAAGTATTACTACGATCATCCTTTATATGCATACTACAGATACTCCAGATTCCAAGGAATGGCAGGTGTCTTGTCTTCTTTATCCTTCACCTGCAACCGAAAATTATTAATGATGATTGAGGCTACTCCTTCGACATACATGGTTTAATTTTCAATCAGACTATAATATGGTATACAGAACTTTGTTGGGAAAGAATAATGGCAATAAAACAGTGGAAAGACCACTGGTCGATAGCTATCTTGTAAATGAATATGTAATGTTTTATAAACTTAATGTAACTGTAAATATTTCAATAAAGTTAGAATAATATAAAAATATACTCGTATTTCAAGATTATATTTTTATTTATATATTTATTTGTAATACAACCACAGAAATTTATTTTACGATATTTCCTATCTCTAGTTGTATGCTATTTAAATATACACTAAATAATAACTATTGCCTAATTAACAAAAATATAATTACAGTTTTAAGTCCGGTGCATTATTTCAATAATACGGTTAAAACATAATTTGGCATTAGACATATTAAAAATATCAAGCGAAGGATCGACAGATTGTAAATTGTTGTAAATATCATACATAGCAAATATTGGCGATTTAACAATAACATTTGTTTTGGGAATAGGAGTATGAAAAAATCTATGGTGTCTAAGTGCATGGGGGATATGAAAATTAATTAAAGCAACAGCCTCTAGGCAATCGATTAAATAGTTTAATAATTTAAATAAAACAGTAATGAGGTGTGATTTTCGTCTATTTTCGAGGGTTTCCAAATCAAATTCTCTTAAAAGATCATCATAATCTACATTATAATCCGGATACCTACCATATTTCTTTAGATATAAATATTTAACTAAACGTTTTTTGTACTGATTCAATTGAATTAGAGTATTTCGCATAATAAGGATTCCATACGCAGCAACAGTATTCAAGTCGAGATCGGACATAGGCAAAATATAATGAAAGTATAGCATCCGTACCTGTAAAATGTCTAGAGTTACGAACAATAAATCCCAAGAAGCGATTGGCGGAAGACACTATACTTTCAATATGACTATTAAATGTTAGTTTGTCATCAAATATGACATTAAGATATTTAATCTGTCCGACCCTCGACAGTGAAACTTTATTTATATTATAGTTATTAGATATTACATGTTTACTACGTGAAAATGACATTACCTTACATTTATTCGTATTCAAAAGTAATTTGTTAGCTAAACAACATCCGTGAATGATATTAATATTACCTTATAAGTCTATACAGTCCGTTATAGAGTGGATAGGTTTGAAAATTTTCATGTCATCTGCAAACAACAAACATGAAACATCCAATTCTTCAACAGTATCATTGATGAAGTAATTAAAATATAATGGACCAAGAACCGATACCTGAGGCACACCAGACGTTGCATAAAATAGATCAGATCTGTAACCTTTGTATTCTACAAAGGTTACAGATATTTCTTTACATATATGGACCTCTGATGAAGATAACTTTTTATAAATTTGCATAAGGATAAAGAAAACCCCAAACTATAGAGTTTTGACAATAGAACTGTATGATCCAACCTGTCAAAGGCCTTAGAAAAATCGGTAAACACGACATCAACTTGCACTTTTTGATCGAGGCTGTTAGATAATATTTGAGTGTATGGAATAAGATTACTTAGAGTTGATCGCTTAGGTCTGAAGCAATGCTGGTTATCATGTAATATTGAGTTGACAAATGTCCTAATTCGTCCAAGTAAAACAAATTCAAAGCATTTGGACAGGTTGGATAATATCGCTATTGGACGATAATTAATAATTGAGCTTCTATCGCCCGACTTTTATGCTATTTGTCCAATACCCAAAACACCGCATTATCTTAATAAAATAGAGAATTATCGTCACATAACTATACTTTCTCATATCGCAAAAATGTTTGAACGTTTGCTTATAATCAAATTTTACAGCACATTAGCCCATATTTATCAATGCATCAGTATGGCTTTGTTCCTAATCGGTCTACAGTCTCAAATTTATCTATAATAGCTCATGACATAGCTCAAGTTATAGATGACACAGGCCAAATTGATGTCGAAGGCCTTTGACAAAGTTCCCCATAATTTATTATTATTAAAAATCATTAATTTTGAATTTGGCGGTGACTTTAATAACTTCATATTTACATAAACGCCGAGCATATGTGTCAGCCAATGGTTTTAAATCAGATGATTATTTCCCATCATCTTGTGTACCACAAGGCTCTATTCTAGGGCCCTTGCTATTTAATATATTTTTAATGATATTTCTGAGTATTTTGAATGTCAACATTTAATGTATGCACGCTGCCATAAAAACAATCGATGACTGTCATCGTTTACAAAATAGTTTAAATAGAATAGTTTCTTTTTGTTATATAAAATATAAAAAAATAAAAATTTGTGTCATATTCAAAAAAATCAAATGTAATAAATTATAATTATAAAATCAATGGTGAGCTTCTAGAACGTGTTACGGTTTCCAAAGATTTAGGAATATATTTTGATCAGACTTTTAATTTTAATTACCACATAAATCATATTGTTAATAGTGCATACAGATTATTGGGTTTTGTATGTCATAACGCTTCTCAGTTTGTAAATATAAGTACGTTAAAATCCTTGTATTCTGGTTTTGTGCGGACTAAGTTGGAATATGGTGCTATGATCTGGTTTCCGCAGAATCAAATTCAAATAAAGAATCTTGAAGATGTCCAGTGCAAATTTTTAAAATTACTTTTTTTACGAAATTGAAGGCACTTATCGGGAAAGAAGATTTGATCATAATCTATTATTATATAAATTTAATATTAAGTCTCTTGAAGCTCGGAGGTATACTATATGTATAAAATATCTGTATAATATTTTGCATGGGAAGATAGATTCACCTTTATTTTTAGATAAAATTTGTTTCCGAGTAGACAAAAAGCAACTTTCTTCATAAAAAAAACATAGAACTAATGTCGGCTTAAAGTCACCTGTCAGTATTGTGTGTTCGTGTTTCAATAAAATATCAGACACTACAGATACACTTAACCAAATAATTAAAAATTTACAAAGGATACTTTAAGATGGCTCATTTGTTTTATGTTACATGTTATATTTGTATTAATCGTAACTGCAGCTTAACTGTTTCTATTTTGTCTTGTAATTAAGAAAATATGTATTTCCTGTTGGGCAATAAAGATTATTATTATTACATGCATTAAAAAAACCTTTATTGGCATAAAACCACAACATAACAACCACAGTTATAGAAAGACAAAACAAAAGGTATTCCTTATACATATTCAGACTTTATTTTCCCTCTTCTTCTTTTCCCACACCAGCCTCTTCAATATCTCTGCATTATATGTAATAATAAAAATATATTTTTTTTTTCAAATACGAGTATATTTTTATATTATTCCAACCTTAATATATATATATATATATATATATATATATATATATATAATCGATGTCCCCTTTTACCAATTGGTGTCGGGGTTAACGTTAATTAATGTAATTCTCAAAAGTATTAATCACCCTACCTTCTCAGTTAACCCATCCTGGCAACTCATCCTGATTTTCGCGGCTGTAGCCGGTGCGTTCAGTTTAAACCCTGGAGTCAATCCGGCGTCGATTCTAGCCGCTTTAATTGCCTCCCTTATCGCGAACAGACATGAACTCGCTAGACACAAAGGCGGTTCGCCCACAGCTTTCGAAGAATAAACAGCCCGCGGGTTTGAAGATCCCTTCAACAACGAAACGTTGAACTCCAAAGGAATGTCTCCGAAACTTGGGATTTTGTAAGTGCCCGGACCTTTCGAGAAGAGCGTCCCGTTCGGGGAGTAAACCATTTCTTCTAGGACGTACAAGCCGTAGCCTTGGACGAACGCGCCTTCCACTTGGCCTATGTCAATGGCTGGATTCAGGCTTTCACCTAAAGAAAATGAGAGAAATGAGAAAAAGATATGAGAAATATTTAATGAATTGTTCAACCAAGTTTTTTTCTGGAGGGTTTTTGGATTAATAGAAATTCTTATCATTTTAAGTTGATTGAATTTGTGTGTGTTTGAGGCGAATCATTCCGCGGAGAACAAAAGTCTACCTTTGATTGTTGATATTTTCGTAAAGTCAAAGTGTAGAGGATTTAGATAACTGCTGATGGCCATTTCTGTCTATATGCTAATTTCTATAATTAGAAATTACGCTACTTTTTCTAGTTATATGAAGAAAGATATGTCTTCTGACCCCAATTCGTCCAAATAGTAATGGGGATGGTAGACATACTTTTCTTCACATAATTGTGAAGAAAAGTAGGTAGACATAACTTTCTTCACATGATTGTGAATAAAAGTAGGTAGACATACCTTTCATCCCATAATTGTGAAGAAAAGTAGGTAGACATACCTTTCATCACATAATTGTGAAGAAAAGTATGTCTACCATCCCCATTACTATTTGGACGAATTTGGGTCGGAAGACATATCTTTCTTCATATAACTAGAAAAAGTAGCATAAAAACCGAAATGGCCATCACCAGTTATATAGACCTCTAATACATAGGCGCCGTCAGAAAATTTATCGAGGGGGTGGGGCAACTTTTTTTTCAAGCGTTAATTTAAAACGCCTGAGGTCCAGGTCTGTCTTGGGATAGGTGACCGGTACCATTCGTTATCTCGAGGATACAATTACTGACGCTTTAGAATGACAGAGGCTATCCTTCGAATTACACGCACACAAATACAACTTATATGGATGAAGGATCTCGCGATCGATGATCGTTTTGGCAGATCCTAACAAATACAATCAATACTAGACTCCGTATCATAACTATATAGACACCTACATTTTTAATATATTTGTTTTTTCTTTAATTTTTATTTAAACTAACCATTCAGGACTCATATGCAATTGTAAGGTAATCTAGTGGATTTTTATCAGAGTAAAAAGTAAAATCTATTGTTTTAAAGAAAATTCTAACAATAACGTTGGGTAATTATATTGAATTGTTATTCCTTTTAATTTATATTTATATCTATGCATTGTAGAAAGTTCAATGTACATTGAGGTATAGTTTGAATTAATTAAATATAAAGTGGAAAATAAATATCTCTGATGGGATTTGAACCCACGTCCCCCGATTGCCGGTCAGTCGCGAATTTTCACCTCCAATTAACCAGAGTTCGGGGCTTGTGGTCGTATACACGAGCCTTGAGGTGTCCCCTTCTCTCCAACATCGCTTGCTCAACTTGGACAGCTTCCACCGGAACTGCCTCCTTCAACTCGTCCAATGTTCGGGGATTATGATCGTATACATGAGCCTTGAGGAGTCGCAGATGGATAAATCTGGGGACCGAGGAGGCCAATGAACATCACCAAACCTGGAAATGAAACGACCACGGAAAATAACGTTCATCGTAGCTCTGGCTGTGTGGGTGGTCGCCCCATCCGGTTGGAACCACACACGTCAGACTGGAACACGTCGTCGTCTTAATTCAGGTAAAAGAAGTTGGTGATCATTTCGACATAGTGCTACAAGTTCACGGTAACAGCATCGCCATTACCGTCTTCGAAAAAATAAGAGCCGATGATGCAAGTTTGCGATACAGCGCACCAAACTGTCACTTTTGGGGTGTGCAGCGGTCTTTCGTGTAACTGTTGCGGATTTACAATACTCCAATAACAATGGCACTTCTGCTGGTTAACCGGGCTATTGAGATGAAATTCTCTCATTTTCTCATTTTGTTCATGAATAGTCTCCAGGGTGTAACAGTTGTGGAGTTCCAAATGCGATCACTGATGCGAAGTTCAGCAACATGTTGCCAAACGGAGAAGAAGGGTTTATCGAATGCGTCTCACATTCTCAGGGGTTCGAACCGTTCGTGGAGCTCCTGGTGGTCTTTTGTTCATCAGTACACCACGTGCGCGAAGTCCTTCGATCCAACGAAGGATGGTGTTTCACGAAGGAACAGCTCGATTCGATGTTAAAGTGGCGACGAAATTGATAATTTCAGCAAGATAACGACTCAGCACGTTCAAGAAGGTAATGAAAAACATGCCTTGCTAAACATGACGTGCTTGAGAGGCACGATTTTCAATCCTTGTCTAATCGAACGGTCGCCAATAGTGCTTTATTTATGTACAAGTTGTTAAATACTAAGATTGACTGTGCTGTATTACTGTCTCAAGTGAAATTATATGTTCCAAGACTCTCTTCTCGTAACAATATTACATTTTATGTACCTGTCGCTAAAACCAATGTCCTTCGTAAGGCTCCTCTTTTTCATTTGAGCAAAAATGCTAATCGTTTGTTTGACGACATATTTTTCTCACCAGAAATGAGACAGTTATTTAGCATTGTCTGTGAAATTCATTATTTTTGTATGTTTTTTTTTTATTTATACTGTATTATATAAGGTTTTCCAATAGGGATGATATGATTTTGAAGTGACGTTTCGGCCATTTGTAATATGTCATGATCTGTCATTTATTTTTCATTGTATTCAGTAGTGTTTACAATTTCATAATGGAGAGATACACACAAGAACAATGTTTACAAATTATTCAGTTTTATTATCAAAAATAATCATTCTCCAATTGCAACTTTTCGTGCGCTTTTGCCATTTTATGGTCGTAATAATCGGCCAAGTGTGCTCGCTATTCGTCGAATTGTTGAAAATTGTGAGCGTACATTTTCTTTACTGTTAAAGTGCCAATAAGACAAAGAACCGCTTGAAGTAATGCAAATATTGCTGCCGTTCAAGCAAGTGTTGCTAAAGACCGCAATTTGTCGATTCCAAGACGTTCTCAACAATTGGAACTGTCTCAAACCACAATCTGGCGGATTTTGAAAAAGGATTTGGGTTTGCATCCGTATAAAATTGTTCTCACTCAAGAACTGAAGCCATTGGACCACCGTAAACGTCGTGAATTTGCTGATTTTGCATGGGAACAACTTGAAAACGATAACGATTTTTTTAAGAAAATCATCTTCTCCTATGAGGCTCACTTTCATCTGAGTGGTGCGGTAAATATACAAAACTGTCGATTCTGGTGCGAAGAAAATCCACAAATTATTCAAGAAAAACCATTACATTCACCTAAATTGACAGTTTGGTGTGGTGTTTTGTCTGGTGGAATCATCGGTCCGTACTTCTTTCGAAATGAAGATGGTAACACCGTTACTGTCAATGGAGAGTGGTATAGATCGATGATAACCAACTTTTTATGGCCGAAATTGGAAGAAGTTGGTCTTGACAACATTTGGTCTCAACAAGACGGGGCTACATGCCACACAGCAAATGCAACAATTGAATTATTGCGAGAAAAGTTTGGAGATTCGATTATTTCAAGAAATTGTGATATTGAATGGCCTCCAAGAAGTTGTGATTTAACACCATTAGACTATTTCTTGTGGGGTTATTTGAAGTCATTGGTCTTTCGAAATAAACCAGACTCTCTTCAAGCTTTACAAGTCAATAATGAACGTGCTATTCATGACATACGACTTGATTTAGTGGAAAAAGTGCTCGAAAATTGGGTTAATCGAATTCGTTCCTGCAGAAGAAGTCGTGGAGGCCATTTGAATGACGTTTTATTTAGAACTTAATTGTATCGATTATACTTCACATTAAATAAAAAAATATTTGAATTTCATTAACAATAAGTGTGTTTTTTTTTAAGAAATCATATCACTTTTATTGAAAAACTCTTTATAATTACTATTATTATTATTACTAATTATATTTTATAACATTGTCCTGTAATTGGTTCAGCTGTTGGGCAATAAAGTTATTATTATTAATGATTTTACTGTTTTGGACTGGCCAGCATGTTTACCGAACATTCTCGTTTTGGAGTACTTAAAAATATATATGTACCAAGGAAAAAAAGTAGGGATAAAATCCAGGGGTGGCACTCCCCTTGCTCTAATGTAGCGGCACCTATACTCTTATATGACATTACAAAAATAACCTCAATTAAAGATAGACTCTCTCCGCAGAACGATTCTTTTTAAACAAATATAACTTCAAACAAAATATTTGTTAGTTTTCACAATTTCTAAATATGAATACAAATACATTCAATAAAATTAGTCAGTATGCCTTCGAATCTTTTTCGACTTAAATAGTCATTAAATATTTTAATGGAAAGTGAAAGAAAACATTTAATTTATTTAAGATTTATTCATAGTATTATTATTAGGGTTGGGACTTTTGCATTGACATCATGATGCAAAAGTATTATTAGCAGAGTTGGGACTTTTACATTGACATCATGATGCAAAAGTCCCAACCCTGCTAATAATACTATAAATAAATCTTATATAACTTCAAAATGTTTTCGTTCATTTTCATGCATACCTAAATCCATGACGATGTCACTTCTAAGAATCCTATGATCACCAGTCAAGCAGTCTATTTCGGCTTCTGTTACAGCTGCGCCACAAACGAAATAATTCATTAGGCGGCCCGTGTTCGTAGCAAGATCGTAACCAATATCTGGAGTTTTGTAGAATCCAGTTGAGGATAGGCTTATCCTTTCCATATAAGCAGCTTTAATCCACTCCTCCCATGTCGCATCCGGTAGTTTATCCTTGATTGGCTGCAATCTCTTATTTATAATCTCGCATGCGTCCTGAAAGAAAAAAAAAAACGCAAATAAATTAATTCATAATAATCGTCTGTAATATTGTATAGCTGAGGCTGTTAGTCGTTGAAACTCCATAACATCACTTTAATAAAACAGATTGTTTTATTAAAGTAAACTTTTGTATGTTGGTTGTGGAGACTTTTAATTATTTAAATAAAAAAATATTTGTTATTTAAAAAAATCGTAATAGTTGGATACTTTTTGTATTAAATTTTAAATACACTTCACGCGATACCTGAGAACTAAAAAACTAAACTAGTTAGGAGAATTGTAGAAACTATTTGAAGATAAGCTTATCGTTTCCATATAAGCAGCTCCACTTCGAACCATCTGATATAGAGATGAGGCTAAAATTGCTAAAAGCATCAGAGCTTGCATTTTCGGGAGCAGTAACAATTTGTGGTGCTCCAGGGCTACATTTCTCCATATCCCGGAAGAATATAGGTTGTTGTGCTCACCACATCCGAACTCAACAAAGACCAATTGCCATTATGTTAGATAATCAAGCAGCCCTAAAAGCACCATCGAGAATTTTTACCTAAACAGAATACTGTATAATAATAAATCAAATGAAACATGGGAAATTCATTTGGCGACGATAGTAAAAATGCAGTTAGTATGAATACCCAAGGATCAAAGAATTATTGGAACTTGACGTGATAGTCAGGCAGAAAAAAAAATGTTTGGGCTCGCTTGCTGGCCGAAACAAGCGCAACATTGAAAATTACAGGCTTTTGTAATATTTCATGAAACCGAAACGGAACTGTTCACAAAGTAGCATATCAAAACCTAGCAAATTCAAAAGAGAATGAGACACACGAAAATTTTCCTCAATAGTCCAGTACTCTTTGCTATCGAACAATAGACAATTTTGATATGCTGTCAGGACCGAACAGAAACTACGAAAAATTAGAAGACTAATAACTGGACACTGTAATTTGAATAAACACAAGCATAGGATGGAAATTAAGAAAAGTTCTCTGTGACTCGGATGTCTAGAAAAGGAGAAAACTCCCCAACACCTATAGACGCTGACGCCATAGAATAATTCAGGAAGCTCGTGATTCCTGAAGAAGTGCTCAGTATGTTCCTGAGGCTTAAAATCCTGTACAATCTTTGCTATCACGTACTGGACCATTAGGGAAAGTCTCGTGTGTCTCCTCAATTGTGCATTATTCTTTGCTATCGAGTACTGGACTATTGAAGAAAAGTCTCGAGTGATTCCTCAATGATCCAGTACTCTTTGTTGTCAACTACTTTTCTCCTCAATGATCCTTATGCTATCGAATACTGGACCGTTGAGTGTGACTTCTCAATTGTCAAGTACTCTCTGCTATTGAGTACTGAACTATTGAAGAAAACTCTCTCCATTTTGATATGTCGTCAAAAATGAGCGGAATGAAACTACAAAAAAATACAAGGCCAATAACTCGACACTGTAATTACAATAAACACAAGTCGTCAATTAGAATACTGCTGGTATCTTGGGGGTTTATATGGTGGCGGTATCTAGCGACGAATACTGTTACTTGCGCCACCGAAATCGGCGGAGGAAGAGTGTTGGTTCTCTGAGTGGCATGGCGAAAAGCGCGTGTATTTAGTTGTAAATGTTAATTTGGTGAAAATGAATTGGATGTGTTACCTACATCATTAGAGTCGGAGGTTAGCGGTGTGAATTGGACTAAAAAAAAGTGGCAGTACTAGATTCGCCACTCTTTGAGCACCCCTGATGCCGGTAGTTCTGATACAGTCGCATAGGATAGAGAATAGAATAAGAAAACGCGAGTGTCTAGGAAAGGATGAAACGACGATGCATGGAAAAAGGATAATTCAGGAAGCTTGTGTTTTCTAAAATAGAGATCAGGACATTCCTGAGGCTTAAATTCATGAACTCCATAGAAGACACGGGAGTATACAAGGGTGTTAAAGGAGGGAAGGTACTCCTTTCTGTGTCTTTCAGCTCAGGAAGTATGGGAAGATCAACTAGCAGGGAGTAGAACATATGGAGGCGCACACGGAGAGTAGTGCAGGACCACACAGCGAAAAAACCTCAAGCGATAAAAATATTGCACTGGATTTTGAATTTGAATCTATTTCCTCTGTAACGTCTAGGCGTCGTGTTTGATCACTTGACATTACATAAAAGTTAAAAAGCAGATTTTATGTTAGTTATTTCACTGAAGTTCCAAAAAAATAAAGTATATTTTCTTATTATATCGTTTTTCCGGTTCTCTTCTGTTATGTATGCATATATTAATACATATGTACCTTTGTACACAGTAATACAGATGAAATCAATAAAAGCTCTTCTGGTTTTTCTTACGCTAGCCGTTGAATAGTAAGCATCCGCATCATTTATTTATCCACACTCATGCCCAACCACGTGTTGCTTCGAACAGCCTCACTCCGTGCTTGCTTGACGCCTGCAGCTTCCAAGCAACACGCTTCGAGTCAGTAGTATAACATCTCAATTGTATTTAAGCTCAAATTATAGATGTTAATATTTATTTCATAATTACCAATATGGCCATTCCGTTCAAATCCGAACTAGCACTAGCTCCAGTCGTCGACGTGTTCGGCACTTTGTCTGTCGAGTTTTCGACTGTGTAAATTTTGGAATGAGGAATGCCCAACGCTCTTCCGGCTACCTGGATCATTTTCGTGTGTAGTCCTTGGCCCATTTCGACGCCGCCGTGCGTCAGCAAAACGGAGCCATCTTGATAGATGAGGACCAATGCTCCACCTTGGTTCAGAAATTGCGCCGAAAAACCGATTCCGTATTGCAAGGGAACTATCGTTATGCCGCGTTTTTTCCAACGGTTCTCACTAGAAAAAAAAAAATTAGTGATTTTTTTCATATAAAATAATTATTTAAAAATTCTATATTATAATCAATAATATAATTGGAAAGATAGCAGAAACGATGTTACTTATAAATTAGGCAAAAAAACAGCACCAAATTTATAAATATGACATCTTCAACAAATTGCACCTACAAGGTAGATGGTTGAGAATCCTGCAAAGGATGGCGCCCTTTTCTATTTTTTAAGTGGCATCATTAACAATTTGAGTCTATAAGGTAAACGACAGAGAATCGTGCAAAAGATGGCACTTTTTATATTTTTTAAGTGGCATCACCCACAATTTTGGTCTACAAGATACATAAAAATCCTGCAAAATATAGCGCTTTGTCTAATTTTAATTGGATTCATCAACAATTGACCGAAAATCTTTGTTGCTTCCACTATAAGAAGACGAACTTGTTTTGTTTATGAGACCAGGAAACAAAAATTTAATTAGTTGAATATTTTATTAAATAAAATATTTAACTAATTAAATTCTAATTAAATAAAATCTTGTTAGTATTACCATTCTCAATTTTACCTATTATATTTCTCGATCGCCCCTTTTCTTTTTTTATATCCAGATAACTCCAAACATTCCTGCCAGCACCTGACTAACGTAGTTTCTTCGAAAGTCTGGTTGAAACAAGTGACGTCTCCTTTTCTGAATAAATTCATTTCCATAACTTCAAGATGGTCTTTATGCAGAAATTCCGCAACCTCTCTTATCATCGTTTCACCGGCGAAGATTCCTTGGGGTGAGCCGTATCCTCGAAAGGCAGTGTTCGTCGGAAGGTTTGTCTTGCACGAAAAACCTCGAACGCGGACGTTCGGAACGCTGTAAGCGCTTGTTATCAAAAACAGGGCGCGTTCCAAAACCTATAAGAAAATTGATTTATAAATAGGTATGAAGAAAAATATTTAGTACTTGAAATTTTAAATAGTACGAAGGATTTAGATATAGTGGAAAGTGCCGCTGCTTCTATCAAAGATGAACACTTGGAAGGTCCAATTATTGAAATTTTAATGCGGATTTAGATATAGTGGAAAGTGCCGCTGCTTCTATCAAAGATGAACACTTTGAAGGTCCCATTATTGAAATTTTAATGCGGATTTAGTTTTAGTGGAGAGTACCGCTGCTTTTATCACGGATGCACTTTTGGAAGGTTCCATTATAAAAATTTTAAACAGTGCAAACGATTTAGCTATAATGATAACTACCGTTGCTTTTGTCAAAGATAGGTATCGGGATGGTCATATTATAGTAATTGTGAAGGACTTAGCTATATTGGAGAGTGTCGTTGCTTTTGTCAATGACGAACATCGGGAAGGTACTATTTAGGTCACACCAAAAAGAACGAAGGCTATGATGTCCATGAAGTCTCTTCCCAGGAAGTATAGCTGGGTAAGATTCAAATAATTTTAGAGCATTCGAATAATTTTCATAAATAATAATAATAATAAAGTTTATTTTCAATTGTAAATACATACAGTAAAGTTAACAATATGAAAATTCAAATTAAAAACGTCGTATCCTCTAAATAATGTAACTTATAACTAATTAATAAGATAATATCCTAAAACAATCTGTTAAACAAAAAAATCTTCAATTGAATATAAACATCTTTCGATTAAAAAACATTTGAGCTTTTGTTTGAAAATGAATAAAGATGGACTGTCTTTAATTGCTTGAGGTAGACAATTATAAATCTTGTAGCTATTATAGCTGATTCCTTTTTCAAATTGGGTCGTTTTATGAACTGGTGGCTGAAACTGATTTTTATGCCTAGTTGGATAATTGTGTTGCCACAATCCTTAAAACCTTGACGACATGAGTCCCTAGAATTTATAGAGCATAGAGCTCGAATGACACGTTTTTGTATTACAAATAGACGTTGAAACAATATTTTTTTACAACGCCCGTAATGTATTATGCCATAACGGATATTAGAATGGAAGTACGCATAGTATGCAGTCAATGTTATTTGTTTAGAGCACTTTTGATTGATAGACTTAAGTAAAAAGCATATTCTACTAAGTTTCAGTGCTAAAGTTTCAATATGCTGTTCCAAGCTTAATTTAAAATCAATTGTTAATCCTAACATTTTTATCATTGTTGATATTTCTATGTTATAACCATCCATTAGAAAATTAGATGGTACATCCAAATTTGATATAATATTTCTGAATAAGACACAGCATGTCTTTTCAGAATTTAGAGTTAGTTTATTTTTTTGGCATCAGGTCTTTAGATCTAAGTAAGTGTTTTGTGTATCAACTATGATTTGATCAACTCGTTGACCACTGATAATAGCTGTGGTGTCATCAACATACACAACCATATCATTTGATTGCATATTATGCGTATTGTATACAATGTCATTAATAAATATATTAAATAAACTTGGCCCTAAAATTGAGCCCTGCGGAACAACCATTTCAAAAGGCAGTGGTGTTGATATTTTGTTGCCATATGATACTGATTGTACTCTACTACTAAGATATGATTTTAGTAATTTCAGACATACGCCCCTAACACCATAGCGTTCAAGTTTAAGTAAAAGTATATTGTGGTTAACTGTATCGAATGCCCTAGTTAAATCTATAGCCAGTCCCATGGAGCATTCGCATTCATCTATACTTCTTCTTATATTACTGAGAGCAGCAGTTAAAGCCGTGTTTGTATTTTTTTGTTTTTGAAAACCATGTTGCATGTCTGTAATTATATTGTATTTCATAAAAAACTCACTAAAGCGTTGGTTTATGGCTTCTTCCAAAATTTTTAAAACACTGGCAAAATACAAATTGGTCTATAATTTTCTAATTTATTGGGTTCACCTTTTTTAAACAGCGGTTTAATTTTTGCTGCTTTTAAACAAGTAGGAAATATACCAGTTTCAAACACTCGGTTTATTAAATATTTTAATGGTATTCCTAAAAGAATAATGGCATTTTTTATTACTATTGGTGTAAGTTCATCAATATCTGTACTAAAACTATTGTTCATTTTATTAGTTAAATCTATTATCTCCATTTCTGATACAGGAAACAGGAAAATTGAATTTTTATGCTATCAAATTGTTTGCTTAATTGTACTGATACATCGGCGAAGTAAGTATTAAATACTTCTGCTACCTCTTCTTTTGAGAGTATTGAACCATTTTGTTCAATAGTTTCAATACGTTTTGTTTCATGATTTTGATTTGAATTAATCATATTCCAAATCGATTTTGATTTGTTTTTTTGTATTGACTATTTCATTGTCATAAAACGATTTACTTAATAGTCATTTTATTTTTTAGATCGGCCTTGAGTTGATTACTATAGTCTTTAAACATAGGATATTTAGTAGCTAACTCTGCAAAAGCATTAAATCTAGCTTTAAGTCGAATAACGTCAGCAGTTATCCATGTGTCTATTTGATGTTTTTGTTTATGTATAACTTTTTTCAGTGGAAAGCATTTAAAGTAATGTGATTTAACGATATTTAAAAAATGCGCAAAAGCTTCGTCTACAGTCGTACAATTAAAAACACACGTCCAGTCTTGTAAACCCAGAGATTCAGTGAAATTGTTAGTATTTGTCTCATTCAAAAAACGTTTATATATACATATTTTTGTTACATCCGAACTTAATTTTAATGTTATAATCTGCGCACTGTGATCTGAGATGTGAAAATTTTTACAAAGAATTGATGAAATAGTTTTATTACAATTTGTAAATATATTATCAATACAGGTTTTTGTATTATTGTAATGAACTCTAATCGTTTCATTAATTGTGGGAGATAAGTTATAACATAACATTGTATCTAAAAGCTCCATTTTAGGAAGCTATTGCTCCATTATGTTAATATTGAAGTCACCCCCTATATTTATTAAAATCTATACTATTTAGAATATTGGATAATACATTAAAAAAATCTTTGGTGACACAAGGCGGTCGATACACAGATATGAAAATATAGTTTTTATACTGAATTGCGCAACATTCGAGCTCATTTTCCACGGACATTCTAGTAATATTATCCCTACTTATTGAATGGAAGTCAACACGGCAGTAAATTGCAGATCCGCCATGCTTTTTGACTTTCCTGCAATATACATTTTTTAATTTTAAGTTGTAATTAGAAATTTTAAATTGCGAAATATGATTATTAGTTAACCAATGTTCTATAATAAGCAGAATTGTGGGTGCAATATCATTTAATATTATTTATAAAAATAATATTTTCTTAGAAATACATTGTATATTTTGATGCATAATCGAAATGGAAGTAATTACATTGGATTTATTTTGTACATAATTAATTGCGCTACTTCTATTCTCTTGTTTTCTTGGTTTTGCTGTTGCGTGCAAGAAAAAACCGTTCAATCAAGACGCCTATTGGCCAAAGATCTCGTTTCTTAATATTTTCTAGGCGAGAAAATGGAATTGTAACTTTAAAAGAGCTGTACTCTAATGGGTATTTCGATGTAAGTTGTTCGCACTTCACGTTGTTGAAATTATTTTTTTGTAGATAATCCAACATCATATCAACAGTGTAGATGGGCTTAACCTAAAAATATGAAGATGTGCATTTTTTTTCAACTCCAGTTAATGGTAGCTTATCGCTGATTCCATGGAAAAATTCTCTTTTCTTGCGTTGGTTCCTTCTTACTTCTTTCCAATCTTGCTCTTTACATTGTTTTGCTATTATACATGCAGCATCTCTATTTTCAAAATCGCTATTTGGTCCTGTTGTAACGTTTGCATAGGATTTGATTTCATCTGGTTTTAATTGATCATCGGTGATTTTAACATGTTGTGCAGCTTGAATGCACGGACGGTCAATCGGTTGCATATAATCTTGAGGAGATTTTATGATCCAGATATGCAGTAGCGAATCAAGTCAGTTCTTTTAGGGAGACGGAATATGCCATTGAAATTATGTAACGCGCCAATGAAAAATAAAATGACCAACAAAGAAATCCTCTCAACCTCAAAGGAGGTGTAGTGAGTTATAAAAATTAATGGGTTTGTAAATAATGGTTCAATGGACTATTACAACAAATTGCAGACCCATAATCCTGAATACATATAATTCACTTAGCAACAACATTGCGCAAGTATTTATGTATCTGATAAGCAGGAATTATGTGTAGAGAAAAGGAGAGTGTTAAATAAATCGTCGTGAACCAAAAATACAGAAGTTATTATTGCTCCCATGTAAATTTCCCAAAACCTGACATTACAGGGGGTTTATGCTTGAGCATCAAATATTGTTGTTGACTTGTTGGATATACCAATAATTTAATAATACACGATAAAGATTTCCAACGCTGTTAAAATTCATAATGAATTAAAGTCGACGCAAGCGCCACCTTTTGCCTAATTTCAAGTGGCATCGTTATTAAATGTTGTTAAAATTGCTTGAATCTTCGTGAACTTTTAAATTTCATAGATTTTTCGAGTTTTCAAGATTGTGATTACCAAAAATTTAACATAGAACCAAAAGAGAAGGAATGGAGGCATATTGGTCTTTTAATTTGTCATTGGAGACATTCAACCGGAATTCATCTAGCGTATGGAAAACTGGTGATTTTTCGAACTTCTTGAGATCTGCGATTTTCGGTCATCCACCTTGTAATGGTAGAAGACCGAAAATTGCTGATCCGAAGAAGTTTGAAAAACTGAAATGGCCATCACCAGTTATCTAATCCTTGACGATGCCACATGACATTAGGCGCTCCCAGTTATCTCCCAGTTATTATGACTTAAAAGATAGTTAAGAAACCTTTTAAGGTACTTGAAAACTAGCATTGTTATTTAAAAAAAATCGATGTTTTTTATATATATATATAAATAACCACCAATTGGTAAAAGGGGACATCGATATATATATATATAAACTAAATTGCGAAGAAAGACATACCAAAATGGAATTATCAACTGAAAAGCCACCATTATTATACATGGTCACATCGAAAGCGACGAGCTTTCCATTTCTGTTGAAGCCCACTTTGTATTTGAACAAAAAGGGGTTCCTTCCGCCCGTCGAGGCGACGTCTTCGTCTCTCTCCAGAGTCATCCTGATTGGCCGGCCCAGTTTCCTCGCGGCGATTGAGGCGATCGCGGAATACCCCACCACCCTGGTATCTTTTCCTCCGAAGCCACCTCCGATTCTCTTTACTTTAACCGTGACGCGATTCTGGGGAATGTCCAATATTCTGGCAACGGTTTTCTATGCAAAAAAAAATAGTGACATCAATTATATGTAAGTTAATAAAAATTCAGTACTTATTTTAGTATAGCTAATATTTAACTTCATTGAAAAGCAAGATGCTTTTGAATGAAGTTAAAATATTAGAAAAATTATTAGTTAAATATTAGAAAAAAAACATCGTCTCTAATATTAACGAGGTTTTTTTATAATATTTAATTAAAAAAAACCTTCGTCAATATTAAAAATGATAATGCTGCATTAGAAACCATCCAAATATCTTAATTTTTTTATTCATTGACATACTTGTAAGTGAGTTACTCAACAATTCCTAATGTTATTAATTTTTTTTACTAAGTGTTTAATGAGATTCAAATTGAAAATATAAAATTTCTTGTTCACAGACAAACGAGGTCTGTCCGATAAGTACTCAACAATTCCTAATGTTATTGATTTTTTTACTAAGTGATTAATGAGACTAAAATTGAAAATATATAACTTCTTGTTCATAAACAAACGAGGGCTGTCCGATAAGTACTTAGCTTCTTCACCTGATGGCGCGACTATCGCAAGAGCCTATCGTGTAAGACATTCTCCTAGACGGCAACTGTCAAAATTTCAGCCCAATCGTAGAGGTGGTTTTGTTTTGACAGCTTGTAGAAGCGGGCGTATCCTTGGATTTTAGAAAAATGGAAAGAGAGCAATATCTATTGGTGATTCAATTCATGTTTTTGGAAGGGAAAAAAGCGGTTTTTAAATTCGCTGACTCTTCTTCTTCGATGGTAATCTTCAAAAATAGGTTTTTGATGAGTTACGTAAAGGTGCCCCGAAAACGGCTACCACGGAGGATCTTATATTGAAGATGCTTGAGATAGCTGAGACAGTAGGCATCTCGATAGACCGCGTGGGTCATAATCTGAATTAAATTTTGGGCATTAGGAAGCTATTGGTGGGATGGTTGCCGCGTTTGCTCACTCCGGACGACAAGCGCAGCCGTGAGACCACTTTCGGAAACACACAGACACACACACAGACATTTTTCAAAACTCGATGGAATGGACTCGGGGGACCTCAAAACGTGCATATTTGTTGAAATTAAAAGTATTGTGATCGTGAAAATTTTCGAACCGCCAATTTTAACAAATATGCACGTTTTGAGGTCCCCTGAGTCCATTCCATCGAGTTTTGAAAAATGTCTGTGTGTTTCCGCGATAGCGCATAAACGGCTAAATGGATTAAGCCCAAACTTTATATCTAAGCTTATTATAACAGTGGAATGATCTGAAAAGCTTTTGGTTAGAATCAAAACTCATTAAGTGCAACTTTACTCTTAGCAATTTTTCATTATTTAATTCGGATAGAAAAATGTTTCAAATAAAAGTTTTAGATCTTGGAAAATAAATAATTTCTGTTATAAAACTTTTATTGTAGGACCTCCGGTTTTCATTTTATACGCATGATACATGATAAATTCCTTTAGAGATTTTAATTATTGAAATAATTATTTTAATGACAAATAAAACGTCAAAGTGCGTCATATTCAGCACATTCGCAAAGTTTGAAAAAATGAAGAAGAGTGTGGAGAAATAATTTCAACACATTATAAGGTAAGAAATAACACACTTAATTATAATATTCTTCTAAATACTCCGTTTTAACTTTGGAAGACAACAATACATTTTTTCTATTAATCATTTTGCTTTCCTATTAAATTTTCAATCAGAAACTTATTTGTCCGTATTCACTGGGGAAAGTACCATGATGGACACATCACCATTTTTATTCATTGACATACTTGGTTTGTATTGAATTTAATAAAATCCTCATTGTATATATAATAATAATAATAATAATAATAATAATAATAATAATAATAATAATAATAATAATAATAATAATAATAAACGTCTTTATTAAATTAAAGAATAGTTTCACAAAGAGCAAATGTATAAAAGTATAGGCGAAGTTCAGTCAGCATTACTGCTCTTCCACTTAACCTATTATAATTAGTCCAGTTTAATATACATATGTAACATGAGTATTTATAACTATATACATAAAACGTTTTGTCTTTGGTTCATATATCTTACCAATCTCAAAGCTCATCATGGAAAATTAATTTGCGCATCTGTATTATTGTCGCAGATTTCAGGTTTTAAGGGATTATATTGTATAACTTATAAATATTGTAAGTATAACTACTAAGAAAGAAGGCTGTCTTATATTTAGGAGGTGATATTAGTCCCCGAAACCTGACGTTTATATTATGAATGTCAATTCTAAAAACAATTCTGCGGTACACGTAGGGAGGCTTTTGAAGACTGATTATCTTATGATATAGCGTATAAGAGTGAAGTTTCCTTCGATTAGCCATATTTAACCAATTAAGTTCGGAGCACTTTCCATCATACTTTCTTATCCCTAAAATTAATCGTATGCAAGAATTTTGGACTTTTTGTATACGTTCTTTCGTTACATTATCCAGGCAAGAGCTGTAGATGACATCAGAAAAATTGAAGTGACTTAAAACTAGTGTGACACAGAGGGTACGTTTAGTGTTTTTATTTAAAATTTTTCTATTAGAGTATATTATTCTTAAACTGTTATAAGCTCGTTTAATACATTGACTGATATGATTTTTGAAACGCAAATCACAGTCTAGGATTAATCCTAGGTTCCGTACGGACTCCACAATTGGTATAGAGATCTTATCGAGTTGAATATTTAATGACTGTCTAGCAATAGACAAAAGTTTCTTAGGGCCGAATAAAATGACAGATGTTTTACTTGGATTTATTATTAGAGAATGTTTTTGGATATCTGAGAAAGATTAGAGAGGTTACGATTAGCCCTGATCAAGTTACTGTAGGAAAATGAATATAAAATTTGTGTATCATCAGCATACTGAATACAGGAGCAAAAGTTAAGAGTAGAGGGAATAAACGATGAGTAAACAGAAAATAAGAGAGGACCCAAAATTGAGCCTTGAGGCACACCCGCGATAATATTTAGTTGACTGGATGTGATTCGTTTTATTCTAACCTGCTGCCGACGATCAAAAATAAAACTACTGACTAGATCTAGTGAATTTGGATCAAGACCGATATATTTTAACTTTGCTAATAAGAGAGCGTGATTGAGAGTATCAAACGCCTTACTATAATCAACTAGTATTAGACAAGGCAGTAATCCTCTGTCAGTAGCGTTAATTATGTCATCGGTCACTTTCAGTAAAGCAGTTGAACAGCTATGAGTATATCTAAATCCAGACTGGTTGGTAGGAACGAGATTATTATTCTCTATAAAACTAGTCAACTGATCCTTCATTGCAGTTTCAAGGATTTTAGAAAGTACGGGTAAAATACTAATTGGTCTAAAATCTCTAAATGTATCAGGATTATCATTTTTTGGAATTAGATTTATTGTTGCACAAGGAAAAACTCCCTTTTCAAGACAACAGTTAATTATGTGTGTTAAATATTGCGTAATATAAGGGTAACATAATTTCATCATTGCTGCACTAAGAATCTGCTGCATTTGTTTTAATTTTTTGTAACAACTTAGACACTCTGTCGTTGTTTATTAATGAAAAACTAAATTTAGATTTAGAGTTTGGATGAACATTGTTATTATAAGAAGATATTAAGTTAGGGTCAGCTATACTTTTTACTGAATTAATTAGGTATGCATTAGCCGTCTCTACATTATTAAACTTTTCAGGTAGATCAGTTTGCATTTATATATTTCCATAGAAAATTTGTATCTATAGACATTATGTTACTTATATAGGTTTTCTTTTCTCTTAGTATAGCCGAGTTTACCATATTCCTGAATAATTTATAAGTGTTATAATCCTCCGTTATACGACTAATTTTAAATTTCCTATAGGCATGATCTCTGTCCACCATCATGGCTTTAATTGTGGGAGTTAATCAAGGGGCCGGTTTTTTTTGTAACTCGAGCTATTATTATTGGCGCATGAATTTCAAATAAAAATATTAGGGAATCATTAAGATATGATACCTTATCATCAATATTTTCTAAATAGAATAATTCATTTAGTTGAAGTGAATTTAAATTGTGTAAAATCAAATAATGATCTATATTGTTCAAATCCGATAAGTTATGAAGTTAATAAGTTTTCTTGAATCAATAGCAAACAATAAATCAAGTCATGATCCGCAATATTATGAATTTATTCGACGCCACATTGTACAATATCGGATTTGTTTAAAACTATAATTAAATCTATTAGAGTTGCTGAGTTTGCAGTTACTCTTGCTGGCTCTTCTGGTGGAGTCCAAAAGTCTCAATAAAGGTGTTAAATTTAATAGTTAAATTAGAATCAATATTTAATAGATTGATATTAAAATCTCCTAAGAAAAGCATGTCATCGCAGATTGGGAGAATATAGCTGACAATTATATCAAAGGATTCAATTAATGAATTTATATTTAAAGTTACCCCGACACCAATTCACCAATTGGTAAAAGGGGACATCGATTATATATATATATATATATATATATACAGGGTCGCTACAAAGTATGGAAACACGGCTCTCACGTGAAAACATAACCATCAAAATTGGGATTTCTAAATGGGATATTTTCTTGAACAATTTGGCGTGAAAAATAAAAAATGATTCTCAGAATTTTCACATACGGACGCCATCTTGAATTTTTTTAAATGGAATTTGATTTTTTTTATTTTACAACTTTTATAGACCTTATAATTCTGATTACAACCATATACCTTTTTTTAAAAATACTTGTCTTTTAATCGATAAACCGGACTTTGAAAAGTATGGAAACAGGCAAACGAGTAATTTTTCTAAATGCTGCAATACCACAAATGCATTTTCTATTGTTGATCAAAACTTAAAAAAATATTAAACAGTCAAATGAAAAAATAAAATATTAAACAATAAATGATTTTTTATTTTACAATATATGTTCAAAGTGCTCTCCATTAACTTCTTGGCAGTAATGAATACGCTGGACAAAGTGTTGTAATGAACTAGTTAAAATATTAGGACGAATATTTGCAATTTCGGTTCTTATGCGTTTTTCTAATTCTTGTATATTGTGTGGCCTGTTGTTATAAACTCAATTTTTCAAATGTCCCCACAGGATAAAATCAAGTGGAGTTAAATCGGGCGACCTAGCAGGCCATTCAATTGTTCCTCTCCTGCCTATCCATTTGCCGGGAAAAGTTACGTCTAAATATTCACGTACTATTAGTCCGAAATGAGCTGTTGCTCCGTCTTCCTGAAACCATATGTTTTCAGCTGGATTAGCCTGAGTTTCATAATTTGGGAATATTTGTCTAAGTCTGGGAACAACCTGTTCTTGCAAAAGCTGTAAATATGTTTCAGATGTCAAATTGCCATTAATAACAAAAGGGCCGATAATATGCTGCCCAATTATACTACACCAAACATTAATTTTTGTGGACGCTGCGTATGAATCTGCTCCATCCAATGTGGATTTTTGTTTGACCAGTATCTACAGTTATGGCGGTTAACTTGTTTAACTTGTCCATTTAAGCAGAAAGTTGATTCATCGGAAAAGAGCACACGGTTAATAAAATTGGCGTCCTGGTTTATCCTATTCATCATTGTTTCGCAAAATTCAATTCTGCTATCAAAGTCATCTTCATTCAATTCTTGTAGCAGCTGAATTTTGTAGGGATGATACTTTTCAATTTTCATTATTTTTTTAACTGATGTTCTGCTCATGTTGTTATTGAAAGCCAATTGCTGCACTGAAGTTTTTGGATTTTCAACTACATCTATCATAAGATTAAATGAATTTTCTTTATTTGTAACAGTTTTTGGTCGTCCAACTTTTGGACAGTTCCAGTTTCATTAAACCAATTCCATGTTTTAAATGCAACTGACTTGGAAATAGGTGCTCGATTTGGATGATTTACGTTGAAAAGATTAGCCGCTTCGGCAAAGCTCGTTTTCTATCCCCACATCCAATCATCATGAGAATCTCTATGCGATCCGTTTCACTCAAATGTGGCATTTTTGCAACAATCAGTTACTTACTAATGTTTTTTTTACAAGTTTGACAGGCTAATGAAAACTGTTTTCAAAGGCAACTATTTTTTTAAGTTAACATTGTTAATTTTTATGTTTAAGTTTCGACCAAAAATAGAATATTTACAAAACAAATGAATATGAAAAATAAAAAATGCAAGTTGAAGGCCTTAACGTACTCTAAACCTTTGCAAAATTTCAGGACATTCCGATAAACCGTTCTCAAAATATTTCGCTGTTTCCATACTTTTCAAAGTCCGGTTTATCGATAAAAATACAAGTATTTTAAAAAAAGGTATATGGTTGTAATCAGAATTATAAGGTCTTTAAAGGTGTAAAATAAAAAAAATCGAATTCCATTTAAAAAAATTCAAGATGGCGTCCGTATGTGAAAATTCTGAGAATCATTTTTTATTTTTTCACGCCAAATTGTTCAAGAAAATATCCCATTTAGAAGTCCCAATTTTGGTGGTTATGTTTTTAGCCGTTTTCACGTGAGAGTCGTGTTTCCATACTTTGTAGCGACCCTGTATATATATAATTTTTAGTACCAAGTTTAAATATTAAAAATAATTCTTCAAAACTAATACTACTTCCAAAATCTGATATAATATCAAATTTCAAATTATTCTTTATACAAAGTGCTACACCATCACCCCGACCAACAGCCCTGTCTTTATGAACAAATGTGTATCCATTAATGTGATATGAGGAATCATTATAGGGGCTGTTAAGCCAAGTCTCAGTTAGGGCAACTAAGTCATAATTATTGGCTGTTACATGAGCCTTGAGGCTAATAAAGTTAGAAACCAAAGAACGGACATTTAAATGACACAATAAAAAATGCATTAAATTCTATAAATAACTAATTTTGTTAATATATATATATAAATCAATTTAAACAAAGATGAATCGTAATAATAATTTAAATATAATTCTGTGGTTGAGAGGGTATACAATTAATATTAATAATATTTAAATTAAATTAAATTCTTATTTTAAGAGATATTTTATTTTTATTTTATTTTTACTCCTATCCCGAAAGATATTCTCATTTTGTTTGTTGTTCCAATCAGGTTGATTGTTTCCACTTTTGTCTCTTTTTACCTGAACCACTACGGACTTCCCTTAAATCTTATTCTTTAGTATATAAAAAATAAAGCTAACTAAAAAATAAATTGAAATAGATTTTTTATTGACCTCACTATTTCCAAATCGAGGAAAAAGTCAACGAAAAGCATGTATAAATTAATTCCCACTTACATTAATATCACCCGGATGTTGTGTAGTGGCATAAATCTCCAATTCATCGTCCTCCATTTTAGGCACGACGACCACTGCATTGGTTTCCATGTAAAAATGTTCCTGATACCCCGTCCTGCATTCCCCTTCGAGAACATGATCGGCTTCTCGCATGCCCTTCTCAACATCCCCAAACTCCAGCTTTTTAATCCCATCAGGAAAAAAGGATCGGTGCTCGATTGCGTCTTCAATGGTCAAAATCACCGGCTGCAGCTTCTCGTAAACAACTTTAACTAACCTAACCGCCTTTCGTGCAGTTTCCTCATCAACGGCTACAATCGCTCCCAGGATTTGGTACTGGGATGTAACTGTATTGCTTATCATAAGTTCCTCATCGTTTACTACTAAACCGTATGCGTTGTTTCCAGGCGCGATGTCATCGGAGGATATGTAGTCGTTCACACCTGGTAAACTCAAAGCGGATGAGGGATCAATTGAAACTACTCTAGCGTGTGATTTAGTGGAGTAAACAAACGCTAGGAATAGTTCGTTTTCGAATTTTGGAATATCATCGCAGTAAACGGCTTCGCCGGTTGCTTGTCTACGAGCGGATAAATGCTGTAAAGGTTTTCCGATTGTGTCGTACGGTTTCTGTTCGCTTGAAACGATTTGGAAATACTGCGAGCTTTTCGGGATTTTGTAGTGGAAACCCTCTAAAGCGCTTAAGTGTTTCGATTCGATTGGAATTTTCAGGTCGTTTGTGATTTTGTAGAAGTTGCGGAGGAAGAAGCTTAGCGTTAAAGTCCTCCTGAATTGGATCATGCCTCCCGGTGCGCTGGGCGGCAACGGCAAGTCGTCTAATAGGTAAGAACAGGCTTTTTCTAAAGTGCTGTTATCCCATGGGAGATTTTTTAATTGTTGCTCGGTTTTCAAAGCTCTTGCCGTTGTCGGGGCCATCCCACCGAAAGCCAACTTAACATCCTTAATCCTCTCGGTTTCATCAAAAACAACATTAATAGCCGAATTGACAATCGCAATATCATCATCCCTCCTCCTCGCTTGTTTATACGCGTAGAAATACTGGCGTTCCTCCGTGTAGGGAATCTTCACGAAAACCAAGATTTCATCCGGTTTCACAATATTCTTGCGGTATCCAGTGAAGAAGTTTTGATCGAGTTTTACTTCCCTGCGCCCGTTTTTGTTGCGCAACTCCAACACGGCTTCAGCTGCCATGAAAATTGGGTTCAAATCGGAAATAGGGCTTCCCGTCATGATGTTTCCACCCACGGCAGCAACACTCCTGATTTGCTTCCCCGCGAACCAGTGCAGCATTTCAATAATGGCTTTAAAAATCCTCGTCTTGTACTCCGGTTGAGTGTACACTTCCATCCTCAACAAATCCTCCATTTCTTGGAGAGTTACGGCAGCGCCTATCTTAACGCCTGCGTTATCAATAGTACACTCGATCATTTCAGGGATTAAATTCGGTTGGATTATTACGGGGTAGCTGAAGTGCTTGAATTTAACTTCAACGCCGATTTCCGTGTTGCCGACGACGATTTTCGCTTCAGGATATTTCGCTTTCAGCTCGAGCAAATCTTTCAAGTGCGTAGGCCTGTGCCATGCAACCCCTTTCCCCTTAAAATACAAGCTCTGCGAATCCAAGGAATCTGATAATTTCAACTCCGGCGGGAAAATCGGTTCCTGCGTGGAATCATACGGCGTGAATTCACTGGGCTTGAATAAAACTTCCTCCGGATCGCACTGCTTCTTGTTCTTACAACAATTCTCCCCTAAACCACAAACTCCATTACTACCCCCGTTTGCGATTTTATGAGAGTTTTGCATCAACTCCCAATCCTCCGTGAAGGTTTTAAATCCCTCTATAATCGCTCTGTAGCCGGTGCATCTGCATAAATTCCCCTGTAAGGCAATTTCCATGTCCTCCATCTTCAGTTTGTTTTTCTGGCGCAAGAGTGTGTACATTGACATTACGATTCCCGGCGTGCAAAAACCGCATTGAGAACCGTGCGACTTAGCAATGCGTTCTTGCACTGGATGCAGTCTGCTTTTGGTTGATCCAATTCCTTCAACTGTTGTCACAGCCAGGCCATGCATCGAGCAAACCGGAGCCAAACATGCGTTTACTGGTATGTGTCTGGAGTAAAGATTGTGTTTTTAGTTAAGTAACAAAACATATCCTAATTTACTATATTTTGTAAAAAAAATATCTTCTAATTCAACTAATTTCAAAATAATAAAATCAATTAAATATAAATCAACTGAAAAATCATTATTGTTTACTACAAGGTGACTCAGAGTAGATTTCAGTTTTCGAACGTGCCCTGTGCAACCGCTTTAAAAGTTGTGGGGGGGGTTAGCGCTGGCAATTTGCGGCGAATACGTGCGGATTGTCAGTAAACATGGAATGGTCAAACGTACAACGTGCCTTCATGGTACAGGCGTTTTTTAAAGCGAACGATTTCTATGTAGTAACTATTCGACGGTTTTGCAACCATTACAATATTCGGCGTGTACGTGATGCTCCGTCGACAAATTTAGTGAAATCGTGAGTTCAAAGATTCCGACAAACAGGTTCCGTGGCAAATCAGAAGCACCCAGGTCAACAGAAGACCATCAGAACGTCAGAGAACATTGAGATTGTGCCCTGAACATTCATCGCTCAAGTGTGCAACGGATTTTAAACAAAGACTTACACTTCCATCCCTACAAAATTCAATTAGTGCAGTTCCTGAAGCCTACAGACCACGAAATTAGAAAAAAAAATATTGTGAGACCATGATGAATATTTTGGGATGAAGGAGGCTTGGACAACATTTTATTCAGTGATGAAGCTCACTTCCACCTGGAGGGGTACGTAAACAAGCAGAACTGTCGGTATTGGGCCCCCGAGAACCCAAAAGAAAAGCACCAAAAACAATTGAATTCCAAGAAGGTATCAGTTTGGTGTGCCATGTCGTCTTCGGGAATAATCGGGCCCTACTTTTTTGAGGATGCCCGTGGCCGCTCTGTTACAGTGACAAGCCAACGGTACACTGCAATGCTCCATCAATTTTTGATTCAAAACGTTCCTGGTTATGACCCAAACTGGACCTGGTTGAGGCGACGGCACACACAGCAGCAGTATCATTGGTCACTGTACGTGACTTGTTTCCAGGAACTGTTATTTCGAGATTTGGGGATATCTCTTGACCGCCAAGATCACCAGATCCTACGCCCCTTGACAACTTTTTGTGGGGATATTTAAAGAGTATCGTCTACACCGATCCTCCAGCCACTACGGAGCAGTTAAAAAAACAACATTCGAGAGGCCATTAACAACATTCCTATTGAAATGTGTCGGCGGGTATTTAAACATTTAAGAGCAGTATTGGAAATTGAATTTTATTATTCCTAAGTTAAATAATTATACATGGTTCATCACAGATGTACCAAAGGAAAAGGATGATTGACATTTGGACAACATTGTGTTTAGAAAATGAAATCCGCATCTCTGTACTTTCTTAATTTAATATTAAAATTATTCCAACACTTTTTATACTGTTATTATAACGTGTTAAAAACTGAAATCTTCTCTGAGTCACCCTGTATATTTTGATTCATTAAGGGTTTTTTCGATAATTTTCGATCGAAAAATACATTTTTTTACTTTTCGTAATCCTTGATGTTTATCAAATATGCCCATTGTTATATGAATATATAAAAGGGGCGACATCTGTATTTCAAAGAAGAATCCCAATTAATTTACTTTTGTATTCAAATAAATACTTCTTGTTATATTATTAATTAAGTTCTCACTTAACCCGTGGTGAAACATATTTAAATCGATATATATATATTATTTAAATAAAACTCTTGGTTTGTTTCACTATTTATATTTTATTTCTCCGACTAGTTTCGACCATTGGTCATCTTCAGGGAGGAATGTACAGAGATTTTTAAAGCTGTCGGTTTTTATAAAAAATAATACAAGGAAATCATAAAATAATAAAATACGTCAGGCAACAAGAACGGATGCGATTGGGGAGTGCCAAATGTCCTCGATGTTATTTACGATGGGTTTATCCCGTTTTAGCGCCTTACTAATTTCGAGCCCTTCGCGGAGATTTTCTTGTTATTTCCTTTTTATAAAAAGAACATATTTTCATTATTCTGTGTTAACTATAATAACAACGCCACGCTGCACACATGCATTTAAAAATAAACGTTTTTTAAGTCTTCTGCGATCCTGAATTACTTAATTCCCTTAAACGGTTTTTGAAAATTTCAATTCATTTGAGTGAAACCGCATCTTGAATGAAATCTTCAGCGCACGGACAACGACCACCTTAGAAGTTGGTAATAGCCAAAAGAACAATAAATGAAAGACGACGCAAGCACCATCTTTCGCCTAATTTCATTTGACATCGTCAACGATTCGAGTCTACGAGGTAGACAACAAAGAATCATCGTTGTTTCGTAAATATTGATATATTATTGTCTTTTGGCTTAATTTAAAAAGGATTTATATTAATTATACAAAAAAAAATTGAAATTGTTGATATTCAAACAAAATTAATCGTTTCATGTAAATCATTGATTGAAAAATTAATTTTAATATAAATGTAAATGTTCATATTTTTTTTTTTCAATTAATATCGGTCACATTATTGATTGAATCATTCTCAGAAATAAATCTACGCTTAGCTTATTTTAAAAAGAAATTCGACTCATGATATTCTAATCTAGCGTAGCATTATTTGTTTATGGATATTTTGTTCTAACTTTCTCCATTTGTTATAGATTAGAATCTGATCGGTATTTAGCTTTATAACGATTCACTTGAAATAAATTCATGATATAAAGCACTTGTAGTGCACTGTTTTGAAGCAAATAATCACATTGATAGGACAAACAAAAACGTTTTGAAGATCCTGTATATATCTGTATTAATAAATAATTTAAATCCTGAATATTTGAAAATATTGATTGTATTCATAATTTTTGTGTTTAATTATTATTTTTGTTATAATTTTAATTTAAATATATTTTTTATGTAAACAATATCAGGTAATTATGATAGCAAATCAAATATATATATATTTTTTTATTTGTACTAGATTTAATTATTATTAATTTAGTTATCCATTAATCTAGGAGAAGAATTAAACGAATATTGCATCAGCATCAAATTGAAGATATTATATTCAATTATTTAAATTATATTAAATATACGTAGAATTCTGGCCAAAAGTGTATATATCTTCCTTTACATTATAAAGAAAACATAATATATATTTTTGTATCAACAAAATGACTCAAAATGTATGTAAATCAACAAAAAAAAAGAATGTAGAAAATATAAACGGTAAGAAGAAGGATTTTTCTAATTTACATATATGCTATTAGTGAAACAAACAAATTTTAGCTAAAATAATTTTAGCAACAATTGATCAGAATGCTGATATAATTAGTTTTTGATAGCTAATTACTAATATCAAAAGTATAATCAATAATTACGTTCTAACATATATAATAAAAGATAATTTGAAACCGTTTCGATATACAAGCCATGAATCCAGATCGACTGAAAAATACAATCTATAATGAAAATTCGAAATAAATACGACGAATACGTGTTTATTTGTATAGAAAACGCGACTAACTTCGTCCGACAACGTTAAGAGCGCGCGATACTTAAACTTTATTTCAAAAGAAGGTGTTCTTTTGAAATAAAGTTTAAGTTTCAATTATTATTACAGATATTGAAAATCTGTTTTCGCTAATATTTCTACTTTTTAGTTGCGGGGTGCACTATGTCGCGCATTTTAAATATTATTTTAAATATAAAAAAATGAATTAAAAAAAAAATAAAAATTAAAAAAAACCGACACTATCATAAATATTTTTTATAAAATTTAATCTTAATAACATTTTTTTATAAAAAAATTTTTTAAATGCAAAACATATCTACTCTTCCAAGGCTTTCGCCGGTTAGATACAGACGTAAGGGGAATGAATGTTTATGTCTCTCTAATTGCTTGTGTATGGCCTCCTCTTAATTAAGGCGAACTTATCCTGTTTATGAGGACAGGAAACGAACTTCATTTATTACGCCAAAATAATGTTTATTTGAACATAAAAAAAACCGAATATAACCACTCTGATAGATTTTGAAAACAAAAATTGCAAAAGTAGCTTTTACCAAAAAAAAAAACCTTAAAAGTTATTTTTGGTGTTGGTTAAATATAACTAACTAACCATCTTTATTCAAATGTGTATATGTATGTACAATAATATACAAAAATTAGAATTATATTCTGTAGATGAATCGTCTATCGACCGAAGATCTTTCAGCCGGTTAAATATATTTTTGGGAAAGTTAAACATCTCGATTTATCCACGGAAGAATATTTTATTGAAAAAGTATTATGTCATTCATTAGATGTAGTCCTAAAATGTTGTTTAGTCAGACCATTCCTTTAAACTATTTGTTTTTTTCAAGCAATGATGGGCAAAATTGTTTATTTTTTATTTTTATTTTTATTGAGGGAAAAAAATAAAAATACGATACTTACATGACTTTGTCAAGTTTCCGGTTGTATTTGGAAACCATCACAGTGCAAGCACCGCATCCTCCTTCCCCGCAACCATATTTCGTACCGCATAATCTTACTGAGCTCGTTGAGGAATTTTCAATTAAAAATACATAAAACAAAATATATTCATTGCGATTAAAAATTCAGCTATTATAAGGGAATGGAACAAATAATTACAGTGCATGTGTAAAGCCTGGAAGAATCGAAATAAATATTTTAGTAAATGTAAATAGAAACTTGGTCACAGTTTTTTCAATAAATTAAATAAAAATGATTTAAAAAATAATTAATTGTCACAGAGCTAATATATTTATTAATAACTAACTAACCATCTTTTTTCAAATGTGTATATGTATGTACAATAATATACAAAAATTAGAATTATATTCTGTAGATGATGAATCGGCTATCGACCGGAAATTTATTAATATTTAAAAAAAAATCATTTTTATTTAGAAATTATAGAAAATTCAATATACATAATATAATTTAAATTAATTAAATAATATATTAACTACCCATATCCCAGCGTATATTAGCCTTAAGTAAACAATTTGCCAATAATTCTGATAATCTACCCCTTCTTACAAAATTCTGTATTCCCCGTAACCCTAATTTCCTTCCTAAATACAAACATCCTACAATCACCATTCATTTTAGCTGCATCATAAATTTATGAAAGGGCAGAGAGGTCTAGATAGCCCAGATTTAATATAATTGATTTAATTTTGCTGATTGTATTTGAATTAAGTTAATTGATTTATTTTAACATCTTTAAATTATGTGAGGCATAGCTGTACTGACGAGGGATAGCTCCCGAAACACGTGTCTGCAGATGGCCTTATATTAAGTGACGTTCCTTTTGTTGTTTTTACATTAAATTTTTCTCGGATCAAAATTTGTTGCATTATGTAATATTTTATTGATGTGCAACAGCAGGTGTACATTATGTAATTCAATGTCCGGCGTGGGTATTTGCCCGGGAAGTAGTTGTAGGGCAGAGAGGTCTCGATAGCCCAGACAGACTAACACCTACATGTATTGTAATTATTTATATTTTTTATATATAATATATTAAATATAGTGAAATATCAATTTAATTAAATTATTTTTATTTAATTTAACGAATTAAATTTAATTTGTTATTTTTTTGTATTAATTAAAAACACAATAAAATTGTAATACTCGCAATAAAGGATACACTTTTTCCTCAAATAATTCAATAAATTGCAATCTGGGTCAACGTCTGCATCGACAACCTACAAATATCACCACGGATTAAACGCGTTCACTTCAGGATTAATTTATCGGGTTATCGGGACATACCTTCTTTCCATTAACAAAGAAAACTAATACAGCAGGCACTTCTGGTATCATCTTCGATATAAACTGTCAAACTAAATGAGAATCCACGCGCGCAACTCGCACTACTAGATATGACTGAGACATATTCCTTATATCGGTCGCGCCTGAATGTATTACAATTATCGAGTGGCATTTATGTAATCGGCGAGTTGAAAATATTGGCTGGAATATTTTTAATATTTAAACATCGGTATTTAATAGGTCAATTTTTCATATTTTAAATGTTATAAACAAATTAATGTTGGAATCGATAGATGTTTAGAGCCTAATATTTCAATAATGAAAAATTAAATAAACATTCTGTCAACGCCATACAAATGCAAAAATACTTAATAATAAAAGAAATACTCTTTTTTCTCTTAGAACAAATTTTTATATACAATGTGAAGCAATACGCAAAATATTTTTTTTTTCTCTTTTTACTTAAATGGGACACCCCATATTTTTTATGCTATTTTAATAGAAAATTGATCACTCTTCATTTTTTATATAACATATTAAAAAGCTACCGTTTACCGTTTTTGAGATATTTAATCTCAAATACAAATTTGGTATAGAATTTTTAACCAAAGTAGGCCGCGCCAGAACAACTAATTTATTTAGTTGTGAAATTTACGCTTAATATCATATTTAGTAAGTAAAGTACATTTTACGTTATATTTCGTAACACTGGTGCAGTTAAACATACTTCTTCAATGAATGATTAATTTAATTGTTAAAAACTAACAACAACTATATTTTTTGGTTATTATTCGAAAAATATTTAAAATATTTCTAAATGCTTGTTAAATTGGTTTATTTAAACAATTCTTGTTGATTGAAAAACCGAAAATAGATATTAAGTGAAATAATAAAATACTTAAATCATTTTATTTTGTTAGTATTAACATTTTTATGTATTTATTTCACGCAGTCACATCATCTCTTTTTTTTAATTCAATATCATTCAAACATTTTACAATTTAGATAACTAAATAATCGTCGAGCAACTATTTTCTTTATATTTTGCATGCGCCTTTAAATATCGATTGTCATTTGAATATCCTTTTAGGTTAGGAAGTAAGTATGTTATTAAATGTCAGAAAGCGATTATGAATCGCACTTGTTTCAATTATAGCCTACTTAAATTATAGATTATAAGCGAAATTTATAATTTTGTTCAATTGTGAATTGAAATTGTAAAAAACGGTAACAGATAGGGGTATAGTTTATTTTACAAAAATTAAAGAACAACAATTTTCTATCGAAATAGTGTAAAAAATATAGGGTGTTCCATTTAAGTGAAAAAATAAAAAAAAACATTTTGCGTATTGTTTTACCCTGTACACAACATTTGCTTTAAGATAAAAAACGACTATTCCTAATATTATTACGCATTTTTTTCAATTAAATTGCGTTAACTGAAAGTTTACATAGTTTTTCAGTTTTGAAAAATAAGGCTCTAAACTTCCATTGATTTCAACATTAGATTGTTTATAACTTTTAAAATATTAAAATTTTTATTAGGTGAAGCTTTAATTTTTTAAAACTTATAAACAATTTAATGTTGAAATCGATGGAAGTTTAGGGCCTTATTTTTCAAAAGTGAATAACGGTTACTGTCAACCTTATAACAAAAGTGATTAATTTTAAGCGTAGAATCTAAAACCGACATAAAAAATATATCATTCTGTTTAAAAAATCATATGTTTGATACGTCACGTGATTATTCTACACCCTGAAACTAATTTTAAAATATGAAGTTTTACAGTAGCTGCAAATTATGTCAGTAATATTTTTTTTGTAAATTTCTAAATAACTAAGATATTGGACTTCATCGGAATCTTGCGTCACCCTGTATATATATCTTTTGTTTGTATATTTATAGCGCTATCGAACTAAAGCCATAGCTGATCACGCATTCATATTTATCGACGCAGACTCTTCATTTATTATCAGAATGAACTTTATATCTATTTATTTATATTTATAAAACAAAACTGAGAGTGTGTTTACTGTATAAACACACTCTCAGTTTTGTTTTTAAATATTGTAAAGTCAATATTAAAAATGTATATACCGGGTTATTCATGCTATACGAAACGGAGAATTCTGACCAAAGTACAGCATTTTTTAAAATTTTGATTTCCTGAGTGTATAGGGTCCTATAAGGGATACTTTCTAAAATTATTTTCATGTTATACAGGGTGTCCCAAATACCATAAAAATATCAAAGTTGTATTATTTAAATGGAATACACTATGTATTATCATATTTTTAGATTCTATGTTCAAAATAAGTATCGTTTTTTAATTTTTTTAAAAGGTGGTATACTTTGGCCACAATACTCCGTTTTATATAGCGTGAAAAATCTGGAATATATATATATATATATATATTAGATAACATATCTATCTTGTTTGATATTGAAATTTTAAACAAAGAAATCGAAATGTCTTCATTATGGCTGAAATACCGATGGTCGATAACCATTCAGTAAGAATGTTATATAAAATGTATTGTATTGTGCTTAATGTAAATTCTATAATAAAGATTATATATATATATATATATATATATATATATATATATATATATGAACCCTACACCTGAAAGGGTAGAAAGGGTCACTGAATATATATATATATATATATATATATCTTCATTATCAGAAATAATAATAAATTCTTCGCCACTATCATACAACACTTAATAAAATGTTCAGCCACCATTCATCTAGCGTATGGAAATTAGGCGAAAGATGGCGCTTGCGTCGTCTTTCATTCATTATGATCATACAACACTTTTATATCCGTCGCAACCTTAACATTACTCCTAAATTCTCCCACTCTTCATTAACAATTCATCATATAATTATATTTGCAGACATGGATAAAGACGTTAACAATCAAACAATCATGAAATTTAGATAACCAGACAAGAACTAAACAAGGACAGGCAGAAAGACCGACGCTCGATAGCCGTTTCCTAAGGACAACGTACAATATAGTATAAGGATTATATTGATTAATTTATTGTATATAAAATTGTCTTCGGGAGAAATAAAGATGTTATACCGAGTGTCTGGGATAAGGGGCGAACATAGGAATTTAACATGTAAAAATAAATATGTGTAATTATTGGCTCCCCTATTAATTTTAGAGGAATTAATATTTTTAGAGTATTAAAAACTGTATTGTACCCATTTAATTTACGTTTGTACCAGAATCCATATCATCGAAATGCTACCAAAGAAATTTAAATGTTGAAAAATAATTATAACGCATGCTTGTCGTTTGGGATAAATCATAATAATAATACGTAATTATTCAAATAAAAATCATTTATTCGTTATCAAGATAATTTATAGTTGTTTTCCATAAATTTCAATTAGCCCAATAATATTATTCTTAAAAATACGAGCCGAAATATTATTTTTTGTGGAAACTGCCTTCCTGACATTTGTCAAACTAATTGCAAGGGTTTTTATTAAATGGTACATTGTTCAACTTATTTTTATTATTATTTTTTTTAACATATTAGTTCCGTTGTTACCCAAAAGATTGCATAAACGCATCATTCGTGACAATGGATTATGCAAACCATAATTAGTAGAATGAAAATTAACTTTAAAAATACAGACATTGGATCTAGCTTTTAATACTCTAAAAAATATTCCTTTACGATTTTTCTCTAAAATTAATAGGGGAGCTATTTTTTACACATATTTAATTTTACATGTTAAATTCCTATGTTTGTCCCTTAACCCAGACACTCGGTATATATATATATAATATAAAATCTTGTCGCGCAATCGTACTCTGCGGAAAACAGAGTTTATTCCCCCCAAAATATGAAACATGCACTCTTTTTATTTTCTTTAATTAGACAAAATTTAGAGTGTACTGCAAATTGAAATTGCAAACCTGCTTTAACAGGAGGCGATTTCAATCGAAGAATTTTTATGTCGTTGAAAATTAACTGGGACGATGTTTTTTTTTTTTTTGTTAATTCGATGCTCAAACATTCGCGAAAAATTTCTAATAATTGTGTTTGTAAATGTAATAACAAAATCGCATCGATAATTTACCTCAATATTCCATAAGAACTCATTTGGTCAACGAGCACTTTTTGTAAATATTTTAAATAATTTGTCATAGGGGAGGTGTATCCCTTATGAATTTCCAGCTAGCTCAGGGGGTTGAATGCGGAGAGCAAGAGCAACTAACTTTTTTGAAACACCAATTCAGAGAAACAAATATTTACTACTACAATATCTTTATTCAAAGTTATTTGTTTTACATATATTTACAATATATTATGGTATATTTGTTTCTTTCTTGCTTGCTTGAACAGGCTATCGACCTATGGTCTTTCCGCCAGACAAATATTTATTTACACGAACATTTACAATATAAAAAAAACGAGCAGAAATAAAAGTCAATACAAACGACACAGGAGCACAAATGAAGTCAATGAGAAATAAAAAAAACGTAGCACAAATACTAAAAGGTAACGAAGCACAAACACAACCAAGGCGGAGAAACAAATATTTATTTACACGAACATTTATAATATAAAAAAAACGAGCAGAAATAAAAGTCAATACAAACGACACAGGAGCACAAATGAAGTCAATGAGAAATAAAAAAAACATAGCACAAATACTAAAAGGTAACGAAGCACAAACACAACCAAGGCGGAGAAACAATTATTTATTTACACGAACATTTACAATATAAAAAACGAGCAGAAATAAGTGACACAGGAGCACAAATAAAGTCAATGAGGAATAAAAAAAAACGTAGCACAAATACCAAAAGTTAACGAAGCACAAAAACAACCAAGGCGGCGGCAAAATCAGTCCGGAAAAGGAACAGCAACAAGTCCGGAACAAATAATAATAACCAAATTGTCCAGAAGAGCAGCAAAAGTCCGGACAATAAAAAAACACACCGTGAAAAAAAAAACACACGGTAAAATAAAACACGTCAATATAAATGCTGGTTTCCCACTGCTTCCTGAGATGCCGTCCCTAGGTACTTATACCCCCAAAAAAAGAGGGTGGAATGGGGTTAGCTCCGTAGTGGACGTGACCCATCTTCGCTTAATCTGTTCCTCGAAAAAGTACAATTAATATAAATATTTTTGTTGATTGTTTATTGTTTATTAACGGTAAGTCCATTTAAATACATATTGCTTTATACTAACTATACATTAAAAGATAATGGAGGGTTACAATATAAGTATAATTATAAAATGCTAATAAATTAAAAGTTATAAATAAGTTGAAATGTAAAATGACAAACATATACAAATACAAATAGAACAAACAATAGATTAAAATCAGAAAAAGAAATCACTTTATCTCACGGAGAAGTGACTTAAGTTGTTTTTTGCTGGTGATAGCAAAGTCAATGTTTGCAGAGTTGCAATTTACGGCAACTCTAGCCATACCATAATTCCTACCATAGTTGATTCCATGGAATGGTACGTTGAAGAGGTCAAAGGAGCGCAAACCCCTGCTAGGCACATTGATTTTAAAGTTGTTCAGTAGGTAAGGGCAGTCAATATAACCATTTAATAGGTTGAAGCCAAGCATTACATCCGCGCTCCCTCGTCTCTGCTCCAACGTATTCATTTTCAAGTGCTTCAAAATGTCTTCATAGGAACCAACAATGCGAAACTTATACGCAATAAAGCGTATAAATTTTATCTGGACCCTTTCAAGTAACTGTACCTCAGACCTGCCACTGGGATTCCACACCTCGCAACAGTACTCTAAATGCGGTCGCACAAGAGAAGAATATAATGTTAGTAGAGTACTGATGTTTGTGAACTCTTTGCTGTTTCGTCTAATGAAGCCCAGCATAACATGTGCTTTGGACGATACATTAGCCAGATGCACGTTGAAACTCCACTTTTGAGTCAGTGCAACGCCTAAATCCTTGACTGCCGAGACACGCAACAACTCATTAAGATAATAACAGTTGCTCTTCGCTTAGAAAAGGAAATAGTGTTGCACTTTCTCAAGTTTAGTTTCATGTCGTTTGCAACACACAAAGACTGAATCATCTTGCAATAAAGACGGCGAACTACCGGATATTTCCGTGAAAATTTTTATATCATCAGCAAATAACAGGCATTCAGCATGATGGAAGCAGTCGGTAACATCATTTATAAAAATGTTGAAGAGAAGAGGCCCTAAGTGTAACCCCTGGGGAACCCCAGAAGTTACTGCTATGTCTGATGATATAACACTACCAATACGTACTGCCTGAGTCCCTCCTGTCAGGTATGAACGAATCCAGTTAAGCATCACCCCACAGATTCCAACAAGCTCAAGTTTCTGAAGCAAGATGTCATGCCTAACGGTGTCGAAGGCCTTGGAGAAGTCAGTATAGACGGAGTCAACTTCATACCCCCTCTCCAAGGCAGACACGATATAGTGGCTATCAGATAATAAATTTGTTGAGGTGGAACAACCGCTTCTAAATCCATGTTGCTTTTCAGATAAGACCTTTGAGAGACATAGGGTGAGGGATGCTGTTATTAATTTCTCAAATATTTTGGGAATATAGGATAAGAGAGAGATTGGTCTATAATTCGAGACGATGTTCTTCTTGCCACTCAAAAAAATGGGCGTTATTAAGGCGTTCTTCCATAGTATGGGGAAACAGCCAGAGTGGAGTGATTGGTTGAATAGAAGCCATAAGAGGCGACTAAGTGAAGAGGAACATCGTCTCAGAATAATCGATGGCAACCCATCAGGACCAGTACAGTACGAGTTATTTAGATTGTTAAGTTCTTTAAGAACATCTGAGATATTTACATATGTTAAAATTAATGTGATTGAAAGATTTATCACAAGATTCACCGGATGACCCATTCGAGGTGTGTGTGTGTGTGAATAGGAACGTTATACACTAACCCGAAATGGTTTGCAAATAAATCAACAATGTGGTGCATACTACTAACTAATATACCGTCATGAACAAACGTGCTTGGGAAGGAAGAGCTACTTCTACTTCCATTTACGTGAGTCCAGAACAGTTTAGGATAACTTTGCAATGATTGTTCAATTAATTGTACATGGTTCCTGTAACAAACCTGAGACAACATCTTACATTGTGAACGTGTAAATCTAAAAAGCTGAAAATCAGAGTCCAGGCCAGAGCGCTTGAAATTTAAATAATGCAATTTCTTAAGAGAAATTGAATCAATGAGTTCAGAACTGAACCACTTAGGATAATTCCGGGTTCGACAAGTATTGTTTTCTAGAATTTTGGGTGTATATACATCTATAATAGAATACAACACTGAATAAAATAGATTTACATTAAAATCAATATCATTGTCATAAAACAAACCATCCCAAGAGGTTTTAACAATTTGATTAGCAATGGAATTATAATTAGCCCGAGCAAAATTGTAGACAAACTTTGAATTCCAATTGCTATATTTTTAAATAATCAATATCTAAAGTAATGGCAGGATAATGATAATCACAATCAACTAAGTCAACAGCGGACCGTGAGAAACAATGATGACTAGCAAGGAAGGAATCTAAGAATATTAAATCTAAAAGAACAGAATTTGAATACAATACAGTATTCACTTGTTGGAAATTCAAAGAACTGAATGTTTCAGCGATTACTTGTGCAGAACCCTGCGAGAAGTTCGTCGTTATAATATTGTCGTAAAATCCCCAAGACACATTTGGAAGATTGTAATCACCCATTTTTTCCGAAAAGTGCTCGATTGCGGGTCGTAAACCTCCCTCAAAGTGGGCACGGGTAGCGCCCAAAACGGCGGGGCATAATCCTTCGGCGGGGTAATTAGTTTATTTCCAGGTACGAACTCATTTTACACAAAAGAAGAATTAAAAATGTAATTTTCGATTCTCGCTGTCCGGGGATTAAAATAATTATGAGTCTCTGCTTCTATCACCTATGAATCCAGTTTAACCTAGATACCTTGTCACTTACTTTCTCCTGAATATCTCCTATATATTAAAAATCTTTATTTCAGAGTCTTACATTATATAATTTTATAATATGTAATATACATACAATCATTTACAAATTGTTAGAACTCAGAAAATGGCTATCGACCGTCGGTTTTTCTGCCTGTCTTTGTCCAGTTCTTGTCGTTTTAATTTATCGTTACGATTGCTATCTTCATTATCTAAGTTCTCAGAATTTAGTGAAATGAATTGATGGATTGTTAATGAGGGATGGATAACTATAGGATTAATATTCGGATTACGTGGGATGTAGAGGTGATTGATAATGGGAGCTATGTGGGGAAAAATAGGAGATATTTTAAGCAACATCGAAAAAATGTCAAACGATATAATCATAATAAATGGAAGACGACACAAACGCCATCTTTTGCCTAATTTCGTGTGGCTTCGTCGACGATTCGGATGATGAATGGTGGTTGAACATTTTATTAAACGATATTGTTCGGGACAAATACGCGTAAATATTGTAACGAAAGTGAAAGAATAAACTGGAAAGATCACTCTAGAATGTTCTACAGAGCGCGACTACATGAAAATGGTCGAAAATCTCCGAAATCTATCACTTTCTTAAATTGTTGGATGAATCATCTTTATGAATTATCAAGTATGACAATGTTTTGGTAATTATAAAACTGTCAACGTCTGAAAGTGTGATGGAAAAAATAATTAACTGAATCACGTTCATAAACTATCAAATACGACAGTGTATTGGTAATTGAAAAACTGTGTCGGAAAGTTTGATGAAAATAAAAATCACTGAAACATATTTGTAAGCAAAAAAAAATGGAAATATTTTGATAATTGTAAAACTGTCAACATGGAAATGTTATGGTAATTGTAAAATTGTCAACGTCTGAAAATTTAATAAAAATAACAAATCACTGAATCAATGTTTTTGGTAATTCTAAAACTGTCATTATGACAATGTTTCTGTAATTCTAAAACCGTCTGGAAGATCGGCGAAAATAAGAAATCACTAAATCACGTTTGCAAACTATCAAACATGAAAATGTTTTAGTGATTGTAAAATTGGCAACGTCTGAAAGTTTAGCGAAGGACTTTAAACTGATCGCTCGATAGCAAATATCATTTGATCAATAGGGAAATGCATTTGAAAAAAAAAAAACTCTAAACATTACCTTCATTTTATACAAAAAAATAACATCATAATTTACATTACATATGAAGACAATATCAAAATTTAACATGGTTCATGAAAAAAAAAAAAACAATCACAGAAATAAAAGTCAATTGAAATTAATGGGATGTGAAATATTTTTATATAAAACGAAATTAATGAACTAATATTAATAATTTAACTATTAAATGGATTAAAAAGACACTTTAACCAATAGAATGTTAAGCGCTTTTTTTACACAGTGAACAATTTGTTCTGTTTATGACATTAATTATATTCCTCTGATTACTTGAATTTAATTGCATTCAAATACCGTGTTAAATGAATTAAAATCCTCACTGTATAAGGCAAATATAAGTTATTTTTATCCTTTCCGATTAAATTTAGTTTTTAATTATTGTGTTAAAGTTACAAAAATGTTGCTAAAAATAGTAACATCATTAGAACTAAAGTGGATATAATTTTACCTCAAATAATATTTGCTTTAAAATAATAAAATAATTTTAAATTGAAAATTCGTTTCTTCAATTCAGGTTTTCAAAGAAGAAACAATTTCATCTGAAATAATAAAATAATAATAATAAAAATAAAAGTTTATTCACTTATTGAATAAGTAACGAATTTTTAAAATGAAAGAAAATTGTCGTATAATATTCAAGGAGACATTTCTTTGAAAATCTTTCTTTTTTTATAATTTTGATTATGAATTTATTAATTAAACAATTCATATTCACATTTTTACTTACAATATAATTTAAAAACGAATTTTGTGTAAGTAATTAATAATCAAAGAAAATATAAACGGAGACAGGTTGAATTCATTTAAAAAAATTCTAATAGCCGTACTAATAGTCGCAGCTTAATCCTTGAATCGGTCAAGATTGATGAATCCCGTATCGAGCGAATGCTATTGGTTGATCTGAGGATTGTTTGCAATAAAATATATAATTATGTTGACTATTTTATACATTTTGATGCGATCCAAAATTAAGTCTCAATTCTGAATCAATCCATGACTATTAGTATGGCCAGAAATGTACATTTTTGATACTAAGCATCAATAGTATATATACAGAGAGCTTTTTTTAACAGTATACATTTCCCCTATGTATACCTGCAAAATACACGAGTCAAACGCATTGATGTATGTGTGTTTAGTTGCCTATAACACGCAAATGAAGACACATATGCCAAATAGTCAACTAAACATACAAACATTAATTATTCAATGCGGTTGGCTCGCGTTTTTTGCAGGTATACATAGGGGAAATATATACTGATAAAAAACCTCTCTGTATATATATATATATATATATATATATATATATATATATAGAGAGAGAGAGAGAGAGAGAGAGAGAGATAGAAAGAGAGACACGTTGTATTCATTATTTCTTCACTCTTAATTTTGATTTACTAAATGTATGCAAAATGTAGAGATGGTCAAAGTCGATCTTTTTTGTCATTACAAAATGAAGTATATGACAATTTTCTTAATGTTATTTATAATATTAAAATTGAAAAGTGTCACCCATTTATTAATAAACTCCAATTTATTATTATTATTTATTAACTTTAACTATACTTAAAATTGGTTATTCAGAAATCCTCGATTACTAAATTCACTCGATTTTGCCCAACACTAAATTCAATAGTACAACTGGAGAATAAACTGCACAATTTCTATCAGCATTGAAATTGTATTATTATTACATGGATGTGCTATTATTTGAATTGCGGAAAATATTATTACATACATACACGATAAATTTATTACAAATATTAAACAAAACATAAGTAACAAGCGAAATATACCATACCATAATTAACATATATATTTCCTCAATTTTTGGAAATAAAATGTACGAACTAAAGCGTCGTTCGGGCGAAAAGGGAAACTACCTGCTTTAATAACCGTTAGGGTCATAAATTATAATATCAACAACCCATAAATTGTGGTTTCTTTTCTTCCATTATACTCGGGCGCTCGTAGAGGGTGTCTCTCTTTAAACATTTTGGCCATTCTCATGAAGCCCTTACAAAGCATGCGACGGTAAAAGCGACGTCATCGAAAGTTCCGGAAAGTTCGAGAAACAAGCACGCTATATAAGCGCGCGCGCTAGCGGCGCTGCAGTCAGTCAGTCGCAGTCAGTCTATCATGAACGTCCGAGTGCTCAACATCGCGTAATAAGTAGCGATAGTGTAAATAAATGTTTTAAGTATATTCTAAATAAATAAATAATTTCAATACTCGTGCTTCAAGAAAAACAAACAAATATTTGTTGTTTTTCAAATCCAACTCTTTGGCTTTCTAGTCCCCCCTCATCGCAATGCGGGCTCTAGAGCCATTATAGTTAGGCCACTGGCTGCCGGCACGGACGTGTCCTACTAATTGTTTCATTTAAATAATCTTAAAACATACCTTCAGCACAGTATACGTATATACTCTGTCTTCATATACATATACTGTGCCTTCAGTCTTCAGACCGAAGTTGGGATAATTTTTTTCCAGCACAGTGAAAATTTTTTTTCAGTCGATTTCGAGTGCTGGAGCAGATTTATTTAATACTCAGCCAAGACGCACTTCGTAACGAAAATCTGGCTCACGATTGAATTAGGGTTGAGTCGAGCTTGACAAATCCTTGTTTCAAGTCACGTTGAAGAAACTGGGCGTAAATAATTTAATGCGCATTATTAAATTATTTATTCATATATTACTATTTTGTACAAAAAAATATATCCCAATCTCTACGCTTCAATATTCCATGGTGTGAAGGTCCCTGGCTCCGGAACTTTGATCTGAAATTCAACACACATGAATTAATATACAGGACTATTTTATGTGTGTGAAGCTGGCAATAACTCCAGCAATAAACCGACGCCTCCACCAAAACCAGTTATTATTAAAATAATTATTTTAACAATAATTACACATTGAATTAAAAGACTTTTGCACACTCACTGTTTATAACTAGTATTGCCCACAAAATGCAATAAGTTGCGTCAATATATAGCTTCTCTAACAACTTTAACGATATTTTTAAAAAAAATCAAAATTCAAATTTTAAAATGTCTATATTTACCAAAGACCACAATATATTTTCGTTTTTCTTTAATATTTTACTTAATTATTCAATAAATAACAAATATAATCGTTCAGAAATATGTCATATATAAAGATAAATTTATTACCGGACTTATTGCGAGCTCGATTATCTGTTAAATTTAGCAAAAAAAGTGTGTTTAATTTTAATAAAATCATGTTAGAGCTTTGGAATTAAAAATTCGACGTTTTCAAGTAATCAGTGAAATTTTATAATTATTAAAAACAGAATCAGAAATATTATATAATTTTTAATAATTCTAATCTTTTAATAATTATAATAAGTTTGAACTTTTGATTTACTGTTAGTTGTGTAATTTCTGTAACTAAGAAGAACTGTTTCTCACAGGCGCATTAATTTTTGTTTTTATTTGATTGTGTAACGAAAATGAAAGAAGAAACTGAAAAGATCATTCTGGAATATTCTACAGAGCGCGCGACGGTAAACGCGGCATCATCGAAAATTCCGGAAGGATTTAGGGTTGGGAGGGCAGCTAGCACAAAGGTGTGAAAAGATTGTGACTAGCGATGGACAGTACTTTCTAGAATTTGTTTTTCTTCTTCAAAATTTCAGGCTTTTTTTGTGGAAAAGTGCTTATATAATTTTTCACAAAAAAGCCTGAAATTTGGAGAAAAAAAAAAACGGCGGTTTTCCATTTGTACTCCTGATATAATTAATTACACTTATAATGTATTGATACGGATTTTATTAAAATGAGGCTAGGGTTATATTCAATGGAACAGAATATAGAATAATTAATCGCTTACTTCACTGTATAAACAATAAAGTAATTATTATTGATCAGTCACACATAAATCACAAATAAGCAAAACGTTTTTTTTTTGTTTTCCTTCAAAACACTGACCTTTTCCGTAAGGTGATCCTGACAATTCATCCTAATCTTGGCCGCCGTCGCAGGGGCATTCAGCTTGAAACCAGTCGTCGGTAATCCTGCATCAGCCCTAGCCGCCTTTATAGCTTCCCTAATCGCGAACAAACAAGAGCTGGCCAAAAACAGGGGTGGTTCTCCGACAGCTTTCGAAGAGTAAACCGCCCTCGGGTTGGGAGCGCCCTTCAGCAGAGAAACGTTGAATTCCAGTGGAATGTCTCCGAAGCCGGGGATTTTGTAAGCTCCCGGCCCTTTTGTGAAGATCGTCCCGTTTGGCGAGTACATCATCTCTTCGAGAACGAACAGTCCGTAGCCCTGCATGAACCCGCCCTCGATTTGGCCTATGTCGATGGCTGGATTCAAACTCTCACCTAGAAATTTGTTATTAAAATTAATAAAACTAATCATTTTTTTGAATGAAATAAATATGAATAAAATATTAAAAATCAACCAATAAAACACAGATTAGATTGAATTAAAAAAAAATTCTTGAAAATGGGCTAATAACCCAAAACTAGTCGAGAATTTAAAGTTATTCAATCTAATCTGTGTTTTATTGGTTGATTTTTAATATTTTATTCATATTTATTTCATACAATATGAACTACCAATGTCTAAATATTAAAACCATTAATTATATTAAAGATGCAGGTTTAGAAGAACAAAAAAGAATTTATAATCATTTATTTTGTTTTTTCCTTCTTATTTTTACTGTGACTAGTTTCGACTCATTAGCGAGTCATTATTTTTTTGTATTCACTTCTTTTTTTACGGTGCGTAGTTTCGACTCATTCGGAAATGGTTCTTCCACATACATTCCTACCAAAGACAATTGGATAGAACGGCAAATAAAGACTCGGTCTAAGTTTTCACAGACGCTTCAAAGACAGGTAACAGGATTTGAGGAGTAATCTTCTCCCAAGGACGGTTCCTCCGATCCACAGAAGTTGTCTGTGAAGCTAATTAGCACTGAAATGCAGGTGACTAACATAAGAATCATCACGCTGCAACTCGAGAGGAAACATCAGATGCAAAAGTGAACTAAACAAGCTCACTAAACCTAAGCCTCTTTTGAATTTCAAGTCGCAGCAACTTGGAAGGTAACTCAATGGCCGATAAGTAAGCACGTAATGGTGTAAAATATAGGAAACAAGCTTCCGGCTATTACATACCATATGGAACCATCTTACAAAAACTTTAAGACTAGACGAATTCACTGAAATCCTAGCAAATAAAAGATGAGCAAATTAAAACACGTGCCTCGTAATGACCGAATTACGCTAAGTAGAATTAATATTAGAATGGCAGTAAGCATCATCACCGGCTGGGAAAGCACAGAAAAGTCATGGGAATGACGCATCATTTACACAATTCTCATGAGTCATAATTTAAGAATTTCCACAATTTTCATGGGTTATAATTTAAGAATTTCTACAATTCTCATGAATCATAATTTAAGAATTTCTACAATTCACATGAATCACTATGAGAATTTCCACAATTCTCATGAGTTATAATTTGAGAATTTCTACAATTCTCATGAATCATACTTTGAGAATTTCCAAAATTCTCATGAGTTATAATTTGAGAATTTCTACAATTCTCATGAATCATAATTTGAGAATTTCTACAATTCTCAGGATTCATACTTTGAGAATTTCCACAATTCTCATGAGTTATAATTTGAGAATTTCCACAATTCTTATGAATCATACTTTGAGAATTTTTACAATTCTCATGAGTTATAATTTGAGAATTTCTACAATTTTCATGAATCATACTTTCAGAATTTTTACAATTTCTACAATTGTAGAAATTCTCAAAGTATGAAATTTCTACAATTCTCATGAATCATACTTTGAGATTTTCCACAATTCTCATGAATCATACTTTGAGAATTTCCACAATTCTTATGAATCATACTTTGAAAATTTTTACAATTCTCATGAGTTATAATTTGAGAATTTTCACAATTCTCATGAGTTATAATTTGAGAATTTCCACAATTCTCATGAATCATACTTTGAGAATTTCCACAATTCTCATAAGTTATAATTTGAGAATTTCCACAATTCTCATGAATCATAATTTGAGAATTTCTACAATTCTCATGAATCATACTTTGAGAATTTCCACAATTCTCATGAGTTATAATTTGAGAATTTCTACAATTCTCATGAATCATAATTTGAGAATTTTTACAATTCTCATGAGTTATAATTTGAGAATTTCTACAATTCTCATGAATCATAATTTGAATTTCTACAATTCTCATGAATCATACTTTGAGAATTTCCACAATTCTCATGAGTTATAATTTGAGAATTTCTACAATTCTCATGAATCATAATTTGAGAATTTCTACAATTCTCATGAATCATACTTTGAGAATTTCCACAATTCTTATGAATCATACTTTGAGAATTTTTACAATTCTCATGAGTTATAATTTGAGAATTTCTACAATTTTCATGAATCATACTTTGAGAATTTTTACAGTTCTTATGAATTATACTTTGAGAATTTTTACAATTCTCATGAGTTATAATTTGAGAATTTCCACAATTCTCATGATTTATAATTTGAGAATTTCCACAATTCTCATGAATCATACTTTGAGAATTTCCACAATTCTCATAAGTTATAATTTGAGAATTTTCACAATTCTTATGAATCATACTTTGAGAATTTTTACAATTCTCATGAGTTATAATTTGAAAATTTCTACAATTCTCATGAATCATAATTTGAGAATTTCTACAATTCTCATGAATCATACTTTGAGAATTTGCACAATTCTCATGAGTTATAATTTGAGAATTTCTACAATTCTCATGAATCATACTATGAGAATTTCTACAATTCTCATGAATCATACTATGAGAATTTCCACAATTCTCATGAATCATACTATGAGAATTTCCACAATTCTCATGAATCATAATTTATTTTTGAAATGATTGTTCTTGAATTATGATTAAGATAGTAATTTTTAATTGTGGTTCATAAAAATCAGAAAATTTAGATTGATTATGCATTGTAATTAATAAAAATCATGAAATTTAGAAAATTCAGTTACTGATTTTGAATTATAATTCATGAAAATAATGAAATTCAGTAGATTCAGTTACTAGTTTTGAATATAAATCATCGGATTCGGGAAATTCAGGAGAATGTACAATGTTGTATGGTGTAATAAGGTTACAAAGAATTCAATTAGACTGCTCGAAGATACAAGTCTTACCGACAGACGATGCAGATTTTCACAGGATTAATAATAATATTTATTTCCCAAAAGATGTACAGAAATTATCGAGAAACAATACATTAAGTACATGAATAAGAAAAGTAAAAAAAAAAACAAAGCAAATATAATCTAATATATATAAGACAATAGAAATTCTATAGAATGCTATATAATTTTATACTAGCGTTAAGGTTCCATTTTGATTAGTAATTTACTAATTTCATTCTTGAAAGTTGGTAGGTTGTTAATTTGGCGATATGAAACAGGGAGTCCATCATATAACCTCATTATTATTATGACTAAGTACCGTTGCATTTAATAAATAGTACGCTAATTCATTCCTCTATCTTAAAAAAACGAAATTATTTTTGTGCATCGTGATTCCCCCTGTTTGATAGACACGCGACTTTTGTCAGGCTGATTGAATTCTTCAGAATCCGGAGATTAAATTACTTGTATTTACTTACCTAAATCCATGACGATGTCCGTTCGCAAAACCTGATGATCTCCCGTGAGGCAATCGATCTCGACTTCGGAAACCGCTACGCCGTAAGTGAAATAATTGAAGGCCATCCCTGAGTTCGTTTCGAAATTATAGCCTATATCAGGGGTTGCGTAGAAACCAGTCGTGGAAAGGCTCACTCTCTCCATGTAGGCGTATTTGATCAGCTCCTCCCAGGTGGCGTCCGGGTGCTTCTCTTTGATCGGCTTTAACCTCTCGTTGATCGTTAGGCAGGCGTTCTGTAATTAAATTGATCTAGTTAATAGGCACTACATCAAACCTGACAACTGGTTTCCGGGTCCACAGAGTTTGACCTGAATGTATAAGTATAAGTATAGTTTATTGATCCATATAAATCACAAAGATATTGGACAACTCAATTACAATTAATAGATAACAAAAATATTACAAGAAAAAATCCTCTATAGAATAAAAAATCTTAATAGCTAAATACAATTTAAGCGTCTTCTTGAATTTGATATATATATTAATTTGTTAAAGTTCTGGCGGAAGATTATTATATATTTTTATGCAATTGTAGCCTGGGCCTCTCTTGTATTGTGCAGTATTATGTTCAACTACTGAAAGATTATTGCGATGTCGCGTATTATATTTATGAAATGATGATTTTTTTTCAAAATATTTAGTATGTTTTTTACAAATAGACTGCACCTCATTATACAAATGGATGGAAAAGTTAAAATATTTGACATTAAAAATAACGCTCTGCATTTAGTATGTTTTTTTACAAATAGACTGCAAAAATAAAAATAACGCTCTGCATGACTCTCTCGGCGATACATTATGAATTAATCGTACTAGCTGTTTCTGTAAGACAAAAATCCTACTACGCAAAGCAGATTTTCCCCAGATGATTACATTTTAAGAGAGAGCGGAATATGCTATAGCGTAATAGACTTCAACTAAATTCGGTAAAGCTAATACATTTTTCAAATTTAGTATTGCATAATAGGCCTTGTTTAATTTATTACAAACAAAATCAATATGATATTCCCATGACAGCTGGGGATCTAAGAGAATGCCTAAAAATTTAGTTGAATTTGTAAAATTCAATTGTTGTATATGTGTTGGAATTTTCATGTTGAAACAATATGCACATTCTGTCTTACTATGATTTAAAATGAGACTATTTTTATCACACCACCAATGTGATCCATAAGATCCCTCTGAGTACTTAGAAACCATGGTTCTGAAAACAATTCTAAAAAAAACCAACATGGAATTTCAAAATAATAAAAACTCTATTTTTCTAAAAAAAAAAAAAAACTTTATGCATTTGTAACAATTTTAACCTAAGTTTTCTAAAAAAATTTAACTTTTAGAATTTTAAAATAATTTTAACCTTAGTTTCCAAAAAAATCCAACGTTATGGAAACTTTTCTAAAAAATCAACTTTATGGAATTTTAAAATAATTATGGCCGATTGTACAATGTTACGATGCTTACCATCACTGCCATTCCATTTAAATCGGAACCAGCACTGGCCGCAGTTGCCGATGTGTTCGGAACCTTATCCGTCGATGTTTCGACGATGTGAATTTTACTGGTGGGTATTCCCAGAGTCTTGGCTGCGACTTGGATCATTTTAGTGTGCAATCCTTGTCCCATTTCAATCCCTCCGTGCGTCAGCAAAACGGAGCCGTCTTGGTAGATCAGAATCAACGAGCCGGCTTGGTTCAGGAACAGCACGGTGAAGGCGATGCCGAATTTCGTCGGGACGACACTGATTCCGCGCTTCTTCCAACGATTATCTCTAAAAAATGTATTAAAAAAACAATCATTTAAGTTTTTTATTTTAAGTCATTTATTGTATATAAAAATTAAAGCAATGAATATTGAAATTGAAGATCGCGAAAGTTATTTCGCTTCGTCTGTTGAAAAAAAAAATATATATATTTCAAATGCGTTGATTAAAAGTATTACTTCTCGTTGATTATAAAGCGTCACGTAATTGTAACAGAAAGGGACTTCCGTTTCAACCTAATTACATTCAAGGATAAATCAAAAACACTTGGTTTGTTTCACTATTTGTTATTATTATATATAATAACAAATAGTGAAACAAAAAAAACACTTGGTTTGTTTCACTATTTGTTATTATTATATATAATAACAAATAGTGAAACAAACCAAGTGTTTTTGATTTATCCTTTAATATTATTGTCAAAATGTTTCACCAAGTGATAAATGAGAAAGTTATTCAAGAAATCTAATTACATTAAACCAAATATTTGGGAAGAATTTTAAAGCTAAAACCCCAAATAATAAATGTATTCTTCTTGCAAGCTTCTAACATTTAAACTAGAAGCAAAAAATTGTTTTCTTAATTTAGTTGTTTTTTTTTTAAGAGGGGGAGGGGTGGTTGCGTAAAGAGAAAAATCCATTTAAGGAAATAATATGGGATTCCTCTTAAGGGGAGGTTCTGGACTTGACGCCTGAAAAAATGGATCATCTTTGGGATTTATTTCTCGAAGTCGAGTGAATATTTTGAAATGCTGTTTTGTCAGTTGTATTGGCCATACAATGGACTACAAATTTCCAGTTTTTAAAGAAAAAAAAACACAGCAGGAGGAGTCCGAGTAAATAGATTTTCTCATTCTACAGCACCCAAAAAATAAAACGATCTTCTAATATTTTATCAAAAAGAAAACAATTTGTTTTCTTAATTAATTAGTAATGATCTAAATCTTCATTTTAAAAGAATAAATCATATTTGAGTCGTGCAAGAAGAGATAGGTTTAAAAATTAAACACTTTGTTCGTACCGCTAGTGTTATACTTTTTACATTAGTTAAAAATGTATCACAAGAGAGCAGAAAGACCTCTGGTCGATAGTCCATGACAAACTACTAACCCATTTATATGTATTGTAAATATAAATATTTGTAAAGAATTTTAATTGTGCTAGTTTAATAAAGATATTTTGTTCCGTATCACAAAATAATGGCTTCGGCCATCAATTATATTTGAGTCGCTTGAAAAAAGACTATTTTTATTATTTTATGTGACTGTACAAAATTACATCCAAATAAATATTTAGAAAGGGTTTTATAGCAGAAACCACACATAAGAAGATAAGAATTTTCTTAATATTCCTCTTACAAGATTTTTAACTTTCTTGCAAGAAGCATTTTTTTTCTCAATTAGATCAAATTAATGAGTAAATAATTAATTCAAAATCAATTAAAAACTATTGATTAACCATCACCTGTTATATTCCTCAATCTCCACTTTTCTCTTTTCGTACTCCGACGTTTCCATCACCTCCTTCCAGCACCTGTCCAGCGTGCAGTGCTCCAGCTTTTGGTTGTAGTGGGTGATGTCGCCCTCCTTGTACAGATTGAGGTAGCTCAGTTCGGTGGCGTCTTTTTCCAAATATTCCGCGATTTCCCGCAACATCGTCTCGCCGGCGAACATACCCTGCGGTGCGCCGAATCCACGGAAGGCCGTGTTCGAGGGGAGGTTGGTCTTGCAGGAAAAGCCGGAGACGCGAACGTGCGGGATTTTGTACGCGTTCTCGAAATGGAAGAGTGCCCTTTCCAGGACCTGTATAAGGAAATTATTCATTTTTTGATGTAGTTTGACAATGTAACAATATTTTTGCGCATTTCAAACCCCGATAAAGATAAACTCGAAATTCGAAATTTTACATACCATAAATATTTGTAGAAACAACGTTAAATATTCTCAATAGATTGCTAATGTGTGCAATATAAAGAATTCAATTTCAAGGATCCGTATTCAAGTATCGAACGTATACATAAATTGAATGAAGCGATTAATGAAAATCTACTGTTTTCTACAAAACTATTGATTTTAATAACCAGATCTAAATTAAAAAAGTAGGGAATTGCGAAAAACTGCGCGGATATAATATTATATTGTACATCCTTTCACGTTTCGAAAAATTATTACATCCATACACATATCGAAACAGTCAAATAAATAATTATTACTATAAACGTCAAAACCAGACGCTGTGTGAGATTCTATAATTTCATTATTGTTTATGAAAAGGCGAAATGGATTCTAAAGATAGTTTTTCGAATGAAAATATAACGTGTACCCCTCCGAATATTCACCAAGCGGCAACGGCAACTTATCAAGGATTACTTCCTGAAAAAATCGAAAGAGAAATACGAACTAATCTCTATGAGATTTATCGAATGGAAAGCTGAAAACTTGCGTTATAAAGCGCTGCAGTGTCTCGAATAAATAGAAGTGATATTTAAAAACATTGTTTTTGAAGCATTGCAGCTCCACATAAAAAGGAATACCTGTTAAAAATGCCTAACTTGAAAATATAAATTGAATAGTGAAACAAACCAAGAGTTTTATTTAAAATAATATATATATATATATATCGATATAAATTGAAATTCTATCAAACTATAAATTTATAAATAGACACCTATTTATAAATCGCTGCAGCGTCACATGTATAGAGGAATGGCATTTAAAAACGCTGGTTTCCTGAAGCGTTGAAACTTCACACTTCCTTTCAAAAAAGTATAACTTGAAAGCATACATTGAAGATATGTCAAACTACAAAGCAACTCTTTATAAAGCGCTGCAGAGTCACATTTAGAAACACTGTTTCCGTAAAAGTTGCAGCGCCACTTACAAATGATTGCTCTTTAGAAACACTGCTTTCGGCAACGTTGCAGCGCCACATATATAAGAATGCCGATTTGAAGAAATGCTGATTTTGTTAAACGTTGCACCGCCACATATTAGAAATGCTATTTTCAAGCATATCATTTGTAAAGTTCTGCGGTGCTACATATATTGAATGGTTTTTAGGAACACTGCTTTCATACAGTCTCACATAGCGTTGTATTTGATAAGTTTCACTTTTCCTATATAAAATTATTGCTAAATATTTTATTGAATCAAAACATTTTGTTATAATTTGATAAACAATTAAATAGGAATCGAATTTTGAAAATAATTCATAAAAAAATAATTACTTTGCCTTTAGTCACTGTAATTATGTAAGGGCTTAAACACAAAATCACTGAAAAAAAAAACCGTTATATTAAAGATGGAATGGAAAAAACTTAAAAATAAAAATGTGATTTCATTGAAATGATTTCTAATAGCAATTTGTTCAGATTTATAAAAATAACATTTCGTGTATTTTTTTATTTCAACAGATGACGTCACTAAGTTCTAATTGGCTCAATTTAAAATTGTAGGTTTTATGATTATTGATTTTATTTCATGAGTACTTTCCACATTGTGTATTAATTACTAGCTAGTTTTTATTTACATCACTAAAATAATCAAATTAACATCTAAAAAATTAATTACAGCGTATATTAATCAATTATCCGAGCAGACAAAACCATCAACACTTACTCTATGCTACGATCTATTATAAGCATCTCAAAGATATTTAAAATTTTTGCAAACTTCGAGCTTTCTTAAAGCCGAAATCGAGTGGTTATAAAACTAGAAAGGCCAATATTCGAGTTAACAAGACTTTAAACTATCTCGGTAGAAAGTTTCAGCTCATTGCAGCCTAAAATAATTTTTTTATGAAACAAAGTTGTAAGGGGTACCGTTTTGAAGTTTTTCATTTTTCTTTGAAAATTAAAAAAAAATATTTCTATACGGAATACATACTTTCTGATAGCAGATTCGAGTTCAGCACACTTTAAACTATTTCCGTAGAAAGTTTCAGCCGATTGCAGCCTAAAATTATTTTTTATGAAACAAAGTTGTAAGGGGTACCCCTTTGAATTTTTTCATTTTCTTTGAAAATTAAAAAAAAAAAAATATTTCTACGCGGAATAAAAACTTTCTGATAGCAAATTAAAGTTCAGTAGACTATAAACTATTTCTGTAGGAAGTTTCAGCCCATTGCAGCTTAAAATTATTTTTTATGAAACAAAGTTGTAAGGGGTACCGCATTGAAGTTATTCATTTTTCTTTGAAAATTCGAAAAAAAATTTATACACGGAATAAAAACTTTCTGATAGCAGATTCGAGTTCAGCAGACTATAAACTATTTCTGTAGGAAGTTTCAGTCCATTGCAGTCTAAAATTATTATTTTTACGAAAAAAAATTGTAAGGGGTACCCCTTTTGAACTTTTACATTTTTCTTTGAAAATTCGAAAAAAAAAAAATTCTGCACAGAATAAAAACTTTCTGATAGCAGATTCGAGTTCAGCAGACTTTAAACTATCTCTGTAGAAAGTTTCAGCCCATTGCAACCTACAATTATTTTTTTATGAAAAAAAAATATAAGGGGTACCCCTTTGTACTTTTTCAATTTTCATTGAAAATTCGAAAAAAATATTTCTACATGGAATAAAAACTTTCTGATAGCAGATTCAAGTTCAGTAGACTTTAAACTATGTATGTAGAAAGTTTAAGACCATTGCAGCCTAAAATTATTTTTTTATGAAAAAAAATTGTAACGGGTACTCCTTTGAACTTTTTCATTTTTCTTTGAAAATTTGAAAAAAATATTTCTACACGGAATAGAAACTTTCTGATAGAAGATTCGAGTTCAGTAGACTAACTAACTCTAACTCTGTAGAAAGTTTCAGCCCATTGCAGCCTAAAACTATTTATTTATGAAAAAATTGTAAGGGGTACACCTTTGAACTTTTTCATTTTTCTTTGAAAATTAGAAAAAAAAAATATTTCTACACGAAATAAAAAATTTCTGATGTTGCAATTCTTTGATATTTTTTCCAGAAAAAAACTGTTAATTACGACTCTAAAAATGGACTTCCAAAAAAAATTGGAACGTCTCGAATGCATTTTTGCAATATTTAAGTATTCCGAACAGTTTAGGAATGTATATCTTTTTAATAATAATAATAATAATAATAATAATAATAATCTTTATTAACAGATATATACAGAAAATATACAAAATAAGTAATAAACATTAACAAACTCAAATGTATAATTTATATCTGTTAATTGGCTATCGACCAGTGATCTTTCAACCTATATTTGTTTTTATAATTTACGTTTAGTATTTATTTATGTGTATCCCAGAAAGTCTTGCAGTTAAAAGCTAGATCTACAACAATAATGAAAATACTTCAATTTTTTCTTGAGAAAAACTAATTATCACTTCAAACCTAGACTTCCAATAAAAATAAGAACGTCTCAAATGTATTTGGAGTATTTATAGCGCATTTGCTTGTTTACTAGAATAGTAGAAGTAATAGAGGAGATTCCTCGTTATAACGTGAAACCTATTTTCTTTAACCATATATTTTTTTAAGTATATTTCAATATTAAAATTATCGAAATATACTTAAAAAAAAATGTTTTTCAGAAAAAATAAATCGTTCGTTTAAAACTGCAGAGTTAGATCTCAATAAACAATTAGAGCAACTTGATTTTCTTGAGTCGCCACAATTTTATCTTCATTTGCAAATCTTGTAACAAAAGCATATGAAATGAATTTCTAATTTCTTTCAATTATTCTAAATTGATCAGAAATGCAAAAATAAAGCCATCTCTATTTTCTCTCAATTATTATAAATTCATCAGATCTGGATATCCAATAAAAATGAAAACATTTCTAATATCTTTCAATTTGTCACGAGAGCGCGTTAAACAGTCGATCGGTAGTTGATGTTTCATAATCGCCTGCCGACCCACTCAGTGAAGAAGGGCTAGGTCTGCCCACAATTAAAAAATCGAAAATTAAATAATAAAATGCGAATATAACTACACATACTAAATATCTATAAACAAATAAGTAAGCTAACAGAATTTTGAGCTGATATGACTTATTCTAAATTTATTAGACATGGATCTTTAATGGAAATAGAATCATCTCTAATTTCTTTTAATTCTTCTAAATTTCTATTTGACTTACCGCAATCGAAAGATCGTGTGAATATCCGGCGTTATTGTAGATTTTAATGTCACACGCGTGGATTTTTCCGTTGCCGTCGAATCCGACCTTGTACTTCAGGAGGAACGGGTGTCTTCCCCCGCTGATGGCCATATCTTCGTCCCTGTCCAGCATTATTCTCACGGGCCTGTTGAATTTAGAAGCCGCCACCGAAGCAGAGACCGCCACCAGGGATCCCCTGGATTCCTTACCGCCGAAACCGCCGCCGATGCGTTTCGCTTTCGTCACGATCCTGTTCTCGGGGATTCCCAAAGCACGCGCTATCAAATGCTGTAAATGTCAACACAGGTTACTTAATGAGTATGCTCACACCCAGTACTCAGGGTCATTTCAATCCCATTATAAGGATGTTAAAAGTGAAAACCGCACCACCTTATAATTAATAAGTAAATAAGTATTTTGCGGTTGTTCAAACCCATTTTAAGGATCTTGAAAGTGAAAACAGCATCACCATATAATGATGTTTTCACTTTTAATATCCTTTTAAGTGATTTTTTTACTTCTCAGGACTTTATAATCAGTGTTGCTTGCTTTAACTCAGTATGCATATATAGTGGATGGATTCAGACATTCAGATACACTTTGATTAAAATACTTGGTTTGTTTCAATTGTTCAATTATTGCTTTTCGCAGTAGAGTAGAAAATTTCTTTATCACAAAATGCAGATTTTCGTGAAAAGCTTAACGGGTAAGACCATTACTCTTGAGGTCGAGCCCTCCGATACTATCGAGAATGTAAAGGCGAAAATCCAAGACCCCCTTGTCTTGGATCCGCAGAGGCTGATCTTCGCCGGTAAACAGTTGGAGGATGGACGCACCCTCTCCGTGGAGGGTTGACTCCTTGTCCACCCTCCACTTGGTGATAAATTAATTCTTCATCATACAGGAATGCAGATGATTCCAAAAACTCGTCCTTGAAGGACGTTATAAGTGATGCAACTTATAAACGTCCTTTGAAGGATGATGAAGAATTAATTTATCACCAAGTGGAGGGTGGACAAGGAGTTAACCCTCCACGGAGAGTGTGCGTCCATCCTCTAATTGTCCGTCCTTCAAAGGACGTTTATAAGTTGCATCACTTATAACGTCCTTCAAGGAGGAGTTTTTGGAATCACGCAGGTATATAGAACAAAAACCTCGTCCTTTTCTAAGAGGAAACTTTACTTTTTTTATATCTACTTAAATTTTCTGAATTCAAATTTTAACTACTCACATTAATTTCACTTGGATGTTGAGTCGAAGCAAACACTTCCAATTCATCATCTTCCTTCTTTGGATTGACCACCACGCTGTGTGTTTCGAAATAAAAGTGCTCCTGATATCCGGTTCTGCATTCGCTCTCAATAACATGCTCGGCTTCCGCCAGCGCTTTATCCACATCCCCTCTCTCGATCTTCTTCAAGCTCTTCGGGTAGAACGACCCGTGTTCGATGGCATCCTCAATCGAGACAATCACCGGAACCAGATCCTCGTAATCAACCTTGACTTTCCTTGCGGCGAACTGCGCCGTGTTTTGATCAGTGGCCAAGACGGCGGCGATGATTTGATTCTGGCAGGTCACCGTTTTCGAAACGAAAATTTCCTCGTCGGGGAAAACCGGCCCGAGGAGGTTGTTGCCGGGGTCCAGATCTTTAGCGGAGAGAAACCCGTGGACGCCGTCGACCTTCAGCGCTTCGCTGGGGTCGATCGAAAGGATGTTCGCGTGGGATTTCTTGCTGTAGACGAACGCCATGTAGAGCTCGTTTTCGAAATGCGGGATGTCGTCCGTGTAGACGGCTTCGCCTGAAGCTTGCTTGAAGGCGGACGCGTGGGTTATGGGTCGACCCACCGGATCGTACTGCTTCTGGTCTTTTGAGACGACTTGGAAATACTGAGAGCTTTTTGGGATTTTGTAGTGGAAACCCTCTAGAGCGCTCAAGTGTCTCGATTCGATTGGGATTTTCAGGTCGTTTGTGATTTTGTAGAAGGTGCGGAGGAAGAAGCTTAGCGTTAAAGTCCTCCTGAATTGGATCATGCCTCCCGGTGCGCTGGGGGGCAACGGCAAGTCGTCTAATAGGTAAGAACAGGCTTTTTCTAAAGTGCTGTTATCCCATGGGAGATTTTTTAATTGTTGCTCGGTTTTCAAAGCTCTTACCGTTGTCGGGGCCATCCCACCAAAAGCCAACTTAACATCCTTAATCCTCTCGGTTTCATCAAAAACAACATTAATAGCCGAATTAACAATCGCAATATCATCATCCCTCCTCCTCGCTTGTTTATGCGCATAGAAATACTGGCGTTCCTCCGTGTAGGGAATCTTCACGGAAACCAAGATTTCATCCGGATTCACAATATTCTTGCGGTATCCAGTAAAGAAGTTTTGATCAAGTTTTACTTCCCTACACCCATTTTTGTTCTGCAACTTCAACACGACTTCAGCTGCCATGAAAATTGGGTTCAAATCGGAAATAGGACTTCCCGTCATGATGTTTCCACCCACGGCAGCAACACTCCTGATTTGCTTCCCCGCGAACCAATGCAGCATTTCAATAATGGCTTTAAAAATCCTCGTCTTGTACTCCGGTTGAGTATACACTTCCATCCTCAACAAATCCTCCATTTCTTGGAGAGTCACGGCAGCGCCTATTTTAACGCCTGCGTTATCAATAGTGCACTCGATCATTTCAGGGATTAAATTCGGTTGGATTATTACGGGGTAGCTGAAGTGTTTGAATTTAACTTCAACGCCGATTTCTGTGTTGCCGACGACGATTTTCGCTTCAGGATATTTCGCTTTCAGCTCGAGCAAATCTTTCAAGTGCGTAGGCCTGTACCATTCGACCCGTTTCCCCTTAAAATACAAACTCTGCAAATCCAAGGAATCTGTTAATTTCAACTCCGGCGGGAAAATCGGTTCCTGCGTGGAATCATACGGCGTGAATTCACTGGGCTTGAATAAAACTTCCTCCGGATCGCACTGCTTCTTGTTCTTACAACAATTCTCCCCTAAACCACAGACTCCATTACTACCCCCGTTTGCGATTTTATGAGAGTTTTGCATCAACTCCCAATCCTCCGTGAAGGTTTTAAATCCTTCTATAATCGCTCTGTAGCCGGTGCATCTGCATAAATTCCCCTGTAAGGCAACTTCCATGTCCTCCATCTTCGGTTTGTTTTTCTGGCGCAAGAGTGTGTACATTGACATTACGATTCCCGGTGTGCAAAAACCGCACTGGGAACCGTGCGATTTGGCAATGCGCTCTTGCACTGGATGAAGTTTGGTTTTGGTCGATCCGATTCCTTCAACTGTTGTCACAGCCAGGCCATGCATCGAGCAAACTGGAGCCAAACATGCGTTTACTGGTATATGTCTGAAGTAAAGATTGTAGTTATAATAAAGTACATAAATTTTAAACAAGGGATTGAAAAAAATTCATAATTTTAAGGCTTATGTTTGTTTTTTTTAAATCTACGTTTTAAATATTAAAAGGTAAATAATGTAAACTTAAAATCACTTTCACAAAAAAATGAAAAATAAACCAAGTGATTTTAATTTAACATTATTTACCTTTTAATATTCAAAATGTTTCACCAATTTTACATTATTTACCTTTCAATATTCAAAATGTTTCATCAAGTGATAAGTGAAAATACGTTTTAAATATATTTCAAAACAGCAGATATTAATTTAACCAATCAAGTTCAACAGCTGGTCAATAATTTAAATAAAAATATATGTCCTTTCTCCTACTTATTTTGTATTTAACTAAATATATTTCATAGTTTCCGAAATATATTTAGTTAAATAAAAAATAAGTAGGATAAAGGACAACTATTTTTATTTAAATAATTAAAGTCTCCACAACCAACAACCAACATAAAGAAGATTAGCTGGTCAATAAATTGGACTAAAAATTGATCAATCATTTAAGTTACCGACGTATTGGGCGATATTATATATTGTTAATAGTTCAGTCAAGCTTCTATTATAACTTAACAAAACACTTTTAAATTTGTTTGAACAACTGATTTTTTTTATTTAGTGAATATAGTTTCGACAACATTAGCGTGTCATCAAACTTCATCATCAAAAGCATCACACTTATTCCGTGTAAAATTGTTATTAAGTTCTCTGTTTGATAATGACACGCTAATGTTGTCGAAACCATAGTCACCAAATAAAAAATCAGTTGTGCAAACAAAGTTAAAAGAATTTTATTAATATAAATAGAAAAGAGTATTTATTCACTTGGTCACAGTTATTTAAATATATTAAATAAAAATGATTTGAAAATAATTTACCTCAGGTTACCACACTGTAACGACTTTTTCTTATATTTGTGAATGATATCGGTAAACACCTTGTTTCCAATATTCTTCTTTATGCAGATGATATAAAAGTATTTCGGAATATAAAGTCCATATATAATAATAATAGCCTTTATTGTCCAACAGAATTTCCTACTTACAGGACAATATAATAGAAGGTACAATGCAGAAAAAAATAAGTACACCCTCTTTTCACACTCTCCCAATCCGTTCTACCAACTTTATTTATTTCACTCTTAGACCTTTTATACTCACATTCTGTTTTTAGACCATTTATAACAATTTAATTGTTGGTCAAACATTTTGAATATAAATCATTGAAAATAGTTGTTTTACTAAATTATATTTATTCTTCAATTAAACTTAAACAAAGTTAAGTATTTTTAGTAATGGAGTATTTCTAAATGAGCAATTTTAAGTAGCTAAAGTTAATAAAGAATGAGCAATTAATAAATAGGGAATTGTTAACACATTGGCTGCCAACAAGTATATTTTGTAAAATGTCAAAAATAGTTTTCTTTGTTTTTAAGTTTAATTTTATAAAATGATTAAGAATATTCTTATTTAATTAAATTGATGCATTTTTTAGACGAAAAGTAAGATGACTCACCGATGACTGACATGACTTCATTGGAATACTTTAGTGTCAGTCACTGGTGATGTTTTAATAACAATAAGTAACATTACTCACACTGCTATGTAGCATACCTCTCCATCACCACTCTCACTTTCTTACATATATTAAGAAAATTGTCGTGTACTTAATTTCGTTGTTACCAAAAAAATCGACTTTGCTCGTCTCTAGTTTTAACTTTATAAAATACAATTTTTGCAGGAGATAAAAAAAAGAAATGATCGAATTTTAAGAATTTAAAGTCAAAATCAGGTAATCGAGTTACAAATAGCTTTAGTGTCAATATCAGGGAACGTGAGTGACTTTAAAGTCAATATTAAGCAATGGGGGTGACTATAAAGTCAGAGTTAGGAAATTTCAGAGATTTTAAAGTCAATATTAGACAACTTTAGTAATTATAGTCAGGATGTGGCAGTATTGAAGATATCAAAGTCAACATCAGGCAATGGGAGTAACTTTAAAGTCAAAATTAGGCAATATTAAAGACTTTAAAGTCAATATTGGGCACTATTACAGACTTTACAGTCATAATTAGGCAATATTAAAGACTAAAGTCAGAAAAATACAATATTAGACTATAAAGTTAATATTAGGCAACGTAAGTAACTATAAAGTCACTATTATGCTTTATTAGAGACTTTAGAGTCATAATTAGGCAATATTAAAGACTTTAAAGTCAAAAATAGTCAATGTAAGGCAATTTAAGTGACCATAAAGTCAATATTAGGCACTATTAGAGATTTTAGAGCCATAATTAGGCAGTATTAAAGACTTTAAAGTCAGAAATAGTCAATATAAGGCAATATAAGTGACTATACTGTCAATATTAGGTACTATTAGAGACTTTAAAGTCATAAATAGTCAATATTAGGCAATGTAAGTAACTATAAAGTCAATATTAGGCACTATTAGAGACTTTTGAGCCATAACTAGGCACTGACTTTAAAGTCAGAAATAGTCAATGTAAGGCAATTTAAGTGACTATAAAGTCAATATTAGGCACTATTAGAGATTTTAGAGCCATAATTAGGCAATATTAAAGACTTTAAAGTCAGAAATAGTCAATATAAGGCAATATAAGTGACTATAAAGTCAATATTAGGCACTATTAGAGACTTTAAAGTCATAAATAGTCAATATTAGGCAATGTAAGTAACTATAAAGTCAATATTAGGCACTATTAGAGACTTTTGAGCCATAATTAGGCAATATTAATGACTTTAAAGTCAGAAATAGTCAATGTAAGGCAATATAAGTGACTATAAAGTCAATATTAGGCATTATTAGAGACGTTAAAGGCAATATTATAGACTTTAAGGTCAATATTAGACAATGGAAGTGACTATACAATCAGAATAATATTGGAGACTTTGAAGTTAATATTGGGCAATTGTCGTGACTATAAAGTCAGAATTAGGCAATATTTGATACTTTGAAGTCAATATTAGGCAATGGCAGTGACTATAAAGTCAGAATTGGGCAATATTTGAGACTTTAAAGTCAATATTAAGTAATGAAAGTTACTTTAAATCCGAAATTAGGCAATAAACATCAGTTATGTGTCTTTAAAATCAAAATTAGAGACTATTAATTATTATTTATCGGCTTATACCAAGATAAAGGTCCCTTTTATTGGCTTAAGCCAAAATTATGCAAATATTGTGATATATGCTTATATGCAAGGGGATGAAAATAACTATATAGTCCAAATCTGTAAATGAGAATGAATTAATAGTCGAAATTAGGCAACAAAAGAGACTTCTTAGTCAAAATATGGCAGCAAAAGAGACTTATAACACTAAATCAAGCAAGAGAAGAGACTTCTTAGTCAAAATAATGCAACAAAAGAGAGTTCTAAATGAAAATCCAGCAATAAAGGAGGCTTCGAACTCAAAATCAGGTAACAAAAGAGTATTATAAGTGAAAATCAAGCAATAAAAGAGACTTGAAAGTCAAAATTAGGCAACAAAAGAGACTCTAAAGTCAAAATTAGGCAACAGAAGAGACTTCAAAGTCAAAATCAGGCAATAATAAACACTTCAAAGACAAAATTAGGCAACAACGAGACTCTACAGTCAAAATCAGGCAATAAAAGTGACTTGAAAATCAAAATCAGGCAATAAAGGAGACTTTAAAGTAAAAATCGTGGAACAAAAGAGTCTTATAAGTAAAAATCAAGCAATAAAAGAGACTTAAAAGGTAAAACGGGCAACAAAAGAGACTTTAAAATCAAAATCATTCAACAAAAGAGACTTTAAAGACTTTAAAGTAATTGGAGGCAGTCGATTTTTCCGTGTACTAGTCTCCCGAGAATTGTGGCGCAGTGGTGGTCTCGTCTGGTCGATAATGCTATCATGTTATGCCTTTCAAGTTGATGTTCTTGAGGCGATCCAGTAGAAGGGAATGACTAATACTTGTCGGATACCAGACTAAGCTCCAATTTATTTGATACAAAAGCGAAGTATAATGACTTTACAGCATCAGTATTTCGAAATTCACGAACGTTTCGCAGTATAAAACCTAATAATTTGGAGGCTGCCGAGCGAATTGCTTCAATATGGGTAGAGGAAGTGAGTTTCTTGTCAAAAGTAACTCCTAGGTCTTTGAAGCAGCCAACGACCGACAGATAATCCCCTGAAATATGGTAAGTTCTTGTGAGAGCATTGCATCCCCGACTGTAGTTTATAACGCTGCATTTGTTTACGTTGAGTTTTAAATTTACACGGGAGCACCAGTTAGATATGATATTTAGATTCGATTGCAGCATATCGACATCATTCTGGCTTTGGATCCTCTGGTAGATTTTGAGGTCATCGGCGTATGCTAACACAGGGCAGGTGAGAATCCCCAGCAAATCATTAATAAAAATGTTGAAGAGAAGGGGGCCAGGACTGGAGCCCTGTGGGATACCAATCGACGGTGGTGAGAATTCAAAAGATTTAAAACCGTTGTAGTACACATATATATGACTGTAATACTCTTCAGAATGATTTAAATGAGATTATGGTTTAGTGTAATGACAATAATCTCTATTTAAATATAAATAAATGCAAGTCCATGCGATTTTCACGTAAATAAGATTAAATATTATCTTTTGATTATTCATTAAACAATCGTATCCTTGAGAAGGTTGATTCAATTAATGATTTGGGTGTTTTGTTTAATGCTAAACTGCAGTTTAATAATCACTTCAATAAAATCTCTGCAAAAGCTTTACAGCTGTTTGGTTTTATACGTAGGTTTAGTTCACAATTTAATTCTATTAGAACTATTATATCTCTGTATATATCTATTGTAAAGCCTACTGTAGATTACTGCGCAATTATATGGTCACCTCATTATAAATGTCATGTCAGTCGTTTAGAAAAAGTGCGACGAAAAATGATAAAATTAATTTGTTTTCGCTGTCATTTGTTTTATCATGACTATAATATATTAAATAAAAAAATTAAATAAAGAAAAATTTAATGTAACATTAAATTTTTCTCGGATCAAAATTTGTTGCATTATGCAATATTTTATTTATGTGCAACAGCAGGGGTATATTATGTAATTCAATGTCCGGCGTGGGTATTTGCCCGGGAAGTAGTTGTTTTAATGTGCATTTGTTTAAGGTACTTACGTAGCGTCAAAAGTCACAGAGTTAAATGTGGAAATAATTTATTAATTATTTTCAAATCATTTTTTATTTAATATATTTAAGTAACTGTGACCAAGTGAATGAATAAATAATCTTTTCTGTTTATGACTATAATATGATACTAGTATGATTGTTTTTGTTATTATTTCTATTTGTTCAAAACTGTTTATTATTTTATTATGTAATGGCCCACCGTTAAATAAATAAATACCAATTCACACTAGCTAAAATTTTGATGTCCCGTTTTTTCTTTTTATTTTCACAGCTTGCACTTTACCTAACGGTTATAAAATAAAGTTATAATATAATAAATACTTACACAATTTTTTGATGTTTCCTGTCAAATTTGGACACCATAACGCTGCACGCGCCGCATCCTCCTTCCCCGCATCCTAATTTTGTTCCACAAAGGCGTACTGAATTTGAGTTAAGAAAATATTATGTACGGTTTCAGTTAATGCAATTTCGATAAGGATTGACTGAAACGTTATTTATCCGCACGAATAAATAGTGTGGAATATAAATACACTTGATGATAATTTAATTGGAAATTAATAGAGATGGGCAAAGTCGATCTTTTTGATCTTTTTTGTCACTGTAAAATAAAGTATATGACAATTTCCTTAATGTAATTTTTAATATTAATATTGGGAAGTGTCGCATATTTATTAATATATTCCAATTCATTATTGTTTATTAACTTAAGCTACTTAAAATTGGTTATTAAGACATACTCGATTACTAAATTCAATATTTTTTTTTCTCTTAGAACAAATTTTTATATACAAGGTGAAGCAATACGTAAAATTATTTTTTTCTCTTTTTACTTAAATGGGACACCCTATATTTTTTATGCTATTTTAATAGAAAATTGATCACCCTTCATTTTTATATAACATATTAAATAGCTACCGTTTACCGTTTTTGAGTCATTTAATCTACCTTAAATACAAATTTGGTATAGAATTTTTAACAAAAGTAGGCCGCGCCAGAACAACTAATTTATTTAGTTGTGAAAGTTACGCTTAATATCATATTTAGTAAGTAAAGTACATTTTACGTTATATTTTGTAACACTGATGCAGTTAAACATACTTCTTCAATAAATGATTAATTTAATTATTAAAAACTAACAACTATATTTTTTGGTTATTATTCGAAAAATATTTAAAATATTCCTATATGCTTATTAAATTGATTTATTTAAACAATTCATGTTGACTGAAAAAACGAAAATAGATACTAAATGAAATAATAAAATACTTATATTATTATATTTTGATAGTATTAACATTTTTATGTATTTATTTCACGCATTCACATCTTTTTTTTAATTCAATAGCATTCAAACATTTTACATTTTTTTCTTAAAAAAATGTGTCCCAATAACCATTATAACTCGCTAAATAATCGTCGAGCAACTATTTTCTTTATATTTTGCATGCGCCTTTAAATATCGATTGTCATTTGAATGCCCTTTTAGGTTAGGAAGTAAGTATGTTATCAAATGTCAGAAAACGATTATGAATTGCATTTGTTTTAATTATAGCCTACTTAAATTATAGATCATAAGCGAAACTTATAATTTTGTATTTTGAATTGAAATTGTTAAAAAACTGTAACAGATAGGGGTATAGTTTATTATACAAAAATTAAAGATCAACCAATTTTCTATCGAAATAGTGTAAAAAATATAGGGTGTTCCATTTAAGTGAAAAAAGAAAAAAATCATTTTGTGTATTGTTTCACCCTGTATACAACATTTGTTTTATGGTAACAAACGATTATTCCTAATATATTTTTTTAATTTTTTTCAATTAAATTGCGTTAACAGAAAGTTTACATTGTTTTTCAATTTTGAAAAATAAGGCTCTAAACTTCTATTGATTTCAATATTAAATTGTTTATAACTTTTAAAATATTAAAAAAAAACCTACAGCACCATTATGGTAGATGGGGATTTTAGATTATATATATATATATATAATTTTTAATATTTTAAAAATTGACCTAATAAACCGTATATCAAAAATGATTCGTTTCGAGCGCAGAATCTAAAATCGACATAAAAAATATAGCATTCCATTTAAAAAATCATATGTTTTATAGGTCACGTGATTATTGGACACCCTGTATATATAAAAATAATTTTAAAATGTGAAGTTTTACAGTAGCTACAAATTATGTCAGTAATATTTTTTTATAAATTTCTAAATAACTGAGATATTAGACTTCATCGGAATCTTACACCACCCTGTATATATAATAATAATATTAATAGCCATTATTGCCCAACAGGATTTCTTAATAGTGAAACAATAAAGAACAAAAATATATGTTCTATATAATTAAGACTCTAATAATTGTTTTTTATATTATTTTTTAAATAAATTAGACTCATAAAACAATTGTTTAGTTTTTAATACTTTTTTTGTAATAGTAAAAAATTCAGTATTAAAAAATCTTATTAAACGCTTAACAGAATGAACGACCTCAACCTTGAATATTTCGATCCAAACACCCAATTATAAAATTCCATTGTGAAATTACATGACTGAGATAACCAACTTTCTAGAACGCAATCCGAAAACACCGCACTCGCGCAAAATATTTTTAAATATATATATATATTTCAAATTAATCTGACTACGTAATGTTTATCAATTCATTTCAGGTTTATCAACTGTTTACATTAATCCACGCGTTTTTTGTATAACCTATGTTTACACTTAGAGATAATTGAATTATGTTTTCGTTTTATACATAAAAATAAATATGTAAGAGGTTGTTTAAAAAATAAAAGGATACGCTTATTCCTCAGGTATTGCAGTAAAGTCCATTCCGGGTCGACATCGGAATCGGTAACCTAGGTGGGGAAAGCGATTCGGAATGATTAATTATAAGTTCAATGTTTCCACGCTTACCTGCATACCTTTTTACCGTTGACGAAAAATACGAGCGTCGATTGCGCTTTTGGTATCATTATTATTTTTCTCACTTATTATTATTATTTTTATTAATTCCGTCCGCGCCGAGAAACAGCCGGAATGTTACTGACACGAGATGCGGGATTTCATAATTGCCGAGCCACTGGCAAGTGCATGCTGGTTTATTCTTTATCTAAAATGACCTTTTAATGATAACGTTTTATTGCTAAAGATTCTAGATACGTATTTTGTGTTATCAGCGTTCGCGCGCGTATGTGATTTTAATTGTTGTAATGTTTGTTGAGATTAAATGGTCGTTTTGTTTTTCAATATTTTCCACAATTCTTTCAAGTATATGAACGATTTTTTTATTGATGTCATGAAGCTTTTTCGGGATTATGACAGTTGAAGACACAGCGATAGGTATTATAAACACTTCGATCTCTATCCACATATCCCTTATCTCGTCCGCCAATTGTCGGTAAATGTTTAATTTTTCTTCCATACTATTTCCAGGGTCCACATTCTTGAAATTGATCGAACGTTTCGGTCGTATGAAATCTGTCATTTAGATAGGAATTTACATGTGAATTTTACAGTTGCGTTCGAACGATTTCAGCTATAAGGCCCCAGGTTATGAGTCTCAGGTATGTAATGTCTAAGGTCTTTCTATAATTGTAATATCTGGGCGATTACAAGGAACAGTGCTATCTGTAATTATTCCAATACAATTTGTGTGAGTAATTTTCCATTAGTTGTACTGGCTGATATCTGTAACATGTTGTGTTATTGATTAAAGTGTGCAGTTTGTACAATTTTTTATGGATTATTCCTGCTACCTGTGTTACCGGCGATTAATTTTGATCGTCGTCAACAAAATTAAAAAAATAAATTTTAATTTTTTGTATAAAATGAGTTTTTGGCCAGCACTTTACCTGCAGTCGCCGCGGCCAGCATTTACCCGACCTGAGGTTGGAAAAAATTTGCCGACTCTCATAGCTCATAAATTCAACCGGAGCTAGTTGAAAATCAGCGTGCGGTATAGTATTTTTCAAGCTCTAGTGCTGAGCAATAAAGAATAATCTCGAGTAGCGCCAATATAAAATATAATGCCTCTTTAAAATTGTAGCCGCTACTGCACTAGGAATGATTTATAGGGGGTTGGTTTCAGAGGGTTTCTACCTGCGAAAAATGTTTCCATATTTTCGGTATTCTGACAGGAAATAGTATTTCAAACAAAATATAATTCTAAAAGTGGCTAAAAATGTGTCCGTCACAGCATTTTCCCTAATATTTAATAAGTAAATTCATCTTTACAATTAACTATTCAAGGATGTTTGCGTGTAACTTCTTTGCAATGCTTTTTAGTTCATCTCATTTTAAATTTAAACAAAATAACTAGATCACACAGACAAAGGGTTAAAAAATGTATATGTCAAATAACGAAAAACATTACTTTATTATTGTCTACAACGTTGTCTTATAACATTTTTAAAATTGTGTATATTAATATTTTAATTGTCTATATCTATATCTGAGTCATCACTGTCAGAGTCTTGTGTATTTATAATAAATTGATAATTTGAATCAAACGTATTATACTCTTTTTCAATACGTATTGTATGTTTAACACATCTTGACCACTGGTCGGCAGATATATTTTTTATTTCTTTTTTGACTAAATCTATTACTGATTTATTTAAATTTGGAGTTACATTATTCTTCCGCATATTTCCTTTTAATTGAGCCCATATTAACTCAATTGGATTAAAAATACAGTGGTACGGAGGTGAACGTATCACTGTATGTCCGTGTTCTTCTGCCAATTGATCGATATAATATGTTTTTCTTTTTTTACTACGACTATTTAGAACTTCAATCAATTGGGATTTGGTATAATGTTCTTCAAAAAAAAAAAAATATATAATAATATTTAGCATCATCTTTTTTATTTGCCGCTGTGGGTGCTTTGACAATTTGGCGACTATGATAAGAAGCGTTATCTAAAACTATTACTGATTTTGTAGCTAAGTTTGGTATTAAATTATTTATGAACCAATTTTCAAATAATGGAAAAAAAAAGTAATAAGATAAAACATATAATTAATCTACAATTAAGAATTAAGTTTTTGAATAGCTTTTAATTAAATTTAATTTTATCTTCATTAGCAGAAATTCCCCCCTCCACATAATTACTGCATTTTCAGTATTTTAAAGATATATTCTGAAATATAGAAAATACGAAATAATAATTTTGTATATAAAGTGCGTTTAATATAAACATTATTTTTTCTATAACTGTAATTTAATTAGAATTTAGAAGAATGCATTGTATATGTCAGTCTGAAATAGTGCTGAAAACAGGCGTTTTTGTAGGAAAAACTTACCTTGGTTTTTTACTGAAATTTTCTTTGTAATATTGACTGCATTAATTTGCTCATCAATATGTTGGTTTGGGTGTTGGTTCAGGTCCCAAGGTCGCCACATTTTTTTTCTGATTAATCTATAAAGTCTGTAGTTTATCCTAGTATCTTAAACGTCCAACTCTGTAGTATCACAGAACTATTTACTTAAACATTTTAATATCACCCAAGTCACAAATTAAAAGTCACTGCAATGTCACAAAAATTTCTAATCAGAAGCCGTAGTAGGAGCGAAGACACCGTTAAAAAAAAACAGAGCTGTAGTTATCACACAATTCACAAATAAAAATCCGTACAGTTAGCGAAGACGTCGTAAGAAGTTCATAATATTAAAAATCACAGATCACAAATCAAAATCCGTAGTAGAAGCAAGGTCGAAATATACAAAAAAATCCCAAATTCAGTATTAAAAATCAAAGTCCGTAAGAGTATCGTAGCCGTCGTAAACAAAAAAAGTACCAAAAAGAAAAACACTAGCGAAGTATACACTAAGGCAACTGTTGATAAAGTGACAATTTGCTCGCCAGGCAAGACGGAACTAGATCTCTAATTACAGGGATTTCCAAACTAGTACAAGCACCTACCTAAGTACAGTTTTTCCAAAAAAAATGTATTTCATTAAACGAGATTTGGAAAAAAATCATAATAATATTCAGTACTAACCAAAAATATAACTTTTATATTTCATACAATAATTCATTTCATATCGTTCACCGACAATATACAAATATTTGGAAAAAGGGCTACTATATTAATTTAAAATAAACTATGACGCGTAGGCATCAAACTCTTTAAAATTAATCGTAAATTTTACCGTAAAAGTTGGCAATACATTTTTCAAAATATTGAAATAACACATTAAGCAATAAGAAAATGTTGAGTAGAGCGTGTAGCTGTGTGGAGTTTTTTTTATAACTAAACTCAAAATTGCTTATTTCAGTATTTTGACAATTTAATATTTGATGTTAAATAGCATATCACTATTGATAGTTTGAAGTATTTAGAATCGAATTGCGTTTATAAACCAAGAGCTGTGCGATCACACTGTGCGCCGCGCCGTGCTGTGCTGTATTCGTAGAAACTAAGAATACGGTTAGAGATAGAATAAGAATTCAAATTAAAGAGTTGTAAAGCTTTCAAAAAGCTACAACTTTGCCGTTGACAGTTTTGTTCTATCTCAAATAATAAATTTTTTATGAATTGAAAACCCCCAAAAATGCCCAAAAATGCCCAAAAATGCATTTTTTCAATATAATTTCTAAACAGTTAGAGATTAAATTAAAATACAAATTAGTGAGTTGTAGAGCTGCCAAAAAGCTACAATTTTGCCGTTGACAGTTTTTTTCTATCTCAAATAATAATTTTTTTATGAATTAAAAACCCCCAAAAATTGCGAAAAAATGCTCTAAAATGCACTTTTTTCGATATAATTTCTAAATGGTTAGAGATAGAATAAGAATTCAAATTAAAGAGTTGTAGAGCTTTCAAAAAGCTACAACTTTGCCGTTGACAGTTTTGTTCTATCTCAAATAATAAATTTTTTATGAATTAAAACTCGAGAGAATTTTTTTTTGCTCAGCACTAGAGCTTGAAAAATACTATACCTTCCCTCACGTTGACACCTGGTCATGTCTATGTAGGTAAATAGTACTGTGCAGGCAGCAGTAACGTGCAGGATGGTTTCTGCTACTCCATTACACCTTCGGCAACTGTCGATAATATTCGCCTCCCTAATTATATATTTACGATTAGTTGCTATTACTTGTTCTTGGATAGTTTAAGTCTCAAGGAAGAGATCCGCCTGAGTCGACCATTTGTCCAACGTTTCTTGATCGACAAAATCGTAGTTAAAAGACGATCATGTATTGCTTTTCCAACCCTTATCCGCATTTATTCTTGATCGTAATATTCTCGCACATCAGTAGAGAGGGTTGTTTCCCCCGCGTGCAATTGATTTAATATGGACAGGTGTCGCTTTACTGAAGAAATATATTTGGAGATTTCTTATTTGTTTTTGGTGCAGCCATTCAATATCTATTAGTCCTCGGCAACTTTTCACACGCAGGAGAGTAATTCCCTTAATAGCAGCTTTAGGATGGTGTGCTTGGAATTTTTGTTAAGGTGGTTTGAATTTTAATTATAATATTCTCCATGTCAGTTTTCGTTCATTTGATTACTCCGTATGTATATATTAACACAGGTATGGCATAGGTGTTTATGGCTACAAATGTGTTTTTTTTTTTTTTTTTTGAGTTTTAACTTCAATATGTTGATTAATTGGCTAATGTACTCCATCCAGACTTTTTTTTAATACTTGTGTGTTTTAGTCGCCTAGCTTGCAAAAGGTCCAGGTCTCAGCCATGGGTTCGATAGTGCCACCATCCTCCGTTTCATAGTCGTTTTCTAAAATCCTTCCTTGTTTGATGCTGAATGTTTTGCATTTATCCAAGCCAAAGATCGTTTGGATGTCATTAGAGAATGTTTCAGTAATTTTAAGAAGTAGGTTCAACTGTTTCTCATTAACAGTATATAGCTTAATGCCATCTGCGAACAGTATACACTGATAGTATACTTTGTTGTGATTCCGTACCTCAATCGGCATCCGTATTCAGTCCTATTGTGTAGTGTAGTTCAGGATGGTCTTAGGCTATCCCCTTGGAATATTCCTCTATTAATATGTATAGGATCGGCGGTGACTTTTTTCCATTATGGATGATCTCTAGGATTATTTTTCACGTTGCCATAAGATGCTAGAGCAATTAAATTCCCTACTTGTCAACTTTACAGAGTTGCAGAACACTCGTGAGCCATGAATGGGGAACAGAATCGAAAGCTTTTTTTTATAATCAATGAAGGCAGTGAAGATATTCCTTCGTTTTTTCCATGCCTGCTGCATGTTGACGTAATAATTAATTGCTACTTACATCCTTGTGATTTTTTTCTGCGGCCCTTTCATAGTTTTAGATTCTTCTACAGAGTGACCAACAATGATTGCAGAGAAGATAAATTTTGCGCAGAAAAATCTGAATAGTTTTATCGATTAAAGTTCATGCCAAGGAAAAATGAATAATATTTGACACTAGCAGCGACGTGCATCGTATTTGGCCAATGCGTTTTAAAAAAAGTCGAATGCATACCCTAAAGGAACTTATAGCAGTAATTGAAAAAAAAAAAAGATAATGAACAGAAGTCCGGAGCAGATCCAACGTGTAAAAATTAAATATATAATAAGTCTTTTCAATTTGAGTCTCATTAATCACTTGGTAAAACATTTTAGTAATATTAGGGATTGTTAAGTAAGTTTCACTTGGTTTGTTTTACACGCAAAAAATATTTATTTTCGACTAGTTTCGGCACATTGCCATTATCAAGAATAAATGTACAAGAAATTTTACAGTTATTTATATAATCCTATTGATGGTATTTTCAGTAGTAAGGGCGTTAACGATCGGGGAGTCCCACAGTTCCTCAATGTCATTAGCGACGTTTTTTCCGGCTTTTACAGCTTTACTTATTTCGAGGCCTTCCCGATAATTCAACCTTAATCCCTTATTACCTGTATGTAATATTTTGAATTTATTATTATTGAAGAAATGATTTTCAGCTATACAATGTTTTGAAAATCCAGTAGTTATTTTATTATTTAAAATGTCTTTTCTGTGTTTCTTAAGTCTAATTTCAAATGATCTACCAGTTTGACCAATATAAATACAATCACAATCATCACATTTTAATTCATATATTCCGCTTTTTTTAAAAATGATTATTATCGCTTTTTAACTTATTGTTAATTAAAATCTTTCCTAAATTCATAGAGTTAGTCAGAATAATATTCGTACTTTTTCCTTTCAAGGTTTTTTTAATTTTATTCGAGAGTCCATTTATATACTCCAATTTGTACCAATTACCTTTTTCGTAGGATGTTCCGCTATAAAAATAATTTAATAATTGTTTTTGCTTTTTCTTTTTGATCATGTTTTCAATTAAATTAGGGTTATAACCATTGTTGGCTGCGATACTTTTTAAAATATTTTTTTCTTTTTCAAAGTTTTCTTTGTTTAATGGAACGTTCATTAAACGATGAATGAATGAGTGGAAAGTGCTATATTTTATTTGATAATATGTGTTAGAATTAACTGGAATTATTGTATCGGTGTATGTATCCTTTCGATATATTTTATACTGTAAACTATTGTTAAATTTATTTATTGTCAAGTCCAGAAAGTTGAGGCTATTATTTTTTTCCAATTCCAACTGAATTTGATTATTTAATGAATTTAAAAAGGTGGTAAATATTTCTAATTGTCTAGTTGTGCCGGTCCATATGCAAAATATATCGTCGACATATCGTTTCCAACAATGGATGTTTTTACTTTCGGGCAAACTTAATAATTTATTTTCAAAGTTATCCATGAATAATTCTGACATAAGCGGTGATAAAGGAGAACCCATTGGAAGACCATCTTTTTGAATATAAATATTATTATTGAACTCGAAATAACATTGATTGAGGCAAAGATTAATTAATTGTTCTAATTCGCTCTTTTCGTTGTCACTATGTGATGCGTTTTGAATGTGATTATTTAAAATTGTACTTAATTCTCTTTTTGGTATGGATGTGAACAGACTCTTCACATCAAACGAAATTAATTTTGAATTATGGGGTATTGTAATATTTTTCATTTTATGTACTAAATCTATTGTATTTTTAACGGAATGTCTGGGATTGAAATTTATAAATTTTGGAATTAAATTATTTAAGTGTTTGCACAATTTATATGTCGGTGCATTAATATATGAGACAACAGGTCTCATGGGGATTCCATCTTTACGAATTTTTGGTAATCCATAAAGTGTAGGCGGTTTGGGATTCATGATCGTAATTTTGTTAATTTCCTCTTTAGGTATAATATCTGAGCACTGTTTCAATGTTTTTTTGAGTTCATTTCGATATTTGCTCGTAGGGTCTAGTTTTTTAATAATGAAGTTATTGTTTTTTAATAGATCCTCGGTTTTTTCAATGTATTCATTTTTATTGATTATTGTGATTGTGTTTCCTTTGTCCGCTTTGCACAGAATTATATTGTTACTCTTTATTTTATTTTTTATTTTTATTATAGTTTTTCTGTCTGAAGAATGAGGTTTATTGAAGTGTGACTTTTTATGTTTTGTAATTAATTTTGCGATATTAGTTTTAGCTATTGATTTCATTTGTGTGTCTGTTTAGTTGTTACAAATAATTTCGGCATCTATTCCTAACGTTTCAAGGCTTGATTTAGTTGATAATTGAGGGGAGTATTTTAAACCCTTTTCTAGTAAATTGGACTCTGATTTATCAAAAATTGTATTTGTTAAATTAACGATTCTAGGAAAAAACTGAATATTATTCTGCTTACCACTGTTGTTGTCTAGCACAGAAACACAATTTATTTTTTTCTTTTTGTATTTTGAACTGTTCATATGATATCTCACTGGCTTCTTCTCTTGAGGCGGCATCAGTGACGTCAAATTCGATAGGATGGAGTCTCATGATGAGTCTTGTATGTAGTAATTTGATGACTTCTGATATTGAGTCCCTCTGCCTATACCATCTTTTTATTTCTAATGATATCCAGGTTTGATACGCTGCTTCTACTGCCTTCTTGGATTCTCTCGATCGGTGATTACATTTAATTTTCATGTATTTAGGTTTCAGTTTTTCCCGGTAACATATTTTGTTAAAAATTATGAGGTTGTTTACTTTTTTGAATTTAATTAAATTTCTCTTGTACATCGTAATGAGTTCTGCTTCACAGGCACTTAATATATTTAATATATTTTCAATTTGAGTCTCATTAATCACTTGGTAAAACATTTTAGTAATATTAAGGATTGTTAAGTAAGTTTCACTTGGTTTGTTTTACACGCAAAAATTATTTATTTTCGACTAGTGCTTAACGCTTTCTGCGCATTTGGAGAGAATTCTTCCTCAGCCAGGCAGCCCTGCGGGAACCACTTGGTCTGCGAGTATCTATATTCTTTGCCCAGGCCTCTAGACGATCTAGCAGCGGAAGACTTTCCTCTAAGTTCGCGATGTTTGTCAACAATGTTAACGATCCAGTTGATCTTGCGGTCACGACGAATAGCATTGTGTGATGGATCAACTAAAATAGCTTCATAGTATTTATATGAAGCAACCTAGTACGCGAAAATCACCACAACGTCTGCCAACACATTCCTCGGCAAGAGCCTGCAATTTACGGACATGCTTAAGCCGTTAAGTTCGTTAACTTGGTACTGGGCGTATGCGACCTCCACGGAGAACACGGATGCGAAAGATTACGAATTTGTTTACATACAGACACAGAATGAGTAAACATTCCTATAAAGTAAGTATGAATGTTACACAAAAAAATATATACACATGTAACACAAAAACATAAGTAATTAAGTGAAACACATGAACAATACATATAATTACATCAAAAACGAGCTAACAAACTTATAGCAACACTAAAAAAGATTTTCCTATTTTTAATAAAGAAGATATCCACACTAGGGTCCAGTTCTAACAGCGTATTATATAGGGAGCACATCGAAAAAATCGGGGATTTAATCAATATATTGGTACGCGGAATAGACAGTTGAAAAATCTGTTCTGGCGTGTATTACAAGGAATCTGAAAGAAAATTTGAGAAACAATCTCTGAACAGTTAAGGTTATTATTTAATATGTTATACAAAAATGTAAGTAAATGCGCTTGACGCCTGTGTTTCAGTGAATGTAGCCCAAATTTCAGTAAGAGTGACTCATATGAGACAGACCTATCAGGATAGATACCATATTTTCTTAAGTATAAATATTTAACAAAACGTTTTTGCACAGACTCAATAAGTTGACAGTATTTATCATAACAGGGATTCCAAATACAACAGCAATATTCAAGATGCGATCTAATATAAGCAAAGTAAAAGGTGATAATTGAATCCTTGTTTTGCGTGGTAACCCAACCTACAGGCTTTATCGAGCCTGGTCAACCTTGGGGCCCAGTGAATTTTCATGAGTTGGCGGTACTTCCATACTCTCACCCTCAATAAGAATCTGAGAACATCACTTTGCTTCTTGCATTTCAATTCTTAAATATACTTGTAGGCTCCCATGGTAAATAGGACCTACTCCGGCGGAAAGAAACGGAAGAGTTATGATTAAATGTTTAATTTATTTGCTATGCCAATGGCAATCTAGGGGATTTTCATTTCATATGATCAGTTGTACCAACATCCGTATTTGATTGCCTACATATAAATCTTGTTTTTTTGAGGGGATTGGGAATTTGATACATGCCTTTGGTTCTTGTATGTGTTATACCGACTAAAACCTTTCCCCTTCTCTTCCTGGTAACGCCATCATAACATTTTTTCAGGGTCCTCTCTCACAGCCTCCAGCTCGTCGGCTAGTTTCTTCCCCAGCACTGTCACTGCGAATTGGCTGACCGCGTTCCACCCGTCCTCGCTTATCAGCATTTTGTTTACTATACTTTCTACTGCTACCTCCCCAATCTTACTTCTTAGTTTCCCAGCCTTCGCACTTCGCCAAAGTGTGGTGAGCTGTATCCTTCACCGCTTCGCAAAATCTGTAGCTCCCGTTCGACGCCTTCATTATCCTTTGAAGGTACACTCCGAAGCTCCTGTGCCCTGACAGTAGCTGGGTGACGTAGTAGTTCAGCTATCAATGCCTCCTTTCCATCCACGGCCTGAAGCAACTTATTAGTACTTTTTTCCAGCCGTTATTGGAATTCCGACGCTCCTGCCATCTTATCGTCTTCTTTTGCCTCCTTCTTTGTCTTGTCTCCACAACGCGGTAGACTTCCGCTCGTTCCCTATCGTAGAGCTCACCTAGCATGGATGTAGCGAGCATCTCCACTGCGTCCGTGGATACGGTCCTATATGCTCTCGTAATACGAAGACATGCCACCCTCAATGCCCATCTTGCTCTAGCAGCATTTCTGGCTGTGTCCATGGCCTGGTTCCAGACCGAGGCTGCTTAGGTAAGCCTTGGCCGCTGACATAAGAAGACGTCTTCAGCCTTCCCCAGCTCCTCCCATGTTTTGCATAAGTCATGGCTTCTCCTCGCCCCTTTTGCCGCCTCACTGCAGTGGCGGCTCCATCTCGAGTTGGCTTCCAACCACACGCCTAAGTACTTAAGGACCTTCCCTACCACTATTTCCTCCTCTCTTACAGTTATGGAATCGTGCTGGTGCACCCCATATCTTTTAATGGACAGCCTGACTGCTTGCGTCTTATTTGCCGCCACCACTACCTCCAAGCACTCTATAATTTTCTCAGTTGCCTCTGTCGCTGCGGTTTGCAGACCCTCGACGGTTTTGTTCCTGAGCACCAGTGCCAGATCGTCAGCGAAGGCTACCGTTGACGCCCCTTCCGGAAGTTGAATCTCCAGGAGCCATTGTATGAGGTCAAGCATTGAGCCCTGAGGCGCGCCTAGGTTTATCTTCTTTCCTTTCCACTGGTGACCAGCCTCGAACTCTATCCTCCTATCATCCAAGTATGCTTCTCCCGCAGGGAGCCTTCTCTTTGCCTCGTTCGCGATGAGCTGCTATGGTAACCAATCAGTCTGCAATAATTGTTGATCACTCTGCAAATGTCCGTAGATAGCCTTAGTAATACATTCTATGAGTACTTTATAAAGCTTGCACAAGCATGCAATCTGCCGATACTTAGCCGAGTTGCTCGTATCGCCTCTTTTTAGAAGCAAAGGCTTTACCTTGGGTCAGTGATTGCAAGATCATTGATAAAAGACTGGAAGAAGTGCGCAATATACGGATGCGTATTGGGGAGTCTCTTAAAATAAAAGGTGTGTATTTGGTCTGGGCCTGTCGTGTTTTTTAATGACCTCTGTAACAGCTTTAGATGGCCTGCATAATTCTTTAACAAACTGTTGTTCATTTGCTATCCAGGGAGTGTTGATTTTTTGCTGAGTGGGTTGGGACCAAATTGAATATTTCGACATCGCACCTTGCTGGTAGCTCCGCTGTTATCTGATTAGGGTTTACACCGCGGTAGTACACCTTTTGGTTTTGTTAAATATTCTATTTTGTATTTTTCTTAAGTTAGGTCCACAATATATTCTTAATCTATTGGACTTGGCCTTGAGTTGTTGGCTCAATTTATCAACCATCTCAGTCTGTAATGCGTTACTTGGGTCTTGATTATTATGTTTAGTTGCTTTTTTTTTATTATATTAGTTATTTTCCCATTGATTTTTTTACTTCTATTTCCTGCACAAATCGCCACAATTTTTACTCTAATGGAAGATATGTCCTTTTCGATGCGTCTTTCCTAAGGTTACTTATTGCTAATGTTATATATCATTCCCGTATGATGCACTACCTTTCCTCCGCTCATTCGTATTGCAGCGACTGCAGCGGCGTAAATAAGGGTATGTAGATCTTCAAACTTTTTAATGTTTTCATGATGATTAAGAATTATTTTGTCATTTATACGTTTCAGGCAATTAGCTACCTTTTTTGAGTTATTTTGCTTTGAGATTTGAGGGCGTAATATAGGATTGATGTTTTTGCCCATCATTAATTTGAATAGATGTTCAAAAATGGCGCCTACAATATAAATATTTCATACTACATCTATGAGTCCGGACGTGGTCAAGGAAATCTTCTATGAAATCCAATTGTCGTATAATACGAAAATGATAAATACTATATCTATGTATCTATGTAATTGACATATGCAACCCAATATATTTAAATAGATGTAGTATATAAATATTGTATACTCAATCTAATATCTATGTAATTGACATATGCAGCACGATATACATCTTTTTAAATGATTTCTCCGTTAAATTTTACATTTCTAACACGGAATAACCCTAATTATTCAGAGCTTATCTATAAGAGAAATGTTAAGTTTAACGTGTACGTTATTCGTGAATTTTCTGTACAAAGATATGTTAAATTTAACGCAAACGCTATAACCTCACAACCTCTAAGAATAAGTATCAATTAGATTGTGACGATTAGAATAACGTGAATTTAACATTTCACGCAACGTTTGTAGAGTATATCGTATACTTATATTAACATATACTCTACACGCCTTGCATTTCACGGACATTCCGTACCCAATCAAAAACTTCACATTCTATTAATGGGGTCCGATAGTGCTGACGTCACGTATCGCAGCAATTTTAAAAGTGTGGCGTTTCAAAAAATTAAATCAACCTTATTGATTACGTACATAAGGATCATTAAAAACTTTAGTGGTGAACTCCTCAGTTATTATGCATATTTAAGAAATACGCTTTATAAATAAGATAAATCAAACTGATATCTTCGAATTCATGTAAAAGTTTGAAGATAAAATTTTGGATATTGTCTGAAAAACGAAAATATTTAATTTTAATCAAACGTATGTCGATCCTTAAGAGCACACAAGTGTCAGTGGGGTCCGATAGTGCTGACGTCACGTATCGCGGCAATTTTAAAAGTGTGGCGTTTCAAAAAATTAAATCAACCTTATTGATTACGTACATAAGGATCATCAAAAACTTTAGTGGTGAACTCCTCAGTTATTATGCATATTTAAGAAATACGCTTTATAAATAAGATAAATCAAACTGATATCTTCGAATTCATGTAAAAGTTTGAAGATAAAATTTTGGATATTGTCTGAAAAACGAAAATATTTAATTTTAATCAAACGTATGTCGATCCTTAAGAGCACACAAGTGTCAGTTGGGACCAAAACATAACCTCAGTTTGTATGATTCTCGTTTTCTCTTGGCAATATTTTATGATTTATTGTAGTTGTTTAAATAAAATTCAATTTAAATACTGTAAGTATTTATGTTATCTCTATTGTTTAATTATTTTTAAATGTTGTAATTGTAGATTAAATGTTATATCCTAACTGGTAATTAATTTTTGGTTATTGGCTCTATAATGGTCATTTCCAGAAATAATTAAAGGGGTAATGCTCTATTGAAGCATTAAACTAATTAACACTACTTTATTTATAATAAAGAATATGTTATCGGTGGTGCAAGTCTATACTTTGTAATACGTAGATAAATGAATTTGAATCATTATTTTATTGTCGTGACCATCAATTACAATTTAAAATATTTGATAATGAACAACACTTTCAAAAATATATTTATATGTACATAATAACAGTGATACGAGCAACGTGTGATCTCTGCGCCACCTCTCAATACGCTGTATAAAAATATTTTGAATTATAGAAACCAAACAAGGAAATTGCATTCCTGCACTACATTTACTTAAAATAAATTCTTCAATTAGTTAAAGTATATCGACAATGTAAATAATATACTTACAATAAATTTAGAATTAATACAATTTATTTACCAGTTGGGCTACAACGTTTTGTTTACTATTATAACATTTAATATTTCTGAACAATGGAAAAACATAAAAACTCACATAATATTTACAAGAGAGAATCGAGACATAAATTATATATAAACATGCTACTGACCTAAGGCGAATTACTTGATAGATGCTACACTAATGTTTATAATTTAATATATAGCTTATAACGCTCAACACCCGAAAGATAAAAAAGATTAGAATTATATATATTTATACATATAGCTTATAAAAACCTAAATAAAACAGAAGAAAACCTGACAGTAAATTGATTTCCTTCTTAAAGAATGTCAAATTAATTTATTTTATGTTAATAACATTTTAGTATATAATTCATATATATATATATATATATATATATATAATTAATATTCTCATTGTACCCTTTCGGGTGTTGGATATCAATTGTTTTTGTTTTTAAATTAGGATCGATTATTAAGTGAATCTGAGTTCAAATAATTAATCCAATATTATTGATAGATTCGACATTTAACTAAATAATTGAATCATGAATTCCAAATTCGAAAAATATATTTAAACATTTGAATTGTTGAATTTACAATTGATACATTTCCTTCAATAATTTAACATAAAGGTAAATTTTTAAGTATATTCTTAAATAAAATAAAATGAAAAGTGAGTATCTCGAATTAAATGCATTTGTAAAGTAATTATTTTGTTCAATGTCTATCAATTATTTGTTTGGATATTGATTCGATTATTTTGTGACATATATCGATTAAAATAGATTATTTTTTAAGAAGACCTTTTGGTTAGTACTCAAAATATAACAGATTTTTTTGATTATTGAAATAATTTTAATGTTGATAATTCGATTACAAACATAATCAGTGTTGCCATTCACTATTCAGAATACATCATCTTAAATCATAGATAAAATCTTCACATATTTTGAAAAAAAATAAAATAATATGACTAAAACTTCAATATATAGCATACAGTCACTAAGGGCATAATTATGTTTACATATTTGTCTTCCCTTTACTCTTTGCCTAACAAATTAGATGTCATCAAACATATTCTCTAGACATACTACCTCTATGTTACAGCTTCTCTGACATGTGTGTGCATTTAAGGTCCGACATACGTTTTAATAAAAATCGAAATTTTAATTTTTCACGCTTCTTCCTTGAATTTCTCTTCAAGTTTTGATCTTATTAAGTAGATATAAGATTAATTTATCTTAATTATAAAGTTTATTTCTTAAATATGTATAATAACGGCGCAGTTTATTTCTAAAGTTTTAGGTGATCTTTATGTACGTATTCAATAAGGGTCATTTAAATTTTTGAAACGCCACACTTTTAAAATTGCCGCGATATGTGACGTCATCACTATCGGACCCCATTATATTTCTAATACTATAGTTGCCTAAACTTTGATGATAAAAAATAAAGTATACGCTTAACTTGACATTTCTCTTGCAGAATGATCCCGTATATTTTTTATTTTTTTCTTAAAGTGTATCGACTGAAAATGTATTTTCTTTTATTCTACTATACGACATTTCTCGAGAACGCAACGACTCACTTTTCAATGTTGGTCACACTGAATTGGTAAACACGGGCGAACTTCGCCGCCGTCGATTCTTTTTCGTTGTGTCGCTGGCGTGAGGTACATCACGTGTACGTATCTTTTAAAATCTAATTCATCCTTGCAATAATACAATTGTTTCATAAGAAATTGCGTCCCCCGAAGCCCCCGGTGTCTTGTGGTGTACTAATTTTTGCTTTTTATTCATTGCAGTAGGCCAAAATGGGTCGCCGTCCAGCGAGATGGTAAGTGGTCATTTTTTTCTTACTGATGTTTTATTGCATATGGCGTATTATTGCGAAATATTGTGCAGGGAATTTGCTTTTATAAGAAGTAAATGTGGAAGAGTTGTGTGCGGTTGAGAAAAGAAGGGGGATTTAAGGTTTAAAATTAAATTTACGGGGAATATTTATAAGTTGGGTTATGTTGTTGGGGTTGCTAGTTTCCCTTTTATTATTTTATTTTTATTTAGGTTATGTTGTTAGTTTTCTCTTTTATTATTTCGTTTGTTTAAAGTATTGTTGTGGTTGGAATTTGCTTTCATAAAAAAATTAACATGAAAAAGCTGAGGGGTTTTAGTGTTTAAAATGAAATTTACAGGGAATATTTATAAGTTGGGTTATGTTGTTGGGGTTGCTAGTTTTGCTTTTATGATTTTTTTTATTCATGTTCTGTTGTTGGGGTTGTTAATTAATAATAAACATTTACTATTGTTTATTGAATATAATTACAAATAATGACTTTTTAATTTTAAACATTAAAATCCTCTTTCAGAACCGATCATATTGTTTGATTTGTTAAATAATAATAAACATTTATTATATTGGTATTTATTAATGTAATGCAGCGATTTTTATAATATATTTCTTCACGAGAATTGTAGTGAAGCCTTGCTATAATTCTCCCGAAGAAATATAAGAAATATCGCTGTATTACATTAATATAATAAGTTTCTAATATTATTAGAAATAAAAGCCGTAAATTCAATTTTAAACATTAAAACCCCCTTCTCAAGTGCGTGCAATATTCCATTTAGAAAGGATAAAGGAAAAAGCTTACATGAAATTTTAAGATTCTAACCTTGATTAATTTGAAGTAACGAAAAAAAAATTGTTTCAATTAAACTGTGGTTGACTCATATTTTCCAATGTTATGTTGCAAACCTTTCACCTTAGATCAAATCAATGATTAAGCTGAATTATTAATACAGCTATCAAATAATTAAAACTTTATTAATAATCCAGGATTCATCAATTGAATATTGATTCAATCATTCAGCTGCAACTAACATGTTGTCAAAAACAAAAGTAACCACATGCTTTAGGTTATGTTATTCTAGCAAAGAAAAAATTAAACCACTCATTTTTTTTCTTTGTTAAAAGAACATAACCTAAAGCATGTGGTTACTTTTGTTGCCAACGTCATCTTTTTTTTAATAAAATATTTAAAACACTATAGGAGAAAAGTTCTTGATCATATGGTATTAGTATAGCCATTAATGACTCAAACCTTAATACTAGCCATGAGTTATTCCAGAATTGATAGGTTTTGTAAAAATGAATAAAACAATTGATATATTTCTGGGTTATATTTTAAACAATTCTTGGTTCTAACAATAATATTCGCAAATCCTGTTATTGATTGGATTGATAAATTCAGGATTCACAAATATTGGTTGAACCAAGAATTGTTTCCAAAATAATCTGGATGGGATTACGTGAACTAATTTATTCATTTGACATGATCCAACAATATTCAAATCTGGATTAATCTGTGATTATTAATAAGTAAAATGGCTATACGGATTTGCGAATATTATTGATGAATCCAAGGATCGGTTGCAATATAATACCAGATTATGTTGACTGTTTTATATAATCCGAGAATTAATTCTGGATTAATAAATGGAGCATTATATGATGAAGAAAAAATGTCATTACATTTTTTTGTGTTTGAATTTTTATGCATGAAAGTGAAGAGTTCACTGAACATTTCATTTTGCTCTTTTGTTCGGGGCTATTCCATATGAGAAATGTTAAGTTTAATGTGTACGTTTTTAATTTATTTCACATTATGAAGGTAAAAAATAACGTAAAACTTAAAATTTCCGTTACATAATAGCTCCGATTATTGTAATATTATTTTTATAAGACATATAAATAAAACATTCTTTAATCAAAGCTTTTTTGAAATGGAAATGCTAAGATTAACAAGTACATTATATTTTATCATCACAGTCTAAGCATATTTTGTAATTGATATATATATTTATATATTCCATGTACATAGAATATGAAGTTATTTAATAATATACACATTAAACTTAATATTTCCCGTATGGAATAGAGTCCCGAATAATTTATCTTGTATTAAGATTTGAAATTGTAACTAATTATAGCATTATTTATATTATTTTCTGTTTTTTTAGTTATCGTTACTGTAAGAACAAACCTTACCCAAAATCCCGTTTCTGTCGTGGTGTCCCCGACCCGAAGATCCGTATCTTCGATTTAGGAAGGAAGAAGGCTCCTGTCGAGGATTTCCCCCTGTGCGTGCACTTGGTTTCCAACGAGTATGAACAGCTCAGCTCCGAGGCGCTGGAAGCAGGACGTATTTGCTGCAACAAATACTTGGTCAAGAACTGCGGCAAGGATCAGTTCCACATCCGCATGAGGCTGCATCCATTCCACGTCATCAGAATCAATAAAATGTTATCGTGTGCTGGAGCTGATAGGTAAATATAAATAGTTTGACTTTGTATGGACATTTTACCTAATAAGCAATTTGAAATAGTGAATTGAGGGGTAATATATTAGGTAAATGTTAAGGTTGTGCAATAGCCATGTCCGCACTTTACGATTGTGATTAGTGGTGCGTACTCCTTGCCGGTTTGGTTTGTATTCTAGGCCTATTGTTGATTGCCGTGCAATTAAAAAGTGTATCAAATATAAGTGATTCGAAATCGAAAACCTGGAGGAAAACCTTTTGACTGCCAAAATATCACAACACAAACTGTGCATATATTTTGGTAGAAGCCTAGTATTGGTTCTACACATTATTATTTTTGTTGCTATTAAAAAATCCCTATAAAGAGGTGTTTTTTTTTATGATTGATAAATATAGGAGTTGATTTGTTTGTTGTGTTTTTATTCATAAATCAATTTCTTTAATAGGCTCCAGACTGGAATGCGCGGCGCTTTCGGTAAGCCCCAAGGCACCGTAGCCCGCGTGCACATCGGTCAGCCTATCATGAGCGTGCGCTCGAGCGACCGTTACAAGCCCCAGGTCGTCGAGGCTCTGCGTCGTGCCAAGTTCAAGTTCCCCGGCCGTCAGAAGATCTACATCTCCAAGAAGTGGGGCTTCACCAAGTTCGAACGCGACGTTTACGAGAAGCTGAAGGAACAGGGCCGTCTCGCCAACGACGGCTGCAACGTGCAGTACAGGAGGGAGCACGGCCCCCTCGCCGCCTGGAAGAAGGTCCAAGAGGAAATCTTCTCCGCGTGATTTGTAACATTTGACAATTTGAATAAATTTATTAAATAGACCTTAACGTTTTAAATTTGATTTTTTTTTTCTCGTTCATTAAATATTTTCTCTAAATGATGATTTTTGCAAGTTTTAGTTGTAGCTAAACTAAATACATTCCCTTTTTCTAATTGAAACCTTTTAAAATCATTTATCGAAATTAAAAATGCTGAATCCATATATTAAGGAGGATCTAGAACATTGAAAACAATATTTAAACAAGTATCAAATAACCGCTTTTTTATTTATAATGATTTGCTTATAAAAATTATTTTAAAATTTTGCAATGAGAATTTTCAAGTCAAAGCATAGATTAAGAATAGTATAATCACAATATTAATGTCCACTTGCACCATAGAGATAGAGAATAAGAGGGCCAGATCCATGTATTTGGCGGAAAACGCGCGCAGCGCCATCCAGTGGACAACCATTTCCTAAGTTTCAAACCTTTATTAGGTTTTTGAGGTTAGGTTCGTGTACAAACTATAGACAACCCAACGGCGGGATTTTTGAAAATGTTTGCATTCATTATTTCAAATCCACTATTTTTTAATTAAACTAATTTAGTAAATATATATATATATATATTTGCAGAAAAAAATATGGTTTGTCATTAAATCATGCAAAAAATACACTTATAATAATCTGAAAAATAACATATAAAAACAACAATATTCTTAAGTACAATATTTTTAACTTAACCCATTAGTACATTTACATTATAATAAAATCATACAACATTTATATGAAATAAATATGAATAAATTATTAAAAATCAACCAATAAAACACAGATTAGATTGAATAACTTTAAATTCTAGACCCGAAACTGGTTGATTTTTAATAATTTATTCATATTTATTTCATACAATATGAACTACCAATGTCTAAATATTAAAACCATTAATCATATAACAGTTAATTTAATTTAATGAATTTCTATTGGCAATTTGGTAATTTACCAAATTGACAATAGTAATGGTTTTAAAAATTGAATCATAGAGGAAATATTAATCAAAAAACAAATAGTAATAAATTCAATTTTTCGTATAATAAAAAATAAACCCCAAACAAAGTATTCATCTTTCACATATACAGGCAATGAAACTAATAGAATAACAAAAAAATTAGAAAAATTAAATATTAAAATAGCTTATAAAACATACAGCACATAAAAAAATAAAGAAAAAATATCCAGAGCTCAACAAAATGGTGTCTATTTGTTAAGTTGTGGTGACTACCCAAAAGTATACATAGACCAAACGGGGAGAGCATTTCAAGAACGGATAAAGGAGCATAAAACCAGCTTTGAAAAGAAGAAAAACAATTCAACGTATTCAAACCACCTGTTAGAAGAAAGCCACAAATTCAACGAAGATTTCCAAATACTACACATCCAGAGGAAAGGAAGGAAACTGAACACCTTATAAAGCATAGAAATAAATTTAAAAAAATCAGTGAACAACTATTAAACGATCAGACCGATATAAATAACTCCCCATTACACCCTCCTACTTAATTGCTCCCCCTATATATTATTTGTAAATTGAATTAAGCTAATCTTCATCTGAAGAAGCCTTGTGGCGAAACAATTGTAGTGAAATACAAAATAAACATATTTTGAAAGTTGTAACAAACGTGTTTACTTTAAAGTGAAAAACTTATTCTGTATGCTTGGAAATATAAATAATTTTACTTCTTCTATTTCTCTATGGTATGGTAATCAAAAGTCCTGATTATTCTGTACTTGGAAAATCCTGTTTATTATCCTAGTTAATGCATTCTAAATAAAACAATTTAGCTACCAGCATACAACAAAAATCATCGATGCATTTCCACGCAACTAAACCAAAGTTTATATATGTGACTAATGCTCCTTATTCCCACGCACCCTAAATCGACAACACTTGTGCATCCTGTTAAACCAAACAATAAAAAAGCATGCAGGTTCTATAATTAAAAAATCAATAATTTAAATCCAGAATAGAAGATAGTGGGAGTTGAAATCGGCGCGTGCGCGCCCGAAAGTTATTGTGTAGTCATATAGGTTAGTTTAGTTAGCGTGTATTTTCCAGTTGGAGAATCTTTATATTAACACAATGATTCTGTGATTTGTTGTAATAAAGTGTCTTCCAGTAATTGTGTGTGTATTAAAAGGTGTTTTCCAGGTGGGTGCTGTGTTTGTATATTTTCTTTTAATTTTTTATTAGTTTGTGATTCCACATGTCACTTGATTTTCATCCCTTCCACATGTTGCGTGATTTGAATTCAAATATTTTTTTTTAATCAGAATTAGTTTCACAGGAAATTACATGGAGTTTCAGTAAAATAATAAGCACATTGTTAATAAATTATTGCAAATTACTTAAGTAAGCTTGTAGAGCATTAACATCTAGGAAATAAAATTAATTTAATGTGTACTTAAAACTTACTTATTAACTATGTAACAACAAAAGAAATGATAATTTGTGAAATAAAATATGTAACATAAAATATACATTTTGTATGTATGAAAGTGTAAAACATACACATAGTATATATATATATATTATCAAAAACCCTTGTACCCTTACGGGAGTTGGGCGACACATAGTATAAATAAGTAAAATTATTTATATTTTTTTTGTGTACGGACGTACAAACAGAAATACTTTTCGGGGAAGTTATGACTTCGTACTGTTAATAATGCAATAAAAATGAAATAAAATTTAAAAAACCAACAACGCACTGAGCACACATTTTAGTAATGTCTCATCAAGTTAAAAATAACATTTAATGTTAAATAAAAATGATTTGAAAATAATTAATAAATTATTTCCATTTTGTGACATTTTGACTTACGTTACGTAAGTACGTTAAATAAATGCATATTAAAACAACTACTTCCCGGGCAAATACCCCGCCGGACATTGAACTGCATAATGTACACCTAAATGTGGAAATAATTTATTAATTATTTTCAAATCATTTTTATCTAATTTATTTAAATAACTGCTACCAAGTGAATGAATACTCTTTTCTATTTACGTTTAATGTTGTTAAAGTGTTGCTAAAACGGTATATGTTTTGTTTTTTTAATCAGTCATTAAAAGTTCAAATTCATGTATGCAAAATATTATTTTTATAACACAATTTTATATTTACTGACTATAGTTTCAATAATTTATTATACATTGTTAAAAAAAAGGTGTTATATTTGATTCATTACAACTTTTATTTTTTGAATACTGATTTTATTATTTTTTAAGGTTTCTACTTCATTATAAAAGTAGAAAAAAAAAATGAAAAAATTGGTTGATTAAAAAAAAATATAATAAAGGTGGCAAGTGAAGTCCGAAGGGGTTCATGTAAAAAAAGGCAAAAAAGAGAACAATCAGCCTTGATTGGAACAAAAAAACCAAGTGAGAATATCTCTTGGGATAGGATTATAAAAATAATAATAATTAAAAAAATAATAATGTTGAAGAAATCAAGTAAGAATATTCCTACTGAGCAAAGTGGATACAAAATATGTTGAGCAAATATTTTATGTTGCTTCCACTAAATATTAATTAAAGAACTATTTACACCAACATTCAATTGGTAGGGATCAATGGTCACGTTTAGCGCTTAAGCGCTTTACGAAAGTGGTTTCCCTGAACGGTACCGCTTTATGTTTGGCGCTGTACCGCTTTATCAAGCGGTAAAGCATATATTTTTTCCGCTTGATCGCTTTTCAAGCCGTGCAGCGTCTTAAACGTCCTTAACATCAAAAGCGTGTTCAGGGAACATCAAGCGCTTTGCGCTGTAGCGCTACATCTCTAAAATTCCCTGAATGCGACCAATATTATATGCACCCACATGATGTCTAATTTAATTCCATTGTGAATTAATTACAAGCCCTCATATTTTTCTATTGATTTACTCGAGATTTTAATTGGTCAATAAAAATATAAATCATTATGTCACAGTTATTTAAATTAAATGAAAATATATTTGATAATAATCAGCATTGGGTTGTTACATAATTCTAGCCTAATTTTCAATGATGATTTTAAATCTGTGATAAAAATTTCTGTATTAGCTCCAGTTTGAAAAATATAGCATTTGAGCCATTTTACAATAAAAGCTAATTCTCATTTGTTTCCAATTTTGTTACCTGAACGACTTCGGATATTTTCAAGTTGTTAAGTTGTAATAAACTTTCCTTTATAAGACTTCTGTGCAGAAATAGAAGTAAGAATGTTTCAACAATAGTCAGCCATCATGTGTGCATTCCAGTGGCCTTGATAGCTTTCCTCCATCGTATAGAGATCCTGGTGGAATCGTTCGCCCTGTTCTTCAATTACATTCCCAGGATTATCGGGAAAATAGTCTAGGTGATGTGTAATTTGATGATCATATTACATCTTAGCATATGAAAGTGGCTCATTAGTTGTTTAACATGATGAGAATAGTAAGAATATTTCTTTTAATGAAATGTTAAAATTAGGCTTGCGTTATCTTCCATTTATTAAAAACATTTCTTGTTTCCCAAAAAAAAAAAATGTCAACAAGCCAAACGAACTCATTCCATGCAATTTTCTAAATACTTATTTTCGACCAAATTTCAAGTTACAGAAGCACCAGATTCAATTACCAAAATGGCACTTTTTGATGCAATTTAAACAATTGAATTTCATCCTAGATTGTTGCTGAAGGTGTAAACAATGATATTAAACAATAAAATCAGGGGTATGATTTTTGTAACTTTTTTAAATAATTTTTAAATTCAGCCACGAATCCCAGGGAAATCTGTGTCTGTGTCAAAGTCTAAAATGGCACTGTTTGGTGTAATTTAAACAATTGAATTTCATCCTAGATTGTTGCTAAAGGTGTAAACAATGATACAATGACATTTTTTCCGCCACTTTTTTCCAGTCTCAGTTTCTGCATAAATTTTATCAAGTGGGGTTGTTTTTTCGTAACACGATTTCAGTTCGTGTTACGAAAGTAACAAAAAACAATGTTATGTTCGTAAATTTCTTCATTTCTTGTCTAAACTGAATATATTGTGTAAATTAATTATTTTCATTTTTTAAATTTAATTTAATGGATCAGTAAAGCCCAGTGTATAATAAAACGTTCCACCAGCTTTCATCCAGCATGATGGTAGTTCAGTCTGTACCGATGGCACTTATAAATTCGGCAAAAGATGGCGCTTCGTGCTATCTTTCTAATTATACAATGTCCCGTTTATATAAAAATGGCAATAAAATTTAATAGATTGTTTTAAACAATTGCAAATGTTCAGTTTAGACAACAATTTTTGCTGTAATTCACTGCCTGATTACCAAAAACGTTTTTACTTATTGAAACTAAGATTAAAACGGTCCAATAAACTTGATGGTACGGGTGGGTTATTCCATTTTACAGGGCGGTAGGTTGATTTGGATTTCCTCTGTGAGCGTCTACTGAAGATATAAACAATGAAACTCTTTTTAACGTTCCTCTTTTTTTTTTTCATTCCAGTGCAACAACTTAAAATGGCAACTACAGTGTTGGAATCGATCCGAACTGATCAAATCAAAATGGGGACGAGCTACGAAAATCAAAACTCACACATCCACTCATTGAAATACGAGTGCAATAATAATGAACTAATTCGAGAAAATGGTGAGTGTTTCTTCTTCAGCGTATTTATATCGAATAATTTATTTAACAAATCCCTTCTGCCAATTGCAGACTGACATGGATAGTAAGGTAAAGTTGTATACAATATTACTTTGTGTATGATTCGTTAATTAATTAATATTAAAAAAAAACTTTTTTTATAAAATTGTTTTTATATATATAAAATCCCTGATTGCATTAATAAATGATATGTCTATTAAATCACATGAGTGCTGTGCAATAAAATTCTTCGATTTAACAGATTACATAGAGTCGGATTATCTATTAATTAGTTTCCATATATATTGTGAACCTCGAGACCCAATACGGGTAAAAGAGGATAAGATTAAGAAAGAAAGAATATATTGTGACGTTTGTCAAATTCAAATTAGTTTTAATTTTGAAAATGATTGTAATGGATGGAAAAATGTGTCAGGCAACTGAAAATAAAAACATGGAACAAAACAAGTGTTTAAATTTATTCAATACGAAACAGCGAACAAGTATCAAATATACTATCACTCATAATAAATGAAACTATAATTAATTTGCTCGCAAAAATTAATTTTAGTGCTATAAATATTGACATATATTAAGGTTAAATATAATAAATTAAAGACAACGCAAGCGCCATCTTTTGCCCAATTTCAAGTGGAATCGTCAAAGATTTGGGTCTACAAGGTAAACGACTGAGAATCATTGTTTCGTCCACTAAAGGAAGGCGAACTTATCCTGTTTTTTCGCTAGATGAATGGTGGCTGAACATTTCATTAAATACTATCACTATTTATTTTTTAATCACTAGATGTACATTTCAAGTGCAAAAGCACTTATTCTCAATAGTTCTATTAAGAATGAGTCGCTATTGGGAACGATTGTTTTGCACTTGAAATGCACATCTAGTAATAAAAAATTGATTTTGATCCTTTACGATCATTTTCATAAAAATAATTTAAATTTGACAAATGTCACAAATTTATGAAAACTAATTGATGCGTAACAGTTTAATACTGCCTTCACATAACTCTGAAATATCCATCAAATTTAATTAACATACATAAGATGTAAATTTTTGCGTTATAATTTTGTAAATAAATCACTTATTTATTTATTTCTTTCCTTATTGCACAATATTATTTTTAATTAGCAATTACATTTTTTGTAATAAACTTGAATGACCTTCATATATTTGACAGATGCGTGTGTTCCTTTAATACACAATACTGGCAATAAAAATGTTTCCACGACAAACGGCTTGGAATCACGCGAAGAAAAGAGGGAGAAATTGGGAGGTAACGGGATTTTGGTGTTGGTGGATTGTTTTCCGGATGGCTACAGGAAGTTCAACAGAAGGATTTGCGTCAACGATGAACACGGGCTGATATTGGGTTTTGCAGAAATCGCAGTGAGTTTAAAATAAAATAATTCGTACAATAAAAAAAAAAAGATTGCGTCTTCAAAATTTTAGATTGAATCGACAAGTACAATATGATCGAAGGAAAAAATTCTTCTTTATCGTATGGTAGTTGTGAATATAATAAAATGGTTAAGTCTGAGATTTTACGCCTAATAGACGGTGCGATTAACGCCAGAGATTTTTTTTATGACTGTATAACATTGTTAATCCTTTAAAACGGAAACGTATTGGGGATCGCAGCCTTAAACACAAAACACCCTGTATAAATAGAAAAAGATATACAATATTTTCTTATTTAATTAATTACACCTAACGGTAGAAACGAAAAAAGATTTAAAAAAAAAATTTAATTAATTTATTTTTATATAACGATGTTATATATACAGGGTGAGTTTTTTTCGATGTTCTCTATGGGGATCTCGGAAACTATAAGAGATAGAAAAACGGTTACATGGGGAAAGAAGTGTAGTTTTATAAGACAAATAAAATGACACTTTCAAAATATTTGAAAAAGTCAAGGGTAACTAGATATTTTGAAAAAAGTAAAATGTGTCAATTTTTTGAAATCAATATATCTCTATAATTATCATAGATAGAAAAAACTGTAAAGGACAAAGTTGTAGAAAATTTTACACAGATTAATAACAAAAAATTAAAAAAAAAAAATTTCGCCCATATTTTGGGAGATATGACACAAACTTACCTTTTTTTTAATGGAAACAATAGTTGGCTATAACTTTATTAAAAGGGCTATTTTTTTTCCCTTTAATCCGATATAACATATGCCATAGTTATTTCTAAAATAAAATAAGTTACAGTCGTTTTTAATTTTACCATACACCAAAAAATAGTTAGTCATGAAAGAGACAAAAGTAAAACAATTGCAGTTGTTTATTCTAAACACACATTAATTCATTTCCATATTTGGTTTGTTTCGATAAGTTTGTTTTGTATTTTTTTGGTGTTGTAAGTTTTTTAAAGTGATAATGAATAATTTCCTTTTTACTTTCAGGGAATTCCACCGAAATATAGTTTTAAATCCTTACCAAACTCAGTGCATGATCGTAACTCCGTATTGGAAACAATCCGAGAAAACGTGCACCCAGATTCGACTTTAATCATCGACGATTCCTTCGGAGACATCTTGCAACAACTCAAACTAATTTTCAGCACTGTCGTTACCGTCGGCATGCTGGAAAGGCACAACACAATCGAGCAGAACGTCACGGAGAATTTAAAACTCGTTTGGCAAGAAGCCGTCTTTACCTGTGATAATGTTAATGATATTGGGGAAGTTGAGGTTTTGTTAGAATTTATTAGCAACTAAAAACAAAGAGCATTAAATGAAACTCGGGGTTTCCATAAAAACAGTTTTTATTTTGAAAATTAATTTATTTTCAATTATTAATACAACAATCGTTCAATTGTTAATGTAACAATTGAAAATCGATTAAAAATACAAAATTATACATTATTAAAAATTTATCAATAAAATAAATAAAACTCAGATTAAATTTAATTTAAAGTTGTTCAATTTAATTTGTGTTTGATTTACTTTATTGATAGATTTTTAATAATCTATTCATATTTATTATTACAATGTGAATTTATTATTTATTTAGTCTTATATAACATCGTTATATGTTCCTCTCTACTTCTCAGAGTGAGGTGATACAATAAGAATTACCAACGTTTAAATATTAACACTGTTTAATTAACAGTTTTAATATTAATCGGAATTAATATTTACATTAAAAAATAATACAAAAATTATCTTGTTCTCTATTGAAAAAAACTAACAATAAAAATTTTCAAGCATAATTTGAAATTATTAATAATTATTACATTTGAAAATTAAACTATTTTCTATTGTATTAAATAATATTAATTTCAGAGTATTTTTTTTTTAATTAAAAAAACTAACAATAATTTTCAATTGTAATAAGTTTACATTTAATGAGACGTTCGTTTTCCTTGTTTGCTTAAACAGGACAAGTTCGCCTTCCTTTAGTGGATGAAACAATGATTCTCGGTCGTCTACCTTGTAGACCCAAATCGTTGACGATGCCACTTGAAATTAGGCAAAAGGTAGCGCTTGCGTCGTCTTTAATTTATTATGTAATAAGTTTATTCAATTAAAGTACCATAATTGGATAAACTTTTTACTACTTTACTAGTACTTCAAATGAATAAACTTTTTACAACTGAAAATTAATGTTAGATTATTTTTTTAATTGAAAAATATTAATTTATACTTTGAAATTAATATTACAGATTTTATTTTTTTCTAAATTAAATAAATACTGTTTTTATGAAACAAATTGCATTCACAATAGTTTTGTTTATGTGTATTAAAGATCATCTATATATTTTTGTTTAAAGAAATTAGCAATATGAATTACTTTAAATATCATGAAGTTTATTAAAATGTTATACGTATTAAAAAAAATCTTTTTATATGGAAACTGCACTTGCGTAAGTGTATCTTCTTTTTTGTTTCAGATACTTTTATTAGATATATAAACTTGCAATCAAATAAATAATCAAAAGCAATATGTTTATGTTATACAGGATATCTCAATGAAATAAATATATATATATATATATATATATATATATATATATATAACGCAGAAAGACCACAGGTCGATAGTCAGGTATAAATTATATATTTAATTTTGTAACTAGCATTATTTTTTATATACATCTGTTAACATCTAATATTTTCATTTCTGCAGATAATTCCATATAAAGTGAATTAACAATAGAATTCAAGCCTCATATTATATCATAATAAATGAAAGACGACGCAAGCACCATCTTTTGCCTACCACAAGGTAAACAACAGAGAATCTAAATAGAAAAGAGTTCACTTTGTTTGTATAACTTTAATTTAAATTAAAGTTATACAAACAAAGTGAATCAGCGTTTTTATTAAAACTTAAAACAATGTATAACGAAATAGAAGCCTCCATTTTCAATAATTTAGAAAAGAGTATTCATTCACAGAGAATCGATTCGTCCACTTAAGAAAGGTGAAAATGGCCATCTCTAGTATCCATACTCTAGATGAATGGTGGTTGATGTCTTTAGAAATAAAATTTAACTTGAATTTACTTCTCATTGATCACTTGATGAAGCAACACACACACACACATATATATATATATATTAACAGATATATATATATATATAAAATAAATAATGAATGTTACGAAATCAATTATATAATTTAATTAATTATATAACAGATAATTATTTAATTTAATTATTAACAGATAATTAATTGGCTATCGATCGATCATTTTGTCGTTTTAATTAATTAGAAATACAACATAAGCGATACTCCATCTGGTGGAAAAATTTGTAACACACTTCGGGACCCAACAAATATGTTTCCACAGCTGAAGTAAACGGACATAATCAATACATATTCTGAACACATTTTAATTCTTTCAGGTTTTCTCTAAAATGAACAGGGAAGCAGGAATTTGTGTATAATTATTTTTACATGTAAAATCCCTGCTTGCGTATTCGTATACAGGGTGGGCCACGAATAACGGCAATTAAAAGTTTACGGGCTTCCTAACCTAGGAAAAATTTAGAATTAAAAAATTAACATCTGTCAGTTTTGACAATGGGTATTTCAAATATATCAACAATTCAGTGCCCACTTAAAAACGTCATAATTTAATTTTTCAAATGGAATGACCAATATTTTATGCCATAGATCGATTGATAAAACAATTTGCAACATAAAATGCTTGGTAAAGTTGAAATTTACGAACTTTCTTATGTATTAGGTATGGATAGTTATGTTCGACCATAACCATAACATAATTCATTGTGAACAACGCCATTGAAAAACACAGAATCAAACTTTATGTAATTCTTATGCTTATGTATCCCTTGCGCTTACGTCCATTGTGAATCCACACTAAGTCTGATAAACTTCAATGAGAATTCTTGTATAAATTTAGATATTATAATACATTTAATTAATTTTAAGAACGTATGCTTTAATTCTCTTTTTTTGTTTCTTTTATTCATTGTTTATAATAATTATATATTACAAAGTTACATGTTTTGTTATTTTGTATAGTTAAGAATGTACTATTATTTTTAACAAGAAAAAAATATTTCCTTTAAAACTGTGTTTTACTTAATGTAATTGCATTGATCGCTTAATTAGATTCCGGGCAGTGGGATAATGTTAATACATGTGGGTATTTGCCCGGGAAGTAGTTGTTTTAATATGCGTTTGTTTAACTTGCTTACGTAACGCAAGTCAAAAGTCACAGAGTTAAATATGAAAATAATTTAGTAATTATTTTGAATAAAAGTGATGTGAAAATAATTTATTAATTATTTTCAAATCATATTTATTTAATAAATCTAAAATATTTTTTTTATTAACAACAAAAACAAGTATAATATATATATATATATATATATATATATATATATATATATAATCTAAAATCCCCATCTACCATAATGATGGTGTAGGGGTATATATATTTATATAACATATTAATTATAAACCAAAAATAATTTGAACTATGTGAAAAATACCCTTTCCCATACATGAAAGATATTTTTTTGTTAGAATATATAGTTTTGCATTAAATCTGCCTTAATATTATTTTTTTACAATATTTTAAAAACATCCCTATTTTTCTGGCCGTTTAAAGTTCCAAGCAGTTCAAGCGTTTTTTGATAGATGGCGTAATTAATTTAATTCAATCTCCGGCGTGGGTATTTGCCCGGAAAGTAGTTGTTTTAATGTGCATTTGTTTAACGTACTTACGTAGCGTAAGTCAAAAGTCACAGAGCTAAGTGAAAATAATTTATTAATTATTTTTAAATCATTTTTATTTAATATATGACGAATTGGTTAATAAAATTTCGTGATCTGCTATGGAATCCTATATGAAACGATATTGCGACATCGAATCGGAGTTCTCTCTTTGTCAACCGTTTTTTTTTTTTTTGGAATCACGTCATCTTCGTTTCACAATGCGCTATTTCAATTTTAATTACCGCATTATTTTGAGGGTTTTCAATTATTATTTGCTTTAGTGAAATTTTATTTACAAGTCAAATAGTTGTATTTGAGATATTGCAGCGCTAAAGTGGCGAAATTCAGAACTCGTTTGACACACACAACCAACGACGCTTGAGTATATGTGTAAAGGATAGATGGAATAGAAAATTTGAGAGTGGGGGGAATTTAATGGGAGACCGCATGACGTCACATTAACTCACTGCGCACGCTTTAAATATGATTAAAATAGCTATCGAATAATAAATTAAACGATATCGAATCGGAGTTTTCTCTCTTTCAACCGTTGTTTGGAATCGCTCCATCTTCGTTTTGAGTCGTTATCGACTAAACTAAAATACGGCCTTAGGTTATCTTAATTTAATTAATTTTCGTTTTATTTTATTATATTTATTACTAAAATAAAAACACTAATATTAATTAAATTGTTTAATATTTGTATCGTAATAAAATTATAATAAACAATAACCTTAAAAGTCGTTACTTAAGTTGTATTTATTGCGTACAAATAAAAGTGTACGAGTAAATTAAAGATTGAGTCTTCTTCCTTCATAAAATTTATTGATTGCAAATGCATATTTCAGTCACGATGTGACCATTTCAATGCTTATAAAAATGTATTTTTTTTTTATAATAATACAGTGTAGTAATGAATTTAGTTATTAGCATTTTTACTCAGTTACCATAGTATGTGCATTTGTTTGTGTAAAAACCTAAAGAGTGCAACATTTTAAAATATTGTGGATCAAAGTAATAAAATAATACAAAAATGTGTAATGTCCCGCAGACAAACAAATTAATGTATTACGCCCGGTGATAACAATTTTCAAATTTACTTTTCACATGGTCGCTGAAAGACCAAAGTATAACTAAATAATGAAACAAACGAAGAAGTAGAAAGCACGCAATGTGAAAATAGGTTATGCTTGTTTTCGCCGGTGTACGCGCGAAAATATTCGAATTCGTGTACGTCACGAGGTCTGAATGACCAAAAGGGAGATGAGAAGCAAGGGGGGCGTTGAAACTATGTGAGGCGCTAGTTCAGCATACCTTTACACATATGTATATATGTGTCACTCGATCTACCTTGGTTTTGATGTATCAATCAATTTGAATTTAGATTTCAGAATTCGCCGTTTCAAATTTAATTATTGTGTTTCTTTCGAGTTTTTATTTGTTCCATCATTTGCTTTAGTGGATTTTTTTAAGATAACATTATTGTGTTTGTATTTGTGAAATATCAATAAAATAATTATTAATTAAACACATATATAAACACAATATACTTAAAGTTACCTTGAATAAAATTCCATTAAAGCAAATGATGAAACTGTGTTAGTCTGTTATGTTCATGAAGAAAAATACTAAACTAACGCAGTAATTAAAATTGTAATATCGAATTGCGAAGCCAATATTCAAATTGATTGACACATCAAAACACACGTGAATGTAGTTGCATACCCCAAGTGGGTTCTGAATTTCGCACCAGGTGGGGTCGGATAATATTTGAAATTGGGAAACACGGCTATAGTTGTCCACTTGAGCACTGGAGGCGCTGAAGTCTCAAGTGGAAAATTTAAAATACTTTATTTTTGGGTTTTATTTATTATTGGTGACTTTTGTCGCACTATAAGGTATATTTCTTAAACATTTATACTTTTAATTAAACATTAAAGATGTTCTAAATAAGGATCAGTTTGCCATATTTCAATTTGATTGATGTAAATCATATGAATCGTTTTTGACAGTTTTTTTTTTGTATTCGTCAGAAGTTTCTTCACTTTTTCTTATAAAACTACAACTGGTAAGTTATTATTTTTAGTTTAAAATACGTTTGCTTATTAATTTCTATGAATTATATATTTTTGAAAGAATATACATAACTTAAAATTATGAACCAAATGAGCAATAATTAATTATTAATAAATATAATTTATTTCCCTCAAAATATGTTTTCGGTTTATAAATCTTCATTTTATATTATATAGTTTATGCTTTTTACAATATTTTCTATCAGAAAAAAATGTATTTAACATAGACGATTTTGAAGTAATATTTATATCCATATTTTTCTAAATTCTTTAAGGAAAGGAGTTCATAAAATTATCGAGCTGAGATATATCAATTAATTCAAATTATAACTGTTGTTAATATGTTTTAATTAATATATGAATGTAATAACAGGTTAAATGATACTTTTATAAGTTTAATATATTTTATTTAAAAATATTGTCGTTTTTATGTATTTTTTCAGATAATTTTATTAATTGCAATTTCTTATTTGCATGATCTACTGATATTTTTTTCTGTAAAATAGCACATTTATAAAAAAACGTTTATATCAATAATTTGAAGTAAAATAGTGAACAAAAAATTATAAATAGAAAAATGTTTAAAAGTCCCGCCAGTAGTTATATTATAGTGTGTATATGAATCTAACCTCAAAAACCTTATAAAGGTTTGAAACTCGGGAAATAGTTGTCCACTTGAGCACTGGGTGGCGTTGCGCGCGTTTCCCGCTAAATACATGGATCTGGCCCTCTTATACTTTATCTCTATGTTATTACTGATTACTCTGTATAAAGGTACTTGACGTCATCGCCTACGTCAGTGGTTGTAAATTAATTTAAACACGAGATTAACTAACTCGGTGTCAGGGCAATATGTCCACAATTATTTATCAATCCTGCCCCTTCTTGAAACAGCTTCACGGTGGTGATATTACATCAATATTCTAGTAAGTTAAGGTAAAATAGGGAAAGGTTTCCGAATAGTGTCACGGGATTTTTAAAATTTTGAAAACGGAATCATAGGTAAACGTGCGTGAAATGAATGAAATCCGAAGTCAAAATCTGTAGGAAACTTACCGTTTGGTCACAATTCGCATTTAAAGTCCCAATTTTGAGGTTATAATTGATCCGATTTTCGACTAAATAAACACTTTGCGAGTATAAATCGTACAGATGATGAAATAATCTTATAATTTATGACGAAAGTTAACAAATTTGTTGCGATTTTTTCATTTATTCGGCCAAAATCACGATTTTAATTTTATACAGAAAGTGACGTTTATGTAAAAAAATCAATATATATTTTAGATCCATTTGTAAATAATAGATATTTTAATTTATGATATCAAAAATAGATGGCGCCACCGCTCCATCTAATAATCTGCGTAAAAAAATACAAATTAGTTAAAAAAAAATGAGTGTGCAATTTCAAATCCTAAACCCAAACATTTTAGTTTTAGGATTAGGTTAGGTTAAGTTAGGTTAGGTTAGTTTAGGTAAGTTTACGTTAGGTTAGGTTAGGTGAGTGTGCAAACATGTTTAGAAAGTATTCTGACAATTATTAGAGTATTTCAAAAACTCTAGCTATGAGTGAAACTTTTCAGGTGCAAAACATGTTACTTTTTTAGGTTATTATGCATATTTTGACTAAAAATATAAATTACCACGTTATTAAAACAATCACACAGTGGTTTTCTTAACTTACTCAGATATCTGTGAATTTAAAATATGCGCATTGCATGTTCAATTTCAATTTACTTTATTAACGGAATCTCCATTTCCAAATTACAATTATAATTACATATTAAAAATTTTATAAGAACAGTGTGACGCAAAAAAGGCAAATTACCAATCTTGCTAACTTAAAGTCGACAAAACGTGCAAAAGATCGTAAGTTGTACCAATCTATCCAATATTTTCATTAAAAAATCATTAATTAAATATGTATGTATTATTTATAGTAGTCGATGAATAATTCTGTATTATTTTTTTATTATATTGTACAAAATACATTCGATTTAGTGGAGCGGTGGCGCCATCTATTTTTGATATCATAAATTAATATATCTAGTATTTACAAATGGATCTAAAATATATATTGATTTCTTTATATAAACGTCAGTAAACGTCATTTTCTGTATAAAATTAAAATCGTTATTTTGGCTGAGTAAATGAAAAAATCGCAACAAATTTGTTAACTTTCGTCATAAATTAGAAGATTATTTCATCATGTGTACGATTTATACTCGCAATGTGCTTATTTAGTCGAAAATCGGATCAATTATAACCTCAAAATTGGGACTTTAAATGCGAATTGTGACCAAACGGTAAGCTTCCTACACATTTTGACTTCGGATTCGTTCATTTACCCAAGATTCCGTTTTCAAAATTGTAAATATCTCGTGACACCATTCGGAAACACTACATAAAATAGATTTCTGTATGCTATTTGTAAATAAAACAACGGTATATTAAGTTTCACAAAATTTATTGTGGAGACATAACGACACAATGCCACTGTGTTGGTGAAACAATTGTGGTAGTGTCTCTACAATAAACACTTATATGAAAAAATGTTTTATTTACAAATAGTGTATTATGGAGTTTCATTAAATAAAAGCCTCAACTATCTATGATTTAAATATGATTACATATCAAGCTACTTGACGTCAGTGATTGTAAGGGTAGATTAATTTAAACTCGAGATTAACTAACTTGGCGTCACCGCAATTTGTTCGCAATTATTTATTATTCCTGTTTCAAGATGGCATGATGGTGATATTACATCAATATTTATTTAACGGATTTACCTTTTTACAAATCTACAATATAATTAATAATATTTATGTATAGTGGTGTGGTTGTATTGCAGTAAGTTAAGGTATAATCGATTTATATATTGACTATATATAAAAGTACTTGACGTCATCGACTACGTTAGTGGTTGTAAATGTCATTTAATTTAAACTCTAGATTAACTATTTAACACTTTTTAGGAAGTGCAAGGTAGTTTTTCATATGCAGATTACGAAATTCTGTTACCCAATTCGTCATATAGCACAAATTAAATTAATTACACCGTCTACTCAGGAACGCTTGAACTGCACTTTAAATGATCAGAAAATAGTGCAATTCGGTGATATTACACCAATATCGCAGTGAGTTAAGGTATAATCGATTTCTATATGACTATATATAAAGGTACTTGACGTCATCGTCTACGTCAGTAGTTGTAAACGTCAATTAATTTAAACTCGAGATTAACCAACTCGGCGTCAGCGCAATTGGCCCGCAATTATTTATTAATCCCACCCTCTCCTCCTCTCGAAACGGCTGCATATCGATTCCACGGCCCCCCAAGGTCCACCCCAAAAACCAACTCCAACGGTCGAAAAACGCGCCCCCCTTCAATAAAATAAATAATCAATGCCGAAAAACCCGTCTTTTTGTCGACAATTCGCACATCCACTCCATTTTTCCCGGAGCGCTACGAAACCGAGTGAAACGACCACACGGCCCGCGCTCCTCTTCTACGCTCTCGGCGTTACGCTTGCGCGTGTCTCACGTTGAAAGAGGGTTCAGGACCGTTCAATTCCCACCCGACGCAACGGAGGCCCATCAACAGAAACGACCCGAACGAACTCAACGAAACACACTGCACACTAAACAAGAAAGATAAAAGGCAACACTCGGCTCGCGCACGAAATCGAAAGAATAAAAAAAAAATCGAACAAAAAAAGTGAATGGACAGTGAACAAAACGCGTGTTTTTTTTTGGATTGTTTTGTTATTTGAATCTGTGCGGGATTAAAACTATTGTGCGTTTAACGTATCCATCCATCTCGTTCTTATCAGTAGGGATTGTTGAGTGTTATCATTCTGCCCTTGGATTAATTGATGGTGGGTATCCCATCTAATTTCGTTTTAATGTGCGTCTGTGTGATAAGCCTAATAATAAAAAAGGCTTTTTCGTTTCATAAATAACAAAAAACAAACACTGCGGGTTGATTCAATGCATCATTTTAAAATATTGAGGGTTTTTAGAATAATTATCATTACAAAATTAAGCAGAAGAATGAGGCTTTTCTAAAATGTTCAAACACATTTTTTTTAGAATAATTATTAAAAAAAAAGATGAAGATATGCTCAATTAATTTCTCATTTAACCCGCGGTGAAACATTTTTTAATTAATTCAGAATAATTTCATTAAAATTAAAAACACTTCGTTTGTTTCACTTATTTGATAAATAAGTGTTTTAATTTTAATTAAATTATTATGAATTGAAGAATTAGGCTTTTGTTTTCTAGCTACTATGTTTAAATCGTCCCTTATAAACAATATTAAACGCTGCAGTTGATTTATTGCATAATTTTATAAAATTGATGGTTTTTAGAATAATTATCATTAAAAATTAAGAAGAAAAATGAAGCTTTTCTTTTCAAAAATTTCCAGCCATAATGTTTAAATTGTTCTTTATAAGCAATATTAAACGTTACAATTGATTTAATGAATCGTTTTAAAAATGTTGATGGTTTTTAGAATTATTATTAAAAATCAAGGAGAAAAATTCAGCTTTTCTTTTCTAAATTTTCAAAACATAATGTTTCCCCACTAAACAATTATTAAACATTGCAATAGATTATAAAATGCTTCATTTTAAAATATTGACGGTTTCTAGAATAAGTATTTATTTATTTTACGGAATCTTCATTTTACGTTATACATTTCATTTATAAATTAATAAATAAAATCCAAAATCTAATTGGTGAATTGAATCTCAAAATGGTCCAATAAATCCTTAATAATAATAAGTTTATTCAAACATCAAATTAAATATAATATAAATATAAATTAATATAAGTTTTTAATTTTATATAATTTAATTCTCTCACGTGTATTGGAAAATGATTAAATAGTTATTATTTTATTACGATAATAATGCTCTATTTGACTGTTTAATACAATAACAACGTAAAAAATATACATTTTTAAAAATACATTTCCTGACATAGTGTATGAAAAAGAAATATAATATATATATATATACGTTACAATTGATTTAATGAATCGTTTTAAAAATGTTTATGGTTTTTAGAATTATTATTAGAAAATAAAAATTATAAAAATAAAAAGTAGATTCATATAGAAAAGAAAAGCTGAATTTTTCTCCTTGATTTTTAATAATAATTCTAAAAACCATCAACATTTTTAAAACGATTCATTAAATCAATTGTAACGTATATATATATTATATTTCTTAACCCTTTATAAATAAAAATAAAAATATAACTGTATTCCAGAATATATAGGTAAGCAATGTATTTGCAAAAGCAAATTATCACAGGTGAAATATCTTGTAAAAATGTATAAATCAAATAATTATTAAAAAATAATTTAAGCTCCTGTTCACAATTAATGTATAAAGAAGAAAAAAAAAAAAACAGTTTATTTTATTTTTCATTTCAAAATATTAATGTTTTTTTAATAACAATTATTATTTAGTTCTTGTCTATTTCCTTATATATTTATCGTGAATAGGAAATCGTTCTAAAATATTAATGTTTTGGCGGAAAGACCATTGGTCGATAGCCAATTCCAGAACAAGATAATCATGTTTTATGTTTAATAAAAAATCATATAATGTAAATATTTCTGTTACTTCTGTGGAATTATTATTTTTAACTAATAATAATTTCACATTTTATTATTACTATTACAAAAAATATTAATAATAATAACACACAAAAAAATTCAACATTGTATACATCGTAACAAGTAAAACTCAAAATATTGTCCTTAAATAATATTTTAAATCAAGTAGATTCAACGTCTTTATGAGTCTGGTATTCAATATTAAATATTTTCAGCAATTTTGTGTTTTCCTGAATTAATACAATCAACCTGTGTTAATAATAAAAAACTAACATTTTATTATTGTTATTGAAATACACTATTTTTTGCAAGCCTGAGTATAAATATTTTCAACAATTTTCAGTTTTTCTGAATTAAAATTATCATCATGTGTTAATGATAATAAAAAGGCGGAAAGACCACTGGTTGGTGGCCAATTAACAGATATTAATCATATTGACATTGTAACTTTCAATATTTATTCTTTAATGAATATTTTATTGACAATTCCTTTGATTGTTTAATTTCGATTTAACTTTCTGTTTTTAGCTAAACAATTTAAATATTTTGTTTTTCAGTTTTAAAATATATATATATTTTAACAACAAAAACGAATGATTAAGCGCCTTAATTTAAAATTCAAAATATCTAAAATGTCTTTAATTTAAAATTTAAAACAGCTTGATTGTTTCAAATTTTAAAATCTTATTATTATATTTTTTAATAATATCCTCTCCCTAATTATATCCTAAAATTAATCAAAAATAGAAGACGAATTCAAATTTATTCAACTCAAATATACAGAGATAATATCAGACAGACAGACACGGACCAAATTTAATAAACAAGACATCAAACTACTTATAAAACAATACAAAACGAAGACATGGTTCACAGCTTGCCAGAAAGTAAATCACAGTCAGGGTAAAACTGGACAGAAAACGAAAGGCTTAATAAATACAGAAATGCACACTCCATTACACATATTATAGACCAAACGAGAAAAGAAATAATAAAGGACAAACAAACAATTGCAGATTACTTTAAAGACATATGTCCGTAGGTCGGTATTTACAGACCTACAGAAGACGCTTCATTTGACAATAAATTCAATTCCAACAACATGTAGACGACTGGTACAAACGTTTTCTTACCACAAGTTATCCATATGACGTTGCGGACGAATTGACATAAGACAATTATTTTCAAACCTTGCATGCAGGAAAAAAAACTGCCCATGGTACGACAAAATAAGCGAAACATCCTGAAATCCTTCCCACTTGAAATCTATTATGGAAATCCTAATTTACTGCTATAAATCCTAATATATATATATAAATCTTTATTGGCAGATTATTTTTAACAATGTAATAATAATAAATAAATACAATAAATAACTAACATAAAAATAAATTCTTCTGCCAATTGGCTATCGACCGTTGGTCTTTCCGCTTGATTTTGTAGGCGTCTGTCCTTGTCAGTTGCTGTGTCAAAAAGGTTTTGATCGCTAATGTCGTCCATTGTCTTATGAAATGAACTTATTCGTCGTGATCACTAAAGTCATGAAATGAAAAGAAATTATGAATGGTGATGGTGAAACGTTTACGTTTGGGAGTGATATTTTGGTTTCGGGGAATGCACAAAGGGTGTAGGAGATTGTAATTGATAGGGTTTGAAGCAAATTTTTCGGCTAAACGGGATAGGCGGGTTTCGATATGGGCGACTTTTGTTAGTTCGTAAAGGAGAGGGTTGGAGGAGTTGTGTAGTGAGTTTTGGGGGTGTCGGATTTTGGTCAGCACTCTAAGGGCAGATCTTTCTGCGACTTGTATGTTTTTAAGTGTGGTAGGGTGGGGGTTGTGGAAGAGGATAGCAGCATAGTCAAGTAAGGGGCGGCATAAATCCTAATATTTTCCCCCATAATGGAAAAATGGTTTGCCATCCCCAAACGAGATCATGATCTATCCCTCACATCCAGCTACAGACCTATCACCCTCTTTCCAGTCATCGGCAAAGTCTTCCAATCCTTAAAACCAAAAAGTATGTCCCATATATCCTTCCAAACTACCAATTTGGATTTCTTCCTCAAAGATCAACCATCCTTACTTCCAACATATAAACAACATACCTCGAAGGCCACTTATCCGCTGCCTTATTTTTAGACATACAAAAGGCCTTTGATTCGGTATAGCACCGAGGTCTATTGTACAAATGTTATACCTAAACATCTAATCCAGATACTAAATAACTTCTTATCAAGCAGGTCTCTTCATGTAAAAAGTCCAAAACGAAGGTGTTTGTCACAATTCAGGAATTCGTTTTTGTTCTTGGATTGCAGCTAAAGGTGTAAATAATAATTTAAGATAATAAAATCAGGAGTATGCATTTCGTAACTTTTTTTATAAATTTTTAAACTTCAGCCACGGATTCCCTATGAAGAGACGAACTTTTCTAAGTCCAAAACGAAGGTGTTTGTCACAATTCGGTAACTTGTTTTTATTCTTAGATTGTTGCTAAAGGTCTAAATAATCATTTAAAACAATAAAATCTGGGGTTGTTTTTCGTAACATTTTTTAACGATCAGCCACGGATTTCGTATAGAAATCTCATTAGGCGAAATCTGTGGCTGAGAGTTTACATTATTTTTAAAAAGTTACAGGATTTTATTGCTTTAAATCATTATTTAGACTTTTAGCAACAATCTAAGAAGAAAAACAAGTTTCTGAATTGTGATAAAGACTGTCACTGTTCTTGTATAATTGAGTTATTTTCATTCGTCTATAACGTGTGAATCGCTTTTAAAATAAATAGTTTACCCGGCGCCTCCGCCGTGGTGGAAGAGCCGGACAATTCCGTGGCTGAACTTCACATCGTGGGTAACTTCACATCGCTGTCGTGCCCCAAGGGTCATCTCTATCTCCTCTCCTATACGACATCTTCTGTTTTGATTTATATAACCAAAACTCTACATATTTCAATCCCGCATCCTACATCATAGAATGCGCCGATGACACAGCCTTAATCACATATTGAAGCAACCTGCCCAATGCACTCAAAATCCTGCAGCGGCTTATGGATTAACTCCAGTTATAATTTACCAAATGAAGAATTAAGACAAATCCAAACAAAAAAAAGACATATAACAAATATATATTTTATATTTAGGTTAAATGTGAAATGTTTGAGTGAAATAGTTAATGAATTTTCAAAATTGGAAAACTGTGTTAGAGGCCAATATATATATATAAACAATATTAACCAATTTCTTCAAGTATTATTTCCGTGTAAATTGTTTAAACAATGTTCTTGTCTAACGCTATTTGAGTGTAATTTTAAATGAATGCTAATCCCTGAATTTGAGGCTCTTCAATTAAAAAAAATTCCTGTCAAATTTTTAAATCATTCTTCATAAACAATATTAAACAATAGAAAAGAGTATTCATTCACTTGGTCACAGTTATTTAAATATATTGAATAAAAATGATTTGAAAATAATTAAATAATGTGAAAATAATTTATTAATTATTTTCAAACCATTTTTATTTAAAATATTAAACAATTTCCCTAAGTACTATTTCCGCGTAAATCGTTTAAACAATTTTCTTGTTGGGTGCTGTTTGAGTGTACATTTCAATGAATTTTCAAAAATGGAAAACTACGGATTTTAGGTTTTCAAAATTTTCCAGTTTACAAACTAAGAGTGATTTATGAAATATATATTCAAAATTTAATATTAAAATCGTATATTTATTGCCATCATTAACAATTTTTAGTTTTCATTAATTACAGAGGCTTCTACTTTGTTATACATTATTAATTACAAACAAGACACGTTTTTTTTTTTACTTTGCTCTGCATAACTAAAGTTGTTTATTCAGTGAATATATTATATTTATTTATCGGATTTACCTTTTTACAAATCTACAATATAATTAATAATATTTATGTATAGTGGATTGTAGAACAAAAATAAAGAAATAATAACAACAAGGAAAAAAAACTAATTGGCGCCGCTAGATGGTAATAATGTGCCTTGCTTAGATTAATGAAAGTCAGACTTACGCTATCTAATATCTGCAGATAAATAAGCAAAAGGTTCGCATATATAAATGAATAAATGCCTAATTACACACACGTTGTTATAGTATAATAGAAAAAATGTATGAAATCACAGATATTATTATAAATGATGGACCCATTTTTAAAAATTTGTATTAATTAAAGTAAAAATCCAAAAATAACAATCTTTGCAGCCATGAAAAGAGGAAGTTTTAAAGTTTGTCATGCTGCAATGTTGAATGTGGATTTTGCAAACCCCATATGCGAACATTGTGTCTGATGACTTTTCCACTAAAGCTTGAACTAACTTTCAACGTCTAAAAATTATACGCAGCGTAATTTCTTACATTTAGTACAAACAAAATTAAGTGAAGAAAAATATCCAGTATTTTATTTGATTAAATAATCTTCAAGCAACTGTACAAATTTGATACGAATAAGTGATGCTCAAGCTCCACTTGAGCCGGATCCCGAAGGTCCTGCTAAAAGCTTGTATTGTATAAAATCTAGTTTCACATTAAAAGTGAGTTTTTATTTAATCATTCACAAAGTAAAACGAAGTGGAAGCTTCAGTAAGATAATTAACAACGTAGAAACTCTTATAATTCCTTATTGTGTGTATTCACACTGAACCCAAAGCTGGTTATTAAAACACGCCTGTGTTTACAATCCATTTCCGAAACAAAAAAAAATATGAGATGATATAAAAGACATCTTTCCTCGGGCTTTCAGAGATCACACGCAGAGAAGCCAAGCAACCAACTCAACATCTGCTGTCCGAGTTTAATTTTATATAGTGCACATTTTAGGAAGTGTAAATACTATAAATACGCGCGTATTTATGCACGTTGCGAGCACGCCGCTCTATTTGTCCAGGAAGTCGATTCAATTTTCAATTTTCTCCCGGAAAATCTTAACGGCTCGCATTAAATGCCTGTCGTGAAAACTAAATTTAGTTTTACGTATGCCGGTTGTGTGATTGTTGTTGTAAAGTGAAAGGCTAAAAGTTGTTGTGACCCTAATTTTTATTAGGGCTGAGGAATGAGAAGCAAGTAAATTTTAATTAATTTAACTATATTATTTTCTCTATTACAAGTGCTTTTTTTTAAGACTAAACTTACACTGGCTTAAAAACTAAAACTACGCGAATGGACCGATGTGAAGTTACCCACGAATTTCCAGCCACGGATTTGCCCGGCACCTCCACCATGGCGGAGGTGCCGGGATAAATTAAACAAAAAACACGCGTTATTACAAGAATTTAATGATTAAATTCGATAAAAAGTGCTAAATTTTTATTAACAATGTTATATCATTAATATATTCTTACGTCAACACTTATTTTCGACTTTTTCAAGTTGAAGATGCATCAGATTCAAAGTCCAAAACGGCACTGTTTGATGCAATTTAAACAAATGAATTTTATACTAGATTGTTGCTAAAGATGTAAACAATGATTTTAAACAATAAAATCAGGGGTATGTCTTTTGTAACTATTTTGTAAGTCCAAAACGGCACTGTTTGATGCAATTTAAACAAATGAATTTCATACTAGATTGTTGCTAAAGATGTAAACAATGATTTTAAACAATAAAATCAGGGGTATGTCTTTTGTAACTTTTATAAATAATTTTTGAAAATAGCCACGAATCCCACGAAAATGTGTGTCAGATTCAAAGTCCAAAACGGCACTGTTTGATGCAATTTAAACAAATGTGTTTTATACCAGATTGTTGCTAAAGATGTAAACAATGATTTTAAATAATAAAATCAGGGGTATGTCTTTTGTAACTTTTTTAAATAATTTTTTAAAATAGCCACGAATCCCACGAAAATGTGTGTCAGATTCAAAGTCCAAAACGGCACTGTTTGATGCAATTTAAACAAATGTGTTTTATACCAGATTGTTGCTAAAGATGTAAACAATGATTTTAAACAATAAAATCAGGGGTATGTCTTTTGTAACTATTTTAAATAATTTTTGAAAATAGCCATGAATCCCACGAAAATGTGTGTCAGATTCAAAGTCCAAAACGGCACTGTTTGATGCAATTTAAACAAATGTGTTTTATACCAGATTGTTGCTAAAGATGTAAACAATGATTTTAAACAATAAAATCAGGGGTATGTCTTTTGTAACTATTTTAAATAATTTTTGAAAATAGCCACGAATCCCACGAAAATGTGTGTCAGATTCAAAGTCCAAAACGGCACTGTTTGATGCAATTTAAACAAATGTGTTTTATACCAGATTGTTGCTAAAGATGTAAACAATGATTTTAAACAATAAAATCAGGGGTATGTCTTTTGTAACTATTTTAAATAATTTTTGAAAATAGCCATGAATCCCACGAAAATGTGTGTCAGATTCAAAGTCCAAAACGGCACTGTTTGATGCAATTTAAACAAATGTGTTTTATACCAGATTGTTGCTAAAGATGTAAACAATGATTTTAAACAATAAAATCAGGGGTATGTCTTTTGTAACTATTTTAAATAATTTTTGAAAATAGCCACGAATCCCACGAAAATGTGTGTCAGATTCAAAGTCCAAAACGGCACTGTTTGATGCAATTTAAACAAATGTGTTTTATACCAGATTGTTGCTAAAGATGTAAAGAATGATTTTAAAAAATAAAATCAGGGGTATGTGTTTTGTAACTTTTTTAAATAATTTTTGAAAATAGCCACGAATCCCACGAAAATGTGTGTCAGATTCAAAGTCCAAAACGGCACTGTTTGATGCAATTTAAATAAATGTGTTTTATACCAGATTGTTGCTAAAGATGTAAACAATGATTTTAAACAATAAAATCAGGGGTATGTCTTTTGTAACTATTTTAAATAATTTTTGAAAATAGCCACGAATCCCACGAAAATGTGTGTCAGATTCAAAGTCCAAAACGGCACTGTTTGATGCAATTTAAACAAATGTGTTTTATACCAGATTGTTGCTAAAGATGTAAAGAATGATTTTAAAAAATAAAATCAGGGGTATGTGTTTTGTAACTTTTTTAAATAATTTTTGAAAATAGCCACGAATCCCACGAAAATGTGTGTCAGATTCAAAGTCCAAAACGGCACTGTTTGATGCAATTTAAATAAATGTGTTTTATACCAGATTGTTGCTAAAGATGTAAACAATGATTTTAAACAATAAAATCAGGGGTATGTCTTTTGTAACTATTTTAAATAATTTTTGAAAATAGCCACGAATCCCACGAAAATGTGTGTCAGATTCAAAGTCCAAAACGGCACTGTTTGATGCAATTTAAACAAATGTGTTTTATACCAGATTGTTGCTAAAGATGTAAAGAATGATTTTAAAAAATAAAATCAGGGGTATGTGTTTTGTAACTTTTTTAAATAATTTTTGAAAATAGCCACGAATCCCACGAAAATGTGTGTCAGATTCAAAGTCCAAAACGGCACTGTTTGATGCAATTTAAATAAATGTGTTTTATACCAGATTGTTGCTAAAGATGTAAACAATGATTTTAAACAATAAAATCAGGGGTATGTCTTTTGTAACTATTTTAAATAATTTTTGAAAATAGCCACGAATCCCACGAAAATGTGTGTCAGATTCAAAGTCCAAAACGGCACTGTTTGATGCAATTTAAACAAATGTGTTTTATACCAGATTGTTGCTAAAGATGTAAACAATGATTTTAAACAATAAAATCAGGAGTATGTGTTTTGTAACTATTTTAAATAATTTTTGAAAATAGCCACGAATCCCACGAAAATGTGTGTCAGGTTCAATGTCCAAAACGGCACTGTTTGATGCAATTTACACATTTTTTGAAAATATTCGAATCAAATTGTGTTTAATAAATTAAAAAGAAATGATTTATTTATTTAATTAAAATTCTTTTTGATAAATTTTAGTTGAATGTAGTCAATGGTTTAAAAAAGATAGGCCATTTTTAAATATTAACTTAATTTGGAAATATGTATTCAATGACATGTAATAGGTAGCAATTCGTATGGTTTTTTTTTTAATTGGCATATCAACTATTAAATTTATTTCAACTGAATCCGTTGATACATCTTTCGTAGAGTTATTATCACTAAACGACTTCACTTCACTTCAGTTAATATTAACTTCACTAATAACAGAAGAAGAAAGTTTTTCATCTTCTAAATTATTATTATAAGATGTATTGTTATTAGAATGACTATTGATTTTAACAATTTTAGTTTTCTGCATAATTCTACGAATGGTACTAACGTTTTTTTCTAATTATACAATATAATTTCCAACGATTTTCGTACAAATTGTTGCCATAGAAATGAATAGTTGCTTCTTGTAAAACAGGAGTAGAAACTTTAATATTAACAATTGCAAAATCTGAACATTTTCCAATCAAAAATGTTGCAATATTTTCATTAGTTATTGCCATTGTAAATACGAATCAAAGAATAGACTTTGAATTAAAGTAAACAAACAGAAGAAATTAAAATATTGAAAAGAATTACTATAATCTAATTAATAACGAATAATAACTATACTAAATATAACTTATTATGTAGGCATTAAATTAAAAAAGGTATATATATATATGTGAACGATAATTAAAAGAATTTAAAAATTAATAAAAATACAAGAACTAACCTAACCTAAAAAAATAAAAATTCTAATATTAACTAAAACAACAAAACTACAAGAAACAACTATTTAGCAAACTTAAATTAAAATATATAAAAACCGTAAAAATAATTAGAACAATCAGTGAATAATACGAGACAAATTCGACAACACAATACAGCTAAGGGATTTTCTGTAATGAAGCACTATAATGAACATTTTCCCATAGCTTCAAAAGAAGCACGGTACTAAAAGCCGCTGCATTGGACGCCACAGCGACACGCATCGTGATTGGTCGGCGAGCGCTCTGTTAGCGGAATTGCACAGCGCATACGCGGGTGATTCAACCCCTTTCTCATTTTTTTACAAGTTACAAAATACATACCCCTGATTTTATTGTTTAAAATCATTGTTTACATCTTTAGCAACAATCTAGTATGAAATTCATTTGTTTAAATTGCATCAAATAGTGCCGTTTTGGACTTTGAATCTGATGCATCTTCAACATGAAAAAGTTGAAAATAGGTGTTGAATATATTAATAATATAACATTGTTAATAAAAATTTAGCACTTTTTATCGAATTTAATCATTAAATTCTTGTAATAACCCGGCGCCTCCGCCATGGTGGAGGTGCCGGGCAAATCCGTGGCTGGAAATTCGTGGGTAACTTCACATCGGCCGCGAATGGTTTCGGCACAGCGATAAGGGTCGCCTAATCTGAATTTTCTGCGTTGACCAATTTTGATTAAGACCACGCTTTGACTAACTGTGATTTTATTACAAAGTGCAATAGACAGAGTTAATTTCGTCTGCTTATTTTTTCATTATTTTGTAACTTTGTGAAACATAATTCAATATAAAATATGTAATTTATGTAGCACGACTACTACATTGAAAGGAATTAAAAAGGTTAGCTAACTCTCACAAATTATGAGAGTCATAAAAGAAACAAAATATGAACAGGTACAACGAAAAACACCAAACACCTCTCAAGACCATCCCCTCCTGAAGCTCAAGAATATGTCCCCCCCTCTTCATACTAGTTACTCCAAACACGAAACGGCCCCCGAAAAGAATCCGCATCTGCTCCAAGAATAACCCCGCACGAAGAAAGTCTTTATACCCCTATAAGTTTCAGCTAAAACAATCACCGAGAAGAATATTCCCCAGATGATCAAATACAAAGTATAACTACAGTTGTGAGATTAATCACATGACACGAAAACTAAGTCCACCCGACCAGTCTATGACATTATCCCTCCCTGCCGTCTGGCATACAATGCCACTTGCCACATCTAATTGTCCACAACGAACCCACATCCGTGCCACATAATTATCACCCCGAAGCTCTCAAATTCGGTAATATAAAACAACAAATATGTCACAATCGGAAATTCAAATAATAAAGTCATAGCCAATAGTTTCCTTTCTCATGGTAAATAACGTACAATACAGTGGAAATTTCTCTGCCAAAGTTTGGCGTATACCCAGTGACCTCACCAAACACCAATATCACGTGGTCTTCTACACATCTTGCTACAACCGAGGCCGTCGCACTCCTTAACAGAAATGTTACACAAAAATGACTAAAGGTGTCATGCACCACCAAGATGTACACGTAACCACTGGGTGTTCTGGGTAACGGACCAATCAAATCCATGGCGATTACTTTCCAAGGCCGTGAAACATTTTCGCGATATGACCAATTGGTGACCTCTGTTCTGATTTACCAATACATATCTTACACCGTGTAATGTAATGTGCCACGTCTGCACAAAGTTTTGGCCAATAATAGGAATTTGATAAACGATTTAGCGTTTTATAAACCTCTTCATTTTTCGAAGTGGGAACATCATGGGACTGAGAAATTAATTTTTGTCTCAAGTGTTTGGGCACAACTAGCTTCCACTGATCTGAACTACCTGATAGAGAAGGACAGGGTATCTTCACATACTTAAAGATTTTTCCATTTTCTAAGCGAAAAGATTGTTACTTCTGAGGATTAGCCTCGATACGATTATATAAGACTTATTTGTCTTATGTTCCACACTCATACAATCTATTTTAGGAACAGAACGTGGCAGAAAATCTGTGACAACATTATCGCCCCCTTTCCGGTGGACTATGTCAAAGTCGTATTGTTAAAGACGTAAGGTAAACGACCTGAAGGGCTATGCAACCGATTCAACCAGACGAGCGAAAAAAAAAAAGTCTGTAATCGCTTCAAAACGAGACCCCTCAATATTTTTTTAAAAATCTTTTTCCTTTCTACCGTTAGGTGTAAGGAGTTTTTGTTTAGTGTCTGTTTCTATATTTTTCTCTCCATGTCTTTCTGTCCTTTGTTAATTGTTTAATGTCCTTCCAGTCTATGTCCTTTTTTTCTGCTTCTTCTCTAATTATGTCATTCCATGTTTTTCTCGGTAATTTCTTCCTTGCGCTCTTATTTCATATATTCTTCTTGCTGTTCTATCTTCTTTCATGCGGCACACATGTCCGAACCATCTCAGCTGTCCTTCAACAATGGTATCATTAATAGGTCCTATCTGTAAGTTTTGTCTGTATGTCTCATTCCTTATTCTATCTCGTCTGGTCTTATTTTAAATTTTCCTTAAGAATCTCATGTCTATTGCATTAATTTTCGTTTTGTGTTAATCCGTCATGGTCCATGTTTCACTGCTATATATTATTGTAGGTCTTATAACCTTTTTTACTATTTCCGCTTTTATGTTTTTAGTTATTTCTTTCCTTCCAAAGAACGTTGTCTTCATCATATTAAATATTTTTCCCGCTCTTCCCAGTCTATCATTTATCTCTTTGTCTATCTTCCCGTTATTTTCTATTATTGTTCCTAAATACTTGTAATTTTCTACCTGTTCGATCTGCTTTCCGTGCAATTTTATTGTATGTGATTTGTTTTCTCTAGCTATTATCATTGTTTTGGTCTTGTCTATATTTATCTTCATATTTATTTTTGTTAATGCCTTGTCGAGTATTTCTATGTTATGTTGTAGGTCTTTCTCTGTCTCTGCCACTATCGCCATATCATCTGCAAACATCATTTCCGTTATGTGTGTTTCTTCCATTTTCCAGTATCCCAATTTTAACGTCTTCATTTCCTTCTTTGCTTCTTTTATAGCTTCATCTAGTATGAATGTAAATAGTAGCGGACTCATAATACTGTTACGAAATCGGGTTTAATCAGACTCGGAAATAAGTAACACAATGTCTGCGTATTTATTAATTTAGAGTACATTTAGTACATGTTAACATCAGACTGTCGCTATTTATTTATAACGAGATGTTGAGCACTCGGACGTTCGTGATAGACTGACTGCCTGCAGCGCTACTAGCGCGCACTTATATAGCGTGTATGTTTCTAGAACTCTCCGGAGCTTTCGATCACGCCGCGATTACCGTCGCGCGCTCTATGGAATATTCCAGAGTGATCTCCACAGTTTCTTCTTTCACTTACGCTTTTTTCGACTGCCCAAATGACAGCCAGACATTCCTTTTCCGTCGTACTATAGTTACGTTCAGTTCGCTTGAGCGAGGTGCTAATGTAACCAATCCGTTCGCCTTCAGGATGCTTCTGAATTAGAACGGCACCTAAACCATAATCACTAGCATCGGTCTGGATTACAAAAGGTAAAGTAAAATCTGTTCACGACAAAATGGGAGCTTTAACAAGACAACACTTAATGAGGTCAAATACCTTCACACATCCATCGCTCCAATGGAATTTCGTATTATCTCTAGTTAGGTTTGTAATCGGAGCAATAACCGTAGAAAAATTAGGAATGAACCTTCGATACCAGCTAGCCATTCCCACCAGTCCACGTACTTCCGTTACCTTGGATGGTACAGGAAGATTAACAATAGCTGACACTTTTTCTTAATCTACCAATAGTCCACACAACCTGAATACTTAATTTCCGGACGACAAAAGAAACACTTTTCCAAGGACCAACCAATTTGACAAAAACTTCCTTCAGTACCTGAACATGTTTATCGAAAGACGGTGTTGCAATTACAATATCATCAAGATAAGCAGAACAGTATGGTTCTAGGTCAGGACCAAGAATACGATTTAAAAGTCTTTGAAACATTGCCGGGGAGTTTTGTAACCGAAATGGTTTATGTTAAAAAAAAACGAATGGCAAAATTGACACGCAACAATCGCATTTTTTTTCATTTTTCATTTATATTAAACATTTTAACAGTTGAATGCAAAAATAACTTAAATTCAGTTTCGGCGAATTAAAATGATGCGCCGATAACAGCTTCTTATGAACTGAACTGAATGGAAAAAAGGGGAAGCCTGTATTTTCTCTGACACCTGCGACAGACGGAACCGTAATCAAAATATTAGCGTCTTGTTGTTATATTTCGTTCAAACAAATCCCAAATTATCTGTGACAGAAATTCATAGGAAGTGGACACAGCTATATGGAGGTATACAAGGTGCATAGAAAATGAGTGAAAACCTTCAGGTAACTCAATTCATTAATTAATTTTTAATAGAAAATCCAAATAAAAAAATGTTGTATGGTTCTTCATTGAGGCTCACGAGGTCTTCGGAATTTTAAATATGTGACTATGAATTAGTATTGTTTTTTAAATATTTTGTAAAAAATCAATAGCATTAACAATCAATTAGACACGTGTATAATTCCATTGATGTAAATGATTAATAAATCGGATATTTTTACAATTTTATAACTTCATCAGAAGCATTCTGTTAATGAAAATAGATTTGGCAACGACGCACGCTCGTTTGTAAAAGAAAAGGTGTATGCAACACCTCCAGCGGATGATGTAGCAGTTATAAACAGGATAAATGCACACTTGTTTGATCCAGCGTTGCCAAATGTATAGTTCTTTTAAGTGGCCCGTGAGGCTTAAGGAAGGACCGTGTGACTTATTTTCGTTAATATTTTTATCTAAAAATTAGTCAAAGAGTCACTTTTCACTCATTTTCTGTACACCTTGTATAGCATTAATTTGAAATTAAAGACACTTGGTTTGTTTGTTTCCTTGATAATGATGATAAGTCGAAACTTACCAACTAGTTTCGACCTTTAATTTCAAATTCATGCTATCTACCTCCATATAGCTTTGTCCACTCTCTAGGAATTTCTGTTCTATCACAGATAAGTTGGGATTTGTTTGATAAAAAAATAGTGAAACAAACCAAGTGCCTTTAATTTCAAATTCAATATTCTTTATATATTTTTAATACAATCATTATACAAGCATAAGCGGGTATAAAAATTAAGATTGCAAAGAAGAAATAAAAAATCACCTTCGAGCTATATGTCAGTTAGAGCGGACTACCTTCAGAAGGCCGAATCCGGCCGTTCATCCAATAACATGAACTTTCCTCGCCTCGCACGGACACGCGTTACCATTTAACATTCGAGCGGTGACCACACGACACGAATATCATTATCCTTACATTTTTTCTTCTATATTCATTTATACCGCGCTTGTAATTACATTCGTAATTAAACAAACACGAAAAGTGAATCTCGCACGCGGCTGCGGCGTTCCACTTTTGAGCGAACCAAGTCGAGACGAGCCGGTTCAAGGTTCTGTTTGTTTAGCGAGCGCAATAAGAATTATTCTGGACGGAAATAATGTGGTCTGGATGTGGGTTATTATTGTCGTATCGCGTAACGAAATAAGCGCTTGTAGTTTTTACACTGATTATAAATGTTCGGTAATGTAATGGTTGACTAGGCGATTTCGTAAATCGTATTTTAGGGAGATATTTTCTTGAAAACGAATTGAAATGAAGGGAATGCGCCTGTTTTAATACCACATCCTGCATCCTTGTAACAAAATTAATCCTTACAACGAATACTTTTATGAGTTCACTCTAATCGTACCCATATCCCAGCGTATATTAGCCTTAAGGGTGCGGTTTAGACGAAAGAGATAGCTATATAAATATTGGCAATCACTAATTCGAGTTAGATTGCTGTTGTGATCAACGAATAATATTGTATTATACATCAAAGTAATCTTAAAATAAGCAGAAATTTCATCAGATGAATTAAAAATTATTTTAATGTTTAGTTTGTGTAAAAGTGAATTATGAAAAAGCAATTGAAAAGTGATTGAATTTGTGAATTTTTAGAATACCTTCCGCAAACTAATCGGGGCGAAGCAATTTTCGACGCATTTCAAATAGAAAAAAAAAAACGTATTATAGTATTCTGATAAATCCATTGAAAACAATTATCTGAATATCCAATTTTAAATTATTTATGTTGGCTCTTATCGTCGCCGGTGCATTAGTCGTTTGAGACACCGGCGAGATTGGAGGAGAAACGAGCGTTTTCCGTTGACGGAAAGTAAAAACTGTCTAAACACACGCCGAAGGAGAGTTTGTAAATGTTTATTCAACTCCATCCTCCTCCCGTTTGATGTCTGCCAGGCTGCGCCCGAATCGCGCTTGCAATTTTAAATTCCAACGGAATGTACAAGGGGAAAATGTATATCTGAATTCTAGATACGTAAGATTGATTGATTGATTGAGCTGGTTGGAAATAGTAATTTACAAAAGACGTTAGACGTTATTTTTAAAACAGTGAAACAATTATGGTTTTCCATTTGAAAAAGAAAATCAAGTTTGAGCCACTTAAACTCCTTGTTTAATTATTTTTATTTTTTTGGGGACACTATTATTATTAATCATTTATTTACGATAAACATCTTTATACAAAAAATATCTGCATAACAACCAAAAAATATACAAAAAATGTAAGTGCAGAAAACTTACAATTACAAAAATTGTGTGAATATGTCTAAGAAGGATTAATGTGGGGCCAATGAAATTTAGTAAACAATTGAGTCCAAAGCGAAAGTCCTTAACAAAATAATTTAAATATAAAGCAATAAGTATCTAAATCTTCTTTCTTTCTTAATCTTATCCTCTTTTACCCGTATTGGGTGTCGAGGTTTGGTTCTATCGTTTATAAAATTGTATCCACTCGTTTCTATTCATTGATAGTTCCTTTGCCTGTGCCCAACTCATCCCTTTTTGTATTAAATAAAAATGACTTGAAAATAATTAATAAATTATTTCCACATTTGACTTACGTTACGCAAGTACGTTAAACAAATGCATATTAAAACAACTACTTCCCGGGCAAATACCCACGCCGGACATTGAATTACATAATGTACACCTGCTGTTGCATATCAATAAAATATTGCATAATGCAACAAATTTTGATCCGAGAAAAATGTAATGTAAAAACAACAAAAGGAACGTTACTTAATATAGGGCCATTAATTACGTATTTATTGATCATATTTTACATATAATAAAATGTTCAGCTATCATTCATCTAGCGTATGGATAACATGGAATTAGGCGAAAGATGGCTAATGCGTCGTCTTTCATTTAATATGATTAATATTGTACATATAAATAATTTGATGGAGTTTTAATGGAGTATCCACGTGTGATATTTATAATGAAATATTTTTAACAGATCCATTGCCCGATATCTTATATAACCCTTATAATCTTTTGAGTGTCGGGGCTCGATATCTTTAATATTTGCGAAATGTTATTTCAAAATAACTAATGCAAATTTTACAACGATATTAATTAATTAACAGATTTAGTGCAATTTTGTATTTTTTTCCCTTTAGATTAAACGTGTATAGCTAAAATATTTAGAAACGTATTTGTTTTATTTCTGTAATTGTGCCTTAATTAATTAAAAATAATTAATTTCGGCAATTCAAGACAGGCAACATTTATGAATCGAGTGTGAAACGACTATAGCAAATTATTTAAGTGATTTATGACCTATAATACACGAATAAGATAAACGTTTCTTTTGGAATCAAATTATAACAAATGATATATTCTGTACTTTTTAGTATAGGAAATATGTTTAGCTAATAAATAAAAAGTAGATGGAGGAATATCAATTATTTCCTTTTATTTTTTTTTTCCATTATTGCATTATAATTACAACTAATATGCAGCAAAATAAAAGCTTCCATTGAAACAGAAATAAATATTTTAAAATATTAAATAGTATTAGGTTAATTAAATTAAATGAAAAGATTATGAAAATATATATATTTTCCATTATTATTATTATATATAACATCTTTATTTCTGCCGAAGACAATTATATAATTGTATGGAAAAATGCCAATAAAGTTTTTTTTACTTTTATATCATTTAATATAAAAAAGGTGGTGTCCTTTTACGATTTCCCTGAGTATTTCGTTAAACATTACGTAATTGGCTGAAAGGGCAGTGGCATTCCATTAAATGCCGGATAAGCAGACCAATTACCTAATAGAAAACCTAGGCTGTTTGGTGTGCTTGCAAGTGTGTGTGTGTGTCCATGTGCGTGTATTTATAGTGGCGCACACAAACATTCCGGGTTTATTTGCGAAAAGCACGCGAGGAACAGGCATTTCTTCTTGCAAAATAGACACCGACGAAATTAACGGCCGCCAACAGACGTCTCTTTTCAGAGATTGATCAATAATGCACGGAAATAATCCCGGGACTTCAGCGCCGCTTTATATAAAAAAAGGAAAACACCGGTTTCAACTTTCCAGACTGATAAATACTAAACGAAATAAATCAAAACCACAAGGAAATATAAATAAATTACGTGTGTGAAGCTGGCAATCGGGGCTATTCCGTACGAGAAATGTAAAGTTTAACGTGTACGTTATTAATTAATTTCACATTTTATTAATACATATCTATTACAAAAGCTGCTTAGACTATGATGATATTAAAAAATGTATACGTTAAACGTAACATTTCCCTCACGGAATAGCCCCATATACTTATAGCAATAACCCGGCGCATCCACCATTAGAATAAAATAAAATTTCTATAGCATAGAGCTACATTACTCACATAGAAAGAATGTTACCCGACTTATAAAAAATACAGTATTATTCTATGTCTTTTCTGTTGTTCTTTCTAACATCTACAAGAGTGAGAATATTTTTTTTTAATAAAACAAACTTTATCAACATTTGAATGTTTTCGTGCAAAAAAAAAAACATTATTTTCATGTAAGATTTCATAAAAGCAAGCTTTAAGACAAACTTAAAATCCACGGTTATTACTTAAGAAACCCACCGCTATGATTTAAGATTAAAAATAAAACTATCTCTACACGGTAAGTGTGGAATTATTCGAGCTTAAAGTTGATTAAACATACTCGAAATTTAAATAATTTAAACAAAAACCTTATTTAGCTTTAAATAAATCCTAAGAAAAAAGCTGAGCTTAAGGCAGACTTTAAATCCACGAGGGTCACTCAAGAAACCCGCCGCTATGATTTAAGATTAAAAACAACTGCTAAATGTGGAATTATACGGGCTTAAAGTTGATTGAACTGTCTTAAGATTTTGAATAATTTTAACAAAAACTTCAGTTGGCTTTAAATAAACCATAAGAAAAAAAACTGAGTTTAAGACAGACTTTAAATCCATGAGGATTATTCAAGAAACCCATTCTGTGGATTTAAGATAAAAAACAACTGCCTCGATACGCTAAGTGTGGAATTATTCGAGCTTAACGTTGATTAAACAGTCTCGAGATTTTGAATAATTAAAAGCTTTAAATAAATTATAAGAAAAAAACTGAGCTTCAGACAGACTTTAAATCGACGAGAATTATTTAAGAAACCTACCACTTTGATTTAAGATTAAAAACAACTGCCTCGACACGCTAAGTGTGCAATTATTCGAGCTTAAATTTGATTAAACAGTCTCGAGATTTTGAATAATTAAAAGTTTTAAATAAATTATAAGAAAAAAACTGAGCTCAAGACAGACTTTAAATCGACGGGAATTACTTAAGAAACCCACTGCTTTGATTTAAGATTAAAAACAACTGCCTCGACATGCTAAGTGTGGAATTATTCGAGCTTAAAGTTGATTAAACAGTCTCGAGATTTTGAATAATTAAAAGCTTTAAATAAATTATAAGAAAAAAAAAACTGAGCTTAAGACGGACTTTAAATCGGTGGGAATTACTTAAGAAACCCACTGCTTTGATTTAAGATTAAAAACAACTGCATCAACATGCTAAGTGTGGAATTATTCGAGCTTAAAGTTGATTAAACAGTCTCGAGATTTTGAATAATTAAAAGCTTTAAATAAATTATAAGAAAAAAAAACTGAGCTTAAGACGGACTTTAAATCGGTGGGAATTACTTAAGAAACCCACTGCTTTGATTTAAGATTAAAAACAACTGCCTCAACATGCTAAGTGTGGAATTATTATTAAACAGTCTCGAGATTTTGAATAATTAAAAGCCTAAAATAAATTATAAGAAAAAAAAAACTGAGCTTAAGACGGACTTTAAATCGGTGGGAATTACTTAAGAAACCCACTGCTTTGATTTAAGATTAAAAACAACTGCCTCAACATGCTAAGTGTGGAATTATTTGAGCTTAAAGTTGATTAAACAGTCTTTAGATTTTGAATAATTAAAAGCCTAAAATAAATTATAAGAAAAAAAAAACTGAGCTTAAGACAGACTTTAAATCGACAAGAATTACTTAAGAAGCCCACTGCTTTGATTTAAGATTAAAAACAACTGCCTCAACACGCTAAGTGTTGAATTATTCGAGCTTAAAGTTGATTAGTCTCGAGATTTTGAATAATTAAAAGCTTAAAATAAATTATAAGAAAAAAACTGAGCTTAAGACAGATTTTAAATCGACGGGAATTACTTAAGAAACCCACTGGTTTGATTTAAGATTAAAAACAGCTGCCTCGACACGCTAAGTGTGGATTTTTTTAGCTTAAAGTTGATTAAACAGTCTCAAAATTTTGATTAAATTTAACAAAAATAGCATTTGGCTTTAAAAAATCATAAGAAAAAAGCTGAGCTTAAGACAGACTTTAAATCCATGGGAATTATTTAAGAAACCCATAGTGTTGATTAAAAACAACTGTCTCGACACGCTAAGTGTAGAATTCGAGCTTAAAGTTGATTAAAGAGTCTCGAGATTTTAAATAAATTTAACAAAATCATCAATTGGCTTTAAAGAAGGAAAAAGCTGAGCTTTGATTTAAGATTAAAAACAACTTTCGCGACACGATAAGTGTGGAAATACTCGAGCTTAAAGTTGATTAACAGTCTCGAGATTTTAACAAAAATCGCATTTTGTTTTAAATGAATCCTAAGAAAACAACTGAGCTTAGTGTTTACTGCAAACAGTTGGTAGCCTGTTTCAATAGCAGGGGATTTTTATCACTGATTGTTTTAAAAGTTGGCAATTAATTGTTAATGTGACGTAAAATCATAACCTATCAAATAAATTTGAAATTTTCAAAAAATATAAACACACGAATCAATAGATAGTGAAGAATTTTGTAAGAATAACAGAGTTTTATATTTAATCAGTGATTATTATGAAGTCGGGGATGGCCTCTTCGTGGGGTCGAAAATAGACAGACTGCATTTGTTTAAAACTCTAATAATCGCTAACATCAATTTCACATTAGGAATTGTCGAGTAAGTTTCAATTTCACATAAAGTAACGTAACGCAACCTTAATCTTTTAATCATTCTCTATGATTTTTCAACGTGAACATAGCTCCCCTAAACTCTCATAAGTCTAGCCAACATAAAATACATTTCCTTTCCGCGGCGTTAGATGGCGCGCGTAGGCGGGTAATTCAAAAATTGCGCCTACAATTATGAAAAAAAAAGAGTTAATTGCATTATTATATAATTATTGCATTTCCTTCCATATAACCTACAAATTAAAAGAACAACTCACATGATAATACCTGAATAATCTTACTCTAACCTAAAACACAGAGCTTGTATTACACACATAAAATATCATAATTAAAAGTCATATAAAAAAACAGTTTTTTTTAAATATCATTCCATCTTCCGAAACATAACGCTAAAACCCATCCCATTTTATTTAATTACCTAATGACACGAGTGGGTGGAGTGGGCATTTGAATGGGGGGTGCCACTGACACACAGAGCGCGGCGTTTCAAACGTGCCGTGACGCTTGAAAAAGAAAAAAAATCTTTAGCGTGCCGCGTTATTTAATTCTTGTTTTTTTCGTGCGGGGATGAAACATTTCGAATGCGGAAATATAGGTTTCCGTGTTACCGTGCGTTTCAAAAATAACGCCTCTTGGTACACGCCGAAAGAATGCGCGCTTTCAAATTGCCTCATCGCGCGCAAAAATTGCTCACGACTCGTATTCGCGCGGTGATCAAACGGAAATTTATTTTCGGCCATTCAACAAGAATTAATGGAGATTTTAAACGATTTATTTTTTTGTTATTTCTTTATTCGCGATTTAAATTTAGAAAGTTATGAGAATTGTTTTTATGACTATATAATAATACCTTTATTTATCACAGAAAAAAATTCAAAATAAAATTTTATGAATGTAGGCGAAGTTCAGTCAGCTTAAACTGTTACTGATCTTCCACTTAACCTACAAATAATGAAACTTAAATATAATTGCAACATATGAGATAAGGTACAAACATATTTCGACGTCAATAATCCCGCATTGGTTATATGTACCATATGATCAAGAAGTTTTCTCCTCTGAAGTGCTTTGATTTTTTCCTTATTTTACATTTTGTTGGCACCAGTGAATAACAACAAATAAAACCTCACATGTGTCATTATTAATTCAATTTGTTAGAATAACATAACCTATAGCGTGTATAGCATAGAAAATCTTAACATCATCAAAAGAAGAATAGGCAAAGAGTGCTGCAGAAAGAGTGTTGAAAAATACTTTAGCTGCACAACTTACTTTCATCTTCTTAATCACTTTTTTGTCAAAGCAATCTCTTGTGACACGTGGTAACATGCAAGCATTTGTACCATCCTCAGCATCATTTACAAGTAATATATCATTCCACGAACCCTCATAATCCTTACCTTCATATGTAAAATAGATATTTTTTGTCAATAAATTATTTCTCACACATTTCAATAAGTGTGGTGGATCAAATAATGGAACAATTTCCCGCCCATCGACAGTGAAATATATCCCATTATAGTCTCTGCCATTCCTGAGCACTTCCATTTTAGTCTCCTCTCTTAATAATTTAATAGCTCTTGAATTTCCACCACCTTGATCACTCACGGTCGCTACTACGGTTAATCCAAGGTCATGAATGCAGCGAATTGTCTCCCTCACATTCCTAGCTAAATCTGGTGCCGACATCATGTTTTTAACAAAATAATATGCGATTGGTTGTTTCCATCTCTGTTTAATACCAATTGCCATAAAGGCAATAGCATGGTCAGCTAATTCTTGAACACGTCCCTTACCACAGTCCTGAAATCCAATAAATTCTTGTGACCTCACATCAAATGACAATCCAGGCTCTAACTTGACTTCATCAAATGCAAGCACGCAGTATTTACTGAATTCTTCAGTCATTCCTTGTACGGTCATTTTTAATGAATCCAAAAGTTTCTTAATAAATCCAGATTTGAAAGGTATTTTGCTGGTTAATACTTTCAAGGTTGTTTCTGAGGGCAATGCAAATTTGTTTTCTTCCCTAAGAAAACGGTATGCTTTCTTACCTTGTTTTAACATTGACAAACCCATTGCTTTTTCTTCGACAGTGTATCTTCGACCATGTGGAGACTTCCCTTGTTGCGAGACCTGTGAAACAAAAAAATCTTTTGTAAATTGGTTTACATTACCTTCATTACGTATATCATATTGTGATAATTCTTTAATTTGGCCCTCTAGAAACTTAATCCGCTCCTTGAATCCCCGATATGTGGCTGTTTTGATGGTTATGAGCCCTCTACTGTGTCGGTTTTCCCTCATATTCTTCATCCTTCTCATCTTGGTCAATTTCTTATTGGAGTTGGTCTTGATGGTTGATAGGGGTGGGCTAGTTTCTTCAATGTGGTCATCAATCGATTCTAAAAATATATATTTTTAGAATTATTTATTAAAAAAATAATGTTAAGGGTTTTTGGTACTAGAAATTAAATTTTCTTGAATGTGAACATGAGATTCTTCACTGGTTGATGTTGATGGCTGCGGATTCTTGACATCTTGAAGAAGAACTCTTCTTTTTTGGGTGGCGATATACTCTCCGTAATGGTTTCTAACATAATACCTTCTTCTGGTAGGAATAGTGTAGGAATAGCATTCATTTTTAGGGTCGTCTTATTACCGAGAGTACATTTATGAATGTCATCAAAGTGCAGGGTGCATACTCTATAATTATTCTTAAGATCTGTTCCAAGAAGATCATAGCGTTTCACCAATTTTATCCATTGAACGCAGCGCTGAAATATGTTCATTTACCATTAAACTACTTTATTAACACATATTCTTGAATTATTTTATTAATATCATTTAAAAATAAGTGTTAAGTAAGTGTTTGTATACTTATTAATGTTACACAAGTAAATTGGAGTCATGTATTTATTCTTAAGGATTATTTTCATTATACGGTATTTTTATTTTCAGAACAATACCTTTTTAATCATTATAAAAATAATATAATGATAAACACTTGTTAACATTAAGTATACATACACCGATATATACAAAGGATTTTAAAGTATTTTTAGTGATTAACGATTTAAAGTATTTTTAGTGATTAATGAAATGTATCATTATAATATTCTTGCAAATATTTCCATAACATTCAGTTAATAAAAGCATACTAACCTCGGATTCTTTTGGAAAGCCATGAAATGTAATCCCTTGTTTGGAGCGGCATCCAGGTACAACACAATTCGGCATTTTTTAAATTGAATACTTTAACGTCAATATCACAAAACAAAACACTGCAAAACACGCGGCGTGAAACTCGAACAAAGAACACGGCAATCTAAAATGGCCGCGTTTGTTTACATAAACCCACAGCAGCTTTTTGGGGAATAATCTGTGGCTAGGGACTTACAAATCTAGAAAATGTTATGTTACATCCCTGCCGATTCGAGTTACGTTGGCAATGGGTAAATGTTTATGTAAACAAATCTTCACGCAGTCGCCCCCCCCCCCTGGTGTATAGGTTACTTTTATTACCAACGCATTTTTTTAATAAAAAAATTCAAAGCACTCTAGAGGAAAAAAGTTATCGATCATACGGTCTATTTTATTATGGTCTTGTTCAATTTTAGGCAATTATTATTAATGATGGGCAAAATCGATTATTTGAAGAATCGATTAATTTGAAAAATACAAAAGAAAATGAAAGATGAAATCCAAATTATCTCAAATAGTTATAGAAACAGCATTTATAATAATTCTTGTTGAGTTTTTAATCATATATTTCACAGAAACGATACAATTTTCATTCGATTATCAAAAATAATCGATTTTGCCCATCACTAATTATTATTATTCGTCTGCCTGATGAAGCCAATAAGCTGGTGAAACAATTGTCGCAGTGTTAATAATAAATTGTGAACTTTTATACAAAAGTGTCTTTAATTTAATTTGGTGTAATTATGTATTTTGTAATTTATGTAATCCCTAATTTGGCTTTAGGACTGTTGGATAAATATATATTTTTTGTTATTATTCCAACATTATTATTATTGTTTAATCGAAGAAAATGACGAAGCGGCAATTCCGTCTCCATATTCGTCAAAACAGTGATAACCGGACCGTTACCTTTACATTTCCGCGTAGAGAGGAGACATAACACGAATTTTATAGGTTTATTACGGCCGTAACTGCCCGTCGCGGCGATCAATTGTAATTTAGTTTCGTCGTAGTAATTCCTCTTTTCTCTTTTTTTGTTGTTGTTGTAAGTTGTAATTTCCACGAATTTACGTTACGAAAACAGTTAGAACGGAGTGGTCAAGGCGCATCACGTCCACCGGCGATTCCCACGGGACGCGAAATTCACATTCTGAACGTTTGTGTCCGTTGCGGTAAACAAGAAGACAACAAGGAAAGAAACAAGAAAAATGCAGGCGCAGGCTTTTCGGTACTTTGTTGAAGGAATGAATAATAAACGCGCGTAAATGAATTGAATATTTAAATATTTAAAATAGCGGTGTGTGCGTTTCGTGCATTTTTAACGCGATCTTGACAATTCGAGGCTATTCTGTAAAGGAAATGTTAAGTTTAAGGTTATTTCTTACTATCATAGTCCAAGCAGTTTCTAATTTAAACTATCCTATACGAAATGGCGCTGATTAACTAAAAATGTAAATAATTTCAAATTTGTTAAAGTACTTATGTAACTTAAGTCAAGTTACTTATATTAAATAACACTATTTAGTCTTTCAAAGTCTATTGTAATATCGCTATAATTGTTTCACCACACTGTGGCTTCTTCGCCTGACTTTGAAAGACTAAGTAGTGTTATTTAATATAAGTAATTATGAACTTTAAACAATTATCAGCCTTATCAATCAATTATAAGTCAAGTAATCACAATAGGGGAAATAATTTGTTAATTATTTTCAAATTCTTTTCATTTAATGTAACTTTAAGTTACCTTAATTCAAATAGAAAAGAGTATTCATTCACTTGGTCACGTCCATTTAAATCAATTTAAAAAAAAATACACATTTTGCTATATATATATATTTTTGTTATTAATTACAAACTTAAGAAGAGTACTCGTCTTGAACGATTCTTTCTCCGAGACGTAAAGTCCGTCGAAGAATTTACGGATATCCTAGTTCTTAACAGTTGTCGATTGTTGGATCAAGGCGGCAGACCTCGACACGTCCTCCAGAGAATTACCCTCGATGATCAGTTCGTCCTTTTGTTTCGGGGTGTTGGGGACGGTCACGCCTGGTGCCATCTTCACCCTACGAATGTATTTCTCATCCAAGAAATTCCTGATCTCAATCACGGAATTGTTCTCAGTCATCATAAGTTCATAAACTTAACGATTTTCCTGCTTGTCTACATTTAAATAGTACCGAAAATAATGAAAACCTTGAAGCTATTCCGTCACGAATCAACAACGACTCAAATGAAACTCTAGCAGTCCCTGATAATCATCGTTATATGACCCGTCTAGCCTAGAAAGACAATAGTTCGACTATTCAAAAACCATTTCATAAATAATCACTATGATGCAACTATTTATTATCAAAATATGCGCGGTATAAATTGTAAATGTAATGACGTCTATTATTATAGTGCTGCCAGTAGTTTTACTATCATTGCATTTACGGAAACGTGGCTATCTGATAATGTTAACAACAGCGAATTGTTTGACCATAATTACATAGATTATCGCAAGGATCGAAATTTTACGTTATCGAATAAAAGAAGAGGTGGGGAAGTGCTGCTTGCGGTACATTCCTCCCTACAATCGTCAGAAATTTTATTTGATTCTACTAATTTGTCTCGTCTTTCTGTTGACTTAATAATTATTAAAGTAGTTATTTTTAAAACTGTCATACTACTAATTAATGTATATTTCAGTCCACCGGCCAGCATTGATCAGTTAATGGAATTTGTTAATACACTCGAAACTGTTCAACCTCTTCTTGAAAATGTTACAATTTTGTTAGGCGATTTTAACCTAAATAACTATGTAGTTGATCCCGATACAAATAACTGTACAAGAACTCTTCGAAACTGCGCTGATTTTCTTAATCTTAATCAATATAATTCTATAAAAAATAATTACCAAAGAACTCTGGACCTTTTTTTGTTGCAATTTAATGTGTACTGTAAATCAAATGAATAATCTTATTATAAGTGAAGACAATCATCATCCTGCACTTTCAATTGACTTTGTTCTCAAGTGCCAACTGTATTTATGGATGGGTGCAATGTAGTTACCGATAAAAATCAAATCGTTGAGTTATTTGCAAATTATTTTGAAACTGTTTATTGCCCGTCGCATATCTTTTGCAATACTGCAAAGTCATCTGGTTCATCATTCTCTGTTACTCATATTCCTCATTCGCCTAATTTGATGATAACTGAAATTTTTGACTCTCTTTCCTCATTGAAAATAAATTACAGCCCTGGTCCCGATGGAATACCGTCCGCTTTTCTGAAAAAAATGTTCATTTTCTTTATGTAGGCTTTTATGGTTATTATTTATAATAAATCTTTATCGTGTGATGTTTTTCCCGCCTATTGGAAACTTGCTAACGTTGTTCCAATATTTAAAAGTGGTGATAACAAGAGAGTCCAAAATTATCGACCAATCTCAATTATATCAGCAATTCCAAAGGTGTTTGAAAAGTTAGTGGCATCATTTTTAACAAATGCTCTTCGATCCTCAATATCTTCCAATCAGCATGAATTTCGTGCTGGGGCTTCAACTACCTCTAATCTATTAGTGTATGATTCCTACATTGTCGATGCTTTGGGGAGTGGTTTTCAAGTTGATTCCATATACACGGACTTCTCCAAAGCATTCGACAGTGTGGATCATTGCATCTTATTGTCCAAATTAGCACGTGCTGGTATTTCTGGAAAACTCTTGTCTTGGATTGAATCATACCTTACCTGCCGCATGCAGTTTATTAAAATAGGTCAATCTATGTCAAGAGCCATAAATGTTACATCAGGGGTACCTCAGGGCTCCCACCTTTGGCCTCTATTATTTAATTTGTTTATTAATGATGTTAACTAACTGTTTCTCATATGCTCGATGTTTATTATTCGCGGATGATATGAAGATATTTTTAACTATAAAATCATTGGATGATGCAATCAATCTTCAGTTGGATTTAAATTCGTTTTGTAATTGGTGTGTGGAAAATAAGCTTAACCTAAATGTGGATAAATGCAAAACCATAACGTTTTCAAGGCGTGTTACTTCAATGTACACTTCATACACTTTAAATAACATTGATGTGGAGCTTGTGACTTCTATAAAAGATCTTGGAGTTATAGTAAGCAGCAGACGGAACTTCTCTAACCATATTTCTAATATTGTTTCCAAGGCCTACCAATTAATCGGTTTCATTAAGCGAAACAGCAAGGATTTCTCTAATGAAAAGACTCTGTTGCTGCTATATAATTTCTTGGTACGTCCACATTTAGAGTATTGCTCCTCCCTGTGGTCACCTTACACTCAATGCAGTATTAATAAAATTGAGCTGGTCCGGAGGAAGTTTTTAAAACACGTTTCATTTAAATTTGACATGCAGGAGTCATATACAAATTTACTGCATGTACTTAAACTTATAAGCTTGGTGCAGAGACGCATTGACGCGGATGTACTACTTGTTTTTAAAATTTTACACGGGCTTATAGATTGTCCGGATCTACTTGAAAATATTGGCATTCGTGTTCCAGCTAGAATGCTGCGTAATGACGACACGTTTCATGTACCCTTCAGAAGTACGGATTATGGGAAAAATTCAGCTTCGGTGCGTTTTCTGCGCCACGCTAATATGGTCAACTTTGATTTATTTGCAGGGAAGTATACATCTCTTAAAACCTAGCCAATGATTTGTTTTATTGTTATAACGTATGCTATAATTTTGTGTATTTGTTAATTGTGTATTACAATTTTAATTTTTAATGTTAACTTTTTATTATTCATAATGTATATATTTAAGTAAAATGTCTGTTTTCTTAGCTAAATTGTAAATGGTCTGGCCTATATTGAATAAATAAATAAAGTACTTACGTAAAGTCAAAAATGTCACAGATGCAAAAGAGGAAATAATTTATTAATTATTTTCAATTTTTATTTAATTTATTTAAATAACTGTGACCCAGTGAATAAATACTCGTTTCTATTTATAGAATAATTTATAACTTGCACCAAAATTGCTCTAAATGCACTAAACAGCATTACTGCAACCAACAATCAATTATTTCTTTTTTATTGTCATACCCAAAACGAACATTAAAAGAGAGGCAATTGTGAATATAAATATCACGTGCTATTAACCACGAATAATAGAATTACAATAATAGACAGGTGGACAGGACAGAATTGAAGCGAGACGATTGGATAGGTTGTTCAACCGTGTCTATTTCCGTACTACTCCACATAACCTGTGCTTTTATTGTACAGTTTTTTTTTATTATCATTATTATTGTGGAATAGTAATAATGGAGCCGAGAGAGCCCGTTTTGCTGGCTCCATCAATGGGAACGTTTCGAGTGATGCAACGGAAACAATACATGGAAATTTCATCTCGATTCACATCGGACGCGAAACGCCAATTATCCTTATCGCGATCGTAATTTTCGCCTCATCTAATAATTGCAGGGTTTTTGCACTCTGATCTTCTTCTTCTTTAATGGCGCGCGATGATATTGCGTTGTTTGTACAGTGTTGCATGCTGTTCTTTTTTTTATTTAACACTAAACCTACCGATACTTCATGTATACCTATTCCTACCACAGCAGGTCAAATGACCCGTCTTTGAAATCTTATATATATATTACTATGTATAGCGAAAAATATATCATTTAGCACAATTTGGTAGATGAGTAAAACAATTTTTTTCAAATAAGGATTCAAAATTGTTTATTTATTAAATTTAAAAAATATAAAAATAATACAAGAAAAAAATTAAATATTCTTCAATTGAATACTAAATTTAGAAAAAAAAATAATATACTTTATTTGTGTTCACCACATATTTTGCAAATTATTGGGTTCTCGAAGGCACATTTTCCACACACATATTTGTTGCATTTGAAACAGATTTTCGTAGTTTTGTTTTCTTTGCAAAAACCTATTTGGCACCTTTTTCGCATTTGCACACAAGTTGAATTTGTTGATGCTTTCTGTATAATTTCCTTTTCTTCCTGTTGCTCATGTTGAAAATCTTCGGCTAGTTCTTCAGCCAATTGGAATAAAAATTGTTGTCTAGAAATTGTTTCGCCGGTTGTTTCTCTGTATAAAACCCAAGAGTTGATTCCAGCCAGATCAAGAATATTGAAGAAAATTTGCACAGGCCATCTTTGCGATTTTGATTTCACGGAGTATTTTCTTGCCATTTGATCCGTCATGTCTACACCATATTTAGTATTATTGTAAAATTTAATCGTTTCAGGTATACGCTTACCGTTTTTTTTTTTCTCGATGTTTACAGATTTGTGCTTTGAGCTTAGTAGAAGCACTTTTTTGTTTGGCTTACTTTTGTAAATGGTAAGTGAACAATGACTCGATTTATATAGTTTTGTTGAGAAGCGTGGCATACCATCTTTCGCTTGCTTAGCGAATTTTGGTAGTTCTCTTTTATTTGCGCGGATAGTTCCAACAATAGTGGTTCTTTTTTTTAGTAATTTTGCAGCTAGTGATGCGCTCGTAAAGAAATTATCTGTAGTTACGCTTCTTCCGCATCCTGTGAAAGGTTCCAGTAGTTTGAGAACAACGAATTCCCCAAGCGGAGATGAAGCTCCTCTGTTTTCATCCTTTCCCAAATATGGAAATCCATTTATAATGTATTTGGTTTTGACGTCAGATGCTAGCTAGAATTTGTTACCAAACTTATCGGGTTTGTTCGGCATGTATTGCGTAAACCTACACGTCGCTTTGGTTGGGAAAAGCTGTTCATCGATAGTTACATGTTCCCCAGGCTTGTAACAATTTTGGCTATTCTCGATAAATTTGTACCATACTTCAGAGATTACAGCAAATTTATCTGTTTGTAAACGCTGGCTTCGTTGACTTTTTTTATCAAACTTGATAAACCGCATAATTTCACAAAAATCACTCCTGTTCATGGTTTCCGAAAAAAAAACGGGTCCCCATTTCTTGTTCCATAGATATGAGATGTTCAGATTGTTTGCCTGATATGCGCCTCGTGCATATAGAAGAGCAATAAATGCATTTATTTTTGCAGGAGTAAGATTCCATTTAGTTCCCAATACTCGACAGGCTTCTTCTTCTGTGCATTTTCTTATGTGCTGCATTATTGGATTGTCATTAAGCAAGGAAAATGCAGTTCTCACTTTGCCCTTCATAATATGTAGTTTGGCATATTCTGTCGAGCCTACAACCTCCCTAAAAATATTATGAATTGGCAATCGTCCAGGTGTTGAGCCTTGTTCTATTTCTTGCCAAATTGTACCATCAGCCGCAATTTCGATACATCGGTCTTCCACATCACTTTCACTTTCTGAACGATAATGGTCTTTTTCTCTTTTGTCCTCTCCGTATATTCAAAATATTCTCGTCTTCACTTTCTGAGGACTCATATTCATCCGTAATGTCAAATGAGTCATCATGTTGTTCTATGCTATTCACTTCATTTTCAGATAGCTCTTCACTAAATTCCGAACACTCTTCATCTATGTTGTTTATAATTTCCAATGATTTCAAATATTTTGAATGTTTCGACGTTTTTAGGATAAGAAGTATTGGTAAAATAATGAAATAAGAATTCTTGACTCGCAAAATAGCACTATAACTTGAAATGCTTACTGTAATGCTCGCTTGGAGGAGAATGAAATTCGCTATTCGTTCGTTAGCCAACAGCAAATATAACACAATACAACAAAATATATGATGCAATAGCAAAAATGTCTAATGCAATGGTTTTGTATCACAACCACACATACAAATCATCATGATATCACATGAATCTTTGCACGGGTCACATGACCCGTTGCGGTAGTTAGGGCAGATTACATATATTTCTCGGTAAAACAATTAACAAGAGAGGAGTAAATATTGAAAAACACATTCGATGTATTTTTTAGTAAAAGTCGTAAAGGCAAATGGCGATGTGATAATGTTATTTACAAGAAATTCTGGCAAAAAGTTTAAAATGGGTCATTTGACCCGTCGTGGTAGGTTTAGTGTTAATGGTGGATAATAATCATGTTATGATAATAGTACATCGTTGATCCTCTCCTTTAATCGTTTGTTTTTATTCACTTGGTACTAATAAAATTTAAAATGAAGAAAAAAGACAAGGCATTTTTATATCATATGGTATTTATAAATACAGAAGTGATGAAATAAAAAGAAAAAAGTATTATTCATTCACTTGGTCACAGTTATTTAAAAATATTAAATAAAAATTATACCCTACACCCATTTGGGTTGAAAGGGGTCATTGAATATATATATATATATAAATTATTTGAAAATAATTAATAAAGTGATGAAATATTACTACTAAACTTCAATCATTAGTTATTGAAAAACAAACAAAAAAAATACCTTCATTGTCATTGGCAAACTTTTACATACAATTCTCAACGTAACCTTAAGATACATGTAACTTTATTGTTATATTCCAACACTGAGTACTTTACATATTATATAAAATTCATAATGTTAGAACAGCACATGGAAAATAATAATAATAAAAAAAACATTCGTATAATAAATGTCACCAGTTTAATTTAAATAAATAATATGATACATGCATGTAACAACGAAATCACCAACACGTCCTGTCTTTTATTTAATATAAATGGAAATACAAGGAATGACTCACGAGCAACATTTATGTAACTTCGATAAACAAGATGAAAAGAATCTGGTCCAATGGTTGAACCTACTTCTTTTTTCTCTCTGTCTCTCTTTTTGTTAATCAGCGCTGTAATTGCATAAGAAATCGAGGAGATAAGTGCGCTTTTTAAATTCCTGCGCGCATTTTTTTTACGGTTTGTTTCCACTAGACCTTAAATGGTGGTGAAATATCAGCGGATCCGTTGATTTTTATTTATGTTTTTTTTTTTCGCATTGTGTAATGTCAATGCCATATGCTCTTGTGTACGAGATTGGCGATTAAATGAAAACGGCCGTTTGTGAGTGAGTCATGGCGTGTGGTTTGAGAGAAATGTTGCAGGTTTTGTAAAAAGCTGTGTTTAATTTTCATAACAAATATTGCAAAAATTTCTTGTACCTTGATTAAGGTACATAAAACATACTTGTTTGATAGGGTCCGATAGACCTAAAAGGCTATCACTACTTGCCGAAACCAGATTCATATTGAGTCCTTTGCGACGGGACTCCAATATTTATAATTTTTCTTTCGAAGTTCACAACACGACCATATTACATCGGTGGGTGGTTTTAATATCAAAATTAGTGACTTTATTGCCAATATTAAGCAGCGAGTGTTACTTAAAAATTCAATTTAGGCAATAAGAGTTACTTTATAAAGACAAAATCAGGCAATGAGGATCATAAATTAAAAGGCACACAGATAGTTATTAAGGAAGATCTCACGCGTGCGAAATTAACTGAAATTAAAAAAAACTTTCGGATAAACATGGCCATCGAAACGTGTGGACGATAAATGGTGTTATTTATTTCAAATCCAACAATGAATTGAAGAAATTCTTAAATACAACTACAATTTAGGTATTGATTTAAATGATTAATTATATGTGCAACCGTAAAATGTTCGCTAGAGTACTTTATATAAATTTATTTTTAGTTTTCTTTTGTAACTACTTACATTTTAAGTTTTTTTTTTTACTGTAGTAGTAACTGAAAGAATTTTAATAATTAATTGTTTGGAATAGTTACAACATTTCTGTTTTATTTTGATTTTTTTTATTATTTTTCTCTTTCTAATAGATTTAAAATATTATTTAGATATATTTGAAATAACAAAACTTCCTTATAAAAGCACAAACTTTTTAGTGTAATGTATAATATTACTTTGCTGTTATGATTGAATCGTTTATTAAATTCATCGAATAACTTTCCCTAAGATGATATAAAGTTAAATTAAGTTGTTACATATTAACATTAGGTCGTTAGTAGCTCATTTTAGTTCCTTCGCAGAATTACTTGAAAACAATTCATATGATATTGTGGCTTTATCTGAGACATGGCTATCTAGTAACATTTACTCTGAAAATATACATATTCAGGGATTTAATATTATCCGATGTGACAGGGAAACTCGTGGGTGTAGTGTGGCATTCTATGTACAGAATGTAATATTATTCCAACATCACACAGCATAGAACAATTTTGGGTTAGAGTCATTGTAAATGGGAAAAATACGCCTTTGGTGTTGTGTATCGACCTCCAAATTTCAATTGCAGTACATTTATTAATGAATTAGATGTAACATTTTCACATAATGATGAAATTATATGTTCTGAAGACTTCAATATAAATTACTGCAATGACTCAAATCCATCAACTGCAGCATTAAAGTCACTTTTGGATTCATTTGGCCTCACACAGATGATAAACACACCAACTAGAATCGCTTTAAATAGCCACACATTGTTAGATTTACTTATAACCCCGGATTCTGACTTGATAACAAATGTCGGTACAAAAAGTGTTCATATATCAGATCACGAATTAATTTTTGGTGATATCTTAGTAAAAAATGTTAAACATAGCACTTTATACCATACGTACAGACCTTTTAAAAATATAAATTATGAAAATTTCATCAATGATCTCCAAAACATATCTTTTCACAATATTTATATTATGAAAAATATGGAAGACAAAGTATCTGCTTTAATAACTATCTATGTGAATTATTTGACAAACACACCCCTTACAAAACAACTCGTTTTACGAAACCAAAAACTCCTTGGATAACAGAAAATATCAAATTGATGATGCAACTAAGAGACAATGCATTCAAAAAGTTTAAAAGAACAAAGAAGCCTGAACATTTTAACTACTATAAATCATTAAGAAATTTAACAAGTAATTCAATTAGGGCCGTTTTACACACACAAGAATTCTCGCAGAAAGTTGTGCGAGAATTATATATAAACGTTTTGCTATAATTATATATATAAAAATATTTTTCCTGTTTTACACAGCAAATAATTATTGTGGAAATAAGCAGAGCAGATTGTTTTTACAGTCGACCAATACAAGCAGACGCGCCATTATGTAGTATGCTATTGCTTAACATTATTGGGAGACTGTTTTATATAATTCTTTTCTAGATTATTTTGAACATGTTCAATATATTTCTCGCGAGAATTCTCGCAAGAAATATATTACAAAAATCGCTGTAATGCACATGTGCAAACTTATAATATTTTTCTATATATAATTATATTATGAATTTATGCAAGAATTCTTGTGTGTGTAAAACGGCCCTTAGGAAAGAAAAATAAGCCTACTATCAGTTTAAATTTCGCACTGCCCCAAAATATTTGTGGAAAATACTAAAAGAACTAAATATTTCTAAAAAAAAATATCAATCCCACAATCACTTAAAGATCCAAATACGTTTAACAATTATTTTATAAAAACAGTGCCTAAAACGTCTGAAGTTAACCAAGAATTAATAAGCTTTTATAATACTAATAGGAAATGTCACTTTAATAATTTGTTTGAATTTAAACTGGTTGAAACTAATGACATACACCAAATATTAAATAATATAAAATCAAATGCAACCGGAAGTGATAATATTAATGCATGTATGTTAAAGATGTTCTGTCCATACATATTGCCAGTATTGACACATATTATTAATAATAATAATAATAATAATAATAATTTATTCATGCTAATAACAAATTTGTTTTACATAAGTCAGGATGGAGTGTCTGTGATAGCAAAGCCATACATAATTAAAATAGTACACATTAAAAGGTATAAAAGTAAAACATATACATAAATATTACAACAATAAAATGCTGACTTTATTGACTATTTTATAGTTTAATAGTGATAGTTGGAGGAGGATGCTACTCTAGATCTGTTATAGTTTCTGTCTTCAACAGGTATTCCTCCCAAGTAAAAAACGCATTAATGGTTAAGAATTTTTTAATTCTGCTTCGAAATTTATTTTGGGGCAGTTGCTTTACGGTTGCCGGCAACACGTTATAAAATTTAGGTGCCCAGTACCTAGTCCCGTTGAACGATTTAGACAGTCGCATTGGTTCAGTTCTTAAATTCGATGTTTGTCTTGTTCCATAGTTATGAACAGTTTCGCTTGTTATATAGTCTTGTCTATTTTTTGTAATATGAGTCAAGCAGCTGTATATATAAAGACAGGGAAGAGTCATGACACCTAGTTTTTTAAATAGAGGTCTGGAGTCATCTCTATATTTTGCGCCTGCGATGATTCTAACGCATTTTCTTTGCAGGCTAAATATTCTGTGCCTACTTGCGGAATGTCCCCAAACAAGTAGACAGTAAGTCATTATAGACTATATTAATTCTAGTGTGCTTCAAAATTATTTGCCAACACATTGGAAGCATGCCCTGATATTACCACTTGCTAAAATATCAAATCTCGATTCCGTAGCCGATTTTAGACCCATTAGCATACTTCCTAAAATTTCAAAAATCCTAGAAAAGATTGTAGACTCACAGCTCAGAGAGAACTTATCAGAATATAAAATCTTACCTGGTTTTAGACCCCAACGCAGCTGTGCAACTGCTTTACTTGATATTACTGATAACATCTTTACAGCTGGAGATTGTGGTCAAGATAGTATTTTAATCCTACTTGACTTTAGTAAAGCTTTTGATACTATAGACCATCAAATACTAATGTCAATATTTCACTAGATAGGTCTTTCTAATAGTGCATTATCTTTCTTTAGTCCGTATCTATCAAATCGCTATCAATCGGTTGTTATTGAAAATGTCACATCGGATTCGAGTAGAAATATTAAAGGTGTCCCACAGGGATCAATTTTTCAATTTTGGGACCACTTCTGTATGCTGTGTACACATCCAATTTTGGAAAATATTTTGAACATCTCAATTACCACATGTACGCAACTGCTACATTCATTCAAAGCCAGTAATCTGACAAGGGCAATAAATGAAATAAATTTGGACTTAAAAACTTTTACTGACGCATGTGCACAACACTGTTTGCAGATTAACCCCAACAAGTCATGTGCTATTTTATTTAGTTAAAAGTTAAGCGAAGCAGACTTACGGATATCTTTAAACGGACTACCTTTGAAATTTGTTGAAGAAGCTAAAAATGATTATAGATAAAAAAATGAGGTTTTCTTCACATATTTCAAAGTGCATCCGAGTAGCCTATTCAAATCTTAAATTAATTTATTTATCCAAACACTTTTTATCTCATAAATTAAAGGTATCACTTTGCAATAGTTTAGTTCTCTCCCATTTCAACTTCTGTGATGTAGTATATGGACCATGTTTGGATGTTATTACTCAAAAAAGAATACAGGTGGTACAGAACGCGTGAGTCATATTAATCCATGGGATACGAAAACATGAACAAATAACACATACTCTACAGTTGACTAATTGGATAAATATGAAAGGAAGGAGGCTTTTGCATATAGCTTGTTTATATAATAAAGTCATCCATTTCAAATGCCCACCTTACTTACATAGGAGAATTTTATTTCGCACGGATGTACACAATATTAACATAAGGAATAAAGGGTTGTTAACGCCACCTATTCACCGAACAACTTATTTCGAGCGTAGTTTTCTTATAATATAGCTAAAGTGTAACGATATTCCGACCGAGTATAAAATTCAATCAGCATTTAAAAAAGCTATAAAATTGTTAATCATTTCTAATATATTAAAACATTGAAATTCTCAGATACTACTTCAGCTATACTATTATATGTAATCTGAATTGCAATAGTGATATAAAAATAATATATATACTTTGCCATAAGATGTATTATTTTCTATTAAATTAGGTTGAGATAAAAGCAGATATGCTTCTTGGAAGTATTTTTCGGAAAGGTTTCAGAATCGTGTCACGGGCTTTTTAAAATTTTAAAAACGGAATCATGGGTAAACATGCGTGAATTGAACGAATCCGAAGTCAGAATCTGTAGGAAACTTACCGTTTGGTCACAATTCGCATTGAAAGTCCCAATTTTGAGGTTATAATTCATCCGATTTCTGACTAAATAAGCACATTGCGAGTATAAATCGTACACATGATGAAATAATCTTCTAATTTATGACGAAATTTAACAAATTTGTTGCGATTTTTTCATTTATTCGGCCAAAATCACGATTTTAATTTTATACAGAAAATTACGTTTCTATGAAAAAATCAATATGTATTTTAGATTCATTTGTAAATAGTAGATATTTTAATTTATGATGGCAAAAATAGATGGCGTCACCGCTCCACTAAACCCAATGTATTTTCTACAATATAATAAAAAATAATAGAGAAGTATTCATCGACTATTATAAATAATATATACATATTTAATTAATGATTTTTTAATGAAAATATTGGATAGATTGGTACAACTTACGATCTTTTGCACGTTTTGTCGGCTTCGGTTAGGTTAGGTTAGGTTAGTTTAGTTTAGTTTAGTTTGGGTTAGTTTAGGTTAGGTTAGTTTAGTTTGGATTCATTTAGGTTAGGTTAGTTTAGTTTGGGTTAGGTTAGTTTAGGTTAGGTTAGTTTAGTTTGGGTTAGGTTAGTTTAGGTTAGGTTAGTTTGGGTTAGTTTAGGTTATGTTAGGTTAGTTTAGGTTAGGTTAGTTTAGTTTGGGTTAGGTTAGTTTAGTTTAGGTTAGGTTAGTTTGGGTTAGTTTAGGTTATGTTAGGTTAGTTTGTGTTAATTTAGGTTATGTTAGGTTAGTTTAGGTTAGGTTAGTTTGGGTTAGTTTAGGTTAGGTTAGTTTAGTTTGGGTTAGGTTAGTTTAGGTTAGGTTAGTTTGGGTTAGTTTAGGTTATGTTAGGTTAGGTTAGTTTGTGTTAGTTTAGGTTATGTTAGGTTAGGTTAGTTTGGGTTAGTTTAGGTTAGGTTAGTTTAGTTTGGGTTAGGTTAGTTTAGGTTATGTTACGTTGGTTTAGGTTAGTTTGGGTTAGTTTAGGTTAGGTGAGTGTGCAAACATGTTTGTAAAGTATTCTGACAAAACGTGCAAAAGATCGTAAGTTGTACCAATCTATCCAATATTTTCATAAAAAAAATCATTAATTAAATATGTATGTATTATTTATAATAGTCGATGAATAGTTCTCTATTATTCTTTATTATATTGTACAAAATACATTCGGTTTAGTGGAGCGGTGACGCCATCTATTTTTGCCATCATAAATTAAAATATCTACTATTTACAAATGGATCTAAAATACATATTGATTTTTTCATAGAAACGTAATTTTCTGTATAAAATTAAAATCGTGATTTTGGCCGAATAAATGAAAAAATTGCAACAAATTTGTTAAATTTCGTCATAAATTAGAAGATTATTTCATCATGTGTACAATTTATACACGCAATGTGCTTATTTAGTCGGAAATCGGATCAATTATAACCTCAAAATTGGGACTTTCAATGCGAATTGTGACCAAACGGTAAGTTTCCTACAGATTCTGACTTCGGATTCGTTCATTTCACGCACGTTTACCCATAATTCCGTTTTCAAAATTTTCTATATCCCGTGACACCATTCGGAAACGTTACCCATTTTTCTGATCTCTACCTAAGGGTTTTCTACAAAGATTTGTTTTAAGTTTGTATATTTACCATTGTATATCAATTGTGTTGTAGAAAATAAAGAATATTATTATTATATCAGAATGAGACTATGTTGACATTAAAGCCAGCCTTTATTGTAATTTGTAACTTAAGAATCCAAATTAATTGAAATAAACATAGATATTAAAATGATTCTCATTGCCTGATTTTAACCTTAAAATCACTCTTAATGCATAATATTAGACAATAAGGGTGAGAAATCCTCTCTGTTTTCGTAAACACAATCTGTCCCTGATATTATCGATTCACCACAGAATCCTTTATGGACATCACTTGTTCACAGGACACGCATGCGTTTCTCATTTGCGGAGGGTTTAAAATTGATTTCGACGTGGAATTTAAATTCCGCCGCTCTCCCCGTCGACGGACCGAGACTTATTCAATTTCCGCAATGACCCTGGGACCCGCGGTAATATCGCTTGCGTGTTCGAGAGAAAAACGGGAAACGCGACGTACATTTTTCATGTCCCCAAAAAGAAATTTAATCAGCGTTCCTTGTTATTTTCGATTGTCACAATTTAATTTATTCCTCGTCAGGGGTTTCTCTTTGGATTAAAAAAGATGAGTTTATTTATATAAATAGAAAAGAGTATTTATTCACTTGGTCACGGTTATTTAAATATATTAATAATAATAATAATAATCTTTATTGCCCAACAGGAAATAGAAATTTTCCTAATTACAAGATAAAATAAAAAACAAGTTAAAAAAAAAGTTAAGCTGCAGTTACGATTAATACAAACATAACATAACTGTATACATAAGTAACATAAAACAAATGAACCAACTTAAAGTATCCTTCGTAAATTTTTAATTATTTGGTTAAGTGAATCATAAAATATATCTGTAGAGTCTGATATCTTATTGAAATACGAACACACAATGCTGATAGGTGACTTTAAGCCGACATTAGTTCTATGTTTTTTTATGAAGAAAGTTTTTGTCTACTCGGAAAAGTTGGAATACGGAAACAAATTTTATCTAAAAATAAAGGTGAATCAATCTTCCCATGCAAAATATTATATAAATATTCTATACATATAGTATACCTCCGAGCTTCAAGAGACTGAATATTAAATTTATTTAGTAATAGATTATGATCAAATTCTCTTTTCGGAGAAGTGCCTTCAATTTTGTAAGAAAGTAATTTTAAAAATTTGCGCTGGACATCTTCAAGTTTCTTTATTTGAATTTGATTCTGTGGGAACCAGATCATAGCACCATATTCCAACTTAGTCCTTACAAAAGCAGAATACAAGGTTATTAAGGTACTTATGTTTACAAACTGAGAAGCATTACGACATATCTGAATGCACTATTAACAATATAATTTATGTGGTAATTAAAACTAAAAGTTTGATGAAAATATACTCCTAAATCTTTAAATACCATAACACGTTCTAAAAGATCACCATTGATATTATAACTATAATTTATTACATTTGATTTTATTGAATAAGACACAAATTTACATTTTTTTATATTTAACTCTAACCCATATTCTCTACAAAAAGAAACTATTTTATTTAAATTATTTTGTAAACGATGACAGTCATCGATTGTTTTTATTGCTGCATATATCTTTAAATCATCAGCATACATTAAATGTTGACATTCAAGATACTCAGAAATATCATTAAAAAATATATTAAATAGCATGGGCCCTAGTATAGAGCCTTGTGGTACACCAGATGGTGGGAAATAATCATCTGATTTAAAACCGTTTGCTGACACATATGCTCTGCGTTTATATAAATATGAAGTTATTAACGTCACCGCCGAGTCACTAAATCCAAAATTATTTAACTTATAGTTCCTGAGATATATCCGGTGACCTTTCTTATTTGGACACTCGATACATAAAATCGGCCTTCTATGCCAAAACGCGTTACATTACAACAAAATTTAATTGTAGTTTAGAATTGTTTCAACTAAATTTTAATATGTATTAGTTAACTTCTATTTCTAATGGTAGTAAATTTAAAATGTGTGTATTATTTTAAAAATTTGGTCGATTATTTAAAAAATTTTCTGTTCAATTTGATTTGAAACATTTCTTGAAAAAAATAGTTTCATTAAAATTACTTGTGCACATCAGAACAAATTATTACTACTGCCGAAATTACATAATATAGTTCATATTTACTTCTTTCTCCATAAATGGGGTTATGGAGAACATTTATCAGAAACAATGTTTTTAGAAAAATATTCAGTATTTTATAAATCATTCAATAATTGCACATTAAATGCGAATGTTTATTAATTGTTAAGATATTTTCCTTGAAAATAAACAACAAAAAAGCTTAAAATCGGATTTTTTTCTGCATTTTAATAATACCGGAACAAATTATATAGCCTTTATTAGACATTCAAATCAGAAATATTTATTCTATAAAAAAAAGTCATTTTTTAAAATAAAAATAATGGCCTGGTCTAACAAATTTAAGAATTAATGTTATGTCAATTAAATATGCTCCGTTTTTTTTTGCTGCACCTCTTGCAACCGTGATGCAAAATTTTCGATAACTAATTGTTAGTGATAGCCGCCATTTCTCGACGAATACTCTTTTTTTAATTCAATCAGAGAGCGAGGAGTGGTATTTCACACCTTTGGCTTAAGGTATACCCATATGAAAGAATCCATTGGTGGATATCAATTTTCCAGGAAAAATGTCATTAATAACTAGGGACACATTCGACATGTGAGATGTGGCTCCATCTTGTTGGAACCAGGTGTCTTGCAAAACTGGCATTGAAAAGTTGTTATTTTCGATAACTAATTGTTAGTGATAGCCGCCATTTATCTGCGAATACTCTTTTTTTAATTCAATCAGAGAGCGAGGAATGCTACTTCGCACCTTTGGTTTAAGGTATACCCATATTTAAGAGTCGATTGGTGGATATCAATTTTCCAGGAAAATGTTATTAATAACTAGGGACACACTCGACATGTGAGATGTCGCTCCATCTTGTTGGAACCAGGTGTCTTGTAAAACTATCACTAAAAAATTGTTTTTCTGAATTTACGGTTACTGTGCGACCACTGTCATCTTAAAAAATAGTACGGGCCGATAATTCCTTGTGCCGACATTGCAGTCCAAACGGTTGTATGTGGGGAGTGCTTCCTCTTGGAATTTGTTGAACTCCAATGATGGAAGTTTTGCCTGTTTACGTAGCTGCCAAGATTTCAGAATAAAGTGTTGTTGAATGGCCGAAAACTTCGAAACATTTCGCTTGCAAAGTGAAGGATCATTTGGCTTTAGTTCTTGCACCAGCTGTATCTTGCAGGGTTGTACATTTTTACGTAATATGCGATTTAAAGAACTTTTACAAACATTTAAGATTTCTGCGATAACTAATTAAAATCTATAGTTATGTTTGAGTATGCTATTAGCAATAACGTTTTTTTTTAAATTTACTTAATAATAAAAATATATCTATGAGCAAACATTGATAACATTTAATTATTGCATTAAAAACAATGACAAACGTTACATTATAAATAAAAATCGGTGCGAATTTCTTTCACGCGACATGCGATGGCTGAAACGCGTTCCAGTCGCTGTTAATGGAAATTGTGCAAAAGTGAGTAAGCCGTAATTAATTTCAATTATAATTTAATTGCAGAAAAAAAAACACAGAACATAAATGGGCGTCCCCGCGCTTGATTCGCGTTTCCGCTGCACGATATTCGAAATTGGCGTTTTACAATAATCGCCGATCGCCGCCGTTGTTTGCTCATCAATTTCGCCGTGCATAATCGGAAAGCAAAAGTTTCTCATGAATATTTCATCAGCAGGCCGTGGTTTTTACTTTCAAATCACATGCTAATTAAAATTTACACTCTTTTAATATATACTAAATATATTTACAAAAAAAAAATATTTATATAACAATTTATAATTTAATTAATTAAGAAAGAATGACGGGTAACGGCATTTTTATTACTTAAAAATAAATAGTAATAGATAATTTAAGCAATGAAACCTTAATTTACTTTATGTGTATATTTAGTATTTATTTGGTAAATGATCGACAACTTTCATCCTCTAGAAAAGCATTATGATAGCTATAAATCGCGAGGATTTTTTTTTGGCTTTACCGGAACCACTTAACTACTCTAATAATTTAATTGAAAATAATAATTGGAATGACAGCGCAAGCGCCATCTATTGTCTAAATTCAAGTGGCATCGTCAACAATTTGTTTGCAGACACGACCGAGAATCGCTATTTCTCCAATAAAGGACAAAATCGCCTTTCTTTAGGGAATCGGAATTGAATCATAATAATTGGAAAGATAGCACAAGCGCCATCTATTGCCTAAATTCAAGTGACATCGTCAACAATTTGTTTGCAGACACGACCGAGAATCGCTATTTCTCCAATAAAGGACAAAATCGCCTTTCTTTAGGGAATCGGAATTGAATCATAATAATTGGAAAGACAGCGCAAGCGCCATCTATAGCCTTATTTCAAGTGGCATCGTCAACAATTTGGGTCTACAAGGTAAATGACCGAGAATCGCTATTTCGTCCAATAAAGGACAGAGTTCGCCTTTCTTTAGGGAATCGGAATTGAATCATAATAATTGGAAAGACAGCACAAGCGCCATCTATTGCTTAAATCCAAGTAGCATCATTCAACAATTTGTTTGCAGACACGATCGAGAATCGCTATTTCGTCCAATAAAGGACAGAGTTCGCCTTTCTTTAGTAGATATGATTTGAATCATAATAATTGGAAAGGCAGCGCAAGCGCCATCTATTGCTTAAATTCAAGTAGCATCGTCAACAATTTGGGTATCGGGAATCGCTATTTCGTCCTGTAAAGGACAGTGTACGCGCAGCTATGATAAGCGAGGGTACTGAGAGTGAGCTGTTTCGCTGAGTGTTGGCACTGATTCGTGCTGGAAGTGATGGCGTGGACTTTGCCTCGATGATGTGGTTCGATGACGCTAATTGTACGTCATAGGAGATTGTATTCAGGTTAAGGGAGAAATTGTGCTTTGAAGTTCTTGGGCTCGTCGGTAAGCCACAAGTAACTCGACTTAAGTCTGAATGGTGTTTGTTGTAAGGCAGCGAAGAAAGAAAAACAGGATGACGAGGAAATTGTTCTCTGAGGGTGAGAAACAAGTAACATCAATCAAGACTGTTTTGAATCTGGTTTATTTCCTAAATTACAAACTATTTATATCATTTTTATATTTACACTTAAATACGTCATACTATTCTTTTCTATATAACGACTAAATACAGTTCCTTTGGACAGCCCTAGGTAACGTTTCCGAATGGTGTCACGGGATATAGAAAATTTTGAAAACGGAATTATGGGTAAACGTGCGTGAAATAAACGAATCCGAAGTCAGAATCTGTAGGAAACTTACCGTTTGGTCACAATTCGCATTGAAAGTCCCAATTTTGAGGTTATAATTGATCCGATTTCCGATTAAATAAGCACATTGCGAGTATAAATCCTACACATGATGAAATAATCTTCTAATTTATGACGAAATTTAACAAATTTGTTGCAATTTTTTCATTTATTCGGCCAAAATCACGATTTTAATTTTATACAGAAAATTACGTTTCTATGAAAAAATCAATATGTATTTTAGATCCATTTGTAAATAGTAGATATTTTAATTTATGATAGCAAAAATAGATGGCGTCACCGCTCCACTAAACCGAATGTATTTTGTACAAAATAATAAAAAATAATAGAGAATTATAATCGACTATTATAAATAATACATTCATATTTAATTAATGATTTTTTTTATGAAAATATTGGATAGATTGGTACAACTTACGATCTTTTGCACGTTTCGTCAGAATACTTTACAAACATGTTTGCACACTCACCTAACCTAAACTAACCCAAACTAACCTAACCTAACCTAAACTAACGTAACATAACCTAAACTAACACAAACTAACCTAAGCTAAACTAACCTAACATAACCTAAATTAACCCAAACTAACCTAACCTAAACTAACCTAACCCAAACTAAACTAACCTAACCTAAACTAACCTAACCTTACATAACCTAAATTAACACAAACTAACCTAACCTAACATAACCTAAACTAACCCAAACTAACCTAACCTAACCTAACCTAAACTAACCTAACCGAAGCCGACAAAACGTGCAAAAGATCGTAAGTTGTACCAATCTATCCAATATTTTCATTAAAAAATCATTAATTAAATATGTATGTATTATTTATAATAGTCGATGAATAATTATCTATTATTTTTTATTATATTGTACAAAATAGTTTAGTAGAGCGGTGACGCCATCTATTTTTGCCATCATAAATTAAAATATCTACTATTTACAAATGGATCTAAAATACATATTGATTTTTTCATAGAAACGTAATTTTCTGTATAAAATTAAAATCGTGATTTTGGCCGAATAAATGAAAAAATCGCAACAAATTTGTTAAATTTCGTCATAAATTAGAAGATTATTTCATCGTGTGTACGATTTGTACTCGCAATGTGCTTATTTAGTCGAAAATCGGATCAATTATAACCTCAAAATTGGGACTTTCAATGCGAATTGTGACCAAACGGTACGTTTCATATAGATTCTGACTTCGGATTCGTTCATTTCACGCATGTTTACCCATGATTCCGTTTTTAAAATTTTAAAAAGCCCGTGACACGATTCGGAAACCTTTCCCAGCCCTATCAGAAGTGCGTCTTTGTTTACCATAACTCGGCGCGCGGCGCGATTATCTTATCGGATGGGCGTTGTACTTTGGTCAATTTTTGAATTGAACAGCGTTCACCTTTCTTTAGTGGATCTGATTTCAATCATAATAATTGGAAAGACAGCGCAAGCGCCATCTATTGCGTAAATTCAAGTGGCATCGTTAACAATTTGGGTCTACAAGGTAGATGATTGAGAATCGCTATTTGGGCGTTGTACTATGGTTAATTCTTGAATTGAACAGAGTTCACCTTCCTTTAGTGGATCTAATATGAATCATAACAACTAGAAAGACAGCGCAAGCTCTATCTATTGCCTATTTTAAGGTGGAATTTGGGTCTACACTATTTAATCACAATACAAGATCCGTCAACCGCCTTCATCAAAGCATTACACATGAACACACTGGTCTAACGAGTTCCGAAAAACTGAAATGGCCATCACCAGAATGCTGGTTGAATATTTTATTAATTGAAGTATATAAATGAAGATTGCGTACTTATAGTTTATTATGTATCACGTTTTAATAATTTTTAACAAATTAAACATTCTGTGCTAATAAATATGCAATCTTCCTTTACATATTTCAAGTTTGTAAATATTTATCTCGAACAAAAAAAAATGAAAAGAGGCATCCAACCGTTGCAGCAATCGAATCGAAAGGTAAATAAATAAATAAATAACCCGAACGGGTAATTGCACTTAATGAGCGCTAAGTGAAAGAAATTGACTCATGTAATATTCAAGCTGTGATGCACTCAGAGAGGCACAGACTACGCCTTCTGCCTTCTATATCCGCTATCAAACGGTACCTCGTCGGGCGGTACCATCGCGATTCATTCCAGACATCATCTGTAGTACACCTCCGCGTCGCCGTTTTTTTCTCTTCGCTGGCTATTCGAGAAAAATAATTAATTTCCTTCACGTAGGCACAAACAGCGCTGGGCTGGGGGAATACAATCGCTTGTTGCTGTTGAAAAGTCCGTGCCAATTTCACACCCAGACGCCCGCGCGTTTCAAAACTCCCATTCTCTCGTCGTATGGCTAATCATCCACGCCGGGGAATGATGTTTGGTGTTTTGCTTCTTCAGCGCTTTGTGTATTTTTAAAATTTTCAATAAGAAACGACACTATGCAATGTGTCGTTGGTTCAGGTAAATATTATATGATTTTAGCAAAAGCGTAACACATTTGAGGAGAAAAATAATTAAAAAAAACGATAAAAATCATGCAATAAGAAAAAGTAAACTTTTAAAGTACCTAATAAAGGTACAATATATCTTCATTTTAAATAACTGAAAATGAAGGGCTTAAAGTTTACATACCTTAATTTCAGATGATGAAAAGGATAAGGAGAAATCAACGTAAATACTTTAATTTTGTTCTTCTTTTCCTAACAACACAGGTATATAGAAAATAACCTCCAGCACCAGAACTGAATTTTCTTTTTAATTCGGATTCTGAAGGAGGCACACCTCTTATAAAAAAATGGAAAAATGGGAATCACATGATGCCAGAGCTCATCGCTCTCCACTTCGTGTGAATAACCAAACAGAAAAAAAAAATCCTCTGGCACTAAAATGGGTTTCTGAACTTTTGTTGAGGGGCACGGCTTCTTTGTGTTCTAAAAAGTCTTCTAGTAAGCGGACGCGTTGATCTATTTTCCGTGAACCCCATAGAAGATCTTCTATCAGAAGATTGTACTGTATCAATCTTTTCGGAATGCTTTGTTTCGTGCTCGTAATGTTGATGATGATGGAATAATGATCACCACCGTTCCATTGATGGTATGACAATGGCTCGATTTAATAAATAATAAAAACAAAATTGGAATTTTGAATTTTTCCTTTTAAGAGAATTTCTCATGAAATATGATGCTTTCGTCAAAATGGGGCAATCTATCCCAAGTCCTGAGAAAGAAATGGCATTCAATCCTTTGAGCATATAGAATGAAGAAATCTGTCACAGCATTGTAAAAAATATAGTAGATTTTTTTTTCGCGATTGCCTTGCCTTACAAGAGGAAGATCTACCTCTTGTAAGGCAAGATAAACGCGAAAAAAAAATCTTCAGGCGAGGTACATGCTCGAAAAGTAGTTGCTTCAATAGATATTTGCCTAAAACTTACAGTGCAGGTATTTTTTGCAGTTCGAATTTTATTGATCATTGCCAGAAATTTTCCTCGTTTAATTTCATTGTAAAAAAATCTTCAATAGAAAAGAGCAAGCAAATGTGGAAATAATTTATTAATTATTTTTAATTAAAAAAAATCTCCATTTTTTTTAAACAGGTTGGAGCAACTTAAATTAAAACTAACTCATTCATAAATAAAACTAAACCAAGTGAATTTAATTTACAAGTTTAATTTAATATCAACTCATTCCTTTTAAAAGAAAGAGTCTGTCATATTGGAGCAACATGTCCGATTAGAATTAACTCATTCCTTTTAAAAGAAAGTGTCTACAAGAGAAAAAAAATTACGAATCCTCGTAATTGAATCTTTACATATAAAAAATCACCCTTCAATCTCGCGAAGTCAGTCGCGAGTGTGAATAATCGATTGCCTTATTTGAATTACAATGTTATCCACTCTGAAACGGCCGTTAGGCACACACTGGAACGGCGATAAACGCGTCCAACCTTGATGGGTTTATTAGATCGATGTATGTATATGGCAAAAAAAATTAGACGACTATTGGGTATCGCGAAAAACCTTGATGCGTCGTATTATGTTTGCGTTTACCGAATTCGCACTTGATTTCACCTTAGCTCGCTGCGCACGATAATTTGATACGGTGGTTTTCCTTTTTAATTTCGACTTCTTTCTGACCTTCAATGTTATTTTTTTGTTGTTGTTATATGAGTGTGATGTAATTCAATATTCCGATGTTTTGAGATGAGGAACAATCTATGAGTTCTTCTATGTTTGTTGGAAACATTTAACGTTAAACAATCGAAAGCGGATTCTAAAGAATCGTTTAAAATAGTATAAAGAGGGCAAAAATCAGCAATCACCCTGCGGTCTTTAAGTTCTATAAGTTTGAGATCTAACAAAATGTCATGACAGTATTAAATTGCTTTGCGATATTCCAACATTTTCTCAATGCGCTCGATGTTTGTGGAAGACCAAATAGTTGACGCATATTCAGATGACTTCTTACAAGATAATTTTACACAATCAATATCAAGATCCTTGCTAATATTTCAAACAAAGTCCCAATATCACAATGCCGTATGACATTTTTTTTTTCTTAAATAAAATGAAATGAAACAAAGATGATTCACACATTTGCAGCTATTTAAATTACAATGAAATTAAACAACATTTTTGGCAATGATCAATAAAATTCGATCAATCCCTTTTTCCAACTTTTTTTTTCGATATGAAAAGTTATTATGAAAAACTACACCCAAATTCCGAAACGTTTCCAATTTTTGAAGTGTAGTAACTCCAATTGAATATCTTGTTAATTGTTGAGGCTTCTACTTTATTATACATTGTAATTCAATTTTAATAAATGAAACACTTTTTTACTTTGTATAATTCGGATTGATTTTGTTGTTGACTATAGTTTCGACAACCTTCACGTGTCATTATGAAAATAAAACTTTTGTTTTGTTGTCGAAACTATAGTCAACAATAAAATCAATCCGAGTTATACAAACAAACTAAAAAAGTGTTTTATTTATTAAAATCCAATTGAATATATTTATGATTTATCCAACTTTTTGACATCGATGAACTCATAGCGTAACGCTAACAATAGATGATTCTTAGCGCACCAATTGTAAATTCTGGTTGTTGAATTAAATTTTTTTGGCAATCATTATGGTTTTGCACAATTCTGAAAATTTTGAGATCATCCGCATATAAGAGAAACATGCAATTTTCAATACTGTGTTGCATACCATTAATAAACAAATTGAATGACATGAGACCACAATGTGATCCTTGGGGAATACCAGAAGTAACAGATATAGGATCTGAATTTAAGTTTCCGATACGTCCAAACAAAAAGGAGGCGAAACTTATCATTGTATTGTTATGAAAACCGAGGCTTCTTTAATAATAGATTACAATCGATTTTATTGAATGCTTTAGAAAAATTATAGATTGTGTCTCATGCCGCTTTTCTAAAGCACTCGACACAAACTAAGAAATTTGAAACAGTCGATCGACCTGGTAAGAAACCATGTTGATTATCAGAAATAGTTTTACAAATCAATTGTAATTGAATTCAGGATGATTTAATTGAAATTAAAACACTTGGTTTGTTTCACTTATTTATATTTTCTCCAACATTTTTGAATCAATTCAGGATGGTTTAATTGAAATTAAAACACTTGGTTTGTTTCACTTATTTATATTTTCTCCAACTAGTTTCGACCATTGGAATGTACATTCCTCCCTGAAGATGACCAATGATCGAAACTAGTTGGAGAAAATATAAATAAGTGAAACAAACCAAGTGTTTTAATTTCAATTAAACCATCCTGAATTAATTCAAAAATGTTTCGCCACGGGTTAAGTGAGAAATTAATTAAACACATTGTAATTGATTCTTGAATCTTTGAGGCGTTTACTTCGTGGTGCATTTTCAATGTTAGGATAAAGAAAACAATTGATTATCCACCAATTTATCTAATACTTTAGGAACGACGGATTGAATAGCAATTCCACGGTAATTATCGAGTTTGTGTGTTTAAGGATGGGAATGAAAAAAAAAAAGATTTCCATTCAGATGGAACTCATCCCATTTCGAATGACTTTTTGAAAATTAATTATTTTCAAATCCTTTTTGTTTAATTTATAAGAGTATGTCTTAAATTTGTAATGAGAATTTATGAATAAAGATTATTATTATTAATTTAAGCCCAATACACGTAAGAGTACAAGGGTTTTTGATAATATATATATTATAAATTTCATATTTTAAATACTTCAGAATTATTTATGTTATGCTCAGTTTAACAAAAGTACTTTACTATATTATTTACTCGTATGTTCGTCGAAGTATTAGTCAAAGAAATAGCCTTTCAAATAATTCATACATAAAAAAAATGCAAGTAATAACATGAGTGGAAACATTGTGTACATTTTCCGCAGCAATTTAATATTAAACGTAAAATATATCCGCTTACTTATTTATAAAAGCACGTGGAGATAATTTAACACTTACGGAAGAAGAGTTCCAATGTGAGGCCTCAATTTATTTCCTGTTGTTTAAAAATTCAAGACCTCGCGCACATGGTGGCTCGACTATAAACCACCAGCATGTCTGTTGTTCGGAGTTACCACAATAATAAAAGATAATATTACATGCAAAAAAACAAAAATGATGATATTTCCATCATCATTTTGTTTTTTTTATGCTTTTTATGTATTATGCTACACAAAGGAATTGTTAATAAATGTAAATAAAATTTTCGCAATATTTAATGGAAGCTAACTTACAGTTATATTTAATCTCGCCTTATGATTTATAATTAATTAATATTTGTGTCAATCTTGTATTACCAGAATTACAAATAGTGATAATAATAAGATAATCGAAATAACAACTATTGTGGTGGGCATGGATTTACGTGAAGCAAATACGAAGTATCCGAAATCTACATTTAGTGTATAATAAAACCTGTGAAGTAAAGTAAATGCAATTGTTTTTATTCTCCTATATTATAGAGCAATATTAATATTTGATTAAAGAGAACCAAACAGAAAATTAACTAACTGTAATTCATTTGAGATATTATTAATTGTTATCCATTGGAGATTTAACTAGAGAAAACAATAACTTTAAAAATCTTTCGAGAATTCTGTCTCTCTATTAAATTTATAATGTATTTCTCGTCAGTGCAGCTAAAGGGAACATAATTAATTATTTTCAAATTGTTTTTTTTTATTTTTTTAAATAACTAAGATTAAATGAATAAATACTCTTTTTCAAATCCGATGAAATTAAAATCTTGCACGAAGGTAATAAGAGAAATATTGTAAATTTCAAAGAACGCCTAGAAATCAAAATAGCCATTAATCACAAAATGACGTAAAAGAGATTTAGGATTGCTTACTTCTAAAATCCCTTATTACTTAATTACGGATTATCAATTGCGACAAAACATCATAATCGAGGCTCTTCCGTATGGGAATTACGTGTACGTTATTAATTAATTTCACAATACATATTAATTGCAAAATCCGCTCAGATTGTGTTGATAAAAAATTAAAAGTTAACATTTTCCGTACGGAATAGCCCCGATTGTCCACATTGTGAACGAAATGCATATCTAACGTGTAAATAAAAAGTGAAGGGAGGATTAAACCAAGTTTTAATTTTTTATCATATGTATTCCCGCAATTAAATGTAATCTGTAGCACTCCTTTGAAAAGTTCTAAGAAACCGAAACTATTCAGGAATAAATTGCTATATGAAACAGTGCCAAGTGTTTTTTTATTAAAATATCCTTAAATACTCTTTTCTACTATAACTATCAACTTTGTTTTATTATTATTATATTAATTTTAATTCTAAGAACAATCAATAATTAACGAGTGCTGCAAGTCTCGATCAAGCATGCAATTTTCTGAATGAATTACCACCAAACACTTTCCAAGCGCACTTTTTGAGAAAGTGCATTTATGAACGAAATGAAGAAAGAAAAAAAAAAGCCGTGGCGTTTTGTTCGGAAAGTGATTGGAGGACGCTTCGAATTGCACGGGGGCAATCATGTGTGCTTTATTATCGAAATAATTGCCCCAGATTTCGTTTTTTTTTTATCAAAACAATGGGCTATTAATTTTGATACGGTGTTAACAGTGTTATTCGGGTGACGATATTTCAGTAATTCTCGCAGAAATTTTAATTGGTTGCCACACGCTGATGTGATTAATTGGCGTTAGGTAAATGATGGCTGTTGTTTCTATTTTATTCTTTTTTTTTATGTAAAAAGGAAGTTTTGTCATGGTGTTATGAAACTGTTATTTTAAATAAAACCATTATAGTGTTCATTATATAAAATAATTTGTAAAATTAAATAAAACGCTTTAAAATAATAAAACACTTTTATTTTGATAAATAAATTAAATAAATAGAATTTGAAAATAATTAATTAATAAATTATTTTCTCTTTTGTCTATTATTAGACATTTGTTATAGTACTTATGTAACATAAGTCGTAATGTCACAGTAGCAAAAGAGAAAATAATTTATTAATTAATTATTTTGAAATTCTTTTATTTAATTTATTTAAATAACTGTGACCAAGTGAATAAATCCTTTTCCTATTACTTTTATTTTGTTTGCACAACCCAAATTTCAGTAGTTTTAGCAGGCACACGATTATTATTTTGTTTTTTTTTTCATTATATCTGCCACTATTTTGTTGTTATTATAACTATAATTATTTTGATTTTTATTATATGTACTCCTTGTTGATTGTTTGCCAACTTACAAATAATTATTATTAGCGATTTAATGGAGAAAACGAATGATGATATTCCACTATTTCTTTCTCTCTATCTCTCTCTATACACATATTGCAGATACAGAAAATAAACATATAAAAACAACATATATATATAAATTTATAATGTTGAATACTTCTTAAAAATATTTTTAGGTTAATAGTTGTATAAGGCAAAAATGTGTTATTCTGCTTTATTATTAGATCTTCAATTAAAAAAAAAATTAAGTAATATTAATATTTGGTTAATGAGAATCAAACAGAAATTCAATTAACCGTAGATTTGAGAAGTTATCAATTGTCATTCATTGGGATAGAGAAGAATAAAACAAAAACTTTATGAATTGTCTCTCTTTTTCTCTATCTCTCTCCTCCTTTTTTTCTCTTTCTATGCGTGTATCTGTCGCTCAATTAAAATTTATAATGAACGCCAGTCGATTACCCCCTTAAATACTTCTCGGGATTCCGAGAGTCATTCAGTATCGTGGAACGCGAGGATTTCGAAACCCTCGCGCTATTCAAGGAAATAAAAACAGGCAGATTTTGAATTCTGCAGCGAAAATAAACGCGCGATGGATAAAAATACAGCCGGTGCATACTATAAATAAAACAAACATTTGAATATTTCAAATATTTACAAAACTTCGCGCGCGGGATTAAACACTTCAGCACAATGTAATCTTATGAAAACTCCAATAATATTGTGTAGTATTAGGCAAGATCGAATAATTTAAGTATTCCAGTACCATTTTAACTAGTGTTGGGCAAAATCGAGTAATATTAGTAATCTAAATGAGCAATTTTAAATAAATAATGTTAATAAGAAACAATAAATTAATGTTTTTCAATAAATAGAGAATCGTTACTGATGTTTTTAGAAAATGCTGCATTAATAAAATTGTCAAGTATTTAATTTTTCTGATCAAAAAGATCGACTTTGCTTATCTCTAATTTTAACATCTAAATGTGGAAATAATTTATTAATTATTTTCAAATCATTTTTATTTAATATATTTTAACATCTCGATGATTTCGACCTACTTGGTAATCAATATCAAATATTTAAAGTTAATAAAAAAAAAGAATTAATAAATAATAATAATTTATTTATCAACACATAGAAAAAAAAATCAATCACATAGAAAAATATATATAAATAATATATATTTTAGATACAGAAAATAAACATATAAAAATCCAGCAACCCCTGCAGATTTATCTCTGAAGATAAATAAAGTTTATATTAGTACTTTGCTAAACAACACACTATATTGGATAAATCCTTCTCGAATCCGATTCTTTAAATTCCAGTATTCTATCGCATGTGTTAACAAAGTTATCTTGTTTCGCTTCCCAAAATGTCGTTCGATTAATTTATTGTTTCTCATTAACATTATTTATTTAAAATTGCTCTATTAAATAAAAATGATTTGAAACTAATTAATAAATTATTTCCACATTCAGCTCTATAACTTTTGACTTACGCTACCTAAGTACGTTAAACAAATGCACATTAAAACAACTGTTTTCTATTTATAAAATTGCTCATTTAGAAAAACTCGATTACTAATATTACTCGATTTTGCCCAGCACTAGTTAAAATGGTTCATTCACAAATGCGTCTCGATTAAACCGTTCTCATAATATACCATGTAAAAAAGATTATTCATTTAACTTATATTAGCAACATAGATTAACCCAACTTAAATATTCCAATCTAATTTAAGTCAAATAACCTGACCTAACATAAACTGCCGTAACCCCACTTAACTCCATTTTTATATAATTTGATTTAATTTCTGTGCGTTTCGATTTTCCACCAAAATTGACGTAAATTATAAATCTAAAAAAAATATATATTCACGAAGCCTCTTGAAGATTTTAGATTTTAGAAAGAGCATGGGATGTTTATTTTGTTAGAAAAATCATTTCCAGTTTATTATTAAAGCGCTTTGAAATGATTATTTTTTTTACATGGAATCGAAGTCGAAAGGCGTTTTTGGAAGCGACGTTGATTAAAATAACTTTGTTCACACATGCGATAGAATACTGGAATTTAAAGAATCGGATTCGAGAAGGATTTATCCACATTCCATACTAAAAATCTTTAAAGTCGGGTTTTTATACTTGCTTACAAAAATTCCCGAAGTTAGATAATTTTTTCGCTCATTTTCCAAAGGCCTAATTTACATGCTTGCTATACGGAAACAGTTTGTTCCAGATTGCTTAAATTTACACAATTGATGCTCCCATTCATTGGGGACATTCTGGTATTATTTGAAGTTATTCCGTGAGTTTTTAATTTTTGATCAAAATCCACTTTTTTCACGAAAATATTCAAATTTTGATGAAATTCGTTTTCTTCAGAAAAAAATATGAAAAAATTCTCAAAGACTCTTAATGATGTTAAAAAGAATGTATTATTTTTATTTTGCCCGAAAATATTCATTTCCGGTTAATTAAGGGCAATTGAATTGATGATTCTCATTTACATGAAGTCTTATGGGAACGGTTTAAGTGAGACACGCCGATTGGAGCGTTTGGACGCGACGCTAATTAAACTAAGATCATTTTCCTCACAGATGCGATAGAATATTGAAACTTGAAGAACCGGATTCGAGAATGATTTATGTATATTTCACCGTAAAAATCATTAAAATTGGGGTTTTATGTTTGTCTGCAAAAAATCCCAAAATTGGTTGTTTTTTTCACCGATTTTTCAAAGACCTAATTTACACGCTTGCTGTACAAAAACAATTTGTTCCACGTTGCTTAAATTTACATAGTTGATGCTCCCATTTATTGGGAACATTCTGGTATAATTTGAAGTTATTCCGTGAGTTTCTGATTTTTCATCAAAATCTACTTTTTTTTTCAAGAAAATATTCAAATTTTGATGAAATTCGTTTTCTTCCGAAAAAATCTGAAAAAATTCTCAAATACTCTTCATGGTGTTAGAAAAAACGTATGATATTTATTTTGGTAAAAACTTTTTATTTTCGGTTCATTAAGGCCATTTCAATTGATGATTCTCATTTACATGTAGTCTTATGGGAACGGTTTAAGTCAGACACGCCGATCGGCGCTTTTGGACGCGAAGCTGATTAAACTAAGATAACTTTCCTCACAGATTAGATAGAATATTGAAACTTGAAGAATCAGATACGAGAAGGATTTATCTACATTTCACCCTAAAAAATCAGTAAAATTGGGTTTTTGTGCTTGTCTGCAAAAAATCCCAAAATTGGTTGTTTTTTCGCTCATTTTTCAAAGACCTAATTTACACGCTTACTGTACGAAAGCAATTTATTCCACGTTGTTTAAATTTACACAGTTAATGCTCCCATTCATTGGGAACATTCTGGTATAATTTGAAGTTATTCCGTGAGTATTTCATTTTTCATCAAAATCCACTTTTTTCCATGAAAATATTCAAATTTTGATGAAATTCGTTTTCTTCAGAAAAAATCTGAAAAAATTCTCAAAGACTCTTCATGGTGTTAGAAATAACGTATGATATGTATTTTGCTAGAAACCTTTTATTTTCGGTTCATTAAGGCCATTTTAATTGATGATTATCATTTACATGGGGTCTTATGGGAACGGTTTAATTGAGACACGCCGATCGACGCTTTTAGAAGCGACGCTGATTAAACTAAGATAACTTTCCTCACAGATGAGATAGAATATTGAAACTTGAAGAATCAAATTTGAGAAGGATTTATCTACATTTCACCCTAAAAATTATTAAAATTGGGGTTTTATGCTTGTCTGCAAAAAATCCCAAAATTGGATGAATTTTTCGCTCATTTTTCAAAGACATAATTTACACGCTTGCTGTACGAAAACAATTTGTTCCACAATACTTAAATTTATACAGTTGATGCTTCCATTCATTAGGAACATTCTGGTATAATTTGAAGTTATTCCGTGAGTATTTCATTTTTCATCAAAATCCACTTTTTTCCATGAAAATATTCAAATATTGATGAAATTCGTTTTTTTCAGTAAAAATCTGAAAAAATTTTCAAAGACTCTTCAAGGTGTTAGAAAGAACGTATGCTATTTATTTTTATTAGAAACCTTTTATTTTCGGTTCATTAAGGCAATTTCAATTGATGATTCTCATTTACATGGAGTCTTATGGGAACGGTTTAAGTGAGACACGCCGATCGGCGCTTTTGGACGCGAAGCTGATTAAACTAAGATAACTTTCCTCACAGATTAGATAGAATATTGAAACTTGAAGAATCAGATTCGAGAAGGATTTATCTACATTTCACCCTAAAAATCATTAAAATTGGGGTTTTATGCTTGTCTGCAAAAAATCCCAAAATTGGTTGTTTTTTTCGCTCATTTTTCAAAGACCTAATTTACACGTTTGCTGTACGAAAGAAATTTATTCCACATTGCTTAAATTTACACAGTTGATGCTCCCATTCATTGGGAACATTCTGGTATAATTTGAAGTTATTCCGTGAGTATTTCATTTTTCATCAAAATCCACTTTTTTCCATGAAAATATTCAAATTTTGATGAAATTCGTTTTTTTCAGAAAAAATCTGAAAAAATTCTCGAAGACTCTTCATTGTGTTAGAAAGAACGTATGATATTTATTTTGCTAGAAACTTTATGGGTTTTATGCTTGTCTGCAAAAAATCCCAAAATTGGTTGTTTTTTTCGCTCATTTTTCAAAGACCTAATTTACACGTTTGCTGTACGAAAGAAATTTATTCCACATTGCTTAAATTTACACAGTTGATGCTCCCATTCATTGGGAACATTCTGGTATAATTTGAAGTTATTCCGTGAGTATTTCATTTTTCATCAAAATCCACTTTTTTCCATGAAAATATTTAAATTTTGATGAAATTCGTTTTCTTCAGAAAAAATCTGAAAAAATTCTCAATGACTCTTCATGGTGTTAGAAAGAATGTATGAGAAACTTTTTATTTTCGGTTCATTAAGGCCATTTGAATTGATGATTCTCATTTACATGGAGTCTTATGGGAACGGTTTAAGTGAGACACGACAATCGGTGCTTTTAGACGCGACGCTAATTAAACTAAGTTAACTTTCCTCACAGATAAGATAGAATATTGAAACTTAAAGAATCAGATTCGAGAAGGATTTATCTACATTTCACCCTGAAATTCATTAAAATTAGGGTTTTATGCTTGTCTGCAAAAAAACTCAAAATTGGATGATTTTTTCGCTCATTTTTCAAAGACTTAATTTACATACTTGCTGTACAAAAACAATTTGTTCCACGTTGCTTAAATTTACACAGTTGATGCTCCCATTCATTGGGAACATTCTGGTATAATTTGAAGTTATTCCGTGAGTTTCTGATTTTTCACGACACGACACGACAATCGGTGCTTTTAGACGCGACGCTGATTAAACTAAGATAACTTTCCTCACACATGAGATAGAATATTGAAACTTGAAGAATCAAATTTGAGAAGGATTTATCTACATTTCACCCTAAAAATCATTAAAATTGGGGTTTTATGTTTGTCTGCAAAAAATCCCAAAATTGGATAATTTTTTCGCTCATTTTCCAAAGGCCTAATTTACATGCTTGCTATACGGAAACAATTTATTCCACGTTGTTTAAATTTACATAGTTGATGCTCCCATTCATTGGGAACATTTTGGTATAATTTGAAGTTATTCCGTGAGTTTTTAATTTTTCATCAAAATCCACTTTTTTCACGAAAATATTCAAATTTTGATGAAATACTTGTCTGCAAAAAATCCTAAAATTGGTTGTTTTTTCGCTCATTTTTCAAAGACATAATTTACATGCTTGCTGTACAAAAACAATTTATTCCACGTTGCTTAAATTTACACAGTTAATGCTCCCATTTATTGGGAACATTCTGGTATAATTTGAAGTTATTCACACTTTTTTTTCCACGAAAATATTCAAATTTTGAAAAATTTTAAAAATATCAAAGCACTCTAGAGAAGAAAAGTTCTCGATCATATGGTATTAATTTTAATAATATCAAAATTATAATGAATTTTTTTTTCCGAAAAAATCTAGAATAATGCCAAAGACTCTTGATGATGTTTGAAATAGTAAGGTAAACATTTCTTATTATTTATCATTGCTATATAAATAAACATTTATTAAAATATATTAAATAAAAATGATTTCCACATTTAGCATTTTGCTGATTGTATTTGAATTAATTTAATTGATTTTTTTAACATCTTTAAATTATGTAAGGCATAGCTGTACTGACGAGGGATAGATCCCGAAACACGTGTCTGAAGATGGCCTTATATTAAGTAACGTTAATTTTTGTTGTTTTTACATAAAAATTTTCTCGGATCAAAATCTTGTTGCATTATGCAATATTTTATTGATATGCAGCAGCAGGTGTACATTATGTAATTCAATGTCCGGCGTGAGTATTTGCCCGGGAAGTAGTTGTTTTAATGTGCATTTGTTTAACGTACTTACGTAAGTAAGTCAATAGTCACAGAGCTAAATGTGAGAATAATTTGTTAATTATTTTCAAATCATTTTTATTTAATATATTTAAATAACTGTGACCAAGTGAATGAATACTGTTTTCTATTTATATTTATTAAAATTTAATTATAACTGTTTAACCATAATTTTTTTTATAATAATAATCCTTTATTTTATCATTTATTATCAAGCAAAAATGTATTCATTTTTATTTTCTGAAAAGCCATTAGACATAGTGCAGGAGATAATAAAGAATTTGAAGGAAATGTTTTCAACAAGACCATGACAATAATTAGTGTGTAAATACAAACACGATTTGAAATAACAGCATTCATTTGCACACTCTGTATTTTGTCTCTCCGCCCTTATCTTCCTCTAGTGTAACTTTTCTTATAAATCAAAAAGATTGTAAGGAGGCAGAACTGTACATGCATTCAATAAAGACAAGCAGGCGTCCATACAAGAGTAGACTCTGTCTGTAGACAGAGTTTTGTCTAACAAGAGTCTAAGATTTGTTTAGAAACGCTACACACTTTAACTAATACCCACAAGGTATTTTGGTTTCTGAAAAGAAACAGATCATAACAATAGATAGAAATGATAGAGTATTTAATTTGCACACAATAAGTGTTTCTTAGAGCCGTTTGAATTAAAAATCTCAAGAAAAATATTTCAGCACACAAACAAAACAAATAAATAAAAACAAATCCCATATTATATACAAGATGTACAGAAAATGAGTGAAAAGCTTTAGGTAGCGTGACTCTTTGACTAATTTTTAGATGAAAATATTAACGAAAATAAGTCACACGGTCCTTCCTTAAGTCTCACGGGCCACTTACAAGAACTATACATTTGGCAACGCTGGATCAAACAAGTGTTATTAAAAATAATCATACATTTCACATATCAAATTTGAAGTTTAAGATCAAAATTATAGAAACTGTTCAAAGTGGTATCCATCAGTTTCTAAACAAATCTGGAGCCTCCGAGGAATAGAATTTATTACCCGGAGCAACATATCTACTGTAATTAATTCAACTGCAGCATTTATCCTGTTTATAACTTCTACATCATCCGCTGGAGGTGTTGCATACACGTTTTCTTTTAAAAAGCCCCAAATACAAAAATCGATTGGATTCATATCCGGTGATCTTGCTGGCTATAGTATTGGTCCATTACGTCCAATTCATCTTTCGGGAAAATGTTCATCCAGCCACTCTTTTGAAATTCGTGCACTGTGAGCAGGTGGACCATCATGCATGTATAGCATATTGTTCAATAAATTTAATGGAACATTTTCTAGAATTTCTTCTAAAACATTTACATATTCCAATGCATTTAATCGAGTTGGAAGAAAAATTGGTCCAATAACACGTAAATTTAAAATACCAAGCCAAACATTTACCGAAAATTTTCTTTGATGCCCAAATTCTCTGACCATCCGCTGATTTTCGTCTGCCCAAAAATGAAAATTATGGCTATTAAATACTCCCTCCCGCGTAAATGTACATTCATCGTTCCAAAGAATTTGAAATAATAAGTTAGGTTCCTCTTGAATTTTGTTTAAAATTGTGTTAAAAAACGCTTTTCTATGCACTTTGTCATTTTCATACAATGGTTGTACTTTTCGGATATGAAAAGGCCTTAACAGATTTTGTGTTAGCACTTTATACACTGTTGTTTGGGTGGGAACATTCAATTGCCTGGCTATTTGTCTCGTACTGGAAGTAGGATCTTCATGAACAGCATCTAGAATTTGTTCCTCCAACTGAACTGTACAACGCTCCCTAGGTCTACCTCTGTTCACGTAATTTGGAACAAATTTACCAGATTCACGAAGTCTTTGGTCCAATTTGCGGAATGTATTACTACTCATGTAGGGGTGTTGTCGATTTGGATATCGTGTTCGATATTCTTCTCTTGCCATGTTTGCATTTCCGTTGCAAAATCCAAATACCATGTACATATCAGCATATTCTTTAAACGAATACATCATACAAAAAAACGCGTTTGTTGGAAAGTCACTTGAATAATTGTAGATTTACGTAGACTTTTTTCGAATAAACTAATGTCAAATCAATCAAATAAACGTACATCAACATTATCAAATTTGCAAACGAGCGTGCGTCGTTGTCAGATCTATTTTCATTAAAAGAATGCTTCTGATGAAGTTATAAAATTGTAAAAATATCCGATTTATTAATCATTTACATCAATGGAATTATACACGTGTCCAATTGATTGTTAATGCTATTGATTTTTTACAAAATATTTAAAAAACAATACTAATTTATAGTCACATATTTAAAATTCCGAAGACCTCGTGAGCCTCAATGAAGAACCATACAACATTTTTTTATTTTTCTATTAAAAATTAATTAATAAATTGAGTTACCTGAAGGTTTTCACTCATTTTCTGTACACCTTGTATAAATAACAACTGATAAAAGAATGAAAGTACGAAAGAAAACAACTCCAGCATTATTAAAACCCAATATTTTCGATTTCATCGCACCGCAAAATCCGTTCGAGCCGCATGCGAAAAGCACGTGCGTTAAAAGTAAACACCGCGCGCGCACGGAACTTTTACTAAGTCCACATTTACTTTTACTCAGCCGTGCATTCTTGCTCTGAAATTATTTCTCGCCTCATTAATATGTATTAAGGTCCTAACAATATTTACCCATATAAAGACAACTGGAGTAATGAACAAAAAAAAAGAGGGAGTAAGTAAATGAAAAATATATATATCATAGGAGCGTTTGCATAATTAAAATTGTAAATTTTCAACCTCAAACAAACATTCGTTTTGTGTGTGCATATATAAGTGGTTGTTTTAGTTTTTTTTCTTTAATTTACGCGTGTGTTTTACGCGAGAAGCGTGTGGGTGTGTCTGTTTTTCAGCCTGCAGTTTGTTTTAATTAAAAATTATTCTGTAGCAGTTTCTTTTTTCTCGTTCCAGGAATGATCGTTTTGGAGTAAATGGATTTTTGGAATTGATGGACATATGAAGTCCTCTTGGTGAGTAAATTAAATAAAATTATATCTTACTTAATTAGTAAGCATAACCATTTTTATTTAATTAATTAGTTTCTACAAAAAAAACATAAAGAAAATTATGTGGAGTATGTTTGTAAAAAAGAATTAATAAAATATATTTGGCTATTTTAAATTTTGGAAACACTGCTACTTCTGATAATTTATTAGAATTAATATGATGCTATATATATTAAGTACTTTCGTATTCATAAATGATCTCGTATAATATTATAATCCGGGGAAAATCATCGACATCGGTGTAAATTATATATGAAATTAGTATCAAACTTAAATTTTAAAAATTGCTTACTATTCCAGAAACTGTAGGAAGTTGCCAAATATTGAATTTATATTAATTTTAATTGTATAATTTTGACTTTAAAGTTATTGGAAGTCGCTTCTATTGCCTAATAGTTACAGAACGTCACTCTTCTAATATATTACTAATCAACTTATCATTTAACCCGTGGTGAAACATTTTTGAACTAATTATGGTATATTTTAACCAAGTGTTTTAGTTAAAATATACTATAATTAGTCACTCTTACTGTCTAATATTGACTTTCATGTTAATTAATTACTTAATTTTAAAATTTTAAACTACTAGAAGTCAAGCTTGGACATTATATGTGACGACCAATGACGTTAAAGTCAAAAATCGACAATAAAAGTGACTGTAAACTTTAAAATTAACAATAAACGTAACTATTGTCAATTCTAAAGTTTACAGACACTTACATTGTCTATTTTTGACTTTAATGTCATTGATAGTAACATGTATTACCTAAACTTGACTCCAATGGAATTACTGGAAATTCCTTCTGTTCTCTAATTTTGACTTTACAGTCACTCGAATTAATTTTTTGCATAATATTGTTTTTAAAGCTAGTTTCATTGCCTCCAAAGGTGCTTTTATTGCCTAATATTGAATTGACATTCATTTTATTAATATAATTTTGACTTTAAATTTACCGTCCCTCACTTTTAATACTTAATTTTGACTTTAAGTTATTTTATTGCCTACTTGTTTTAAATTTTGAAATCATTGGAGGCCACTTTTATTTCTATCTAGAGCTTTTACTGTCGATTTTTGACTTAAACGTCATTAGTCGTCACACGAATTGAATAATGTTGACTTCAAAGCGCGAATGACCAATGTTTTCGAAGTGCCCTAAAAACTTCAAATACAATTCAATTTCAAAGCTACTATAAGTCACTTCCATTGTCTAATTTTGACTCGAAATATTATTTTTGTATTATCACCAAAGATACTTTTATTGCCTAATGTAAAATTTACAGTAATTTTAATTGTATAATTTTGACTGGTCGTCACTTTTATTGCCTAATTTTGACTCTAAAGTTACTTTTATTGCGTATTTGTGATTTTTAAGTAACTGGACGTTACATTTATTGTCAATTCTAGACTCTGCAGTCACTATTATTGTCGCTTATTGACTTCAAAGACATCCTCCGTTACATGTATTGACTAATCGTGACTTTAAAGCTACTGGAAGTCACTTCTATTATCTAATTTTGACTTTATAGTCACTCGAAGTCACTTTTATTGTTTAATTTTGACTTTAAACTCACCGAGGGTAATTTTTATAGGCTATTATTGACTATAAAGTCATTAAAAGTCACTTTAATTGATTAATTATAAATTTAATGTCACTGAGTGTAATTTTTATAGGGTAAAATTGACTAAAAAGTCACTCAAACTTAGTTTAATTGCTTAATTTTTACTGTAGAATCACTGGACGTCACTTTTATTGCTTAATTTTGACTTTAAAGTCACTGAGAGTATTTTTTATAAGCTAATATTGACTATAAAGTCATTGAAAGTCACATTTTTTGCTTAATTATGACTTTGGAGTCGCTGGAAATCGCTTTCATTGCTTAATTTTGACTATAAAGTCACTTTTATTGCTTATTTAAGGCTCTAAAGTCAGTGGAAGTAACTTTTATTCCTTAATTTTGACTTTAAAGTCACTGGAAGTCACTTTTATTGCTTAATCTTGACTTTAAAGTCACTGAGAGTATTTTTTATAGGCTAATATTGACTATAAAGTCACTGGAAGTAACATTTTTTGCTTAATTATGACTTTAGAGTCACTGGAAGTCACTTTTATTCCTTAATTTTGACTTTAAAGTCACTGAGAATATTTTTTATAGTTAATATTGACTTTAAAGTCAGTGGAAGTCATTTTTATTGCTTAATTTTGACTTTACAGTCACTGGAGGTCACTTTTATTGCTTAATTATGACTGTAGAGTCACTGAGAGTAACTTTCATAGGCCAATATTGTCACTGGAAGTCACATTTTTTGATAAATTACGACTTTTGAGTCACTAGAAGTCACTCTCATTGCTTAATTTTGACTATAAAGTCACTAGAGGTCACTTTTATTGCTTAATTAAGACTCTAAAGTCACTTTTAATGCTTAATTTTGACTTTAAAGTCAGTGGAAGTCACTTTTATTGCTTAATTTTGACTTTACAGTCACTGGAGGTCACTTTTATTGCTTTATTATGACTTTACAGTCACTGGAAGTCACTTTAATTGCTTAATTTTAACTTTAAAGTCACTGTAAATCATTTTCATTACTTAATTATGACTTTGAAGTCACTGGAAGTAGCTTTTATTTCTTAATTTTGACTTTAAAGTCAGTGGAAGTCACTTTTATTGCTTAATTATGACTTTAAAGTCACTGAGAATATTTTTTATAGTTTAACATTACCTTTAAAGTCAGTGGAAGTCACTTTTATTGCTTAATTTTGACTTTACAGTCACTGAAGGTCACTTTTATTGCTTAATTATGACTTTACAGTCACTGGAAGTAACCGTTGTTGATTAATTTTGACTTTAAAGTTACTGGAAATAACTTTCATTGCTTAATTTTGACTGTAAAGTCACTGAAAGTAATTTTGATACTCCAATATTGACTATAAAGTCACTGGAAGTCACTTTATAGCTTAACTTTGACCATAAAACCACTAGAGGTCACTTTTATTGCTTAACTATGACTGTAGAGTCACTGAGAGTAATTTTCATAGGCCAATATTGACTGTAAAGTCATTGGAAGTCACTTTTATTGCTTAATTTTAACTTTAAAGTCACTGGAAGTCATTTTCATTGCTTAATTATGACTTTCAAGTCACTGGAAGTAGCTTTTATTTCTTAATTTTGACTTTAAAGTCACTGGAAGTCACTTTATAGCTTAACTTTGACCATAAAACCACTAGAGGTCACTTTTATTGCTTAACTATGACTGTAGAGTCACTGAGAGTAATTTTCATAGGCCAATATTGACTGTAAAGTCATTGGAAGTCACTTTTATTGCTTAATTTTAACTTTAAAGTCACTGGAAGTCATTTTCATTGCTTAATTATGACTTTCAAGTCACTGGAAGTAGCTTTTATTTCTTAATTTTGACTTTAAAGTCAGTAGAAGTCACTTTTTTTGCTTAATTTTGACTTTACAGTCACTTTTAATATATTATTATTTAACAAGAAGATTCCTCAGGAAAAACGAATGAATCAGCGATCATAAAACACAAGTCACTCCATTTTTTTCTTCTTTAATTTCCTCTCATTCCGAATATCGCAACGAGAACAATTGCTGATGGGATTACGTAAATTTCGTCGTATCGAAAATGTTCCCTCTGGCGGCAGCAAGGAGGCGCCTGTCTCGTTACATTTAACGAATTATATAAGAGCGCATTTTCTGTTCAATGTGTATTTACTTTCACCTCGTCTACATACATTCATATTGTATAATTGTGGGAACGTGCACTTATTTTTACGTTTAATTAACGCTCATTAGTTCGCATATTTTCAATTAAATCACACACATACACATAAAAGCATTAATGTATTGTATACACATGTACAATCTAGTTTAGACACCAAATTAGAAAAAGTGTAAAGTGACGAGATACAGACATTAATTAATTTTATTAAGATGAAAATTTAAATAAAAAGAAATAATTAATGGTTTTAATATTTAGACATTGGTAGTTCATATTGTATGAAATAAATATGAATAAATTATTAAAAATCAACCAATAAAACACAGATTAGATTGAATAACTTTAAATTCTCGACTAGTTTCGGGTTATTAGAGAATTATCTTGAATATGGGCTAATAACCCGAAACTAGTCGAGAATTTAAAGTGTTTTATTGGTTGATTTTTAATAATTTATTCATACTTATTTCATAAAAAGAAATAAATTAAACAGAAAGAATTTGAATATAATTAATAAATTATTCCCTCTTTAACCAAAAGACTTTTATTCCATAATTCATTTCCTTAAAATTATCTTCCTTTCATCTCCTATCCTTTTATTTAAACCTCTGTTTAGCTACTGTGACATTTGACTTATGTTACGTAAGTACTTTAAAATAAATTCTCAATAATGGACATGTAAACGCTGTTGGTGGGTTTACGAGGATGGTTCCCAAGAAGTCCAGAAGAGTACAAGTTCACACTAATTTACAATTAACAGTAAGATGTTGTTCTTGCAACGATCGAGGAGCTAATCCTCGAGACTCGCGGTACACCCCCTCAGCCACTCTACAATCAACGGGTGCCGCGCTTTACAGAACATTTGCTATTATTGTCTTGATTAAAATAATCAAATAATTCCTGCAAGAAACTACCAGAAATCAGAGCAAACAATACAACTGAGATATAAATCGTTTTAGAAGGTAGGATTCGAATACGTTAGGAAATCGAAACATTTTAGAGGATGGATTCAAATATATTCTTAACAAAGGATTTATGATCTGAATTCGTAACAAAAATTACAATCTATATTCAAATCACAAAATTTAACGATACAAATAATAATATAATTAGAAAAGAGTATTAATTCACAGCAATGGCTATAGCCAGTTAAGATTTTTTTTTTAATTCGATCCCTATATTTAGCTTTGACTTCAAGTTACTTCACAGTCTGACTATCGTAAATAATTTACTTGATTTACGCAATCCAAGATGCTAAAATTACAAAAAGGAAAACGTTATTTTCATCTGCAATTTAACAACCTCCACTCTCGTTTATTACTTTTCCAAACGATTTTACAGCAATCCACCGTGCGCCATCATTTTCACAAATTTTCCATAACGGAACGAAGAAAGTTCCCCTTTTATTACTATCGAATCGAAAATATTGCGCAGATGATATCGAATCTTTCCACATTAGAACCGCGGGCGACTTTCGAACGCAATTTTAACGATACCGCGGAAAATATTGCGCGGAATCGATTGTTTATTGCGCGTCGCATCGAAACGAAACTGTCTTGATATTGCCTTATAAAGTCCCGACGGCTTTCTAAAGACCCAACAGGAAGTGTCGGTATATTTCTTTTTTCTTCTTATTATTATTATCTTACGCTGCTTCCCATTTGCGTGTTTGCGGATTCGATCTTTCGTTTCCGGCATTAATGAGAAGAAACGTGGAATTCGAAACTAGTCGAGAATTTAAAGCTATCCATATAATATGATTGAAACCATTAAAACGCGTTTTACAAGAAATCCGGCATGCTGGTTTACTGGAAATATTAAAAGGATGGTTTTTCTTCTAAGTAGAGACTCAGATAATCTGGAAATCCAGAGCACTGGGATTATTATAAATCAAATAAAAATAATTTGAAAATAATTAATAAATTAATCCTCCTTTAACCACTGTGATATTTTGACTTATATTTCATAAATACTTTAAAAACAAGACATTTGCTGTTGCTTAACAATAACATATTCTACAATGCAATTTATTATTTTAAAATTATTTTTATTTAATTTATTTAAATGGCTGTGATCAAGTGAATGATTTATTCATTTATAATAATAATAGAAAAAAGGATTTCGTTTTTCTATTATTATTATAAATCATTACGTAATCTTCTAAACTCATCTATTATGATGATATCACTATAATGTCCGTGGAAAATGAGCTCGAATGTTGCGCAATTCAGTATAAAAACTATATTTTCATATCTGTGTATCGACCACCTTGTGCCACCAAAGATTTTTTTAATGTATTATCCAATATTCTAAATAGTATAGATTTTAATAAATATAGGGTGACTTCAATATTAACATAATGGAGCAATCGCTTCCTAAAATGGAGCTTTTAGATACAATGTTATAACTTATCTCCCACAATTAATGAAACGATTAAAGTTCATTACAATAATACAAAAACCTGTATTAATAATATATTTACAAATTGTAATAAAACTATTTCATCAATTTTTTGTATAAATTTTCACATCTCAGATCACAGTGCGCAGATTATAACATTAAAATTAAGTTCGGATGTAACAAAAAAATGTATATATAAACGTTTTTTGAATGAGACAAATACTAACAATTTCACTGAATCTCTGGGTTTATAAGACTGGACGTGTGTTTTTAATTGTACGACTGTAGACGAAGCTTTTGCGCATTTTTTAAATATCGTTAAATCACATTACTTTAAATGCTTTCCACTGAAAAAAGTTATACATAAACAAAAACATCAAAGACACATGGATAACTACTGACGTTATTCGACTTAAAGATAGATTTAATGCTTTTGCAGAGTTAGCTACTAAATATGTTTAAAGATTATAGTAATCAACTCAAGGCCGATCTAAAAAATAAAATGACTCTATTGAGTAAATCGTTTTATGACAATTAAATAGTCAATGCAAAAAACAAATCAAAATCGATTTGGAATATAATTAATTCAAATCAAAATCATGAAACAAAACGTATTGAAATTATTGAACAAAATGGTTCAATACTTTCAGAAGAAGAGGCAGCAGAAGTATTTAATACTTACTTCGCCGACGTATCAGTACCATTAAGCAAACAATTTGATAGCATAACTATTGATAATGCTTTCATCTACAATTCAGTTAAATTCAACAAAAATTCAATTTTCCTGTTTCCTGTATCAGAAATGGAGATAATAGATTTAACTAATAAAATGAACAATAGTTTCAGTACAGATATTGATGAACTTACACCAATAGTAATAAAAAATGCCATTATTCCTTTAGCAATACCATTAAAATATTTAATAAATCAAGTGTTTGAAACTGGTATACGTATTTCCTACTTGTTTAAAAGCAGCAAAAATTAAACCGCTGTTTACAAAAGGTGAACCCAATAAATTAGAAAATTATAGACCAATTTGTATTTTGCCAGTGTTTTAAAAAATTTTGGAAGAAGCCATAAACCAACGCCTTAGTGAGTTTTTTTATGAAATACAATATAATTACAGAAATGCAACATGGTTTTCAAAAACAAAAAAAATACAAACACGGCTTTAAATGCTGCTCTCAGTAATATCAGAAGAAGTATAGATGAGGGCGAATGCTAGGACTGGCTATAGATTTAACTAGGGCATTCGATACAGTTAACCACAATATACTTTTACTTAAACTTGAACGCTATGGTGTTAGGGGTGTATGTCTGAAATTACTAAAATCATATCTTAGTAGTAGAGTACAATCAGTATCATATGGCAACAAAATATCAACACCACTGCCTGTTGAAATGGGTGTTCCGCAGGGCTCCATTTTAGGGCCAAGTTTATTTAATATATTTATTAATGACATTGTATACAATACGCATAATATGCAATCAAATGATATGGTTGTGTATGCTGATGACACCACAGCTATTATCAGTAGTTAACGAGTTGATCAAGTCATAGTTGATATACAAAACACTTACTTAGATCTAAAGACCTGGTGCCAAAAAAATAAACTAACTCTAAATTCTGATAAGACATGCTGTGTCTTATTCAGAAATATTAGATCAAATTTGGATGTACCATCTAATTTTCTATTGGATGGTTATAACATAGAAATATCAACAATGATGAAAATGTTAGGATTAACAATTGACTTTAAATTAAGCTGGGAACAGCATATTGAAACTTTAGCACTGAAACTTAGTAGAATATGCTTTTTACTTAAGTCTATCAATCAAAAGTGCTCTAAACAAATAACATTGACTGCATACTATGCGTACTTCCATTCTAATATCCATTATGGCATAATACATTACGGGCGCTGTAAAAAAATGTTTCAACGTCTATTTGTAATACAAAAACGTGTCATTCGAGCTCTATGCTCTATAAATTCTAGGGACTCATGTCGTCAAGGTTTTGAGGATTGTGGAATTTTAACATTAGCCTCAACCTATGTATATAAAGTAGCCATATTCGTTCGTCAAAATGCTCATATATTTTCATTACCGCAACACAATTATCCAACTAGGCATAAAAATCAGTTTCAGCCACCAGTTCATAAAACGACCCAATTTGAAAAAGGAATCAGCTATAATGGCTACAAGATTTATAATTGTCTACCTCAAGCAATTAAAGACAGTCCATCTTTATTCATTTTCAAACAAAAGCTCAAATGTTTTTTGATCGAAAGATGTTTATATTCAATTGAAGATTTTTTTGTTTAACAGATTGGTTTAGGTTATTATCTTATTAATTAGTTATAAGTTACATTATTTAGAGGATACGACGTTTTTCATTTGAATTTTCATATTGTTAACTTTACTGTATGTATTTACAATTGAAAATAAACTTTATTATTATTATTAAAAAAGAGTAAAATACTTATAGAAAATAGAAAACAAGTATTCATTCCACTTGGTCACAGTTATTTAAATATATTAAATTTGAAAAATAATAATCCTAAAATGTTTTGGACAAATTGAAATCCAACCAATTTAATTAATATTAAAATTTCAATTTTAATTTAAAGGATAAATAAGTTTGTATGTATAACACACTGTATATTAGTATTTATAAATGTACAGTTATTATTATTATTATATGAACTATCAATGTTTAAATATTGTATTCAATTCACATTTAATGAAATCGTTGACGATGCCACTTGAAATTAGGCAAAAGGTGGCGCTTGCGTCGTCTTTAATTTATTATAAATTGTATTCAATTATTTACACATCTTTATTCAGAGTATACAGATAATACAATGCTATGGAACATAAATAATTACAATACACGTATGTGTTAGTCTGTCTGGACTATCGATCGAGTTAAGTCTTTCTGCGCTTTTAATTTTTATTTTCTCAATAAAAATAACTAAATTTACGTGAACTTAAATCTCTAATAAAATACCCATTTATTATTCCTGGGAGAAAAAACGTCGATGCACACAATAACATAATTAATAGCTCAACGTCGATTTCATTAATTGGATACAATCGATCTTAAATAATTCATGAAGCCCATTCTATTTATACACTAATTTATCTTCGATTACGATGAATCGATATATAAACGATTAAAGATTATATCATTCGAGTAGATGATTGGAAATAAAATCATATTTTTTAAAGTAATATTAAACAAAAAATAAATAACAACTAAAATTCCAGAAAGTCTGGTAAATAGATGTTAATTAATTTTAACAAAAATAAATTTTCATAAGTTTAAAATCACCCAGTTAGGCCTTTGTGCTTTAGTGTTAACGTAAAAGTGTATTTTGAAAATCTTTAGATATTTTCAATAAATTGAAAAATGTGGGATAACAATGAAAAGTTGTCAAAAAAATTCCATTTCGAAAAATATCTGTTATTAAACGAATGACAAATATAGCACGAAAAAAATAATAATTTAAAAACGTATTTTACGGATACATTAAAATGCAAACAATTTAATTGTTATTACATTCAATACCAATTGGAAATTGGCCACGAATCCGGCACCTTCACCTCAAACATCAAATATTATTTAAACAAAAACAAGATAAATGTGGCATTTTTATTGTTTTATATTTTAAACAAAGCCCTTAAAAATGTTGATTTCCTATTATATCACACTGGTCGTGAAAGCCTACATAATTTGATAAACACAGCCTTTTTAAACATTTGTTTTTATTACCAAACAATGGCTTTTGACACTTTGAAAATTATAAAATTTGCACCGTAATAACTGCAAAAATAGTTAATTTTTACTTGAAATAAATGTTTTCAACTTTTCAAAGTTATTAGAGTATCTGAGGTGTTGGAAAAAAAGAGTTGAAAATACCTTTTAAAAATTAATAATCCTAAAATATTCTGAACAAAATTAAATCAATTAAATAAAAAATGATTATTTGAAAATAATTAATAAATTATTTCCATATTTAGCTGTGTGACAGTTTGACTTACGTTACGTACTTTCTATTTAAAATTAAATGAATCCGTATATAAATGATTAAAAAATCAAATCAATATAATTAATTAATTAATTCTTTATTTACGGAAAATTAATATATAATTATTATAATTAATCACAATCTGTAATTACAAAATACAACAATATATTGAATTGATTTGATAAAATTTAGACTAATAACTCCTTGATCAAGTATTTTAATACTAAAAACTCTATTGATTATAGTAATTTTGGTGCTAATGTTTTATTTCTTAATTCCATCCCAACGATACAAACATCTTTATTCAGACAGCAGAATTACAATTCTTTGCAAATTTATATTTACAATACATATTGATGGGTTAGTAGTCTGTCATGGGCTATCGACCGGAGGTCTTTCTGTCCACCATCCCAACGATTAATTAATATTTTGTAAATAATTGCTTGAGAAAATATCAAAAAATGTTGTTTAGTCAGATGGTGGAGGCGCCGGATTTGGATGTCATTTTTGACGATACTCTCCTTCAATCTACACATCGAGACTTCAGTATCATTTGCAAACCGTTTGTTAGTTAGGTTTTATCTTTCGTAATACCAAGCTATTTAAAGATATTAATTCAATTATCACTTTGTAGTTAGTTAGACATAACGTCACTAAAGCATAAACATTGGTGCTAATGTTGTTAATAAAACATTGCGTTTGTAAAACATTATCATTATCAATGTTTTACAAACGCAATGTCCATGGTGATGGAAATGTACATCTGTTAATAAATAAATAAGTGAAGAAAAGCGTACAAAGTGTTTTCGTATATCTTTCAAATCTTCACGAAACTCACATTTAATTAAGTGTTAAACTATTTCTCAATTCCACAACAACGATTAATTGCAATAACTTAAATCATTGCAATCAAATTAATAATTAACAGTATCTTTTCCGTCGATCGCTCCATAATAGCGTGTTTTCATTAATGTTAATTAGTAACAATTACATATCGAATCGTATTCAGATAGCCTTCACAAATTTGAGATTGATTTATGTTAATCGACACTTCTTAACGAGAACTTGAATAAAGTGTCATGCGAGACTTAGTATTATCTCATTTCAATTATAGAAAAATTCAATTTATTAAGAGGCTAATTTTTGATGTAAGAAATTTTCAATGTTTAAATGAACTTGTTCCTTTCATCCTGTACGCATTGTACGTAGAAATATTAATAACTTTGACTAGTTCGAAATTAAAAAGCGAATATTTTTTGATATAAATTAATATTATATATATACATACATCTTTATTCAATGAAATTAAACAAAGAAAAATGTTTGGCAATGATCAATAAAATTCTATCAATCCCTTTTTCCAACTGCAAAAAAATAATTTCGACTCAAACCGTTGCAATTCGCAGTAGGGCTGCGATGCAACAACAAATATCTATTGTGTAATCCAATGTCCGGCGGGGTAAATGCTCGGGTAGTAGTTCTTTCAATAGATGTTTGTAAAACTTACAGTGTAAGTATTTTTTTGCAGGGATTGATCGAATTTTATTGATCATTTTTCTTTGTTTAATTTCATTGTAATTTAAATAACTGCAAATGTGTGAATCATCTTTGTTTCATTTTATTTCATCTTTATTCAGACAATAACTTTATATAATATACAGTTATATAATACAATTATAAGTTTGTATAAAGGTGTTAGTCTGTCCTGGGCTATCGACCTGAGGTCTTTCTGCCCTGTCATGAATTTATGGCGATGTGAATTTAGAAATATCTGTGCTAGCTAGCTGAACTATCTTGGTTCGTGCTGATGAATTGATGAATGCTGAGATTAATATTATATTTTGATATATAATCACGAAATAAACACAACACAGTTATACGAATTAATTGAATGTATTTTGTTTAATTATTTAAAATGGAGGTAATTAGAGCTGGCTGGGACGAAACTTCAGCCGAGTTTGCTCATTCAAAAACGCTTTAATTAATGCCTTAATTATGAATATTAATCCGTGGATAATTACTTAAGGTCAACGCTTGCACATCCATTATTAAATTTCGAGCATGAAATAATAAAAACACACACACACACACAATATTAATAATAGTAAAAAGAGAAGGTGGGTGAATTTAAAAGACTTAATTTTATAGCAACCGTTCTTGAACAATAGTCCATAAAATAAAGCGAGGGATTTTTATTATAGTTAATTAAAAATTATAAAACATTTTTTTTTGGTACTGTGGAAGGGGAAAATCCATTTACGGACGTTGTGTCGAACTCTTCCCAAATAAAAAATTATAAAATATTGTTTTTAAATTTATTATTATTAATTTAGACCCTTACATCCCAGCAATCCTCTTTATTACCCTTTCAATGAACTCCTATACGAAACCATAAAAGCGATCTTGATAGACCAACGTGTCCTCATCCTATGTTCAAAATCATCAAAAAAAAAAAAAAAAACAATTTTTGAATTCATCTTTTTTATATTGGTTGTGAAGACTTTTAATTATTTAAATAAAAATTGCTTACTTTTTTCCGGCTGAATGGATTAAACCCAAACTTTATATCTAAGCTTTATATAACAGTGGAATGATCTGAAAAGCTTTTGGTTAGAATCAAAACTCATTAAGTGCAACTTTACTCTTAGCAATTTTTCATTTTTTAATTAGGATAGAAAAATATTTCAAATAAAAGTTTTAGATCTTGGAAAATAAATAATTTCTGTTATAAAACTTTGATTGTAGGACCTCCGGTTTTCATTTTATAAGCGAAAGAATTTCGTTTTCCTGATAAATTCCCTTAGAGATTTTAATAATTATTTTAATGACAAATAAAACGTCAAAGTGCCAGCACGTCAGCACATTCGAAAAGTTTGAAAAAATGAAGAAGAGTGTGGAGAAGTGATTTCAACACAATGTAAGGTAAGAAATAACACACTTAATTATAATATTCTTCTAAATACTCGTTTTTAACTTTGAAAGACAACAATCAATTTTTTCTATTAATCATTTTGCTTTCCTATTAAATTTTCAATCAGAAACTTATTTGACCGTATTCACCGGGGAAAGTACCATGATGGACACATCACCATTTTATTTTTATTGAACTAAATAAAAAATAAACTATGTTTTAAATATACTTAGGACGGGAGACTTGTGACATATTTGAATGAGGCCCAGTCGAAACCTTTAAATTTTTCTCTAAAATACTTTTTTTTGTACAATCCACATTTGTTTCAGTGCCTAGAGCTTTCTTTATTCATTTCAAATCAATATTTTCTCTTTAATTTTTATCTTTACATTTCCTCGCCATTATCATTTATCTATTCAAAATATTCCTATTAAACCAATGAAGAGGCGTCAATTCCGTGATTTCAATTTCCTGCATACTTTACGACGACTTTTACGAGCCTTATCAGTTACGGCCAGCGATCGGACGAAAACAACAAACGCCAATAAAACGCGATCGCCGCTAATGAAATTCACGGGCCGAGTTTCTTCTTCTTCTCGTTTTCATTGTTTTCCGCTGGAACAATCGAAATGATACACGCACGGCCATTCGTTCCGAACAAAATACAGACAGATGCGGCCGTTTCGAGAAAGAAAAAAAAAAGTTTCTCCGGCCTGATTAGCACGTATACATCACTTTTCGATTAATTTTCGCTTATAAATATTCCAAATTATTGAAATTACTGCTATTTGTTAATTTTGTTGTTGCAGTTTTCACAACAAGGGTGTTGAATATTAAAAAAAAATAAAGGAGCGTAAGAAGTAATTATTTAAGTGAATTTGAATTAAGAAAATGTTCATTTAAATTATAAACTAAATAAAATGTTAAACCAGAATACATCTAGCGTATGGATAACTAGTAAGTTTTACTAACCTCATCAGATTTAATAAGTTTTACTAACCTCATCAGACACTAGTCTTAATGAAAGCGGATCGAACAATTTCAGGAATAAGGCCCCAGGTTATTTTAACACAACACAAGATCCGCCTTCATTAAGACTAGTTTGATGAGGTTCGAAAAGCCGAAATGGCCATCGCTAGTTATCCATACGCTAGATGAATGCTGTTTGAACATTTATTTTATTAAGTTTATAATTTAAATGTAAGTTCCTATCTAAAGTTTCTTGATATAATGTAGTACTATTTTATTCCTTTCTTCACTTTTTTATTTTTACCACTATATGTACATTTCAAGCACATGCTCTTTATCAATAGTTTTTTATGTAAAATTGACAAATAAATAAATAAACATGTAAACAAATGTTATATGATGTGTTATTAAAAAATATCAGATAGAGGTAATTTATTGAATTAAATCAATTAATTTTAATAAATTGTTATTTAACGGAGTTAAGTCAAAATTTAAAAGTTTACTAGAATGTTTCCCGTTTATCTTCCGGCACTCGCCAAAAAATAAGCAATATCTTGTAGAGATAACAGTTCTAAATAGCTGATTTCGTACGACCAATTTCAGCAATACGGGCCCTGATATTGATCATAATAATTGAGACATAACGCAAACGCAATGAATTTAGGCAATAGATGGCGCTTGCGCTATTTTCCAATTATTATGTTTTATAAACTTAATCTTTAGTAGTGAAACGTTTATTTATTTAACGGATTTACCTTTTTACAAATCTACAATATAATTAATAATATTTACGTTTATATTGATATTTCAAAATAATATCAATATCAACTTTAATGAAAAAAAAAACAATGTACAAAAAATACGATTCAAATTATAACAGTAAATATTATAAATCCTTTTTTAAATCAAGGCTAAAAAAAATTACATCAAATGAATCTTTCATATTTTCGAGATTCTTCATATTCATTCTTACATTCAATGTATCTTCGATGTTTTCGCGATTCTTCATATTTGATGAATCTTCAATATCTGCGATTCCTCTTATTCCTTTCTACATTCTTTTATGTTCTCTGATTCTTTGTATTGAATGAATCTTCGATATTTTCGCAATTGTTTATATTTATTTTTGCATTTTCGACCTTTTCATGATTCCCTTTCCCCCGTTTTAAAATATCGATGAAGCTTTTCTTTCTCTCCAATTTATGTTATTGTATTCAATACCAGATATTTGTATTGACCATTGAGGATTTTCACTTTGTGGCCAAAATATACATTCTGTATTAATAAAATAACTGTTTGTTTATAATTTATATCATCTTCACGTAGATTCAAATAGTTATTATTATATTCAAGATGAACCTTTCAAAATTTTATTTGCAAAATCAAGTCGAATGAAAATAACATACACTAATGTCGATGTGAACGTTTCCCATTTGTCTTCTGGTACTCACCAAAAAAATAAGCAATATTTTGTAGAGATGACGATTCTAAGCAATCAATATGAAAACTCATAGAATATTTTATATTATAATTTCCTTTCAAAATCCAAGTAAAACATATCTATAGACTTGTTTCGGGATTTACATCTCTTCACCCGATTTTGACAATTGTAAAAGTGTCTTATTCAGCAAACGGAGTGGTTTATTTCTAATTTTCTTTAATTAATTGTTTGAACAAAGTGCCTAGATTAATATAAAATAATAAAATAATATTCACAACATTTATTTATTTTACAAGATGATCCGCGTTATTCGTCTGATTTTGATAATTTTCAAAGTGCTGCATTTTCTAAACACGATGGTTTATTTATGATTTTCTTTGATTAGTTGCTTAAATAAAGAGTTTAGATTAATGTAAAATGAGAAAAATCAGTTTTACAACATTAATTTATTTTTTATTTTTTTGATAATTTTCAAAGTGCTGCATTTTCTAAACACTATTGTTTATTTATGATTTTCTTTGATTAGTTGCTTAAATAAAAAGTTTAGATTAATATAAAATGTTAAAAATCAGTTTTACAACATTAATTTATTTTTATTTATTTTACAAGATGACGCGGTTTGATCGCGCTATTCATCCGATTTTGACAATTGTAAAAGTTTCTTATTCATCAAACCGAGTGGTTTATTTCTATTTTTCTTTAATTAATTGTTTAAACAAAGTGCATAGATTAATATAAAATAATAAAATAACGTTCACAACATTCATTTATTTTACAAGATAATCCGCGTTTTTCGTCTAATTTTGATAATTTTCAAAGTGCTGCATTTTCTAAACACGATTGTTTATTTATGATTTTCTCTGATTAGTTGCTAAAATAAAGAGTTTAGATTAATATAAAATGTTAAAAATCAGTTTTACAACATTAATTTATTTTTTATTTATTTTACAAGATGACGCGGTTTGATCGCGGTATTCACCCGATTTTGACAATTGTAAAAGTGTCTTATTTTTCAAACGGGATGGTTTATTTCTGATTTTCTTTAATTAGTTGTTTAAACAAAGTGTCTAGATTAATATAAAATGAAAAAATGGTGATGTGTCCATCATGGCACTTTCCCCGGTGAATACGGTCAAATAAGTTTCTGATAGAAAATTTAATAGGGAAGCAAAATGGTTAATAGAAAAAATTGATTGTTATCTTTTAAAGTTAAAGCCGAGTATTTAGAAGAATATTGTAATTAAGTGTGTTATTTCTTACCTTACAATAGATTAAAATAATTCCTCCACACTCTTCTTCATTTTTGCAAACTGGAGGCGTTTGCGAATGATAAGTTGAATTTGACGGCACTTTGACGTTTTATTTGTCATTAAAATAATTATTTCAATAATTAAAATCTCTAAGGGAATTTATCAGATAAATGCTTATAAAATGAAAACCGGAGGTCCTACAATAAAAGTTTTATAACAGAAATTATTTATTTTCCAAGATCTAAAACTTTTATTTGAAACATTTTTCTATCCGAATTAAAAAATGAAAAATTGCTAAGAGTAAAGTTGCACTTAATGAGTTTTGATTCTAACCAAAAGCTTTTCAGATCATTCCACTGTAATATAAAGCTTAGATATAAAGTTTGGGCTTAATCCATTTAGCCATTTAGGCGCTATCGCGGAAACACACAGACACACAGACACACACACAGACATTTTTCAAAACTCGATGGAATGGACTCAGGGGACCTCAAAACGTGCATATTTGTTGAAATTGGCGGTTCGAAAATTTTCACGATCACAATACTTTCCCTTGGACAGGGGGTCCGGGGAAAGTAAAAAATCAGTTTTAAAACATTAATTTATTTTTTATTTATTTTAAAAGATGACGCGGCTTGATCGCGCTATTCATCTGATTTTGACAATTAGAAAAGTGTCTTAATTTTCAAACGGGATGGTTTATTTCTGATTCTCTTCAATTAGTTGTTTAAACAAAGTGCATAGATTAATATAAAATAATAAAATAAAGTTCACAACATTCATTTATTTTACAAGATAATCCGCGTTTTTCGTCTGATTTTGATAATTTTCGAAGTGCTGCATTTTCTAAACACGATGGTTTATTTATGATTTTCTTTGATTAGTTGCTTAAATAAAGAGTTTAGATTAATGTAAAATGAAAAAAATCAGTTTTACAACATTAATTTATTTTTTATTTATTTTACAAGATGACGCGGTTTGATAGAGGGGTATTCATCCGATTTTGACAATTGTAAAAGTGTCTTATTCATCAAACGGAGTGGTTTATTTCTATTTTTCTTTAATTAATTGTTTAAACAAAGTGCATAGATTAATATAAAATAATAAAATAACGTTAACAACATTCATTTATTTTACAAGATAATCCGCGTTTTTCGTCTGATTGTGATAATTTTCAAAGTGCTGCATTTTCTAAACACGATTGTTTATTTATGATTATCTTTGATTAGTTGCTTAAATAAAGAGTTTAGATTAATATAAAATGATAAAAAATAGTTTTACAACATTAATTTATTTTTTATTTATTTTATAAGATGATACATTCATATTCAAGATGAATATTTCAAAACTCTAATTGCAAAATCAAGTCTAATGAAAATAACAACTACATTAAAATGCGACATTAATGTCAATATGAACGTTTCCCATTTGTCTTCCGGTACTCGCCAACAAAATAAGCAATATTTTGTAGAGATAACCGTTCTAAGCAATCAATATGAAAACTCTTAAAATATTTTATATTATAAATCTAAGGAAAACACATCTATAGACTTGTTTCGAGATTTACAATTAAAAAAATCGATACAAATTAAAACAGTAAAACTGTTTATATAATTAATCCCCTTCTAAATCCGTCACTGGCGGCGCGCGAATTTGAAGAGTCGTGATTAAGAGCGACGGTGACCGCCGCAAAAAGGTCACCCCGAAAGGCGTCTTAATTTATTTAAAACCCTGCCGGCGATTATTTTTAGTCGATTTGACATTCGGCAGTTCGGCCGATTGGAATTTCGAATGGGGAAATGCATGCAACGATGGGTGAGCGTTGGAAAGGACAGGACGGCGCTCTTCTCGCCGCGGAAAGCGAAAGTCCTCTTTCTAAATTATATAAGGGCAGCTGAGAGCAGCGCGCACAACAAGATTTGTTTGCATATTTATTGTTTCGAGCAATTTAACTTTGTTGAAAAAAAAAAACGAAATGATCTCTTTTTTGGGAACTTCAAGATCTGGCTCATCGCCTTCCCGTCCTTGAACGCCACAAATCACCACATGTTCGCATCGAATTAAGAAAATATTTAAACAAGAATTTTATGAATAAACGTTTTTTTAATGTTTTCAATTTTGGATACACGCTTCATATTCCCTTAAACTTCTCATGGTCGTCTTTATAATACGCGCAGCGGTTCCGTCCTGTTGGAACCATTCCTTCTCATTACCGTCATTAAAATACGCGCCGTGGTTCAGTCTTGTTAGAACCATTCTTTCTCATTACTGTCTTTACAATAATAATAGTGTTTCAGTCTTTTTTCCTCATTAGCGTCTTTAAAATAAGCGTAGTGGTACAATCTTGTTGGAACCATTTTTTCTCATTACCGTCTTTACAATAAGTACAGTGATTCAGTCTTATTGGAACCATTATTTTTCATTATCGTCTTTAAAATACGCGTTGTTGGAACCATTCTTTCTCATTTCAGTATTTAGCTGATTCTTTAAATGCTCGTGGTTAGGTGGACGTCATTTACACTGATTTTTCCCGTGCCTTTGACGCTATAGACCATGAGATATTGATTTGCCAACTTGCTGCTTTGGGTACAGTCCCTGCAGTTACTAACCTCATAAAGTCCTATTTATCAAATCGTTCCTGCTATGTGTTCTATAACGGCTTCAAATCTTATGAATTCTCTCCTGCCTCTGGTATTCCTCAGGGCTCTTGTCTAGGACCACTACTTTTTAACATTTTTATAAATAAGTTATTAAGTATGCTTACTTGTCCTGTCTTGGCATATGCGGATGACATTAAAATCTACCAAAAAATCAATAGTACCAATGATGTCCTCACTCTTCAAGACAACTTGGATATAATCGCTGAGTGGTGTGACCGTGTTCATCTTCACCTCAACATTAAGAAGTGCTGTGTAATAAGCTATTTCCGTACACACACGTCAGTTGACTCTTCATATCACATTTCCGGAAACGTATTATCGAAATGCACAACTTTTACAGTTTTAGGTATTGTATTTGACCGCCAACTTACTTTTAAACACCATATTGAGTTTACTTGTGCAAATGCCTCTAAGACATTAGGTTTTATTATACGCGTTAGTCGTGACTTTCGCAATATAGATGCTCTGAAAGCTCTATACTCTGCGTTTGTTTGAAGTAAATTGGAATACAATACTTTAATATGGTTTCCCATCTATGCCAGTCATTCGCTATTCCTGGTCCGCATTCACCGTCGATTTCTGAAATTTCTTTCATTTAGAGCTGACCAGGTATATCCTACAACTGGAACGCCGCAAGACGAACTTCTTCAACGTCATGGCTTGGATTCTCTGGTCTCTAGAAGAATTCTGTGCTGTTCGAAATTTATGAAGAAATTAATCGATGGGAGAATCGACTGCCCGGATATCCTAGCTCAAGTGCCATTTAACGTGCCTGAAAAACAGACAAGATTTTCCTCTACGTTTAGATTAACGACCTCCAACTCAAATGTCCTGCAACGATCACCAGTGCATGTACTGTGCAAGTGCTCAGAAGAGTATTACGAAGACATTTTCATTTAAATGCTAAATGTATATATTCACCGTCACTCAAAATATAACGTCCTTTTTTACTCTTATTTCATTTGTATTTATGTATATTTTTCTTTTGATATCTCGTATTGTTCTGTAATTGGGTTTCCTGTTGAACAATAAAGCTTATATTATTATTATTACCGTCTTTACAATTAGCGCAGTGTTTCAGTCTTGTTGAAACCATTATTTCTCATTGCCGTCTATGAAATACGCGCCGTGGTTTAGTCTTGTTGGAATTATTCTTTCTCATTACCGTTTTTAAAATATGATCAGTGATTCAGTCTTTTTAGAACCATTATTTTTCATTACCGTCTTTAAAATACGCGTAGTGGTGCAATCTTGTTGGAACCATTCGTTCTCATTACCGTCTTTACAATAAGCGCAGTGTTTCAGTCTTGTTGGAACCATTATTTTTCATTACAGTCTAAAATACGCGTAGTGGTGCAATCTTGTTGGAACCATTCTTTCTCATTACCGTCTTTACAATTAGCCCAGTGTTTCAGTCTTGTTGAAACCATTATTTTTCATTGCCGTCTTTAAAATACGCGCCGTGGTTTAGTCTTGTTGGAACCATTCTCTCTCATTACCGTTTTTAAAATATGAGCAGTGATTCAGTCTTGTTGGAACCATTATTTTTCATTGCCGTCTTTAAAATACGCGTAGTGGTTCAGTCTTGTTGGAACCATTCTTTTTCATTACCGTCTTTACAATACGCGTAGTAATTCAGTCTTGTTAGAACCATTCTTTCAGAAGAAATGATCCGTTCGCAAAAAAAAGGTATAACAATGTCTTGATCAAGTTTAATTTACACAAAAATCCGACGTTGTCTTGGCAGAGCATGCAGTGGATCAATCTTAACGAAATTATCGTTTTTTTTTTGTTTCTCTGTAAAATAGAAAAACAATGTAAACATATTTTTTAAAAGGTCACAAATATATGAATTTTTATTGACGTAATTAATTAATTCGTAAACGTAAGCATCGAAAACCGAGATACTTAGGTTTACGAATTAATTACTCAATAACTATTAACGGTATTATGTTGAGATTTTGTTGTTCTGTGTTCTGGAGTATAAGGAACATGATGATGTACTTAAATTCTCTAATATTGAATGTTGACAATGTTGTTGCATTGTCGTGTCCGCGAATGCGTCATTCGGCAACACAGTGTGGCGAGTTTTCTTTTAAGGTGATTTGGGGTCGAGATTGATTCCGAGAAGGGCGTTTACGACTTAATCCTTCGTCCGAGGATTATCTAGAAGTGAGTCTAATTATGCACGTTTGGCTCTGAGTCCTTTAAATTCGAGAAGAATTTAACAATAGCTTATTGCACGTATAATATCCTCTAACTTATATACTCTGTATATAATTGTCTTTATTGTGTAATTATCGCTTTGTATAGACAATCGGGGCGTTACATCCTTTAGTCGTAAATGGATTAATTCATTTTTGAGAGACAGAACATATTTTCATCGGGAATTGATGGCCGGTTCCGTAATTATGAAATTCTGTTGCTGATTTTTCAGGATATACGGAATTTTCAAAAATCGAAAAAATATAAACTTAAACTTATTATATATATATATATATAAACTTAAATAATTTCCAGAGTACCATTTGGTTTCTATTTTTATAATAAAAAAAATAGGATGTATGTTCTTTTAATCTTTTTGTTAAATTCCGTTGCATACAATCCCGTAGATTCCTGATTTGTTTAAATTATCTTTTTAAATGAATTTTTGTTTAATAATGAAATTCATTTTGTGTTGTTATAGTTTACTCTGTGGCTTTTAGTGTATTTATTAATGAGTTTTTCAATTATTGTCTTTTTGTGTCCTAATAAATTTGCCGTTGATTGAAAAATATTTTTTCAATCAACAGTTAAACATAAAATATCGTTTGAATTTGATTATCAAGAGTATGTAGATTTTATTTATGCATTTCATTGCATGGCTCAGAGTGATATTATTAATAATTTGAATTTATATGACATGAATGTTAAAATTAAAAACTTTATATCAGAAGAGTTTTCTGTCTACTCAGGTGTACCACAAGGCATTCACTGTGGACCGATCTTGTTCCTAATTTTCATTAATGACATATTGCATACTATAACTTCCTCCCGTGTACTGTTATGACCTAAAGATCTTTAAAAGAATTACTCAAGAATCCGATCATATTATATTACAACAAGATTTAACAAATTGGTGCGATCGAAATAAATTGCCACTTAATTTTAATAAATGCTGCGTAATATCTTTTAGCAAACTTAAAGCGGTTAACAAATATTCATATTTTCTAAATAATTCAGAACTCAAATGGGTCGATATAATTAAGGATGTAACCTTAGATTCTAAACTTAACTTCAGAACACATATATCCAGTATTGTCAATAGAGCAGGAAAGGTTTTGGGATTCATGTTAAGAAGATTTTTCGATTCATATAATAAGACTTCTTTTTTGCTTTATAGTCAGACCAATATTGGAATATGCTTCAACTATTTGGTGCCCAAACTATAATACACATATTAATAAAATTGAAAAGCTTCAAGGCTCGTACTTGCTCTTATAAAATGGGTGTTACCGGATTCAACATACAAGAGACTAAATCAGTACTGTATGTAATACCGTTACGTGATCGAAGGATATATTTTGACTTATGTTTTCTACATAAAGTCATTCAGTCTAGTAGGAACCATTATTTTACATTGCCGTCTTTGAAATACGCCCAGTGGTTCAGTCTTGTTGGAACCAATCTTTCTTATTACCGTCTTTACAATACGCGCAGTGTTTCAGTCTTGTTAGAACCATTATTTTTCATTGCCGTCTTTGAAATACGCGCAGTAATTCAGTCTTGTTAGAACCATTCTTTCAGAACTTCTGCGCGTATTTCAAAGACGGCAATGAAAATAATGGTTGTAACAAGACTGAAACACTGCGCGTATTGTAAAGGCGGTAATAAGAAAGATTGGTTCCAACAAGAATGATCCGTTCGCAAAAAATGTTATAAGAATGTCTTGGCAAGTTTAATTTCCACAAAAATGGCACGATTAACTGTTCCGAACTTATTTCTATAATAAATTTTGTCATTCCGATTTCTGATAGAATAACCAGACAGGTGACTACTTTCAAAGTTTATTTATGAACTACGAACTATAAGTATAATAGCCCGTTGATAAATCTCCAGAGATTTGGAAATATTGTACTTGACATAAGTCCCTCTTGTCTTTTTGCCACAACTATTAATTTTTTTATTAAAGATATAAAAGGTATTAACTACGAAAAATTCTATTACTTCTATTTAAGTGTGTTATGTGCAATAGATGATAAAAACCGTTGCTGGCAATTGTATCAGAAAGAGCATACATTTCTTATAAAATATTATTTCTGTTTTATTGTAGTTATATTTTTTATTTAGTATTTAATAGTTATTTAAATAATTAAGTTATGTTTTTTCTTGAATTATAAATAATTATCTCGTTTAGATTCTATTAGTATTATTTGTTTGGTATATCTTAAATTATAATTATTACATTTTTGGTTGATGTATATTTCGTTTATTTAATATTTTGTTAATTTTTAAATTATTCTCACGAAATAGAAAGACTGTTATTCTTTACTTCACTTTTTATTTTTATGTTAGATGTACATTATCAATAATGATAATGAGCACTTTGTGTCTCGAAATGTACATCTAACATAAAAATAAAAAGTGAAGTAAAGAATAACAGTCTTTCTATTTCGTGATCAATCACTTCACGTAAACTCGAAAATATAGTTATTAAAATATTCTAGTGACGTATGTATGTAAAATATTATTGTAAAAAGACTAATGTCGTTTAATTAAATAAATAAACGAACAGCGAAATCTACACGTGAACGGTTAGCTTTTATTTATTCTGGCGCAAATGCCCATCATTTATTAAAAAAATAAGTAAAATCTTAAATTATTTAAATTGAAATGGTTGTCCTTTCTCCTACTTATTTTTTATTGAACTAAATATATTTCGGAAACTATGTTTCCATCTTCAGTAGTTGAAGTTTTAATAAATATAAATATAACGGACACTTTTTTCTCATTCATCACTTGGTAAAACATTGTTAATATTGAATTAAACTTGTGAATTAAATTCACTTGGTTTTGTTTTACTTATGTTTATTTTAACTTCAACTAGTTTCTTGATAATGGCATTAAGCCGAAACTAGTTGAAGTTGAAATAAACATAAGTAAAACAAAACCAAGTGAATTTAATTTACAAATTTAATTCAAATATAAATAAATATATCTAGTTCAATAAAAAAAATCTGTAGGAAAAAGGACAATAATTTTTATTTAATTAATTAATCACCACAATCAACATAAAGAAGATTTAAAAAAATCCTTAAATGTTTCATTAATCAAATTCAATCACTTTTATTAAAACATCAAAATAAATTATTGTTGATTTTCTTTTCATTATTTTTTTTACTACAATCTATTAAGCGGTACCGCCGGATATTATGAAAAGGAATGAATATGTAAATTATGTACAAAAGGAAATGATTGAAGAGTTCTCGTTGAAAAGGACGCGTTAACCTTCAAAATTAATTTAGTGTCTCGCATTGTGCGCCTTTCATAGGCAAGGTGAGCTCCTAAATCTAACCGCGAGGAAGAGAGAGAGAATAACAAGCAACATGAAAATCGGCACAATTCCATATAAGCGCATATTTTCACCTCATGGTCATTTTCGTAAAATAATTAAAATATCAACATTTAATGAAATGTGTGCAAGAGGTGGCGCTTGCGTCGTCTTTAATTTATTATAATTAAAATATCTTTAATAAGTGATATGTGCAAAAAATTGTATAGAATTTTAGAAGAATTATTCCATAAATTTATTATTAATTAGTTAGCTAATAGGTTATTAAACAATTAGAATTTTATGATGACTGTTTTTACGACAATTATTTATTGTATATTAAATAAAAATGTTTTGAAAATAATTAATAAATTATTTCCACATTTAGCTCTGTGACTTATGACTTACGCTACGCAAGTACGTTAAACAAATGCACACTAAAACAACTACTTCCCGGGCAAATACCCACACCGGACATTGAACTACATAATGTCCCCTGCTGTTGCACATCAATAAAATATTGCATAATGCAACAAATTTTGATCCGAGAAAAATTTTAATGTAAAAACAACAAAAGGAACGTTACTTAACAACAAAAATCACAGAACTAAATGTGGAGATAATTTATTAATTATTTTCAAATCATTTTTATTTAATATATTTAAATAACTGTGACCAAGTGAATGAATACTCTTTTCCATTTATTATTTATTGTATTTATTTAATTTCTTTTTTTATTAATTTATTTAATAATTAAATGCAAAAATGTATAGGGAGATCCTCGTTATGGAAATAAATTATTTCATCAAAATAGAAACAAAATGGTACTTTAGAAATTCTATAAATTAGGTTGCAAAGAGTAAAAATCGTCCATAAAGGGCGTCCAAGTAATATTTTTCGAATTTTGAAAATTCCGTATATCGTGATGGAAATAAATTATTTAAATAAAATGTTTAATTCTATTCTAATTAGGTTGAAAATAATATATCATGCATAAAAAAAATCACCAATAAAGGGCGCCCGAATTATGTTTCCACATGGTGGAGGCGCCGGGATTCGTGGCAGGAAATTTATTTCTAACTTATATAAATTAGAATCAGGTTAGGGATTAATTTAAGGTGAACAGATAAATGGATGAAAATTTTACAAAATTTCGAAAAACACTAACACTGAAACTGATTGCCCGTTTAACAGATTATTCATTTGATTGAAAATTTCAGTGCATTAGAATTTATTCATTGCAATTCTGTAATTATGCAGAATTCTAATGCTCTGAAAACTCTCTTCAATTTTTATGTGCAAACAAAGTTTGAGTATGCATCACTGATCTGGCATCCCCAAACCCAACAATATATTAATTTAATTTAAAGTGAATTTACGTTTCGCAAAATTCTTGTATTTTGAAAATTATTATTATTATTATCAATTTGGTTGTGAATTAACTAATATAAAAATGAAACACATTAACTTATAAGTTATAAAATATTAATAAGAAATAAAATATTTAAAGTCTATTTCTTATTACTATTATTTATTTATGTTTTTTATTTATTGCCGCAATGCTAACAAAATGTATGAAGACATATTCTTTGTGCATAATGTTTAATTTTGTTTGTTACTATTCATTTATACTTTGTTTTTTTTTTTTGTTTAAATTTATTATCTGATAGCTTGTATTTTCTTATATTATGATTTTGATTGTATATTTTCCCTTGTTGGATTCTTGCGTTGAAAAATAAAATTATTATTATTATTATATTGTCCTGTAACTGCATCCTTTGTTTCCTGTTGGGAAATAAAATTTATGTATTTATTTAAAAGGAGTAAGTGAACTGAGAATTACTTGTGATCTTCATACAGTTCAATCAACATATTTATTATCTATATTTATCTAGTAATTTTTTTACTAGAAAATAACCAATGAACTACTCCACCTAAAGAATGTCACATATTTTACCTACTTTATAAGTAGCATCGTCAAAATTTTATTAAAATTGATATATTTGAGAGTATCGCATTTCAGCTCCTGATTTAATATAGTAATATTTTATTCCTTTCTTAACTTTTTTTTTATTTTAATCACTATATGTACATTTCAAGCACAACGTGCTCTTCTTCAATAGTTTTATGTAAAATTGACAAATAAATAAATAAACATGTAAACAAAATTTAATATATAAATGTGATGTGTTATTAAAAAAACCAGATAAAGATAATTTATTGAATTAAATCAATTAATTTTAATAAATTGTTATTTAACGGAGTTAAGTCATAATTTAAAAGTTTGCTAAAATTTTTATACATTTCAATTGCTTCTAACATATTTAGTTTTGGAGAATTTGACATTTTTAAAATTTTTAAATTGTTTAACGAAAATTTATGTCCAAATGTTAGCAATTGCGAATTTTTCTCTGTTGTTTATTTTTGAATAATAAATGTGTTCTTTGTATTTTGTTTTTAAGTTTCTTTTTGTTTGTCCAATATATAATTTCTCACAGTTACAGCACTGTACTGAATAAATGCCACTTTTTTTCTAAATCATTAATTTTGTTATTTGTATTTCCTAATAAAAATGTTGACTTAGTTTTAGAATAAAATACTGGTGTTAGGTTAAATTTTTTAAATAATTTAATTAATCTATAATTTAATTTAGGTTCATGAATAATTTTAACAAATTTTTTATTTGTATTTGTTTCATTGATTTTTTCTAATTTCGTGATATGATTAATTAAATATTTCCTTTTTTGTTTGTTAATTATTTTTTTAATTACCGAAACATCATAATTTAGAAAATTTGCAACATCTAGAATTAATTTAAATTCCTCATTTCCATTTTAATCTGTAATTGGTAAATTCATTGTTCGAAAAATCGTGCTGTTAAAAATTGAAAATTTATGTTTTATATTACAAAAAGAGCTCGAATGTATATAATTAAAGGTGTGTGTTGATTTTCTATAAATATTAAAATTTAGTTTCTTATTGTTTCTAATAATTAAAAGGTCCAAAAAATGGAAGACAGCCGTTAGTTTCAGTTTTCTGTGTAAAAATGATACTGTGGAATAATTTGTTTAATTCATTTAGAAAAAATTGGATATTAACGTTATTTTTAGTAATAGTAAAAATGTCGTCTACATATCTAAACCATAAATTTGGAAAATTAGAAATTTTAGATTTGACAACATTGTCTAAATGGTTTATGAAAATATTTGCTAAAAATGGTGATAATGGATTGCCCCTTGCTGTACAGAAAGTTTGTTTGTAAAATTTATTGTTAAATTCAAAAGTATTGCAATTCATTATTAATTTAGTTAATTTAATATAAAAATTAATTTTATTTTCCGTTTTATTATTTCCTTTAAGAATATTTTCTAAAATGTTAATTTTTTGATCTACAGGAATGTTTGGGAAAAATGAAACAACATCAAACGAGATTAATATGTAGCCATCTTCAATATTTATATTTTTTAATTTTGTTATCAAATCAAATGAACTTTTAATAGAAAAATCATTGTTAATTTTGAGAGATTTGAATTCTTGTACTAACCATTTGGCAATTTTGTAAATATGTTAGAAACAATTGGTCTGGGTTTATGAATTTTTGGAAGACAATATAATTTGGGTAGTTTAGGATTATTAACTTTTAATTTAAATAGGATTAAAAAGGGTTGTTGGTTCATTGAGAATTTTGTTGATTTTACTAATATATGAATTTAGTGGATTTTTTGGTTGTTCAAAAACATGGGCCTGAAGATAACATATAATTTATATCATTGATATAGTCACATTCAAATCATTTTTATTAAATTTATTTAAATAACTGTGACCATGAGAATGAATACTCTTTTCTATTTATATGAAATAAATATTTTGCTATAAATAGAAAAGAGTATTCATTCTCTTGGTCACAGTTATTTAAATATATTAAATAAAAATGATTTGAAAATAATTAATAAATTATTTTCACATTTAGCTCTGTGACTTTTGACTTACGTTACGTAAGTACGTTAAACAAATGCACATTTAAAACAACTACTTCCCGGGCAAATACCCACGCCGGACATTGAATTACATAATATACACCTGTTGTTGCACATCAATAAAATATTGCATCATGCAACAAATGTTTTGCGTTTTATTTCAACTTCACTCATACAAGGTTGATTAATAATGCAAAAACTACTAAATATGTAGAATAGAAAATGTGTACAAAAAGAGTGTAAGATGCTTTCTTCTTCCTAGAGGATGGATGTAAATTAAGAACAATTCCCTATCCAACTCGAACACCAATGTTTTCATCTAAACCCCTTTTAAATAAATTATATCATTAAAACCAACGCAAATTCCGCCGAAATTATAATCGACATACTCATCACCACTCGTAATTAAATGCAGATAAGATAAAAACTTAATCACCGCATTCCATTTTTTTACGTTTCCCTTAATACACTCGCTGTAAGTACGAATTCACATATTATTAATTAAAATTATAATTAGAGCTTCTGTGAGATTTTTCTAGTTACACAAAAAGATACTTTAATTAAAGATTAATGTAATAAATAAAAATGTTCCTGTGTGATTTTTCTAGTTATACAAAAAAAAAGTACAATCACTTTAATTAAAAATAAACGTAACCCATTATTCACTCCAAGTGAGAAGGATGATTTAATCTCCAGATATTACAGTGTGAATAAAGTTTATACAAATAAAGTAAAATTAAGGATAATACAATGCAAAGATTTTTTTGTTTCAGATAAAAATATGTTTTATATTTTTTTAATATTATTTTATATAAAGGTGATTTACCGTAAATAAATGAATTGAATTGAATTGAATTTGCAACATTTATATATAGAATTTTGATATTTTAATCTGGTTTCTCTTGAAAGCGAATAAATCTCTCTCCTATATTTTTATGTTTGTCTGGGCTATCGATCTTTCTGCCTTGCCTTGAATTTATGGCGATGCAAATAGAAAAATCTGTATGTTCACACAAATTAATAAATGATTTCTGAGAGTAGGATAAATATATTTTGTAAGGATAAGAAGAAGTAGGTTATTAGGGTGTAAATAACCCTTACAAACCTCATCCTAATCGTGTACTTAAACTACGAAATTAATTATCTTAATATTAATAAGGTTGTGTTGGACCATTTTGGCATTCAATACCCAAATAGATTTAGGATTTATCAGTTTTTTCTAATTAAAATGCATATTGTAAAATGGAGATTCCGTAAATAAATAAATTTTTAATAAATTAAAAACGACGTAAGCACCATCTTTTGTCTAATTTCAAGTGGTATCGTCAATGATTTGGGTCTACAAGGTAGACAACCGAGAGTCATTGTTTCGTCCACTAAAGAAAGGCGAGAACTTGTCCTGTTTATGAAAACAGGAAACGAAATGTTAATTTTATTTAATTTCATTAAATCTAAATTAATTATTACTTAAAATAGTGTTTTAAAAACTTATAAAATTATAATTGAAAAGGTAGTATAAAGCGCCATCTTTTACCTAATTTATAAGTAGCATCGTCAACATTTTATTAAACTTAATAAATTTGAGAGTATCGCATTTCACTCCTGATTGATTGATGAATTAATTCATTACAAAACTATTTACTAAAATTAAATAAAAAATAATTTGAGGGATGAAATAAATATGAATAAATTATTAAAAATCAACCAATAAAACACAGATTAGATTGAATAACTTTAAATTCTCTTGAAAATGGGCTAATAACCCGAAACTAGTCAAGAATTTAAAGTTATTCAATCTAATCTGTGTTTTATTGGTTGATTTTTAATAATTTATTCATATTTATTTCATACAATATGAACTACCAATGTCTAAATATTAAAACCATTAATTATAATTTGAGGGAATTTATACAAATTAAATAATTATTTCCCTTTAACTTATTCTTATTTATCACTTTGTAAAACATGTTCACAAATATATAGGGTTCGCTTGAATATTTTGTGGTGAAATAACCGCCTTTTCTGATACATTTTAACTATTTAAATTTATAAAACTAATTTATTTTTTTACTAATTGTTAAGGCTTGTACTTTGTTATGCATCGTTGTTCGATTAATGAAAACACATTTTTAATTTTGTTTGTATGACCGTAATTAGTTTTATTAATTTAAATAAATCCACATGGCGAAACTAAATTACATATTTTGTTGCTAACAAGTTAAGGTATATCCCAAATTACATTGGATTTCCCTTTAAAATGAAATTATATGTTATGTAAAATAAAACCAAGTGAATTTATTTAAATATATAATTATTTTCATTTTAGATTTCCATGTTTGAGTTAAATTCACTTAAAATTCCATTTTCATGTGTGAACTGTGGTTTTATTTGTTTCTGATTATTTTCGACCGACAAACACAGCTGCTCCTTATCGAAACGAGTTACAGTTTGATAGTAGCGTATATGTTTGTCCAAAATAATCGTAAATACATATAAACAGAGTTCATGCATAAAAATTAAACAAAATACAATTTAACTTATACATTTTTTTTAAAGCACAATAAAAGCCTGAACACTATAAATCTTACAATCAGGATGATGTTTTGAAATTAAATTGTATTGTAAACACAGTCCGAGTACATTTTTTTATTGTGCTTTCATTGTGTGTTTCATTAAATTAAGAAAAAAATGGTGATGCATGATGCGTCCGTCCCGGTGAAGTTTTTGAATGTAAATTTAATGGCAAATGAAAAATTATTAAATGAAAAAAATGATTGTTGTAAGACTGAAAGACATGCTGTCGATAGCCGTTTTCCTGAAGTACATTATATAAATTGTTGGTTTTAAATATTCTGTATAAAAATATTAATTTGTTGGTTACTTTTGGGAATAAAGATGTTTACATATATAGATTGTTGTATTTAAATATTTTCAATCCGATTAATACAATAATCGCTAAGAGTATAACTCAAGAACTGAAGATGCTACAATGTAAAGCTAATAAAATAAAATACTTATTTCCTCAAGATATACAACTTGTATTTGAAACATTCTTCGATACGATCGATATTGATCAAATCATTGTGGAAAATAAAAAAAAAAACGCTAAAAGTAAAGATGCACTTAATGAGTTTTGATTCTAACCAACAGCTTTTCAGATCTCACAAAGACAAAATAATCAGAAACTTAGAACTGATTATTCTGTGTGTCTTTGTTATAGAACCAACAAAAAAATCTCACTGACAAGTGTGTACTATTAAAATGAAAAAAAATGTATTGTCCCAGTTATGCAAAGTGTAATTAACGTGTTGTTTAATAAATTCAATATATGCAAAAATGAAAATGGACAAAGGATCTTTTACATGTATACAATACATAAAATTTATTTGAATTTAATCTGTTATCTTTTTGATTTTGTTCTAATCTATCTATTTTATTTCTTTGAATTAAATATTTTTCATGAATGAAAAGATTAACTTCATACCTTACATCACTGTTAAAGTTGTCAAAATCTTTTGGAGACATTTTGTAAGTAATTTCCGAATGAACTAAATAAATGTAGTGCTCTTTTATATTTCTCACTCTGTATTGTTCGTTCCTTTCTTCTTTTATCCAAATTAATTATGCTTTTTTAATTGCAATTTTGGCAGATTTTGAATTTGAATTTGATTTTATATTTACGTATTTTGGTACCGCTTTGAACTAGCTAAAGTTATTAAATAACAATAAAATAGAGTTTATTAATCAATAGGTAAAACTTTCCAATATTAATATTATAAATAACACTAAGAAAATTGTCATAAACTTCATTTTGCAGTGACCAAAAAATCGAAAATATCGACTTTGCCCATCTCTAATTTAAATTACTGTCAATGCAGAATATGAAATGAAAAAAAAAAGTGCTGAACTAGTTGAACTGACTATGACTTTGATAATAGGTTCCTAGTAGTCATTAAATTTAAATCTTGTTAATTAAAATTAATAGTATTTTATAATCCATAATCGCAGTCTGTAACAAAACAACATTGAAGTCATTAACTGTTTAAATAAATGCACTAATGTAAAGTTTGTTGGCTTTTCTGGCGACGAGATTACAAATTTTATGCACTGAATAACGTTAATCTCGTGTAATATCTAAACGTGCGGTTGAAATTATCGCGCAACGGAAGTGCTCAATCAACGCTTATCAAAAGCGAACACTTGCGTCTTTCTTCTTTCATCTACATTTTCAATGTTATATACTTCATAATTTTGCACAGAATTCTATCGTCAGCCGTATATAGACGAGTTTCAAAGTTTATTTCTCATCAATATAGTCTGATTTCAGTTTGAAATTTGCTCGAAATTATGTCGTGAGCCATTTAGATAACTAAGGGCTTATAAGGCATAGCTGTACTGATGAGGGATGAATCCCGAAACACGTGTCTGTAGATAGATAATTATTGTTTATGGTTCGCTTTCATTAAATATTTTCAAACATCGACACCCAATACGGGTAAAAGAGGATAAGATTAAGAAAGAAAGAAATATTTTCAACTCAAATCGTTGCAATGCACAGAAGTTCGAATATCTATTGTGTAATCTAATGTCAGTCGCGGTATATGCTCGGGAAGTAGTTGTTTGGTAAAAATGTATAGTGTAAGTAATTTTTGCAGTTGGAAAACGGGATTGATCGAATTTTATTGATCTTCTTTGAATGTTCCTTGTTTAATTTTATCGTAATTTATAGACGTACTTCATAGTTTATCTCTCATCAATACAGTCTTGTTTCAGATAAAGTTTGCCCTGACTGTGTTGTAAACTATTTACATACGTGTTTCGTAGTATGTCTCTTATCAATACAAGTTTTCGTAATTTTAATAAAATATTCATGGGTGGGGCAGAAAGACCTACGGTTAATAGCCCAGGAGAAACAAACCTTTATTTTAGTGTATATACTCAATGTAAATTTGTAAAAATGTAATTGTCTGAATAAAGATGTTTGTATAAATATTCATGGGTAAGCAGAAAGACCGATAGTCGATTTCTAAGGACAACAAATAATATAGTATAAGAATTATATTGTTAATTCACTTTATATAGAATTGTCTGCAAAAATAAAGATATATATATATATATATATATATATATTCATGGTTGTAGCGTTTAACGTCTAAAGTCTAAAGAGTTGAAATGTTGTTGTTTTTTTTTATAATCAAAGGTAAATTATAATAAATGGAAGATGACGCAAGCGCCCCCCATTGCTTAATTACGCTAAATGAATGGTATTTGAACATTTTATTAAAGGTAAATTATTGTTATGATGATTGTTGTAACCCTAAAATGTTATTACAGGAGTTATAATTATAAGTGAAATGAAGTTACGTGAAGTTTTTCAATATAGAAAAAATATAGACGGTTGCATTCACTTTACTTCACAGTTTTAATAATTATAATAATCTTAATTAACAGATAAATAACTGTAAAAAATACTAAATAAATATTAAAAAAAATCAAATGTATATTTTATACCTGTTAATTGGCTATCGACCAATGGTCTTTTCGCCTCACAGTTTTATTATACACTAAATGCACATTTCGGATCCATTATCATTAATAATAATAATAATAATCTTTATTGCTCAACAGGCAAGAAACCCAATTACAGAATAATATGTACAAACTTAATATAACATGCTATTAAATAAGACGTATATAAAAATATAAATAGTATAACTCAGTTGTAAGTGAATGCTTTTTTTCTTTATTGCAGAAGGTTAAACAAATGGATAGAAATAGTTAACTCTGATCGATAGCGCTGACAAATTTTGATATTGGAAAGTATAGACGCATTAAAAAATTCTGTTCAAAGTATTGTAGGACATCAATACTTTGCAGCAGAACATTTTAATGAATTTATAGTAATATGAAATGTATCCCAAAAAATGTTTTTGTTAAAAATAATCGATTATTTCAGTAATCTAGTATAAAATAATTTGAGTTTTTGACTTGAATAAAAACACTTAGGATCCTATCTTCATTACTTTATTTGTTACCAGATGTACATTTCGGACACAAAGTGACCATTATCAATGGTTGATACTGAGTTTTTTGAAATATGAGATTCTAAAATCAGAATTACTAATTGTCATTACTATTTCAATTTCAAAATTTGTCTGCTTTATCGTTCAGAGTTAATTTGTTCGTATTTATTATGATTAACATATTTTTTTTGTGTTGTTATTAATTGTTAACGTTTTGTTTTTGTAATAATCCAGTTTACTTTATTAAAAATAATTAAACATTGGAGTCCAACAACCTTAACATTAAAACGTTTTCCAAGTGAAAACAATTTTAAATATTACGGCAACCTTAACATTACCTGAAATACTTCTACGTATATTCTTTTCTCTTGCTTTCGTTTCGTGATTTAGTGCGGACAAAACTGAATACAGGTAGAACCGAGCAAAGCTGCATTTCCAGGAAGTGACCCTTGGTTACCTACGGGCGTAATGCCTGAAAACGACGCCCCGTGGGCCTGTGCGACCACCTGGTGTTTGTGCGACTGTGGCTCGTGCTGCACGCTCAAATGAGACCGTTTCCATCCTCCTCAATTCTCGTGTAATGAGTCCTCAGTATTGACTATGCTCGACAACGCGAGTGTTGTTAGTGGTAGTTTTGTGTTTGTGAAATTCAAAAGGAGAAGACATTTGTTGTGAATTTACAAAATGTATGTATCTCTTGAATTAATTTCTCACTTAACATTTGGTCAAATAAGTTAAAACAATTAAACGCGTGGTTTGTTCCACAATAAATTTAAAATAATAATGAAGCAAGTATCGATTTTTACATTATTTTTTGAGAATAATGCAAATGAGAGCCGACAACAGCATATATACAAAAATTGGATTAAATAGTTCTAATATTTAAACATTGGTATTGTATCAAATAAGTATGAATAGTGTGATACGTATGGAATTTCTGATTACATTCTGAGATTCTATGTACTCGTATCCATAGAATCTCAGAATGTAATCAGAAATATATTAAATAAAAATGATTTGAAAATAATTAATAAATTATTTTCACATTTAGCTGTGTGACTTACGTTACGTAAGTACGTTAAACAAATGTACATTAAGACAACAACATTTGTTAACGTACGTTTTACGTTACGTAAGTACGTTAAACAAATGTACATTAAAACAACAACATTTGTTTAACGTACGTTTTACGTTACGTAAGTACGTGAAACAAATGTTGTTGTTTTAATGTACATTTGTTTAACGTACTTACGTAACGTAAGTCAAGGGCCACACAGCTAAATGTGAAAATAATTTATTAATTATTTTCAAATCATTTTTATTTAATATATTTAAATAACTGTGACCAAGAGAATGAATAATATTCTTTTCTATTTATGTAATCAGAAATTCCATACGTGTCACGTGTCTTGACATATCAAGAGGCTCGAGATCAATCCTCACAAGTTCATGTATTAATTGTCTTTGTGTTAATAAAAGGATACGTTACAATAGATTATTTAAAATTAACCATTAAAACAAATAAAACACATTATTTTAATTTTCGCTGAAAATTTAAAATGATTCAATTTAAATAATATTAAATTCTCGACTAACCCGAAATTAGTCGAGAATTTAAAATTATCCAATTTAATCTGTTGTTATTGATGAGTGCGTAGCTCGTACTCAAAATATATATCTAAGAATATAAAGTGTGAAGAATGGATACAACAGTGTTAATTATTTTTATATATAGAAAATCTTTATTTCTGAGAGATACATTAAATTACAGTACAATATTTACAATCATAAACATCTAGTTAAGCCTCAGAAAATGGCTATCGAAAATCGGTCTATCTGCAAATTATTTCTATTTGTTTTATTGCTTGATTTTTAATAATCTATTCATATTTATTTCATGGATTAAATCAGGTAAGAAGGGATGTTAATATTTTGTCCAGATCGCTTCATTATTATTTACAAACTTCGTAAATAATAATTGCTTTCTGGATTTCCAGGCCCTCGCAAAGATTCAGCCTTTATTACCTGATTTTAATATTTTAAATTTATTAATGGTTTTCTGAAATGTAATGTGGTGTTTTCGTTTTAAATTATGGATTTTTTTATGTTGCTTTAGGCGTGCTTCAAAGGTTCTGCCTGTTTAGCCTATGTAAATTGCATCGCAATTTCCACAATATATTTTATAAACACCACATTTTTTAAATAGGCATAGCTGTACTGACGAGGTATAGATCCCGAAACACATGTCTGCAGATGGCCGTATATTAAGTAACGTTCTTGTTGTTTTTACATTAAATTTTTCTCGGATCAAAAAAAATTGTTGCATTATGCAATATTTTATTGATGTGCAACAGCAGGTGTACATTATGTAATTCAATGTCCGGCGTGGGTATTTGCCCGGGAAGTAGTTGTTTTAATGTGCATTTGTTTAACGTACTTACATAATGTAAGTCAATAGTCACAGAGCTAAATGTGGAAATAATTTATTAATTATTTTCAAGTCATTTTTATTTAATATACCACTTTTTTTTGCTTTTTTCATTTTTTGTTTTTCTAATTAATAAAACGTTGCCTAAATTGATAGGACTAGCGCTAATAATGTTAAATTTAATCCTTTTGAAACGGCTAATAATTTTGGGCGACAAATCTTTAACATAGTTAATTTGATGCCAAATATTTATTTTCTGTAATGTGCGCGTGAAAATGTTTAAGTATGTTTGGTGAATTATACACTAAGAGATTTAAAAGAGCAAGAAGGTAATCAAGAGATCACTACTCTTCATTGTTTTCTTTAAAAAATACTACTCTTTAGAGTTTTGACTATTATATCTCCAAAGAAGCGCTTCAATCAATATTTGATTGTCAAAAATAATCAATTAATCGAATATGAAATGATCAATTATTTTTGACAATAAAATATTGATTGAATCGCTTCTTTGGAGAAATAATAGTCAAAACTCCAAATATATTTGAAACTTAGTATTCTATTCTATTTTTTTTTTTTTCTTTTCAAAAAATGTATTAAGGGCCTACCATTTTTTCTCGGCAAACCACGTTTCTAATTTTATGTGTGAATAGTCTTTACGTCGTCTTACGATCCATGGCGACGTAGTGTATACATTATTTCACAAAATCTATCCTTTTCTATTCAATTATTTATATATAACGCTATCCCTTTTTACACTAACATTTTGGCCATGGCCTTTAACAGCCATGGCCAAAATGAATGAATTTAATGAATTTATTTGAAAACAAAAATGCAAAATGTTCCGAAAGTATAATAACTAGTGATGGACAAGATCTATCAATCAATGATCGATCAGTTGAAGTATCGATCCGCTAGAAATGATCGAGCCGATCAAAAAAAATGAAAAAATCGTAGGCGGAATAAAGTGGAATTTCGTCGAAAATTCAAAAATCTCCAAACGACTTCAATTTATACCAAAATGTGGCCAAAGAATGGGGGAATACTCTGTGAAAATTTCAGCATTGACAAGTAATTAGGTTTCGGCCAATCTGCTCGCAAAGATGATCTTCGCAAAAAGAGCGAAAATGTTATTAAAGTTTGCGATTTTTTCCTGGCGATCTCAAACAGTACAAAAATGCTAATTTGGATGGGAATGTAGCTGAATTCTGTAAGAATCAAATGCTGAAAGTACCGTTTTTCTAACTTGTTCACGAGTTTAGTTATTTTGGTCGGAATACGAAAACATCCGGAACGGCCAATCGACTCCACTAAATCGTCCCCATAAGGCTCCATGTAACTATTAAAATGGCTCGAAATGATTGAAAACGATTATTACAGAAGAAACTAAACAGTCAACATTGTTAGTAGAATAATCAAGTGACTTCGAGATTTTTTTTTTTTTTCAGATTTTTTGGAGATAAAATAATTTTCAGCGAAAATTGAAAAAAGAGAAAAAGTGAAATTTCGACGAAAATCCGAAAATCGCCAAATTGCTTAATATTATACCAAATTCTTGCTAAAGAATAGGAGAATGACCTGTGAAAATTTGAGCCTTGTCAAGTAATTAGTTTTCCGCCAATCTGCTAGCAAAGTTTACTTTTATAAATTGGGCGAAACTTTTATTAAAGTTTGCGATTTTTTCCTGACGGTCTCAAACGATGCAAATATGCTAATTTGGATGGGAATGTATCTGAATTCTATAGGAATCGAATGCAGAAAATTCCGTTTTTCTAACAAGTCCGCGAGTTTAGTTATTTTGTTCGGAATATGGAAACGTTCGGAACGGCCAATCGACGGGCCTCCGCTAAACCGTTCCCACAAGGTCCCATGTTAAATTCGCGGATCTATTGAAATGGACCGAAATGATTGAAAACTATTATTTCGGGAGAAACTAAATAGTCAACGCTGTTAGTAGTATAACTAAGTGTCTTCGAGATTTTTTTCAGATTTTTTTTGGACCGAAAAAAATTTTCAACGAAAATATTCAAAAAAATGAAATTTCGGCGAAAATCCAAAAATCGCCAAATGACTTCATATAATACTAGAATATTGCTAAAGAATATGAGAATGACCTGTGAAAATTAGAGCCTTGTCAAATAATTAGTTTTCCGCCAACCTGCTCGCAAAGTTTACTTCCATAAATTGGGCGAAATTTTATTAAAGTTTGCGATTTTTTCCTGGCGGTCTCAAACGGTACAAAGATGCTAATTTGTATGGGAATGTAGCTGAATTTTATTAGAATCGAATGCTGAAAATTCCGTTTTTCTAACTTGTTCGCGAGTTTAGTTATTTTGATCGGAATACGGAAACGTACGGAACGGCCAATCGACGTGCCTCCATGAAACCGTTCTCATAAGGCTCCATGTTAAATTCGCGGAACTATTAAAATCGCTTGAAATGATTGAAAACGATTATTGCAGGAGAAATTAAATAGTCAACGTTGTTAGTGGTAAACCAAGTGTCTTCGAGATTTTTTTCAGAATTTTTGGAAGGAAAATAATTTTCAACGAAAATTAAAAAATCGGAATTTCGGCGAAAATTCGAAAATCGGCAAATGACTTCATATTATACCAAAATTTAGCTAAAGAATGAAGGAATAATCTGTGAGAATTTTAGCTGTATCAAGGGAATAGTTTACAGTCAATCCGATCGCAAAGTTTGCTTTCGCAAATTGTACAAAAATTGTATTTTAATTTGCATTTTTTTTTATGGGCCATTAACGATTCAGTAACGATTGGTTTTAATGAAAATATAGCTACATTCTTTGGGAATGAAATGCTGAAGACCGCGTTTGTTTATCTCTTCAGTGAATTCCGAAATCTAGATCCAACCGCAGACGCATGTGAAACGACTAAACGGCGGATCTCGCTTTAACCGATCCCATAAGGTCTCATGTTAATTTCATGGAGCGATTAAAAATAGGCAGAAATGATTGGAAATGATTATTATTTGTTAAAATTGTTTGCCCACGTTATTTTTATTATCATCTAGTATATTCAAGATTTTTTAGATTTTTTTTTTTTTTAATAGAAAAAAATTTCAGCGAAAAATATACTCTAGTCTCTACGCCTTACGATTTTTTCAATTTCTTGGAAAAAAAGTGGAATTTCGCTGAAAATTCGAAAATCAACAAATGACACCAGAATGTATCTAAAAGATAGGAGAATGACTTGCGAAAAGTTGAGCCTTGTCAAGTAGTCATTTTTCCGACAACTTTCTCGCAAAGTTGACTTTCGCAAATTGGGCGAAGTTTTTATTAAAGAAAACACTTAACTTATTTATACCACTTTTATTTTACTTTATTTTAATTTACTAAAGTTTGATAATTATTACCGTGTATTAACTAGTCACTAAAGTAAAATAAAAATGGTATAAAAAATTAAGTGTTTTCTTTAAATCAAAATATATTTGAGCCTTAGTATTCTATTCCCTTTTTTTCAGAAAATTTATTACGCTTAGCTATTTCACAGACATAGTAAAAATTGATTATTTAATTAATAAATTTATTTGAAAAAAAAAATGCAAAATATTCTTTTTTTCGGACAGAAAGACCTATGGTGGATAGCCCATGACTGACTACTAACACAACTGTACATATTGTTATTATACATTTTGTAAATTTTTGTTATCATATTGTCTGAATAAAGATGTTTGTATGTATATTCTTTTTTGAATCAATTATTTTTTTATAAGAAAATTTCTCAATCATATGGTAGTTGTACAATTAATAATGGTTGCATTGTATTTTTAGTAATTTCTAAATAAAGAGTGAAGCAAAATTGATTACAATATATTTTACATAAATGTTATCTAATTTTAAGATTGTAAAACGTGTTTAATTTCATTTGAACAAATTAAACACACAGACTGTACAAAAATGTAGTACACTTAAACGGTGCTAAATAGAATTTATTAGAGATGGGCAAAGTCGATCTTTTCGATCCAAATTATGTACATGACAATTTTATTAATGCAACATATTCTATTAAAATCAGTAAGTGTTCCCTATTTGTTGAAAAAAAATCAATTTATTGTTAATTATTGATTTAAAAATTTAGAAATAATCGATTACTAATATTTTGCCCAATATTTAAATTTATTAATTTTATGAAAATGGCACTTTTTAATTATTGATCAAATGAGATTTTTAAGAATTTATTAACAGAAATATAATCACTGATTTTTTTGTATCCAATTACCACTTCAAATTGAATACCGAGACTTTAATTAATTGCGTAAATTTCGAAGCGGGTACGCAAACCTGCGTCGAGAAAACAAATTCGATCTGCACCGCGAACCAGCCAGGCCGGCGATTTTGAATGGAATGTGTGTGTGTGAAACGAGCGTACGAAAGTGTTTGCAAATATTCCGAATAGTTCATAGAAAATATTTATGGCTGTTTTGTATTAGTTAGTAAAGCGTGAAGGAAAAGTGAACACTACGGATGAAAACAACAGTTAATTGCGTAGTTACATCATCAATTAAGAGCACTTAGTCTCCCATGAATTAAACATACGGTATGTAAAAATGTTAATAATAATAATATTTCTCGCTCGAGCTTTTACATAGAATTCCTAGAGTATTTACAGAAGTGTATTTGTTGGAATATTTTTAGTGTTGGGCAAAATCGAGTAATATTAATAATCGAGTATTTTAAATAAATAAAGTCAATAAGTAATAATCAATTGATGTTTTTTTTTTCAATAAATAGAATTTTCCATCCATTTTCTTCTTGCACTTCCATTACAATATTTAGAAATGAGCAATTTAAATATTTTACACGCAATGATTGTTACAATAATACGAAAAACTTGTCAATAATGTATATTTTGATTAATTCGCTCCAAATTTAAATATATTCAAATCTTTACTGTGTAGAATCGATTTCTAATAAATTTAAGTTGTAATGCTCGTCAATGTCTATATATATCGAATATGTCTTTTTTAATATTAAGTTTAAGTTCAATATTTTTGTAAAAAAGGTGTCTCCGTTGAATAAATAAATAAACATGATTTGTAATTGAATTATTTATAAATTAAATTAATTACAAAAACCGATAGGGATTGTGAAATGGCGAAGGGGGTCGATGAATTAAATCACTTTACTGATAATGAAACACATATTCAATTGAAAGGAAATTTTACAGAAATAGAGAGAATTACGGAAAATGTTCATCCAAGCTTCATTATCAATTAAACCTAGAAACTTGACTGAATCAGCCACAAATACTTCTTGATGATTTTTTTACAATAAATAATAAGCTCGCGGTTTTTCATCATTCATGCAAATACTATTTGAATCATACCAGATTTTACAAGTTCTCCTTGCATCAACTTCAAATGTTAATAAACGGTCTATGTCGTTAAAAATTGTGAAAAAATCGTCAAAAGTTACGAAAATATCATCAATATTTGTGAAAAATCGTTAAACATTGTTAAAAATTGTGAAAAATTGTCAAAATTTGTGAACAGCCATGAAAAAATGTCAAAATTTGTGAAAATCATGAAAAATGGTGAAAAAAATGTCAAAAAATATGAAAAACTCATCAAAAATTGTGAAAACCCATGAAAAATCGTAAAAAAATTCATGAAAAATTTGACAAACATTTGTGAAAAATCTTCAAAATTTGTGAAAAACCATGAAAAATCCTAATAAAATCATGAAAAAATCGTCAAAAAATCATGAAAAATTGTGAAAAATCATGAAAATTCCTCAAATATGAAAAAAATATCAAAAATTGTGAAAAATTGTGGAACATTATCAAAATTTGTGAAAAGCCATGAAAAATCGTAATAAAATCATGAAAAAATCGTCAAAAAATTGTGAAAATCATGAAAAATTGTAAAAAATTGTGAAAATCATAAAAAAATCGTAAAAAATTGTGAAAAACTATGAAAAATCATGAAAAATCGTCAAATATTGTGAAAAACCGTGAAAAAATGTCAAAAATTATGAAAAAAATATTAAAAATTGTGAAAAATCATGAAAATTTGTGTGGATTGTATTTAGTATCGTGAATTTGTGAAAAGCCATGAAAAAATCGTGGAAATACGTAAAAAAATAATGATAAAATCATGAAAATTGTCAAACATGTGAAAAATCATGAAAAATTGTCAAAATTTGTGAAAAACCATGAAAAATCGTGGACAATCGTGGAAAATCCTAAAAAAATCATGAAAAATCGTCAAAAATCATGATAAATCGTCAAAAAATGTGAAAAATCGTTAAAATTTGTGAAAAACCGTGATAAAATGGTAAGAAATCATGAAAAAATCGTCAAAAAATATGAAAAATCATGAAATATCGTCAATTATTGTGAAAAATCGTCAAAAAATCGTCGAAACTTGCGAAAAAACATGAAAAATCGTCAAAAATTATGAAAAAATCGTCAAATGAAAATATTTAAATTTTAATTAGTGATAAAAATTGAGGTATCATCAGCAAATTGAATGAACAAAAGAGGCCCTAAGTGAGATCCCTGTGGTACGACCTTAGTAACATGAAGTTCATCAGATGTATTATGGCCATAAGAAACAATCTGTTAGATAAGACAATATCTGTGTGGTTGTATTTAATTTCGCTATATTTATAATTTGATTGTAATTAATGTTACTAAAAATGTTTTCAATTCAATTAATTCAACGAGTTGCCTTAGCCCAAAACTCTTCTTAACATCAAAATCATTCATCATATTAAAATTCCCAGCAATAATAATATAACGTTTAGTTGTCATTACTAAAGTGTTTATTACATTTTCTCAATAAAACTGTGGGTTGTATTTAGTATCGTGAAGAATATAAAATTTTAAAATCTATTGCTAACTACAAACACAAGAGAATCCAACTAAAATAGAATCTACAGATATTTTTTTGAGTCAAACAAAAAAATAGTTTCCACAGATTTTAGTTTTTTTTTTAGAATTAAAAAATAATAAACTTTGTTGTCCAGTACAGACAATAAAGTTTATTAATAAAAAAAACTATTTTTTTTTCGAGAATTAAATTGGACAATAAAGTTTATTAATAAATAAAATACAAATTTTACGAGAATTTTTTTTTTTTTTTGAGAATTAAAAAAATATTATATTATTTTTTAATTCTCGAAAAAAACTTGTAAAATTTGTAGATTTTTTTATTAATCGTTGACGATGCCACTTGAAATTAGGCAAAAGGTGGCGCTTGCGTCGTCTTTAATTTATTATCATTAATAGGTTACAAATTGGACAATAAAGTTTATTATTTTTTAAGTGTCGAAGAAACTAAAATCTGTAGATACAATGTTTTTGTTGTATTCTCAAGATCTAATAAGGACTCTTATTCTATTTAATTTGACTTTTATGGCTTCTTTGCCATTTAGGAGTATCAATAATTCGATTCTTTATTCCATATGAACCTTATTAGATTTTTTTCTAACCCTTTAAATTCTCATTTTCAGAATGATTATTAAAAGAAACGATGGAAGCTGATTCCTCTATGGAAACCCCTGACGAGATCCCGAACCCGCCGCAAAATGCCGAGACCGACAAACCGGAAGAAATCGAGGAAAAAGACCCAAACTCCACCATACACGGCTTCAACGTCTCCAACCCGAACGAGACGGTGATAGAAGCAGTCGCCGTTAATCCTCCAACAATGGACCACAAGACGAACTCTTGCGAAGGCAGCGATTCCGGCGTTGAAGTGATTGAAAGCGTCGAGACGATCATCAACCAGGAATACGAAGCGATCAACTCCGCCCAAAGTTGCAATTCGAGTATAATTAGTTGTCTTTCGAACTACGATGAAGCTTTTAATTTGTTGGTGCGGAGGAATTCGACGCTTTTGGATGATTATAAGTTGAGGAATGTTGATGGGACGAGCGAGAATGGGAGCGAGAGCAGTTCGATTGCTTCGACGACGAAAGTTTCGAAAAGGAGCCTGAGTAGTGGGAAGAAGAAGGTTATGGTTGATGCGAAAGCCAAGCAGCCGGTTGGGAATTCAAAGGTGAAACCACCGATTACGCCGAAGCCCACTTTGGTTTCCGGTAATAGGAGCAAGTCGATTGATAGGAGCTCCGCTACGAAGCAAGCGAAGAGCAACCCGAAAGTAAGGACCAAGCCGGTTCCCGAGGATTTAAATATTGCCCCGAAGCGGGATTCGAGCGCAAGGAGGAATCTGATGAATAAAAATTTAATCAACGCAAAAACCCCGACAACGCCTCCAGTTAGCGATGATGGGAGGTGGCCGAAAACCCAAATGACGAGATCCTTGCGGGGAGCGCTTCCCGAGTTGAAGCAACAAAAAACACCAAGTCCCAGCGTAACCGAAGCGAAGAACACGCTGGAGAAATACGCGACGCTCCCGAGGAGGAGGAAAGAAAGGAGCGTTGATAATATAAGCGAGTTGCAGAACAAACCGAAGAGCCGGGAAAGCAGCACCAACAGGCTATCCTCCAGAAAAACCGTCACCCCAACTCCCACCCCCACGAAAACCCTCCCGCCTTACCCGAAAAAGAAACCCCCGCTGCAAAAAATTAAAATCTACCACGAAACCGGGATGCAAACCGCGCTAAATTTAGAGGATATCGAGAAAGCCTTGCAGGGGATCAATTTCATCCCGACGAATCCCCAAGACGTGGAGAAGGCGACGAAGGAGGTTCAAGTCGATCGCAGGCATGAGGATTTGGAGGAGCTGCAGAAGAAGTTCACGGCTTTGTTGGAGAAGTACGAGCGGCTGAAGGCGGATTTCGGAGAGCAGTCCACGCGGCTCACGGACGTGGAGCAGAAGCTCAAGGAGGAGGTGCAGGAGAAGGAGGGTCTCAAGGAGGAGCTGAAGAATAATAACGAGAGGGTCGTCGCGATGCTGCGTGGTGATGAACCAAATAATGTTGGTATGTATTTAAAAACAAGTAAACTTTATTTTTATTGTAATTTTTTAGAAGAAAGTTTCTAGATATATCATTTTTATTTCGCATGGTCAATGGTTTGATGGATTGTGGGGAGTTGGTTGAATAGCTTAATTTTAATATTCCAAGGTGCACACAGTCTCAATATAAATCTTTATTCCGAATCACCTTTCATCCCACTTCTTACGGAATGTACAGTCATATGAGCCGATAGATGCGTCTAGCAATTGAATTAAATAAAAATAATAATTTTGACTTATTCCTACATTCTTTTCACTCTTTAAATCTCGTCTTAGTCTCATCAATTTGGACAACATATCTTGCAACATTTAGGAATGCATATATATATATTTAATTTATTCATTTTAATATGTTAATTATCCCTCTTTTCGTCATCTTATTTGTATGCATATATGTATGCATGTATGTATATACAGTGAGCTTTTTTTATCAGTATACATTTCCCATTACATGTATACCTGCAAAATACGCGAGTCAAATGCATTAACATATGTGTGTTTAGTTGCCTATAACACGCAACTGAACACACATATGCCAAATAGTCAACTAAACATACACACATTAATCGGTTCAATGCGTTTTACTCGCGGTTTTTGCAGGTATACATAGGGAAAATGTATATTGATAAAAAACCTCTCTGTATATGTGTGTATGTATATATATATATACAATTCGTTAATTTACGGGATTTTCGTTTTATTAATGATATTTTAAATATATTTGTTTTTTTTTATTTTTTATTGCTTTGTTTGGTATTATATTTTCTATTTACATGTTTGTGTGAATTTATATATATATATATATATATATATATATATACAGAGAGGTTTTTTAATCAGTATACATTAGGCGAACTGTATACCTGCAAAAGAAACAAGTCAAACGCATTGAGCCGAATATTGTGTGTTGCCTATAACACACAACTAAACGTCAAACGCTAAACTTCAAAATGTGTGAAATATTTGATCGAAAATGTATACAAATGAAGAAAAAGTTGAATTTCAAGCGTGTATTAAAATTCCAGAAGTACTAGAGGAGGATAAGACATGTTTTAAATAAATCCAAAGTGGCCGAATACCTCAGTTAGGATAATTCTAAAAATAATTAAACTAAAACATTTTTTTTTTGGAAAACGCAACAAAATAAATCATGACTAACATTGCATGCGTTACCGTCACAAGCAATTTCCTTTTTTATCAAAAATACATCACTTATTATTATGGAGAAATTACAGGTAAAAAATATCAACAGATTTTATTAAGACAATTTGAAAGAAAAGTAACAGTGAAGAACAATAAACTTGAAATAAATAATTAGAATAAATGCTATAAATGACCACCACAAACTGCAAGATATTAACTCAAACGATAGTAAAAATTCTTCCACATTGTGCATTTCGATATTGTCATAAACAAAATAGAAAATTGTTAAATTATTATATTATTATTATAGGCAACTAAACACATACATCAATGCGTTTGACTTGGGTATTTTACATGTATACATATGGGATATGTATACTGTTAAAAAAACCTCTCTGTATATAGTTGTGTTTTATTCCTATATTATTATTTTACTTAAAGTTAATTTAATCTCTTGGTAACACTGAGATTGCAGTTAAACATTAGCTACATAGTTGGTTATATAGTTTAATAGTTTTACTTTACATTTGTATATACTATGAACCACTTGGGATTTGCTTTAATATTTGTATTTGCATTTTTTGCTGCTAATTTATATATTTTTTTAATAATTAATTGAATCGGCTGTTAATTGTTGAAAGTTTATATTCACTTTTATATTGAATAAAACAACTGTTTAACTTTCAAAATATTATATTGAAACGCTACACGTGTTTCGCCACACTGTGGCTTCTTCAGGCGAAGAAATAGTTTTCGCCTGAGGAAGCCACAGTGTGTTTTATTCAATTTAAAAGTATATATTTTTTTGTTAGAAGTAGAATGTAATATTGTTTGATTTTTATTGTTAATTATACACACGATTCTTAATTATAATATTATTTAATATATTTTGGTATAATATTTATATATTATTTTGTTAAAAAGTGAATTTCCATTAATAAAGTTAATAATAATATGCTCTTAGTACGTAATCACAAAATTACACCATATCTTAATATATCATTTATTTTAAATCAATCATTTTCGTTTCTTCTTTCTTCCAGAATCTAATTCTAGTGATAGCCTAATGGTGTTGGAGACGCGGTTCCAGAACGTGGGCCAAATAGTACTTAAGCAAGAGGAGGAGATTTCGAAGCTGAACGCATATTGCAGGACGCTACAGCGCGATTTCGACAAGAGCATCGAGAACCAGAAGCTGCTGGTGCGCCAGCACCAGGAGTTCGAGACGGAGAGCCGCGAGCTGCAGGAGTTCATGCAGTTCGAGAAGACGACGATCTCCGACGCGCTGAGGGAGAGTGAGTCTGAAATAAAGAGGAACAAGCTGATGCTGGTGCAGAAGGAGAAGGAGCTGGAGAACAAGCAGGAGGAGTGCAAGCATCTGGTCAGGGTTAATGAGCAGAGGAGGTAAGGGGAATTTCAGGAATTTATGGGGTGAAGAGTAAATAGACTTTAATTAAAACACTTGGTTTTAATTAAAATCTATTAATTAAATATGTTTCACCACGGGTTAAGTGAGAAATTAACTCAAAAATAGGGTGAAGAGTAGTTTAATGCATGTTTTTGAAAGCAATGTTTCAAAATCCACCAGAAAGTATTTTAATGTATGTTTTTTTTTTAATTTAACATCCTTAAAAGGAAACAACTAATGCTTCAAAGGAAATATCCTTTCATGGTTTTTGATACACAAGAATTGGAATAATGCTTTAATTTCATCGCCGTTAACTTGATGGTACATTTTCAATATAGTATATAAAGAAAACAAAATTGCTTTTTTATACCACTTGGATTTTTTTATCAAACACTATTGTTTGAGAATGAACTAGTCACGATTAATAAAAAAATCCAATATATAAAAAAAAAGAAATTTTGTTTTCTTTATATACTAAATGGAATAATGATTTAAGGAATATTTCCAATGATGAAATTTGATCAATACTTTAAGGATAATTCCCATGATAGAATACGAACTATACATTAAATGTTTTTTGAAAGAATAATTCTGATATATTTATTTGAAGTATTTAATTTTAATCAAAAATTTTAGTTTTTTTATAATAAATAATTATTTCTTACTTTAAGCGTAATAAAAAAACATCGAATTATTAATATGAACGGAAAATGAGTAAAAATCTAGTAAGAAATAAATATTTATTATAAAAAAACTAAAATCAAATTAAAATTTTTGATCGATATAAGTTCTAGAAAAAGTCATAAGATTTTGCAGAAAAAAAGGTAACTCTTTATCTCCACTAATAAGCTCTCTAAAAGTACGCATTTTTATTAAGAAATCCCATAAGAAAGCTTCAAGGTCGATTCGCAACGATGCCTCTTAAAACATTTCACGACTTGAATATTTCCAATGCTTCAAAGATAATATTAAATTATTTCCCTTGAAATATATATATATATATATATAATCTGTAATCCTTTCTACCCGAAGGTGTAAGGAGAAAAATATTAGGATATAACCCGCTTAAAAAAAATATCACAAAGTTACAAATATTTTTTTTTGGTACAATTTCAAGAAAGGGCATTTCTGAAATGTTTCGTCGATAGAGCAGCAAATTAGAGAATAAGAACTTCAATAAAATCGTTGCTTTATTCTTTTATTTTTTCGGTGCATTCAGTAGGAAAAGAACAATGTTATTTCTATTTTTAATTATTTGTAGGCAAGAAAATATCGGCCTGCAAGCGAGATACGTGGCCTTGGAAGCGAAATGCAGGGAGCTTTTGGTCCATCAAGGGAGCACAGTATCGGGAGCGGCGGTCGCCTTGTCCTCGCTGATATCACGCTTGGAGGGTCTGGTGGATGAATTGGTCAATTCGTACAACATTTCAGATCAGGAATTAGAAGTGAGTCACCTTGAAACCACAACATCATCCTGAAATATTTTTCATAAGAAAATTTTGATATTCCTCATTAAAAATAGAAAATTTGTAATATTTTTCTTTTAACACTTTTTTCCTTTCTGCCGTTATGTGTAAGGAGAAATTTTTAATATTCCTCAGAAAATATTTGTAAGGCAGTGAGGATTTTATTTCATTGATTATTATGTACTGTACAGACTAACATTTTATTAGGCTTTATTAACTTTAACTTTTAAAGTTTAAAGTCCTCCCTTAATCCATTTAGCTTTCTATGTCAGAAAGCAAACAAAATTCGTTCTCCTTACTCTAAATAGCGTGTCTGCGTGATTCCAAATAAATCACAATTTTTCACAATCTTGCGGGTGATTTCAAATAAATCTCCCTAGTCAGACATTCGGGGTTATTCCGTATAGAAAATGTTTAGTTTAACGCATACGTTATTAATTTACTTCACATTCTATGAATTTATATATCTATTACAAAAGTCGCTTAGATTGTGAGGATAAAATATAACGTACACTTTAAATTTAACATTTTACTTAGAGAATAGCCACGATTGAATGCTTACTTTGAAGCCACCTGGAGCGTTTGAGCGTCTTTTTCAGGAAATATTAGATTTTTCCTGAAAAAGACGCTCAAACTATTTCCCTCTCGCTCTAAATAGCGTGTCTGCGCTCCAGGTGGCGCTGTACTAAGTCAAATAATTTACAGGAATCTGTTCCTCTTCTATAATTCATCTCATTAGATAAATACTTTGATTAAATATGGAAATTAATTTATTAATTATTTTCAAATCATTTTTATTTAATATACTTTGATTAATATAAGGATTTTTTTTTTTTCAATTATAAAAGAACTTTAGTATTATGAAAGTTATGAAAACACTTAAATTATTTTACAAGATGAAATTGATGGGATGTGTTCACCACAATAAAGTAATAAAAAATAACAGATCTGAACTCTTTGTGCCAACGTTTAGAACAAGCTTCACCTGGACGAAGGTAATGATGCAGATTTATAGCCTATATTAGTAATAAGTCAGAGGGAGGAAGACATACGACAGATGGCTGACAGAATTTGAATGGAACTGATGTACTGTTTATGAGAATTTATGACATTAATGAAATTTCTTGAATATACGAGCTCTGGCTGTTATATAACGAGACTGCAGAAGCTGGAAGTGTATGTACTATTTCAGTACAAATTGAACATGAAGAAAGTCTGTGCGAATATATTAAATAAAAATGATTTGAAAATAATTAATAAATTATTTCCACATTTAGCTCTGTGGCTATTGACTTACTTACGTAAGTATGTTAAACAAATGCACATTAAAACAACTACTTCCCGGGCAAATACCCACGCCGGACATTGAATTACATAATATTTCCCCGGGAAGTAGTTGTTTTAATGTGCATTTGTTTAACGTACTTACGTAAGTAAGTCAATAGTCACAGAGCTAAATGTGAAAATAATTTATTAATTATTTTCAAATCATTTTTATTTAATATATTTAAATAACTGTGACCAAGTGGAATGAATACTGTTTTCTATTTAGTCTGTGCGAAGTTGGTCCCAAAAAATGTTACCCCTTACCAAAAAAAGATCTGCTCAGATTTTCTTGAGAGGTTAGAAAAAGAGCCTGAATTAATGGAAAAACATCATCACTTGCGATGAAACCAGGATATTCCAATACGATGTTGGAACTAAGCGGTAATCCATGCACTGAAAAACTCCTGCATCAAGAATGAAAAAAGCAAGGATTTCGAAATTACAATTTAAAGCCATGCTAATAGTTTCTTTTTTTTCGACATCAACGGTACCGTGATGACTGAATGGGTTCCAGAGGGTCAAGCTGTAAAAAAAATAATGTTTGAATATTTTGATAACACTGCGAGTTCGTAAGAAACGACCTAAGTTGTTGAAAAAAAAGTAGTGGATTTTGCACCACTTATGTCGTTTCTTACGAACTCGCAGTGTTATCAAAATATTCAAACATTTATTTTTATTTTACAGCTTGACCCTCTGGATGTCTGTGATGCGTTATTTAGCCACCAGAGGCGCTCCAGTGCTCGCGCCGTACTCGCTCAATTTACCACCCAGTGACTTTTTTCTATTTCCGAAGATCAAGTCTGTTTTAAAAGGAACCCGATATGAGTCAATGGAAGAAGTGAAGCGAAAATCTCATAAATGCTCTTACAAAAAAAGACTTCCAATATTGCTTTGATCAATAGAGAAAAACAAATGGAACGTCGTGTGGCTTAGAGAATCTAATGTTCCCATTAAATTATTTTTTTTTTAAATAAAACTCCTTTTCATAAGCAGTCTTGTTATTAAATAAACAGCCCTCTTATTTTTTTTTTAAATAAAACTCCTTTTCATAAGCAGTCTCGTTATTAAACAACTAGCCCTCTTATTTGCAATGCATTGACATGAAACAGTAAGACAGGCTCGTTTTCCTTGTTTTCATAAACAGGACAAGTTCGCCTTCCTTTAGTGGACGAAACAATGATTCTCGCTCGTCTACCTTGTAGACCTAAATCGTTGACAATGCCACTTGAAATTAGGCAAAAGGTGGCGCTTGCGTCGTCTTTAATTTATTAAAGACAGACTGTGTTTAATTAAAATAAAATCCTTTCTGTATGTATTACCAATGTTTTCACATGTCTTTCTTTGTCAGGATGTGATATTTCATAATGAGGCATACAGTAACAGCAGCAGCAGTCCAGATGCGACGCCAGACAAATGCAGGAAACTGATCATGGATAAATCGCCGTCGCCAAAACGGGGGTCTAGTTTCGTCTCAGCTGTAATCAACGCCATCAGAAACGCCACGCAATCGCCTTTCGTGGTTAACAGAGAAAACAGCAGGGAAAATATTACTGGTAAGACACCAACTTATATATTGGTCGCGTTCAGGGAATTTTAGAAAAGCGCTTGATGTTCCCTGAACACGCTTTCGATGCTAAGGACGTTCACGAAAATATGGCCGTTTTGTTTACAGCTTTTTACGGAAAAAAATATATGCTTTACCGCTTGATAAAGCGGTACAGCGCCACACATAAAGCGGTATCGTTCAGCGAAACCGCTTAAGCGCTACAGTTCCCTGAACGCGACCATTATTACGAAATTGGGTTTAATCAAACTCGGAATTAAGTAAAACAATATTTATTTAGAGTACACTTAACACATTTATTTACAATACACTGTCTCTATTTATTTATAACGCGATGTTGAGCACTCCGACGTTCGTGATAGACTGACTGCAGCGCCGCCAGCGCGTGCGCTTATATAGTGTGTATGTTTCTAGAACTTTCCGGAACATTCGATGACGCCGCGTTTACCGTCGCGCGCTCTATGGAACATTCCAGAGTGATCTTTCTAATTTCTTGTTTCACTTTCGTTACAATATTTAACAAAATTGTCATAATTGTTTTTTTGAAAATATTGGCTGTTGCAACTAAAATTCAACAAATATTTCTTTTTATCGCCTTTATTTACTTTAACATCAATTCCACTTCGAATTCAGTTTACCTTTATTACTTCATTTAGCTTCCTAGTCACTTTAGCTTCTTTATACCTGATAACTACAAAAAAGTAACAAAAAGAGACCCTCTCTCTCTTATGCGGATTAATAAAAACAAATTGGAGGCGAAAATACCACTAGTCGATAGAATATTAACAGATAATAATAGTTTATTCATTTTTTTTTACAAAATTATGACCCCAGTGCCTCCAGCCTTCAGCGCTTTGCGCTCCTTGACTTTAATCTGAACAGCAATCCAAGTGGCGTCTGCCTTATTGGGTGATCTTGCGGCCACCATCGGCGCTTTTTTCAATAAGCTTCAAAGCGTCCAAGTTCTGAAGTTGACGTGCAAATATTAATTATACATTAGATTATGTATTTTTTTTTTTGGTTTTTTGCTGTATCTATCTTTTAATAAAGATTATTATACTACTACTAGACTGGGTAGATACGATCCGTCTCGTTGTATTAACAAACGACCCATTCGAGTGACGCTGTCAAATGAATCATCTGTTATATCCATTCTCAAGAAATCAAAAGAACTGAAAAACTACAGTGACTTCAAACACATTTCTGTATCTCGAGATCAAACTCCAGCTCAAATGGAATTATACAGAGAAACAAAACGGAACTTCTGCGTCGTTCATCGTTAGGAGAGACAGAGCTTAGTATAAAATATATTCGTGGCATACCAACAATCATCTCTACATCCGGAAGCTCGGAAAACTAAATGTGTCCAACAGAATGTACCTAAATGTTTGCTATCAAAATACCCAAGTCTTGGCACGAAAACGCATAATAGCATATGTGACACAGATTTCGACATTATATGTTTTACAGAGACTTTGTGATAGTGTTATTTCTAGTGAACTATTTACACCTGATTTTAATGTTATAAGATGTGACAGGAATACTATCGCTACAAACAGATCAATTGGCGGAGGTGTTTTAATAGCATTGAATAATAAACTTTCGTTTGAATATCTCAATATACCGCACATTAAAGATCATGCGCCACTAATTGATTTTATTCTATGTAAATGTTTTTCGCGCCATTCTTTCTTCTATGTTATGGTTTTGTATATATCCCCGGATATATCCATACATGAATTAGACATATTCTTAGAAACTATTACAATATATATTTTTAATAAACCGATCTTGATTGTTGGTGACTTCAATGTCCCAAGCTATCTTGATAACTCGATGCCAAAAAAAAAACAGAAAATGCTTAGCATTATCCAATTTCACTCAATTCATTAAATTAAAGCAATTAAATAACGTACGTAATTGTAACAACAGAACGTTAGACCTAGTTTTATGTAACTTCCATAGTGTTGTCAACGTGAAAAGAGATGAATGTCCAATAGTGACGGAGGATGGACATCATTCTGCATTATCCATCGCATTTGATACAGATGTGAACGATGACAAAAATATCTCTTTTCCGTCAAATGATAATATCAGATTCAACTTTAAAAAAGCTAACTATATCAAACTTTGTGATGATTTATTTAATTTAAATTGGTCGTTCCTTGAAAATGTTGTCGATGTTAATGAAGCATGTGATGCATTTTATAAATAAATTGTTCGATAACATATCTTATTCTGTTCCTTTAATAATATTTTCTAAAAAGAAAATATTTCCACCATGGTTTTCTGTTGAAATTAAACGCAATATTGCACTGAAAAAATATTTCCATCGCAAATGGAAATCCTCTAAATCTCACTTCTATTATAATGAGTTCTCGCGATTACGCCAGCTGACTAAAAATCTAATATCTAATGACTATAACAATTATGTAGTAACAATACAATCTAATCTGATGAGTAATCGAAAAGACTTATGGAAATTTGTTAATTAAAAAAGGTACAACCAGAATTCCTGGAGAACTTCACGATGATTCAACAACTCATTATTCTCCACAAGAGATTGTTAATGCGTTCGCTGATTTATTTTCAAACCTATAATAACCGTGAGACCCTTGTGATGCCCAACATTCAAAAGATGCAAGTAATTAATAGTATAAATCAGCTGCATAATTCGGGAGTGTGTGGCGATGACGGCATTCCATGTTTTTTGATCAAAGATTGTAAATATATCTTTGCCAAGCCCTTGTCCATGATTTATAACATGTCTTTAAATACTATGACTTTTCCAGATAGGTGGAAAACGGCTGTAATAAGTCCCATATTTAAAAAAAGGTGATAAAAAGCACATAGGAAATTATAGACCTATCTCAATTCTCTCTAACTTCTCAAAAATGTTTGAACAAATTATATATAAAATTATCTACAGTCATGTCACATGTTATATGTGTCCAAAACAGCACGGGTTTTGTACTGGTAGATCAACTGTCACTAATCTAGCCGTTATCACTCAACACCTTTGTGAATCATTGGACAAACGCGGGCAAGTCGATGTTATTTACACCTACTTTTCCCGAGCATTTGATACTATAGACCATTCAATTTTGCTTAATAAACTTAGTTCGTTCGGACTTTCCCTAAATATTGTACATTTTCTAGCATCATACCTGGATAGTCGAATGAATTATGTTTATTACAATGGATTTAAGTCACATAATTTTGAAACATCATGGATACCACAAGGGTCAAACTTGGGCCCATTATTATTTATTCTATATATAGATGACTTAATTGAATCTATTAAATGTCCAGCCTTAGCGAATGCCCATAATCTGAAAATCTATAGTACATGTATTACCGAACGTGAGTGCACACTATTGCAAGAAAACCTAAACACTATAGTTGACTGGTGTACTGCTAACAAATTATACCTAATGTGAATAAATGCGTTGTAGTATCTTACACACGGAAAAGGCAACCATTTTTGAATGATTATAAAATCGGAAGTGATTCGGTACCTCGTGATTCTAAAATTAAGAATCTTGGTGTTTGGATTGATTCACAACTTACATTTTCTGATCATAAACAAGTCTTCTTTTAAAATGCTTGGATTTCTAATGCGAATATCACGATTTTTTACTGATGTACATTTACTAAAATTACTTTATATGTCGCTCTCGTTCGTAGCGGACTTGAATATCCATCGATCATCTGGTATCCCATCTATGCGTCGGGCTCCTCGATAATTGAACAAGTACAGAAACGCTTTCTTAAATTTCTTACTTTTAAAGTCAGCGGTGTTTATCCCGATCACTCAACAGACTATATTGATTTGCTTCGACAACATCACTGTGTATCTTTATCTGAACGAAGAGAAAAATGTAATGCGGTGTTCATACGGAAATTATTGATTAATCGTATAGATTCAGCTGAGCTGTTGTCAATGGTTAAAATTATTGTACCGCGATTTAATTCACGTCAAAACACTACGTTCTTTATACCTACTGCAAATACAAATTTATTACCACGAGCGCCCATTACGCATATGAGCCGTAATGCAAATAACATCTATGATGACATTTTTATGTAGAACCTTAATTTAATTTTTATAATTCATTTTAGTTGTTATTTTTATATTATACTTACAGTAGTTATTGAACAATTTTTAGTTATTAACTAATTGATTTGTATATTTTTTTTTTCTGATATTTGTCCTTTTATGGTATATCTGTTGGACAATAAAGATTATTATTATTATTTAAAAAAAGTAGAGAAATGAATCATGAAAAGAGTGCCTCTTTTTTTTATTATTTTTTCCATACATAATTAACATTTTTTTTTAATAATACACTTTGTTATGATTTCTCTATTTATTGGTTGACACTGTAACAATTGTTTCGATACACAGTAGCTTCATAATATATAAAAAAAGACCTTTATTGACATATCATAATCAATACAAAAAACTCTTCTTTCTTATAAACTATTTACAACAATAACCCCCTCCCCTTCTCTTCTCTCTCTTCCTCCCCAACTTCTCCAAAATCCTTACCCCTGTCCCATCCTCTCTCATCCACTCCATAACCCTTCTACTCCCTTTCGCTCCCATCCATTCCTCCTTCACCCCCTCGCATTCTTCCGCCAAGTGGTTCCACGTATCCTTCCCATGCTCAAACAACACACACCTTCCATATTCTTCCCCCATCCATGTCTTCCTTCCTCTCTCCTCCGATCATACATATTTAATTACATATTCCCACAATTAAAGTAGAAATTTTGGTTACATTGGGATGGACAAAGAAAAAAAAAGATGTGGTCAGAATATATACCACATCTTTTTTTTTCTTTATCCATCCCAATCTAACCAAAATTTCTACGCCTGCTCCATTTTCTTCCTAATTTCACGCCATTCATTTTACAGCTTTCGCAGGATACGTCTAGATTTTTGGCGTTCACAGCTAATTCCCTTCTGAAACCTCAGTGCATTTAAATAATATTATCTTTTTTTCCAGATAACTCAGATTCAACGGAATTACTCGACTCCGAAACGGAACCCTGCCTGATGATGGAGCACGTACTCGAAGACGTGATCATCCCGGACGGCCACTCGCACAACATGATTTCCTCCTGCCACAGCATGATCTCCTCCATGCGGTTATCGCACAGCGAGAGCCTCAACAGCCTCTCGCAAGTCTCCAACAACAAACGTCCGTCCGATTTCAGCTACAAATCCCTCAGCCTCAGCACCAACGTCAGCTCGCTGACGGACCTGTGCTCGTCGGTGTCGCTGGTGGACCAAGTGATAGACGTTGATAACTTGGTGACGCGCCTTCTGAAGGTGATCAGGATCATCCAGATCGAGAACGAGGATTACATTAACGAGCTGCAAGACGAGAGGGACAGTTTCTGCGGGCAGGTCAACACGCAGAGGGAGACGAATAAGATAGTGGTGAAGCAGTTGAAGGATTGGGAGTTGCTGGGGGCGAAGCTGAAGACCGAGGTCAAGGAGCTGCTGCAGCAGTTGAGTAGGAAGAATGTGGAGATTGATGATATTAAGAATGAGTTGAATCAACAAAGGGAGAAAGTTGAAGTTAGTATTTGTTAAATTATTCATTAATTCTTTGTAATTTTTGTACATTCCTTTTCGTGCCGTTGGCTTTAGCTTCCCTTTCAATGGCGCACTTGAGCTGTTGTACCTCTTTGAGAACTTCTGATTATTATAAAGAAAAACACACTTTTTTGAGTTTCAGAAACTTTATCATAGACACTGGTACAGCACAAACACGTCCAATGGATATATATTGAATATCCCTTTTCGAATATTGCAATATCCGCGGATATCCATTGAGCGTCCAATGTAGTTGCAATTTTTAAAATGTACGAAATTAAAATTCCATCGATATCCATGGCAAAAGGTGGCGCTTGCGTCGTCTTTAATTTATTATGATTAATATCGGGTATATAACCCCAACACAATTTCCGTTCAGTCGCTTTCATCAAGGCATTGAACATGGAACACACTAGACTGATGAGGTTCGAAAAACCGAAATGGCCATCACTAGTTATCCATACGATAGATGAATGCTGGCTGAACGTTTCATTAAATATCCATAGATTATAATAAAATAAATATCCATATTTAATTCATGAAATGATATCCATTGGATATACTTTGATGAATATTCATTAGAGAATATACATTGTATATTGCCGAACGTATTCGCACATTTTGGATATATGGTGGATATCCATTGGATGTTTTGTGCTATGTGGGAATTGTTTTAGCTTCATCAGGCAGCTGAACGTGTGTTTTTCCTTATAATAAGTTATGTATCATCAAGTAACAGCAACGACCATAGAACTTCCGATTACTCAAGAATTTAGCATCCATACCCAAGGTAGATCCATGCCTGAAACCTTTTGGTTTGCTAATTCCATTACGGTGCTCCTTGCGGTTTTGGTTGATTCTTTGACTTGATCATTTCGATTGACTGCGCCTGACGAAGTTTGCGTTCACTAACCGCGTCGAAATTTAGAAAAAAGGAAATCAAAGCCATTCTATTAGAAATTTCTGTGTTTTTTCACAAATCTTATGTTTAAATTCTGGATCTTTAAAACTAAACAGCGAAGTGAGAATCGTATTGCTCATTAATTTTATCTCCTGATGTTCGTTTCTCTTTAGAAATTAAACCAAGACGTCTGCGATTTATCCACGGCGCTGTCCAAATCGGAGCTGGACACGAAAGTCAAAGAGGAAGAGGTGCTGGAGTCGCTGAAGAAATGGGAGGCTTCCGGCGAGGCGCCGTCCGGTGATGTCCTAGGCAGGCTGATTGTGGCCCAAAACGAGGTGAGTAAATAATCTTTAAAGAAAAGTGTACTTACCCAATAGCTTATCCATACAGTCCTGCTGGAAAGAAAGAAACTTTGAAGCCCATCAATGAATAATATAAAGACCAATATCCTTCATTATTGCCAATAAGAGGGGGTAGGGGGTGATAAGATACTGAAACTTTGAAACTCACCAATAATCAATATAAAGACCAACACGCTTCCTTCCTACCAATGAGGGGGGGGGGGAGAAAATATAGAAACTTTAAAACTCACCAATAAAAAATATAAAGACCGACACTTTTTCTTATTGCTAATGTAGGAGGGGGGGGGATGATGATAAGATACTGAAACTTTAAAACTCACCAATAAAAAATATAAAGACCATCACTCTTCCTTCCTACCTATGAGGGGGGGGGGGAGGAGAAGGTAGGGAAACTTTGAAACTCACTAATGGGAAATATAAAGACTAGCACTTTCCCCTAATGCCATTGAGGGTGGACAAGATACTGAAACTTTGAAATTTACCAATGAAAAATTTAAAAAAACAAACACTCTTCGTTACTCTTAATGAAAGGTGGATAACAAGATACTGAAACTTTGAAAATCGCCAATGGAAAATATAAAGACCAACACTCTTCCTTACTGACAATTAAGGGGGGAAGAGAAGATACTAAAACTTTGAAACTCACCAATGAAGAATATAAAGACCAACACTCTCCCCTGCTGCTAATATACTGAAACTTTGGAATTCACCAATGAAAAAATATAAAAATAAAGACCAGCACTCTCTTATATTGCCAATTAGGGGAGAGGCAATTGAATCCATATTCAAATTTTGATAATCATCCCCGCGAAGACAAAAAAAAAACTAGTAAAATTTTAAAAATTAACAGAATTCTGGGGGCGAGGTTTGTAAAAATTTCTCCTTTTAGAAGCAACATCTTCTTCTTCTAGAAGCAAATTCTTCTTCTAGAAGCAACATCTTCTTCTTCTAGAAGCAACATCTTCTTCTTCTAGAAGCAACATCTTATTCTTTTATATATTATGGATATATTTTTTTATTGTTTTTCAGGTTCCAATATTGAAAGAAGCGTTAGAGAGCAAGGAAAAACAGCTGAACGATTTGACACAGGAGTACATCACGAACAGGCAGGTTTTGACTGAGAGTCTGAAGAACGCCGTCGCAGAAGCAAAGAAGCAGTACGACGCACTGGACTCGGCTTTAGAGGTGAGAAACAATTGATATTGTATATTTTCTTTAAAGAAAACAAATATGGATAAAACGAACAGAACGTATTTCAACGTAAATCATCTTCTAAAAAAAATCGTATTACCCATTGATTATTATAGATGCATAAGTCCTATGTTAACGTTTCATACCGCGTTTCGATTAGTTTCAATCCAATCCACCAGTTGTGATTTTGGCGCAATGATCGCTTTTTTAGCGAAATGGTGGGGGTGGAGTGTCCATGGCGGGCACATTTAAATTTAAATAAATTTATTTATAATGAAAAGTTAAATAAAAATGCTCATAAGCAATTCAACAAATTTATTTAAAAACAATTAATTACACAAAAATTATGTGATATTCTACATTATATGTACATAATTTTAGACAATTAATTAATAATAACAATAGAATTATATATTAATGCATTGTTGCAAGTGCACCGATTCTAATTAAATTCTCTGATTAGTTAATCATGATTAACTTTAATAGACGGATTTTGGTTGCACCGTATGTCAATTAACTCAGGGGAGTCCACCGAGTAGTAAATAGAGCGTTCGCATTTTTCTAGCAATTTTTATTTCTGATTTGGGGGATTTTTAATAATTTTCACGCCCTTAAGTTAGAATCTGTCGAAGTAAGTGTTTATAATGTGTGTAAAATAAGGTAAATCAAAATTAATTCGATCATTTATTTCTAAATTATCAATTTCGTCAATTCTAGATCCACGTTTGGTTATTTCCGTCAAATCTCTATCTAACTATATCTTTCTATGATCTTTATCAACTCTAAACATCTTCACGATTGCCCTCAATCGATGTGAAGTTGTATGTGTGTGAGTTAATCGGCCAAAATTGGTTAATATGTAATTATAATTGTAATTGGGAAATGGAGATTCCGTTAATACAGTAAATTGAAATTGAAAAATATGGAAAAAAAACATGTATGAATATATCAACCAGAAACACTTAAAGTGTAAAATACACCTTACTTAATAATAATATAACACAGTGAGACATTTCAGTGGAAAAGAGGAACATACACATGCACACAATGATTTGCTTCACACATCCAAAGACGAGAAAGTTTATATCGAATCATTATTTCTCCCCAGGCCAATCCAAATTTGGTTTAGCAGTACACATCATGATTGCTTTGTGGAAAGAACAATCACATTTAAGCCTGTAAATAAACAAATTAATGAAAATTAGTAACATAACCTTACTTGAGAATAAAAATTATAAAATAATTTCCAAAAATCAAACCATTTAACAATTAATACAATAAAATATTAACATCACAAACATCTAAAAATCATGAAGTAAAGTATTACTGCTTTGATTAAATTATGTTAATGTTGACTTAATAAATTTAATTATAACAAAGACACTTACCTCAATTTTTGTGACGATTTGTGTCCACCTTTTCAATTTCGCAAAACAATATGTTCTAAAGCCCGACGATTTGTATGCATTCAGGGGTCTTCATCCACCTTTTCAACACAATATGTTCTAAAGCCCGTTTTAGCACACAAATTTAAAGAGTAATTCTTCAAAAATGTGTCAATTTTCACAAATTTGTTTGTGTCACATTTTTTCAATACTTAATTAGGTAATTCCCACGATTTAAATATTATCGACATTTGCGCCTCTAGTGGATTGGGCTGAAACTGGTACATCAAATTATAATAATAATAAACGTGAAATAACGTAATCCTATGGAGTTAGCGGGGCCTGGTATTACCAATGGTAATTTACCATACGCAAAGACAACAATGCAAATCTAAAGCTAGGATTAAGGATTTAGTGGTAGGAGGGCAGCAAGTGTACCGCGTCTATTTGGGCCATAACCTCGGGCTCATCGTAGATATCCACCCTAGTGACTAGACCCACTTTGCCAGCCTGGCAATTTCCATAATTTGTTATTCACGGAAATTCCCAATTTTTCCAACATATCTCAAGCTATATCTAAATTTCAAGCTGTGTCTTTAGACCAAAGGTCGAATTATTCTTCTACCATGGTGGAAATTATTCTTCTGCCATGGTGGAATGTTAATCTGCTTAAGCAGAACTTAAGAAACTGATTTCGAGAGAATTTCTAATTTTGAATAAAGTGTTTTCTGACTTCAAAGTAAAATTTTGGCATTTTATTATTATTTTGTTCTTTAATTTGTTTGCCTCTCCAAATCATCATCTGTACCATCAAGAATGTTCATTTTGTTATTGAAATATATAATGCATCTAGTGTTAATAAAATAAATAAATCGTAGACATACGTCTATGCTCTGCTCTTTAATAAATACAATAAATAAATTGCGATCAAATTTATTAAAACGAAATGTTACTGATCCAAAGAGAATATATATATAGAAGTATTTTCTATGCATTTTTTCCCTCATAGACCAGTAACATTTTATTTTAGCTTTATTTATAAAATATTACTATTCAATGTAGCCACCGTTTGACGCAAGAACTTCCTAAATTCTGGACCTTTTTTTTTGTTTATAGAGGGGATTGGGAAATCTGCAAACAGACAAAAGTCTTTTGGTCTAATACGTCGGGTTCTGATACCGACTAAAACCCTCCTCTCTCCTCTCTTCCTCGTATCATGGCATTGCTTCAGGGTCTTCTCTAGCAGCCTCCAGCTCATCGGCTATCTTCCTCCCCACCACGGTAAAAGCGAATTGACTTACTGCTTGCTTGCTAGCATTTTGTCAATTAGGTTTTCCTGTTCTACCTCCCCAATCTTCCTTCTTAGCTCCTCCCTTTCTTCCATCCAACCCTCGCACTCTATCAGGGTATGCCGTATCCTCCTCTGCCTCGTATTATCTGCATTTTCCGTTCGGCGCCTTTGCGATCTTGTGGAGGTACGCGTGACCTGACAGTAGCTGGGTGAGGTGGTAGTTGAGCAGTCCGTGCCTCCTTTCCATCCATGGCCTGACGCATCTTATTAGCGCCTTCGTCCAGTTTTTATTAGTGTTCCAGCGCTCCTGCCTTGTCGTGGGCTTCTTCTTTTGCCTCCTTCTTCGTCTTCTCTTGTCCCTGTCTCTACAGTAAGATTCCGCTCGTTTCCTGACGTAAAGGTCACCTGGCATGGATACAACGAGCACCTCCACTGCGTCAGTAGATACGGTCTTATGAGCCGTTGTGATACGAAGACATACCACCCACAATGCCCTTCTGGCTCTAGTAGCATTCCTGGCCGTATCCATGGCCTTGTCCCAGACCGGGGCTGCATAGGCGAGCCTTGCCCTTGCCGCTGACATAAGAAGGCGTCTTCGGCCTTCTCCAGCTCCTCCCATGTTTGGCATAAGTCGCCCAATCATGCGCCTAGTGGCGGGTCCATCTTGGTTTGGCCTCCAACCACACTCCCAGGTACTTAAGGGCCTTCCCTGCCCTGCCCTGGTGCCTCCCAGATCTTTTGGTGGACAGCCAGACTGCTTGAGTCTTATTTGCCGCCACCGCTAACCCCGCTGCCCTCAACCACTCTATGATTTGGTTACTTGCCTCTGTCGCAGTGGTTTGCAGCCCCTCGACGGTTTTATTTCTTACCACCAGTGCCAGATCGTCAGCGAAGGCTACCGCTGACGTCCCTTACGGTAATTGCAGCTCCAGGACCCCATCATATACCATATTCCAAAGTGTGGGACCAAGCACTGAACCCTGGAGCACACTTAGGTTTATCCTCCTTTCTTGGCACTGGTACTCGAACTCGATTCTCCTATCGTCCAGGTATGAACCTATTAAGCGGGCGAGTCCCGCAGGGAGCGCTCTCTTTGCCTCATTTGAGATGGGCTGCCATGGTAACGTGTCAAATGCGTTCTTCACATCGAGTGCAATCATGACAGCATGTTCTCGTTTTCCAAACGGCCCTTCGCTGGCTCCCGCCACTCCATCACGGCATCCACAGTTGATCTGCCCCGCCTAAATCCGAATTGTCTCGGGTTGAAACACCCTTCGCCTTCGATGTGGTCTACCTCTCTTCTTATTACCACTTTCTCGAGCAGCTTTGCCAAGCCGTCCAAAAGGCATACTGGTATCTGTATGCAGCTGGATCTTCTGGACGCCTACCCCTTTTCGGGATAAGCGCGAGCTTCGCGCATTTCCAATGACTGGGAAAGATTCCTTCAGCCATGCATCTGTCCAGCACCCTCTTAAACGTCTCGAGATTCGCCTTCACTGCTTGATCGCCTCGTTGGGGATCCCGTCAGGTCCAGGTACCCTTCTCGAAGGCAAACTGGACCTGAAGTAAAATGTTTGCATGCTCATTTTAACGCTGATCTGTCCTTATTTAAATATGCTGCCTCAATATCGATGCCATATTAGGAGGCCTCGACTTATTAGTACAATTGTCCTCATGGCTTTAAATCTAGACGGTTAAGAGGCCAGAATTACTTGTCCATGTTTTCAGACAGTCGGTTTTGGATCAATAATTCTGTGTGAGTAGGTGGGCCACCTTGTGGTCTATGACAAAATTTCCGAACAGTGTTCATGTGCTAAGCGAGGATGATACCAAACAGCTCCAATTTTTAAAAGGAGAAACTGTTAACATTTACGGATTCTAACCACTGTAATCACGACTTGGATAGACACTGTGACCAACAAGAGACCGTATTGGAAGTCATGCGTTGATTTGATGGTCTATCCAAGTATTGGCTATCATTGACAGAATCCGTAAATAATTGTCTTTGTTAACGGTTTCTCATTTCAAAAAAAAAAATGGAGCGGTATTACATGATCCTCGCTTGATATAACGCTTAGCACATGAAAACTGGTCGGAAATTTTACCATGGCTATCACGAAATCCTCTTGAGGGTCGTGCGTAAGCCAGTGTAATTTTTTTTATTTATTTTTGCGTCAACTTAATGAATATAAAAGCAGTGTAGCGATTAACTCCTTTCATTTTAATATTTATCGCACTTTTATGACGTAGATATTACAACGTAAATCCTCCTCTAAAAAATATGTATTAACATACGCAAAAACAATACATACCATAACCTCAGTACCTTCCATTCTAGTGGTTGTACCCACTCCACCAGCCTGGCGCTTGCGTTATCTTTCCGTATTATGATAAATTTAAGAGTTGTTTAATTGCTGTAGAAAAAAATATCTTATTATTAAATTTGGCGTTATTATTAATTCGTATTATTTTCCAGACCCTCCATAGCATACAAGCCGTCGTCCAACACTCACCCCAACTACTCAAACTACAAAGGGACCTTGAAGAAGTGAGCTTCCAGAGCGCGTCGGCGATGCCGCTGGCCGTGCCCCCCGACTACAACGCCAACGCCGCCCTCTTGCAGGCGATGGCCACGCTGGAAATAGCCGCGCCCATAAACTCCACGGCGTAAACTCAGCAACAAGAATAACGAACAAAAATCGAAGAATTCCATTCAACCTCGAGGAAGAAGAGCATCGACGAAAATTGAAAGAACAAAACGGATAATCGACCCCTTCCTTTCGCAGTTTCAAATGGAACGCTTCAATTGTTTTTAAAAGAAAAACCCTGTACATACATACATGTATTATTTAAGACTTGATAATTTAACCGAAATTGTGATGTTTAAACCCATTTTTTTTAATTCGTTAAAAAATTGTACAATATTTATTGTAAGTATTATACAGAGTGTTTCATGTAAGAAACGTAAAACGTGACGTAATAAATAAAATAATAAACACACTTAAATATATATTTTCGAATGAAATTATTAAAATCAAGCAGAAATGCTTTTAGTAAAACGAGAAACGACTGAATATAAAATAAATGTGATTTTTTAATAAATAAATCAATTCAATCAGTACTCATTACTGGACTTTGAAAAAGAAATAGATAGAAATTGAATAATTTAACCGAAATTGTGATGTTTAAACCCATTTTTTTAATTCGTTAAAAACTGATGCTATTATTCAATTTGAATGCTAATTTGACTAATAATTATTTTTCAAAGTCCAGTAATGTGTTCTTATTTAAATGATTAATTTTGTCATTTTTTTTGTGCAGAAAATTTATACAGATTGTTGTATTAGAATCTGAGACATGGAATTCGTGTCTGGTGTTTAAAAAATATTTATAAAAAAAATTGCAACAGATTTTTTTGTTAATTATCACTGTCTACAGCTTTAGAAGCAAAAAAAACAATTGCATGCTGTTTTAGGCTTTGAATCTAACAGACAATTCCATGGGATTCATGCTTGGTGTTCAAAAAATTATTCAATACAGACACACCCCCAATTTAACGTGAAAAAAAGTTTAAGTTGTATCAAATAATGGTATTTCGGCAATTGAATCTATTATATATTTTTACGTCAAGCATAAACCACGTCTTATATTATGAATTCAATCACAAAATTTAACCAAACGCGCAAGTTATAATTCATGTATAACTTGAAATGTAGACGAACATAAGTTTTGCGCGTTTGGTCAAATTTTATCATTGAATTCATAATATAAGACGTGGTGTATGCTCAATTCTTACCTGGCGACATAGGGTAGACCCTATGGGTAACTACACATAAGTTACTTGTTCTTAGGCTATTTTCCAATACTTAAAATAATGTGTTATTAAGCATGCCAATTCGGGCTATTTCGTACGAGAAATGTTAACTGTAACATTTACGTTATTGATTTAATTAAAAAGCTGATGATAAAAATAACGTACAACTTAACATTTCCTTTACAGAATAGCCTCAAATTTGGTTTATATTTCTAATACCATCAATTTAAAAATGGTAACATTAGGAGATTTGTTTACGATAATTTGAAAACGGAAAGAAACATTAAAATGTTTTCTTTTTTTTTATAGAAAACAAAATATATAATCAATATCAATTAATATTTATTTGAAAAATGTTATGGTAAACGTGCCAAAACTTTAAGCTAGGTACTGTATGCCAGAGGAGTAGGTACTGAACGCCAAAGGCCATTTTATTTGCAGTGATACTACAGAGCAATTTATTTTAGCTATAAAGAAAGAAAGAACAATTTTTTGATAAATGTTCCAGGTATGAACATCAATCAAAACTTATTCTTAAGTTGCTTTCGAATGATAAAAGTGTTGTTAAACATGCCAGTAACTTCACATTTTTTTTTACGAATACCAACAACTGAAAAACGCAGCAAAAGGCGATTTATTTACAATAATTTTTATCAATAGAAATATTTTTAGAAAATATTTGTATCAATAGAGTAAATGTCACGGTAGCTAAAGAGAGAATAATTTATTAATTATTTTCAAATTGTTTTTATTTAATTTAATAATTTTTATATGAAACACACTAGAGGGCGCTTTACTTGCAATGACACCAGAGAAAGATTTATTTCAACTATAAAATAATAACCATCTGAACACATATAAATATTATAAACATGATAAAACTTCGTATTTTAAGTATCAGAAGGATAGATATTGAAAGCCAGAGGGCGTTGTTTTATTTGAAGTAACACTAAAGAACGAGGGTAAGGTGCTGAACACTAGAGGACGCTCTACTTGCAATGACACTAGAGAAAGATTTATTTCAACTATAAAATAATAACAATCTGAATACATATAAATATTATGAACATGATAAAACTTCGTAATTTAAGTATCAGAAGGATAGATATTGAAAGCCAGAGGGCGTTGTTTTATTTGAAATGACACTAGAGAACGAGGGCGAGGTGCTGAACACTAGAGGGCGCTCTACTTGCGATGACACCAGAGAAAGATTTATTTCAACTATAAAATAATAAGTATCTGAACACATATAAATATTATAAACATGATAAAACTTTGTTATTTGAGTACCAGAGGGCTAGATATTGAAAGCCAGAGGGCGTTGATTTATTTGAAATGACACTAGAGAACGAGGGCGAGGTGCTGAACACTAGAGGGCGCTCTACTTGCGATGACACCAGAGAAAGATTTATTTCAACTATAAAATAATAACTATCTGAACACATATAAATATTATAAACATGATAAAACTTTGTAATTTGAGTACCAGAAGGATAGATATTGAAATCCAGAGGGCGTTGTTTTATTTGAAATAACACTAGAGAACGAGGGCGAGGTGCTGAACACTAGAGGGCGCTCTATTTGCAATAACACCAGAGAAAGATTTATTTCAGCTATAAAATAATAACTGTCTGAACACATATAAATATTATAAACATGATAAAACTTTGTTATTTGGTTACCAGAGGGCTAGATATTGAAAGCCAGAGGGCGTTGTTTTATTTGAAATGACATTAGAGAACGATTTATTTCAGTCATGAATATACAAATTACCTCAATTTAATGTTCAGAAAACAAAACGAGGGTTTTTAGAAAGTGTTTGTAGGAATCAAAATCAATGATTACTTATCCTTAAATTATTTTCAAACAAATAATAAAATTTTAAAAAAATTGAAAATACATAATTAATTAATTATTCTCTTTCTAATTTGCTCTGCAATCTTAAAACTGTAATCTGACATACTTCAACCATCTTTATAAATAAACTATCAGCCGGTAACCGTTTTCCAAACGAAATTTCATTTTTTTTTAAATACTTATAGTCGCGTCCATAATGCAACGCGTCCCTAATACTCAAAAGTACTATACTCTGGCAGTTAGAAAAATATAAAAAAAAATGTAACCCGTGGATGTCTATAAAAACGGACAGAATTTTCCAGTCTACGTGAGTTACGATTATATATATAAGGATAAGGATAATAAATTTGTTTTAAATAATTTTGGACACCAGAGGGCTAGGTATTGAAAACCAGAGGGCGTTTTATTTGCCATGACATTGAAGAATCTCAATTGAGTGTTTATAAAATATAAACAAGGGTTTTTAGAAAAAAATATGAATCAATATTAATGATTAATGCATTCTTAAATTATTTTCTAATAAATAAATAAAAGTATTGTTGATCATGCTAAAAGAATAAATATTAATGATTATGCATTCTTAAATTATTTTCTAATAAATAAATAAATAAAATAGTATTGTTGATCATGCTAAAAAACTAAATTTCTTAAATGTAATGCTCATGTAATGTTTTATACTAAAACTAGTACTGAACACCAGAGGGCGTTTTATTTGCAATGACACTAGAAAACGATTTAATTCAGTTGTGAAAATTTAATTATTTTTTCAGAGAACGCAAATAGGACCTGTTAGAAAATTTTAGTAGGAATAAATATCAATAATCAGTAATTCTTAAATTCTTTTTGAATAAATAAATGTTTCTGAATGAGTAAATAAAAATATTATTAAGCACGCAAAAAAAAACTTCAAATTTGTAAATTTGATGCTGAATATAGAAAAATTTTGTAGTTTCGACGAAGTACTGAACGTTCTCTATTGTCATTACGAATAAAACGCTCTCTGTTTTTCAGAATCTCACACTCAGATATTCTGAAAAACAGAGGGCGTTGTATTCGCTATTGTCATTACGAATAAAACGCCCTCTGTTTTTTAGAATCTCACACTCAGACATTCTGTAAAACAGAGGGCGTTGTATTCTCTATTGTCATTACGAATGAAACGCCCTCTGTTTTTCAGAATCTCATACTCGGATATTCTGAAAAACAGAGGGCGTTGTATTCGCTATTGTCATTACGAATAAAACGCCCTCTGTTTTTCAGAATCTCACACTCGGATATTCTGAAAAACAGAGGGCGTTGTATTCTCTATTGTCATTACGAATAAAACGCCCTCTGTTTTTCAGAATCTCACACTCGGATATTCTGAAAAACAGAGGGCGTTGTATTCTCTATTGTCATTACGAATAAAACGCCCTCTGTTTTTCAGAATCTCACACTCGGATATTTTGAAAAACAGAGGGCGTTGTATTCTCTATTGTCATTACGAATAAAACGCCCTCTGTTTTTCAGAATCTCACCCTCGGATATTCTGAAAAACAGAGGGCGTTGTATTCGTAATGACAATAGAGAACGATTTATTTCGGCTATGAAAATATATAATTATCTCAATTTACTGTTCAGAAAAACACAAATAAGACTTTTTAGAAAATGTTTGCAGAAATAACAATCAATTAAATAAGTGCATGCCAAAAACATTAAATTTTCTGGCATCACAAGACGAGAAATGATATTCTAAATGACGGTTACTTTTCTAGAAAATCTCTGCAGAAATTAATATCGATAAATTATCACTTATTCTATCATTGTTTTCGAATTTCAGAAGACGTTTACTTTTGGGAAAATGTCTGACGATCGAATAAATGCATGCTAAAAATAATAACTATCTGAACACATATAAATATGATACAATTTTCTAATTATAGTAGCAGAGGGCTAGATATTGAAAGTCAGAGGCAGTTGTTTTCTTTGAAATTTGTTTTTTTTTTTGGCAAACTATAAGAGATGCTTAATTAATTTCTCACTTAACCCGTGGTGAAACATTTCTGAATTAATTCAGGATAATTTCACTAAGTGAAACAAACCTAGTGTTTTGATTTCAATTAAATTGTCCTGATTTAAACTATAAGATGTTTCCTTTCTGGAAAATGTCTGTGGGAATTATTGGGTAGTTTTCAAACGATCAAATAAATGTATTGTTGAGCATGCTAGAAACGTTTGGTTTTTTTGACACCCGGGGGCAAAGAATTGACTTGCTTTTTAGAAAATGTGATGTCTGTAGGAATTAAATGCTGTTGAGCATGCAAAAAACTTTACGGATTTTTGGTACCCGAGGGCAAGGAATTGATTCTAGAAGATTTACCTTTTAGAAATTTTCAGTAGGAATCGATACGATTTATTATTTAATTTTAGGTTGTTTTTCGAAAGATTAACACATTTTCTACCACTGAATAAATCAAGAAATAACGAAAAACATCGATCGGCAGCGAACGTGTTAAAATTAATGTTTTGTCAAAAAAAATTGTATTTTTATGGCACCAGAAAGCGAGGAATTATACGATTACGAAATTGGGTTTAATCAGACTCGGAAATAAGTAAAACAATGTTTATTTATTTATTTACAGTGCACTTAACACATTTATTAACGCGTTCGTGAAAGACTACACGCCTCGCCGCTAACGTTCTTTGTTTCTCGAATTTTCCAGAACTTTCCATGACGCCACGTTTACCGTCGCGCGCTCTGTGGAACATTCCAGAATGTTCTTTCCAGTTATTTCTTTCACTTTTGTTACAATACGCTAAAAAAACGTTTCTCTCTTTTTTTTAATTGATTGAAGTATTCGTAGGAAATAAGGGTGTTGTTGAGCACGCTAAAAACTTTACGTTTTTTTTTTTTTGGGAGCCGATTATACTCTAAACGTTTACTTTTTAATAAATCTGTATAAATTAGTATTGGTACTAATTACTACTAATTCTGTATAAATTAGTATTGGTACTAATTCATACAGATTTATTAGTAGGAATAAGCAATAATTGGTGATTGTTTATTCCTACTTGTTAAGTATGAAAAAGCTTTACATTTATTGGCACTAGAGGGGCGCAGAATTATACTCTAGAAGGCGTTCACCTTTTACAAAATATTTGTAGGAATCGACATACATTATTACTTAAACTTTTTTTCCCACTTTGAATTTATTCGAATGAATCGAGAAATAACGCAATGTATTGAAATTAATACGCTGTCAAAAACGTTGCGTTTTTCGACACCAGAGGGCGAGGACTTATACAGTAAAATTACACTACACTAGTAATTGATTGAAGTATACATGTACACCAAAATCGATTATTTCGTATTCGATTTTTTCTTTAAATAATCGATTTTGCACATCACTTTTGTACACTTGGACGTTGAGAATAAACAACGTTCAAATATACTTCAATTTATTAAAAAAACAATAAAAACGTTTGCTAGAGTATATATTTAAATCCATTAGTGAAAACAATTTATACATTGTTTTGTGATTTTGAGAGGGCGTTTTATTTGCACTCTCGAAAAAATAGATTAAATAAATGTTTAATGTTGTTAAATGTGTAAAAAGAAAAATCTTAATATGAAACACTCTGTTTAATATAAATATTTGTTTTATACATATATATGTATATTGGAGGAGCTTTATGTAATAGCAAACATGCTATAAAGATTACACTATTTAAAGGAGACATTGAAAGTTAAATAATAGTTGGAAATTAATATTTCTAATTTCGATAATTTCAGCATTTTTTTATATAATTTATTAATAATTATTACTAGATGAACTAATAGTTATAGAAAGAACGGATTTATTCACTTGGTCACAGTTATATATATTTAATCAAACAATATGACAACATTTTACAAAATTTATTACAACAATATGTAAAATTGTGTTAGTAGTCTGTCATGGGCTATCGACCATAGGTCTTTCTGCCCTGGTCACAGTTATTTATATAAAAAGAAGTTGATATTAATTAATAAATTATTTCCTCCTTAGCTAATTAATATTTAATAATTCATCTGGTAATAACAATTATGAATAAAAATATAACAAATAAATTAAAAAACCTACCTCAACGATTTATGAATCCGTCACATCATTCGGACAGTGACAAAAACGCAAGGTGCTGACTTAAAAAAATGACGAGAAGTAGACAAATCCATTGTTCTCGTCGATAGCCATTTTCCAATCTATCAAGCGTATGCGAATGTATTATTGAAAATATTGCGTAATCATTAGAAGGTAATAAAGATGTTTATTACTATTATTATTAAAATAAAAGCACAGCTTAAATTGAATAACTTATTAATCATAATAAATGAAAGACGACGCAAGCGACATTAAATAAACATTTTATTAAATAATATAAAAAGGATTTAAATGTGTAACATTGATATTAAAAAAAAATATTCACGTAGTCACAGTTATTTAAATAAATTAAATTAAAAGAATTTGAAAATAATTAAAATCAAAGAACTTATGTAACATAAGTCATTATGTCACAGTAGCTAAAGGGAAAATAATTTATTAATTAATTCTTTTTATTTAATTTATTTTATTAAATACTTTAAATATTCTTTAAAGTTATTAAATTTAATAATTATTAAATTAAAATAATTTATTAATTCATTTTATTTAATTTATTTTATTAAATACTTTAAATATTCTTTAAAGTTATTAAATTTAATGATTATTAAATTATTAATGATTCATTCAAATTTACAATTATGAAAATAATTATATATATATAAATCTTTATTTCTACAGATAATTTTCTACAAAGCAAATTAACAATACAATTCTTATAATACTGTTACGAAATCGGGTTTAAACAAACTCGGAAATAAGTAAAACAAAGTCTAGTTATTTATTTAGAGTACACTTAACACTTTTATTAATATCACATTGTCACTATTTATTGATAACTAGATGTTGAGCACTCGGACTTTTGCCTCGCCGCTAACGCGCGCTTATATAGCGTGTTTGTTTCTCGAATTTTCCAGAACTTTCCAAGACGCTATGTTTACCGCTCGGTGGAACATTCCAGAGTGCTCTTCACTTTTTTTACAATACATAATATTTCCCAAAACATTATAAGAATTTTATTATTAATTAATTTGCTTTGTATAAAAAGATCTGCGGCCAAATCATGTTGAAAATTCCAATTATTTTTTGCGATCACATAATATGTCGTGTTTATAAAACGGCTATTGAATCAAATAAATCATTATTTATTTGCGTGGGGATATAAGACCCATGTCTGAAGATAAATATGTAGATTCTGGTAATGCAATTTAATTTTTATTAAAAATTATATAAATAAAAGTATATATTTAAATTTTTTTTTAATTGTAAATTTCAATAAAAGGGAAGTAATAATTTATAAATTCAATTTACATAATATAATGTTTATTTATGTCACTAATTTAGAAGATGAAAATACAATAATAATACAATAGAAAAAAAAATGTTGATAGTAGGATGTGACGAAGAAAAATATTGAAATTTAACGAAAACACAAAACAATAAATACTTCTATAAAAATGTATAACAGGTTTATAAAAGATTTAAACACAATATTTCATTTATCTGTAAAATCATTTGCAGCTAAATGTATTATTTTTAGCAAAGATCTACTTTCTAACGAATGTATTTTTTTTTTTTCAATATTTAAAAAAAAGATATAGCTCGAATTTTCTGAAAGTACGGTTTTCTGTTGAAAATAATATATTTATAGTTGTGAGCGAATTACGTGAAGATGATGCAATTAATAATTAAATAAAAACTCTGTAAACTTTTCTTCAATGAATATTTATTTATATAATATTTTCCAATATTATATATATAATCTTTGTTTACAAACGTAATACAACACTTACATATAACATAAAATATTACAATACTTACTGTAAGAGTGTCAATTGGCTGTCGACCAGTGATCTGTCCGCCTTTCTAATATTATTATTTTCCAAATGAACATTTTGATCAAAAAGTTATCATTATTAAACTATATACATTTAAAAAAACAAATTAAGCGATAATTTAAAAAAAATTATAATTTTATCACCCTACACTCTTATGGTTTTTTTTTGATAATATATATATATATATATATATATATATATTATTCATTATTGTTTTAAATTATTATTGAAGATGTTTTATCAAGTGATTAATAAGAACAAAATTAAAATTGTTTGATATCACATAAAACTCTTGTCTATTATATATATATATATCGATTAGTTGATTGATTAAAGGCTGATGTTTGCCATTTATTAGGTGTTAACGAAATATGTACGTCCATAAATGTAAAAAAATACGACGCTGACTTTTTTTAGAAGGATTGAGAATAAACGTAGGATGCGGTTTGGATTCAAATTATGTGCGATTTCTAAACGGTTTATAATTTAAATAAACAAAACGTTCTTTTTTACATCATTCATTCTTGTTATAAAATATATTAAATAATTTGTTTTTTTTTTGTAATAATTGACCTTTCTACCACTGTGTGGTGTAAGGCATAATTCCAAAATAATCATAATAAATGAAAGACGACGTCCTAATTTAATTAGGTGAAAGATGGCGCTTGCGTCGTCTTTAATTTATTATGATTAATATCAGGTATATAACCACAATACAAAATCCGTTCAGCCGCCTTCATCAAGGCATTGCACATGAAACACACTGGTCTGATAAGAAATGGCCATCACTAGTTATCCATAACGCTAGATGAATGCTGGCTGAATATTTTATTAAATATTCTGAAAATAGGTGAAAAATAAACAACAACAATGGGGAGATAAAGCTAGCACCATCTGGTTACATTATATAAATTAATTATAATTTATATAATTAATTTATAAATATCACATTACGAAATCTCTATCGACCTTTCAGTCTAAAAAATAATTATTTGATTAAAATGAAAATGAAGAAATGAAAAGAAATCTCGGCTCGATCCTAGATTCTGTCCGAATTTATAAACTGCATTTCGCCAAAAATACAGATTTAAAATTTAATTAAAAAATCATTATGTGGTAAATTATTCAATTTTAAATTATAAATCATTGAATTTTATAACTGTGTATTTCCTCTGACAATCCATTTGAATCCAAACCCGCCGCCCACGCAACCCCCGATTGATATTGTTATTTACTTTTATTCGTTTGTGTAGAAGGTGTAACGTGATGTGAAAGGCGTCAACGCCATCGTTTAAGATTTTGTAAATATGTACTCTTACGACTGTCCCCGTTTATTTTATATATATAAAAATAGTAATATTATAAACAATTCGACGCGTAGTTAAGGCATAGCGAAAGATATTTTAATGTACTAAACTAAAACTGGAAGAAATCAAAACAGGAATGTATACATAATTCATTAAAGAAGGAATGTAAAGCATGACAACTGTTTTGTTTTTATTGAATCCCATTTGTCTTTCTTTTTTTATTATTTATTACAAGAAATTATACTGAAATCTTGATGCTGAAATTATAACTAAGCGCTGTGTGACTAAAAAAAATTACTAATCCTTACTGATAGTAGATTAGTAATTGTAATGAAATTAAACAAGGAAAATTTCTGGCAATGATCAATAAAATTCGATCAATCCCTTTTTCCAACTGCAAAAAAAATACTTACACTGTAAGTTTTACAAACATCTATTGAAACAACTACTTCCCGGGCATTTACCCCGCCAGACTTTGGATTACACAATAGATATTTGTTGTTGCATAGCAGCCCTACTGCGAATTGCAACGGTTTGAGTCGAAATTATTTAATGAAAGGAAACAATTCGCAGTAGGGCTGCTATGCAACAACAAATATCTATTGTGTAATCCAATGTCCGGCGGGGTAAATGCCCGGGAAGTGGTTGTTTCAATAGATGTTTGTAAAACTTACAGTGTAAGTATTTTTTTGCAGTTGGAAAAAGGGATTGATCGAATTTTATTGATCATTGTCAGAAATTTTCCTTGTTTAATTTCATTGTAATTTAAATAACTGCAAATGTGTGAATCATCTCTGTTTCATTTTATTTAGATTAGTAATTGTGAAAAAGAATTACACTTCTTTGGAGATAATTAAAGATAATCTCAGGCAGACCACGATGCACAACAGAGTAATAGGGGATTTTTCGGGAAAGTCACTTAAAAAAAAAAACAATTTTGTCCCGATTTTGTAAAATACTGTTATGAGCTTGGCTCGAGTACTGAAGTAACGCCATCTGTTAACTCAACATTTAAATGCAACCTCAGTTAGTTTTATTTATGTCTAAAATTTTATGTTGTCTCACAAATGAAGTTACAAGTTGCGTTTCCTAAACGGGTACCCAATAAATTTTATGGTTATTCCAGTGACGAGGAAGGAGAGAATCTGACACCTGTACTAAAAGTATTAAAATGAGAAAGGTAATTTAATAAAATATTATAATAAATAAATAAACTAAATTATATTGCTACAGAAAATTTTGTAGCAAAAATTATTGATACAACGCAAGCACCTTCTATAGATCTAGCTAGTGCCATCATTCGAGATTTCTCCAGTAGTATATGTATGTATGCATGTGTGAAGGTGTGCTATAAGCACTGTGCATAGGCCTAAAAGGCCCCTAGTCTCCCTTCATTACAGGCCCGCCTTCCCCTGCTACAACCAGACTGTTCCATGGAGGTAATCCAGTATCGCAGAGGCGGGCAGGTCTCTTATATCGGCTATGTTAGGCCATCTCTCACCCATGGTAGCTTCCCTTATTTCGCAGGTCGCCGGACACTCTATGAGTAAATGCCTGGCTGTTTCGTCTTCCTCCCCGCAGCCTCGACAGTCTGGTGTCTCTGAGAGTCCCAGCCTGAATAGGTGAGCGTTGAGTCTACCGTGTCCTGTGAGGATAGCTGTTATCCTCCTTAGGTTTTTCCTGCCTAATCTGAGATATCTGCTTGCCGCAGACTTGCTCGGATACTGAAGTGCTTCCTTTGCAAAGGCGCAGTCAGTTGCGTCGTCCCATCTTTCTCTGAATTTTTCCATCATTCTTTCTTGGACTAGTTTGATGAGGGTTGCAGGAGGAATGGGTGCCAGCGGCTCTGGGGACTGAATATTCAGTTTCGCCGCCGCCTTCGCCAACAAGTCAGCCCTTCTGTTGCCCCCGTCTGAACTGTGTCCCTTAACCCAGGATACCTCTATCTCATTATGCTGAGATGCCTTGGACAGCTGTCTGTGACACTCCTTTATCGCGTTGGAGCAGGTAAATTTGCTCCTCAGAGAATGGAGCGCCCGTCTGCTGTCCGTGAGTATCAGTATCCTCTTGTTCGTTATTTTGCGGTTGGAAATGGTTTCAGCCGCAAGCGTTATGCCCATTGTCTCCAGATGGGTGATATCGTTGTATCTTCCCATGCCTAGTTTCGTTGAGATGCTCAAAGACCTGGAGCATTCTCCCCTAATCGAGGCATCTATGTAAATTCTTGACGCAGACTCTTTCATAATACTTGTGGGTAGGGTGGTGATACCGTATGGCATTCCCGCTACTAGAGTAGGACTGCATAGGTCTGTGCCAGCCTCAAGAAGAGGAATGTAATCACAGGCAGCCCTCCAGAGGCTGCACCTTACCTCTCCATAGTTAACCATTTCCCAGATCCCATGATTTTTTAGACGAATGGTGGTTGCCAGCGCCGTCATTTCCACATATAAATCTAGTGGTGGCAGGCATAGCATCACTTCCATCGCTAACGTTGGCGTTGTGTTCATTGCGCCCGTTATCGATAGGCAAGCGGTTCTTTGTACTGTACTGAGCAGTTTTATGGCGGTCTGTACTTTAGTTCTAGCCCACCAAATCACTGCTCCATAGACCAACATGGGTCTGATTATGGTTGTATAAAGCCAAAGAGTTACCTTTGGCTTCAGTCCCCAGGTTTTGCCTATCGCTCTACGGCATTGCCAGAAGGCTCTGATCGATTTTTCAGTTTTGTTTTCCAGGTGCGCCTTCCAGTTCAGTTTGCTGTCGAGAATGATCCCTAGGTATTTCACCTCGCTGCTGAACTGTAGCGTCATGCCTTTGAGTTTCGGTGCCTTCCGTTTCACTTTGTACCTTCTGGTGAAGAGAACCATCTCCGTTTTCGTCAGATTGACAGAGAGGGAGTGTTCCTCGCACCAGTTGGCTATTATGTTTAGGGCTACTTGCATTCTATCACGCAGCACCTCTTCGTATTTTCCGCTGACAATTAAGGCAAGGTCGTCTGCGTACGCTGTTACGTGAAAATCGTTGTTATGCAACGTTTGCAGTAGGCTATCCAGAACTAAGTTCCATAGAAGAGGTGAAAGTACCCCCCCTTGTGGACAGCCTCTGTTAATATTGCATTGGATTTTATCCTGCTCCGATGATACTGTTATGTTTCTGTTAGTTAGTAGGCTTCCTCACGTATTCCGGAATGAGAGCCTGCCCTATCTTCGTTGTAGTGGTTTTATCGAAAGCCCCTTCAATGTCAAAAAAAACTCTCCTGCCTATTCAGGGTTCTCTCGATCCTGTTCACTACGTTTAGTAGGGCAGATTCCGTAGATTTTCCCTTGGTATAGGCATGTTGTGTCAGTTGGAGTGGTCTTTCAATGAGGGCAGTTCTTCTGATATAACTTTCAACTATCCTTTCAAGTGTTTTTAGCACAAACGAGGACAGTGTAATCGGTCTGTACGCCTTGGCAGCCGTATAATCCGGCCACCCAGGCTTTCTCCAGTAGTACGGGGCTGGAAATATTTAACTGTATAGTGATGCGTACTTCAATAATTAATGTCCTATTATCGACTGTTAACCGTTTAATAAACTCATTTTATAATTGTTTACGAAAATGCCCCAGGATGGAAAGACAAAGTTGATTACACAAAAGAATGGTCTTTTGTCAAGAAAGGACGTACGGATCAGGAAGCGTTGTGTGAGATTTGTAGCTGTTTCATCTCAGTAACTCACGGAGACAAGGCATCACATTTCTACGAACAATCATACAATTAGATTCGCGAAAAAAGCCTATTTCTACAATCATGATTAAAAAAGATACCCAGGAAGTTTTGCTCGTTACTACTGCGGAACTAACAACAGTTTATAAAGTTTTCTTGATTGTACTGTAAAACTAATGCCGCAATGTGACCTGACTCTAAAGTCGCTACAAAGCAATCTACAGCCAGCACCAAAGCTACAGCAATTGTTAAAAATATTCTCGAATCACACTCAGAGATTCTCGCAATTGCAATTGCATTTTATTTTACGCACCGACGCATCGAACCACGCTGCTGAAAAGATGTTTCCTTTACTGAAACTGACGGAATCGAACAGCTATTAAAGTTTGATTCACTCAATAACGAAACATTATGTTTTGTCGAAACACTTTAAGACAATTTCAAATTCCGTTAGATACAGACCCTGGATTTCACAATCCAGAGTTTCTATATCCGGGCCAATTCGATTCGCTTACAGTGTTGCTGTGGTTTCCTTCCAATGATTGGTCATCTTTGTAATTGCTATCTTTCTGTCTTCCTTCACAAATCCATCTTTAGGTCAGTGAGCATAGGACCATCCTTAGTGGTAAGTCCATGGTAACGTCTACGACTACTGGTCTCTTAGAAGCTGTTGCTGGTTGCTTTTGTTCCTCAGCCTCTCGACTCCCTAAGAAGTGGAGAGTTGTAAACCGTGGGGCTGACTGAAATTTTAGCAGCCCCGTTTTTGCTCTCCACACTCTTTTTGATATGATAAGCGGAAAACCTGTAATGGATTCGATTACCTTTTTTGTTTAGAATCTTTCTGTCCTCCTGCCCCATGCCGAAGATGATGAAGTTGTCCGGGTGGACTGTCTCCAGTGGCAAGGTGGTAGACAGGCTACTACTTAATGCTAAGCTTAGGATTTTTTACTTTGAGCCTTCTCATGACTAATTCAATTCTGGTCCAATAGGCCCGAATTTTCCACAGACCCAGGAAAGAGCACAGTCGTTTTGTGGTCCTATTTTGTCACCCTGAGAAAACTCAGACTTTCTTTGCCGAAATTTATGACGTTTTGTGCGGGATGGATTTGCTCTTGGACGGACGCGGTGAAAGGATCCCGATGTGCGAGGGTGCATTTTTAATGCAAACAATAAACGGCGAAGTTTTAACATGTAGCGACAACATGGACGCATTTAGCGGCAACAGGAATTCTTTCAAAAATGCAAAGAGAAGAGGGGATGCCACCAGTGGCGGATACACTATGGACACCGGCCCTGGCATGAAGGAATATTGCAGCCCCACATTCCCAATTATACTTTGTATCCTCCACTACAACCCTGCTGATTTACATACTTAGCGTTGGCGCGGCAACCGATGCCACGCCGCGTCGGATCTCCAGTCTCTTGCAGCCCTTTCCGCCCGAATATGACCGACCCTGGCTGTATCCGCCACTGGATACCACCACCAACAACATTTTTAACATATTAGTTATTGTATTTTGCTCTTGTGATACAGATTGTATGAACAGTTGCTCGAACTTCAAATATTTTAATGGTCCTTCGAAAGTAATAAGTCGTAACAACCTCTTCCTCCCCATCAGCAATGTCAAATTCCTCCCTGGGGATCCACGGGGTGGCTTTCGACACGGGTGTGAAGTTAACAATAGATCCAGCAATAGATTTCAAAAATTAATATCTCGGAGAAAAGAAAAGCAAATCGAAAAATGTTTTAAACACACAATTAAGAAAGGTCTAAATTAACACCACAGAAAATATCAACCCCTAATTTTCACCCCTTATATTTTTTCATCCCCATCAAAAAAGATTATGTTTTTTCTCCAAGTTCGCAATTTTCAAAAAGTTCTTTTTTATCTCAAAATTATCTTCATCCCACGCTCTTTCAATATCACCCCTAAAACATTTTTTTACCCCGAGGCCTCAGTTATCAGCATATTGTTAAAAACTGTTTGTTAACATCATTATTTGGTCACACTAGCTTTAAATAAAAAAAATCCCCTACGCCTCGCGGAAACCGTTTACATCGATATAAATTTCGATTTTTCACAATTTCCGCAGAGAGCCATAACTAAATAAAAATGCTTATTCTTATCATTAATAAGTGTAGTTTCATAATCAAAAGTCAAAAAAACGTTTCGGACGCCACTTCATCCCCAAAAAAATATTTTTTTTAATTACATGTCGGACACATTTAAATTACTTATTAAAAATAAAGGACAATGATGATCCTGATGAAGATGAATAAGACGATGTAGAAGAATATGATCTCATCAATTCAGATATAGACTCTAAACACCTCTACGAAAATAACAAATTTTATATACATTTTATAGCACATTTTGATAAAATTAAAAATGCAAGCTGTACTAAATCAACAAAGAATATGTATTATTGTAAAGATTTGGCTCTCGCATTTCTAAGACGTTATATTTCTTTTGTTCCAATGTCATCTAGTATCTTCTACAATAAACGAAATAATGCATTAGTTGAGAATTGGTTTGGTGTTGTCAAGAATAATATTCTTCAAGGAAAATTACATGAGAAGCTATCAAGATTTGTACGGAAGATTCATGATTATGTTAAGTACATAATCACGAATCTTCCGCGAATATAGAGAATTAAAGCTAAATATTAAAAGAAATAGGTGTGCCTCTAAATTAAAATATAGTAACATAAAGAAAGCGGAAATGGAAGAAAAATGGAATAAGAAGAAAAAAATAAAGCATAGTTATTTTAAAGGAATGTCAATAAAAAAGCTACACAAAAAAACTACGAAGATTCAATAAAATATATATATGAGGATCCTTTATTATTTCCATTGAGTAAAAATTATGTGGTGGCCAGATTTGCAAGATTAAAATTATATTACGAAAGTTATGATACTTTAAATATTAGCAATAATAGTACAAACATGCAGCTTGATAATGACTGTTGACACTTTGAAAATTATACAAATTTCATTGAATTCTTACTGCAATAATTTACTGAAAATAAATGTTTTTAAGTTTTTTTAAGTTATTAGAGTATCTGAGGTGTTTGATTATTAATGGGTTAACACTATTTTGTAAATAATTGTTTGAGATAATATCAAAATTTTATGTTTTGTCAGATGGTGGAGGTGCCGGATTCGTGGCTGGACCATTTTCGAAGGGCACCCCCCTTCTGTTTAACAGAATACGTTGTTGAGGAGAGGGGATAAAGAGGAACCATCCTGGGATTGAGAATGGATTTTATTTGGCCTTCTCCATTTTTAGAAAAATAGACGAATTCCCCAATACTAAAAGCCCTAATTACCGGATGCTGCGGGATGTTCAAATCAGTAGATCCAATCGAAAAATTAAAACAAATATTTTTGAAAAATCTAATAAATCACATGAAACACCATCGCTCCTTGAGGACGAGTGGAGAGTAATTTTGAGATCATTTTGTGATTCCACGATGATTAAGTGATGTGGAATTTTAATTAATTTATTATTAATTGTTCATATATAATATTAAAATTAAAACAATGGATAATAGTATAATAGATAATATTTTTTTTTTAAAATATATTGTAAATAGATAGCCCCAAATTGTTAATATGGTTATCACCATTGAATATGATTAGATAGTAAAATATGCATTGAAAAAATAAAGCAATAGATAATAGATATCGTCAATTATGCAGATTAGAGTGAATATATAAATCAAAACAATGCCAAGGCATATTAGTAACATCACTTTAGAGAAAAAATTATTGAACGAAAGGTAAGTAATAATAATTTTTACTTAAATTAATAATAAATATAAATAATAGCAAAATACACTCGATTATTTGGAACATTTAATATGAATAAAATATTTGTAATTTTGAACTTTCTAATATTTAATTTCACTACCCTGTAACTTCTCCAGACGAAGAGGTATTAATATTAATAATTTAAAGGAGCACCTAATCACAATCACAGTTACTTAAATTAAATCAAGTAAAAAGAATTTGAAAATAATTAATTTATTCAATTTAATAATTAATTAATACAAATCGACACCGAAAGTTGTAAAAAAAAAACCTTTATTGGCATTCCCCCAAAAAAAAAACTACATCACATTACTACACTTATTTAAATTAAATTTATTTTCTTTTCTGCTTTTCCCACCCTATCCTCCTCACAATCTTCACGCCTGCCCCATCCTCTCTCATCCAATCCTCTATTTTCTTTTTTTCCACTCGTCCATTCCTCCAACATGCCCTTACACTCCCCAACTAAATGATCCCATGTTATCCATTCCGCTGTCACACAACACACATTTCATATATTCTTCTCCCATCCACACTTTCCTACCTTTCTCCTCTGACCCACACCTAGCTTTAGCCAACCCCCTCTTTTCACCTGAACTCAGATCCTTTCTGACCAGGTACGCAGGTATTCTTTGTTGTACCTGCCACCTTTTATATAAGGGGTTGTACTGGCTCTGCCTAATGTCCTTCTGTCTTTCTTGCTCATCCACTTCCTCCCATTTTATCTTCATCCATGCTGCCACATCCACTCCTGCTTCCAGCCATTCGTTCGCCAGCACTTCTGACACTCCAGCTTTTTCATACATACTTTTTCTTTCTTTCCTCCATTCACTCTCCGCTACGTCTACACACGTTTTCCACACCTCTTTCACTATGCTTTCTTCACTTAAGCCTACCACTTTCATCTCAAATCTCACTACTCGTTCCATTTCCTCAACATGCATACACTTTCTATTCAATTCCTGAAACAGTGTATAGGCAGGAGTTGACCTTTCTACTCCCAATAGCTGTTTCAGGAACGTTACATGCTCTCTCTCAATACTTTCATACTTTTTCGTTCCCCATACTTCAGCTCCATACATCAAGATCGGCCTCACACACGCATCCCACATTTTACACGTCAGTATAACATTCCCTTCCAGCCATTTTCCCCATTTCTCTTTAACCATTTCCCACGCTTTCCTTGCCTTACCTTTCACCCAACTCGCATGCTCCTTGAACGCGAGAAAAAAACCCAAATATTTAAATTCCTTCACTTTTTCAATCACTTCTCCCTTCCACCTCAAATCTTTCGTTTTTCCCTCTCTTCCCCTATTCCTAAATCTCATCCACTTTGTTTTCTCCGCGTTCACACACTGTACTTCTCCATTCTTTGTACCATCTCATTCATTTCTCCCCATTCTTTCGCAAGCAACACCACATCATCCGCATACGCCAACATCCATACCTTCTTTCTTCCTACCACAACTCCCCCCGCCTGCCCTTTCCTCAACACCTCCTCCATCTCACTTATATATAGGTTGAATAGTAAAGGGCTCAGCGGGCATCCCTGTCTTACACCCGTCCACACTCTAAACTTATCAGACACTTTTCCACCCACCTTCGCTCGCGCCCATGTTTCCTCATATATTCCTCTCACCCATTCTACCATTACCTCACTCACTCCCCGTCTCCTCATACACCCCATCAACCTTTCTCTCGGTATCGAATCATACGCCGCTTTTAAGTCCAGGAATACCGCATACATACTTTGTTTTTCCTCTAACACTCTTTCACTCATTCTTGCAAGCGTAAAGATTTGATCCCGGGTTCCCCTTCCCCTTCTAAAGCCTCCCTGCGTTTCCGGCAATAGTCCCTTTTCTTCCACTTCCCTTTCTAGCCGGTATTTCACTACTGTCATGGCAATCTGGTATCCCACCGTCATCATAGTAATGCCCCTATAATTGTCCGCATTCCTCTTATTCCCTCCCTTGTGTATAGGGCACACTATTCCCTCCCGCCATGATCCCGGAATCTGCGTTTCCCCTCTCCACATCTCATTAAGCAACTCCCTATATCTTCGCCTGCCCTCAACACCAATTATCTTCCACATTTCCGCTTTCAATCCATCCCTTCCTGCTGCTTTTCCTACTTTTATCTCTTCGAAGCCTTTTTCTACCTCCTCTTCCGTAAATTCCTCCACCATCCCTATTGCTTCTCTTCTGCCCACTTCCTCCGGCCTTCCGCTCTTTTCTTGACATTTCACTTCCCAACCGAAAGTTGTAAGGTATTTGAATTAAAAAATGTATTATACAATTATTTTATTGAATATAAAATATTCAGCCACCTTTCATCTAGCGTATGGATTTTCGGGTTTTTGGAACCTCATCAGACTAATGAGTTCCATGCGCAATGCCTTGATGAAGGCGGCTGAACGGATTCTGGTTATATGCCTGATATTAATCATAATAAATGAAAGACGACGCAAGCGCCATCTTTCGCCTAATTTCATGTGGCATCGTCAGCGATTTTATGTTGTCTACCTTGTAGACTCGAATCGTTGACGATGCCACATGAAATTAGGCAAAAGATGGCGCTTGTGCCGTCTTTCATTTATTACGATTAATACAACTATTTGTTATGCAACATTAAAGTTTCATCGTGTGGTTCAGTGTCTATCTAAAAAATCGATTTATCAGTGAATGTTGGTTATTTTTAAAATAACTGAATAATTAAAGGTAGCAGTGGCAGCCATGGGCACACTTGGGCCACTGTGTTACCACATATTCAATTGAGTGAATTGATTGTTTTCAAATTCTTTTCATTTGATTTAATATTAATATTGGACCTCTGGTCGACAGCCAATTTCAGAAGAAGATAATCATGTTTTATGTATTATAACAAAATCATAGAATGTAAATAACTCTGTTACTTGAGTTATTATTAATATTGTTAAAGGATGGAAGGTACTCCTTTAAACGACTCTAGCTCAGGAAGCACGTGAAGAGCAACTAATCCAAAACAACTGGTCCAAATGATGATTAAGTATATTTACACACGAACAAAAATAAAATAATAAACAATTACAAAAAAAAAACGGTAATGAAAATATACACCGATTTATACACCGATTTCGTCGTAGGGGGTGGAGGCTGTCCTTTGTGGCACGATTACCGATTTGCACTTTTCGGATTACCAAAATACCGGCTAATGAGTTTCACGAGAAACGATAAAGAAAAGATTATCCTTTCTCGCGAAACGGATCGCCACTTAATGGCTTTTGAAAATCCGATTGGGCACAGTAGGTAAACGTGCGTTTGGGATAAACTCATTTTAATTACTTATGAAAAATAAAATTGAAAAATTTTATTGTGATCGGCAAAATATGTTTGCCGGTAACAATATAATAGCGAAATTAAATGAAAATCGCAAATATTTTATATTATTTTTATTAAAGTAAAAACGGATCTTCAAAAAAAAAAGCAAGCAACGTTATTTGGAGTCATTCAAAAAGATTACAATAAAATTATTAAAGCTTCTACTTGTTTTAATTTTTTTTAAATAAGAAGTGTCTTTTTATAATTAATTTCAACAGATAAACCCGATTAATCACAATAATGGAATCCATAATAATAAGATTAATCGATTTTTTGAAAACGGCCGATTTGAATAGCTCCGAGCAAATATACCGCAAATTCCCGAATTACATATCCAGGAGAGACGGATCGAGAGATCAGGCGGAAAATCTTGTGAGAGGACATCACTGCACGGAAGACAGCGAAGAAAATCGGAGTATCTTACAAAAGTCACCTTTCGAGAGTGAGATAGTCCCGTTCGAAAAGAAAGATCTGTGGGAAGCTGTCAGGAAATTTGACGAGAGAAACAATGCGTCGGTAGGTCCGGACGGATTCACCGCCGCCACCGTGAGGAAAGTGTTGAGGATTAAAGAGGTTGACGCGCTGGAGGTTTTCAACAGGTGTTTGGAGGAGCGCGTTTTTCCGGACGTTTGGAGACGCGCGAATGTTTACGAAAAGGCGAATAGAACTGGCGGTTACCATTTGGTGAGTTTTTACGATCACTTGGGTAAAGTTTTGGAGAGGATGATTTATAATCGTCTCTACAGTTTAATGGAAAAGAATGGGAGATTTTCTGACCGGCAGTATGGTTATAGAAAAGGAAGAAGTCCAGCTAAGTGCCATGAAAGAATTAATTATTTACTAGCGGGACAACAAAGATGTTTGGGAATACGCTTAAACGTAAAAAAAGCAGCCACTACAATGTCTTACAAAACAATAATCGAGAGTTTAACAGAACTAAACGTACCGGAATACCTAATAAATTTAATAAAAAGCTTCCTTACTAACAGGCGGATTGTTTACAATGGACACGAAATAAACGTCTACAAGGGGGTTTCCCTAGGTTCACCACTAGCAAATATATTATTAATAATCTACCTAAACAGTGTCGTAAGCGAGCGACTTCCAGGAAACACAGAAATGTTGGTTTACGTCGATGATTTCTTTGTAATCGTAAGAGAGGACACACCGGAAGATCACATCAAAGTTGCCGAAGAATCGGCAAGGATTTTATCCGAATCGTTGGCTCGCATCGGTTTAGAATTCAACACTAACAAAACTGAAGCCGTTTGGCTAAGACCAAGGAATAACAATATTAGTACTGTAGAAATTTTAAACAAGATCGTTGATATGAAGCAAACAATCAGACTATGGGGAAAAAATTACCCCTAATTTTTTTTTTAAATTTTATATTAATTTAGTTCAACCATATAATAATATTGTTAATGTAATTAATGTAAATAACTAATAAAAGGTGCAGAAAGACCCCAGGTTGATAGCCCAGACAAACTAACGCAATATTTATTCTTGTTAAGTAAATATAAATGTATGTATAAACTGAATATAGATGTTTGTATATATACAAGGTGTACAGAAAATGAGTGAAAAGCTTCAGGTAGCGTGACTCTTTGACTATTTTTTCCTTAAGCCTCACGGGCCACTTAAAAGAACTATACATTTGGCAACGCTGGATCAAATAAGTGTTATTAAAAAAAATTATACATTTCACATGTCAAATTATAACTAATAAAGTTTAAACAAAATACAAGAATCGGCTAACGGATATTTGTGCTAAATTGATTTAACTAGCTTTCAATAGTTCTTTCTTTCTTAATCGTATCCTCTTTTACCTATATTGAGCTTTTAATAGTTGATTGAACCAATTTGGCAGAGCGGCCAGAAATGGCCGTTCCTCGATTCTTGTGTTTTGTTTTATATTATATGAAATAATTAGTATTATAACCCAATTAAATATTGTAAATTATATACCTAAATGAAAATAAAGATAAATATATTTTTCATGAAGAATTTCCATCAACCATCCCCTAACAAAAAAAATTAAACATTTTTGTTTAATATTTGAATAGTGAGATATTTAATCAACCTCGACACCCAATACCGGTAAAAGAGGATAAGATTAAGAAAGAAGATATTTAATCTTTTTGCCATAAACAATATAGTGGTAACGTCAACTATAAGAATCCTCACAAAAATCAGACTTCCAAACATCCATACAATACACTCGTTTAAGAAAAAGAAAAAAAAAACGATAGATGGGTAATTCTATCCCAAAATTTGCCACGAAAAACTCCTCACCGGGGAACTTTGAAATCTTCTCTGCATTACCAGAAATCCCAATATCCCTCCGAAATTCAAACATCCTCAATCCACCATTCATGAATTCATATCGTCACGCATAAATGACTAACTGATGGACGAGACAAAGGACGAGGACTACCGGCCGAAAGACCACTGGTCAAACTTAATGTAGCTGTAAATATCGCAGTAAAGATCGTTAAACAGAGTATGGCATTTTATGTAGTTGAATTCTAAATTCAATTACAAAACAGCTTAAAAACTCATGGTAAAGATCAACCCATCTCAAGGGTAAGTTTCCATGGATCTCCGCAAATATAATTTCTATACTTTAAAGTCAATTAATGGTGAAAATAGAAATTATCAATGACTTAAGAGTCAATTTATAGCAAAAATATTGACTATAAATGACTTTAAAGTCAATTTATAGCAAAAATAGTGACTATAAATGACTTAAAAGTCTATTTATAGTAAAAATAGTGACTATCAATGACTTTAAAATCAATGTTTGACAATAATATTTAAGTAGAGTGACTTTACAGTCAATTTCTACCATAAATAATGACAATAAAAAACTTTAAAATCAATTGTTGACAATAATAGTGACTATAAATGACTTTAAAGTCAATTCCTAGTACAAATAGTGACTATCAAGTCAATTTTTAGTGAATATTGTGACTACCAATGATTTTAACGTCAATATTTGAAAATAATAGTGACTTTAGTCATTTTTTTGTAAAAATAGTGACTATCAAGTCATTTTCTGGTTAATGTAGTGATTGTAAATGATTTTAAAGTCAATTTTTGAAAATAATAATTATTTCACAATAATAGTGAAGTAAGGTGACTTTAAAGTCAATTTATTGCAAAAATAATGACTATAAATGACTTTAAAGTCAATTTCTAGTGAATATAGTAACTACCAATGATTTTAAAAGGAAGTTTTAAGAATAATAGTTACTTTAAAGTAAAATTTTGGAAATTATAGTGAAGTAAAGTCAATTTTTAGAAAAATTAGTGACTATAAATGACTTTAAAGTCAATTTCTAGTAAATATAGTGACTGCCAATGATTTTAAAGTCAAATTTTAAGAATAATAGTGATTTCAAAGTAATTTCTTAGCGAAAATAGTGACTTTAAAGTAAATTTTTGGCAATTATAGTGAAGTAGTCAATTTCTAGAAAAAATAGTGACTATAAATGACTTCAAAGGCAATTTATAATAAAAATAGTGGCTTTTAATGACTTTCAAGTTAATTTTTGACAATTATAACCAACTTTTGAAAATAATAATGAAAAAAGTGACTTTAAAGTCATTTTCTAGCAAAAATAATAATTATAAATGACTTTAAAGTCAATTTCTGATAAAATGGTGACTATCAAGACAATTTCTGTAGAATATAGTGACTACCAATGATTTTAAAGTCAACTTTTGAAAATAATAGTGACTTTAAAGTCAATTTCTGGTGAAAATAGTCACTATCAATGACTTTAAAGTCAATTTTTGACAATAATAGTGAACTAAAGTGACTTTAAAGACAATTTCAAACAAAAATAATAACTATAAATGACTTTATAGTCAATCTCCAGAGAATATAGTGACTGTCATTGATTTTAAGTGACTTTAAAGACAATTTCAAACAAAAATAATGACTATAAATGACTTTATAGTCAATATCCAGAGAATATAGTGACTGTCATTGATTTTAAATTTCAAGTTGTGACAATACTAGTGATTTTAAAGTAATTTCTTAGTGAAAATAGTGACTTTAAAGTCAACTTTTGGCAATTATAGTGAAGTAAAGTGACTCTAAAGTCATTTACTAGTAAAAATAGTGACTAATAAGTGAATTTCTGGTGAATATAGTGACTACCAATGATTTTAAAGTCAACATTTGAAAATAATAGTGACTTTAAAATCAATTTTTGGTGAAAATAATCACTATCAATGACTTTAAAGTCAATTTTTGACAATAATGTGAAATAAAGTGACTTTAAAGACAATTTATAACAAAAATAATGATATAAATGACTTTATAGTCAATCTCCAGAGAATATAGTGACTGTCATTGATTTTAAAGTCAAGTTGTGACAATACTAGTGATTTTAAAGTAATTTCTTAGTGAAAATAGTGACTTTAAAGTCAATTTATAGTGAACATAGTGACTATAAATGACCTTAAAGTCAACTTTTGGCAATTATAGTGAAGTAAAGTTACTCTAAAGTCATTTTCTAGCAGAAATAGTGACTATCAAGTGAATTTCTGGTGAATATAGTGACTAACAATGATTTTAAAGTCAATTTTTGAAAATAATAGTGACTTTAAAGTCAATTTTTAGTGAAAATAGTTACTATCAAGTCAATTTCTAGTGAAAATAGTTACTATTAATGACTTTAGAGTCAATTTTTGACAATAATAGTGAAGTAAAGTAACTTTAAAGAAAATTTATAACAAAAGTAATGACTATAAATGACTTTAAAGTCAATTTCTTGCAAAAATAATAATTATAAATGACTTCAAAGTCAATTTCTAGTACAAATAGTGACTACTAAGTCAATTTTTGGTGAATATCGTGACTATCAATGACTTTAAAGTAATCAATTTTTGGCAATTATAGTGAAGTAAAGTGACTTTATAGTCAATTTCTAGAAAAATTAGTGACTATAAATGACCAGTCAATTTATAGTAAAAATAGTGGCTTTTAATGACTTAAAAGTTAATTTTTGACAATTATAGTCAATTTGTAACAATAGCTGAGAAGTAAAGTGACTTTAATGTCAATTTCAAGTAGAAATAGTGACTTTAAAGTCTATTTATAGTGAATATAATGACTACCAATGATTTTAAAGTCAATTTTTAGTAAAAATAGTTACTATCAAGTCAATTTCTAACGAAAATAGTCACTATCAATGACTTTAAAATCAATTTTTGACAATAATAGTGAAGTAAAGTGATTTTAAAGTCAATTTCCTGCAAAAATAATGACTATAAATGACTTTAAGTCAATTTCTAGTACAAATAGTGACTATAAAGTCAATTTCTAGTGAATATTGTGACTGTCAATGATTTTCAAGTCAAGTTTTGGCAATAATAGTGAAGTAAAGTGACTTTATAGTCAATATTTAGCAAAATTAGTGCATATAAATAACTTCAAAGACAATTTATAAATTTATAGTAAAAATAGTGGCTTTTAATGATTTTAGTTAATTTTTGGCAATAATAGTCAAATTTTGACAATAATAGTGAAGTAAATAGCAAGAGACAGGAAAAAAATGGAATGAGAAATCAGAAACCCCATCCGACACCTGAAAGGGTATAAGAAAATTCGAGAAAAAGAAAATTTAAAGGGGGAAATAATTAAAACGAGTTTTATTTTAAAATTTCATATTATTGTTTTTTTTTATGTATCAAAATAACTCTTATATACACAAAACTTCAATTTCGGTTACTCAAAATTTAAACCTAGAAAAAGTCTAATTGTGAAAAAATAAAATGTATACACCGCCTTAACAATAAAAAAAAGAAAGACCTACAGCAAAAACAAGTACAGGTAAAAAAAAAAACGAAACAAAACTTCTGATTAAACAGCGTTCAATATTTTATACATTAATAAATCGCTTAAAAATTAAATATTTAACTTAAAGGTAAATCGAGTTTGGTGCAAATGGTGCAGGTGGAGAATATTCGGGGTTGTTTTGTATGCAGAAATGTTACATTTAATTAGTGTTGGGTAAAATCTAGTGAATTTTCTCATGGTCACTTTTATTAATTTTTTAATAAAAAAAAATATTAAATAAAAATGAATACTCTTTTCTATTTTTTTTTTTATTTGAAAACTCTAGGACTCGTAGTTCCTGAGATATAGCCGGTGACCTTTTTTATTTGGACACTCGCTACATATTTCATAAGGAAATTATTAAAATATAGTAATTTTATTCAAATCTGAAATTCATGTGAGCACCCGATTGCTGATATTTAAGCGATATAACATATAAGCTAAGTAAATAAAAATTCAGAGTGTTAAAATTGCCGACCTTTAAGAGACACGATAATAAAATATAAACCTATCAAATAAAAATTCAGTGTTTCACTCGTGCGAGGGTGCCCATTTTCAAATGTTGAGCTTTGTTTTTAATGTTTTTATTAAATGCTGCTCGTGAATTTTACACACGCTACATAAATAACGTTTCAAATCATCGAGATGTTTCTTAATTATTATGCAAATCTTTGAGGTGTTTATTAATTATTATGTTCGGAGTTGTTTTATGCAAGACTTGGTTTCATTAATTATAATGGATTAATAATTTTGACTTAAGTTAAATGTGAGTTTGAGTTAGCTTGATTTCTTTGACTTCAACATTACAAAATTCAATTGTGACTTTAAATTAAGGTTTATGTAAAACAAATATTAATTAATATGATTTTAACATTACAAGATTCAATTGGGTAAGATCCTAGATTCTGTCCTACACCTCTTATTTCGTTGTTTTCTATAAAAAAAAAAAACTAAAAAGGGGTATTTTTTGATAAGTGGTGGTCTTAGGAGTTGATTTCTATGGAATAATCCTTTTTAATTTACGCCGAATAACCAAACACGTATTTTAAGGTAAGATAAATTATTGGTATCGCTATCTCGTGGTCGTAATTCGTATTATACTTGCTGTACGTTCTTGATTTGAAACGCCTCGTTTGAGCGCTGTTCACGCTGATGTGTAGGACAAATTCTAGGATTAAGCGGCGACTTTAAGTGAATTTTCTTAATTTTAATGTAAATAATGTTTCGATTGGTCGAGGTAATTTTTAGCTTTATTTATAATCTTCGGAGCAATCGACTCCACATTTATGGAATATTTTCATAATTAGGGTGATTTACCTAATGTTAAATTAAAACATATTTTGTGTGCTTTTTATTGTGCGGAAATGTACAACAAATTTAGATTGTTTTCATAAAAAAAATCTATTTTATTTCTTGTATGGCTTTTTCTCTATTGTGATAAAACTTTTGATAACTGTATAAGAAAAAATATGCAGTGCTATTTTTTCTTATACAGTTATCAAAACAAAACAAATAAGAGACATCTGCATGTCATTCATTAATTATACACACTAAAGTAAATTTCTTCATTGTAAAAACTGTTTTAATTTGTTAATTGTTAATGTGCAGTAATAAAACACTTTTATATTGTTTTTTATCCAGAATTTCCGTTTGTGTGCGGAATACAAATAATGACTATAGTTTCGGCATCATTTACGTTTCAATATCAAACTGACAATTCGAATGTGTCGTTACCAATATATTTAATAAATCGCGCAGAGCGCCATCTTTCGCCTGAATTTTAAGTATCGTAAATAACTTCATTCTACGAGGTACATACATACTGACGAAATTGCCTTTCATTGACTGAAACAAAGGAAAACTTAACCTGTTTATGAAAACAGGAAATCGATTGATCTTGTTGATTTGATTTTGTTCGACCATTATTTTATTTTTGTTATTGTTAATGTTTATAATGATATTTTGTTATTTTGTTAATTACTCTGTAATTGGGCTCTTTGTCTGTTGGGTAATAAAGTTTATTATTATTATTATATAGGTCGGTGGCCGTTTTGAATATGTCATTATAAAAATGAGAATTTGAACAAACTATTACATAATAAATTTTCATTATCAACCTAATATTTAATAAACCGCTCAAAGCGCCATCTGTTGCCTAATTTTGAAATGATATCGTAAGCAACTTGATTCTACAAGGTATACATATGAAACCGAAACTGATTGATTTTGTGGATTTAATTTAACTGCCAACATTATCGATCCGTTATTATGATAAATCGAAGAAGCAGTAAAGGAAACAAAAAGGCCCGTAAAGCTGCGAAAGCATGCTTGCAGGAACCAGCCCCAGCATTACCACAAAAAATATCCGACAAATGAAAATGATAAAACACCACTCCTGAACTGAACGTCTCAATAGATGGAGTGCGACAAAATGTAACATTAACCTCAACCAAAAACAATAATAACAATTATATACAGAGAGCTTTTTTATCAGTATACATTAGGGGAAGTGTATACCTGCAAAAACGCGAGTCAAACGCATTGAAACGATTAATGTGTGTATGTTTAGTTGACTATTTGCATATGTGTGTTCAGTTGCGTGTTATAGGCAACTAAACACACATACATTAATGCATTTGACTCGCGTATTTTGCAGGTATACATAGGGGAAATGTATACTGATAAAAAAAGCTCTCTGTATATATATATATATATATATATATATATATATATATTATTTAAATAAAACACTTGGTTTGTTTCGAGTAATCCAAATTTAAATGATAAATTAAATTGTCAGTTTAATAATGATATGTTAAGAATGTAAAATATAAATAATATAAACAAAAGAAAAGTGTTTCATTATCACGAACGAATTTCTTTATTTCTATTTAATTTATTTCTATTACTTACGATGAATTAAAGTAACTAGCAGCAATTAGTGAAAACATTAAATATATTTTTTTTCTGTATTGAAAACAAGCACCCAGTATAATTATATTAATAATAAGAGAAAATATTTCCATGTTCTTATCACTAATTCCTCGCCTACATATAATGTATATATAAATTTATTTACACGCCTATTTACAGAACTAATTTGTAACTACCTTATGTGTAAATTGGTTTATTACTTCTTATTTGTATTTAAAAAAAATATAAAATAAAGTATATACTCATCATTGGATTAAAGGCGATTGTTAAATATTGAATTGATTGTGTGAGTTTCATATCAAATTTAATTGATAATAAAGCACTAACATCCTTTCTTAACAAGTTTTCATTATCAGTTAAATATTGAGTTGTAAAATTATTTTAGTAAAAATGTTTATGCAAGACAAATACTTGATAGCGTTTAGTTTTAACAATGCACGACTCGTTAAACCGTGTAGGCTTCAACTTCCTGAACGACTAATGTTAAGGTTTCGATCCAACTGCCCATGGCCCGCTAACCCGGAAGTCAATATGATGATTGTAAAAGAACGACCTCCTTGTTTCCAGACTGGGCGGTAACTCTGCACCTCTTAAAGGTATTCCATGCACTTTTTTATGCCCAAATCGTTGACGATGCCACTTGAAATTAGGCAAAAGGTGGCGCTTGCGTCGTCTTTACGCAGGATGGGTACTTCAAAACATTACAAAATCCAACCGTAATCAAGTATTTGTCTTGCATTAATTAAGATTTATGTGAGATAAAATTTGATTACTTCAACTTGTCTCGCGTAAATCTTAAATTAGATTTATGCAAGAGAAATGCATGTTTACCTTGTGTACGGGAATAAATTGCGACTTGAGTCAAGATTTATGCAAAGCAAGCACTTAATTAATAATAATGATCTTTATTTAGCATATTGCTATATGATTACTTATTACTTTGCCTCTGACAGTACTGAATTCAGTTATGAAAATGGTGGTAATGTTTCAGCTTAATTAAATTGAAAGAAAAAAAAAACAATCAATTACTTAAGCACTTTCTTTCCATTTGCTCTGCAATTAAGTACTTACAAAGTATACAAAAATACAAATATCTATTGACACAACTACTTCCCTGGCAAATACCCACGCCGGATATTGAATCATATAATAGATATTTAGTTTTGTTTGTGTGAAATTTTCTTGATTTGAAAAAAACGTTGCTTTTTTAGCTTTGCTGAGATGCAACAGCAAATATCTATTGTGTAATTCAATATCCGGCGTGGGTATTTTCCCGGGAAGTAGTTGATTCAATAGATATTTGTATTGTTGAATTATACAATAGATATTTAGTTTCGTTTATGTGAAATTTTCTTGATTTGGAAAAAATTTGCTCTTTCATCTCTGCTGAGATGCAACAGCAAATATCTATTGTGTAATTCAATGTCCGGCGTGGATATTTGCCCGGGAAGTAGTTGTTTCAATGGATATTTGTATTATTGAATTATACAATAGATATTTATTTTTGTTTGAGTGAAATTTTCTTGATTTGAAAAAAAAAACGTTGCTTTTTCAGCATTGCTGAGATGCAACAGCAAATATCTATTGTGAAATTCAATGTCCGGGGTGGGTATTTACCCAGGAAGTAGTTGTTTCAATGGATATTTGTATTGTTGAATTATACAATAGATATTTATTTTTGTTTGAGTGAAATTTTCTTGATTTAAAAAAAAAAACGTTGCTTTTTCAGCTTTGCTGAGATGCAACAGCAAATATCTATTGTGTAATTCAAATATTTGCCCGGGAAGTAGTTGTTTCAATGGATATTTATATTTTTGAGGTATACTTAATTGCAGAGCAAATGGAAAGAAAGTAATTATTTCCTTTTTCATGCTTTTAACTGAATTCAGTACTCCAAAAATCAAAGTAATCATTTGACTTTTGCAGAACTGAGTTGAGCAAAATCGAATGGGACTACGTGGAGAGGAATTGAGTTTAGGTTTATGCAACTCAAATATAAATGATTATTGATTATTTAAGTGTGCGAAATTCAGCTTTAAAAGTACAAAATTCCATTGCGACTCGAGTCGAGAATTTTTTTGGAAAATGATTTTTTTCTTTTAAATTGTGCAAAATTTAATTTCGACTTAAGTCAATGTTTGTTTAAGACAACTACTTGATTTCTCTATTGTTTTTACTGTCTTTGTTTTTATCTAAAGAAAAACGATTCTATAATTTAAGAAAAAATATTTTATATTTCTTCAGCACCTCACACTGAGAAGTAGAGAGGAACATATAACGATGTTATATAAGACTAAATATATATATATATATATATATATATACATATATATATATAATCTAAAATCCCCATCTACCATAATGGTGGTGTAGGGGTATAAGACTAAATAAATAAATAAAATATTTCTTCAGAATCTGATGCACTAAGCAGCAACAAGGGATAGCAGAAGAAAATTTCTTTAAAAAAATCAAGTACTCGACATGAATAAACTTTGACTTATGCAAGGGGTAATTTAGCTGTTGAGCCTTCCTGCACCACGACCAATGAGGTCGTAAACTGCCCCAAGTCACAATTAAATTTTGTATAATTTAAAAAAAAAAACAATTTTCTTTTACTTCAGAAAAAACAGTAAAAAAATTAAAGAAATTAAGTAGTTGAATTGAATAAATTTTAACTTCGTTCGTAATTTCTTATCAATGTTGCGTCAAACAACTTTTTTTTTTTTTAAATTATAAAATCGTCTTTTTTCTATCCTCAACTCACTCAACCTTTAATCCAATGATTTGCGTATCGGAAAACTCACAAAACGTCAGTCGGTTTAAAAAGGGTGCGAAGTGATGATGTGATTCCTCAAGTCCTTCGGCAAATCGTAGCCGGTGTGGCAGATCGAGCAGGAGTACTTGTAGACCCGGTTGGGGTTCTGCTGGCCGGCGGAAGCGGGCCCGTTCTTCACAGGGCCCGCGGTGGTGTTGAGCCTCTCGTGGACCTTCAAGTGGATCGACAGGGCGTTCTGCTTGTCGAAGACGCGGTTGCACTGCGTGCACTTGTACGGCCCGGCCGTGGCGTACTGCGGGTGCTTCTTGTTGATGTGCAGGTTGAGGTAGTCGCTCCGGCTGAAGACCTTGTAGCAGTACTTGCAGGAGACGCCGATTTTGTTGTCAGGAATCGAGGGGGCGTGGAAGGTCTTTTCGTGGTGGTCGCAGTCAGCGCGGGATTTGAATTCGAGGGAGCAGTATTTGCATTTGGGGGCGGTTAAAACGGATGTGTTGATATTACGATGGATTTCTAAAATGTGTAGTTGTAACGTGGTGTCTTCGTCGAAAACGAGCCCGCAAGTTTTGCACCGGTGCTCCGCAGCGGCTTCGCCGTTATTAACGTTGTATTCTTGTTTGATTTGAAGTTTGCTTGTTTTGGAACGCTTGTGCCAGCCTTGGTGGGTGTTTAAAGCCCCGGCCGTCGCGAAGCTCTTTTTGCAAACGGTGCACGAATACCGGTTCGAACTCGCTGGTGGTTTTATTTGTTTCATCACGCTGGGTTTAGCTCTTTCATCGTGCTCTTTCGCCATGTGCTGATTCAAAGTGGAAAGCGAAGTGAACGGGATTTTACAATATTTACAGTAAACCGGCTTTCTGTTCAATTCCTCTTGAGGATCGACCGGCTGCTCGAAATTCTTCCTAGGCTTCTTGCCACCCTCATCTCCCGTATCGAATTTCGACTCGGAATCAACCTCGCTCACATTACACTCCGATTTATGCTTATTCAACTCGGCCAATCCATGACAAGCGGTATGACACGAATCGCACCAGTAAGTCTTCTGCTGCTTCGTCTTCGTCAAAGCCCTACTGGGGCTCACGTTAATCCCATGCGATTTCATGTGATTTTTGAGATTCGAGCGGCTCCCGAAGACTTTAAAGCAGCGCTTGCACGTGTGATAGTCGGAATCCTCCGCACTGTTATCTGAATTGATTTTCTGGGCCTTCAGGGAGTTCCGCTTGTGCATCTGCTGGTGCATTATCCAGGCCGGATGCGCCCCGATCACCCGGCCGCATTCATTACAAGCTTTCGGGAATTCGTTGCTCGAGACAGTGGAGCGGCCCGGGTGAAACCGCCTATTATGCGCCCACAAACTCTTCGGGTTGTTATAAAACTTGAAGCATTCCTCGCAGTTGTAATTCCGCGGTTTATCCAGCAGCATGCTCTCGTTCTCCGCCTCTAAAGTCGGCATCGTTTCATGCAGAGTCATGTGCTCTTGGAGTTCCTCTTCTGTTTCGAACTGCCGCTCGCAGAGCTGGCACATTTTATTCCCCGGGCTGAGGCTGCTGTAATTGAGGGTGTGAGGATCACGTTTGAGGGTGAGCGTTAAGTGGGAGCTGCGATGCTGCTCGTATTCTTTGATTGTGTTGAAGGCCTTCCCGCACTCCTCGCATTTGTGGAGGTGGGTTTTCTTGTGCTCCTCGAGCATCGGGATGTTCTTGAAAGCCTCCCCGCACTCCGAGCACCGGTGGATCATCCTTACCGGCCTCCCCGACGAGTGTATCGAGCTCAAATGATCCTTAAGCTCCATATTCAATCTGAATTTCTCCGGACATTCCGGGCATTGCAGCTGCTTCATATCGTCATCATGAACCCTCCGATGTCGCAGCATATTATGATAGCTACTGAATTTCGATCCGCAAATATCGCAAATGCCACGATCGACGGCTTCGTTAAGTTCCTCCTTATGGAACGTCTTCAAGTGCTTTTGCAAATTGTGATAACTCGAGCACTCTTGTTTGCAAACCTTGCACACGAAATTAGTCGTTAACGCCAGCGGATTAATAACCTTAATATCGTCGTCCCCTTTAGAGTCCTCCTTCGTGGAAGCCCGAAGAGCCGGTGGCTTCAACTTATTCCCGATCAACTGATTGAGCTGCATCTGATTGAACACGGCGAAATTCGGGTGCAAGGGCAGAAACTCGAAATTCGCGTCGTTATCGTGAGTCTCCTCGCAGTGACTCCTAAACTCGTCCACATCCGAATAAGTCTTACAGCAAATATCGCAATAGCTGTTAACGTAACACGATTTGTAAATATGCTTAGCAAAATCTAATTTATTCTCGAAGGCCTTCTCGCAGAGACAGGTGTGAACCCCCTCCGCTACGTCCTCGACGTGCTCGTTATCGACATGCTCGCATAAATCTTCGAAGAAGTAAAACATTATGTTGCACTGCAGGCATTTGTAGTTCTGGTACAGGCGGATCTTATCCGGTGTCCTCGTTTTCGTTTCCGTCAGCCTCAGCAGCTGCTCGTACTGCGACTTTGCGCACCTCAAATAGTGCTTCATCATGCCTGACCTTCCAGAAAACACCACCAGACAATTGTAGCAAGTAAACGGTGTAAACCACACGTACAGGGATCGCAAGTGCGTTATCAGTTTTTTCCATGTGTTGAAATGCTGGTTGTGGCAGCAGCATTTCATGCGTTTGAACATGGTCACCATTACTCGGTTCCTCTCCACGTAGTCCCATTCGATTTTGCTCAAATCAGTGGGTTTCTGGTTGTTCTGCGCCGAAGTCGGTGTGGGGGTGGGTGTCGCTGATTTCGATTGCAACCTCAGGCCGGCCGCGAAAGTAATCTTCTCCTGTTCGATTTCGGATATATTGGACGATACGACGCTGGATCGTGTTTTTTGGCTCTCCTGGCTGTTTTCCGATTCGGGTAGAACAATTTCTAAAAAAAAAAATACAAAACGTGATTTAGGATTTTAATAAACTCATATAAAAAAAAATTAGATTTATTTTTTCCTCTCACACATGTTTATCGGTATATTTTAAACATATAACCAGGTAACCTTTTGTAAGTTGCATTCATACAACGACCAGCCCAATCCTGGAATCGAAACAGGTGTACCTAGCAACTAGCTTCACGCTAGCTCCTAAATGCTCTTTCAAAAAAAGACTTCCACAATTGCTTTGAGCAATGGAAAAAAACAAATGGAACGGTGTGTGGCGAGGGGAGGGGAGCGTTCGATTATAACCACAAAAAATGCCCAAAAATGCACTGTTTCCAATATATTTTTTTAACTGTAAGAAATAGAATAAAAATTTCAATTAGAGAGTTGTAGAGCTCTTCAAAACCAATAACTTTGCCATTGACAGTTTTGTTCTATCTATAATAATCATTTATGTGTGAGGGAAAAACCACAAAAAATGCCCAAAAATGCACTTTTTTCAATATAATTTATAAACTGTAAGAGATAGAATAAAAATTTAAATTAGATAGTTGAAGAGTTCATCAAAACCTACAACTTTGCCATTGATAGTTTTGTTCTATCTGTAATAATATTTTTTTTATGAGGGAAAAACCACAAAAAATTCACTTTTTTCAATATAATTTGTAAACTGTAAGAGATAGAATTAAATTTTAAATTAGAGAGTTGTAGAACTCTTCAAAGCCTACAACTTTGCCATTGACAGTTTTGTTCTATCTATAATAACAATTTTTTTACGAGGGAAAAACCACAAAAAATGCCCAAAAATGCACTTTTTCCAATATAATTTTTAAACTGTAAGAGATAGAATTAAAATTTAAATTAGAGTTGTAGAGCTCTTCAAAACTTATAACTTTGCCATTGACAGTTTTGTTCTATCTAAAATAACATTTTTTTTATGAGGGAAAAACCACAAAAAATGCCCAAAAAATGCACTTTTTCCAATATATTTTTTAAACTGTAAGAGCTAGAATAAAAATTTAAATTAGGGAGTTGTAGAGCTCTACAAAACCTACAACTTTGCCATTGACAGTTTTGTTCTATCTATAATAACAATTTTTTTAAGAGGGAAAAACCACAAAAAATGCACAAAAATGCACTTTTTCCAATATATTTTTTAAACTGCAAGAGATAGAATTAAAATTTAAATTAGAGAGTTGTAGAGCTCATCAAAACCTACAGCTTTGCCATTGACAGTTTTGTTCTATCTAAAATAATGTTTTTTTTATGAGGGAAAAAACAAAAAATGCCCAAAATCACTTTTTTAAGTTACTCCTAAAATCTTTGTTTTATTTCTAATAAAAACTATTACCAGTTACTACTCTTATAATTTCTGCAAAAATTGTTTGTCATTGTCAAACTAAACTTTAATTTCCCGTTAAATCAAGCATATGCTAAAAGGTTAATAAAAGCAAACAAGGATTAAGGGTAAAGCAAACAAAAATACACAAAAAGCATGCAAAATAAATAAGAGAAGCAAATAAAACCCACCTTCCGTTTGCACAAATTTACGTTTAATACCACCACCTTGGCCTGCGCAAATCCCCCTAGTCGACTTCTCGCGGACCTTCCTGTTTTGGATGCTACTCGAGACCGAACCGCACACCGGATGATCTTTCTCAATTTTTTTAATTTCAAAATCTACAATCTCAGGCATCTTCACCTCAGAGGTGACTTTGGAAATTCTGGGCATTACCACGGCCGTTTTGGGTACGGTTTGCGTGGCCTCCGGGGAAAGCTCCGGCATTCCAGCGTATTTCCTCAGGGCTTTTCTCAGCGTTTCGCTCAGAGGCATTTTCGGACCGTCGGATGTTCGTGATATGCTTAAAAGATCATTTGAGAGTATTTTTAACGGATTCTGGCGTTCTTTGCGAGCGACATTCGAAATGCTGCTTCGGGCAGTCTTAGATATTTTTATAAATCCGTTTGGAATGGATGTGTCTGTAAATTCTTTCGGGGTAATCTTAGGAGGGTCTGTGCTTAAATTTGAAGCAACCTTTGGTGCACCTGTAAATTCGGTTTGAAGTAATTCTTAGGTGTGTCTGCGAGTAATCTTTCAAGATTTCGTGAATTCATTTGAAGTAGCAAAATCATTTAAAGCAAACTTGAATATGTCTGGAAATATATCTGAAGTAATCTTAGATGTGTTTGTAAATTTGTTTGAGGTGACCTTTGAAGCTTCTGTAAAATCTTTGATAGTTTCTGTATATACTTCTCACGCAAAACCTACAACTTTGCCATTGACAGTTTTGTTCTATCTATAATAACAATTTTTTATGAGGGAAAAACCACAAAAAATGCCCAAAAATACACTTTTTTCAATATAATTTATAAACTGTAAGTGCTAGAATAAAAATTTAAATTAGACAGTTGTAGAGCTCTTCAAAACCTACAACTTTGCCATTGACAGTTTTGTTCTATCTATTACAATAATTTGACTTTTGACGCAAAACCTACAACTTTGCCATTGACAGTTTTGTTCTATCTATAATAACAATTTTTTATGAGGGAAAAACCACAAAAATAGCCCAAAAAAGCACTTTAAAGTGTAAGGAAACATGTCTGAAGTAATCTTAGAAGTATTTATAAATTTGTTCGAAGTAACCTTTGAAGCTTCTGTAATTTTTTTTTTTTAAATGACCACTCATATTTTTTTAAACTAATTCTGATAGAAGTTTCATTTCTAAATCTAAACATATACAACAAGTTGGCTTTGGTGCAATATTCATTAGTAAAAAAAAATGTTTATTAACATAAAGTTGGAGTCTTATAGATTTTAAGGGTGCCATGAAAAAATAAAACTGAACACATGAAACAATAACTGTTGTCTAAGTGACAGTGTCTCAGATTCGATTGTTTTGTCAGCCAAATTTATTATTATTGGTAAAATAACTCGAGTGATGACTAACGATATTAACAGTTGATTGGCTGACATATTACAAGGGTTTTTTGAATGCAATAAAAATCTCGATCGATTTTTTTTTAAATAAGTCAATAAATAAAGAAGCTATAGCCTGTGGTGTTTTTTTTTAGGAGACATCCTGTATAATAATCTCATAAAATATTAAATACAATGATGTAATCATCAAAAATACTTGCAGCATTTATCTGTTCTGTTCACATAATTCGTATTTTAGTTTAAATAATGATTAGCTGATAATCTATGTTTTTCCCTGTAATAGGAAAATGTAGATTTCTGTTGGGAATAAAATCTATTTTTATTGTTATTAATCTTTGAAGCTTCTGAAAATACATTCAAAGTAATCTTTGGTGTTCCTTAAAATTCATTCGAAGCATTTTTTTCCCAAGCAGCATCCAGTGGTAATTGTGAATTTACCTATACTAAAATGGGGGAGAATAAAATAAAGGAAAATAAGCTAAAAGCAATCAACCACACCGAGCAAACAAGAATTGCGAGCTTAAAAAAAATATATGATTGAATAAATTATTATTTAAATCGATTTTTGAACACTGCCCAATGATAATTTTCATTAAGTTTTCTCAAACCTCGACACCCAATACCGGTAAAAGAGGATACAATTAAGAAAGAAAGTTTTTTCAAAAAAAAAATCTTTTCGAGAACTCTCTAAAAAAAAAAGAAAAAAGTTTTGAATTTACTTCTTAACCTCGACACCCAATACTTAATAAGATAATTATAATTATAAGAGGAAAAGATTAAGAAAGAAAGAATTTACTTCTTCTTCTTGTTTTAGAATTCCTATACCCATTCAGGTGTCGAATATTTTAATTTACAAAGATCTGTTGTTAAAGTTGTGATATTGAACAACTTTTTCAAAAATCGATTTTTTTTTCTTATTGAATTTTATTTATTATTATATTTTCATTTGACATGCAAATACATTTCATTAACACATGCTGTTTGATCACGAAAAAAAAAAGTGTAATGTTAAAAAGAATTTAATATAAGAGCAAACTTTTTCCACCATTGATGAAAATTATACAAACTAGTGATGTTTGTTTTGCATGCTTCCTTCGCCATTAATATTCATAAATTATATTTAGAGTCTGAAAGACTCAGTCAATGGCCGAATCGTAAATGTTAAATAGTTGAGGCTTCCACTTCGTCACACATTGTTTTAAGTTGATATAAAATGAAAAATTTTTTTTTGTATAACTTTAAATTTATTATCAGTGACTGTAGTTTCGACATTACAAATGTCATTATCAAACTAAATAAAGCTACTTTTAGTTTGATGATGACATCTATAATATCGAACCTGTAACTGATGACATTACAAATGTCATTCGGCCCTATTCCCTATCGAAATCGCTATATTTGACAGCATGCTATTCTTCAAGGTTACGTTATATGGCTGTTTTGTATTCCGTATCGCGCTAAACCGCTATCTCAGTCAACGCTCAGCGCCATGACAGCCGCTAAAATCGTTGAAAATAGCAGACACCGAAATAGGTCCAGTTATCATAGCGTTTAGCCGCTTTTCGGGGTTATTTTCAATTCAAATTGTTTTTTAGCGGTAGTTTAGTAAATATTATTGTATTTTTGGCTTATTCTCTTGTAAAATTGAATTTAAACTATCAAAAAAGAACCATCTTATACTTCACTCCTTTAGGAATCCATAGAATGTGCATAAAATTGAGGAGCGAGTGTGCCTTTTTATAAATTTTCCCATAATTCGAAACAGGGATTTTTTATATTAAAGATGTAATTTTTAATGTATTTTTTAATGAGGGCACTGTGGGGGGTCAGAAAACATAGTGATTATTATTTTAGGTAGAAAAACGTCAAACCCCTTTACTAATGATGTGAATAGCGAAATTTACATATCAAAACGGCTCGACACTGCAATAAAACATTGCTGCAATTTAATACAATCATATCACAATTTATAAACTTTAAATCAGAGCAAACCAAAGCACAAATTGATTTTTTTATGATCACCTTATGAACATTTCAACTCCACACGGAAACACAAGTAATTTGCATTTTCAGATGCTTTGAGTACATTTTTTAATAAAGGACAAAATCGCACTGTTTATGGATGTTTGATGCACTTTGGTTTTCTTCGATTGCATAGTTTACACGCACACATTTTGCTAGGTTAGAATTCAACCATTCAACAGCCATTCGATGAGCACCACGTTGAAATTTATCGGCCTTGTCTTACTAAATCGAAATATAATAACCTCTCTCTTTCTACCGACACATCAAAACTATATTCTTTTTTAACACTGCAGGAATAACATGTCACTTGATACAGAATACGGAATTATCCAGAAGCGTTGTCGCACACGCTATCATAGACTGCTATTCCAACGTAACTGTCAACCATTATGTTTAGCGTTTTTGATGGGGAATAGGGCCGATTATCAAATTAAAAAAAAGTTACTTTTAGTTTAATAATGATATCTGTAACGTCGAAACTATAGTCACTGATGACTAATAAAATATCTTTACTGAAGTATATTACAGAATTTTATTCGGAAATCGAAATATGATTTGGCTGATATAATGAAGCACTTTTTTTAGTTTGATAATGACATTCGAATGTCAAAACTATTGTCAATGTTAATTCATAGTTATACACAAAAAAGTTACAAAAAAAGTGTTTCATTGTATCAGCCAAATTATATTTCGATTTCCAAATAAAATTCTGTAATATTTATTTTGTTTTATTTATTTCTTAACGGAATCTCTTTTTTTTTCAATATACTTTACATGAGCAAAGATTTTTCGTTAGTTATTACTTAATATAATTATAAAAACAAAATTCATATTCTGTATATTTTTTAAGAAATATTGGTGGAATTAAAGTATATTTAAAATGCTCTGTGCATACGAATTTAACAAATACTATACTATACTGGCTCTAAACTACCTAGCTACGAAAATAAAATTTATATTCTCTACGCTTTTTAATAAATATAATATTTTATGAAATGCTCTGTATATGTTTAAAAATACTGAACTAACCGTTAGTTTAATTCGTATTAAAATCAATTACTAAAAACAGATTTATTTTGTTTGAATACGATCCTACCTTCTCCGTTTGTGTTCTCCTCCAAGTCTTCTCGGGTTAAGGCGGGCGGACACGGAGATAAAGCCGGCGGCAATTCGGGATAATCTTCCAGGGGATCGGCTACATCGGCAGGTTCCGATTTCACAACTGGCGCCTTTTATTGGTAAAGAAAAAAATTGCACAATTAGTAAAAAATTATAAAAATGTTTGCACATTATTATTATATTTTATATGTATATATAATAAAAAACATTAAATTCTCGTCTAGTTTCCAGTAAAGAGAATAAAAAAATGTTTTATTTATATCACTGTGGTTATACAAATCAAAAAATTATATGCATGATAGGAAAAATATTTAAAAATTATTAGTAGTATCAAAAATATTTTAATAAAAAGAAAATAATTAATTAAATTAAATAAAATATTAAATTCTTCAAAAATTAATAGAACAATTGATTTAATATTTTTAAGATTATTTTATTTTTTTCTAAAATGTTAAAATACATACAATTATAACCACAGTAAAATAAATAAAACAAATATTAAATTAACCCCAAACTTTGGGAATTCAAAGATATTTTATTGGTAAATTTTTAGTATTTTTATATAAGAAGTAATGTTTACTTCATAGTGATAGTATGAAAGTCAAAATTACTGACACTTGTTGACAATTTTGATGAAGTTTGACACTATGTGCCTTTCGACATTTATCGTTACACAACCCCCCCCCCCCCCTCCCAAAATAATAATAAATGAATAAATTAAAAAAATCGTTGAAATTAGTTACGACTTTTGTAAAAAAAAAAAAATGTTATTTTTAAAATTTACAGAAAAAGTTTAAACTTCCAACGACAACCAAAATTTAAAACTACCAAAAAAATATGTAATTTTCAACAGAAAATTCAATACTTATTAAAAAGAAATTAGATTTTCGAAAAATGAAAAAAAAAGCTATATTTTTAAGAAAATGTTAAAAAAATGTGATTTTTTTTTGTAAATTAGTGATTGATTTCCTGGCATTCGCAAAGAAAAAGTAATTGACATTTTTTTTTGTATTTCAACATTGTATGTCATTTTTAAAATTTCTGTTTTTTGACATTTCGTCATTTTCTGTAATTTTTTAAATTTACAACTTTATTTCTGTCATTTTTGGGAGATTTCACTTTTTTGATATTTCTTCATCTTCTGTAATTTTTGAAAATTTTAACTTTTTTTGTAATTTTTGAAAATTTCAACTTTTTTGTAATTTCGTCGTTTTTAACAAATTTTGTGTTGATTTAGAATCTTGCATAAATATTTAAAATTGTCAAAAAAATTATATTCTCAAAAAATTTTACATTTTTAAGAAATTGTTAAATTTTAAATGAAATAACTTTTTTTTAAATGTTTAATTTATAAAAACAAAATAATGTCATTTTTTTTTTCAAAACACAAATGTTGAAAAAATAATACATTTATTTTTAAATCTAACATTTGATATTTTTGACAATTCATTTCTTTTGCTTTTTTGATAATTTTAATGGCCAACGTTAATAAAGCATTATTATTGTTATTATTATCACTTCTAAAAGCAGATATTTCATCGTCGACGATGGTTCATTTGATATTTTCAATGTTTTGACAATTAATTTTTTAACATAATCTACATAATCGACATTTTTTAGTTTTAAAGTTTGACAGTTTTCACATTTTTTTTTTCTAGTTAATCAATTGTTAATTTAAAAAGTCAAACATTGTATTATTCAATATTTATCATATATAATTTATTAAATAATATAAATTTATAAAGCTGTAACTGGAAATATCAGAATTGAAGATAAAGAAAAAACATAACTGTTTTAAAATTAATTTACTGAAAGTGCAGAAATGGTTTTAATTTCACCGGAATGTATTGCTTATATACGATTGGAAGGAGATGTACAAAATTCAGCTGTGAATCTCCGCGTTTTCCGTAGTCTGACTCGCGTCGAGTCGAAAATCCACATTCGCCGAGTCTGATTGATTTGCGAAGCCAGTGAACACTGGCAACTATGTAAGCAGTCTCGGGCCTTTTAACTAAGAGAGAATGATTAAGAGTTCTGTCTGTTTCACTTTCGGTGACCAATTGACTACAGACCCATCTTTTAGCAGAAACATTTTCCGGGGATACAATTGTGCATAGGGTTGCGATTCTAGTAATTTTTCAATCAACGGTTGACTATATTACCATTAGAAATCGTAGCCAATCACATCGCACCCAATGCTTTGATGCGTTCCAGTATACATCGAACATAGGAAAATTTACATTGAGTACATTCTAGCATGTTCGGTGTTACATAAAACTCTCTGTATATATATACAGAGAGGTTTTTTTATCAGTACACATTTCCCCTATGTATACCTGCAAAAAACGCGAGTCAAACGCATTGAACCGATTAATGTGTGTATGTTTAGTTGACTATTTGGCATATGTGTGATCATTTGCGTGTTATAGGCAACTAAACATACATACATTAATGCATTTGACTCGCGTATTTTGCAGGTATACATAGGGGAAATGTATACTGATAAAAAAAGCTCTCTGTAGATAAAAGAATTAATATTTATACATAATCAATTAAACATGTACAGGTTTTTGAGTGTTGGGTGAAAAATATCATATATATTTACTTCTTCTTCTTCCGCTATCCCTTGTTGCCCCTTAGGGCATCGGGTACATATATATTTTCAAAGAGTTAATAATAAGAGATAAAGGGAGTGTTGGGTTAAAAAATATTATACAAACCTCTTCTTGTGTTTCTTCAATCGGCATGGCCGAATCGTCGTGATCATCCACATCGATAGGTTCTTCTTTTATTAGTACAACCTGCAGAATAAATATATTCAACTTGTTAAGGAACAAATGAAGAATGTAATTATGTGTAAACAATAAAGGACATTACGAATACGTATATGTTTTTGCTGTGCATATTTTAGATTTTTTTATAAAGCCGAAAATTCCCACAATATTTGAATTTAACACCATTTCCATAAGAATATATCAACAAAGAAGAGAAATGACAATTTAGGGTTAACAATAATGGTGAAGGCGGAAAGAGCTTAGATCGATTGCCAATTTATATACACATTTTAGTTATATATATACAAGGTGTACAGAAAATGAGTGAAAACCTTCAGGTAACTCGATTCATTAATTAATTTTTAATAGAAAATCCAAATAAAAAAATGTTGTATGGTTCTTCATTGAGGCTCACGAGGTCTTCAGAATTTTAAATAAGTGACTATAAATTAGTATTGTTTTTTAAATATTTTGTAAAAAATCAATAGCATTAACAATCAATTAGACACGTGTATAATTCCATTGATGTAAATAATTAATAAATCGGATATTTTTACAATTTTATAACTTCATCAGAAGCATTCTTTTAATGAAAATAGATCTGGCAATGACGCACGCTCGTTTGTAAAAGAAAAGGTGTACACAACACCTCCAGCCGATGATGTAGAAGTTATAAACAGGATAAATGCGCACTTGTTTGATCCAGCGTTGCCAAATGTATAGTTCTTTTAAGTCGCCCGTGAGGCTTAAGGAAGGACCGTGTGACTTATTTTCGTTAATATTTTTATCTAAAAACAAGTCAAAGAGTCACGCTACCTAAAGCTTTTCACTCATTTTCTGTACACCTTGTATATATATTCAGTGACCCTTTCTACCTTTTCAGGTGTAGGATTATACATTTTAGTTAATCATTGTAAATAAATTTAAAGTGGTAAATATTGTAACTTTGTATATAATTAAAAATGTTATTTATTAATAATGTAAATAGTTTATAAGAAAGAAGAGTTTTTTTTTTGTGTATTGATTATGATATGCCAATAAAGGTCTTTTTTTTATTAATAATGGTGACCGATGTGAAGATAACCACCACGACCAAGAGAATTGCAATTATTTGATGTAATCTATTGCCAATAGCAAAGATTTCTGCTATTTATTCCAATTGATTTCTGTTTATTCTCACTTACTGGTGCTTCTGTGGCGTTGTTCATCCATTCCTGCAACTTCTCCTGGTTTTCCAGGCACTTCTTCTTGAACCCGTCCCAACTGTTCACATTATTATAACACTTATCACAAAGCATCGTCGTTAATTTGTCCTGCGCTGTTACCTGAAACAAAATAATAATTAAGTATATATATTATCTAAAACCCTTGTACCCTTACGGGTGTTGGGCGTAAAAATTAAGTACTTATCAAAAATAATTAACGCCTTGAGAAGGCATTTTTTTTTTATTAGAGACGCTTAAAAACGCTGGTAAAAAATTCACGAATAATTAAAACTATAGATGGGCAAAATCGATCTTTTTTAAGATCGATCAAGCTGTGATTCATCACTCAGAAGATCAATCAATCAGATTCATCCACAAAGGTTGGATTGAAAATATCGATCCTCAAAGATCGAGCTGCACATTTTTCGGATCAATTATTTCAGACGAATATTTACAAAAATAAAAAAAAATTGCTATGAGTAAACTAAGACTTAGGGCTGATTTACAATCGCTGAGAACGGAAACAGACCGTTTACAGAGAGTCGATAAAGCCCCTTCCCAATTCACAAACCTACAGGAATGAGAAAAATGAAATATAGGATTTGTGTGCATCGATTCACAATCGGCTGGGAAATGCAAGTTGAAATCAAGCAATAAAAGTAACGAGCAGTAATTATAAAAATCGAAATCAAGCAGTATAGAAATGACATGACATGTAATGATTTTAAAATAAAAATTAGAAACATGAATCATACAATTTGTGTACGATCTGTTTCCGTTCTCGTTCCGGGACAAATATGAATCGGGCCCTAGTTTTTGAGGTCTTTATTCGCGCTTAACACTCCAAAACGGCTATTTCCGCGTTCGTATTGATTTTAAACATTTTCACGATTACTAACCTTTCCTAAAGTAAAAACAAACGTGGACCGGTTCATGAACCATGAACCAGATACTTTTTTTAGAGTTCAATCTATTATTGTTTCAAAACAGAACAGTTTAGTGGAACCCCTTTTTATTGGACCAGTTCAACATAAAAAGGTTTGGTTTGGTTTGGTTTGGTTAGGTTTGGTTAGGTTAGGTTTGGTTAGGTTTAGTTAGGTTTCATTAGGTTAGGTTAGGTTAGGTTAGGTCAGGTCAGGTGAGGTTAGGTTATGTTAGATTATGTTAGGTTTGGTTAGGTTTGGTTAGGCTTGGTTAGGTTTGATTAGGTTTGGTTAGGTTTGGTTAGGTTTAGTTAGGTTTGGTTAGGTTTGGTTAGGTTTGGTTAGGTTTGGTTAGGTTTGGTTAGGTTTGGTTAGGTTTGGTTAGGTTTGGTTAGGTTTGGTTAGGTTTGGTTAGGTTTGGTTAGGTTTGGTTAGGTTTGGTTTGGTTTTTGGTTAGGTTTGGTTTTTGCAAGTGAACCATTGGTGAATCAGTCAATGGACAGATAAAACAATACAATTTGCAACCCTGATTTATAACCAAGAGATATTTAGTCAATGTAATTCCATTTATTTAGCATTTTCTAATAATAAGTGTGAATTTGTTCAAGATTCAACAAATGCTATCTATGACAAATGTAATTGTTTAACATTTTGTTATAATAAGTCACCCAACAAAAGCTATCGATAACGAGTATAACAACAATTGTTTCATTATTAATGTTCACTCAACATAAGCTATCGACAACATGTGTAATTGCAATTGTTTAGCATTTTGTTATAAAACGTCATACAACAAAAGCTATTGATAACAAGTGTAATCACAATTGTTTAAATTTTTTTTAATAACAACATAACCTAACAAAATTAAACTGATTAGAATATACACTTTATAATTTGAAATATTATATATTGGATAAAAGAAGATATAATTATCATAAAGGATGTCACATAAAATGATACACTCTTTCACGGATTTGGGTTGTAATCGAATGGAAGCCGCAATCGCTTTTCAAGTATACATCGAATTAAAAAGCTACGAGACGTCTCCTACGATTACAACAAATACATCGAATGCCTGTATTTCACTGGGAGAAAAAAGAAACAATCGGAAAGCATAGTTTTTGTCCCTTTGCCGGCTATCACTGACTTGAATTTCGAGATCATGCAGAGATATTTAGGTTTATCACAAGAAGAAACCAAAAAGTGAATATTTTTCGAATAATTGTAGATGAAAACACGCATGCGCAGATTTGAGGTATTAAGAAGAAATATTGTTTGAATCATAACAAGTTGCACAACAAAAACAATTGAATGGCATTCAAAATCTCGAACTAGCAATGTTGCAATTAGGAGTCAGAGTACTCGATTGTACTTTTCTATGTTCTCGAAGTTAGTAGCATAATCTATATTCTTATATGAGTTGGAATAATTATTCATTTGTTTTACCTAAGTTGTATTATAAAAAAAACAACAATAACTGGGATACATTTTGTTTTTCTTTACCAAAAATTATAATAATCATCTCATATGACCCCAGGGAATGTACTTTGAACATTATGTTGTGGTTATTAATAGCTAATGAATAAGATTTTAGGGTATTATATTGCAGGTCTTTATAGTCATTAGATAATTAATTTCCAATAATTAGTAATCTCAATTGTTTGGCACTTTGTGATAATTAGTCTTAAATACATACAAAAGCCACAAGACTAAACAAGACACAAGACTAAACAAAAGCCATTAATGAAAAACAGTGTAATTACTGTTTGTTTTTGTTGTGTGTAATTGCTATCGCACAACAAGAGCAATCTTGTTCTGGTCCTAGTTGCAGATTTTGAACGTTATGCACTGCACTTGATCTATCGAAATTTATTATTTTTTAATAATAAGTTGCACAACAAAGGCTATTGAAATCAAGTGCAGTCTAAATAATCTCTATTATTTAGCATTTTGTAATGAAAGGTCTAATATTTGTTTAAAACACAACAAAAGCTGTCGATGAAGGTTGTAATTGCATTTGTTTAATATTTTTTTAATAATAAGTCGCACAACAAAAGCTACATGCATAGCATTCAAAATCAAGTACTAACTGCAAAACGGGATGAAAAGTGTTATTGCAATTGGTTGGCGTTTTTTAATAAGTCGTACAACAAAAGCTATCTTGTTCTGGTACTAGTTCCACGCATCGCACTTGTTATCAATAGCTTTCATTGTGCGACATATTAAAAAATGCTAAGCAATTGTTTTCAGAACAATAGATTTTATAGGTCACAGTTCAAGAGAGGCTAACACACCTCACAATGGCCCTATATATATATTTTTTTTTCACACTCTATTCATTTATTATATATTATGTTTATTTAAAGTTACTTTTGTATATTATATATTTTGTATAAAGGAGATTTCTGTTGATTAATAAATAAATATACAATTGTTTTCGATATCTATTGTTTTTTGTCTTATTATAACAAAATGTATTTAAAAACTAGTACTAGCTAGCACCAGTAAATATATTTTTATTGGTCGTGTTCAGCGCTTTACGAAAGCGGTTTCCTTGAACGGTACCGCGTTATGTTTGGCGCTGTACTGCTTTATCAAGCGGTAAAGCATATATTTTTTCCGCTAAATCTCTTTTCAAGCTGTGCAGCTGTAAACAAAACGGACATATTTTTATGAACGTCCTTAACATCGAAAGCGTGTTCAGGGAATATCAAGCGCTTTGCGCTGTAGCGCTACATGTCTAAAAATTCCCTTAACGCGACCATTGTAAAAGTATAAATAAGTGGTACTACTACATAAACATAAAATATACTCGAAGCCAGCAGCATAACCTATATTCGGATATGAGTTGGAATAAATGTTCATTTGTTTTATCTAGGAAAACAAATCTGCATCCAAGTTTATTCAGTTTTTATAACACATTATAAAAACTGAATAAACTTGGATACAGATTTGTTTTTGTTTATAAAAACTGAATAAACTTGGATACAGATTTGTTTTTCTTCACCTAAAATTACAATAATTATTATGATTATTTACGTCGAACTGTAAACGTATAACATTTTTATTTATTTATTTAGTCTTATATAACATCGTTATATGTTCCTCTCTACTTCTCAGTGTGAGATGTATAACATTTTAGGGTGTTATATTACAAGTATATTTAAAATCATTTGATAATTAAAATCCTATAATATACCATTTTGTGGTAATGTTTGCTTAAAATATAACAAAAGCTATCAACATTGCAATTATCAATTATTGCAATTGTTTATCTTTTTTTAATAAGTCGCTCAACAAAAGCTATGCTGATAAATAAAGCATTAATAACCTTTCTTCACATTTTATTTGACTTTACAGTGCTTTATTTATCAATTTAATTTGATCTTCATGTACACTCAATCAATCAATTTATATAAAAGCTATCCTGTTCTGGTGTTAGTTCTAAATTTTGATATACTCAAAGCCCGCAGAATTACTTATTGTCTGATATGAGTTGGAATAAATATTCGTTTCTTTTATTTAACTTGTGTTATGAAAACTGAATAAATTTGGATGCTGAACAAAAGCTATCGATGACAAGGGTGCATCATTTAATAACAAATCACACAACAAAAGCTAATTTTCTATTGCTAGTTTTAGATTTTTAAAGCTATGCACTACACGTGTTTTCGATAGCTCCTATTGTGCGACTTATTTATAAAAATATTAAACAACTGCAATTACAAATCGATAGCTTTTGTTGTTTGTCTTATTATAGCAAAATGTATTTGAAATCAAGCACCAGGAACAGGTAAATGCAAAAGTATTATTCTGAAATCCTTTTGTAGTTCATTGATATATTTTTTCATGAAAGTATAAACAAGTGGTATTACTACATAACTATAAAATATACTAGAAGCCAGTAGCATAAACTATAATCGGATACGAGTTGAAATAAATGGTCGCGTTCAGGGAACTTTTAGACATGTAGCGCTACAGCGCAAAGCGCTTGATGTTCCCTGAACACGCTTTCGATGTTAAGGACGTTCACGAAAATATGGCGGTTTTGTTTACAGCTGCACGGCTTGAAAAGCGATCATGCGGAAAAAATATGTGCTTTAACGCTTTATAAAGCGGTACAGCGCCACACATAAAGCGGTACCGTTCAGCAAAACCGCTTTCATAAAGCGTTTAAGCGCTACAGTTCCCTGAACGCGACCAATGTTCATTTGTTTTATCCAGCTTGAGATATAAATGTTGAACAATCTTAGATGCATTTTTGTTTTGCTTTACTTAAAATTACAATAATCATATTATATCACCCCCAGGGAATCTACTCCAAACATTATGTATCCAATATTAATAGCTAACTGTTAATGATTCAAAATCTAGAATTAGCACCAGTAAAGCTTGAGGATTCCAAATGAGACGATGTTACGATTATGAGTTGCAGTTTTCTCCATCAATTGCGGTTTTTTATACACTCGAAGCTGTAGTTATAATCAGATATAAGTTCACTTGTTTTATGTATTCAAAATCTAGAAGTAGCACCAGAACAGCTTGGGATTTGCAAATGAGACCATATTGCCAGTTTTCTCTCTATCAATTGTGATTTGCTATACACTCCAAGCTAGTAGCGTAACGTATATTCGGATATAAGTTGCATTAAATATTCATTTGTTTTATGTAATTTGTGTTATAAGGAAAAAGTAAACTTAGATTCATTAGCCGGAACGATTGTTATTACAATTTTTATCGATAGCTTTTGTTATTTGACTTATTATAACAAAATGTATTTAAAGGTTCAGGAAATGGCAAATGCATTTTTTAAAAACCTTTTATGGTTTATTGAATTTTTATTTTTTTTTTTGTTATAATTAAACCAGTAGTGTTGTATGGGAGTGAGTACTGGGTACTAAATGCTCAAGAAACAAAAAAAATCGAAGCTTGGGAAAAAAATGCTTGGAGTCATTTATGGAGGTGTGCTGGAAAATGGAATCTGGAGGCGGAGAACCAATAACGAAGTTTATCAAAGATATAATAAAAGAACAGTAACAACAACAATACGCCAAAACAGATTGAGATAGCTAGGACACGTTTACAGACTACCAAACTCAAGGGTAACAAAGGCAGTGTATAAAGGAGAAGCGGAAGGAGGAAGCAGAAGAGGTAGACATAGAAACAACTGGAACGACAGCGTATTGAGTGACTTGAGAGAACTAGGAATTAATGACTGGAAAGTGCGGGTTAAAAATAGGGAGGAATAGAGAAAGACTGTCAAAATAGCCAAGGGCCTGTAAGGCCTGTAGCGCTGAACTATTATTATTATGAAAGTCTAAACAAGTGGTATTTTTACATAACCATAAAATATACTTGAAGCCAGCAGCATAACCTATATTTAGAAATCAGTTGGAAAAAATGTTCATTTGTTTTATCTAGCATGAGTTATAAAAATTGAATAATCTTAGATGCATTTTTGTTTTTCTTTACAATTGTATTATATTGTAGCAGAGAATCTATTTAGAAAATTATGTACTGATTATTAATAGCTAACCATTAATGAATTGCACTTTAGGGTGATATATTCAATACCTGATTAATCAATAAATAATCTCTAATAATTAGTAATTGCAACCCTACACTCTTATGGCTATAAAGGTTTTTTTTGATAATATATATATATATATAATTAGTAATTGCAATTGTTTAGCTTTTCTTTTAATAATAAGCCTGTATTTGTTGAAAGTACAACAAAAGCTATCAATGAGGTTGTAATTGCAATTGATTAGCATTTTTTTAATAATAAGTCACACAACAAAAACTATCTTGTTATAGTGCTAGTTGTTCGATAGCTTTTGTTGCACGACTTATTATCAAAAAATGCCAACAATATGAACCTTATGTAGCTCCTTTGTTTTATGCAATTATGCACTGTAAATTAAGTCTATTTGTAATCAATTTGTATTATATATTTTGTTTTCATTTTGTAAAATGGTGTACCGTTTGAATAAATAAATAAATAAATTACAATTGTAATTGATAGCTTTCGTTGTTTGTCTGCTTTTAGCAAAATGTATTCAAAATCTAGAATCAGCACCAGGATAAGGTAAATGCAAAAGCATTCTTGAAATCCTTTTGTAGTTCATGGAATATTTTTACATTCCCCGGACTCCTGTCCGAGGGAAAGTATTGTGATCGTAAACATTTTTTTATAATGAGTGGTATTCCTACGTAACCATTAAATATATTCGAAGGAAAAAACATAACCTATATTCGGATATGAGTTGGAATAAACGTTCATGCATTAACGTTGTACGACCGTTACTTCTTGTGCTGGTATAATATAATATATATTAGTGTTGGGCAAAATCGAATAATATTAGTAATCGAGTATTACTAAATGTGTCATTTTAAGTATTTAAAACGAAAAAGTAACTTCAAATTTATGTTTATTAATAAATGCGAAGTTATTTTTGATATTTTTATAATACGTAACATTCTTAAAATTATAATATACTTAATTTAGCAATAATAAAAGATCGACTTTGCCCATCACTAATATATATATACTGAGAATTAGAGAGGAATATATAATGATGTTACATAAGACAAAATAAATATATATATTTGTGGGTTTATTTATATTCAATAGCTGATTAATCAATAAATAATCTCTAATAAATAGTAATTGCAGTTGTTAATTTTTGTTTTTAATAATAATCTGCAATAATTAGTAATTCCATTTGTTTAGCATCTTAAAGTAAATTTTTCAAGATGCAACAAAGGCTAACGATGTCATGTCGGATGTAATTGCAATTGTTTAGCATTTTGTTTAATAATAAGTTATATAACAAAAGCAATCGATAACAAGTGTATAACCTTCAAAATTTAGAATCAGCACCAAAACAGCCAGGGCATTCCAATTCCGATGTTACGATTACAAGTCGGAGTTTTCTCCTTCAATTGCGGTTTTCTATACACTCGAAACTGGTAGCATAACCTATGTAATTGATAAAAAAGCACTAATAACCTTTCTTCACACTTTGTGTCCGAAATGTGCATATGGAATTAAAAATAAAAGTGTGAAGAAAGGTTATTAGTGCTTTTTTATCAATTACATTTGATCTTCACGTAACTCACCCAATTAATTTAGCATAACCTATATTAAGTTCATTTGTTTTTTGTATTAAAAATCTAGAAGTAGTACCAGAACAGCATGGGGATTGCAAATGAGAAGATATTGCGATTGTGAATCGGAGTTTTTTCCATCAATTGCAGTTTTCTATACACTAGAAGCTGGTGGCATAACATACATTCAGATATAAGTTCATTTGTTTTACGCAATTTATTGATTAAAAATCTATAACCAATACCAAACAGCTAGGGTATTCCAAACGAGACGATGTTACGATTACGAATCGGAGTTTTCTCCTTCAATTGGTGGATAACCTATATTAAGTTCACTTGTTTTATGTATTCAAAATCTAGAAGTAGCTCCAGAACAGCGTGGGGATTATAAATGAGAAGATATTGCGATTGTAGTCAGAGTTTCCTATCAATTGAGGTTTTCTATACACTCGATACATCTAGATTTTCAACGCATTAATTACATAAAACAAGTGAACTTATATCTGAACGTAGGTTATACATTGAAATATAAGTTCACTTGTTTTACGCAATTTATGCATTAAAAATCTACAACCAGCACCAGAACAGCTAGGGAATTCCAAACGAGACGATGTTACGATTATGAATCGGAGTTTTCTCCTTCAATTGGTGGATAACCTATATTAAGTTCACTTGTTTTATGTATTCAAAATCTAGAAGTAGCTCCAGAACAGCGTGGGGATTGTAAATGAGAAGATATTGCGATTGTAGTCGGAGTTTTCTATCAATTGAGGTTTTCTATACACTCGATACATCTAGATTTTCAACGCATTAATTACATAAAACAAGTGAACTTATATCTGAATGTAGGTTATACATTGAGATATAAGTTCACTTGTTTTACGCAATTTATGCATTAAAAATCTACAACCAGCACCAGAACAGCTAGGGAATTCCAAACGAGACGATGTTACGATTACGAGTCGGAGTTTTCTCCATCAATTACGGTTTTCTATGCATTCGAAGCTGGTGGCATAACCTATATTCAGATATAAGTTCACTTGTTTTATGTAATTAATGCGTTGAAAATCTAGAACTAGTACCAGAACAGCCTGGGAATTGTAAATGAGACGATATCGCGATTGTGAGTCGAAGTTTTCTATCTATCAATTTTGGTTTGCCATACATTCTGATTAAATATTCATTTAATTGATAAAAAAGCACTAATAACCTTTCTTCACACTTTTATTTTTAATTCCATATGCTTTAATACGCTTATACCGCCCATACCGCTACCCTTATTTTATGTCTCTACCTTTGCTTCCCACCGCCAGATATTGTAATCCTTTAAGTATATATTGTTGTGAACTTTAGTTTTATAGTTAGTATTAATCCATTGATAATGGTCACTTTGTGTCCGAAATGTGCATATGGAATTTAAAATAAAAGTGTGAAGAAAGGTTATTAGTGCTTTTTTATCAATTACATTTGATCTTCACGTAACTCACCTAATCAATTTAAATATTCATTTGTTTCGAGTAATTTATGCTATTTAAAAAAAAAAAGAGTAAACTTATATGAATTTTTGTTTTCCTTTAAGAAGGGCCGTTGCAATTGTTTAGCATTTTGTTTAATAATAAGTTATATAACAAAAGCAATAGATAACAAGTGTATAACCTTCAAAATTTAGAACCAGCACCAAAACAGCCAAGGCATTCCAATTCCGATGTTACGATTACAAGTCGGAGTTTTTTCCTTCAATTGCGGTTTTCTATACACTCGAAACTGGTAGCATAACCTATATTAAGTTCACTTGTTTTATGTATTTAAAATCTAGAAGTAGCACCAGAACAGCGTGGGGATTGAAAATGAGACGATATCGCGATTGTGAGTCGAAGTTTTCTCTCTATCAATTGTGGTTTGCCATACATTCGGATATAAATTTGATTAAATATTCATTTGTTTCAAATAATTTGTGCTATTTAAAAAAAAAGAGTAAACTTATATGAATTTTTGTTTTCCTTTAAGAAGGGTTGTTGCAATTGTTTAGCATTTTGTTTTATTGTAATGCACAGAACAAAAGCTATCGAAAACAAGTGTGCAGCATTGAAAATGTAGAACTGGCACCAGGAGGCAGGTAGGTAAAAGCAACAACAGCCACGCATCGAATATGTTTTCGATTATGAAAGTGCAAACAAGTGGTATTACTACATAACCATAGAATCCATTCGAAGCAGCCTTAACCTATATTCGGATACGTGTTGAAAGAAAGAAGTGCACAGCAATTAAAAAGCAATCAATTGAGCTTTTGTGGAATGGCTCTGATTGATTTCTAATTAAGCCACTAATGGAGGAAGAGGTTAAATATAATCGTGATTGCATCACTGGTTGGCTCTGTGGAATGGAATGAATCAGAATTTGTTTAAGCCCAATCCAGCAAACCACCATCTTGTAGTGGTGTTCTGGTTGTAACAAATCCAGAAGTGGTAGCGATAAGGCCGACGACGAGACACCGGCGACCTTATTGCGTTCCCGAAATAAAAAAAATAAATAAAACAAGCGAGATAACAATTGAATGCGCGTTGGCTTAATTGTTCTTTTGTTTGGTTATTTACCTGCACGCCGATCAAGGCGTTGATTATTTGGACGAGGGTGTCGGCGTCTGGGTAGCCAGCGTAGATGCTGTTCAACGAGGCGACTTTGTCGTCGGCCAGGCACAGGCGGCAGCACGATGTGTAATTGGCGAACATTTTCCGCACAACATCCGCGACGAGGATATCCAGGAAAATCCGCACGCACTCCTGTTTTTCCGCTTCTGGCTTCACAGAATGTATCCGCGAGGGACGGACGCGTTTATTCGGCGGCCGTTCCGTTCGCGCCGTTGGTTTGGGTTTTCTCTGTGTGTGCTCACTTTAGGATTGTGGGTACGCCATCATTTACCCCCACCACCAGTTGGGACGCTCGCTGCTCATGCTTGTTCTCTGCTCCAAAAATCCTCCTTGCGAAGTATCCAAACTTTCGATGGGAGAATGGAAATTTAATGTTACCGGAATTTTATCTTTTATCGGGCCGGCCTTTTGGGAATGGAATGGAAGCCGTCGGGCTTCGCGTGGATGGTACTTCCTCCGCGTGATGCAGCAGAAACTGCGCCATTAAATCCACGTTCAGGTCCAACTGGTCGACTCGGGCGCGGTTGCTTCGGATCCCTAATGCTTTCGCGAAATTGAAAATCCTTGGAAAAACGAGCGGTTGTTGCGATTTTACGAAGCTGGAATAGCTGCCGATTATATTTCGAAAACAATTACTTAATATTTCAAAGCATCTTCTACAAATTAAAACCAGCAATCATGGACCAAGTATATTTTTATCAAACAATCATTTAAAAAAGGAAATTTACTGCATGATAATAAATATCATGTGGAAATTTGCATTTATTTTGCTTTGATGCAGATGAAACACATAACAGAAAATGACGAAACAAAAGAATTACCAAACAAACACGCAACTACAATGATAATTATTCATTTAAAACAAGAAAATCACTGCAGATTTTATTAATTATTACTCTGAAGATGGAGATGAATAATTATGACCCAGAAGAACAAATATGATTATTGGATCGTTGGCTTAAATGTAGATGAAGCACTTAAAGTAAAAAGAATTATGAAATAATGATAAATATTGATTTAAAAAAGAAAATCATTGCAGGTTTTACTAATTATTACCCAGAAGATGGAGATGAAACACTTACGAAAATGTTGAAGTGTGGAATCTAGAACTCCAGAATAGAATAAAGGATCTCATTGCAATTGTTTAGCATTTTTAATAAGTCGCACAAAAAAAGCTAGCCTGTTAGATGTAAATGAAACATTTACAAAAATGTTGAAGAATGCAATCATAATTATCTATTCGTAGAATTTATAATAAAAACAAAAATACAATGATAATTATTGATTTGAAAAGGAAATTTACTATACAGTTTAATAATTATCACCCAGAAGAAAATCTATGACTTTTTTATCGTTAACTTGAAAGCATATATAAAAAAACAAAAGAACGATCAAATAAACAAAACACTGCAATGATAGTTATTGATTTAATAAACAACCATGCAGATTTTAATAAGAAAAACAAATATAAAATTTTGGTTAGCCAACAAGTAAAATTCAACCAATTCGTTCCATCTGCTTAGATGCAGATGAATCACGAAAATGTTGAAGAAACAAAAGAATTGTGAAATAAAGACAGACGTGCAGTGATTATTATTGATTTACAGAATTTAATAATTATCATCCAAACGATAAAAGTTGAATTTTAAGTCATTGGCTTAGGTTTACAATAAAAACAAAACTACAATGATTTTAAAAACAATTACTCCATAATTCTTTTGTTTCTTTGACGTGTTTTTGAAAGTGCTTCATCCAAATTTGTTGTTGTGATTGATATTACAATTTATTTTAATAATTGGCTTAAGTTTAGATGAAGCACTTAAAAAAAAACAATAAACACAAAACTACAATGATTTTAAAAACAATTACTTCATAATTCTTTTGTTTCTTTGACGTGTTTTTGAAAGTGTTTCATCCAAATTTGTTGTTGTGATTGATATTACAATTTAATTTAATAATTGGCTTAAGTTTACATGAAGCACTTAAAAAAGCAATAAACACAAAACTACAATGATTTTAAAAACAATTACTCCATAATTCTTTTGTTTCTTTGACGTGTTTTTGAAAGTGCTTCATCCAAATTTGTTGTTGTGATTGATATTACAATTTAATTTAATAATTGGCTTAAGTTTAGATGAAGCACTTAAAAAAAACAACAAACACAAAACTACAATTATTTTAAAAACAATTACTCCATAATTCTTTTGTTTCTTTGAGGTGCTTTTGAAAGTGCTTCATCCAAATTTGTTGTTGTGATTGATATTACAATTTATTTAATAATTGGCTTAAGTTTAGATGAAGCACTTAAAAAAAACAATAAACACAAAACTACAATTATTTTAAAAACAATTACTCCATAATTCTTTTGTTTCTTTGACGTGTTTTTGAAAGTGCTTCATCCAAATTTGTTGTTGTGATTGATATTACAATTTAATTTAATAATTGGCTTAAGTTTAGATGAAGCACTTAAAAAAAAACAATAAACACAAAACTACAATGATTTTAATAACAATTACTCCATAATTCTATTGTTTCTTTGACGTGTTTTTGAAAGTGCTTCATCCAAATTTGTTGTTGTGATTGATATTACAATTTAATTTAATAATTGGCTTAAGTTTAGATGAAGCACTTAAAAAAAAACAATAAACACAAAACTACAATGATTTTAAAAACAATTACTCCATAATTCTTTTGTTTCTTTGACGTATTTTTGAAAGTGCTTCATCCAAATTTGTTGTTGTGATTGATATTACAATTTAATTTAATAATTGGCTTAAGTTCAGATGAAGCACTTAAAAAAAACAATAAACACAAAACTACAATGATTTTAAAAACAATTACTCCATAATTCTTTTGTTTCTTTGACGTGTTTTTGAAAGTGCTTCATCCAAATTTGTTGTTGTGATTGATATTACAATTTAATTTAATAATTGGCTTAAGTTTAGATGAAGCACTTAAAAAAATAATAAACACAAAACTACAATGATTTTAATAACAATTACTCCATAATTCTATTGTTTCTTTGACGTGTTTTTGAAAGTACTTCATCCAAATTTGTTGTTGTGATTGATATTACAATTTATTTTAATAATTGGCTTAAGTTTAGATGAAGCACTTAAAAAAAACTACAATGATTTTAAAAACAATTACTCCATAATTCTATTGTTTCTTTGACGTGTTTTTGAAAGTGCTTCATCCAAATTTGTTGTTGTGGTTTATAATGATTTATAGAATTTAATTGAATAATTAGCTAAGAAGTAGAGAGGAACATATAACGGTGTTATACAAGACTAAATAAATAAATAAATAAATAAATAAATAAATTTCTTACATTAAAATGACTTTAAACACAATGATTTTTTTTTAAATTTTTCTCCACGTTATTTTTCATTTTTATTTTTTGACATTTTTCAGGCGTTCGTATAAGGGCGCTAAAATCTCTCTCTCTCTCTCTGACATCGTTTCCGCGGCCCAGATGGCGCTAGTTTTAAACGCTTAAAGTTGCTTTGGTGAATGTGTTTCACGTTATGTCAAAGTTGTTTTGTAAAATATTAAGTGTTTTTAATAGTATAAAAGATCTTCTGCGATCGGTGGCTATGACAAGAGTAATATGTGAAAATCTGAGTTTATGGGATGCAGTCGTCGATAGCTGTAAAGCTATCAAACAAAGAAATAATTGTATGTCGGTAAAATTTAATGTTGAAATGAGCGAAAATGTATTCATTTAATTTAATCACAATACTTTCCCTTGGACAGAGGCCCAGGGAAAGTAAAACAAATGAAAGATTTAAACATTTTTCTATTTTTTTATTTTAAATTGAGGTTAGTAGTTATTCCTCCTCAGAGTATGATTCCCATCAATTATAATAAATCACCACATGGTCGACAGAGCTCCAAAGCTAGGGCCAAAATACCTCGCAGAAGAAGAATTATAATAAAATAGAAGAATGTTTAAGGGGTGACCTACCTGCATAGGTCGAAATAATTGCAGCTGTGATTTCTACAATAAATCCGTGAAGTTTAAAAACAAAACTGTGTTTTTTTAAATAACAGATTTTACAAGTAAATAAAATCTGTTATTTAAAAATTGAAATTTCTCATTTGAATCGTTCTACAATTTTTTACTTTCAAAATTGCAAAATAAAAATGTATTTTATAATTTTGCATTGGTGAATCAACAATTTCGTCCTCATTTTCATAAATAAGCATTTTTTTCTTGCGTAGTTTTATCTTGTAGGAAATTTTATTGTCTTTCAGAAAGTATAATTTAAATATTTTTTATTCGTTTTTTTTTATAAAAGGTGAATACAAAAGAGTAATTAGTGTTATTAATAGTGTTGGGCAAAATCGAATAATATTAGTATTCGAGTATTATTAAATGTGCCATTTTAAGTATTTAAAATGAAAAAGTGATTTCAAATGTTTGTTCATTAATAAATTTGAAGTAATTCTTGATCTTTTTAGAATAAGAAACATTCATAAAATTATAATATACTTAATTTAGCAGTAATAAAAGATCGACTATGCCCAGCTCTAGTTATTAATTTAAATAGTTAAAATGTATCACCAAGTAACCGCTTTCATTACAAAATATTTGACAGGTTTTTCATTCTTATATCATTTTATAATACATTTATATATATATATATATATATAATAACTTTAATTTAACATATATTATCATAACTATTATAATATTCGTTATTAGATTTTTTATTAAAAAAATCAATAATATACATAAAAATTAAATTTCCCGCGTAAAATCTAGTGGTTTTTACGACAGCATTGAAACCACTAAAGAAAAGCACTGTTGGCAGCACTACACTGTGTTGACTCTGTGTGTTCCATGTTGATACAAAAAAACACGTAAATCTGATTTCAATAAAGAATAACGTTATAAAAAAGCATAATATTTATTATTATCTAGTTCATATGATGTAAAATTCAGTAAGTTTAAGCAAATTATATATAGTTTTCAATAAAATAACATATTTAATTATTGATTTATTCCGCAAAGTGTATTCACCTGGAACAAAATCCAATGTCAGTTGTTTACTGATTTGCGTTGCGTTCCGTCCGGCTGTTAACAGGTTTATCTCGCGGCCGATCCTGGTGGAAATTGGCGAAATCGGCCCCGGGGGGATGCCAGCGGGGAGATCGCCCGAGAAATAATGATCGGCGCCCGATAAAACCGCACTCGTAGTACATACCGGCGACGCGGCCAGAATCAGGTGAGTGTCAGTTTTTCTATGTATTTTCCCGTTTGCAGGTTTGTTTGTCGTCGATGGGGGTGTTTTCCGGGTTCTGGAGGATTTTCACCCATTCGACTTGAGGGGATGATGGGTTTTAGGTAATTGGTTTGATGCGTGTAAAAGGCTGAAGTCTTTTTTTTCCTTTTGTTTTAAGAAGTTTCAATAAAAAGAGTTTGTTTATGTTAAAACAATTGAGTGATTGTTGTTACAAAATAAACAGTTTTAATTAATTGATTCAATTTTAATTAAATTTTCCCAACACCCATAAGGGTACAAGGGTTTTTGATAATATATATATAAATAACACAAATTTCTTGGTTAACCTCAACAACATTTAATAAATTGAGCGCCATGGTTATTTGGTGAAATATTTCCCCTGCGTTAAATTGTTTTTTTTTATTATCACCTAATAGTAATGGATGTTAGAAGCTCTCTATTATTTTTTCTTTACTTTTGATAAAAAAATTCCATAAAAAACGGCGGTTCCCAATAAAAATGTCTTCAGTAAAATAATAATAATTAGAGATAGGCAAAGTCGATCTTTACAGTCTTTTTTGTTATTGCAAAATTAATATCATGACAATTTCATTAATGCAAAATATTTCAACTGTTCCATATTTAATGAAAAACATCAATTTATTGTTAATTTTTGATTTTATTTATTTAAAATTGCTCACTTAAAAATACTCGATTCTGCCCTACACTAATAATAATCATAACCTATCATCACTTGTTTTCCATACGTTAGATGAATGGTGGCTGAATATTTTATTAAATCATAACCTACACAGTGATGGAATTAACTCGTTTAATCATTGACCGCTGAACGTCAAACAGCTAAGGTCTAGATCTTCGGCACCCCCCAGGACTTGTGATCCGGGTGCTGTGTACACCTTGCACCGTAGGTACACTGAGTGTAATACCATAATAAACAAAAAAAAAAGGTAGTGGCCACAATTTGATTCGATTTTTTTTTTAAATGAGAATTTTGATTCAAGTAGAAAATTCTGCGCAAAATGTATTTATAATACCGTATGATCGAAAACTTTTCTCCATTAGAGTGCTTTGTTTTTTTTTTTGTTATTTTAAATAATAATAAAAAAAATATGTTGGCAATAAAAGTAACATTGCGCTAAAGGTTATGTTATTCTAAAAAATTGAAAAATTTTATTTGATAAATGTGTCATTAACATGTGACGTTTTATTAAGAACAACTAGTGTCATTAACAAGTGACGTTTTATTATAGATCGAAAACTTTTCTCCATTAGAGTGCTTTGTTTTTTTTTTGTAATTTTAAATAATAATAAAAAAAATATGTTGGCAATAAAAGTAACCTTGCGTTATAGGTTATGTTATTCAAAAAAATTGAAAAATTTTATTTGATAAATGTGTCATTAACAAGTGACGTTTTATTAAGAACTTCACTTGTGCCAAAAAAAAATGTAAAATAAAGAACAAAAATCAAAGCACTCTAATAGAGAAAAGTTTTTTATATTATTTTAACAAATTGAAGAATTTGACTCGATAAATGACGTTTTATTTGCTCTTATTCACTAGTTTGTTGGCACCAGTGACGTTTTATTTGTTCTTATTCACTGGTTTGTTGGCGCCAGTGAAGTAAGAGTAAATAAAACGTCACATGTGTCATTATTTATCAAATCAAATTCTTCAATTTCTTAGAACAACATAACCTATGGCATGTGCTTACTTTTATCGCCAACATTATTTTTTTTTCATAAAAAAAATCAATTCTTATTCAGTGGTTTGTTGGCACCAGTGAAGTAACAGCAAATAAAACGTCACATGTGTCATTATTTATCAAATCAAATTCTTCAATTTGTTAGAACAACATAACCTATGGCGTTTGCCTACTTTTATCGCCATCATAAAAAAATTCAAAGCTTTCTAGAGGAGAAAAGTTCTCGATCGTATGTTATTTGCAAGTGTAATTTTTATACTGACATATGTTTTCGTTTGTTTTTCATAAGGGAAAATGTCGAAGAGACACGTGGAAGAGTCGGCCAGCGGGCAGCCGCCCGTCAAGAAGATCCATTTTGAACCCCACTTGATCGGACCCGTCAGTACCTTGGAGGAAATGGACATAAAAGTTTTGCAGTTTCAAAACAAGAAACTCGCTCAGGTAAATTGATTTATGTTGAAATCTACAGAAATGACGCTCTATGATTTTTTCTGGTTTTAAACAAGGTGGCTAGAAGAGGTGTGATATGTTTTTTAATTTAAAATATGGAAAGGTTTCCGAATGGTGTCACGGGATTTTTAAAATTTTGAAAATGGAATCATGGGTAAACTTACGATCTTTTGCATGTTTTGTCGACTTAGGTTAGGTTAGTTTAGTTTGGGTTAATTTAGGTTAGGTTAGTTTGGGTTAGTTTAAGTTAGGTTAGTTTAGGTTAGGTTAGTTTGGGTTAGTTCAGTTTAGGTTAGGTTAGTTTAGGTTAGGAGTGTTTGGAAAGTATTCTGACAAAAAGTGCAAAAGATCGTAAGTTGTACCAAACTTAATATTGGATAGTATTTTCATTAAAAAATCATTAATTAAATGCATGTATTATTTATAATAGTCGATGAATAATTCTCTATTATTTTTTATTATATTGTACAAAATACATTAGGTTTAGTGGAGCGGTGACGCCATCTATGTTTCATATCGTAAATTAAAATATCTATTATTTATAAATGGATCTAAAATATATATTGATTTTTTTTACATAAATGTCACTTTCTGTATAAAATTAAAATCGTGATTTTGGCTGAGTAAATGAAAAAATCGCAACAAATTTGTTAACTTTCGTCATAAATTAGAAGGTTATTTCATCATGTGTACGATTTATACTCGCAATGTGCTTATTTAGTCGAAAATCGGATCAATTATAACCTTAAAATTGGGACTTTAAATGCGAATTGTGACCAAACGGTAAGTTTCCTACAGATTTTGACTTCGGATTCGTTCATTTCACGTACGTTTACCCAAGATTCCGTTTTCAAAATTTTATATGTCCCGTGACATCATTCGGAAACGTAAACGAAATTATTCAATGGACTACTTCAGGTAGAGTACTTCATTGATTAATTATAATATGCCTTTTTTTTTAGCCACCTTGTATAAAACCGGGCAACTAGAAATTAATCGATGGACCACTTTAAGTGAAGCGGTTCATTGATTAATTTTTAGTAGGACATTTAATAAACAAAACAAATTGTATTTTTTTTCTTATAAGTCTTCATGAGACAATTTATAGAAATAAATATGACAATGGTGGATCAAACAAGACGTCTGAAGAAGTCATAAAATTATTGAAATTTCCAATTTATTTATTTGAACTCCAAGTAGACTCCGAGATTTCGAACTCTCCCCACTCTAATATTCCGGTCTGTATATCTAGTAGTCTCTGAATAAAGAACAGGGTTATCATAAAGTAAGGGATATATTTCAACGTATTATATATTTTTGATAAATTCAGCTAAAAAGTAAAAGAAATTTAATTAATGGTTTTAATATTTAGACATTGGTAGTTCATATTGTATGAAATAAATATGAATAAAATATTAAAAATCAACCAATAAAACACAGATTAGATTGAATAACTTTAAATTCTCGACTAGTTTCGGGTTTAATCTGTGTTTTATTGGTTGATTTTTAATAATTTATTCATATTTATTTCATACAAAATATATTTAATTTCTTATATAAGAAGATTTTTTATGTCCACCGCAAATGTTCAATGTACATGGAATTTCTTTAATTAAGAACTTAATATATAAAACGCTTATTCTGGCTTCTTAACAGCAATAGGCTTCTGTGACCTGAGAACAGCACTGGCCCTACAAAGGGCAGCCTTTGTCAAATCTGTACGGTATCTGTTCTTGTTCATCAAGGTCTTCAGTTTGTTGAGGGAACGGCGTGGGCCGGATTTCATCGTCACCTTAACGGAGTTCCTCTTGGGCCTGTGCTGATTCCTGTGATCTCCACTTTGTTGTTTCTCAATATTTCTGGTTGAATTGCATCCTAATGCATTGAATATAAATCTGTAGTGTGTTTTATTTGTGTTTATCAATTTTTATCTAAATGCCAAGAATTTAAGTCATTAAAATAAATACAGACAAAAATTGACAATGCTTTTCAAGTGGAGCGTGTGGTACGATCAGAGACAAACTTCTTTCCTAAGTATGGTAGAAGATTGAAATTTTGGACACTCATACAAATCTCGTGTGGATGTCTATCCTGAACTTTATAGCTCAATCCGGAGGCGACATATTGATGACACCACTGCCTATCTTGACCATTGGTGGAAGCGGGATGAAGAGCCCATTTAAAACCTATGAGTGCGAGTGAGAGAAAATCCTATTATTTATTAGAATAAAGATTATTATTATTATTAAGACTAATTATTCTTTTCTATTTTTATTTAAAATCTTAATTAAATAGAAACATACCATTTATATTTCCCATTAAGGGTGCGGTTTAGAGGAAAGAGATAGCTATATAAATATGGGTAATCATTAATTCGAGTTAGATTTCTGTTGTGATCAATGAACAATATTGTATTATACATTAAAGTAATCTTAAAATAAGCAGGAATCATGAGATGATTTAAAAATTATTTTAATGTTTAGTTTGTGTGAAAAACATTGAAAATTGATCAAATTTATAGCAAATTTCAAATTATATTTTTGCTAATAAAAACTTGCACAATGAAAATTTAAAGGATTTCACTAAATTCTGCATTCAAATAACTTAGCAGGCATGACCTATTAATTTCATTATATCTTACAATTTTCTTTTCTAACTTGAACTAGTAAATTAACATAATACACGAAAATTAACGATTTATTTTTTATTTAGACTGATGCTTTGTAGATAAAAAATGTAAATACATATTCATATTATTAAATCCAAAAGAATAGTTCTTTTTTCAAACGATTATTTCCATTTTACTATGTAGCTATCTCTTTCTACTAAACCGCAACCTTAACAATTTCATTGAAATACTTAGTAGTTTTATGTTTAATAAAAGATATTATTGCCAATAAATTAATTAATCGATGGTTGGGGCTTTTACTTGATGATACTCCGTAATAAACTATTTGTAAATAAAAAAAAATATATTGCAGCAGTGTCTTTACGATACATTTTGTGAAACTTAAAAAAATGTTGTTTTATTTACAAATAATATAAATTAATTGTTATGAGTATAAGTTTACTTGATGCATTTTCTTTTTAATAACATAAACAAATATGGATAAATGTATACTAAAAAAATACATAATAAATTTATAAGTTTATATCGAATGGCTTTCACAATCATCCGCGTATGTCGTTAGTCACCTGATCCTTAAATAAACAACACGATTATTGAAACTCAACACTTGGAAGACTAAATTGTGTTTGATAAGATATATAGAAAGAATCGTTTATATATATTTTGATAAATAATACAAGTCATCACAATGGACTCTCCTCCACCCTGCAAAATTATGGTAAATATTCAAACGTTTTCCATCTTTACGCTGTTGTTAATATACTAATTATGATAAATTGATAATAGTGTCAAAATGTTTAAAATATGCATTAACGAAACCACACCCTAAATCGTGTTATAACGAATGTATGTAATAGTGTTTTCTGCTTACACAGAATTGGGGGCACCAGTGCGCACTGAATGAAAGCTGTAATGTATCGCTCTGCCCCAGTTTTGAAACACTACGTGTAATTCAGCACTGGCAGCAAGAAGTAAAATGTGGGAAATATAAATTGGCAGCCGATTTCAAAACATAACCCGTCTACAATTTTGACTGGTGATTTGAGCAAAATACATTTTAATATAGATACGATAAAAAGGTTGTTAATTGTTGAGGCTTCTACTTTGTTATACATTGCAATTCAATTTTAATAAATGAAACACTTTTGGTTAATTTTGTATTGTCTTTTCGACTTTGTCACGACTAGTTGTTACGACCATCGAATAATTTGTTCAACGAAATAAAACGAGTTACACTTTTCTGGATAACTTCTATTGAACCTTCTTCTACAGAGTTTTAAAACTTAATGACTAAAAATACATGAAAATATTTACAAAATACATAAGTGGGGGTAAACTGATTACTACGCCGTTCGGGGTGGATTTTGCGCCGGGCACAAAGCAGGTACTCAGCAATTCCAGGAAGAAAGGCAACATCTGGAATACCCTCTAGCTGGCAGCGTTGACAATCTAACGCGTGTTTACGCATAAATTAACAGCGACAGTTTAAAATTTCTTCGGTCCAAAGACAGGAATTATTGTAAACAACAAAAATTCTTCGTCTAACCCGAACAACTTTTTTACTTTGTTTGTTTGATAATGACACGTTAAAGTTGTCGAAACTATAGTCAACAATAAAATCAATCCGAGTTATACAAACAAAGTAAAAAAGTGTTTCATATATTAAAAAAGATAAAAAGGTTACTAAAAAATGGATGAGAATTTATATCCCTTCATATTATTATTTATTTATTTATTTAGGCCCGCTTCTACAATTGATAGTTACACTTTTGGTAATTTAACGCAGGGTTAAACCTTGGGCGGTGATTCTACAATTGAAAGGTAAAGCGTTATTGGGACGAACGGAGTGGTACCACTCCAGTATTTTCACCCGTGCTTGGAAAACCTGAAGTGAGACCGAATAATCGAGCACGCAGCCGTGCATCTTCCAAAAGCGCCCTTCTTCATTAATGTTTTAGTTTGTTATGACTCGCTCGTATTGTGGATTTTTGCTTTGTTTTATTGCTTAAACAAATAAAATAATTTTTATTGTTCAATTTGCTATATTTCACATATTGATATGAGAAAAAATATTTTTTTTAACTAACCCTTTTGGTTTCATCAAATTTCAGAGGATTGAACAACGTTTACGCACTGAGGCCGAGCTCCGGCAGAGGATCGAGCAGCTGGAAAAACGGCAAACGCAGGACGACGCCGTATTGAACGTCGTCAACCGATACTGGAATCAGCTGAACGAGGACATCCGTGTTTTGTTGCAAAGGTTCGACGCGGAGACAGCCGACGAGTCTGAGAATAAGAACGAGAATGAGGCGACGACTTCCTTCCTCATGCAGCTCTCCACGTGGGACAAGGAGGAGTTGGATGATAAGCTCGCCAATCGTGTGCAGGTGTCGAAGCGTGCAGTCGCTAAGGTGATTCAAGCATTTGACAGGCTCATGCAGAGGAACGAGAAAATCACGATGGTGTTGAAAGGCGAGCTTGAAGGACGTAAGAATTAATTTTGTCAAATTAAAGTCGGATACTCATGAAATTTTAAAAGTTATAACAAACATCTTGTGTTTGTTTGTGTTTTTTTAATTGTATATATATATATATATATATATATATATATATATATATATATATAATCTAAAATCCCCATCTACCATAATGGTGGTGTAGGGGTTTCATTTAATTGTACTATTGAAAATAAAACACTTTGTATTAGTTTTTTCACTTGTTTAAACAAGTGAAGAAAGTGTTTTGTTTTTAATTGTTCGAATCTATTCACGTAACTCACAACAATACATCGGTTAATTATACTATTAATGATATGGAATTTTACATATTAAGTAAAAATGTGAGATTCCACATTAGTAGCAAAAATATTGAATTCTTCTACATAAAGTTCATAGGACTTTATGAGGCTAAATGTTAAAAAAAAAACACTTCATATTAGATTTTACTTGTGTTTGGTTTACACTGCATCAATTGTTTAGCTTCATAGCTCGAATTAACGGTTTAACAACTATAGGCCGATTAACAATTGCCTGGAATAGAAAACAGAACAGAAATAGAAAAGATGAATCTAAGAATTTACATGTATCAATTCACAATCGACATGAGAAGGGGCCTTACAGGCTTTCTGTACACGATCTGTTTCGATTGTGAAACGATACATATAAATTCTAGGATTCATCTGTCCTGTTGTCATTCGCAGGCGATTATGAATTGGCCCTATGAGACGTTAGTACTTATTTACAGGTAGCATACCTGTAGGGGAGGATTAATTTTTATACAGTTTGTTAAAATTACAAATACTTAATGAAGTTAATTTACATACAAAAATTGATAAAAGCTTGTAAGGCAAATTATAACAGATTAAGTAGAACATAATAATAAAAAATATCTCTTCCAACTTCTGCTATCCTAAAACTACTTTTCATTCAATTATCACATCACTCCAAATTAACTCCAGACTAACAGACTGACAAGATATAATATATATATAAATAGAAAACAGTATTCATTCCACTTGGTCACAGTTATTTAAATATATTAAATAAAAATGATTTGAAAATAATTAATAAATTATTTCCACATTTAGCTGATAAAATGTATTGTGTTATACCTAATGTAAATTTTACAATAAAGATGATTGTATATATAATAAATAAATAAAAACTGAAGCCCATTTATAGGATAATATGAAATAATAATAATAAGAAAAAAAAAATTATATACAAATATACTTACGAAAACAATAAAATATACAAACAAAGATTATAAGTTTGTAAAAAAAATAGTAGTGTAATAATATTGATGTTAGCATATCACAGAAAATATTACAATCATAAAACTGTTTGTTAAAATTTTAACATATTGTACGAATAGGGGAATGTAAACCAGACATAGTTCGAAAAACAAAGTATTTATTCTCATGGCCACAGTTATTTATTTTAAGTAGAACAGTTGTTGTAGCGTTGACTAAATAAAATTGAAATCCCAAACAAATTTTGTTTTCATTAAATTGTAAATTCCTTTGCAGAAGATGCACCGACAGTCGACGAAGTAATCCGCGATGCGAACATCCACCTCCAAGCGGAGAACCGCAACCTGCAGGCGCTGCACACCTCCCTGCACGAGAAGTATCACGCCAACAGCCTAAAGATGCAAGAGCTGCAGGACTCGATAACGGCCAAAGAGACGGAAATCGCCGAGCTTAGGAATCAAATCGACGATCTCCAGTACGATCTGGACAAGGTGAGGACGAGGAACGACAAGCTGGAGAACCATCTCGGGGAGGCGATCGAGAAGTTGAAGATTTACCACCACATGCACGGCGATCCGGATAAGAGCGGGGAGAAGTCGAGCAGCAAGCCAGTGGTGCAGACCAGTGTACCGCAAGCGAAACTCGAGGATTTGACGAAGGAGGTGGAGGAGTGGCGGGAGCTGGCAAACAACAGGTTGCAGGAGTTGGACAAGCTGCATCAGACGCATAGGGAGACGCTGAAGGAGGTCGAGAAGTTGAAAATGGATGTAAGTTAACAGTAACACAATTTATTTTCTTCAGTAGTTTACATAAATATAAAAATTTTTGTATATACGATCCATTCCCAGGAGATTATGAATCGGCTCTAACTTACTCTTTATTAAGTGCAAATAATAAAATTATTATTTATCTTGATAATTTTTTTTACAGATCCGTCAGTTACCTGAAAGTGTCATTGTCGAGACAACAGAGTACAAATGTCTGCAATCGCAGTTTTCAGTTCTGTATAATGAATCGATGCAATTGAAGACACAACTGGACGAAGCACGGCAACAACTGCAGACTAGCAAAAATGCCCACTTGAGAAATATCGAATTAATGGAAGTAAGTAATTGTCTCATGCATATATATTATTATAATATGTAAACTTGTGTCTAAAAATAAGAAATTTAAATTATGAATACTTTTTTTTCTATTGAATATAAATTATCTTGATTTTTATAGAGTGAAGAATTGATGGCTCAGAAAAAGTTACGTCAAGAAGTGATGCAACTAGAAGATATCCTCGCCCAACTGAGGAAGGAGTACGAGATGCTGCGGATCGAATTCGAGCAGAATTTGGCTGCAAACGAGCAGACTGGTCCGATCAACCGGGAAATGCGCCACCTGATAACCTCCCTGCAGAACAACACCCAGCAATTGAAGGGCGAGGTGCAGCGCTATAAGCGCAAGTACAAGGAGGCCAACAGTGAGATCCCCAAGCTGCGCAAGGAAATCGAGGAGCTGCAGGGTAAAATCGATCAGCAGCAGTTGATTGCGCAGGATTCCAAAGATAGCATTAAGCAGGAGTTGATTAAGGAGGAGGAGAGTTCGAGCTGCGAGGCCAGTTCGCAGGTGAAGGAGGAGCCGAATATGGCGGCAGGTGTTAAGAAGGAGGATGAGGAGAGCGAGCAGGGGGATGATGCGAATGGGGAGAAGGGTGATGGGAGCGGGTCGCCTGGCAAGAAAGACGGGGTGAAGCAGGAAAAGGGGGCGGTCAAAAAGGAGGTGGCGGTTAAGACTGAGAAGGACCAGAGGGAAGCTCAGAGGGCAAAGGAGGCGAAAATTGCTGAAAGTGAATTGGTTAGAGATTTAAAAGCTCAATTAAAGTGAGTTATTTTTTTTTAAATAATAATAATGGCAGGAAGTAATTGTGATTGGAAGCAATTTGTTACTTTTTTCTTTATTGGCTGATTGGAAATACCTATACCAAAAAATGTCTTCATTTCAATTCTTAAAAAAACAAACGAGAAAAAGCCTTCACAATGATTTTTTTTTAAATTTTGTTTTATTTTTTTTGCAGAAAAGCTTTAAATGAACAGAAAGAGATGAAACTCCTGCTGGACATGTACAAAGGCGTGAGCAAAGAACAGCGAGACAAAGTGCAATTGATGGCCTCCGAGAAGAAACTGAGGTCGGAAATCGAGGACATGCGGCAGCAGCTGAAAAAGGTGCAGGAGAGTAAACGGGAGGACAGGAAGAAGCTGGCCGACGAGGAGGCGCTGAGGAAGATCAAGCAGCTGGAGGAGCAGAAGTACGAGCTGCAGAAACAGGTGGCAAATCAGAAGCCGGTCGATGGCAACTGGTCTGGGCATAATGTGCTGCATCAGATGAGGCCCTTTGTCGGCTCACATGAGGAGGAAGCATTGCTGAACGAAATGGAGGTCACCGGGCAGGCTTTTGAGGATATGCAGGTACGGATTGTTTTTGATTAATAAAAAATTAACGGGATATTACCATTGTGATGTCCCAACAAGCCTAACTAAACTATTTATTTAATTGTTATATTGATTCTTGAATACAAGGGTAGTCCCAGAAGTACCCAGCCTAACAACGAAAACACAAAAAATTTAGGAAAAAAATTCTTATATATATACATAATCTTTATTAACAAACGTATTACAACACCTACATATAACATAAAATATTACAATACATGCTGTAAGAGTTTGCCAATTGGCTATCGACCGGTGATCTTTCCGCCTAAAAATTCTTATATTTCTCTATATTCACATTCATTATTAATGGCTGCCAAACAAATACTAGTGTTGCCAAACTTTGACTTAAGTTTTATAAGGTTGGTACTTTCTACTATTGCCATTAGGCCAGGTACTTCTCGGACTACCCTTGTAACATTCTCACTTATAACTTGGTAAAACATTTAGCATTAACAATATTTAAAGGATAAACTATACACTATTGTTTCACTATTATTTTCTATTTACTTGACTAATTTCACTTTTTATGGCATTATCAAAAGTGGATTACAGAGGAAACCGAATGGCTTACATAAAGTCGGGTAATATAAGATTTTAAAATTGAGGAATTCCAAATTTCCTCGTTGTCGTTCACAAGATGTTTTCCACTTGTTTTGGCTCTAGAAATTTCTATCCCCTCTCTGAGATTTAAATGTATATTACCTGGGCCCCTATTCCTGAAGTTGATCGAACTTTTCGGTCGTATGAAATCTGTAATTTAGATAGATTTCATACGATCGATTTCAGGAATAAGGCAACTGATTATAAAATCTGTTGATTGATAAATCCTTTTTTTATTGTTAAATTCTATTGAATTGTCATTTAAATCATAATTATTCATGAAGTTTTTAAAACACAAAACTTAACATTAACCAAAATCAAAATCAATTATAATCACAATAATTATTGATATCCAGGAACAAAATTCTCGATTGATCCAGCAACTCAGGGAGAAAGACGATGCGAACTTTAAATTGATGACGGAGCGGATAAAATCGAACCAGCTGCACAAGTTGGCCAGGGAGGAAAAGGACGTGCTCAAAGAGCAAGTGTCGACACTGACCACGCAAGTGGAGGCGGCGAATTTGGTGGTCAGGAAGCTGGAAGAGAAGGAGCGGATTCTTCAAAACACGCTGGCCACTGTCGAGAAGGAATTGACTTTGAGGCAGCAAGCCATGGAGATGCACAAGAGGAAAGCGATTGAATCGGCGCAGAGTGCTGCCGACTTAAAACTGCATTTAGAAAAATACCATTCACAAATGAAAGAAGCCCAACAAGTGGTGGCTGAAAAAACAAGCTCTTTAGAGGCGGAAGCGTACAAAACGAAAAGACTACAGGAGGAAATAGCGCAGCTGAAGCGAAAGGCAGAGCGCATGAAGAAAATGGAACTGGCCGGATCGACTCTCGACGAGGTCATGATGGAAGAAATAAGAGAGTACAAGGAAACGCTGACTTGTCCTTCGTGCAAGGTGAAACGGAAGGACGCTGTACTATCTAAGTGTTTCCACGTCTTCTGCTACGACTGTCTCAAGACGCGGTACGAGACCAGGCAAAGGAAGTGCCCCAAGTGCAACTGCGCATTTGGTGCCAACGACTACCACCGCCTCTATCTTTCCAACTGAACAGCTCGATAATGAGAGTGTGAATGTATTTTTTTATATAATTGTAAACTAATTTTATGGTTAGTTGTATTTAAAAAAAAATATTCTTTTGTTTTTATTTTTGCGAAACTTTATTAATTAATTAAATTAAAATAAATAAAAAAATAAGAATTATAACAATTTTATTTATTTTTAATTACTAAAAACAATTGAAAATTGCTATAATTGTTTCCCTAAACAAATTTGTGAGTACATTACACTTTCCATAAAAGAATTATAACACGGATGAGATGAATCAATGTTTCTAAAACCAACATTTACATTTTTAAAATTAATCGTTATTTATAATTAATGATTTTTTTTATTGTACTTAAATTATCATAGATAAAAATATTTAAATCATAGAATAATTTTGATGCTAGTAATGTAGGCAATCCAATATACTAATAGATAAATTTATTTGCATTGTAGAATTATAATCAATCTATATCTATGAATTTTTGTTATTTTATTTAATTCTGTTTAAAGCAATATATTAAATGAAAAAAGTGCATTTAAAAAATATATAATTGATTTATTATTTAAGCAAGTGAACATAGATGTCATATTCGTTTTTATAAATGTCAGATATGTTGTAAATATCCAATAAACATAATTGTTATTATTTTACATATTTTAATAAACATTTTAAATGAAAAGTATTATGTTTTTTTTATCAAAATTCTCTTATTGTTCAAACAAGTGATCGTAAATTTCAAAACGTCAAGAGTTTTCCAAACATAGATGTATAAAAAAGGCTAAAATTTTAAAATACGCTTTTTTCATTTAATATTTTGCATAAATCAAAATTGAATTTAAAAGTAACAGCAATCCATAGCGTTGTAATAACTATGTTCATTTTATATTTGCTATTTTTATATTTATTATCATTATTAATGCGAAAAATAAACATTTTTAATGAAAATTAATTTGAATAACAATTCAAACAACCGATCATAGATTTAAATAACGTCATATATGTAATAAATTTGATTTTCTTAACAATTTATATTTAGATTTTATTAAAGCAAACCCTTAAATGAAAAAAAAAAAAATCTCTTAAAATTATAATTTATTTATTTAAGTAAGTGATCATAAATGTCAATTAATTATTTTCAACTTCCTGTTTTGTTTACAGCTTTCACTTTTATTAAAGTCACATGTGTTATAAATCTGTAATAAATATGATTTTATTTATATTTGGTATTTAAAGCGAAAATGTTGAATGAAAAAAGAATATTTTAAAATTAGAATTTTTAATTCAAAATTTTGGTCGCAGAAACCTGAGGTGAAGCCATTTCCCAACATTAACGGAATATCTTGCATACAATTACTTTATAAAGACTATAATCGCGGCTATTCCGTACAAGAAAAGTTAAGTTTAACGTGTTCGTTATTATTTTAAATCACATTCTATGAATATATATCTATTACATAAGCTTCTTAGACTGTGATGAGAAAAACTAAAGTACACGTTAAACTTAACATTTCCCTTACAGAATAGCCCCGAATGTATATTTTAGACACGATTAAATGAATAAATAAGTTAATTGAAGCAAGTGATCATAGATGTAAATTAACGAAATTTACAACTTCCTGTTTTGTTTATATTTACAGATGTGTTGTAAGTGTGTAATAAATTTAATTTAATTATTTTTGTATTTAAATTGTATTAATGCAAAACGTTTGATTAAAAAAGTAATATTCTTTTAATGAAAATTGATTTGTTGTTCAAGCAATTGATCATACATGTAAATTAACGAAATTTGCAACTTCCTGTTTTGTTTACATTTACAGATGTGTTGTAAATGTGTAATAAATTTAATTTAATTATTTTTGTATTTAAATTGTATTAATGCAAAACGTTTAATTAAAAAAAAGTAATATTCTTTTAATGAAAATTGATTTGTTGTTCAAACAAGAGATCATAGACGGCGTTACCAACTTGCTACAGTTTTCGCTACTATAAACCTCAAATATATTGTAAATGTATAATAAATACGATTTTGGTTTTTATATTTATTTAAATAAACGGTAATAACAAAAAATATATTAGAGAAAAACATTTTTCTCTCCGTGCTGATTTTTTTAAATAAAATTAATTTGCTGTTCAAGTAAGTGTTTATAGGTGTCGCTAGAAGCGATTTCATTTTCGTGTTTTGTTTACAGTTTTCCTTTTCATAAACGTCAAACTTTTAATTGTTTCATAATTTTACTGAAATTCTTTTTTTTGTACTAATTGAGGGAAGCGATCAAAAATAAAGATGTAATTCCAAATACTTGGCTTCGTTTTCTACAGGTATGTGTAAATTATATAGTGCACGCATCGGCGTGTAGATGTCGGTAAGTCAGTTTTGAAAACTTCAATAAATTGTTGACAAAATCGGTGAATGGCCCTTTCCAAATGAAATGCGTTATTATTCCCGAAATGTTTCGCGTAATTCCTGATTAACTGTGCTGGAAAGTGCCGCGGGAGACGGGATTATAACCTTGCGGGCGGAATGTTTACGATAAGGCGGTTTGCGCACGCGCAAAGCCGCACAGCGGCGGACCAGTAACAGAAAACGGCCGGAGGACGAGCGGACGAGTTGAGAGATTATCGAGCCGATGTGCGCCTTGCGTTTTTTATTTTTAATTTGCGCCCGCCGACCGTTCTGACTGTACACGCACGCAGTGTGCCCGCCGATCCAGGTGCTGTTCTATTCCGCGTGTGCCATTGTTGGGGCTGTTGCGAGAGAGGATAATCGTTGGGAAAATAAGGGGGAAATCGGTGCCTCCCCGACATTTTCACATGCCCGTCGCGGATTGTCTCGGTGTCGATCATGTGCGAGTTTCCTTATCAACGCTAAGAGGATACGGCCTGTGTTAATTGCAAGTGAGTGAATATTCACGTTTATTACACACACACACACACATTCGGAAACATGCCCGCAGTGGATGCACTCGTTCGCCGATAATCTGTTTGGTGTGTGCGTGTGTATGTGTGTGACAGTGTGCGCGGATCCGCAAAACGTAGCCCCCCGCAAAAAAAACCACCACCCGACGTCGATGTGTCTGCTTTTTATATAAAATATAATAAATTAATTGCCGATTGTAGAGTGCGATTCTGACTCGATTTCCAAACGATAAATGGAAGAAGAAACCGCCCGGTCGAGTGTACGTTCCCGCATAACCAAATCGACCAATCGATTGTTATTATTATCATCATCAACGTCAACATCAACATTGCAATCCTGATTATTTTTTTTACATCCTCTGGCGTGCGTATTGTTTGTTGTTGGATGATAATAATACGTTGATTGTTGTTGTTCCCGTGGAATTTTAATAGTTTTAATAATAATAATAACAATGTCGGGCAGTTTGATGAACGTGGAACAGGAGCACAAGTCGCCGAGGGAGAGCGGCGAGGATTCCGAGGACGAGAGCGAGATCCTCGAGGAGAGTCCCTGCGGCAGATGGCTTAAACGTCGTGAAGAGGTTAGTCTCACAATTGCACTTTTTTAATTCAATCAAAATTACATACTAATTAACTTCACGTAAATATTTCTAACTAAATTCATTACAAAATTAATTAATAATTATACATATTTTTTAAAACTTCACAGTTATAGCATAATTACACGATAATTCCGTTGTTAACTTCACGCGTGTTTCTCCAGCTAACTTCACGCAAATGTCTCTTGCTAAATTCATTTTTTTTTATTTGACAAGAATTTAGTGCTGTGTAATTGAAAAATACAATTGACAATCAATTTTAATTTGAATTTCCAATTTTAATATTTCAAGAATTTATTGCTTTCACAGTTGTCACATTGAAATACGTGATTATTTTTAGGTTATGATATATATTTTAAATAAACTAATATGTAGGCGCTATTTTTGAATTACCCGCCTGCGCGCGCCATCTAACGCCGCGGAACGGAAATGTATTTTATGTTGGCTAGACTTATGACATTTTAGGGGAGCTCTGTTCATGTTGAATAATCATAGAGAATGATTAGAAGATTAAGGTTACGTTATGTGAAATTGTTGTTAGCGATTAACAACAATTTCAGATTAATCTTCTAAGTTTTAAACAAATGCAGTCCGTCTAATTTCCAACCCCACGAAGAGGCAATTCCCGACTACAAATAGACACAATTTAAAGTCTATTTTTTTTTATTTTTTTTTATTAATTTGACATTTCAAGAATGTTGTGCTGCGTAATTAGCAGCGCCAAAGTGGCGATATTCAGAACCCGTGGGGTGCACAACTACATTCACGTGTGTTTTGATATGCCAATCAATTTAAATATTCGCTAGTATTTTTGGTTAACTCTAAACCCATGTGGGCAGAAAGGGTTATATATATATATATATATATATATATATATATATATATAAAATAAATATGTATATATACTACTACTGGTAAACAAAGCTGAAAAGCTGGGGCTACAAATGTAATCAAAAGAAGAAAAAGAGAAGAAATACTCGCCATTTTCGCTTTTAATAAGATATTGATTTTATCACGTTTGTGTTAAATTAATAATTAATTTGTTTATGTTTCAATTTGGGAAGAGTCTTATGGAAAATTAACTCCATGTTCACAGTTTGATTTGAGTAATGCGACGTTACTATTTAAACACTTTATTTCCTTGTTTTTTTTTTTTTTTATTTAAAAGCAATGGACGGAAATAACAAGGTGTTTTAATTTAATAACTCCATGTTCGTTGATTTTGCAGCGCATCCTGTCAGACAACACTTTTTAATCACGATTCTAATCATTCAATTATTCTCCGAACGTTATTTATTTATTTATTTATACAAACCCAGCAGACATAGTCCATTGATAGGGTTTACAATATTTACAAAATTATTTTATATGGCGAGTACAAAGTTCATAAATTATATTTATAATAATTTCGAATATTTAAAACGTAAATTCCGTAAGGTAAATGTTAAGTTTAACGTGTACGTTATTTTTTTATAACCAGTCTAAGCAGTTTTTTTTAGATGTGAAATTAATTAATAACGTACACGTTAAATGAAATATATGTTTGTTGTCAGCTGTCACAAACGCATACTTAATAGGTTATAATCACGCGGAAACGCAAACATTTTCGACCCAAAGAGAGTTCCGTATTCGGATGCTGTTTTTAATTGTACGATTCGAGAAAAAAATATATACATATTTTCTAAATATATTTTTTATGCTTTACCTAACCTCACTCACAAAATATACACTTTCGATTACGAATGATGCCACGTTATAAAAAATGTATTTCGTATAAAAAGTATTTTCAGGAAACGCGCCGACTTCCAAATTTTGCCACCAGAGAGAGAGAGAGAGAGTATCGCTTACATTGTATTATTTTTAATACAAACTGTGCGTTTTAGGTTTACTAAAGAGCTTATTTCAAGTTTATAAAAGATTATTCTTATACAGGTTGAGTCACCGAAGTGCCCGTCTTCGATATCACCTTGTATATATGATAATATATTATATAATATATTTTCATATTATATTAATATTTATATTATGCGTCTTCAGAAGTCAAGAAAGTTTTTTTTAATAACTTAATGCGGAATTTCCAACGACAAAGGAGATATCGAAGAGAGACTCACCCTGTATAAACCGACTTTTCAGGGTTCCATATTTTGCCACCATAGAGTATCGCTTATATTGTATTTCTTTTAGGTTTAATAAAGAGTTTATTTGAAGTTTATTCAAAATTATTCTTGTATATGTCGACGAGTTCAAAATTTTGCCACTAGATATCATGTATATATATATCATGTGTATATGTATATCATGTATATTGTACCTCTAATACACTCTGTGTGTTTTGGGTTTATTCAAGAATTTACTTGAAGTTGATTCAAAATTATTATTAAATACGCCGCCGATTGAGAGTTCCAAATTTTGTCACCAGAAAGAGTGCCGCTTATGTTGTATCTCTAACAATCTTTTTGTTTTGAGTTTATTAAAAAAATGTATTTCAAGTTTAAACACATATTATAGGTAGGCAGAAAGACCTCTGGTCGATAGCCATTTAACAATTAATTAATTTTTGTGTGATATACATAATCAATGTTTGTTACTTTGTTGTAAACTTAATTGTTAATAAAGATTGTTATATATATATATATATATACATATACAGAGAGCTTTTCTTATTAGTATACATTTCCACTATGTATACCTGCAAAATAGGCGAGTCAAACTCATTGATGTATGTATGTTTGGTTGCCTATAACATGCAACTGAACACACATATGCCAAATAATCAACTAAACATACACACATTAATCGGTTCAATGCGTTTGACTCGCATTTTTGCAGGTATACACTTCCCCTAATGTATACTGATAAAAAACCTCCCTGTATATATATATTATAGGTTGCAATGTTTGTTGTCCGCTGACACAAGCACTTATTTTTAGGTTATAATCATGTGGAAATGTTAGTATTTTGTTTCCAAAAAGGGTTTAATTTAGAGTATGGCTTTCGGATGCTGTTTTTATTTGTACAACGTCTCGACAAAAAAAATAAAATACTTTCCTTTAAATATACATAACCACACTTTTAAAATCTTGGCAATGGTGCCGCGTGATAAAATGCGTTTCGTTTTCAAGAAACACGCCAACGAGTTCAAAATTTTGCCACCAGAGAGAGTATCATTTACAACCGATGTGAAGTTACCCCACGGTTTTAAGTCCGGTGCTACAACCATGGCGGAGTCACAACGATGTCTCTATTAATATATATATATATACAGGGTGTCTCAGCGTGCGCGCCGAGTAGCTTTACGGCTAAATGGTTTATTTTTTTCAAAATCGGCATTCGCAGGCGTATGTAGGTCTATTAGGACCACATTTTAAAATTAGTATCAAATATACAGGATGTCCCATAAAAGCATGGCGTATCATAGTTATATTTTTTCTAATGGAATGACCCATATTTTATATTTTTTTCAGATTCTACATCAAAAATAAAGTTAACTTTCATAATATATTCATATGCCTAAACCTAATAATTTTTGAAATATTTAAATATTTTTGTAAAAATTGACGTTTCGAAAAAAAATCATAACTTTGAAATGGATGAATGAAAACAAATGAAATTTTGTGTCGGTATATCTGACTAATGGGTGAATATTTCAGACTATTAAGAGGAATTTAAAATCTTAAGATGTTTTGTTAATTCAACATATCTCCAGAAGCACATTCAAGGTTAAATTTCGTGCTTATTTTAAATGGCACACCCTATATCTAATAGGCCTATCTTGTAAGAAATTGTATTGTCTTTCAGAAAGTATAAAGGTATTCTACACCTAAACCTAATAGTTTTCAAGATATAACCATTTTTGTTAATTTTCGTCATTATCATTATTATTTTAATACGACAATGTAACATAAAGCGCCATCTATTGCTTAATTTAATAATTATTATTACCAGTTATTCTAATAGGCTTTTGTTTATAAGCAAATTTAATTGACACATTCGTATTATTACTAACAATTGAAAAAATAATGTTCCTTTAAATGAAAGAATTAACATGATTCTAATAATAATGTAATGTTATTAAGATTGTCTCTTAGTGTACAAAATGTTCTCTGATGGAAGACATCCTAATAAGAAGACTGTAGAGGAAGTTTTAAATACATTCAAAACTGTAGGCAGTATGAAGTATTTGAAAAAAAAACTACCTTGAATACAGTAACTAATAATGAGGAGACACAATTACAAGTTTAATTCCATTGAATATTCGTCAAAAAGGTGGTTTAATAAGCAAAGAAATGGAAGAATACATGGAAAGCAGAATTAATAAATTAATAATACATTTAGATCAATTATACCTAATATGCTGAGAAATGTCAAATTATCATTTAAAATAAAATTGAATTATGTATTCGATGGTATTATTTTTGAAAATTTATTATAAATTACTTTTAATACTATTTTGTCAATTTATTTGATGTATTTCGTTATATTTGTTTTACAATTCTTACAAGTTTTTATCAAATAATTTACACATGTGTAAATAAATAATGCAATTAGTTCACAATTAATAAAATTAGTGTATTAATTTAGGAAACATCTCGAAAATCATTTGTTGGGTCAACTGACTTTATTTATAAACAATAACTAAACTCTTGCCTTTATGGAATAATGATAATAAATATTATATTGAACAATAGATGGCGCTTTGTATCGACTTTCCATGTAATGAATAAATATTATGTCAAAAGTTAACGAAAATGCATATATCTTGAAAACTATTAGGTTTAGGTAAAAAATATCTTTATACTTTTTGAAAGACAATATAATTTCCTACAAGATAGGGCTATTAGATATAGGGTGTGCCATTTGAAATAAGCATGAAATTTGACCTTGAATGTGTTTCTGGAGTTACGTTAGTTTATCAAAACATCTTAAGATTTTAAATTCCTGTAAATAGCCTAAAATATTTACCCATTAGTCTAATATACTGGTACAAAATTTCATCTGTTTTCATTCATCCATTTGAGAGTTATGATTTTTTTTCGAAACGTCAATTTTTCCAAAAATATTTAAATATTTCAAAAATTGTTAGGTTTAGGCATATGAATATATTATAAAACTTAACTTTATTTCTGATGTGGAATCTGAAAAAAATATAAAATATAGGTCATTCCATTAGAAAAAATATAACTATGATACGCCATGCTTTTATGGGACACCCTGTATATTTGATACTAATTTTAAAATGTGGTCCTAATAGACCTACATACGCCTGTGAAAGCCGATTTTGCAAAAAATAAACCATTTAGCCGTAAAGCTACTCGGCGCGCACGCTGAGACACCCTGTATATATAATCTAAAATCCCCATCTACCATATCTACCATAATGGTGGTGTAGGGGTTATTAATATATATACATAATCTTTATTGACAAACGTAATACAACGTCTACATGTAGCATATGGTAAAATATGGAGAAAATCTAAAGTCATGTCTGAACTAAGATCACACGCGCACGCGTAAAGTACTGGTTGTCATGTTGACAAATCAGTTGTCAATAACTCCTAATTATTGTAAACACGCATGTGATCTTAGTACAGACATAACTGGAGACTTCCAACGCCAACTTCGTCGTCGATTTTTGTTATACGCTCGATATTACGATGCCGGCTGTAAGAGTCTGTCAATTGGCTATCGAGCAGCGGTCTTTCCGCCTCTTATTAATATTTTCTATATTTCTAACAATAAATTAAAATGAAATAAATATGAGTAAATTATTAAAAATCAACCAATAAAACACAGATTAGATTAAATAACTTTAAATTTTCGACTAGTTTAGGGTTATTAGCCCATTTTCAATAAATTAAAAATTGTATGTTATATTCAAACTAAAGTTTCCACAATGGATTTTCTAAATAAACAACAAATTTTATGTTTTCCCGCAGTTGTATTCCCCATGTTAGTCATTTCTCCTGCAAAACATTGTTTGCCATTTTTTTATTTCCTTATTAATACATTTGCAGAATATAAAAACGGGATGCTTCAAAATAAACTTTTTATGATTTTTTTTGTCACAACCCACTGATATCTCGAACATTTCTGTAAAAACTATAGAGAATAAGAGGGCCAGATCCATGTATTTGGCGGGAAACGCACGCAACGCCATCTAGTGCTCAAGTGGACAACTATTTCCTAAGTTATAATGTTTTTGAGGTTAGGTCGAAAAACCAATGGTGGGATTTTTGAAGATTATTATTTATCAAACAATACAAGTTTATACAAGGTGCCCAGAAAAGGTGTGATGATAATAATAAAGTGGTTCATTGATTAATTTGAAGCAGAAAATTTAAGTAAAAAAAAGTATTATGGCTTATAACTCCTCACGATTCAAATTAAAGAAATGTAAATTTGGCAATACTGGATCAAACAAGTGTTTGATTTAATATATATATATATATAATCTAAAATGCCCATCTACCATAATGGTGGTGTTGGGGTTGTTTGATTTAATAATAATAATAAATTCAACAAATCTGGAAAAATGTCATATTTGAAGTATACATCAAAAATGAAAGATTAAAGTAAATGTTCGAATTGATAATCATTCTTTTCAAAGCAGATCTGAAGCCGTCGTGCAATAGAATTAATTACTCGGAGCAACATCTCTTCAGTAATTAATTCTACTGTAACGCGTATTCTATTCAAGTTGTCTGCAATGCCAACTGGAGGTGTTGCATAAATCTTTTCTTTTAAAAATCCCAAAACATGCGCCTATCCTCATTATCATTAGGATCTTCTTGAACTGTATTAAATATCTATTCTTCTAGGTGAACATTGCGACGATCCTTGGGTCTCCTTCCATCTATGCTATTATAAACGAACGACCCAAAAGCATGTAGCCTTTGGTCCAATTTTCTAAACGTATTTACGCAGGGATAGTGAAGCAAAAAAAATCGGGTCCGTAATCTGAATCTTGCTGATTTAATACTTCGTAAGAAAAAAAAAAGATTTCTTTAGAGAAAGAAAGTTACAACATATGGTGGATGCGCCGGGCACGTCTCATCCGGTGGAAAAACAATGGGGTGATTTTTGAATATTTTTAGATTTATTCTTTCTAGTTACCTTTTTAATAACATTATTTCTTTCCTTCTTAATCTTATCCTCTTTTACCCGTATTGGGTGTCGAGGTAATAACATTATTAAAATCAATAATTTCAATTAATGTATATGTCTCAGCAGGATATCTTTACAAACACCTTTTCTAAAGAATCTAAGAAAATATATATCGATAGGGGCAGAAAGACCTATGGTCGATAGCCCATGATAGACTACTAACACAACTGGGCATATTGTTATTATAAAGTTTGTAATTTTTTATCACAATAAATTAAAGACGACGCAAGCGCCACCTTTTGCCTAATTTCAAGTGGCATCGTCAACGATTTGGGTCTACAAGGTAGACGACCGAGAATCATTGTTTCGTCCACTAAAGGAAGGCCTTTATCAAGGCATTACACATGGAACACACTAGTCTGCGAGGAAATGGCCATCACTAGTTATTCATACGCTAGATCAATGCTGGCTGAACGTTTCATTAAATGTAAATTTTTATCATATTGTCTGAATAAAGATATTAAATAAAAATGATTTGAAAATAATTAATAAATTATTTTCACATTTAGCTCTGTGACATGACTTACGTTACGTAAGTTCGTTAAACAAATGCACATTAAAACAACTACTTCCCCAGCAAATTTGAATAAAGATGTTTGTATATATACGGTTGGCTTACTCAGGTCAAGAAACTGGTTATAATGATAAATTTCTACCAACCTATGTTAAAACACAGAGATGATTTTCAGGTAACTTAATTTATCGTTCACAATAAAATCATTCTCGACTCAAATTGAAATAAAAACCGTATTAATTTATACAATTGCGAATAAAATCCATTCAATTGTACTCTCATTTTTTGCTTGCTAATTAAAATTGTACAAAAAACAACAGAATTCCAAGAAACATTCAATTACAAAAAAAGCGACGACGAAAACGTTTAATTCTCTAATGATTGCGTTTCAGTATACTATTTGACATAATTTTCGTTTTTTTTAGCATAAAAATTGCATGTTTTTTTAATTATTTTTTTTTTTCGTTTCAAGGAACGCTGTTCTTGGAAAACTCCGGGATTATTCGACCGTTAAAAATGTACTGTGAATGCAAATCTAGTTCCACTCGATTGTTCATATTCCATTCGCATTTGCTTTTTGATTCCGAACAACCGTTAATTACAAATCAGTGCGCACACAAACTGTGTGCTTCAATCGATAAATGGGGTTTGGAATTAGGATCACGCTAATGATGATTTTTTAATTGAAAAGGCAACGCGGATTTTTTAAAAAAATGTTTGCTCGAATAGATTTTTTTTTATTTAATTAAAAAAATATATTGTCTTTTCTCCTACTCATTTTATTCTACTCAAAATATATTTCTGAAACTGTTTTTTTTTGTTTGTGTATGATGTATGTTTTTGTACTATCTTACCCTACAAATTTCAATAATTTGAGAAGTATTTAGGTTATGTGCGGGAAATTTCCAGTGAAGTTAAGTAATGGATCATATTTAATTTTCCAATTATTAAAACTATAAAATATTTACAGGGTAGCCCAAAAAAATTAAATTAATGAATAAGGATTTTAAGTGGCCCAAATGGAATGCCAAATTTTTTAATATGTCATTGAATGCACGTTTTAATTATTTATCAAAAGTTTCTTATAACTCGAAGCTCTTAGACATTTAGTTTTTGTGAAATGGCATAGAATCGATTTTTTACATAATTTGGGGTGCATTTTTGATTAATATTTTAATAATTTTAGTTGGCTATCGAATTTAGAAATGTCAAATGTTTTAGTTGATCCGTCACTTTAGCTTACAAATTCACTTCACGCGATTTTGTGCCTTTGTGGAAATATAAATCGAATAAAATGTAGACCCTCATTCCACATCACCCAATAATCTATTTTGATTACTAATTACCATTCCAATCAGAATGATGTTAAATATTCTGTATATTCACAATACTATTCTTATAAAGTGACAGATTTTCTAATAATTGAGTTTTTATAACTCACATCCACTTTTTTTATAAATCGGTTTAATAGTCTCTTTAAAATTGTCGATTTAATATTACTTCTTTAGCAAAAAGTATATGTATTGTTTCAGTTGGTTAATAAGGTCTCTTGATAACATTGTCCAAACATTACAAATATATCAAAACCCTTTTATTTTCAAAAATATTTTTAGTAAGTATTACAGTACGTACATTCAAATAATAATGATACAAATATTCATAAAAATTCAAAATAATACTATGACAGCAAAAAACAAGTTTTTGAAAATTGAAGAGAAAGTTTAGATAAACTATTTGACATTTTTTTAAATCACCTCGACTTAGAACTTAGAGGTATAGGAAACCTTTAATAGATAATTATAATGTTCACTTAATAGAATGTTAAAAAATATAGCATTCCATTTGAAAAAAAAGTTTGACCAACTTAATGTTCTTATTGAGTAAGTTTTATTTTTTGGGCCACTCTGTACAAATTTAAAGGTTTTAGTAATTAAAAAATAAAATATGATGTATTGCTAAATATACCTGAAAATTTAGTATACATAACCTAAATACTTTTCAAATGCTTGACATTTGAAAATTAGGTTAGATTTTAACAAAATTCAAATTATTTCAAAAACTGTTAGGTTTAGGTACTAATAACCTCTATAAAAACGATAGTTATTTTGAACGTAGATTCTAAAAATATAATAATATATATTCCATTTTCAAAAATACAACTTTGATATTTTTATGGTATTTGGGACACCCCGTATAATATGAAAATAATTTTAGAAAGTAATTCTTACTACCCGTACTCACCCCAGAAATCAAAATTTAAAATTAGGAAGTTAATAACAATTTTAGGTAAAATCAGAATAAATATAAGAATGAAAATATTTTAGTTTGAAAAATCAAGCTCCATTACATATACAGCCAAAGTTCGAGTAGGTTTAAAGGGCATAAAAATTTAATGAACCGTCCACATGTAATAATCTATGTACATATGCCACTGTGTGCTTTGCATTAATTCTGAGATTTCTAAATTTACCTCTAAAAATGAGAATAAAAACATAACATCCATTGAGTAATTCTTTCGATGATACGACAAAATTCATCAAATATATTTATGCACTGTCACATTATACACTAAAAAATAACAAACAGTATATTCATTCATTTCAATAACAAAAAAATAGAACACATCAACGACGCTTGAGTATATGTATAAAGGATAAATGGAATAGAAAATTTGAGAGTGGGGGGAATTTAATGGGAGACCTCATGACGTCACAGTAACTCATTGCGCACGCCTTAAATATGATTGAAATAGCTATAGAATAATAAATTAAACGATATCGAATCGGACTTTTCTCTCTATAAACCGTTGTTTGGAATCGCTCTATCTTCGTTTTGAGTCGCTATCGACTAAACTAAATAACGGCCTTAGGTTTTATTAATATAATTAATTTTCGTTTTATTTTATTATATTTATTACTAAAATAAAAAATACTAATATTAATTAAATTGTTTAATATTTGTATTGTAATGAAATTATAATAAATAATAACCTCAAAAGTCAATGCTTAAAAAAGTGTATTATTTTTTTTATAATAATACAGTATAGTAATGAATTTAGTTATTACCATTTTTACCATAGGATGGATTACCTCTTTGAACAAGTGCATTTGTTTGTGTAAAAACCTAAAGAGTCCAACATTTTAAGGGATCAACGTAATAAAATGATACAAAAATATGTAATGTCCGTGGTAATATCCCGCTGACAAACAAATTAATGTATTACGCCCGGTGATAACAATTTTCAAATTTACTTTTCGCACGGTCGCTGAAAGACCAAAGTATAACTAAATAACGAAACTATGAACGGAAATAAACAAAGAAGTTTATTTTTTCACGCAATGTGAAAATAGGTTATGCTTGTTTTCGCCGGTGTACGCGCGAAAATATTCGAATTCGTCTACGTCACGAGATCTGAATGACCGAAAGGGATGTGAGAAGCAAGGGGGGCGTTGAAACTATGTGAGGCGCTAGTTCAGCATACCTTTACACATACGTATATATGTGTCACTCTATCTACCTTGCATATACATATGTAAATCAAATAAGAAAACCAAACTACAGTGTTCTACATATTTCTCAATTAGTTCGCTATTAAAATCGAGAGGCATCACCTCCTTGAAGATTCGCAACTATCTCTGTCATCGCATCATTCCTTTTCTAGTAAACGCCAGCCTTAAAATAAATAATGGTATCTTTGTTACTAACCATACACCCATATGGGTAGAAAGGGTCATTGAATATATATATATATATATCTTTGTTACTTATTTTCTTGCTTGGTTGAACATGTTATCGAGCTATGGTATTTCCGCCAATGGATAACTATTCTTGGTTTAAGTTGGATGCATAGAGGATATGTAGGAGAATGATTTTTTTTTAATTTGGGGGAGATGTTGGGATCTTTGGGGAAGTAAATTTTGAATTGTTAATAGTATAAGCAAATCTTGAGGCAAGAATATAATTATCATTTTTTAAATTTAGCATGTTTTTCAACGCCAACTTCGTCGTCGATTTTTGTCATACGCTCGATATATCTAATGTTTGGAAATAAAGATTGAAATCATAGAAAATTATTATTAATTTTAGAAAATCACAATTATTTGGGATAATTATTACCGTTATAAACATTATAGTAATCAAAAGAAACTTTAAATAATATATTTATTTAAGAATGTATACATTTCACCATTTTTATAACATTATTCGTTCGTTTTCTCTATTTTATTCGTTATCTATAAATTTATAGGTTAGAATCAGCCGTACGTCAACGCTAAGGAAGTTAAGCCGCCAACATCGGCGGCTTAAATTTAAGGAGACCTTAGACATCGTGCGCGCACGGTGCAAACCAAATGTCATAAGTTAAGGATTACTTAGCATTAAGGAGTACTTAAACAAGGCGGTGCAAACGGGCATCAGTGCAGTAAATTCAAAAAGTACCGCACTACTTTATGTAACGAAAAAATTTACAATCACTTGCATAGCCTTAATATAACTTAACTATTCAATTAATCTCAATGCTTAGTTACACAAAAACCCGATAAAGGATTTCTCGTCTGGTCCGAATCAAAAACTCCCATGAACTGCTGAAATTGCGGTTTTCACATATCAATTACAAATTAATAATTTGCTTTTGTATTTATCTGCGGCGGAATTATCGCTGCAAACGATAAAAAAAATAAGAAACGGACGCAACTTGTATGCTGCGTGTTTATTGAAACGGTGATAAAACCGGAGAGAGATTGCGTCGATTCATATTACAAACGGTAGTTGTAAAATGTACTCGAGTTGATAACGCGCAGATAAGCTATTTATAGATTTTGTTGTTGCGAATATTCCCGAGTTTCTAAGATGCGTACGAAATGAGAGTGGATTATTTGAAATTTTTTCAAAATTATCTTTGTTGTAGTGTTACAATGGATACCTGCTGTTTGATTCTTCAGGTGATAGGAATTAATATTAAAATGCATTATTTATTTAAAATAAAACAGAAATGATTTACACTTTTTCAGTTATTTAAATTACAATCAAATTAAACAAGGGAGAATTACAATGAAATTAAACAAGGAAAATTTTTTTGGCAATGATCAATAAAATTCGATCAATCCCTTTTTCCAACTGCAAAAAATATTGCTGATCATTGCCAAAAAAATTTCCTTGTTTAATTTCATTGTAATTTAAATAGCTGTAAATATGTGAATCATCTTTGTTTCATTTCATTTTATTTAAGGAAGAATTGCTAGCAATGATCATTTAAATTATATCATTCCCTTTTTTTTTCAAACACAACAAAAAATACTTAGACTGTAAGCCTAGAATTTATAGAAACCTTCAATTTGTGTCATTTGATAAAACATTTTTTTTAATATTAGGGAAGGTTGACAAAATTACAGTGGGTTTGTTTTACACGTAAAAATTGAATTTACTTGTAAATTTTATGGAGGAACGCGTTACAAAAAAATACAGAGAATAAGTGTTTAATTAAAATTTTCTTTCTGTAATTTTGTAACCCGACACCCTAAGGGGCAACAAGAGATAGCAGAAGAATAAGAAGCAATTGTGTAATGCTTCTCTCTCAAAAAAAAAAAACAAAAAAAAGTTTATTTTATAAAGCATTACAAACCAATACAGAAAGTAAGTGTTTAATTAAAATTTTCTTTTTGTAATTTTGTAACCCGACGCCCTAAGGAGCAACAAGGGATAGCAGAAGAATAAGAAGTAATTGTGTAATGCTTCTCTCTTAAAAAAAAATAATAATAATAAAAAACAAAAAACAAACAAAAAAGTTTATTTTATAATCACTGTTGCTTTTTTAAATTAATATTTACTGGTTTTGTTTTAATGTTGTTGAAATAAATTAATCATATACAACATTCCCATCCTCCCACATTTATTTATTCATTGGCGTTTGTCATTACATAACACAGAATTATCTCTATCGATCGGCCGTGCGTTTTATTTATTTTTTTTTTTTTTTCGTGGGTGTGTAATCTTGCGGTGCGTCGTTGTTTTCCTACGCTCGATATTTTTCGTCCGGCCATTCCGGAATCTAATTGGAGAAATGGCATTAATTTCACATTAGCCCGATGAACAATTGTTATTTATAATTCACGGCCGTCACTAATTCACCCGAATTAATTCATCTGGAGCACGCGAAAAATTTCCACGCCGATCATTATTCAGTGAAGGCATTGATTGTTTGAAAATCCGTGATGACTATCGAGGTTTTCAGTTTCAAATTTGATTATATTGAAGAAGCAAAACAAATATTGCGAACGGTAAAGTGAACATAAAAAACTTGATAGTTTCATTTAAAGTAATTATTTAGATATATTAAATAAAAATGATTTGAAAATAATAAATTATTTCCACATTTAGCTCTGTGACTATTATTTTCAAATCATTTTTATTTAATATATTTAAATAACTGTGACCAAGTGGAATGAATACTTGTTTTCTATTTTGTAATTATTTAGTTTTTTTTTAATAACCAAGGCTTCAACTTTGTTGTACATTGTTTATCACTTAAATAAAATACTTTAAACATTAATTAATTTAATCGATATTCTTTTTTAAATAATGTTTAAATTTAATAAATTGAAGAAATTGCAGTGTACAACATTGAGGTATTCATTATACAATATGTTATTGTTATGCAACAGCAAATGTACATTATTAGACATTTTTTATAGTCTTCTTTACGTTGGTTGTTGGTTGTGGAGACTTTAATTATTTAAATAAAAATACTTGTCCTTTCTTCTACTTATTATAAGTAGGAAAAAGGACAAGTATTTTTATTTCAATAATTTTTTATAGTACTTATGTAACATATGTCAAATTGTCGCAGTAGCTAAAGAGGAATTAATTTATTAATTATTTTAAATTTCTTTTTATTTAATTTATTTAAATAACTGTGACCAAGTGAATAAATTTTCTATTATTATTGAGGTATTATTTGAATTAATTAAATATAAGTGGAAAAGAATCATCTCTGATGGGATTTGAACCTATGTCCACCGACTCGGCTAGAAATCGGAGGACATGGGTTCAAATCCCAACAGAGATGTTTCTTTCCCACTTATACTACTACAATATCTTTATTCAAAGTTATTTGTTTTACATATGTTTACAATATATTATGGTATATTTGTTTCTTTCTTGCTTGCTTGAACAGGTTATCGACCTATGGTCTTTCCGCCTCCCACTTATATTTAATTTCATTCTTTCTTAATCTTATCCTCTTTTACCCGTATTGGGTGTCGAGGTTTATATTTAATTAATTTAATATAAATTATATCTCAGTATTGTACACTGGAATTTCTTCAATTTCATACTTTTATTTTAGTGTTGTTTATTTTTTTAATAGTAATCAAATCACACACTTCTCAGCGCTGAAATTTTTTTTGGTGTGAATTTTATTTTGATTAAATATGTAAATAAGGCGGGAATACCTCCGATCGATAGCCATTTAGTGTAACTGTATATGTATTGTAGATAAGATTTAATTTTGTAAATTTACACGATTAAAGATGTTGTATATACATTTAAATGATTTTACTTGTTTGATTAAATATTTACACATGTTTATTTGACTGATTCAATTTCTACGAAATTACAATTGCTCAAAATTGATATCGACGTTATCAGATCTATATTTAGTAAGTGGATTTTTTTATACTGTTACGAATTTGAAAAAAAAATAAAATAAATAAGATAAAGAAAATTTATTTTTTTCTAAATTACTTCGATGGTAAAGTCAGATTTATACAGGGTCTTAATTTCAAGAGGAGCCATCATAGAGATAGAGAATAAGTGCAAGTGTAAGATTAACTCTGGTTTAACGGTAAACTTTTGTATACGATTCGTTTTCCCCGCTTATTTATATGTTACGCAGTTACCATGGAGTGCAGTACAATAAAAACGACAATCGATATCTTCAATTGTTTTTGAGTTATATGACAAGTCATTTTTTTTTAAATTTTAGCTCTAAAATTGACTCCTGAAAGCATATATTGGTTTTTCTCTATCTATGTATTTTTGTACATATAGTATTTTAAAAATAAAGAAGCGAAGAAAGGAATATAATTTAAATATTATTAATTTAAAAACATGTTGGTTTTCAAATTGTGCAATATTTATTATTAACAGTCGATAGCCAATTGGCAAACTCGTACAGTATGTATTGTAATATTTTATGTTATATGTAGGTGTAGTATTACGTTTGTCAAAAAAGATTATGTATATATATATATATATATATATATATATATATATATATATATATTATTAACAATTTCTTCTATATTCGTTTTTTAATAGCTGTTTATATCGATAGTTCATAGTTCCTTATGATCGGCATCACTAACCTAACATAACCTTAAAATAACACGGTGTGGATTGTTCACGTAAATTGCTGCGAAAAAAAAAACTTCCCCTTTCTTAAAAAATAGCGTTATTAAACACAAGTTCCTATGCGTGAATATTTTTTTTATTGTTGTATATACATGTTTATATTTTTTTATATTCAATGGGCTCAATTATTTATATTGATGTCCCGAGCGGAGAAATGCGGAGGAGAGAAAATCGATCCCGCGACGTCACCAGGAATACGCGCCGCGCGGTAACGCATGCGGATGCTCGGGGAGTTTGCAAAATGGCGCTGCACGTTAGGTTAGGTTAGCAACGGGATTACGCTGTGCTGCAGTTCAATATGTCGTAACGATCTAAAAAAAAACAACTAAATTTCTACATATATAAATTCGTTTCAAATTCGAGTCCCACCATTGGGATCTCACTTATTATAAGAGATAGAGGGTAGATTTAAATTTAGCAGAATTTCGTGATGAGAAAACTAAGCAGTTTTCTTAAAAAAAAAACAACAACTGAAAAATGTTTTTTTTTATTTATATCTTCGTTGTTTGAAGTAATACAATAATATCGAGAATTTTTATCCTATAGAGTGTTTTGAATTTTTTTATTAAAACAAAATATGTTGGCAAATTGAGCATTTCAGCCGCGCTAACTATGGTAGAAACGAGCCCATTAATAGAATGATGCGTTACTACAACAATACAGAGAGCTTTTTTTAACAGTAAACATAAAAATGTTAGTCAAACGCATTGAACCAATTAATGTATGTTGTTTTAATAAAAACGCTGATTCACTTTGTTTGTATAACTTTAATTTTATTTTAATCAAGATAGACTAAGAGTAAGACTCATAGTTTGATAATGACAAGTGAAAATTGTTGAAACTATAGTCACTAAAATAAAATTAAAGTTATACAAACAAAGTGAATCAGCGTTTTTATTAAAACTTAAAACAATGTATAACGAAGTAGAAGCCTCTATTATCAATAATTTAATGTATGTTGTGTTACAGCAACTAAATACATATGCCAAACGCTAAACTTCAAATTATTTGAAATATTTCATCGAAAATGTATACAAATGAAAAAAAAAAAAGTCGAATTTCCTATAAGGAAATGTTTACTGATAAAAAAGCTCTCTGTATATGGAATGATAATCCTAGATTATATATGTTTAAAATTCCCATGTTAACATTTAAAAATCTATTAAATTGTATAAATCTTATGTTTACGCAATTGTGTACTATACATTAAGTCTATTTGTGATCAATTTTTCTTTTTCTTTTATATATTTCGTTTTAATTTTGTAAAATGGTGTACCGTTTAAATAAATAAATTGAGGAATAACAATAATGAATTTAATTATAATAGCAAGTACAATTTGCAGTAAGTAGAGTTTAAAATCTATAGCAAATCTTCAAAGTGTTCTCCTTTATTTAACACAAAGAAAATAGCAAAAGATTAATTGCTCTAAGCAGAATCGACATTAGGAAGACAGTGGGTATTATAACGGGACACTGTCTTCTAGGTAGGCACGCACACAAGATGGGTCTCAAATTCAATGATTTTTGCAGTGAATGCCTGGATGAGGATGAGGAAGAAACAGTACTCCACTATCTAGGACAATGTCCTGCTCTTGAGGGGAAAAAGAATTAAGTACCTCGGTTTGCACTATGTAAATGAGCTGGCAGATCTCTCATCTATTAGGGTGAATGACCTGATCAGGTTCATTGGGTGCTCAAATTGGATGTATAGAAGGAAGGATCTACATCTCTATGGTATCACAATGGGCCCTATTGGCCTAAGTGAATAGTCTTAGGCTGTTGCTATTGTAACCTAACCTAACCTTATTTAACACAACGTCACTCTTCGTTTCATATCGTGAAATGCACTCATTAAATGTTCAGGAGTAATTGAATTGCAAATATTTCCTATCGCTTCGGTAAGTTCTTCTATGGTGCCACCGCCAGGTCTTATATTTACAGTTCATGTTTCATAAAACATTCTAGAACACATTCTTGAATAGCTTGTCTTAGGGAACTGCTATGGCGGGAAATACAGCACGGAATTCTTCAATACTTACTGATCACTGAGGCTTCTATTTCGTTATACATTGTGTAAGATTATAATAAAACACTTTTTTAACTTTGTTTGTATAAGAGAATTTTATATTTTTTTTACTTTTAGTTTGATAATGACAAGTGTAAATTGTTGAAACTATAGTCACTAAATATAAAATTCTATACAAAAAAAAAAGTTAAAAAAGTGTTTTATTATATTCTTCAATACGCAGTTGGAGAAAATACGCCCATTCTTGATTTCCTCTCTTTGTCTCATTTCGGGAAAAACTTTATGTTCGGTAGTAAATATTTTTTTTTTTAATTAAAATCAAATTGTTTTATTTTGTTAATCGAATAATGAATACATGAAACCTTGATACCTCATAAAAATGTTTAGTAAAAGTAGATATAAGATTTACTTATTACCATGACGTGTACAAAATATGTATTTGTATTAAGAATACCAATAAATATAATATATATATATATATATGCGCGCCGAGTAGCTTTACGGCTAAATGTTTTTTTTTTTTCAAAATCGGCTTTCGCAGGCGTATGTAGGTCTGTTAGGACCACATTTTACTTTCAAATATACGGGGTGTGCCATAAAAGCAAGGCGTATCATAGTTATATTTTTTT